>CM060920.1:16318750-17582500 GCA_030737875.1 Allium sativum
TTAAATCTTTATAAAAAGATTTATAAATTCCAAATCATATTTCACTGTAAATCGGGTTAAAGAACGAATGTCATTAAAGACACAGTTCACAATAAACCCAAAAATCAATTCTAATTCAATTCCAATTAAATATATTAATTAATTGGTATACTTCATTAAATCCATATAAAGAGATTTAATCTTTTCTCAACTGGGTTCAAGAACAGTGTTAATGAAGACACCATTCACGACAAACCCAAATCCCATTTGATATTAAATACAAGGCTCTGAATAGAAAATATATCGGCTTATATTCTATATCAAATTCTGAAATCAACAAATATCATATCGGAAATAATGATATAAAATATATCTTCCAAATTTCCATTTCAATATTCGTATAATCCCGAATCCAATCATCGAAATATTCCGAAGATAATTTCGATTCAAATCCTTTTCCAATTCATATATTGGAAGTTCTGGTTATTTTTAAAACCATTTCAAATCTAATTTATATATTTTAAAAATATTGAATTTATAGTTCTCGTTCAAAACTAGTTTATTTTGATAAAAATACATTTTTATCTTTTCAAATATGGGATATTTCATCCCAGTTCTTTCCAAATCATTTATTATGATTTTACAAAAATTATTGATATTTCTAATAATTTTATCAAGGCCCGTTCAGTCGGTTTCCTATAACGGCCATCGAATTGCACGTACAACGACCTTTTCTGAAATTGATTTGGACATATCCCCAAATCCAATTGTTAGATTTCTAATTTCTCATATACGTTAGAAAGCTCTTTTCGATATGAACCAAATGGTTCCGGTATTAGGAGAATCTGACGGTCGGATCTCCCGTAATGTCCGTTCGAAGTCAATGGTCGAAATTCCCGAACTACCGCGGCGCGACGCGTTCTATTCAGGCCATTATATTATATATATAATACATATAACATATATTTTGTCAATTTCCATTTAAAACGAATTTTATAAATCGTTTTAAATTCATTTCGAAAACAATTTCAACTTCCATTTGAAATTCAAATCAAAATTGAATTTTTTCTTATAAATTCGTTTTAAATTCATTTCTATTTGATTTCAATTCAATTTCAATTCGTTTCAATTCAATTTCAATTCGATTTCAATTCGATTTCAATTCAATTCAATTTCAATTCGTTTCAATTTAATTCGAATTTCAATTCTATTCAATTTAATTCGAATTTCATTTTCAAAATATTCGATTTTGAAATCACTTTTCGATATTCATTATAAAATCGACAAAATTCCCGTTCGTGTTAAAATGGCGTTTAACTACTTAACACGGCTTCACATTTCAATATTCACTGAATATTATTTTAAAAGATTCGATAATTCTAAATTGGAATCAGACACAGTCAATTACCGTATAATTTCAGTTATATGGATTTCATCCAATACATGTATACAGCAATGACGATAAACAATCAACCATCATCCAAAGTGCGTTCTACACTGTATAAGCATGAAATATAAATATTTAACGCTTATAACAGTCTGTCAATCAATCGATCGACATACAGCTAATTATTGGGATTAGTGTATGTGATATATCATCCCAATATCCATATGGGGTTTCAATCAATCAAACACAGTTTTTATTTGTGCAGCTGGGCGATGTGTAAAATTTATCGCCCCAATCAATATCAGTCAAATGTGTGTATATAAACAAATCGTTTGATTAGTTTATAAATATATATATTATTTTATATACATGTGAAAAATTATATTTTAAACTATATAAATATTTTATTTCATTCCACATCACATAATCAATTTTCACAACAACATACAATCAAACAAACAAGTCGTCCATGGTCTGTGGACGACGGGTGTCGGGTGCTGCTAAGCACCGTCTGCATCCTAGTATATATTTTAACTAGAAAATTTAATTTAAAGTGAGAAGTTCTCGCCTTTGGGGTCCACTCCGCCAGTTTTATTTCTGAACTTCCGAACCATTTGGATTTGTTTGAAATTCCAATGCAGTCCTTACCATGTTGTTCATAATAAAAATTATATTTTTATTACTTCATTCAATAAATAAAAAATCACATTTTTATTTCTACTTCATATATTTTTACAATGCTTCTTTCTATATAAAAATTATATTTTTATATTTCTACCTCTTATATAAAGATCGATTTTTTATATCATCGCTATAAAAATCACATTTTTATTTCAACAAATATATAATAAAAATTAGATTTTTATTTCGCTACATATATAAAGATCAAAATTTTATTATCTATATATTATAAAAATCATATTTTTATCCTTCCTATCATATAAAAATTATATTTTTATCATTCCTATCATATAAAAATTATATTTTTATCATGTCTAAAAATCTATCCTTTTATGAACAACAATCTAATCTTTTTATTAACAAAAATCTAATCTTTCTACAAATAAAAATCATTCCTTTATTCTCTACACATATAAAAATCATATTTTTATTTCGCTATATATATGATAAAAATCATATTTTTATATCGCTATACATATAATAAAAATCAGATTTTTATTTCGCTATATATATAAAAATCATGTTTTTATATTCTCTATCTTATAAAAATCATATTTTTATTTTGTTTCTATATGTATAAAAATCACTTCTTTATTCGATTAAAAATCCAACCTTTTCACGATTAAAAATCATAACTTCTCGCATTTAAAAATATCATCTTTCATAAATTCTAAAATCTAATCTTTTATAAAAATTAAAATTCAAATCTTTCTTAAATTAAAATTTTCAAATCTAGACTATATTATACAAAAATATAGAACTGATTTTCATGTTGTTAAACTAATTACCTAAGATAAAAATAATAAAATAAATAAAACAAGGTAAAACTCACTGTTTTTGGCAGAGGATGGTGAGGTATAGACAGCGCTGGGTGTTGTAAGGCGGCGGCGGGCTTTGGTCCGACGGTGGTGGCGTCCAGGAGGTGGAGGCGGTGCTGGGTTTGGGCGTGGGGGCGTCGAGCTGCAACTGGAGAAGGAAAAGAGGAGGACGGAGACGTGCAAGAGGGAAGGGGTGGTTGCCGGAGATGGCGACGGGGGACCACCTGCGGATGCGCGGGGCAAGGAGGCTGAGGGGCGATGGCGTCGCGACGTCCAATTTGGGGGAGAGGGAGCGGGAATTTAATTTTGACCGGGTTGAAGAAAATGAGGGCTCGACTAAATTAGGTTGACCTAGGGTATATATATATATATTTATTTATATTATTCTAGTTCAATAATTAGTGGTTTATCGATCCAAATCCCAAATCAAACCCAACGACTGCCACCCATAGCTAATCACCCCCATTCCGAACATAATGCGATATGTATCGTAAGCTGATTCGATCGTTTCGATCAGTTTTCGTCAAAATCAAAATATAAATCTATATATTGAATTTGAACGCGCATTTCAATTTACCGGGGCCAAGTATGGACTCTAAAAATTCCCGAAAAATATTTCCTAGCTTCGTATTGAAGATACAGTTCTAACAAAACTAATTTCGTCAAACTCCGAGACCGTTTGAAAAATGGCCATTTTCTGGTCGATCGAAATTGACTAAAACTGTCAAAACACGTTTTCCTTTGCCACCCATTTTCTGGTCGATCGAAATTGACTAAAACTGTCAAAACACGTTTTCCTTTGCCACACTCACACATTGATTCAGAAAATTACGAATTTTGGAATCTAGCAATAACTTGACATCCCGGATCCAACAAAAGTGGTTTCGTCGAAAACCGAGGTCGTTTGCAAAATTTCCATTTTTAAGGGCCAGAATTCCATAGCGACTATTCTGAATTTTCAACTGGGCATAACTTTTTATTTCCGCTATGAAATTTCAATTTTTCGGATTCATTGGAATGATATTCTCAAATAGATTCCAATGTTTTTGGTTTCGCTAAAATCCGGTTTATTTTGAATCCTGTACATTCATTTGAAATTTGAAATCGAATTTTCAAACTACCGCGCCATTTCCAATTCCTTTTTTATTTTAAATAAAATATTTATATTCGAACGTCGATCTATATAAATATATACATTCTAATTCGATTCAAAATAAATTTTTCGTTGTTATTATTTAAAATAATCATTTTAAATATTCAAAATTCATCAAAATTTTCCAAACTAAAATTTTAAATTGGCTCGGATTTTCAGGGTTGTTACAATCTCCCCCACTTAAAACTTTTCGTCCCCGAAAAGGAACGAAGCTGAAAGTTTTTTTACTAACCAACTCAACTTTCATTATTTTCATCATGGCTCAAATTCTTCAACTTTTCAGTTTCTAATAACTTTTCAAATTTTTCAAAATTTCTACTAACACCTTAAATTTTCGAAAAATTTCGCCATAACCTCCCCTGCACCAGAAGCTTCGGGATATTTCAAATAGCCTCCTATGGCCCTCACCAATCCAAAAAGAAAAAGAAACAACCAATCGGCTCATAAAATCATCCAAAACCCAAGAAATACAATAAACATGTACCTATTTGTCGGGCAAACAATTTTATTCCTCTGCTCTAGCCTCCTTGCAATGACCTGTTCACCACATATATATGTACATACACGCATTTGCAAATAATTTTCAATACAGTTCAATATTTGGTTCAATTTGACCTAAATTTACCTTTCATTCACATAATGGTTTAAATGAATAATCACACAACATAATCATCAATCAATTAGTTGATTAGCTTTTCAAATTCATAATTTTGATATATAGTCAAAAATCACATTCTTGGTGCCAAATCACAACAATAGACCCTATCTAATTTTGGTTCTCACACCAGTCAATTAGAAATATATAGAAATCCCACTTTTGAAGCTCGAACACAAATTCTGATGATGATCGATCAATCATCAGAACAATCTCCGGGCGACTAGAGTGTGATTCTATATCTACCCAGTATATTAAAACTTCGTATATACGTTTGCAAGGCGTATATGCAAAATCTTTATATATTGGATTGTCCAAATTCAATACAAATAAATATTCAAATACGTTGAATAAGGTTTAAATTTTCAAAACAAAATTTGTTTTCATTTTTAAAAATATACTCTTCTCACTCGTTCTAGGATACCACTGATCCCATCTCTAACGAGTCGTTCTCATTGGATATTACTAATCCAATCTCTGATGAATTCTTTCGTATGGTTCTAATGTGTCTTGTTCTCGAGCTCTGTAAACCAGAGCTCTGATACCAGCTGAAGCGACCCGAACTTCCCCGTGAAGGAAAGCACGGATTAAGTTGAGAACAAGCCACATCAAAACACAAACAGAAGAATATTTCATTGTTAATTACAACAATTCCAACAGAATACAAGAATATACAGAGTATGAATAAATATTACACATCAGAGAAATATTAGAGATTTAAATTACATTACATAGTAGCGGAAAATAATACAATACACAACTGAAAGAGATATACGGATACAGAGCTTTCCGGATATCATTCCAGTTGTAAACCAGGTTCCTGTGAATATAAATCTGCAAAACCAAAACTTCTAGCTACCCGTGTGGAAAATAGGGGCACCCAGAGTTTAGGTTAAAACAATAAAATCCAGGTCAGTCATGTGACTGGTGTGAGAACTAAAACAACTATTTAAACTTTAAAAGAGAGTAATTCAAGGGACCACGCCGTATAACACGGAACGAGTTTCCTCCCAAGAACGCTAGTGCATATAACAAAATAGCGCAATGCTTTTTGGAAAAATGAAGCTATTATAAGACCCAGGTTCCATCACACAATGCAACGCAAGCCGGCGGATAGGGTTTTCCCTTATAATAGCCAAACATGCTTGGTACGTTTAAAACAAATCATTTGATACTATTATAAGTGTATAGTGTCAAAACAATTTCAATCATAAATATCAATCCTAGGCGGCATGGGTACCATCTATCATGTCGCCAATACTAGTCTCTACAAATAAAACCGAAATGTCTCGTATTGGAAATTGGATTTCCGTCATGAGTCGAGGCAAGGGGCAAGCTCCTCTCCGCTTCGAGACACTCTAGCAAATGTCTCAGGACTACACACTCTGGGTAACCCTTGGATCTTTAGGGCCGGTCCTTTCTTACGTTTGAGGATTAATTATTCCTGAACACACGTTTCCCGGTCCTTTCAGACCTATAATCGATGCGCCTCGCATTCCAACAACCACATAGGTGAAAATAATATAAATGTCAGGGTTGGTAAGTCACTGACACCACCATAGCTAGAAAGAAATGTCGAGCACTCCCTGTAGTCACGATCCCGTTTTTGACTCATACCGAGGTGTGAGGCTCGCGAATTCACGTTATACACAAAGCTATACCACATAGGCCGTGCTTTGATCATCAACCATAAGACTCTGCTTTTCAACAGAAGCCTTGATCACTGCATCTCAGCGTGCCACACAGGCAATTCATGCCATGCGACTGATATCTATCGATATATAACCTCTGAGCTCGTACGTCTTAGAGAAGGGCGTTAAGCAAGAGAATAAATTCTCCGCCGCCAAACAGATATATATTTAACAGAAATCAATCAACACAGAATAAAATCCAATGTCAGACACACAATCCATCTACAAATTCGTTCTGGGTCTGAACGAAACCGGAGGCACCTTATACCTCGCATATCCATCGATCTCCAAATACGTTTGGACGATCACCAACTGATTCCCTCCTCTTGGGTGTACAGCCCAATCAAGATCATCAGTAATTATCCAAATGATGTGAAGACCTCCGGTGTTTGAACACCGTCTTCATCTTCGACTTATCGTCGAATCAGTTATTCAGAATGGGTATAAACCCTGCCTTTCCGAATAACTCGCGTATATAATAAACAAGTGCTATAAAACCCAACATACGCCCCATTCCAATTTTGAATATTCTTTTATTCAAATATTCACATCTTTTGGGAAAGGTTCCCATTAATTTTATCAAAGATAAATTCTTTGAAATTTATTCTTTAATATTCCTTTGGATGTTATTTCAAACCAAATTATGGTTTTCCAAACTAGTCGGGATTAGCGAACCACACCGAAGTAATCATTTATTTTATTTCCCAATCCCAACCTATTCATCCCATGGAGCAAAACTGTTATTACCCCATAACTAACACCACGGTGTTATCGGTAAATTTAATTACCATTTCCCATACAAATCTAATTAAAGATTTAACTATCGCTCAGAGTAAAACTGGTGATACTCCGTTCTCGATCATTTCCTATATTTGATAATTCAAATTATCAATTCCCATTTTAATCTGATTAAAGATTCATTAAAACTCTTCTTAGTTTTAATCTTCCCAAAAATCAATATTAATGATTATTTAACTTTGGAAAATCCCATTAAATCTTTATAAAAAGATTTATAAATTCAAAATCATATTTCACTGTAAATCGGGTTAAAGAACGAATGTCATTAAAGACACAGTTCACAATAAACCCAAAAATCAATTCTAATTCAATTCCAATCAAATATATTAATTAATTGGTATACTTCATTAAATCCATATAAAGAGATTTAATCTTTTCTCAACTGGGTTCAAGAACAGTGTTAATGAAGACATCATTTACGACAAACCCAAATCCCATTAGATATTAAATACAAGGCTCTGAATAGAAAATATATCAGCTTATATTCAATATCAAATTCTGAAATCAACAAATATCGTATCGAAAATAATGATATAAAATATATCTTCCAAATTTCCATATCAATATTCATATAATCCCGAATCCAATCATCGAAATATTCCGAAGATAATTTCGATTCAAATCCTTTTCCAATTCATATATTGGAAGTTCTGGTTATTTTTAAAACCATTTCAAATCTAATTTATTTATTTTAAAAATATTGAATTTATAGTTCTCGTTCAAAACTAGTTTATTTTGATAAAAATAAATTTTTATTTTTTCAAATATAGGATATTTCATCCCAGTTCTTTCCAAATCATTTATTATGATTTTACACAAATTATTGATATTTTTAATAATTTTACCAAGGCCCGTACAGTCGGTTTCCTATAACGGCCATCGAACTGCACTTACAGCGACCTTTTCTGAAATTGATTTGGACATATCACCAAATCCAACCGTTAGATTTCTAATTTCTCATATACGTTAGAAAGCTCTTTTCGATACGAACCCAACGGTTCCGGTTTTAGGAGAATCCGACGGTCGGATCTCCCGTAATGTCCGTTCGAAGTCAATGGTCGAAATTCACGAACTGCCGCGGCGCGGCGCATTGTATTCAAGCCATTATATTATATATGTATATATATAATATATATTCGTCGACTTCCATTTAAAATGAATTTTATAAATCGTTTTAAATTCGTTTCAAAAACAATTTCAACTTCCATTTCAAATTCAAATCAAAATTGGATTTTTCCTTATAAATTCGTTTTAAATTCATTTCTATTTGATTTCAATTCAATTTCAATTTCAATTCGATTTCAATTCAATTTTAATTCGTTTCAATTCGATTTCAATTTGATTTAATTCAATTTCAATTCGTTTCAATTTAATTCGAATTTCAATTCTATTCAATTTAATTCGAATTTCAATTCTATTCAATTTAATTCGAATTTCAATTCTATTCAATTTAATTCGAATTTCATTTTCAAAATATTCTATTTTGAAATCACTATTTGATATTCATTTTAAAATCGACAAAATTCCCGTTCGTGTTCAAAAGGCGTTTAACTACTTAACACGGCTTCACATTTCAATATTCACTAAATATTATTTTAAAATATTCGATAATTCTGAACTGGAATTAGACACAGTCAATTACCATATAATTTCAGTTATATGGATTTCATCCAATACATGTATACAGCAATGACGATAAACAATCAACCATCATCCAAAGTGCATTCTACACTGTATAAGCATCGAATATAAATATTTAACGCTTATAACAGTTTGTCAATCAATCGATCGACATACAACTAATTATTGGGATTAGTGTATGTCATATATCATCCCAATACCCGTGTGGGGTTCCAATCAATCAAACACAGTTTTTATTTGTGCAGTTGGGCGTTGTGTAAAATTTATCGTCCCAATCAATATCAGTCAAATGTGTGTATATAAACAAATCGTTCGATTTGTTTATAAATATATATATATATATATTTTATTTAATGTACACGTTAAAAATTATATTTTTAACTATAAAATATTTTTAACTATATAAATATTTTATTTCATTCCAAATCACACAATCAATTTTCACAACAACATACAATCAAACAAACAAGTCGTCCATGGTCTGTGGACGACGGGTGTCGGGTGCTGCTAAGCACCGTCTGCATCCTAGTATATATTTTAACTAGAAAATTTAATTTAAAGTGAGAAGTTCTCACCTTTGGGGTCCACTCCGCCAGTTTTATTTCTGAACTTCTGAACCGCTTGGATTTGTTTGAAATTCCAATGCAGTCCTTACCATGCTGTTCATAATAAAAATTATATTTTTATTGCTTCATTCAATAAATAAAAAATCACATTTTTATTTCTACTTCATATATTTTTACAACGCTTCTTTCTATATAAAAATTATATTTTTATATTTCTACCGCTTATATAAAGATCGAATTTTTATATCATCGCTATAAAAATCACATTTTTATTTCAACAAATATATAATAAAAATCAGATTTTTATTTCGCTACATATATAAAGATCAAATTTTTATTATCTATATATTATAAAAATCATATTTTTATCCTTCCTATCATATAAAAATTATATTTTTATCATTCCTATCATATAAAAATTATATTTTTATCATGTCTACAAATCTATCCTTTTATGAACAATAATTTAATCTTTTTATTAACAAAAATCTAATCTTTCTACAAATAAAAATCATTCCTTTATTCTCTACACATATAAAAATCAGATTTTTATTTCGCTATATATATGATAAAAATCACATTTTTATATCGCTATACATATAATAAAAATCAGATTTTTATTTCGCTATATATATAAAAATCATATTTTTATATTCTCTATCTTATAAAAATCATATTTTTATTTTGTTTCTATATGTATAAAAATCACTTCTTTATTCGATTAAAAATCCAACCTTTTCACGATTAAAAATCATAACTTCTTGCATTTAAAAATATCATCTTTCATAAATTCAAAAATCTAATCTTTTATAAAAATTAAAATTCAAATCTTTCTTAAATTAAAATTTTCAAATCTAGACTATATTATACAAAAATATAGAACTGATTTTCATGTTGTTAAACTAATTACCTAAGGTAAAAATAATAAAACAAGGTAAAACTCACTGTTTTTGGCAGAGGATGGTGAGGTACGGACGTCGCTGGGTGTTGTCAGACGGCAGCGGGCTCTGGTCGGACGGTGGTGGCATCCAGGAGGTGGAGGCGGCACCGGGTTTGGGCATGGGGGCGTCGGGCTGCAACTGGAGAAGGAAAAGAGGAGGAGGGAGACGCGCGAGAGGGAAGGGGTGGTTGCCGGAGATGGCGGCGGGGGACCACCTGCGGAGGCGTGGGTGTAGGAGGCTGAGGGGTGATGGCGTCGCGATGTCCAATTTGGGGGAGAGGGAGCGGGAATTTAATTTTGGCCGGGTTGAAGAAAATGGGGGCTTGACTAAATTAGGTTGACCCAGGGTATATATATATATATATTTACATTATTCTAATTCAATAATTAGTGGTTTATCGATCCAAATCCCAAATCAAACCCAACGACTGCCACCCCCAGCTAATTACCCCCATTCGGAACATAATGGGATATGTATCGTAAGCTGATATGATCGTTTCGACCAGTTTTCGTCAAAATCAAAATATAAATCTATATATTGAATTTGAATGCGCATTTCAATTTACCGAGGCCACGTATGGACTCTAAAAATTCCCGAATATTTTCTAACTTTGTATTGACGATACGGTTCTAACAAAACTAATTTCATCAAATTCCGAGACCGTTTGAAAAATGGCCATTTTCTGGTCGATCGAAATTGACTGAAACTGTCAAAACACATTTTCCTTCGCCATGCTCACATATTGATTCAGAAAATTATGAATTTTGGAATCTAGCAATAACTAGACATCCCGGATCCAACAAAAGTGGTTTCGTCGGAAACCAAGGTCGCTTGCAAAATTTCCATTTTTAAGGGCCAGAATTCCATAGCGACTATTCTGAATTTTCAACTGGGCATAACTTTTTATTCCCGCTATGAAATTTCAATTTTTCGGATTCGTTAGAAAGATATTCTCAAATAGATTCTAATGTTTTTGGTTTCGCTAAAATCCGGTTTATTTTGAATCCTGTACATTCATTTGAAATTTAAAATTGAATTTTCAAACTACCGCGCCATTTCTGATTCCTTTTTTATTTAAAATAAAATATTTATATTCTAATGTCGATCTATATAAATATATACATTCTAATTCGATTCAAAATAAATTTTTCGTCGTTATTATTTAAAATAATCATTTTAAATATTCAAAATTCATCAAAATTTTCCAAAATAATTTTTTTAAATTGGCTCGGATTTTCCGGGTTGTTACAAATTAAGGTCTGAGAGGTAATTATACCCCAACTTGATTGACTTCATGATTAATGGAGGAATGGTTAAGGTTCGATAGTAAGATTGGTTAGCAATATGATTAGTTAATAAATGATAAATGGTTTGAGTTATAATAACGATGTCTTTATACATCGAGTTAATTTAAAGGATTTTGAAATTTTTCCCCAAATAAAATGTGATGGCCTGAAAATCTGCACTATTTGAGCTGACTAATACAACACACGTCCAACTTAAATAATACATAAATACGAGTCATTAGGGTTAAAGAAATAGAAACAGAAAGAAGATAGAACAAAGAAAACATCAAAATATCACAGCGGACTGAACAATGATAATATCATACATAACTTTGAAATACAAAATCTGAATTTGTATAACATACCATATCAGAGTGTAACTCATATACATTACAGCGGAAATACTCTCTAAATAACTAACGGTGAAGCCTCCTGCTTCGAGCTCCTCCAAGTGACTTTGTAAAATCCTGAAACACTTGACTGCCCGTACAAATTTGGGCACCCAAGAGCTTAGGGGAAACACAAACAAATAAACTCTGGGTCAGTCATGGGACCGGTGTGAATAAACTCCAAACATATTGTTTAACTTTAAAAATCCTTTTTGAAACAAAAGGATAATAGTAAGACCAGCCCATACATAAACATGGATGGTTTTTACCTTATATAACTCAAAATATTTTGATATCAAAATCCAGTGATATTATAATAATGTCTAATCAAGTAAATAACCATATAGTAGAACGCTTGCATCTCACGCTCTATATATAATATAAATCAAAAATCGCAGGGCACTTATTGGAGATTGGATTCCAACAAACAAGGTATGGGATCACCTTCCGATCAGTGTACTCTAGAGGGTATGCACTGGGGTTCAACAATAATGTCTTGCAACCCGGCCACACATGACCGCGCACTCATTTAGCTTGAGTGTAGCGAATATGTTACCAATAACGGTTGGGCTCAAACCACCGCATTCCGAAAGCTGCAGCAGCGAAAAGAGATTAAGAAACAAATAGGAATTTCTCTAGATGGTGATAATACACCCTACTTGGGAATGACCCACCTAGCCATGCTGCCTGCCCGATTTTTGTCTTTTCCTGGTTGTGAGGCTTTGAGGCTACATTTATCTTCCAGAACACCTGTCCACCATTCACTTTGAATGCTACATCGACAAACTCGTCAATCACTAGCTGATCTACCCAAAAATATTATGGGTATAAAAGCTAAGAGAAACGAAATTCTATGCCACTAGATGAAATACCTTGAAAAGATCGTCTTATGTAATCTATTAGGAATACTCTGTCAGACATTCGTCCATACAAGTTGTCATGGGACTGGACAAACCGAATAACTCTTGCATTTCTCTCCGTCTTCAATTATCTTCAATAATCTCTGATACGCGACGTATAAATCAAATCAAAGTGGAATATCAATTCCGGATTCTTTGAAATGATCAGCGTAATGTCTTTCACTAACAGTTGATACTTACGAACTATTTTTAATATCCACTTGATCTCAAACATTTCTTTAAAGAATTAGCTATCAGCTTAAAATGAACTAGATTAAATATAATTTCTTATAAACCCTTTGTTTTACAAGCTTCAACCAAATAGAATGGTCTATGTCCGCATTGTTTAAATCCGGACATTTTGATTATCCCTTATAAATGAACAATTTAAGTGTGTGCATCGCACACAGTAATTTATTCAATTTTATTAGTTCGTAAATTACGACAATTATTTGCAATTAACACCTTTTATAATATACTTGAATTTTCGTTTTAGTTCTAAATACACAGTTGTCAATCTAAACCGATCAATTTAAAATAGCTGAGTTATATTTACGGATCACTTGTCAATTCTGTATTTATTAAATTATCTGCCTCATTTCAAATATAACTTAAAACAATTTATTTCTTTCCATTATGTGTGCATACTTATTTTATATAAATATTTTATAAATATTTATACACTTAAAGATTACCCTTTCCATTTCCTTTCTACTTTACATTTTAATTTATCCTACTAATGCCTTTGAGGCCCAACTACTTCCGCTCATTCTTCTTCTCACACTTTTCTTTACCGACCCAATAAGTTGGCCCTTTTCCTTAAATATTATTTCTATAAACTTCCAAAATCTCCTTATAATTTACTTCTTTATTTTATATTAAATTGTTTATAATGGGCCAAAACCAATTTCATCAGCCCGCACCCTATATTTTATATATAGGTTATCTAATATAAAAGAAACCACATTAACCTTAACTTCTTCATTTACCTATTCACCAGGCCCAGGCCCAAGAATCCCAGAGACCCATTTCTTCACGGGTTTGCCCAGTACCCTTTTTGCATTTTCCCAGCGCCACTTTCATTTGCCAAATACCAGTTCTTTCCCCAGCGCCAAGTACCATCTCTATTTTCTTGCCAAGTACCAAGTTCTTTTGCCAAGTGCCACTTTTTCTTGTTCCAAATACCACCAAAGTACCACTTTCTCCTTTTCTGTTTCATTTCCTGTTACATGTGCAACGTGCACACCATGCACCTTCCCCATCGCCACAGCCATCAGCGAGCCACCGCGACCCTCCTCACATGTCACCTCACCTCCCCAGGTCACCTTCGATCATCCGCCATGGCCCTAAATCACTTCCTTACCAAAGTCAACGTCTCACCCCTAAAAATGAAAAGTACGTAACCAGCTCGACCCAGAAAACCACCTCCACCGATCGCCTCCCCTCGCTTGGACACCTGCCACCACCACCGATGGCTTCTCCACTCGTACGACCTCCTCCCCGTCAGACCTCACACCACTCGATCCAGCTATCATCTCGCAGTTTGCGATGGAAATCACTCTACCGAAACGCCAGTAATAACCCTAAATTTGATTCAATCTCAAAACCCAAGCCATGGAAAAATGAATTGATATTTTTCCTGCACTATACTCTCCTCTACGTTTCTTCCGTGCCAAGCTCATGGCTTCCGATCATCTAGGTTGTCAGAAAGAGCCCCGCTTCCTTTTTCCGATCATCTCCCACTATCTCAACAACCCCTACCTTAAAAATCACTAAATGACCAATAAAAATCACCATTCCATCCTATGATTCTATTCGTATAATCAAAACTCGGATTCATGATACTTGAAAACTTTGTGTTTTGATGTTGCTACAGGAAAACATGTATATCTTTTACCATATGACTAAATAAATCTTTACTACTATTTTTTCCGTATACTTAGACCCAAGATGAACATCTTCTGTGTATAAATCAAGTCTTAAAACTGGTTTGAATTCCAGTTATAGATTTTTATAAGACTTTGCTTTCATTTAGGAGATATACAGAGCATTATTAATTGGCTACAGGTCTTTGTAAATGACCAGATCCATGTTGATATAACAGTATTTATACTAATCATAAAGTAAACTCCTACTTATGAACATATACTAAAATCTCAGAAAGAGTCTTTAAACCAAAAATAGAAATGAGTTTACTCACCAGTCAGCTCTTCTCTGCTCTTAGAACTGCTGTTGTTTTCTGTTAGACCCAAAAGTGGTTCTAACACCCAAATTGATTTAAAACAAGATAAAATGAGATAAAAATAGAAATGAACACGCAGGATTTATAGTGGTTCGGCGAACAAATGCCTACGTCCACTTATCTTTCACTATATTCAATAATTCAGTTGCTAATACAATGTAAGATTCACTCACAACTCACTTTTATTCACTCAAATGAATAAAACAAGAAATGAAAGATGATTTGGATTCTCCGGGAGTAATAGAGCTCGGATGATGGAGGTGATTGAATTCTCTAAAGTGCTGAAAAAAGATCCCTTTCTTTGTCTCCAGTCGGGGTATTTATAGGTGTGAATTTGCCTGAGATTCAATCCGGGTCGGGCCACGTGTTATCCATCGCACTCTCTTCGGGTTCGGATGAACTATCAAGCTGACAACACATCAAAGAGATGGACGTTAGGGGTAGGAATTAGTCATAGCCGGTCCGGTTCTCCAGGCGATTTTACAGGAGATTAACCTGGATCATGGGTGCGGGTCGGAGGCGTGCAGGTAGGGGGTTCGGATCGGGATACCCGATCCGAACCGGATTGGCTCGGGCGTCTCTCCTTCTTTAACCTACTCCGCTCCGCTCCAGCGTTGTGGTGAGCAGATGGCTTTCCATGCGAGATTTAGTTGTCCTCCGATCCGATTGGATATGCTTTACCAATCTATCCAGTAAGAGACCACCGATTCGAACAGAGAACTCTATCCGATCCGATCCAATATACTGCTCTAACCCGATCCGAATAGAGGATCCTATCCGATCCGAACAACCGCAGCTATCAATCTGAATTGTAGTGTTTTCTTCCAATCCGAACCGAAGTCTTATAACTTAAAATACTCTTCAATGGTTGGTTTCTTGACTTTGTGTTGCCTAGTTCACAAAGTAGGCTAACATTTTGCCCCCTCAAAGGATGCTTCTGTTGTACGAAGCGTGCTTTGATGTTGTTTAAATGCTAGTCCTTGAATCAGAACAGTCAGGAGTAATGCACAGATTTCTATTCGGTTCGGCGCCCGACCCGAGCACATTTTCTTCATTTCTGAGCAAATTTGGGAACTCTTCTCGTCATATAATGCTTCTTGCAGGTATGCTCTTCCTTTATTCCCCTTCTTTTGAACTCAATTCTAGTCAGATGCTAAATTAATGTGTGAAACTTGTCCGGTTCGGATTCCGATCCGAAGCGCTTTGGTTCTTGGACAGTGGGCCTTCAGGCAGAGTCGTGCTACTGGGCCTTCACTCCGGTCCGAGCGGGTGAGAAAGAATAGGAATACGAGGAGTCAACACTACCCCTTATATAAATTCACTACTGTCTTCATTCTTTTCTTCTTCTTTTCCGCCGCCGCTTCCAAACCTAGTATTGAAAACTTCAAAAACTCCAACATCCTAAAACCATTCCTTGTAGATTTCTCAAATCGAACACATAGGTAGCTCTTTAATCTCGAATAACTTCATAGTAACTGTTCTTGATTTCAATTCGTGTTGGATTGGGATGGTTTAGCCACAGGCTTTGCTTGAACTCCACGTCGTTACTGGTGGATGCGCCATCGCTTCGAGGCGTTGCGAGGCTGGAGAGGGCAAATATTTGTCCTCAACGGTAGCTTTGGTGATAAAACGGATTCGTTTGTGAGTAGGGGGAAAGAGGAAGAAGATGAAGAGCGTGATGACAAACTGGAGTTGGTTCGGGTAGAAGACGAAGGAGCAAAAAGGAAGGAGAAGGAAAGGGGATCGGTTCGGGTTGCATACTTTAGAAAGACGGGAAGGAAGGAAAATGTCGGTTCGGGTCGGAGAAGAGAATGGAATACGAGGTTGAAATAAATGGACTGGTTAAGTGATGCTGGTTCGGTTCGGATCAGGTCACCCGATCCGATCAGATCAGTCCTGCTTCCGAACCCATCGTTTCCCTTGTCTTGAACTGACCTTGCTTTAATGAAGCATCCGAACCGACCCTATATCTGCATTTGCATTGAGCCAATTATCATATGCATATCCGAACCGAACCGAACGTATCAAACTTGGCACTTAAAGACTACCCAACTAATTCAACTAACATTTACTCTAGACGATAACCTCGCGGACAGTTAGGATAGTGCCCTGTGAACATAAACGAGAATTAAGAACAACTCTGACTATCACTTTCTCTTCAAAGCTTCGTCTTACATTGCTGTACTTTTATTTTGCATTTCCCACGTTTGCTGCACACACTTTAGTTCACACACATACACAAAGGGGGGCACGGGATAATTTACTCTAATCCGCGCTATTGCTTTTTCAATAGTTCCATGACAATGGGGCCCAGACGCTCTTCCCGCCTAGCTGAGAGGAAAGAAGCTCCGGAAACTTCTAGCAAAATCACTCTTAAGGATATATCTTCTTCGTCCGATCCGGAATGGGATAGTGAGGGTTCAGATTATGGGGTTGGTCATCGGGAAAACGACGAGGTGTCTTCAGAAAATGAAGTTTCTCTGGGTTTCGAAGAGGAAGGAGGGATTGGTGATAATCGAGCACCTGATGAATTTGACTCAGCCATTATATTGGAGTCACCTCCAGATTCCGTAGAATCGACAATCGACGACGACCGACTTGTTCGAATTTGCTTAAAGTATGGAATAATAAAAAGGGACACCCTAGTTCCCTCACGCTCTGACCGTCCCCACAACCCTCCAGAAGGATATATGACGGTCTCTCGATTGATGTGCATGGTCGGCGCCATTCCTCCGTTCTCGCCTTTCATCGTTGATTTCTTAAGACAAATGCGGATTGCCCCCATGCAGTTGCATCCCAATTCATATGCCTATTTGCACACCTTGTACATAGCATATCGTGAAATCCTGGGCCTAGAGCTCACATTCGATGACGTTCATTTCTTTTATAATTTTAAGCATCGGACTCGAGAGACTCCATCCTTCTGCTACTTTGAATCAGTCCCAAAGAGAAAGATAATCTCTGCACCATTTAGCAGTAAAGCTGGAGATTCCAGACTAGAATGGTTCTACATAAAGCAACAGTCTGGATGCGCCAGGAGATGGACAAAATCAAGTAAAGCGTTGATTTTCTGAACCCGGACTCTATACACTTGAACCATCACCCTGACCTGTTTTCCTTTTTATTTGCAGTTGACAATCCCAAACAGATATCAGATCAGGTGTTCTTTGATCGGATGCACCGACTTCTTAATGGTGATCAAAAATTCTTGACGATCGACGAGGTCCTTAAAGATGAATACCTTCACTTTCATGGGCTGCTATCTGTTTTTCGTAGCATTGGACATGGGACGGTTCCATACGCGTATATTCCTCCAGTGGAGGTGGTCCCAGAGATAGGAGAAGGTTCAGGAATTCCTACAGCTTCTCTTCACACTTCACCTTCTCCATCTTCTACGCAAGATGATGAATTGGCTAATCTGGCCAAAAAGCATCGTGAAGGGTATATTGCCCCCGAGGAAACTACTTCTTTAGACAAGTCAAAATCTTCCCAAGAGTCGCCACTTCACGCTTCCGAAGGGGATGTTCCTGGCACTGATGAACACATATTTCAGGGTTTGGGGGATCTCCCCTTACCTGAGACTATCTATACCTCAGAGGATTTCAGGAAGGATCCTTTAGTCTTCACTTCTTCCGAAGAAACTACTCCCGCTAAGGCCAAAGAGCCTGCCCGCACTAGTCTAGCTTCAGACTCGGGTTGGTTGGGGAGACACACACCACTTAGGATGCACTTTACACCACAACATTAGCATTCATTGCACTTTTTTCTCCATGAATCCATTGATTCTAAACTTCGTTTATTTTATCGTGCAGGTACAATGTCTCGATCCTATTATGATATAAGAAAGCTTCGTCGCAGCATGTCCAATCCTCCTCAAGATGTTGAGTATGATCGCCGGGATGACCGTGGTAGGGAGGAAAGAAGACCTTATGATCCCTATCGATCTCGGCCCTCACGCTCCCGCTCACCAGTTCGACCGGAACAAGAAAAATACAAGAGTTATCAAGGTCGTAGGGAGGAGGATAGACCACCATCTAAGGATTCCACTTCCTCCCATGAAAAGCGGAGTAGAGAGAAAACTCCTCCAAAGGAAACCGGGTCTCGAAGCAAGCAAAAGGTCCCTGCTACTAAACGACCTAGGACAGACAAGGGTTCTACTGAATCTTCCTCAGGAAGAGACACTGAATTGACAATCCTTGCTCCTCCTCCACCAGATGCGGGAACTGCAGTAAGACGGGCATATTTGGAAGAGCAATTTCCTGAACACTACTTCGAAACTCTGACTTTTTTACCTGCCCTGGAGCCTATTTCGTCTAATTGGGCAGAGGAGGCCAAAGCAAAGATTGATTTGGTAGAAAAACAATATTCCGAGATGTTCAAGTATTCGCGCAATCTTTCTAGAATCGTCCGCACTCTAATGACAAATGCTAACTCAATGCAAAAGACCGCGGAGGAGGACGCTAAGGCCTTAAAAACCTTAGGAAAAGACTTCGAAGACACTCAAGCTCAACTGGCTGTCACTCAAAAGAACGCTTCTAATTTCAAACAACAGTTTGAGGACATGCAAAAGCGTTATCATGACTTGCTTGAGTCTCATACTCAGGAGCGCTCCGAACTAAAAAAGCAAGCTGACGAGGCCAAATCAGAAGCCGCTAAAACACACCTTGCTTATGCTGAGCTTGAACGGAAAAACGCCGAGTTAGCGAAAAGGAGTGCTGAATTAGAAAAGGAGAATGCTGACTTGGCTTCGAAGCTGTTGGAGGCAGAAAACAGGGCTGCTCTGGCCGAGGGCAATGTGGAATGTGCCATTAAATCTGCGGAGGAAGCCCGCAAGCAATTATCTGAGGCGGAGGTTGAGATTCAAAGTTTCGGCGAATTAATGATTGAATTCTTCGCACATATTATTCGTCGTCGAAACATTTCTTGGATCGAGGACTATCCATCCACTCTGGTTCAAGTATGAAATCAAATCGTCGAGTGGGAAAAAGAAGAACTTAAGGTCGATTCTCTTGATGAAGATAAACTGATGGAGAAATACTTGAGAGACGATGAACCGGAGCGCCTAGCTGAAGGGCGCCGCCTTATTGCTGAGGCCATGGAAGAAGAGAGACGGAAGTCTAAACAGAAAACCATTCCCGAAGCTGGCTCCTCTTCTTCTGCTCCTACAACTCCCGAAGTAGAAGGGTATGATCCCGAAAACCCGGGAATTTCCCGGACAACTTTACTATCTCCCATTCCTGAAATAACTCCAGAGGTAGTAGTCACCCCCGCTGAAAAGTCTTCAGAAGGTATTCCTATCTTTTCTCCTCAATTTGCCAAGGCTACTACTACCTTTGGCTTCGTGATTGAACGTTCGATGCGAAACCCTTTGCTTTCGCCTGAGTTGATAACCGATGTTTCTTATTCTGTAGGCGCTGAACCATCCGCAAAGACAGATGTAGCTCAAGGAGCTACCGCTGGGACAAAGCCCGCTGATAGGGCCAAAAAAGGGGAAGACAAGGCTGCTCCTGTAGACTCGGGAGACGGAAATGAGCCAACTAAGGTCACCACTCCCCATGATGAAGAAATGATCGCAGCTTTAAAAGACGACGGAGGAGACGGGGGGCATGATGAGGAACCGGAGGTTGCAATAACTGGGGAGTCGAAAAGCGCTGATGACGTTACCTTGGCTGCCATGAAGGCTGATCAAGATAAGCGCTTGCAATTAAAGGCCGAAGAACTAGACCCTAAGGTCCTCAAGCCCCTCGCAGTTGTGGATGCGGGATCAAGGTTAGTTGTTAAGCTCTCAACTAGATCTATTACCGAAGAACTTGCTAAAAAATCTTCTCTTGATTCCAGTGTCCCGCCCTCCTGGAAGAAGTCTACTGGCTCCAGCACCGCATCTTCAGGGAAAAAGAAAACAAAACGAATCTTGACTGAAGCCGAGAAGGAAGCAAAGGATGCGGAGAAAGCCGCCAAGAAATCTAAGGCTCATTCCAAACCTAAGTAGCGGATTCCCCTGTATTCCTTTTAGCATCTTTGTAACCCAATAATTGCTGCTACAAAAGCGGCTCCTGCACTTTCTTCTTTAGTTATTTCCCTGTACAAATTCATTCATTTGTAAATAAAATAACTCACTTTTTGCAATGTTTATCTGTTAGTAGTTCTGCACCTATGTACAAATGCATGTCTATAGTTATGAAACAAAGTTGTGGAAGGGGGAAATATGCGTATGCATATGTGTCCCTAGTCAATTTCCATAAGTTATTCAATGCTTAACCAAGCAATCTGAAAGCTCCCGATTTTCTGACGGGATAAGACTTCTTGTGTCATCAATACCTGCCATCTTTTCTGGCATTTCTTTTATACTCTCTCCCTTTCTCTTGAGAGTTAGAGTTCGAGCTTAGTCATCTATTCATTCCCCGGTCTCTCAACGGGGAAAGATTTCTTTTTCGGCGCTCAGTCGGAGACGCCTTTATACTCTCTTTCTCTCTGGAAAGTTAGAGTTAGGAGGAGAATCTCTTTTTCAGCGCTCAATCGGAGACGCTTTTATACTCTCTCTCTTTCTCTGGAGAGTTAGAGTTAAGAATAGAATTTCTTTTTCAGCGCTCAGTCTGAGACGCTTTTATACTCTCTCTCTTTCTCTGGAGAGTTAGAGTTAAGAATGCCGTTTTCTCATTCTTTTACGTCTTATTGCACAAATAATCATTGTGCTTCTTTTTATGTCCAAACTGTTTTTAACCTTCTTTAGGCTCTGAGTTATCCTGTACTTTATAATCACAACAGAACAACTAATGAATGTAAATGCATAAAAGTAAATAATCACACAATATTTTTATAGTGGTTCGGCTAAGTCATAGCCTACATCCACTTTATAGCCCTTTATTCATATCGTCATGTTTTCCCAAGGCAAGTCGTGCCTTATTACAGAGTTTACAGGAAGAATAACAAAAAGTATAGCATTTCTAATCCAAATATCGCATTAAGTGTTGGGCATTCCATGCTCGAGGAATTTCTTCGCCATCTACGGTCGTTAACTTGAAGGTTCCTTTTTCAAGTTTCCGTTGGATGACAAAGGGTCCTTCCCATTTTGGGCCGAGGTGAGGAAGGGATGGAAAAACTCTCTTTAGCACCAAATCTCCTGGTTCAAAAGTTCTGAGGCGAACTTTTTTGTCATAATAGCGTGCCATCTGACGCCGATGTCTTGCTGCACGCAAGTCTGCTTCGTCCCTTTTCTCTTCGACTTCATCAAGAGACTCAAGCAAAAGTGCCCGATTCGTCATCGGATCATAATACGTCACCCTGTGGGAAGGAACTTCCAGTTCAACTGGAATTACTGCTTCTGAGCCAAAGGAGAGAGAGAAAGGGGTATGACCAATAGCCGTTTTAAATGTTGTTCGATATGCCCACAAAGATAGAGGCAATTCGTCAACCCATCTTGCCTTTGCACGCTCCAACCGTTTCTTGAGGATGGATTTTATAACTTTGTTTACTGCCTCTACTTGCCCATTCGATTGTGGATAGGCGACTGCAGTATATCGCTTGTCTATCTTATATTTCTGGCAAAAATTTCTGAATTCAGAGCTATCAAATTGGGTCCCGTTGTCAGTTATGATCGTCCTTGGAATCCCGAATCGGCATATAATATTTCTGATCACAAAACTTATCACTTTTCTTGTTGTGATCTTGGTCAAGGGCTCAGCTTCCACCCATTTCGTAAAATAGTCCACGGCCACTATTGCATATTTGGCTCCTCCTTTAGCAATCGGTAATACTCCAATGATATCAATTCCCCATGTGGCAAATGGCCAAGGACTCACCATTGATTTAAGTTGGGTCGATGGTGCTCTGGGGATTTTGGCGAATTTCTGGCACCTATCGCAGCGTCGTGAATAATCAGCTGCATCTTTGTTGATCGTAGGCCAGAAGTATCCGTACCGCAATATTTTCTTTGCTAAAGTTTGACCTCCTGTATGATCTCCACACTCACCTTCGTGCACTTCTCTTAGTACACGCTTGATGTCGTCGTGTGCGATACATCGTAACAGGGGCATAGAAAATCCTTGTCTATAGAGAGTATCGTCTTGTATAACATATCTGGTAGCTTTGCGAACTACAGCTCTTTTCTCACTCTTCTTCGATGGGAGTGTCCCATTCTTAAGAAAATTCTTAATTGGAGTCATCCATGACTCCTTCTCTGGTTCCGCTTCAAGAGCGAATTCAATTTCCATTGACTCAAAGCTTGGCGATTCCAACGTTTCAATTGGAATTACCTCAGTCCCTTCAGGATTGTCAGAACTAGCCAGTTTTGCCAGTCTATCCGCTTTCTGGTTTTCAATTCTGGGAATATGTGTTATGTTGTACCGCTCTAAGCTATTCAATAGCTCTTTCACTTTCTTGAGGTAGGCGATAAGTCGAGGTCCTCGAGCCGCGAATTCCTCTCGCACTTGACAAACAACAATCTTAGAGTCACAAAATATGTCCATCGTTTTTACTCCGAGGTCTTTAGCAAGTTTCAGCCCGGCAATCAGGGCTTCATACTCAGAGTCATTGTTAGTTGCCGAAAATTCTAACCGTAGGGCGTAATATAACGACCGTCCCTCGGGAGTGACTAAGACAATTCCAGCTCCGGACCTTCGGTCATTTTTAGCTCCATCTGTATATAGCTTCCACGGATTCATCTCTAGCTTATCCTCGGACTTGACCACTCGGTCATCGATTATTTCCTCCTCTGGAATGGTGAACTCCGCAATAAAGTCTGCTAGAGCTTGCCCCCTGATTGACTTTCGTGGTTGAAAATTCAAATCAAACTGGCTCAGTTCTATGTTCCATTTGATCTACCTTCCCAATGCTTCGGGTCTCTGCAACACCTGTCTTAACGGCTAGTCGGTGTATATGGTTATTGGATGGGCTTGGAAGTAGTGACGAATTTTTCGGGATGCGATCAGGAGGCTGTAAGCAAGCTTCTCAACCTTTGGGTAGTTGCGCTCTGCCGCTGCTAATTTCTTACTCACATAGTACACTGGCCTTTGTACTTTGTCTTCTTCTCGAACCAGGGCTGTGCTGACAGCGTGAGCCGAGACTGCTAGATAAACAAATAATTCTTCGTGATCTACGGGCTTTGATAAGATTGGCGGTTTCTCTAACAGCTCTAACAGATTTTGAAAGGCCTCAACACAATCGGGAGTCCACTGGAAGTTCTTCTTTCCCCTTTTTATCAAATCAAAAAACGGAACACACTTATCTGTGGCTTTGGAGATGAATCTACTCAACGCCGCTACCTTCCCTGCCAGACTTTGGACGTCTTTAATTCTCCTCGGTTCTTCGATGTTTCTAATCGCTGCTATCTGGCTAGGGTTGATTTCAATTCCTCGGGAACTCACAATGAAGCCGAGAAACTTTCCCGACGCCACTCCAAATGAACATTTTAAAGGATTCAATTTCATACGGTATTTTCGCAAGATACCAAACATTTCCGCTAAGTCTTGCGTATGACTGGAAGACTGCTTTGATTTGACAAGCATATCATCCACATAAACTTCCATAGTTTTTCCTATTTGATCATAAAACATTCTATTTACCAAGCGCTGATAAGTAGCTCCAGCGTTTTTTAACCCAAATGGCATTACAACATAACAATATAGCCCCAAATTCGTAATGAAACTCGTATGCTCTTGGTCTGGTACATGCATAGGAATTTGGTTGTATCCTGAGTATGCATCCATGAAAGAAAGAAGTTCATGACCTGCTGTCGAGTCTACAAGCTGGTCAATCCTGGGAAGTGGGAAACTATCTTTTGGGCAAGCTTTATTTAAATCTGAAAAGTCAATACAAGTTCGCCATTTTCCGTTTGGCTTCTTTACCAAGACGGGATTCGATATCCAGTCGGGATAAATCGAATCTCGAATAAATCCATTTTGCTTCAATTTCTCTACTTCCTCTTTGAGAGAAGCCGACCTCTCTGGGCCCAGCATGCGTCTCTTTTGCTTCACAGGCGGATGCTTCGGATTTACATTCAATTTGTGACTGATAATGGAAGGTGATATCCCACACATGTCAGCATGGGTCCAGGCGAACACATCTAAGTTTGCCTTCAAGAAGTCCGTCAGTTCTTCAGCACGACGTGGATCCAATTGAGAACCAATCTTCAAAACTTTCGTCGGATCAGCTTTATCAATGGGAATTTCCACTGTCGCTTCGTTAGGAGTTGCATTCCTAGCCTCTGGTTCCTCGTCTTTTCTAGGATCCAGGTCTTCAGGTGTCCCTTTGGGCAACTCCCTTGGGGTCAATTTCTCTAATTGCTATGCCGAGTCCCCCTTTAAGGGAGACGAGGCATCCTTACTCTCAGCATTAACTCCTTTCATCAACATCTTCAGTTCGGCCACATAGCAGGCCCGTCCAGAAACCTGATCCCCACTTATTACTCCAGTCCCGGCTTCGGTTGGGAACTTTAGTAACAAGCACCAAGGGGCGATACAAACTCTAAATTCAGCGAGGGCAGGTCTCCCTAAAAATGCGTTATATGGCGAATCTACGTCCAATACTACGAACTGAAGCATTCGCACTCTTCTACGTTCTCCTTGCCCTAGGGTCACGGGCAACTCTATATATCCCATGGGAGCTGTCGTCGCTCCGTTGAAGCCTCTAATCCATCCTTCACAAGGTTTCAGATCTTCGGGCTCAAGCTTCATCTGATCAAATGACTTCTTGAACAAAATATTAACGGAACTTCCGTTGTCTACTAATACCTTATGGACCAAGGCCGGCCCAATGGTGGTAGTAATAACCAACGGATCATTGGTGGGAGATTGTATCCCCGTGTTGTCTCGGCTGCGAAATACCACGTCGTCGAACATGGTTTTTTGTTGTTTTATGGGGGTGACATCTTCCAAATCGTCACCTTCATTCACATCTAGATGCTTGGCAGCATTCACATATTGGTCCATTGACCTAAAACTTCGAATTGCCGGGTGAGGTCCGCCTACTATGGAGTTGATGACAATCCCTTTACCTTTCTGCTGCGCGGTAGGCTTAGGAGCAGGTAGGATCTGTTTTGGAGCCTGCTCTCCTTGCCCCCTGTCCCTCGGGGCAACCTTGTATTCATCCAACTTTCCTTCACGCAGCAGCTTTTCAATTACATCCCTCAAATGCCGACATTCATTGGTCGAATGCCCATGAGTTCCGTGAAACAAGCAAAATTTCCCTGTCGCCATTTCTTTCTCGGTCGAATCACGAGGTGGCGGTCTTTTGTACTGCAACACATTGTACGTATCCAGGTAAATATTTTCCAGGGTGTCATTCAATGGTGTATAGTTCTCGTAGTTCTGGAATCGGGGCCTTTTGTTAGGGTCACTTCCCCTATTTCTGTTTCTCCTGTTACCGTTCGAATTACGGTTGCTGTTGTTTCCCCCATTTCCAGTATTGCTGTTTCCACCCTTGTTTCCTACGTTTACTTCAACCTTGCCAGAACTTTCCCCAGACTGCTTCACGGCAATATTACTCTGCACATTCTCCTTTGAAGCTGTCTCAAACTTTCTCTTTCGGTTTGCCCTGGCCTCCTCTCGTCTTAGATAAATATCGGCTTTTTCGTAGAATATCGCCCTTGTGGGAGGTGTCTTCCCAGAAAGGTAGTCTCCAAACTCTGATTCAGGATCAACTCCTTCCTTCAATGCCATCAGAATAGTGGGCTCATGCGGGTCACTGACCTCAGTTACGGCTTGGTTAAAACGATCAAGATATGCCCTTAAAGACTCTCCAGGCGCCTGTTTGATTCTTGACAATTCAATAACACTTTTGGACTTTCGGGCATGGAGACGGAACTGGTTCATGAAACGCTCGCTTAGTTCCTTGTAATTAGAAATCGAACGAGGAGGAAGTCGGGTAAACCAGAACAATGCCACATCTTCTAGGTAGATTGGGAATGCTTTGCACTTCACTTCATCTGGGGCAGCAGCAGCATTCATGAGCCACGAATATCTCATTAAATGCTGTCCCGGATCAGTCCTTCCGTTGTATTTATCCATTTGTGGCAGGTTAAAGCGTCGGGGAAATTGGAAGTCGAGGATATCGTCGGTGAACGGAGTATGGCTTCGCTCAATGCCATAGTCTTCATTTGTATAATTCCGGCTCTCGGACATAATTCGGCGAACCATTGCCTGTACATCAGCACTAGTTAGGGGCTGCTCAGGTTCCCTGGCCCTAGTATCCGAGTTCCTTCCGGGCTCTTGCTCAGGAGATGCCCTTCTTCTTCGAGCTGCCTCTGCTCGATTCCGTTCCCTGCGTTCCCGGTCGATCTCGGGAAGAGGGGACTGGAGTCTTTGCCCCCGAGTGGGGTCATCGTTTCCTAATGCTCGTGCGATATCCTCGCGAGATCCCAAAGATCCGAATGTCAGCTGCTCCACATTCTGAGGTCGTTCGAGTGGCCTCCGTTCGCGGGGCCTCTCTTCCTCGGAAGATGAAGATTGATCAACTGGTGTATGACGAACCGGTGATGGAGTTCTCTGTCGACGGAGCTCATTGATCTCCCGACTCATGAGCCTCATATTTTCCTGCATCATGAGATTAGTGCGCTCATGAACTCTCATAGCTTCCCTTGTGCTCTCAAGCATGTCAAGCAAGCGCGAAAAATCTCCTTGAGTGATGGGCGCAGATGGATTGACCTGATCTCCAACCCTGGCAGCTGGAATTGGAGCATTCGTAGGGACTCGAGTAGAGGTTCCAGCTTCACCAAGGATCGGGTCGGATCGGAGGTAGGAAGTCGGATCGGATCGGAGCTGGGGTGCCTGGTCGGACCGGAGCGCAGCGGGCAGTTCGGGTCGGTTCAGATTGGGGGAATGCACTGCTTCAGAGTCTCCTACCCGGATCGGATCGGAGCTCTCCCCCTGCTGACGGCTCGGATTTCCTGCATTGATTCTTCCTGCTGCTGAACTCTGCCCCCGAGACCTTGTTACAACAGCATTTTGCTGATCTTCGCCAGCTCCATTTCCTCGAAAAGTCTGAACTTCCTTGCCTTTTCCTTTGTCCATGAGTCTTTGACAATTACTTCAACGAATGTAAGAAAACGGAGAAACTTAAGGATTCACTTCTTTGAACTCAACGGTCCAAAAGGTAGAAAGAGATCCCGGAAAATAAAGAATTTAGATGAGGATTCTCAGTGAAAGCACCAAAATGTTAGACCCAAAAGTGGTTCTAACACCCAAATTGATTTAAAACAAGATAAAATGAGATAAAAATAGAAATGAACACGCAGGATTTATAGTGGTTCGGCGAACAAATGCCTACGTCCACTTATCTTTCACTATATTCAATAATTCAGTTGCTAATACAATGTAAGATTCACTCACAACTCACTTTTATTCACTCAAATGAATAAAACAAGAAATGAAAGATGATTTGGATTCTCCGGGAGTAATAGAGCTCGGATGATGGAGGTGATTGAATTCTCTAAAGTGCTGAAAAAAGATCCCTTTCTTTGTCTCCAGTCGGGGTATTTATAGGTGTGAATTTGCCTGAGATTCAATCCGGGTCGGGCCACGTGTTATCCATCGCACTCTCTTCGGGTTCGGATGAACTATCAAGCTGACAACACATCAAAGAGATGGACGTTAGGGGTAGGAATTAGTCATAGCCGGTCCGGTTCTCCAGGCGATTTTACAGGAGATTAACCTGGATCATGGGTGCGGGTCGGAGGCGTGCAGGTAGGGGGTTCGGATCGGGATACCCGATCCGAACCGGATTGGCTCGGGCGTCTCTCCTTCTTTAACCTACTCCGCTCCGCTCCAGCGTTGTGGTGAGCAGATGGCTTTCCATGCGAGATTTAGTTGTCCTCCGATCCGATTGGATATGCTTTACCAATCTATCCAGTAAGAGACCACCGATCCGAACAGAGAACTCTATCCGATCCGATCCAATATACTGCTCTAACCCGATCCGAATAGAGGATCCTATCCGATCCGAACAACCGCAGCTATCAATCTGAATTATAGTGTTTTCTTCCAATCCGAACCGAAGTCTTATAACTTAAAATACTCTTCAATGGTTGGTTTCTTGACTTTGTGTTGCCTAGTTCACAAAGTAGGCTAACATTTTCTCTCTAGCTTGAATGGTTTGTGTGAGTAAATATGGGAATTCAAGCGTTATTTATAACTGAGTTTCCTATTAACAATTTATTCTTCTTTATATTGGTAGGCTTCCTTATGTTACAGTGTTTCTAGCTTTTTGACTTCACTCTTTTCTTACCTATACGATTTTGGGTTTCCAGAATTTCATGCATGTTAGGTATAGTTTATATTATTTTCTTACCTATTAACTTGTCCTCTTCTTGGCTTCTAGAAGCACTGCACCATCACTCATTAATGCATTCGGTTGGTCACATTTCTTTGGATTTTGTTGACAATATACAGCAGGTTTACTTCTTTGGATTTTGTACTGATTTGTTGTAGGGAAATGGCTTGTACCTATATTAGCCGTACTATTTCAATGTTAAATCACATTAAAGGTTAAGGTTATTGACTATGGCAATAGTCTTTTGTATTCATTTTGGCATTTCCATATACAAGTGGTGTGCTTCATAATAGGATTTGTATTTATTTAATCATGGATATTTTTGTTTGCTGTAAGGCTTCTTGCCTAGGGTTTCACTACTAGAAAAGGTGCAGAATAGCGGCGCCAATTTACAACAATTTGTGACGCCATTCTGATGCCCCACCTTTTTTGGCGTCGTAATGGCGTTGGAGTTATCAGAAATTGGTGTCACTATATTCTGCACCTTTTCAAGTAGTGTTTTCCACCCATTATCAACACTGGTTACATTTCTTAAGTGATTTAAAGGCCGTATATATACATTAACATATACATTAGGTTATATTGTTTTTAAACATATGTCTATACATATGTTTCTTTCCATAGGATTTTATATAAGAGATTATTTAAGCAAGATAGAATCAAGTTCTAAAATTCCAAAATATACGTATAGTTATTTCTTATAATATATACAATATTATATTCACACATAGGTTCTTAATTCAAGTTTGTTTATTAATTCTTGATTAAATTGACTTGTTAATAAATCAGTGTTTATTACTAAACAAAGTCAGTTAAAAACAGGACATTACATAAAATAAGAAGTATTTTCTATGCATAGAAAATGAAATGAATTTTTAAATAAAGAATTATGAAATGGAATATGGAAATGTTTTCCGATATTAATGATGTATTTTTTTTGAATATAGGAAATAAGGATTCATGAATATATATAAATGTTTTCTAACTGGAATAAGAGATATTTTTCTGAATAAAGGAATTATGATATTGGAATTGTTTTCCAAAAATTGAGAAAGATAATTGAATTTTGAAAGAATCTGGAAGGGGGAAAAGGGAAATTGGAATCAATAATATTATAAGGAAATAATTTAAAAAGGGGCCAGTGTTATTTGATGCTTGATCGGTAGAATTTCCAATTAGAAATATTACCGTTGATTGTATGGATGTTTCTTTGATAGTTAAATCACTGACTATCAAAGTTTTGATTTATTTTATACCTCCATTGTCAATATGGAGAGACTAGGATCAGATTTATTATCTGAAAAACCACTCTGTATTGGCATAAGCGTTACGAATCAACTTGTGTTGAAGATAATTGAAGACGGAGTTGTAATGACCCGCATTTTTCAGCGGTATAATAATTAATTTATTTAGTTATTGAAAAGGTGATTAAAAGAATTTAGTGGTCATTGAATTAAATAATGGTGAATATTTAATTAAAATAATAAATTAAATAATATATTTAATTCTGAAATAATCAGAATTGGCTGAAATGGCGATATGGTGTGAACTGGATCATCCGTGATATTTAATTCAGTTTAGAATTGAATTAGAATAACGAATATATTATTTGAACGACAATTTGAACGTATAATTATATTATAATTAAAATCGAGCTTGAAATGGTGCGACAGTTCGTTAATTGGCGATTCGAACTTCAACTGAATGTACATGATTCGTTTGAAGCCGGATTTCCTTGAAACAAGAAACGTTCGTAGCTGGTGAAGTATATCTTTCTAATAGAAGAGAAAAATCGGGATTTCGTCGTGTAGATTTTGATTTATGTCCAAATCTAATTTTAGAAAAGTCGCTGTGAAATGCCTTTATAATTTATAAAGGAGTTATATATATTTAAAAAAGGAATTTCAATACAAATCGAATATCGCGTTGACCCAGATTGAAGTATCGAGTTATAAATTCATACAGGATTTTTCTGAGCTGTATGATATTCCTCTATGAATATAGAAGATAATATTTATTTTTAAATATTTAATTTAATTGTTTTTAAATATATTTATATATTTAAAAGGGTTATTTAGGACTTTAAAAATAGCCACTTTTTCAAACGAAGTCGGAATTCGACGAAACTAATTTTGTTGGATCCGCAATGTTAAATTATTGCTAGATTTTAGTTTTCGTGATTTTTGAAGTCAGTATGTGGCCGTATGGATTTTTAATGTGAAAAACAGTCGATAAATTGACCTTTAAAAATACGCTGTATGAGCAAACGAAGTCGGAATTCGACGAAACCAGTTTCGTTGGGTCTGCAATGCCAGACTGTAGCAGCAAGTCCAGTTTCGTTATTTTTGGGTATCGTATGTGGTCACAGGAATTTTAAAGGGACAAATAAACACAGTAGTTGATTATAAATTAATATAATATTCGAAAAATAAAATATCTAATTTGCCTATAAATACACTACTAAATTTTCTAAACGTAATCTCATTTTTTTGCGCCGTCTTATTTTCATCCTCAAAGCAAAAAGCAAAAATGGTTTGAGATTTAAAATCAAAGAAATGAAAATAAATTTCCTTAAATCCAAACTCTTGTGTATTTGTAATCCTGTCAGCATCCTCTTCAAATCTGGTACACTGATTCAGGGTGTGATGTCAATCTGGGTTCGATGGGTTTCTCGACGTGAGTTAGGGTTGGGAATCGATCGAATTTAAGTGAGCTTGAGTTTGTTTCGATCTCAGTTTCGGAATGAGGAAGAAAAACTAAACTTGTATGCAAATTTCTGAGGATTTCCGCGATAATTTTGTTCGATGTCTCCTTCGTTGTTGCGTCGAAGGCCTGAACGACGGGTTCTGGTGGAGGGTTGCGAGTTGAAAGTGGTGGGGGTAGCGATGTTGGGCTCGGTGAGAGGAGAAGGCTGGTGTCCTTAGTCTAAGGTTTCGTTGAGGAAGGATGGGTGGCTGATCGCCTGAAGTGGCCGTGAATTTCCATTAAGTAGGAGTCGAGTTCGTGAGTTCTTATTTTGGGTGGATGGATTAAGAGAAGCGGGTCGGGTGAGGAATGTTAGGATGGGCCGACAAAGTAAGGTTAAGGCCCATTAAAGGATAAAAATCCAAGTTATTTTCAATTTAAATTGTATATAAATTTGTAATCGGTATAACTTGAGCATACTTGATCAGAATTGAACGCGACTGGATCTGTTGGGATCGTATGGACGAGGGCAACACCATGGTACTGACTGGGAGTGGATTCGAGCTCGTTTGAATTTATGGAGAAATAAATTGTTTGATTCAAATCAAACAAATAGTTTATCGTTCTTTAACGATGAACTGCCAATATGAGTAAATCTCACTAACTCTGAACAATTTATATTTTCATGTTGTATTTTTAGAACTGTTAAAAATTGTCTGATTGACTATGTGTTGACTGTTTGATTGAACTGCTAGTCAGTTAGTGGAAATTATATATATATATATATATATATATATAAACCATTGAGCAGGTTTTATTCATTAATGGGGACTGGGGTTTTTCTCCGCCGCCATCCTCTCTTCCCTATCGTCGCTTTCTACTGCTCCCGCTCTCTTCCTCTACGCTCTCTTCTCCCTTAACCCTAGCTTTCCCTGTTACTGGTAATACACTGCTCACTCCACTTTCCGACCCCTTTCTCCTTATATTTCAGATCTCAACCCAGACACAAACGTTTCCACCTTGCGGTCTGCCATTTTTCTTCAAATTTTCGACGAGGTTCTCCCTCGTTGTTCAGCTTTCTACAGTATTTATCTTCCTCTAAAATCTACGAACCCTAAAATAACGTTGCTTAAATCACCCGATTTGAGCCTGATTTTCGGTTTCACCCACAGATCCAATCAGCTTCAGTTCTCAACATCGGCCAGCCTCCTTCCTCTTTGGCTGTTCTGGGTTTTCCTCAGCGGAAGGTCAAACATCTATGGGTTTGGGTTTCGGCAAGTGCCGACGCAACTTCGGTTCCAGATCCTTCAACCGATCTTTTGCTACAGATCTCTCTTTGCTGCTCGGGGAGGTTTGGGTGTGTGGTGATGTTGGTGATGGCAAGTACCCTGTAATAGGTCACTGGATCGGTTGCTACTGAAATAGTTTCAAATTATTCGATTTAGTAGCTGTTTCATTAAGTTAGGTGCTAGTTTAATCTTTCTTTTTTGTTATTGGCTTCTTTGATTTCTGAGATTGGATGAGAAGTTATATTCTTGAATTACTGGTGTTATGTTTGGTGATGTTTGTTAAGGCAATCACCATGATGTTTGGATGGTTGGTGCTCAGCGTGATGGAGCATTTTTGGGTGGTTTAATCCTTGGGTTTCTTTATGTAATCGGTTATATTTTGCTTTTCTAGTTTGTAATATGCTTTATTTCCAGCTCTTATGATTGTAATCCGGTTAGTATGCTAACCATATTACGTAATGCTTTATTTTCAGTTAAATATATGTTACCCAATTTCAAATATATATATATATATATATATGTATAAACTGTTAAATCCATATATATTGATTATGTTAACAGAATAATTCATATTGAACTGAAAGTGATGAAAATCATATTGTGTAACATCTGTGGATGCAGGAAAATAGGTTGGAGGAATCCGACTGGATTCCTCAACAGTTATTTTATTGTTTTTTATATATTGTGATATATGATGTAGTTTATAATCTATTGTTGATTATATGTGTATGGACGATATTGGACATCGTAATTTGATATGTTAAAAACCATAACACTTCGGAATTTGGAGAAAACGGGTTTTTCAAAAATGAATATTGAAATTTGATTATTTATGAAATCAAAAGGGGTTTTATAAAAGAGATAATATTTATAAAATAAAATAAGATTTTACAAAGGAAATTATTTATAAATGGATTACTTATAAATAGAAATTTATTTATAAAAGGAATATTTATAAATAGGAAATATGTTTAAGTGGAATTTTATATGAAGGGAAATCTTTATAAATGGAATATTTATAAAGTGAATTATTTATTTAGAATAAATAAATTAGATATTTAAATGGTTTTTTTTATTTGTTAAATAAATAGGATAAGATAAAGAGATATTGACTTAGAAAATAAATAAGTTATGAAAAGGACATTCAGTAGGAAATAAGTTATAAAAAGGGATTATTTATTTAGAGAATGAATAAAGAAATATTTGTAAACCATTTACAAATAAAATAGAAAGAGAAATATGTGTAAAACATGTACAAATAGATTATAAAGGAAATGTTTATCATTTGGATAAATAGATATATATAAGTCTGAACTTATATATGAAGAAGTAAACACAAAAAAGGAGCAGACTGATTTATAAATGATATTTATAAATTAAGTTAAATATTTATCATTTGGATAAATAGAATATATAAGTCAGGACTTATATAAAGAAGTAAAAATCGATTTCAACATCGATGTTTGAAACTGAATAAGGACAGAGAGTAAAACCATTAGGGTTAACCAGTTAGAGCAAAACCATTAGGGTTTACCAGTTAGGTTAATCCGTAGAGTTAAACCAGTTAGAGTTAATCAGTTAGAGTTAAACTAGTTAGAGTTAATCAGTTGGAGTTAATCAAATTTAGTTTATTCGAATAGAGTTGAAATGAGTTAATCGAATTTAGTTATTCGAAGAAGTGAATCGAATCAAATATATTCGAAGTGAGATAATCGAATCAGAAATATTCGAAGTAAGTTGATCGAATCTAGTTATTCGGCATGAGTTAAATCGAATAAGATTTATTCGAAGAAAGAGATTATCGAATATAAGTATTCGAAAGTAAGCAAATCGAAAATAAGTTATTCGAATAAGTTATTCGAATAAGAGTTAAATCCAATAAGAGTTATAGATTAGAGTTAACCGAATAAGAGTTAATCTAGTAAGAGTTATTATGTTGGAGTTATTCAAAATAAGAGTTATAGATTAGAGTTAACCGAATAGGAGTAAATAAAATAGTTGTCGTTATATTATTCGAGTTAGGAAATAAAAGTCATATTAAAGATAATATATTTCTGATGCAGGATATTATAACACCATTGTTATAATCATGTAAACTTGTAAAAGAAGGGGTTCGTAAATAGAATCCGAGGGTTCGTAAGGAAGTGTTAAAGGATTAAAAGGTGAACTTACCTTATTTCGAGATTTGAAATGTTGTTCAGTTAAGGTCTGAGAGGTAGTTAAACCCCAACTTGATTGACTTCGTTTTTAATTTAGAAATGGTTAGGGTTCGAGATTGAAAGTGGTTGAGTGATTTTAGTAAATAAGTATAGTGGTTTGAGTTGTCGTCGCGATGTTGATTTAAACATTCTGTTTAAATCCAAGCAAAGAAGATTTGGAAATGTTTTCCAAATAGAACCAGAACGTAATCAAAGATTGAAATTGGAAATATGAATTAGAAAAGGGAATGTTCATGTATAAGGAGTTAAGAAATGAAGTTAAGCTAAATCAGAAATTGACTGGAGACTTCTTAAGTTGAATGGTTTCCTAAGTGTCTATCTGATGTTGGTTTCGACCTTCGGGATTGGTACTTAGGGAATTGTTCTTATACTAGTTTACAATCAGAGACTGATAGTTGTAGAAGAACAGTGATACGTAAATAAGTTATGGAAATGTTTTCCAGCGTTAACATATATTTTCTAAACATAGAAAATAAGGAAATATATATATATATATATATATATGATTGATAATTGATTGATAGAAATTTCCATTTGGAAATAATATCGTTGTTTGCACACGTGTTTTTCTTTGATAGTTAAATCACAGACTATCAAAGTTTTGACCATTTTAACATTGTTAATATGGAGAGACCGGTTGGATTATTATCCAAAGAACCACTCTGTATTGGCATAAGCGTTGCGAATCATATATGCCAAAGATAATTGAAGACAGAGTAAAGTGCAAGGGCTGTTGTATAAATCTTAGATAACAGTGCCTAAGATGGATATACTGAATAGTACCTTTGGTTCATCCTGTTCTTAGATGACTTGTATGGATGAATGTCTGACAGAGTATTTCCAGAAAGGTCACGTACATTGATTTCTTCAACCGTACCAAGAGTGGAAGCGGAGAAGGAAACTTCTTTTAGCTGACACGCAATGTATGGTTGTAGACGTCAAATTAGTGATTTTTGATGTTTCTGACAATGTGGCATTCGAAGTGAATCTGATGTGATGATAAAGCGTAACCTCAAGCTTCATCAACCGGTAAATGACAAAAATCGGGCAGGCAGCATGGCTATGTAGGTCGCACCTATTAGAGTGTATAATCACCTGATCTAGAATTTCATTTACTTCTAAAAATCTATTGTTGATGCTATCCCATTCGGGAAACGGTTGTTGATCCCAACCGTTAGTGATATACATTCGATACACTCAAGCGAAATGAGTGGTCGGTCGTGTGTGGCCGGGTTGCAAGATGTTCTTGTTGAACCCAGTGTATTCCTCTCTAGAGATACACTAGCGAAAGGTGGTTCCATACCTTGTCATAGTTGGAAATCCATTACCCCATACGTGCTTGCAGTTTTGATTGTATATTATATATGTAGAACGTGAGATGAAAGCGTTTCTGCTAGATGATTGTTATATTGTGGTTGATAGACATTATCATAATATCAAAAGGTTTTGATATAAAGATATTTTGGATTCTCATAAGGTAAAAACCCGTTCCGTTATACGGCGCGGTCTTATGAGATATCGTTTAATGGCTCAAAACTATTTTTAAACTGTTTTACTCATACCAGTCCCATGACTGACCCGGAGTTTATTTTGTTTTGTTTTCCCTAAACTCTTGGGTGCCCAATTTTGTATGGGCAGTCAATTAGTCGGGATTTACAGATACTTGAAGAGCTGGAGCAGGAGGCTTCAGGATTATATAGCTATTATTATTCCGATGTGTTGTAAGTGTTGTACTTGATAATGATATGTACATTCAAGTAAAATCTTTTATTTCAAAGTTATGTTATATTTTATTCGTTCCGCTGTGAGATTCGTTTACTCTGATGTTGTATGTTCTTCTTCTTCTATTCTAATTTTCTATCTTATCTATTCTCACCCTCTAATTTCTTTCATTAACCATACGGTATTTTCGACTCTTGATGTTCGATATGTGTTGTATAGCGGATAATCAAGGTCGCAAATTTTCGGGTCATTACAGTTGGTATCGGAGCATAAGATTAAGTGAATTACCTTGGCTCTGTGGCATGACTTGGTAGAGATGGGGTTAGTAATACCCTAGATTGAGGTTGAGTGTATATATACGAGTGAACATATTTGTTATTGATATAAAAAAATTGTTTTATATTGTGTAGATTTATTGGTTGAGTTGTTTATGGGTTCTGATCGATCAGTTTGATCCACTGTATCGGTAGGAGTTTCTAAACACTCGAATACGATGGGTCAACACGATATGTTTTGAAAAGAGGGTAAACGAAATATTTTTGCCCAAAGTATATTTGTTAGTATAATCGAGTAAGAATATAAATTAAATGGTTATGTAAATAACCAATCAGAATTCATATAAGTGAAATACGTGAAATCAGATGAGTTAAATCTGAAAATTTGAATCAGAATTGGAATTGAAATTCCCAAATTGTGGAAAAGTGCTTGTAAATGGATATGAATTGAATATAGAGAATTCTAAAATCCTGGGAGATTTTAAATTGTGTTACAAACAATGTGAATGGTATTTTGAAATGAATCTCAAAATGGAAGTATTTAGATATGGTTTTGAAAGGGATATAGTATTGAACTCATTTCGATAGCTAGAAATAGATTCTGATGATGATCTAGACATCATCGGTGTTTATTTTCGAATTCTAAGTGATGGATTACTACCAAAGTTATTGTTTTGAATTGATTTGAGAAAATACAAGTTGTGTTGAATTTCAAAAAGGAGATATTTGATTTTGAAAAGCAAAGCTGTTTAAAATTCCCAGGAATAGATTGTTGAATTAAAAACCAAATTTGAACAGAAATTTGTGAAAGCAAATTGGGATTAAAGTAAAGCCAGTTAAGTGGTAATGGAAATTGATTTGAAATGATATTGTGTTGGTGAGTTAAGGATTCGGGATCAAGAACGAAACTTGAGTTTGAAAATGAAAATTTGGCTTGGTAAAAAGCGAATGGTTGTGTTGGAGATAAAAGTGATTTCAGAAATTTGATTGGGATAACATTGGTACATGCTGAGTTGATAGCATATGGAAGTGATAGAGTTGATATGCCGACAAAAGGTACAAGTTTATATTTCATATGGTATGAGATTTTGATGAGCCGAATTGGCAAGCCGCTTGGCTATTTGATTTTCTTTTGGGTTGGAGAAGGCCCAGAGAGGCGAGTTGGAGTTTGACCTATTGAGCAGTACAAAGGAAGTGCTGGCGAAATTTTTCGAAAAGTTAAGGTGTTAGAAATTTTTTAGGATTTTTGAAAATTTTCGTTGATAAGAATTGATTAATATTTAATTGAAATTAAATTGGTTCAGTTGAAACTGAAGATTTAGAAGTGAACAAATAAGTTCTAACCAGTCGATTGGGTTTGTTTTCTACCTTAGTAATTTCGAGGACGAAATTATTTTAAGTGGGGAAGAATGTAATGACCCGCATTTTTCAGCGTTATAATAATTAATTTATTTAATTATTGAAAAGGTGATTAAAAGAATTTAATGGTCGTTGAATTAAATAATGGTGAATATTTAATTAAAATAATAAATTAAATAATATATTTAACTCTGAAATAATCAGAATTGGCTGAAATGGCGGTATGGTGTGAACTGGATCATTTGTGATATTTAATTCAGTTTAGAATTGAATTAGAATAATGAATATATTATTTGAACTACAGTTTGAACGTATAATTATATTATAATTAAAATCGAGCTTGAAATAGCGCGGCAGTTCGTTAATTGGCGATTCGAACTTCAACTGAATGTACAGGATTCGTTTGAAGCCGGATTTCTGTGAAACAAGAAACGTTCGGAGCTAGTGAAGTATATCTTTCTGATGGAAGAAAAAAATCGGGATTTCGTCATATTGATTTTGATTTATGTCCAAATCAAATTTTAGAAAAGTCGCTGTGGAATGCCTTTATAATTTATAAAGGAATAATATATATTTTAAAAAGGAATTTCAATATAAATCGAATATCGGGTTGACCCAGATTGAAGTATCGAGTTAGAAATTCATACAGGATTTTTCTGAGCTGTATGATATTCCTCTGTGAATATAGACGATAATATTTATTTTTAAATATTTAATTTAATTGTTTTTGAATATATTTATATATTTAAAAGGGTTATTTAGCACTTTAAAAATAGCCACTTTTGCAAACGAAGTCGGAATTCGACGAAACTAATTTTTTTGGATCCGCAATGTTAAATTATTGATAGATTTCAGTTTTTGTGATTTTTGAAGTCAGTATGTGGTCGTATGGATTTTTAATGTGAAAAACAATCGATAAATTGACCTTTGAAAATACGCTGTGTGAGCAAACGAAGTCGGAATTCGACGAAACCAGTTTCGTTGGGTCCGCAATGCCAGAATGTAGTTGTATGTCCATTTTTGTGATTTTTGGGTATCGTATGTGGTCACAGGAATTTTAAAGGGAAAAATAAACACAGTAGTTGATTATAAATTAATATAATATTCGGAAAATAAAATATCTAATTTGTCTATAAATACACTACTAAATTTTCTAAACCAAATCTCATTTTTTTGCGCCGTCATATTTTCATCCTCAAAGCAAAAAGCAAAAATGGCGTGAGATTTAAAATAAAAGAAATGAAAATAAAATTCCTTAAATCCAAACTCTTGTGTATTTGTAATCCTGTCAGCATCCTCTTCAAATCTGGTACACTGATTCAGGGTGCGATGTCAATCTGGGTTCGATGGGCTTCTCGACGTGAGTTAGGGTTGGGAATCGCTCGAATTTGAGTGAGCTTGGGTTTGTTTCGTTCTCAGTTTCGGAATAAGGAAGAAAAACTGAACTTGTATGCAAATTTCTGAGGGTTTCCACGATAATTTTGTTCGATATCTCCTTCGTTGTTGCGTCGAAGGCCTGAACGACGAGTTCTGGTGGAGGGTTGTGAGTTGAAAGTGGTGGGGGTAGCGATGTTGGGCTCGGTGAGAGGAGAAGGTCGGTGTCCTTAGTCTAAGGTTTCGTTAAGGAAGGATGGGTGGCTGATCGCCTAAAGTGGCCGTGAATTTCCATTGAGTAGGAGTCGAGTTCGTGAGTTCTTATTTAGGGAGGTTGGATTAAGAGAAGCGGGTCGGGTGAGGAATGTTAGGATGGGCCGGCAAAGTAAGGTTAAGGCCCATTAAAGGATAAAAATCCAAGTTATTTTCAATTTAAATTGTATATAAATTTGTAATCGGTATAACTTGAGCATACTTGATCAGAATTGAACGCGACTGGATCCGTTGGGATCGTATGGACGAGGGTAACACCATGGCACTGACTGGGAGTGGATTTGAGCTCGTTTGAATTTATGGGGAAATAAATTGTTTGATTCAAATCAAACAAATAGTTTATCGTTCTTTAACGATGAACTGCCAATGTGAGTAAATCTCACTGACTCTAAACAGTTTATATTTTCATGTTGTGTTTTTAGAACTGTTAAAAATTGTCTGATTGACTGTGTGTTGACTGTTTGATTGAACTGCTAGTCAGTTAGTGGAAATTATATATATATAAACCATTAAATCCATATATATTGATTCTGTTAACAGAATAATTCATATTGAACTGAAAGTGATGAAAATCATATTGTGTAATATCTGTGGATGCAGGAAAACAGGTTGGAGGAATCTGACTGGATTCCTCAACTGTTATTTTATTGTTTTTCATATATTGTGATATATGATGTAGTTATAATCTGTTGTTGATTATATGTTTATGGACGATATTGGACATCGTAATTTTATATGTTAAACACCATAACACACCGGAATTTGGAGAAAACGAGATTTTCAAAAATGAATATTGAAATTTGATTATTTATGAAATCAAAAGGGGTTTTATAAAAGAGATAATATTTATAAAATCAAAGAAGATTTTACAAAGGAAATTATTTATAAATGGAATACTTATAAACATAAATTTATTTATAAAAGGAATATTTATAAATAAGAAATATGTTTAAGTGGAATTTTATATGAAGGGAAATCTTTATAAATGGAATATTTATAAAGTGAATTATTTATTTAGAATAAATAAATTAGATATTTAAATGGTTGTTTTTTATTTATTAAATAAATAGGAGAAGATAAAGAGATATTGACTTAGAAAATAAATAAGTTATGTAAAGGACATTCAGTAGGAAATAAGTTATAAAAATGGATTATTTATTTAGAGAATGGATAAAGAAATATTTGTAAACCATTTACAAATAAAATAGAAAGAGAAATATGTGTAAAACATGTACAAATAGATTATAAAGGAAATATTTATCATTTGGATATATATATATATATATAAGTCTGAACTTATATATGAAGAAGTAAACACAAAAAAGGAGCAGATTGATTTATAAATGATATTTAAAAATTAAGTTAAATATTTATCATTTGAATAAATAGAATATATAAGTCATGACTTATATAAAGAAGTAAAAATCGATTTCAACATCAATGTTTGAAACTGAATAAGGACAAAGAGTAAAACCATTAGGGTTAACCAGTTAGAGTAAAACCATTAGGGTTAACCAGTTAGGTTAAACCGTGGAGTTAAACCAGTTAGAGTTAATCAGTTAGAGTTAAACCAGTTAGAGTTAATCAGTTGGAGTTAATCGAAATTAGTTTATTCGAATAGAGTTGAAATGAGTTAATCGAATTTAGTTATTCGAAGAAGTGAATCGAATCAAAGATATTCGAAGTGAGATAATCGAATCAGAAATATTCGAAGTGAGTTGATCGAATCTAGTTATTCGATAGGATTTAAATCGAATAAGATTTATTCGAAGAAAGAGATTATCGAATATAAGTATTCGAAAGTAAGCAAATCGAAAATAAGTTATTCGAATAAGAGTTAAATCCAATAAGAGTTATAGATTAAAGTTAACCGAATAAGAGTTAATCCAGTAAGAGTTATTAGGTTGGAGTTATTCAAAATAAGTGTTATAGATTAGAGTTAACCGAATAGGAGTAAATAAATTAGTTGTCGTTATATTAGTCGAGTTAGGAAATAAAAGTCATATTAAATATAATATATTTCGGATGCAGGAGATTATAACACCATTGTTATAATCACGTAAACTTGTAAGAGAAGGGGGTTCGTAAATAGAATCCGAGGGTTCGTAAGGAAGTGTTAAAGGGTGAAAGGTGAACTTACCCTATTTCGAGATTTGAAATGTTGTTCAGTTAAGGTCTGAGAGTTAGTTATACCCCAACTTGATTAACTTCGTTTTTAATTAGAAATGGTTAAGGTTCGAGAGTGAAAGTGGTTGAGTGATTTTAGTAAATAAGTATAGTGGTTTGAGTTGTCGTCGCGATGTTGATTTATACATTCTGCTTGAATCCAAGTAAAGAAGATTTGGAAATGTTTTCCTAATAGAACCAGAACGTAATCAAATATTGAAATTGGAAATATGAATTAGAAAAGGGAATGTTCATGTATAAGGAGTTAAGAAATGGAGTTAAGCTAAATCAAAAATTGACTGGAGACTTGTTAAGTTGAATGGTTTCCTAAGCGTCTATCTGATGTTGGTTTCGACCTTCGGGATTGGTACTTAGGGAATTGTTCTTATACTAGTTTACAACCAGAGACTGATAGTTGTAGAAGAATAGTGATACGTAAATAAGTTATGGAAATGTTTTCCAGCGTTAACATATATTTTCTAAACATTGAAAATAAGGAAATATATATATATATAGATATGATTGATGATTGATTGATAGAAATTTCCATTTGGAAATAATATCGTTGTTTGCACACGTGTTTTTCTTTGATAGTTAAATCACAGACTATCAAAGTTTTGACCATTTTAACATTGTTAATATGGAGAGACCGGTTTGATTATTATCCAAAGAACCACTCTGTATTGGCATAAGCGTTGCGAATCATATATGCAAAAGATAATTGAAGACAGAGTAAAGTGCAAGGCTGTTGTATAAATCTTAGATAACAGTGCCTAAGATGGATTTACTGAATAGTACCTTCGGTTCATCCTGTTCCTGCATGACTTGTATGGACGAATGTCTGACAGAGTATTTCCAGAAAGGTCACGTACATTGATTTCTTCAACCGTACCAAGAGTGGAAGCGCAGAAGGAAACTTCTTTTAGCTGACACGTAATGTATGGTTGTAGACGCCAAATTAGTGATTTTTGATGGATCTGACAATGTGGCATTCGAAGTGAATCTGATGTGATGATAAAGCGTAACCTCAAGCCTTATCAACCGGTAAATGACAAAAATCGGGCAGGCAGCATGGCTATGTAGGTCGCACCTATTAGGGTGTATAATCACCTGATCTAGAGTTTCATTTACTTCTAAAAATCTATTGTTGATGCTGTCCCATTCGGGAAACGGTTGCTGATCCCAACCGTTGGTGATATACATTCGATACACTCAAGCGAAATGAGTGGTCGGTCATGTGTGGCCGGGTTGCAAGATGTTCTTGTTGAACCCAGTGTATTCCTCTCCAGAGGTACACTAGCGAAAGGTGGTTCCATACCTTGTCATAGTTGGAAATCCATTACCCAATACATGCTTGCGGTTTTGATTGTATATTATATATGTAGAACGTGAGATGAAAGCGTTTCTACTAGATGATTGTTATATTGTGATTGATAGACATTATCATAATATCAAAAGGTTTTGATATAAAGATATTTTGGATTCTCATAAGGTAAAAACCCGTTCCGTTATACGATGTGGTCTTATGAGATATCGTTTAATGGCTCAAAACTGTTTTTAAACTGTTTTACTCATACCAGTCCCATGACTGACCCGGAGTTTATTTTGTTTTCCCTAAACTCTTGGGTGCCCAATTTTGTACGGGCAGTCAAGTAGTCGGGATTTACAGATACTTGAAGAGCTGGAGCAGGAGGCTTCAGGATTATATAGCTATTATTATTCCGCTGTGTTGTAAGTGTTGTACTTGATAATGATATGTACATTCAAGTAAAATCTTTTATTTCAAAGTTATGTTATATTTTATTCGTTCCGCTGTGAGATTTGTGTTTACTCTGATGTTGTATGTTCTTCTTCTTCTTCTATTCTAAGTTTCTATGTTATCTATTCTCACCCTCTAATTTCTTTCATTGACCATCCGGTATTTTCGACTCTTGATGTTCGATATGTGTTGTATATCGGATAATCAAGGTCGCAAATTTTCGGGTCGTTACAGGAGTGAAGTGCAAGGGCTGATCTGTTAACCCTAGGTAAAAATTGCCCAAGATGGATTAATAGAATGGTGCCTTCGGTTTGTCCAGTCCCAGGACAACGTGTATGGACGATCTGACAAAGTGACATTCAAAGTAAATAGTGACAAGACGTTCTGAAAGATAATTGTAACCTCAAGCCTCATCACCCGGGAAATGACAAAAATCGGGCAAGCAGCATGGCCATGTGGGTCATCCCATTATGGGTATTATCACCTGATCTAGAGAAAATTCATTTGCTTCTTATTCTATTCGCTGTTGTATGCTTTCGGTAACGGTTGCTGATCACAATCATTGGTGATAATATGCTCGGTACACTCAACTTAAATGAGTGGTCAGCCATGTGTGGGCCAGGTTGCAAGACGTTCTTGTTGAACCCAGTGTATTCCCGTCTAGGGATACACTATCGGAAGGTGGTTCCATACCTTGTCATGTTGGAAATCCAATCTCCAACAAACTCCCTGCGGTTTTTGATTTAATATTATATATGGAGCGTGAGATGCAAGCGTTCCACTAGATTTCTATTTACTTGATTTAGACACTATTATAATATCACCAGATTATGATATAAAAGATATTTTGGTTATCGTAATGTAAAAATCATCCGTGTTTATGTGTGGACCGGTCTTACGATTGTCATTTCTTTCGAAAGGATTTTAAAAGTTAAACCAATGTTTGGAGTTTACTCACACCAGACCCATAACTGACCCAGAGTTATTTTGTTTTGTTTTCCCTAAACTCTTGGGCGCCCATATTGTACGGACAGTCTAGTTGTCGGAATTTTACAGATTTACTTGGAGGAGCTTGAAGCAGGAGGCTCCACCTGTTAGCTATAGACTTCATATTTTTCGCTGTGTACTATGTTGTATCTGGAAACATGTGTTAATAACTGTTCTAGGAATAACTGTTGTGCTCTGATGATGGTATGTATGTACAGTTACTGATTTGTATTTCAAAAGTTATGTTATATAATACATTTTATTCGTTCCGCTGTGTGACTTGTGTTCTTCGTTTTTCTTCTATTCTAATTTTTCTTTCTTTCTATTTCTCATCCTCTAACTTCTTTCTACTAATGATTCGTATTTCTGTGAAATTTGGGTTGGACGTGTGGTGTTATTAGTCGACTCAAAGGTTACGGAAATTCGGGCCATTACACCTTATCAAGTAGAAAACATCGTGGTTCAAAACATGGATACATCATGAGTCTGAAATACATAAAAACCTATTACATAAACTTAAATTTCTGTCTTGTACTAAAATCATCAAAGTACAGTAAACACGAAAAAAGCATAATCCCCAAAGGCATAGTGTAACATCCCACGTCCATTAATGTCACTCGCTAAGGGAATGCATTAACTTTCATGGAGTATTATAAGAGTATAGAACATAATATCACAAGAAAAATATATAAAATGGTACTTAAGAAAATTCAAAATTTATTCATTGCAGCGCAAAAGCAAAACATGTCCGGTTACAACATCAAAACCATATACTAAAGCCAAGTACACTAATATCCATCTTGCACAAAATTATTATCAGAGTACATAAAATTAAAACCATAATCCCACTCCAAATAGCCATAATGGAAAAGAGATAAAGTTGAGCATTACTTTCTACACTTCCAAGCACTTCAAGAAGAAAGGAATCCAAGTCAAGCTTCACTAATCCCAACCTAAGGACCTGGGGGGGGGGGAGAAAGAAAACAGGCGAAACAAAAAGGGGGCCAGACATAAGTCTGGCGAGTCTAGTGACATTAACAATATAATCAGTAAAGTAACAGGATAAGAACATAAACTAGATATAAGAGATGACTGCAACATAAGCAGATATGACAAGGTAAACAAGGTAAGTAAGATAGAACATCTATAGCGCTTCTAGCCACTATAAGATATGCTCTGCACCGTACCACATACTAGTTACATACTAAAAGATGATACCTCTCTACTAATCATAATAATGGTAGCTTCGTGTACTCCTAGCTACTCTCGTAGGTGCCCACTTGCTCCTACCACCACGAGTTGTACCCACTACCCTCCCCATTCGATCGGCTCCCTAACCTCGTAGATACTGTGCTGGTCCCACAATAAGGTGTATCACTCCCTAAGGTGGCAACCCCGATACTACTGAAATGCATAGCTTATACCTACACGATGCAACAACGTCTTACCTACCAGCTCGGACTCACGCACGCACATGACTCCGTTGGACTTGCACTGCCATCGCTAACTCTTTATTGACCTCTTACAATCAACCGCGGTAAGTGTGTCCCTGTCCTCGACCTAGTTCGAGCTCATATAGATACTAAAATGGGTTACAGGTTGAAAAGGGTCCACCCACTTGACACAAGCTTCCCTCCTAAGCTTGGTCCCCACTAGGAATTCCCACTTAACCCCTCCTTATCCCCATGTCTAATCACATGTCTCATCTTGGTTAAGTGCTTTTATAATGTTTCACATGCTACCCATGTTACCCACTTAACCCTTTATTATCCCCATGTCTAATCACATGTCTTATCTTGGTTAAGTGTTCATTAATTCATTATAACCGTAATCTTGCAAGACCTCCCATATTAGATTACCGTTTTGCGGTTGCTGGATTTGCCGGGCGGTTCCGGGAAAGCTTATACCGCAATCCGAATCTAACCTCGTGTCTTTGCATTATTACACATCTAGTTTTTGCCTTTGACCTCTCACATTAGATTACTACATTGCGGTTGCTGGATATGCCGGGCGGTTCCGGGCAGGCTTATACCACAATCCGAATCTAACCTCATGTCTTAGGCGCTCATTATCACCTTCTTGATTCAAGTCCCAATTTACCCATAGTTTTAAATCTAAATTACGTTTATAATCTCATGTGCCAAATTATGCCCAAACCCATTTTCATCGTTATTAATAATTTATGCCAAATCTCATGTATACAAGTCATACTCAATTATGCCCAAACCAACTTTCCATATTCATCAACAATTTATGCCAAATTTCATTTCATTGCATATTTCCCAAACTTTTTCCAAGCGTTCCAATGTTATTCGTACGTAAATTTCAACACAATATGTTAGGCTCGAAGTTAGCCTAATATCATAAAGAAAAAGGAAAAGAAGAAGGGAAGAGAATCAAAACATCAAAACTGGCATAAGCATAAGAACAGGCATGCGAACTATAAACAGGCATATAACGATAAAATGTATCAGAAAGGCATATGACAGATTTACAGGTATGAATCTGAAAGATAATGATTTACAAGCTTGATAAGATTCATTTCAGTCACAGGCATATACATTAGATCCAATTTACAATCCTATCACAATTACTTTTTTATTTAATTATATGTGAAAGTAACATAGACTCACAGCGATAGGATTCTTAGATAAGAGAATTAGGCATTGTAGTAGTAAATCTGATCTTGAATAATCTCTACTTTGATTGTTTGTAGATCTGATCTTCTAATTTGAATACTCCTATTATGATTTGCTTTGGTGGAGAAGAGAGGCTAGATTTGATTTAGATTAGAGCAGCATGGAGGCGCCATGGATGGAAAACAATGACATTAGGGTTAGGTTTAGGGGTATTTTATAGATGCTCTACGTGAATTAGGACCCTTAGATTAGATTAGGATCCATCTGAGCCATCTAAACCAGAAAAACACGTCATCCCGTCATTGGCTCCACCATAGAACACGTCAGGCCAGATCTGGGCTGATGGGGTCGACACCCCTATAGGGGGGTCGACACCCACGAGCGGGAAATTTCCCGCTCAGCCCGCTTTGTCTAAATTTTGATTTTTGAACAGTTTTTGTTATTTAATTATTATTTAAATAAATTATGCTTTAAACTGAAATCTTCCAAGCTTCATAACCTCTTCATACGATATCCGATTTACGCAAACTCAGACTTTATTCCAAGCAGAATTCCGAGACGAACGAAATGGGGCAACCCGTTTCCCTTAATTCTTCTTAAAAAAATTAAGTATTCTTTAATTATCTCTTATGTCATGTTTTAAAATCACGGGGTGTTACATTCTCCCCTCCTTAAAGGATTTCGTCCCCGAAATCTTCAAGTTAAGAAGAATGTATCTTACCATCCATCATCCATCTACTCATCCATCATCCACAAGCATCCATTGTCTTTAAAAGATTTCTAATGTTATACGAACATATGCAAAAGTGTGTGTATATATCCCTTATCTAATGCAAAGATCAGGCGGTCTACTGATTCAGTTAGCCTCCTTAATTCAAAACATGATAGTGCCATGCGTCCATTATGTATGCAAAAGAATCCTAATGATACATATCATTTCTATATGAGTGCACAACCATACATTCAAATGCAGCATCCATATGATAACACATTCAATATATATCCATTAATTTAAATATGCACACTCATTCATATGCAATATGAAAGTGATTGAGCCGATCTAGTGCCTAATGTGTGTGTAAATATATCCCCGAGCAACCACTAGCAAACACTTACATCCACTTGCATCCACCAAAGATAACATGCTTCAAACACATGCTTACAACCATAGGATTTTCTACCTAAAGGTCGAAGATATAATCGAGAGGATACACTAAACGATAGAACACGTATAAACAAAGCTGTAGAAAAAGGTGAAGTTAAGAACATACCCTCAAAAAGGAAAGGGTACGATACACGTATCTTGTCTTCAGTCTCCCAAGTCGCGTCTCCTTGATCATCCCCCCACTGGACTTTAACCAACTTGACCTCTCGGTTATGTAATTTCTTGACCTCCCGTAACGGCCCCGGATTCCGCCCGACCCGATCGATCGCAAAATCGACCAAGACCGTTCAAAACCCGAGTACGTTAACTCTGGGAATACAACAACATCAGAACACATAATAGCAAACTTTTATTACATCATAGTAACGTAACATCAGATTACAAAATATCAGAGTACATCGAATAAAATTACAACGGAAGATAAATTACAATATTTTAATACATTGCGGCGGAAACAAAATAACTAAGGCAGCGGAAGACAACTATGCTCTGGACACAGCTTTAAGCTTCAATCCAGAATCATGCTCAAGCGATAAACCTATAGACAAACTACTCGACTGCCCGTGTGGAAAAGAGGGCACCCAAGTTTGCAAAAGTGGAAACAAACAACGGGTCGGTCATGGGACTGGTGAGAATTCTTAACTAATTTAACTAAAAGTAATAAGGCAAATCCAAGGACCACGCCGCTAACGCGGAACGGGTTTACTCCAATGGACTACCGTACATAACATAAAGTGAATCGTCAAATCAACACAATGCTTTTGGAAAAATGGAATCACCATAAGACTCAAGTCCCATCACACAATGCAACGCAAACCAGAGGATAGAGTTTTACCTTATGGTGATTAAACATGCTTGGTACGATAAAACGAATTTGATATTATTATTAGTGTATATAAAAACATTTCAAAGTAAATGTATCAATCCTAGGAAGAATAGTATCCCATACTACTATGCCTCCATATTAGTAATACAATCAAAACTGCATGAGGTCGTATTGGAAATTGGGTTTCCATCATGAGTCAAGGCTAGGGAGGAGCTCATTACCGATTCGAAACACTCTAGCTAGTGTCTCAGGATCCCCCGTAGTGAACCCTTGGAAAGCTGCAGGGCCGGTCCACCATATGAGTTGCGAATTAGTTATTCCTGAACACACGTTTCCCGGTCCTATAGGACCTATCATCTGAGGCGCGCCACATTCCATCATCCACATAAGTAAATATCAGCCAGTTTAAGCACCGACACCACTTCTAGCTAGAAAGAAACGTGCTGCTCTCCCTGCGTTCACTTCTCCCGTTTTAGACTCAACCGGGTTGTGAGGCTCGTGAAGTAACGTTATAACCACAAGGCCTGCTTTTCAACAAAGCCTTGATCATCTTCATCTTAGCGTGCCACATTGTCAATCCATATCGTACCATTGATCATCCATCAATATATAAACGGGTGTTAAGCAAAGAATAAATTCTCCACCACCAACATTTATATATTAAACAGAAAATCAATAACATGATATTTAATGGAGTACGATGTCAGACACACAATCCATTTATAAGCTTATGCTCTGGGTCTGAGCGAAAGCCAAATCCATACAAATCCGCACTACGTTTGGGCAACTCCTACTATTAACCCTGTCATGGTAGCGAGCCATTCTAAGGCAACAATCATCATCGTCCATTCGAGGTGAAGATTGCCGGTCTTCAATCGCCATCTTCCAATCTTGGATTTTAAACGTCGTTTAATTATTTGGAATGGGATAAACTCGGACTTTCCAAATAACCCTCGCATATTAATTTGAAAACCCGTTTCATATTGTTATTAATAATTTGTAACAATTTTAATCTTACTTTATTTCAATAAAAATAACTCGTTTTATAAAAACGACGTTACAGGTCGTCAAAATAAATTTGATTTAGACATTTCATAAAATCTAACCGTTGGATCTTAACAAAGATAATATATTTGTAAAGATTTTTCCAAAGCGAAACCATCGGTTTCGATTTTGGGAAAATCCGATGGTTGGGTTTTTCGGTGTAAACGTTTGAAGTCAAGATTCTTAAAACGTGAATTACCGCGCACGATTCATATAATTTAAGTTTATATATATATATATATATATATATATATATATATATATTGTTTAATAACGACGTCATACAATTCAACACAAACGACACCATCATAAACTGCATTAATACACATACAAGTTGAAATGTCAATTCCTAACCTTTGATTTCATTTTAAAATGCAAATCAAAATACTACGTTGAATTTTATTCTTTTATTTATATTAAATTTACTACGATAAGTTCATCCTTTTTATTTGCATTAGAAATGTAAATATAACTTCTATTCTAAGTTTCATTCTTTCGCTTACATTAAAAATGTAAATATAATTTCTATTTTAAGTTACATTCTTTTGCTTACATTAAAAATGTAAATATAATTTCTATTTTAAGTTACATTCTTTTGCTTACATTAAAAATGTAAATATAATTTCTATTTTAAGTTACATTCTTTTGCTTACATTAAAAATGTAAATAAAATTTCTATTTTAAGTTACATTCTTTTGCTTACATTAAAAATATAAATATAAACATCGTTCTAAATTTCATCTTTTGATTTACATTAAAAAAATGTAAATATATACATTGTTTTAAATTTCATTCTTTTAAATAACGGCAACATGCACTTTTTTTTATAATGTTAAAAATCCATTCATTCTATTAATAACGTTAACATTTATTCTTTTAATAACCTTAACATCCATTCATTAAGAATCCATTTTTTTTAATAAAAATTGCACCTTCACTTTTCTTCTTTTTCAATAAAATTTTCATCTTGTTACCTCGTTTGATTTGCTCTTTTTATTATTAGAAAGAAAAAAATCATCTTTACATGACGTCAACATTCTAAGCTTTATTGTTAAATAAAAATTTCATCTTACCTCAACGTCAAATTTGCTACTTTTATTTTTGATACAAATATCATTCTTCCTACAACGTCAAAATTGCTACTTTTATTTTTGATAAAAATATCATTTTTCCTACAATGTCAAAATTGCTACTTTTATTTTTGATAAAAATATCATTTTTCCTACAAAGTCAGAATTGCTACTTTTATTTTTGATAAAAATATCATTTTTCCTACAACGTCAGAATTGCTACTTTTATTTTTGATACAAATATCATTTTTCCTACAACGTCAGAATTGCTGCTTTTATTTTTGATAAAAATATCATTTTTCCTACAACGTCAAAATTGCTACTTTTATTTTTGATACAAATATCATTTTTCCTACAACGTCAAAATTGCTCCTTTTATTTTTGATACAAATATCATTTTTCCTACAATGTCAAAATTGCTGCTTTTATTTTTGATACAAATATCATTTTTCCTACACCGTCAAAATTGCTGCTTTTATTTTTGATACAAATATCATTTTTCCTACAACGTCAAAATTGCTGCTTTTATTTTTTATACAAATATCATTTTTCCTACAACGTCAAAATTGCTGCTTTTATTTTTCATACAAATATCATTTTTCCTACAACGTCAAAATTGCTACTTTTATTTTTGATACAAATATCATTTTTTTTATTTGATTCATAACCGCGAAACAAAAACTTATCTTTTTAATTGATTCATAAACGCAAGACAAAAACTTATCTTTTTAATTGATTCATAAACGCAAAACAAAACTTAATCTTTTTAATTGATTCATAAACGCAAAACAAAACTTAATCTTTTTAATTGATTCATAAACGCAAAACAAAACTTAATCTTTTTAATTGATTCATAAACGCAAAACAAAACTTAATCTTTTTAATTGATTCATAAACGCAAAACAAAACTTAACTTTTTTAATTGATTCATAAACGCAAAACAAAACTTAACTTTTTTTTAATTGTTCTTAAGGTAAGAAGACAAATCAGAATGATAGGAACTAGATCTAGGGGTGTAGGCATGAATCAATGTTTTGCATCCAAACTGGAGGGATTTAAATCAACATCCATGTGTATGTACCAATTATAATTCCAGATCTATAATTATCACTAATTAGAAACATATAAAATGAAATTCATTCTTAGATCTATTTTTCAAGTCATCCCAAACATCCCATCATCAATGACAAATCATAACATCACAATTCAGACTCAGTAATCCACATAAATGATTTTATGAGCGAGAAGATAGTAGATCTAAAATTTATTTTGTAAATCGAATACTCACAATCAGAACATTCATATACAGACAAGAATTACATGAACGCAATAAAATAATTAAATTATTAATTATTAAGTGATTTAGAATAATCATGCTTATCCAAAGATTCTTAAGGCAAGAGAAAATAATTTAGAAAAAGTTTATAATATCTCACCAATATTGCTCTCCAAATTGTTCACCGTTGTAATTTCTCCAAATACATATACCCACCTCACACTAGCTTATATTTGCGTTTTTGACTTATTTGCAATGGGCGGAGGGAGGTACGTGAGAAGAAGGTTTCATGGAGCTAATAAATTGAAAAACAATTTAGGTGAGGAATATGATTTGGGAAAGAAAGTATTTTTCATTGGAAGTGATAAGAGAAGAGGCACGGTAAATATAAAGAGGAAGAAAAAGAATGGGAGTGGTTCTAAGAATGAATGGAAATTAGGATAAAATACATAAGTGGAGAGAAAAGAAAGGAATAAGAAACGTACATGAAGCGGTAAACATTAATTTCAAAATAAAGAAAGAAATTCTTTCCCTTTTTTTTATTCAAATTTCAAAGGTAATTAACAAGGAGAGAGAGAGAGAGTGAACGGAAAGAAATGAATAAACGAAGGGTTTATTTCAGGAATGCATTTAAATTTACTTCCATGATTACACATGCTTTGTGAAGAAAATTCCTTTTGCCTATTATTCAATCTATTAAAATTGCTTCCCTGTTACATTTAAGCATTCCCTTTTTTTTTACACGGAGATTTAACTACATTTTCTATTGGGAACGCATGTGTGAATACATTCCATATGATCAATGATACATTCCATACGATCAATGATAGCTATTTATTATAATATATCAATAATCGTTACCTTATTCTCTCCAATTTTACATCAATCCTATGTTTACTATATTATAATTTAATTTCATAAAATTTATACTTATCAATGTATTTTTTTGTTATTTAGTAACGGTTTATCAAATAAATTCACTTTTCATTCAAACATTAAATAAATCATCAATGTTAATTTATTTCCATTAATAATTCATAAATCAATTACATGGATTAATAATTCAAAAATCTTGTCTTAATGTTCATAAAATTCTTAGTAGAAACAATTAAAGCAAATAAATGCTTTTATCATTTGCTTGTGTATCATTTACTTATTTGTGTGTTAGCAATAAGTGCCAAATTCATGTGTTTACATTTTACAATAAAAAGGATGATTTTTATTGTATAGCAAATTTCCAAAAATATGTTTACATTTACAATAAAGATATGATTTTTATATTTTTACCAACTTCCAAACAAAACTGTGTTTATATTAACATGTTTACAGGTTCAAAAATCAATGTTAATCAATGCTAATTATTAACATGTCTAAAATCAATGTAAAATAGCATGTTTACATAATAAATGTCATGTTTACAAATCTAAGCTAATTAACATATTTTTAAAGCTAAGTGTTAATTATAAATCAATTTCATGTCTTGAATTCTCTAAACCAAAACATTCTAAGTTATGTTTATCATTTATCGCATGTTTTTAACAAAAAATTTCTTAAAATAAAATTTTAAATTAGTTCCGATTTTCCGGGTTGTTACACCTCCGATCCAAGGATGCATGTAGGAACTCGTCTAACCGTGGCATCTCGCTCTACATCCGCTTCTCTAAGCATGCTCGGCTCTACTACTTCCGCGGTATCATGTAAACACTTCCTCACATGAAATACATCATGAACACCACTAAGCTTCTCAGGCAAGTTCACTCTGTAGGCCATCTGTCAAATTCTTTCTGTAATGGGGAATGGCCCTACGAACCTTGGTGCCAATTTCCCTACAGATCCGAAATGAACTACATTCCTCAATGGTGACACTTTAATAAAGACCATGTCTCCAGCATTGAGCTCAAGATCAGTTCGTCTCTTATCAGCGTATGACTTTTGTCGGTCTTGTGACGTCTTCATGCGTCTTCGAATCAAATCTATCTTCTCCAAAGTTTCTCTAACCATATCGGGCCCAAGTAAAATCTTATCCGTAGACTCCCACCAACATGTCGATGATCGACAAGGTCGTCCATATAGAGCTTCAAAAGGTACCATGCCAATACTAGTCTGATAGCTGTTGTCGTAGGCGAACTCTACTGATGGAAGGTTTTCCTCCCATGTTCCTCCAAAGTCCAAGATGCATAATCTCAAAAGATCTTCTAGAATCCAATTCACTCTTTCTGTTTGGTCGTCCGTCTGAGGGTGATAAGCGGTGCTCAAACACAATTGTGTTCCTACCGCCTCTTGCAAGCTCTTCCAAAACTCACTAGTGAAAATGGGATCTCGATCGCTTACGATGCTAGAAGGTATGCCATGTAGACGAACTATCTCTCGAGATAAACAGATGCTAACCATGCAAATGTTCTTTTACTCTTAACGGGAATGAAATGGGCGCTCTTGGTAAGTCTATCTACTACTACCCAAATCCCCGTATTACCCTTCCTTGACCTCGGCAACCCCTCGACGAAATCCATGGAAACACTCTCCCATTTCCACTGTGGAACCTCTAAAGGGCGAAGCAAACCACCAGGCTTCTTTTGCTCAGCCTTGACTTGCTGGCACACTAAGCATTTAGAAACGAACTCAGCCACATCCTTCTTCATTTCGGCCCAAAAGAAAACTCGCTTCATGTCCTTATACATCTTGTCACCACCGGGATGTATGGTCATCCTAGAACGGTGTGCCTCTTCAAGGATTGTCCTTCTCAAACTCTCGTCTCGAGATACACAAAGTCTCCCATCTCTACGCAACCAACCTTTGTCATCTATAGTATACCTACTATGATGGCTCGAAGACTCCCCTCTTATGAGCTTGTCTACTATCTCTATCAACTGTGGGTCATCTCGCTGTGCCACACCTATCAGTCCCAAATGCGTAGGTCGCACCTCTAATGATGCCAACAAACCGGGTACATAATCGATAGAGGGTCTAAAGTCAAAGGTAGATATATACTCTAAACTCTGCCACTCGAAAAACAAAAGACTCAAAGTCAACTTCTTTCTACTCAAGGCGTCAGCTACAACGTTACCCTTGCCAGGGGTATATGCGATCTCAAAATCGTAGGATGTTAAGAACTCCATCCACCTCTGTTGCCTTAAATTTAGATCTTTTTGAGAGAACAGGTATTTTAGTGACTTATGGTCTGTATACAACTCAAACCTCTCACCAAGCAAGTAATGGCGCCAAGACTTAAGCGCAAAAATTATGGCAGCTAATTCTAGGTCATTAGTAGGATAATTCTTCTCATGGACCTTCAACTACCTTCCACCATAGCATATCACCCTTCCCTCTTGCATCAAAACTGCGCCAAGCCTTGTCGCGCAAGCATCGGTATACACTGTGAACGGTTTACTCCCATCCGGCAAAACTAAAACTGGAGCTGTCGTCAATGCCCTCTTCAAACGTTGGAAAGCATCGCCACAGTCAACATCCCAAGAAAAGGTCAAATTCTTTTTTGTCAACCGTGTAAGTGGGGCTAATATCTTTGCAAAGTCCTTGATGAACTTTCTGTAATAGCCCGCCAAACCTAGAAAACTTCTTACTTCCGTTGCGTTCCTAGGAATCTTCCAATCTTGGATTGCTACCACCTTCGCGGGAGCCACTGCTATCCCTTCCTTGGAGACCACGTGCCCTAAGAACCTCACTTCCTTTCTCCAAAAATGACATTTGGAGAACTTAGCTTTGAGTTGATGTTCTCGAAGGGTCTCTAAGACTTCCCTAAGATGTATGGCATGTTCTTCCTCGCTTCTACAGAATATCAAGATACCGTCCACAAAGACCACCACGAACTTGTTTAGAAACTCCCTAAACACCCTACTCATCAAGTCTACGAAATAGGCGGGTGCATTCGTCAAACTAAAAGCCATAACGAGCCATTCGAAGAAACCGTCGGGAGTCCTAAAAGCAGTCTTATCTGTACTATCCTCAGCCACCCTCAACTGATGAAATTCTGTAGCTAAGTCCAACTGCGAGAAAACCGAAGCACCAACCAACTGATCGAACAAATCATCTATCCTCGGCAATGGGATTCTGTTCTTCTTCGTGAGCCTATTCCGCTCCCTATAGTCCACGCACAATCTAAGAGAATCATCGGCCTTTGTAGCAAAAACAACACGAGAACTCCACTCCGAGATACTTCTTCTTATGAACCCTTTCTCAAACAACTCTTTCACTTGTTTACTAAGCTCCCTCCTTTCTCTTGGAGCCATGTGGTGAACAGGCAATGCAACTGGCTTTGCATTGTCCACCAAATATATATGGAAATCTATCTCGCGTTTTGGAGGTAAGCCCCTAACCTCCTCAAAGACATCTGCATACTCACGGACTACTTGAACAGATTGCAAATCATCAATAGATGTGTCAGGAGATTCTAGGGAGCTAAGCATAACAGAACCCTTAGGATCGCATGAGATGTCGAGAGTATTACCCAAACTAGTCAGCAGTCTAACTACCCTTTTTTCACAATCGAAAATGGCACCATACCTGGCTAGCCAATCCATTCCTAGAATCAACTCATAGCCCGTGAAGCCAAGCACATAAGCGTTGCATTCGAACTCAATGCCATACACATATATTCTCAAATCCTGACATAACATAGAAAGATGAGCCGTACCCCTAATAGGATTTGAGACAACAACGGGATCCACTACTATACTAGTATCTAGGTGCAGAGACTCAACAACAGAAGAAGATATAAACGAATGTGAAGCGCCAGAATCAAACAAAGTACGTACAGGATGATCGAAAAGGAAAATCAAACATTCAACAAAAATGTTTCACCTCTCTCTTGTCTAGGTGCCATGAGAGCATGAACCTGCCCTCCAAAAGTAGATCTTGTCCTCTGCCCTTGCCCATGTCCTTGCCTCCTTGGGCAGTCTTTAATCATATGTCCTGCCTTACCACATTGGAATCAACCCGTCCTCTTCTTCTTCCAACAGTCCATCTTCAAATGGCCAGGTATTCCACAATTGTGACACTTCCTTTTCTCTGAACCCTTGTTATCCTTGTCGCCCTTCTTTTGTGGTTGTTGTGCCTTCTTTGGATCCCCTTTCTTATCCTGTGCCTTATCTACATTAGCACCTTTCTCCTCTTCATGCATCAATGCCATCTTAACAATATTCTCGAAAGTAGTCCTCATAGGAATGTGGGACATAGCCAACCCGTGTAATGGTTCATTCAGACCCTTGGAAAATCTCAAAGCCTTCTTATGTGGTGTATTAACTAATTCCATACCAAATCTTTCTAACTGGTTAAACTTGTTAACGTGCTTCTTCACAGACAAACTCCCTTGTTTCAAAGCCAAGAACCTCTCCATGTATAAACTCTCCTCCGCTTGTGAAAGAAATTTCAACTCGAACCTTCGTCTAAAGTCCTTCCACGTCTCCACTGCACGTCCTCCATTAGTTACTTCCCATCAAAAGGAAGCTTCATCCTTCATTAACCAAGCAACTAGCTAAACTTTCCTTCCCTCGTCTATTTCAGAGATACCAAACAAATCCTCCACTTCCTTGAGCCAATTTTGAGCCTCAACAAACGTCTCAGTTCCATAAAATGGTTTTCCTCCCATCGCACGGAAGTCTTTGCATATCTTAGAAAAAGCGTCTACACGGGGAGGAGGAGGAGCTGCAACTGGGGGAGGAGGAATGTTTGCTAGGCCTGCGGCAGTAGCCCTAGCCTCTAGATACCTTTTGAACCAGCCTGGTATCTGTATGCCCTCGGGTATATCGGATTCCCCAGACATGCTGAAAGGAAAAAGAAAGAGATTCAAAACAGAGAACCGAAAGAAAGATATATGGCTTTTGGGGATTAAGTTTTTCATAATAAACCTTTCTCTTGAAAATACCTTCTTTAAAACATGTTTTTGAAAACAGTTTTCAAAATCTTTTATCTGTTCTGGTAACCTTCAACTCTGATACCACGTGTAACACCCCACGTCCATTAATGTCACTCACTAAGGGAATGCATTAACTTTCATGGAGTATTATAAGAGTATAGAATAGAATATCACAAGACAGATATATAAAATGGTACTTAAGAAAATTTGAAATTTATTCATTGCAGCGGAAAAGCAAAACATGTCTGGTTTCAACATCAAAACCATATACTAAAGGCAAGTACACAAATATCCATCTTGTACAAAATTATTATCAGAGTACATAAAAGTAAAACCATAATCCCACTCCAAATTGGTTTAATGGAAAAGAGATAAAGCTGAGCATTACTTTCAACACTTCCAAGCACTTCAAGAAGAAAGGAATCCAATTCAAGCTTCACTAATCCCACCCTGAGGACCGGGGGGGGAGAAAGAAAAGAGGCGAAATAAAAAGGGGTCAGACATAAGTCTGGCGAGTCTAGTTACATTAACAATATAATCAGTAAAGTAACAGGATAAGAACATAAACTGAATATAAGAGATGACTGCAACATAAGCAGACATGACAAGGTAAACAAGGTAAGTAAGATAGAACATCCACAGCGCTTCTAGCCACTATAAGATATGCTCTGCACCGTACCACATACTAGTTACATACTAAAAGATGATCCCTTGTTGGATCAAGATTAACCCTAGAGGGGGGTGAATAGGGTTTATCACAGTTTTTAACTGAATTAAAATTCTAAAGAGATAATAATAAACAGATCACAGACTATAGCAGAAACAGAAATGTAGAAAATAAATTACACACAGATATACCCAGCTTCGGCAAAACCCTGCCTACTGCTGCATTTCTAAGGTTTCTACTAGGTGATAGAATTGTTCCAACATACAAGACAATGTACACTCACAAACCCTGCTCTAATTCTAACCCTACGCTCAAAACTGTAGACTGATCGATATCCCCTCGATCAGATTTCCCCTGATTACGACCCTGTAACCAGTAACCCAGATTTTACAGACTCTGTCAACTGTCAGTCACCACCCTGACTGAACTCCCTAGTATTTTACAGACACTAGAACTGTTTCGGTTCGATTAAAATACAACAAAAATAAAAACAAAAGAAACCCTTTTGAAATTGAATGAAGGAGTTTAAATGTAAGGGGTCATCCCCTTTTAAAAAAACAAAGCCCAAGCTCCTTATCATTTCTTGGCCGGCCCATTTGGTTATTTATTTTCTCTGATCCCTTGGTTCTCTGGAAAAATGGCGGCGACTTGAAAAAAGAATACGAGCTAGGGTTTCCTCAATAAACCCCCAAATCGAATCGATCTCTTGATGAAATGAAGTCCTCTGATGCTCGACTTCTCTGTTGCTTTCTGCTACTTCGATCTGGAATTTGTTCGGTCGAAAACGATTGAAAAATGTGAGTTTTCTCTGATTTGAAAGTTTTTTTTGCTCTCGAGTTGATTGTAGTTCTTAGATCTCGCCTGTGATGAATTGGTGTAATATAGGATAAAGGAATCCTATGATAGCTCTCTGATTTCGCTGATTAAAGGCACGATTTGATTAAAAAGAAATTTGCTCGGTTTCTTCCTCGATTAAACTTTGCTAATTTGTTTCCACTTGTGATTCTAATTTTCTCGGCTTTGAATGGATTTCCCTTTTTGAAATTCCTGATTGACAGATTTAATCCTTGCCTTTGAAAGTGGTAATCTGGAAAGCAATATAAAAATACGCCAAAACTTTCATCAATGTATAATTAAGAGTCAATTCGAAATTGTTGCCATACTTGAAATGATTTAAAACTGTCATGAAATCACACTGCCATTTCTGGAAAGAAATCTTGAATGAGGATTGATTAATTACTGGAAATCCAAAATTCAATTTCGAAATTGATTTGAGATTATTTCTGATTATAAAACTTGCCAAAAAAAACTTATTCAATTTCTGCATGCCTTCATTTTTTTTGTTGCCATGGATTCGACTTTGAATTCCTGTGTGATTTACACTTGACATGTATTTGTCACTTGAATAAATTGCTTCCTTGATTACTGCTCTGCCTTGAATGATTTTGCATGCATGAATAAGTCTGCACTTTCACTGGTTCACTGTGTGAATTTCAATCTGGAAATAAACCACCTTGTCAAAAGCATTGATTGCTGAACATAAAATTCTAGAACCCAATGATATTTGCATGTACATTGATTTTCTGCAGGACACCTGAACTGTTTTGTTGCATGTAGACATATTGAACATGTCAAACCTGCTAACTAAATTTTTTCATATGTGATAACAGCACACACATTTGTGCATGCACTTTGTGTTCCCATTTACATCTGCTATACTTGTAAATTCTGATGTATATGCACCTTTTGTTCCACATGTGTCAGTCCATTAAAGAAATGTTGCTTCTTAACTGATCTGCCACATGAAATCCTTGATCTGCCATGCACTTATATACTTGTTGCCGAACATTGAACTTGCTGTTGACAATTTATTTGTTAACCCCATTTACCAGCAATGTGTGACACTATCAATTTGCTAGCTGTATTTGTATCACCATACTTGTATTAAACCCATGACATATTATTGTTGCACCATTTATATTTGGACTATTTTGAACTGTCAATTGTTGTGCTCACTGTGTGCCCATGTTGTGTTCTTGACTCTGGTTCATGCATGCAGTAGCTTTGTACTGGCTTGACCTTTTGTAGCTGCTTACATGATACATTGACTTTAATTTAACTTGAGCTTGAATATGTTGACTTGTCACTTGTGCCACTGCCACCTTTGCTGATTTGCCTTGATCATGACTGTTGTTGTACACACTACATGTATTGTTGCTTAGCTACTTTGTTCACTGAAAGTACCTTGAGCTCAACTGAGCTGCACCACCACTATGCTGCACACTTGCCACTTGATCTGGCTTGACAGTTGCTCTTGTTTTCAAAAACTGATCTGCTTTGTTGTTCACTGATTCCATGTACTTGTTGTTGACTCACTCACTTGTATTAGACCATGCTAATTTCCATCCTTCATGTGATTTCCCTGATTGTCTTGACCTTGACAATGCATGTATACTGCTGATATATTTTCTTGCTTTCTCTTTTTGATGTTATGCTTCGACACTTGGTTATGTATATGTGTATTCAATTGCACTGAGTCGAGAAGGTCCTCATGGCTACTCCTTAGCTGCTCATTGATTGGCGAGGCAGTGCACACGTGTATATTTATACACGTGTGTATATGCAGCCATTAGAAAAGATTTCCGTGTCCCTGTACTGTATATACATACTGTCTAGACGCAGATTGATGGTTATATAAATCATATTGAGTTAGAAAAAATGATGAGAAAACACACCAGAAAACTGAGGCAAATAAATTTTCAAAATAAAAAACATATTTGCATGTGTTCTGTATTATTTCTATTGCAGTGTACTCTGTGTGTGTGTTTCATGTGACAGGTAAGAAGATGAGACTGGACAGAAGTGACTAGACTGAAAGTTGTGAAGGCAGAAGACAAGACAGAAGGAAGAAGACAAGAACAGTGTGTGTAACAGTGAAAGTGTCTGTATATTGAGTCTGTGAATGTATAAGTGAAAGAGTACTGAGTATTGAGTGATATAGTGAGGAGCTAATGTATATGAAAAAGTGATTTTACTGATTATTTGTAATAAACAAAATCTGTTTGAAATAAAAATATTATTTCATTGTTGTCAAACAGACTTGTCTATTCTATTCTGTTTATTTATAAGTACAAATATGTGAAGTGATTAAATAGTGGAGTTAAAATAGATGCACTGTTTGAATGTTAGAAATATAATATTTATATTTTAAATAAAATACAGTAAATCTTTGAATTTCTGTACAGATATATTTTATTTAAATATAAATATTACATTCCTGTCTGTGATGTAAATATAGAACAGTACAGTAACAAACACATTTATAAAATATATTTGGTTGTTATCATCAAACAAAAATCGTATAATTGTGTATACAACACCATTATATACAACAATCTCCCCCTTTTGATGATGACAAACAAAGAAAAGATTTTGAATCCAACAAATGTGTTTTACAGTGAAAAATGAACTCCGCCTATTCATTAGCTCCTCCTACAACAGAAAATTCCCCCTATAACTATGCATGATTGAACTGAATGATAATGAATTTTCAAAAGTAAAAATATTTATAAAATATTCACTCATAAATCAAAATCTAATCCATTCTCCCCCTTTTGTTATCATCAAAAGGATACAGATGAAAATTGACTAAAAAATATAATTTCAGCTTAAGAGGAAGAACGGTCATCATAAAATTCAATCAGTCAAACAAAAATCATAATATTCTAAGAACAAGTGGCATATTTCACATTGCAGAGGATGACGGATTTACGATGAAATTTATATAAATGAGGAGAGAGTTTTAAAAATATGAATATTTTCCATTTATTTTCAAAAGAATTTTATAAAATTGTGCTCAAAAAACAGTGATGGATTTGGACTATAATTAATGATTCAATTTAAGTGACAATATCGTACAATCTCAAATCCCAATACCTATCAATCAAGAAATCATAATATGTCATAAGATTTCAACACATTTCACAGATTAGAAAGATGGATTGATAGGCTGATTTTTATACGCTAAGGAAAATTTCAAATTAATTTCAATTTATAACACATTTTTCTTTTTCTTTTATTTTCTATTTAAGAGCACACTGACCACGCATAACCAGAGCTTGGATTTTTAAATGAGGTCAGTCGCAGCTTAAATTATAAGTTGTCTCATAACCATGCATGACCAGAGCTTGGATTTTTAAATGAGGTTAGAGACACACTTACATATTAATTATATTTATTAATTTCAGCATTTAAAAGAAAAACTCCTCAGTATATTAAACAAAAAATGGATGATAGAAATACGGTAGGTACAGAAATGGTCTGTGTAATAAATTTCTAAATTACTTATATTATGAAATATGCTCAATTGTACTGGGATTATTGAAAATTTTCAATTATCACTAATTCTGAATAATAATATAGTCTCATTTCTATCACAAATATTTTCGCTATTTATTCAAAAAGATTTTCTAAAAGATATTAACTCTCCATATTTATATAAAATCATAATGGATGGTAGAAGGATGATAGATAATGAAGATGGTCGTGAAATAATTGCTAGTTCAAAGATATTATAATCAATATTCAACCATCATGAAAATTCAAATAAGATCTCCTCTTGTTGTGAAATACACTGCAGTCACAATTCATCACAATTTCAAAATCTAATAATAATTTTGATGAATTATAAATACAGTTCAATTTGGGTATTGATTTCAATTTCTGAATGAATAATCAATAAATAATCTTAAAATTGAAAAACAATTACAAGAGGAACATGAAGAGCTATATAAGACAAGAGGGAAAAATTTGTACGAGGCAAAAAGAGTGTGTGGATATATACAAGATGAAGATTAGAATCTAAGTACAGATGGGTGAAACAAATATAAGACACATCTGATACCATTTGGTGTCTTTATTAACAAAATTTAATCACAAAGCCCAAACAGACAGAATTAACAAATTTGCACATTTTTCAAAGCTGCAGACAAGAACAAGCAATTATTTGAAACAGTATCAGAGCAGCACATAAAACAATATCACAGCAGACTTGTTAGAGGATGGTCATATATGATCATTCATGATCCAAGATTAGAAATACTGTTGATTTGAAATCATTTGAGGAATATGAAAAAACTCTAGATTCAATGAATTGATCACACCAAATTATTAGTTTCACATTCAAGATATGTGTGTGATTCAGTAAATCAATAATTTCAAATGATTTTAAACAAACAGATATTCAAATCAAATAACCATGAAATACCAATAAATTTCAAGACCCAATTTTTTCAAGGAATTTTTCAAAACAATTTCTGTTAAGCACATGAGTAATTTCAGATCATTTACATCAAATTTAAGAGATATTCATGATCCAGAAAATAAAAAAATAATTTATTTGAAATCACTTGAATCAATGTCAAGTTTTGAGATATAATGAATCAATCACACAAGATTGATAATTTCAAATTTAGAGGCGCGTGATGTTCAGAATATCAAGAATTTCAGATGATTTCAAACAAATAAATTTCAACAATAATGATCATGAATATAAGATGAATTTCTAGATGTATCACTGTAATTCAAGACAATTCAAAATATCCAAGCCAATCTGAAAATTTCTGAAATTATCACAACTGATAAATAACAGAGTGTACTGTAATGAGTATAATATTTTAAGCGTTTCTAAAATGAATTAGAAGAAACTCAAAACAGCAGTGGTGTGTGAATCTTCATCAAATTTCCAGATCCTCAAGAATTTAGAATTCTAATTAATAGTGTTCAAGATAGGACAAGAATACATCAACACTGTTATGAATTCAGAAATCAGAAAACTAAACTTCAAAAATAATTGCAGATATATACAAGTTCAAATTCAGGATATGGAAATGATTAACACACGATGATTTTATACAAATATAGCATATTTCTAGACAATCATGAATTCTGCAACTGGAAGTTTAAGAAGTATAGACAAAGAAGAATATGGCAGTGTCAAATCAAAGACAAAAAAATAACAGAAGGGGATAGAGGAAGGAATAATCACAGAAAATAAGAAAACAAAAAGAATATACAAAGGTGAGTTTAGAGATCATACCAGAATCCAATGTAAAACAGAATCTCTAACTCAACAAATCCTGGCTGGAGGAACTGTGAATGATACAGAAGTATAAACCAACTTGATTTCACATTTCTTTTTGCACGGCAGTTCCTCAGCCTCCACTGGTACCTAACAGTTTAGAGAATCGAGTGGTCTAACAAAGTTTGTAAAACAACTCACAGTTTTATTCACATATTTTGGTACCCAGACTTGTTTATACAACAACCCATCTGAATTCACCTTTGTACCTTTAGGAACCCAGATCTGTTTGAAGTTAACAGATTTTGTTTTATTCCTTTTTGGGATCCAAGATTGTTCAAATGGATTATTATAAAACAAATTCACATCATGTTTATGATTCAAAAATCCATTGCGATTATCAGAGTTTGAATTTTCATATCGATTCTTTCCAAAGTAGTTTAAAGGATTTTTAAAATCATTTGAGTTCTGATTTTCAAAAACGTTATATTTCTCAAAGCCGAGACCACTTCTATTACCAAATGAAAATTGATTTTTCAACAGCATATTCAGAGATTTTTCACCGTTAGAAAATTTAGTCATAGTTGACTCAAGCTGTTGAATTTTAGTTTTAAGATCACAGTTCTCTTTCATTAAATCCGAACAACGATTTTTAGTGATCTTACATCTTTCAAAATCAGGTTTCAAAACCAAATTTTCATCATTAAGCAATTTAATTTTGGTTTGAGACTCAGCAATTTCAAATTCAAAATGTTTTCGACTCTCAGATTCAAATTTCTTGAGATTTTCAATTTCGATTTCAAGCTCTTTTAAAATCAGATCTATTTTCAACAAACTATCATTTTCAACAATTTCGTGTTTGGAATTTTTGGTAGCCTTAAAATTTATAAATTCCTTTTGTAAACAATTGTTTGCATCTTTCAGCTCAATCTCGTTATCTTTTAAAATTAGAATTTCTTCTTCAAGCCTTTGAATGTTATTATTGAGATGAACGAGATCAGTCTTTAATTTCAAACAATTTTCAAAATTAGAATTTTCAAATTTCACAACATTTTCAAGTTTTAATTCCAAACAATGAATTTTGCTGGTCAACTCACGATTTTCAGTTTTAAACGATTTATTTTTAGAATGGAGTTTGTCGACAGATTTAGTTAAATCCAAGCACATATAAGCTAAATCTTCATATGAGAAGTTTTCTATCTCAGTGTTTGTTGAATCTCCATCATCTAATCCATCTGAAGTTTCATCTACATGACTTGTTAAGCATAGATCTGAATCTGAGTTGTCATCCTGGGGTTTTGAGCTGTTGTCAGGTTTTCCATACAGCTTGTTGAGAGTTCTCCGGATTTCCTGTGCAGATAAACAATGACAGATAAGATTAAACTGTTCAGTACTAAGATATTCAAATATAATTTTCATAGCACGAGCATTGAAAGTAATATCTACACTATTAAACCCATTGATAACAACATCTCAACATTTAATATTAACAGATTTTAAATAAAATTCCATGTTGGATTTCCAGTTTGAAAAATCTGTTCCAGTGAAAATAGTTGGAGATGAACTGGACTGACTCTCATTAGACTGACGACTAGGATTACCCATGACTCTAGAGTTAAAGAGATACCTGCTCTGATACCACTTGTTGGATCTAGATTAACCCTAGAGGGGGGGGTGAATAGAGTTTATCACAGTATTTAACTGAATTAAAATTCTAACGAGATAATAATAAAAAGATCACAGACTATAGCAGAAACAGAAATGCAGAAAATAAATTACACACAGATATACCCAGCTTCGGCAAAACCCTGCCTACTGCTGCATTTCTAAGGTTTCTACTAGGTGATAGAACAGTTCCAACATACAAGACCATGTACACTCGCAAACCCTGCTCCTATTCTAACCCTACGCTCAAAACTGTAGACTGATCGATATCCCCTCGATCAGATTTCCCCTGATTACGACCCTGTAACCAGTAACCCAGATTTTACAGACTCTATCAACTGTCAGTCACCACCCTGACTGAACTCCCTAGTATTTTACAGACACTAGAACTGTTTCGGTTCGATTAAAATACAACAAAAATAAAAACAAAAGAAACCCTTTTGAAATTGAATGAAGGAGTTTAAATGTAAGGGGTCATCCCCTTTTAAAAAAACAAAGCCCAAGCTCCTTATCATTTCTTGGCCGGCCCATTTGGTTATTCATTTTCTCTGATCCCTTGGTTCTCTGGAAAAATGGCGGCGGCTTGAAAAAAGAATACGAGCTAGGGTTTCCTCAATAAACCCCCAAATCGAATCGATCTCTTGATGAAATGAAGTCCTCTAATGCTCGACTTCTCTGTTGCTTTCTGCTACTTCGATCTGGAATTTGTTCGGTCGAAAACGATTGAAAAATGCGAGTTTTCTCTGATTTGAAAGTTTTTTTTTGCTCTCGAGTTGATTGTAGTTCTTAGATCTCGCCTGTGATGAATTGGTGTAATATAGGATAAAGGAATCCTATGATAGCTCTCTGATTTCGCTGATTAAAGGCTCGATTTGATTAAAAAGAAATTTGCTTGGTTTCTTCCTCGATTAAACTTTGCTGATTTGTTTCCACTTGTGATTCTGATATTCTCGGCTTTGAATGGATTTCCCTTTTTGAAATTCCTGATTGACAGATTTAATCCTTGCCTTTGAAAGTGGTAATCTGGAAAACAATTTAAAAATACGCCAAAACTTTCATCAGTGTATAATTGAGAGTCAATTCGAAATTGTTGCCATACTTGAAATGATTTAAAACTGTCATGAAATCACACTGCCATTTCTGGAAAGAAATATTGAATGAAGATTGATTAATTACTGGAAATCCAAAATTCAATTTCGAAATTGATTTGAGCTTATTTCTGATTATAAAACTTGCCAAAAAAACTTATTCAATTTCTGCATGCCTTCATTTTTTGTTGTTGCCATGGATTCGACATTGAATTCCTGTGTGATTTACACTTGACATGTATTTATCACTTGAATAAATTGCTTCCTTGATTACTGCTCTGCCTTGAATGATTTTGAATGCATGAATAAGTCTGCACTTTCACTGGTTCACTGTGTGAATTTCAATCTGGAAATAAACCACCTTGTCAAAAGCATTGATTGCTTAACAATAAATTCTAGAACCCAATGATATTTGCATGTACATTGATTTTATGCAGGAACACCTGAACTGTTTTGTTGCATGTAGACATATTGAACATGTCAAACCTGCTAACTAAAATTTTTCATATGTGATAACAGCACACACATTTGTGCATGCACTTTGTGTTCCCATTTACATCTGCTATACTTGTAAATTCTGATGTATATGCACCTTTTGTTCCACATGTGTCAATCCATTAAAGAAATGTTGCTTCTTAACTGATCTGCCATATGAAATCCTTGATCTGCCATGCACTTATATACTTGTTGCTGAACCTTGAACTTTCTGTTGATAATTTATTTGTTGACCCCATTTACCAGCAATGTGTGACACTATCAATCTGCTAGCTGTATTTGTATCACCATACTTGTATTAAACCCATGACATATTATTGTTGCACCATTTATATTTGGACTATTTTGAACTATCAATTGCTGTGCTCACTCTGTGCCATGTTGTGTTCTTGACTCTGGTTCATGCATGCAGTAGCTTTGTACTGGCTCGACCTTTTGTAGCTGCTTACATGATACATTGACTTTAATTTAACTTGAGCTTGAATATGTTGACTTGTCACTTGTGCCACTGCCACCTTTGCTGATTTGCCTTGATCATGATTGTTGTTGTACACACTACATGTATTGTTGCTTAGCTACTTTGTTCACTGAAAGTACCTTGAGCTCAACTGAGCTGCACCACCACTATGCTGCACACTTGCCACTTGATCTGGCTTGACACTTGCTCTTGTTTTAAAAAACTGATCTGCTTTGTTGTTCACTGATTCCATGTACTTGTTGTTGACTCACTCACTTGTATTAGACCATGCTAATTTCCATCCTTCATGTGATTTCCCTAATTGTCTTGACCTTGACAATGCATGTATACTGCTGATATATTTTCTTGCTTGCTCTTTTTGATGTTCTGCTTCGACACTTGGTTATGTATATGTGTATTCAATTGCACTGAGTCGAGAAGGTCCTCATGGCTACTCCTCAGCTGCTCATTGATTGGCGAGGCAGTGCACACGTGTATATTTATACACGTGTGTATATGCAGCCATCAGAAAAGATTTTCGTGTCCCTGTACTATATATACATACTGTCTAGACGCAGATTGATGGTTATATAAATCATATTGAGTTAGAAAAAATGATGAGAAAACACACCAGAAAACTGAGGCAAATAAATTTTCAAAATAAAAAATATATTCGCATGTGTTCTGTATTATTTCTATTGCAGTGTACTCTGTGTGTGTGTTTCATGTGACAGGTAAGAAGATGAGACTGGACTGAAGTGACTGGACTGAATGTTGTGAAGGCAGAAGACAAGAAGACAAAAGGCAGAAGACAAGAACAGTGTGTGTAATAGTGAAAGTTTATGTATATTGAGTCTGTGAATGTATAAGTGAAAGAGTACTGAGTGTTGAGTGATATAGCGAGGTGCTAATGTATATGAAAAAGTGATTGTACTGATTATTTGTAATAAACAAAATCTGTTTGAAATAAAAATATTATTTCATTGTTGTCAAACAGACTTGTCTATTCTATTCTGTTTATTTATAAGTACAAATATGTGAAGTGATTAAATAGTGGAGTTAAAATAGATGCACTGTTTGAATGTTAGAAATATAATATTTATATTTTAAATAAAATACAGTAAATATTTGAATTTCTGTACAGATGTATTTTATTTAAATATAAATATTACATTCCTGACTATGATGTAAATATAGAACAGTACAGTAACAAACACATTTATAAAATATATTTGTTTGTTATCATCAAACAAAAATCTTATAATTGTGTATATGTAACACCCCGAATTTTCTATTAACACTAAAGTTGCTAAAATATTAATAAGTGTGTAAGAGAGGGGATGTATCTAATATGAATATAAAAATATTAATAAGTGTGTAAGAGAGGGGATGTATCTAATATGTATATAAAAACAATAATAAGTGTGTAAAAGGGGGGATGTATCTAATGTGTACATTGTAGAATATATATATATATATATATATATATATATATGGGCAGTTAATGCAAACATGAATAGAATTAATTTGCTGAGTGTTTGCTGAGTCACTTCTGACTCATTGCCGAGTCAACAAGATAAACCCCATCTTGTCTGAACGGCTGCGGTTGTTTCTAGGTTAAATCTAATGGCCTAAATGAATTCTAAAATCTATAAATAAGTGGGTAGACCCTAGACCTAAATCACTTGTAAAATTAGAGAAGCTACCGTCATGCTGCTGCCATGGAGTTCAGCATAGCCGTCACAAACTAAGAAGAGGAAGCCTAATCATCTACAACTAAATCTACACAAATCAAATCAAAAGATCTCTCTTTCTCTAATTCTTTTCTTTTGTTGGTGAGTATGATGATTCTCAGAAGACTATTACAAACTAATTTGACTCAGTTATGAATGGATCACAAGAAAGTGATGTGATTTGTAATTGTAAATTCTATATATTGTGGATCTCTTATTATGTTATTATGTTGTCGTATGATGTAAATTATATATGCTATGTCATGCTATGTTGTAAATTCTCTTATGCTATGTCGTGCTATGTTGAGAATCATGTCAAGCTATGTTATACTATCATACTATGCCATGTTATAAATCATGCTATATTATGTTGAAAAATCATGATGTTGTTGGATCATGCTTAAAGTTATGTTTTTTTTTCTTAATTTAAATGGATCTTGTTTATGGGAATTTGCCTATTAGGTTAGGTGTACCCATAAACTTGAAACTATAATTAAATAAAACTTGATTATGGCAATTTGCCTATTGAGTTAGGTGTACCCATATAAAACCATGTTGTTAAAAAATTAGACGATGTTGATTCACACATGTTCATATGTAAGTTTATGAAAATTGATTGAGATCATATTAGGTGAATTTTGAACAAGTTGACACCTTTAGATCCATGACATGTATAATCTATGCAAGTTGGACATATGCAAGTTTCACCCCTTATTATGATTCATTTGGTCACATATACATGTTGTTATTATGATAATCTCTTTTATGCTATGAGTTAGGCTATTCGAGTCTAACATATATTTTGCGAATAAACGTTCAAACGTGGGGTAGGGGTAATATTAGGAATTAATAAATTGGGTGCAATTTTGTAAGATGTTGCATACCATGAATGAATGTCCATAATTGAGTCAATTATGGACATTGTTAAAAATTGGAAGTAATTAATAATTCAAGTAGGGAATTATTAAAATTGGGGGAAAGTGGATTATTATTAATAATCAATGCTTAGGACACGAGGTTGGACCCGTTTGTGATGTAAACCTGCCCGGACCCGCCCGACAAATCCAGTAGTCACAAATGTCGGCCCAATGTGAGAGGTCCTAGGCCCAAACTAAAGCATAACAGTTGTAAAGACACGAGGTTAGACTCTTTTATGGTGTAAGACTGCCCGGACCCGCCCGGCAAATCCAGCTGCCATAAATGCCAGTCTAATGTGAGAGGTCTTTATGAGGTTATGGCCTTAATGAACTAAGAAATACTTAACCAGATAATCATGTAAGGTGGGACATGGGGGTTAAGTAGGTGCCTTGGGTGGCATGAGGAATCTGGTGGTTGCCTTTAGAGGCATTTGAAATACGATTAGACTTAACCAAACACACATGTAAATGAACATGACTAAGTGGGTTAAGTGGGATGGACTAATGGGGACAAGCTTAGGTGGAATGCTTGTGGTAAATAGTGGGGGCCCATTTCAACCAGTATCCCAAAACGTATCTTTGTGGGCTCGACCCAAGTCGAGGACGGGACACGCATATTGGGTTTGACTATAAGAGGCCAAAACAGGGAGCGGTGGCAACGCAAGTCCAACGGGTTTCATATGCGTGTGTGGACCCGGGCTGGTAGGTAAGACGTTGTTGCATCGTGTAGGTATAAGCCGTGCATGTCCGTTGTATCAGGTTGCCACTTTAGGGGAGTGATACACCCCACTGTGGGGCCAGCACGGGTATCTACGAGTTAGGGAGCCGATCGAATAATGGGAAGTAGGGTACACCTAGTGGAGATAGGGGCAGGCGGCACCTATGTAGTCAGCTAGGGGTACGTAAAGCCATTGGGAAAGTTTCTAAGTGAAGCTAAGTGGGATGAATCTTTAGGGTGACCGGTGTGGTGCAGTATAGTGTTTATCCTTTAGTGTTTAGGAGCGCCTATAACGTTGCCTTTAGCGATTGTCTATGTCCTTAATCTGCTCTTCATAGACATTTTCTTGTTTTCCAGCTTATGCCTTAGTCCAGTTATTTTGGTAATAGTATTGTAGAATTATCATATTCACCAGACTTTATGTCTGACCCCCTCTTTTCCATCCTTTTTCTCCCTTCAGGTCCGCAGGTTGGGCCAAGTTCTAGTGGAGTCTAGTTGGATCGCTTATCTTCTGGAAAGCTTGGACTGCTGAGTAAAGTCCAGCTTGTTATCTTTCTTTTTAATGGCTATTCATGTAATGGGATTATGTACTTGTTTTATCAAGATAGATATTGTACTTGACATTGAATATGGTGTTATGATGTAATCAAACATGTTTTGACTTCTGCTACAATGAAATAAAGTTTTTGAATTTCCAAGTACTATTTTATATCTGTCTTGTTGTAATTTTACTGTTCTATATTCACTTAAAACCTCCATGGAAGTTAATGCATTCCCTTTGTGAGTGACATTAATGGACGTGGGGTGTTACACGTGGTATCAGAGCATAAGGTTACCAGAACAGATAAAATTTTTTTTTTAGAAAAATATTTTTTTCTAAAGTATTTTTGGAAGAAGTGCTTTCAAAAAAAAAACATGTTATTTAAAGAGAGTTTTTATGAAAAACATAATCCCAAATAGCCACATCCTTATCTTTATCTTTCGAATTCTCCATTTTGAATCTTTCCTTTTTCGTTTCAGCATGGCTGAAGATCTTAATCTCCCAGAAGGTGTGACGATTCCAGGGTGGTTTAGGAGATACTTGGAGGCTAGGGCCACCACTGCAGGCCCAGCGGATACTCCTCCACCCCTAGTTGCACCCATTCCTCCTCCTCCTCCTCCTCGTGTTGACACTTTTGCAAAGACGTGCAAGGAATTCAAGGCTATGGGAGGAAAAACTTTTCAAGGGACTGAGACGTTTGTGGAGGCCAGAGATTGGCTTAAGGAGACTGAGGAATTGTTGGATATCTTTGAAGTGGAAGATGGGAGGAAAGTCCGTTTAGCCGCTTAGTTAATGAAGGGAGAGGCCTCGTTTTGGTGGGAGGTCACTAACGGGGAACATCCAGTTGATTCATGGGCGGATTTCAGACGAAGGTTTGAGGCAAAGTTTCTTTCAAGGGCAGAGGAGAACTTAAATATGGAAAAATTCCTGGCACTAAAGCAAGGGAGCTCATCAGTAAAGGAATATGTCAATAAATTTAATCAGTTAGCAAGGTTTGGCTTGGAGTTGGTGAACACGCCAGAGAAGAAAGCTTTGAGGTTCGTTAGAGGCTTGAATGAACCGTTGCAAGGGTTGGCTATGACCCACATCCCTATGGGAGCCACCTTTGAAAAGCTAGTAGAAATGACACTTATGCATGAGGATAAGGCAGTTGAAAAGAAAGGGGATCAGAAGAAACCCCAACAGCAAAATAAGAAGGGTGGTAAAAACAATAATGGCAAAGGGAAGAAGAAATGCTTCAATTGTGGGACGCCTGGCCATCTCAGCAAAGATTGTAGAAAGAAAAAGAAGACTGGTTGTTTTCATTGTGGAGATGCGGGACATTTAGTGAAGGACTGTCCAAAGAAGGGCAGAGGGCAGGGTCTACCTCGGGAGGACAGGTGCAGGCTCTTATGGCACCAGGGCAGGCAAGGGTGCAAGTTCAGGCTATTGCGGCCCCACCGCTGCAAGAAAGAGGTAGAACAATTTCTGTTGAAAGCTTAGTTTTTCTGTTTGATCATCCTGTCCGTACCTTATTCGATTCTGGCGCATCTCATTCGTTTATCTCTGCATCATTAGTTGAATCACTGCACTTGAATACCAGTTTAGTAGAGGATCCCTTGGTCGTTTCAAATCCAATTGGGGGTTCGGCTCATTTGACCATGATATGTTTGGATTTGAAAATCTCTATACTTAGCGTTGAATTTAGATGTGATGCTTATGTATTGGGCTTCACGGGCTATGGGCTAATTTTAGGAATGGATTGGTTGTCTAGAAATAGGGCCATTCTTGATTGTGAAAGGAGAGTAGTTAGGCTTGTGACTCGCCTTGGTAATGCTCTCGACATCTTTTGTAATCCCATAAATTCCGTTATGCTAAGTTATCTTGAATCGCTTGACGCGTCTGTAGAGAACCTGCGATCGGTAGAAGTGGTCCGGGAATATCCGGATGTGTTTAAGGAGGTGAAGGGCTTACCTCCAAAGCGGGAGATAGACTTTCGAATTTATCTTGTGGATAATGCTAAACCCGTATCTTTGCCAGTGCGCCACATGGCTCCTTGTGAAAGGAGGGAACTCAATAAGCAAGTAAAGGAGTTGCTTGAGAAGGGGTTCATAAGACGTAGTATATCGGAGTGGGGTGCTCCAGTAGTTTTTGCCACAAAGGCGGATGGGTCTCTTAGACTTTGTATGGACTATAGAGAACTAAACAAGCTTACTAAAAAGAACCGACACCCACTGCCAAGGATTGACGATCCTTTTGATCAGTTAGTTGGCGCCTCAGTGTTTTCGCAGTTGGACTTAGCCACTGGCTTTCATCAACTGAGAGTGGCTGAGGATAGTATAGATAAGACTGCTTTTAGGACTCCTGACGGATTCTATGAATGGCTAGTGATGCCCTTTGGTTTGACAAACGCCCCTGCATATTTTGTTGATTTGATGAGTAGGGTGTTTAGGGAATACCTTAACAAATTCGTGGTAGTCTTTGTGGATGACATCTTAGTCTTTTCTAAGAATAAAGAAGAGCACTCCCTACATCTTAGGGAAGTGTTGGAAACCCTTCGAGCGCATAACCTTAAGGCAAAATTTTCTAAGTGTCACTTCTGGAGGAAGGAAGTACGGTTCTTAGGGCACGTGGTTTCCAAAGAAGGGATAGCAGTGGATCCCGCAAAGGTGGTGGCCATCCAAGATTGGAAGGTCCCTAAAAATGCAACCGAAGTAAGAAGTTTCTTGGGGTTGGCTGGCTATTATAGGAAGTTTATCAAAGACTTCGCAAAAATATCAGCTCCATTAACACGGTTAACGAAGAAGAACCTGGTTTTTACGTGGGACAAAGATTGCGATGATGCGTTCCAACGTTTAAAGAGAGCCTTAACTTCAGCCCCAGTCTTAGTGCTGCCAGACGAGAATAAACCGTTTACCATCTATACTGATGCTTGTGGGACGGGACTTGGCGCGGTCCTCATGCAAGAGGGAAGAGTAATAGCCTATGGTGGAAGGCAGTTGAGGGTTCATGAAAAGAATTACCCCACGCATGACTTAGAGCTAGCCGCAATTGTTTTCGCGCTTAAGTCTTGGCGTCACTATCTTCTTGGTGAGAAATTCGAACTGTTCACTGACCACAAATCATTAAAATACTTATTCTCTCAGAAGGATTTGAATTTAAGGCAGCAACGGTGGATGGAATTCTTAGCCTCCTACGATTTTGAAATAGCATATACCCCGGGCAAGGGTAACGTGGTGGCAGACGCCTTAAGTAGGAAAAGGTTGTCCTTGAGTCCGTTGTTTGTTGAACGACAAAGCTTAGAATTCATCTCTATGTTTGACTTTAGACCCTCCGTTGATTTAGTACCCAGTGTGTTAGCATCCTTGGAGGTTAGACCTACACTTCTAGGACGGGTTGGTGAGGCACAGCGAGACGACCCACAGTTGGTTGAGATAGTAGAAAAGCTCAAAGGGGGGGAGTCGTCAAGCCAACTTCGTAGGTATACCCTAGACGATAAGGGTTGGTTACGAAGGGATAATAGACTTTGTGTACCACAAGACGAAGACTTAAGGAAGGCCATTCTTGATGATGCTCATCGCTCAAAAATGACCATTCATCCCGGCGGGGATAAGATGTACAAAGATATGAAGCGGGTTTTCTTTTGGGCCGGTATGAAAAAGGATGTGGCCGAGTACGTCGCTAGATGCTTGGTGTGCCAACGAGTTAAAGCAGAACAAAAGAAACCCGGTGGTTTGCTTCACCCATTAGAAGTTCCACTATGGAAATGGGAAAGCATCTCAATGGATTTTGTGGATGGATTACCAAGATCAAGGAAGGGTAACACGGGGATTTGGGTTATAGTAGATAGACTTGCTAAAAGCGCCCATTTTATTCCCGTGAAAAGTAAGAGGACTGCTCCGTGGTTGGCTTCTGTATACATTAAGGAGATAGTTCGTTTGCACGGTATTCCTTCTAGTATAGTAAGCGACCGTGACCCCATCTTTACTAGCGAATTTTGGAAGAGTTTACAAGAGGTGGTAGGGACTCAGCTATGTTTGAGCACCGCATATCATCCTCAGACAGACGGCCAGACCGAGAGGGTGAATCGCATTCTAGAGGATCTTTTAAGGCTTTGTATCCTAGACTTTGGGGGTACATGGGAAGAGCACCTTCCGTTAGTAGAATTCGCATATAATAATAGCTTTCAGTCTAGTATTGGCATGGCACCTTTCGAAGCTCTTTATGGAAGGCCTTGCCGTTCGCCTACATGTTGGTGGGAATCTACCGATAAAATCCTACTTGGGCCCGATATGGTTAGGGAAACCTCGGAGAAGATTGAGTTGATTCGAAGGAGGATGAAAGCAGCACAAGATAGGCAAAAATCGTATGCTGATAAGAGGAGGACAGATCTTGAGTTTGACATTGGGGACATGGTTTTTATCAAAGTATCTCCGTTACAGAATGTTGTTCGCTTTGGGTCCGTGGGGAAATTAGCACCAAGGTTTGTAGGGCCGTTTCCTGTAAAAAAACAGGATTGGGAAGATGGCATATAGGGTGGAGTTGCCTGAGAAACTTAGTGGAGTACACGACGTATTCCATGTATCAAATTTGAGGAAGTGTTTGCACAAGACCGCGGAGGTGGTAGAGCCGAGCTTGCTTAAAGAGGTGGAAATAGAGCGTGATGCAACAATTAGACGAGCTCCTACATGCATTCTTGGGTCGGAGATCAAAAAGTTGAGGAATCGAGAGGTCAGACTGGTTAAAGTGCAATGGGGAGATGATGAGAGCAACGCAACTTGGGAGACAGAAGAGAAGATGCGTTCGTTGTACCCTTTTCTTTTTGAGGGTATGTCTTTTAATTTCTCCTTTATCGCTTAGCTTATCTTATCTTATCTTTAGTATGTCCTCTCATTAGTATCTTTGACCTTTAGTTAGGATAATCCTATGGTTGAAACATGTGTTTGAGACATGTTATGTATGATGGATGCAAAATGGATGCAAGTGTTTGCTAGTGGTTGCTCGTGGATGCATATATACACACACTTTAGGCACTAGATCGGCTCAGTCACTTCATATTGCATATTGCATATATATGGATGTATTTAGTATAATGGATGTATAATGGTTGTACCATCATATGGATGCCGCATTCGGTTGAATGGGTGTGCACGCATATAGAAGTAGTATGTAAGCAATTAGGATCTTTTGCATACATAATGGATTCATGACACTTACATAATTTGCATTAAGGAGGTCAACTGAATCAGTAGACCGCCTGATTTCGCATTAGGTAAGGACATGTACACACACTTGCATATGATCACAAAGCATTAGAAGTCTTTTAAGGACAATGGATGCCTGTGTATGATGGATGAGTAGATGGACGTTTGGATGGTAGGATATACATTCTTCCAGACTTGAAGATTTCGGGGACGAAATCCTAAAAGGAGGGGAGAATGTAACACCCCGAATTTTCTATTAACACTAAAGTTGCTAAAATATTAATAAGTGTGTAAGAGAGGGGATGTATCTAATATGAATATAAAAATATTAATAAGTGTGTAAGAGAGGGGATGTATCTAATATGTATATAAAAACAATAATAAGTGTGTAAAAGGGGGGATGTATCTAATGTGTACATTGTAGAATATATATATATATATATATATATATATATATATATATGGGCAGTTAATGCAAACATGAATAGAATTAATTTGCTGAGTGTTTGCTGAGTCACTTCTGACTCATTGCTGAGTCAACAAGATAAACCCCATCTTGTCTGAACTGCTGCGGTTGTTTCTAGGTTAAATCTAATGGCCTAAATGAATTTTAAAATCTATAAATAAGTGGGTAGACCCTAGACCTAAATCACTTGTAAAATTAGAGAAGCTACCATCATGCTGCTGCCATGGAGTTCAGCATAGCCGTCACAAACTAAGAAGAGGAAGCCTAATCATCTACAACTAAATCTACACAAATCAAATCAAAAGATCTCTCTTTCTCTAATTCTTTTCTTTTGTTGGTGAGTATGATGATTCTCACAAGACTATTACAAACTAATTTGACTCAGTTATGAATGGATCACAAGAAAGTGATGTGATTTGTAATTGTAAATTCTATATATTGTGGATCTCTTATTATGTTATTATGTTGTCGTATGATGTAAATTATTTATGCTATGTCATGCTATGTTGTAAATTCTCTTATGCTATGTCGTGCTATGTTGAGAATCATGTCAAGCTATGTTATACTATCATACTATGCCATGTTATAAATCATGCTATATTATGTTGAAAAATCATGATGTTGTTGGATCATGCTTAAAGTTATGTTTTTTTTTCTTAATTTAAATGGATCTTGTTTATGGGAATTTGCCTATTAGGTTAGGTGTACCCATAAACTTGAAACTATAATTAAATAAAACTTGATTAAGGGAATTTGCCTATTGAGTTAGGTGTACCCATATAAAACCATGTTGTTAAAAAATTAGATGATGTTGATTCACACATGTTCATATGTAAGTTTATGAAAATTGATTGAGATCATATTAGGTGAATTTTGAACAAGTTGACACCTTTAGATCCATGACATGTATAATCTATGCAAGTTGGACATATGCAAGTTTCACCCCTTATTATGATTCATTTGGTCACATATACATGTTGTTATTATGATAATCTCTTTTATGCTATGAGTTAGGCTATTCGAGTCTAACATATATTTTGCGAATAAACGTTCAAACGTGGGGTAGGGGTAATATTAGGAATTAATAAATTGGGTGAAATTTTGTAAGATGTTGCATACCATGAATGAATGTCCATAATTGAGTAAATTATGGACATTGTTAAAAATTGGAAGTAATTAATAATTCAAGCAGGGAATTATTAAAATTGGGGGAAAGTGGATTATTATTAATAATCAATGCTTAGGACACGAGGTTGGACCCGTTTGTGATGTAAACCTGCCCGGACCCGCCCGGCAAATCCAGTAGTCACAAATGTCGGCCCAATGTGAGAGGTCCTAGGCCCAAACTAAAGCATAACAGTTGTAAAGACACGAGGTTAGACTCTTTTATGGTGTAAGACTGCCCGGACCCGCCCGGCAAATCCAGCTGCCATAAATGCCAGTCTAATGTGAGAGGTCTTTATGAGGTTATGGCCTTAATGAACTAAGAAATACTTAACCAGATAATCATGTAAGGTGGGACATGGGGGTTAAGTAGGTGCCTTGGGTGGCATGAGGAATCTGGTGGTTGCCTTTAGAGGCATTTGAAATACGATTAGACTTAACCAAACACACATGTAAATGAACATGACTAAGTGGGTTAAGTGGGATGGACTAATGGGGACAAGCTTAGGTGGAATGCTTGTGGTAAATAGTGGGGGCCCATTTCAACCAGTATCCCAAAACGTATCTTTGTGGGCTCGACCCAAGTCGAGGACGGGACACGCATACTGGGTTTGACTATAAGAGGCCAAAACAGGGAGCGGTGGCAACGCAAGTCCAACGGGTTTCATATGCGTGTGTGGACCCAGGCTGGTAGGTAAGACGTTGTTGCATCGTGTAGGTATAAGCCGTGCATGTCCGTTGTATCAGGTTGCCACTTTAGGGGAGTGATACACCCCACTGTGGGGCCAGCACGGGTATCTACGAGTTAGGGAGCCGATCGAATAATGGGAAGTAGGGTACATCTAGTGGAGATAGGGGCAGGCGGCACCTATGTAGTCAGTTAGGGGTACGTAAAGCCATTGGGAAAGTTTCTAAGTGAAGCTAAGTGGGATGAATCTTTAGGGTGACTGGTGTGGTGCAGTATAGTGTTTATCCTTTAGTATTTAGGAGCGCCTATAACGTTGCCTTTAGCGATTGTCTATGTCCTTAATCTGCTCTTCATAGACATTTTCTTGTTTTCCAGCTTATGCCTTAGTCCAGTTATTTTGGTAATAGTATTGTAGAATTATCATATTCACCAGACTTTATGTCTGACCCCCTCTTTTCCATCCTTTTTCTCCCTTCAGGTCCGCAGGTTGGGCCAAGTTCTAGTGGAGTCTAGTTGGATCGCTTATCTTCTGGAAAGCTTGGACTGCTGAAGTAAAGTCCAGCTTGTCATCTTTCTTTTTAATGGCTATTCATGTAATGGGATTATGTACTTGTTTTATCAAGATAGATATTGTACTTGACATTGAATATGGTGTTATGATGTAATCAAACATGTTTTGACTTCTGCTACAATGAAATAAAGTTTTTGAATTTCCAAGTACTATTTTATATCTGTCTTGTTGTAATTTTACTGCTCTATATTCACTTAAAACCTCCATGGAAGTTAATGCATTCCCTTTGTGAGTGACATTAATGGACGTGGGGTGTTACAGTATACAACACCGTTATATACAACATCACTCTCTACTAATCATAATAATGGTAGCTTCGTGTACTCCTAGCTACTCTCGTAGGTGCCCACTTGCTCCTACCACCACGAGTTGTACCCACTACCCTCCCCATTCGATCGGCTCCCTAACCTCGTAGATACCTGTGCTGGTCCCACAATAAGGTGCATCACTCCCTAAGGTGGCAACCTCGATACTATTGAAATGCACAACTTATACCTACACGATGCAACAACGTCTTACCTACCAGCCTAGACCCACGCACACACATGACTCTGTTGGACTTGCACTGTCATCGCTAACTCTTTATTGACCTCTTACAATCAAACCCAGTAAGCGTGTCCCTGTCCTCGACCTAGTTCGAGCTCATATAGATACTAAAATGGGTTACTGGTTGAAAAGGGTCCACCCACTTGACACAAGCTTCCCTCCTAAGCTTGGTCCCCACTAGGAATTCCCACTTAACCTCTCTTTATCCCCATGTCTAATCACATGTCTCATCTTGGTTAAGTGCTTTTATTATATTTCACATGCTACCCATGTTACCCACTTAACCCTTTATTATCCCCATGTCTAATCACATGTCTTATCTTGGTTAAGTGTTCATTAATTCATTATAACCGTAATCTTACAAGACCTCCTACATTAGATTACCGTTTTTTGGTTGCTGGATTTGCCGGGCAGTTCCGGGCAGGCTTATACCGCAATCTGAATCTAACCTCGTGTCTTTTCATTATTACACATCTAGTTTCTGCCTTTGAACTCTCACATTAGATTACCAAATTGCGGTTGATGGATATGCCGGGTGGTTCCGGGTAGACTTATACCGCAATCTGAATCCAACCTCGTGTCTTGGGCGCTCATTATCACCTTCTTGATTCAAGTCCCAATTTACCCATAATTTTCAATCTAAATTATGTTTATAATCTCATGTGCCAAATTATGCCCAAACCTATTTTCATCGTTATTAACAATTTATGCCAAATCTCATGTATACAAGTCATACTCAATTATACCCAAACCAACTTTCCATATTCATCAACAATTTATGCCAAATTTCATTTCATTGCATATTTCCCAAACTTTTCCCAATCATTCAAACGTTATTCATACGTAAATCTCAACACAATATGTTAGGATTGAAGTTAGCCTAATCTCATTAAGAAAAAGGAAAAGAAGAAGTGAAGAGAATCAAAACATCAAAACTGACATAAACATAAGAATAGGCATACGAACTATAAATAGGCATATAACGATAAAATGGTTCAGAAAGGCATATGATAGATTTATAGGTATGAATCTGAAAGATAATGATTTACAAGCTTGATAAGATTCATTTCAGTCACAGGCATATACATTAGATCCAATTTACAATCCTATCACAATTACTTTTAATTTAATTATATGTGAAAGTAACATAGACTCACAACGATAGGATTCTTAGAAAAGAGAATTAGGCGTTGTAGTAGTAAATCTGTAATAACCCGGAAATTCTGAACCAGTTTAAAAAATTTTATTTTGGCAATTTTAGCGAATTTTGAATATTTAAAATAGATTATTTAAAATAATATCGACGTGAAATTTATTTTTGAATATAATTCGAACGTATATATTACATACGCGTCGTCGTTAGAATATAAATATTTATATATAATTATAAATAGAATTGAAAATGGCGCGGTAGTTCGATAATTCGATTTCAAACTTCAATTGAATGTACCGGGTGCAAAATAATTCGGATTTTAGTGAAACCAAAAATAATAGGATCTAATTGATAATATCTTTCCAACGAATCCGAAAAATCAAAATTTCATAGCGGGAATCAAAAGATATGTCCAGTTGAAAATTTTGAATAGTCGCTATGGAATTCAGGCCCTTAAAAATGGAAATTTTGCAAATGACCTCGGATTTCGACGAAACAACTTTTGTTGGATCCGCAGTGTCAAATTTTTGCTAGGTTTCAAATTTCATAATTTTTCGAATCAATATGCGAGCGTGGCAAAGAAAAACGTGTTTGATCAGTTTCAGTTGATTTTAATCAACTGGAAAATGGCCATTTTTCCAACGGTCTCGGAATTCAACGAAACTAGTTTTGTTAGGACCGTATCGTCAGTACGAAGCTAGAAAATATTTTTATGGGATTTTTCGAGTTAGTATGTGACCCCGGTAAATTGAAATGTACGTTCGAATTGAATATATATAGATTATACTTTAAATTCAATGGCAACTGATCGTAACGATCGAATTGGCCTACGATACATATCCCATTGTGTTCAGAATGGGGATAAAACTCTAGGGACGACAGTCGTTGGGCTCAAATCGGTGTTCATTTGAAAAGTCAATTTGAAGTGAAAAAATATAATAAATAAATTAATTAAAAACTTTACAATAACCCCCCCCCCCCTCGTTTTCTTCCTTCCCCTACCTTCACTTTTAACAGAAAAAAAAAGAAGAAGAAGGAGGCGACGAGGCAGAGAGGAGCCGCCGCCCTCCCCTTAAACCGCCGCCACCTCGCAATCAACCGCCGCCCCCTCTTCTTCCCCGAACCCCCTCCCTCCCTCCACGTCCGATTCGAGAGCCCCCCTCCCCCAGCGAACCATCGACGACGCAGCCGCCCCCCCATCCACCGACCTCGTCCAACGCACCGCACCACCCTCCACAGCTCGCAGCGCCCCTCCCCCTTCTCTCCCACCTCCGCCTCTAATTTGAAACCGTGAAACCCCTCCTCAGTCGAATCGAACCACCAGTGCAGCCCTAGCTCCACCCTCCCGCACTCCGACGCAGTGCAAAGCCCTCCTCCAGCCGATTTACTGTGAGTTCTTCCCCCTCCCCTTTTCTTTATTTAGTTATTTATTTAAAACTGAAATTTATTTAAATTAAAACTGAATTATTATATTGAAAGCATGGAAAAGGAGAGATTTTATCTATGAAAAGAAACGAAATTTATAAGGAAAGATTGAATTTTTTAGCGAAGTAAAGATGTGTGTTTTTTTTATAAACAAAGGTCGGATTTTTATATAAAGAAAGACGATATTTTTATATAAGGAAAGACGAGATTTTGATTATATATGAAGGTTAAAAATAGGATTTTTATATTTTTAAAGAAATAAAAATATGATCTTTATATTTTTAAAGTATTAAAAATATAGTCTTTACTATCTAGATGATATAAAAATATGATTTTTCGTTTATGTAGTGAATTGAAAATATAATTTTTACATGATAGGAATATTGAAAATATCATCTTTATATGTGTAGAAAAAATAAAAATGTGATTTTTATAATGATATATTTGAAAAGGCGAAATCTTTATATGAAGAATAGCGTGATGAAAATATAATTTTTCATCTATATAGTAGTAATGTAAAAATAGAATTTTCATACATATAGCGAAGTAAAAAAATTCGATTTTTATATATTAGCGAAGTAAAAATTCGATTTTTAAATGTATGAAGCGATTATAAAAATATGACTTTTGAATTGAAAGTGAACAAATAAAAATGTGATTTTTTATTTTAAAGACATCAAAATATAAAAATGAGTGATTTTTATATATGTAGTGGCTACGAGCAAACGAAGGTGACAAAAAGGCGAGAACGACGAAGATTTCTATAAATGAAGAGTCGGGATATTGGATAGCTATCGGTGAGAATTTCTCACTCTCCAATTTCTTTTCTAGTTATACATATATACTAGGATGCAGACGGTGTTTAGTAGCACCCGACACAATCGTCCACAGACCATGGACTTATTTGTTTGGTTGCATAAATTAGTTAGATGATTTGATTTGAATTGTTTGGTGAAATGAATGGATTTGATTGATGTGTGAATGGCGTGGGCCTTCACTAGACCGGGGATAAGGCTAGGCCTTGTCCTGTTTCTAGTATCGTGCCGTTATGCCGCCGAAATTTTCTAAAATATGTTAGAAAAATAAAAATATCATTTTTATTGTGTAAATGAACTGAATAGAAATTCATATGTTAAAATAAAATGTTTTAACGTTAAAAATTATAATTTTAACATGAAGTGAACAAAATAAAATATTCATTTACAAACCGGACGGTTTGTTTATGTACACTGATTTGACTGACATTGATTGGGACGATAAATTTTACACATCGCCCAACTGCACAAATAAAATCTGTGTTTGATTGTTTGAAACCCTACACGGGTGTTGGGATGAAATTTGAAGTTCACTCATCCTGATTGATTAAATATGTCGATCGATTGATTGACAGGCTGTTATAAGCGTTAGATATCTATATTTGATGCTTATACAGTGTAGTGCACTTTGGATGATGGTTGATTATTTATCATTGCTATTATATACATGTGTGAAAATCCATATAATTAACATTATATGGTGATTGATTGGGCCTCATTCCAATTTAGAAAATAAAGAATAATATAAAGTAAAGGTTCATGTGTTGACTGTACTCATCCGTTGAGATTAGTCATGTGTTGAACGAAATATTTTAATAATAAAATTTACATCTTTATCAATATAAAGTAAAGGTTCATGTGTTGACTGTACTCATCCGTTGAGATTAGTCATGTGTTGAACGAAATATTTTAACAATAAAATTTATATCTTTATCACTATAAAGTAAAGGTTCATGTGTTGACTGTACTCATCCATTGAGATTAGTCATGTGTTGAACGAAATAATTTAACAAAAATAGTCACACGTGGACAGTACTCATTCGTTGAGATTAGTCGTGTGTTGACAAAAATAAATACTCATTTGTTGAATAGAATATTTGAAAAAGAAATATTTGAAATATAATATTTGAATATAGAAATATATGGAGCCGTATTGACTAGATTGACGCCATTTTGACGTGAACGATATTTATATCGATTTTATTCATTTTAAAATGAATATTGAAAAGTGATTTCGAAATCGAATATTTTGAAAACAAATTTGATTTGAATTGAATAGAAAACCAATTCGATTTGAATCGATTAGAAAACAAATTTGATTTGAATCGATTAGAAAACAAATTTGATTTGAATTGATTAGAAAACGATTTCGAAATGAATTGAATATAAAACGATTTCAAAATGAATTGAATATATAACGAATCGAATTCGAATTGAAAACGAATTGAATTCGAATTGAATATATAACAGATTTGATTTCAATTGAATATATAATGAATTTGATTCAAATAGAAAACGAAACAAATTTGATTTGAATAGGAAATGAATTTGAATCGAATAGAAAACCAATTCAATTTGAATCGATTAGAAAACAAATTTGATTTGAATCGATTAGAAAACAAATTTGATTTGAATTGAATAGAAAACCAATTTGAATTGAATCGAATAGAAAACCAATTTGAATTGAATTGAATAGAAAACGAAATGAACTTGATTCAAATAGAAAACGAAATGAATTTGATTCAAATAGAAAACGAAATGAATTTTGATTAGAAAACCAATTTGAATTGAATCAAATAGAAAACCACTTTGAATTGAATCGAAATGAAAACGAATTCGAATTGAATTTAAAACGAATTGAAATGAATTCAAATTGAATTGAAATTTGAATTGAATAGAAATGAATTTTAAAACGAATTTATAAGGAAAGATTCAATTTTGATTTGAATTGAGATGGAAGTTGAAATTGTTTTTGAAACGAATTTAAAACGATTTATAAAATTCGTTTTAAATAGAAATCGACGAAATATATATTATATATATTATATATATAATATAATGACCTGAATAGAACGCGCCGCGCCGCGGCAGTTCGTGAATTTCGACCATTTATTTCAAACGGACATTACGGGAGATCCGACCGTCGGATTCTCCTAAAACCGGAACCGTTAGGTTCGTATCGAAAAGAGCTTTCTAACAAATATTAGAAATTCAAAATCTAACGGTTGGATTTGGAGATACGTCCAAATCAAATTCGAAAAAGGTCGTTGTAAGTGCAGTTCGATGGCCGTTGATGGAAATCGACTGTACGGGCCTTGATAAAATTATTAAAAATAGTAATAATTTGTGTAAAATCATAAGAAATGATTTGGGAAAAATTGGGGTGAAAAACTCCATATTTGAAGAGATAAAAATGGATTTTTATCGAAATGAACCAGTTTTGAACTAAATTTAAAACCCAATTTTTTTTAAATAAATAAATTAGATTTAAAAAGGGGTTTTAAATAATCGGAATTTCTAATATATTTGATTGGATTTGAAATGGGTTTATCGTGAACGGTGTTTTAAATAACACTAGTTCTTTAACCCGATAATAAATAGAATGTGATGTGGGTTTGTCATGAACTGTGTTTTAAATAACACCTAGTTCTTTAACCTAGTAAAAAGGAGTTTTAACGAATCTGCAATTAGATTGAAATGTAAATTTGTAATCTAAATTATCAAATTTAGAAAATGAGCGAAAATGGAGTATTACCAGTTTTGCTCCAAAGCGATAGTTAAATCTTTAATTAGATTTGAACGTGAAATGGTAATTAATTTTACCGATAACACCGTGGTGTTAGATATGGAGTATTACCAGTTTTGCTTCATGGGATGAATAGGTTGGGATTGGGAAATAAAATAAATAATTACTTCGGTACGGTTCGCTAATCTCGACTAGTTGGAAAACCATAATTTGGTTTGATATGACATCCAAAGGAAGATTAAAGGATAAATTCTAAAGAATTTATCTTGGATAAAATTAATGGGAACCTTTCCCTAAGAATTGAAATTTAGAAACTAGCTGTAGGTTAGTCACGAAGAATGGTTTCCTGGATATTGATCTGATGTTGGTTTCGGCCCTCGGGGTTAATATTTGGGAAATTGTTCTCTTGCTGATTTACAGTTAGTGACTAATAAATTGGAATGAGGCGTATGTTGTGTTTGTGTAACATTTGTTTTAATATACGCGGGTTGTTCGGAAAGGCCGGGTTTATACCCATTCTGAATAACCGACTCGACGATAAGTCGAAGATGAAGACGGTGGTCGAAGACCGGAAGTCTTCACATCGTTTGGGTAATTACTGACGATCCTGATTGGGTTGTACACCCAAGAGGGTGGAAATAGTTGGTGGTCGTCCAGACGTACTTGGAGATGGATGGATATGCGAGGAAAGTGCCTCCGGCTTCGTTCAAACCCAGAACGAACTTGTAAATGGATTGTGTGTCTGACATTGGATTTTATTCTGTGTTGATTGATTTCTGTTAAATATATATCTGTTTGGCGGCGGAGACTTTATTCTCTTGCTTAACGCCCTTCTCTGAGACGTACGAGCTTAGAGGTTATATATCGATAGATATCAATCACATGGCAGGAATTGCCTATGTGGCACGCTAAGATGCAATGATCAAGGCTTCTGTTGAAAAGCAAAGTCTTGTGGTTGATGATCAAAGCACGCCTATGTGGCAGCTTCGTGTATAACGTGAATTCGTGAGCCTCACACCTCGGTATGAGTTAAAAACGGGATACGGGCCGTTGGGAGAACACGACGTTTCTTTCTAGCTTTGGTGGTGTCAGTGACTTACCAGCCCTGACATTTATATATTTTCCACCTTTGTGGTTGTTGGAATGAGGCGCCTCGATTATAGGTCTGTAAGGACCGGGAAACGTGTGTTCAGGCATAAATAATCCTCTAATGTAAGTGAGGACCGGCCCAACCGATCCAAGGATTGCCCAGAGTGTGTAGTCCTGAGGCATTTGCTAGAGTGTCTCGAGCGCGGAGAGGAGCTTGCCCCTTGCCTCGACTCATGATGGAATCCAATTTCCAATACGTGTAATTCGGTTTTAATTGTAGAACTAGTATGGCGACATAGTAGATGGTAGCTATGCCGCCTATGATTAATATTTATGATTGAAATGTTTTGACACTATACACTTATTATAGTATCAAATGATTTGTTTTAAACGTATCAAGCATGCTTTGGCTGTTATAAGGGAAAACCCTATCCCCCGGCTTGCGTTGCATTGTGTGATAGGACCTGGGTCTTATAACAGCTTCATTTTTCTTTATTTAGCATTACGCTGTTTATTCTATGCACTGGTATTCTTGGGAGGAAACCCGTTCCGTCTTATACGGCGTGGTCCCTTGATTTACCTAACTTTGAAAATAAAGATTAATAACCGTTTTAGTTCTCACACCAGTCACATGACTGACCTGGAGTTTATTGTTTTAACCTAAACTCTGGGTGCCCCTATTTTCCGCACGGGCAGCTAGTAGTTTTGGTTTTGCAGATTTATATTCACAGGATCCTGGTTTACAGCTGGAATGATATCCGGAAAGCTCTGTATCCGTATATCACCTTCAGTTGTGCTTTGTATTATTTTCCGCTGCTATGTAATTTATTGTAATCTCTGATATTTATCGAATGTAATTTATTCATTTATACTCTGTATATTCTTGTATCTGATGGAATTGTTGTAATAGCAATGAAATGTTCTTCTGTTTGTGTTCTGTTTTGTCCTGTTCTCAAAACGACCAGGGGTTTCGTACGGTCTAGATCGGTTTAACGACTGATTCGGATCGAGCGAAATTCCTTGTCGTAACATTTGGTATCAGAGCTTTGGTTTACAGAGCTCGAGAACAAGGCACATTAGAAACATACGAAAGAATTCATCAGATATTGGATTAGTAATATCCAATTAGAATGACTCGTTAGAGATAGGATCAGTAGTATCCTAGGACGAGTGTGAAGAGTATATTTTTCAATTGAAAACAATTTGGTTTTAAAAATTTAAACCATTTTATACGTATTTGATTATTTATTTATTTTGAATATGGACAATCGAGTATATAAAGATTTTGCATATACGCGTCATGAACGTATATTCGAAGTTTTAATATACTGGATAGATATAGAATCATACTCTAGTGGCCCGAAGATGATTCTGATGATTGACTAGTCGTCATTAGTATTCATGTTCGAGTAACGAAGGTGTGATATCGATATATTTCCATCAGACTGGTGTGAGAACCAAAACCAATATAGCTAGAACACATTGTTGTGAATTGGCATCAAAAACATGATTTTTTTTTGTATATGTATCAAAATTATGAATTTGAAACTCTAACTCACTAATTGATTGATGTTTGTGTTGTTTGCCTATTTGTTTGCTAATTTTAAACCATTATGCCTAATCGAATCAAATTTTGAATTATATTGAAAATTGGTCACATTTGCTTGCATATACATATACTTACATTGAACATGTCATAGCAAGGAGGCTAGAGCCGAAGAATAAAATTTGTTTGCCCGACAAATAGGTACATGTTTACTACATAATTTACTGTTTTGTTTGGGTAATGATGATTTTATGAGCCTATTGGCTAGCCGCTTGGCTTTTTCTTTTTCTTTTTGAGATCAGAAGGCCTATATGGCAATTTCGGGATTTTCCCGTGGCTCCCGGTGCAGGGGAGGTTATGGCGAAATTTTTCGAAAATTTAGGGTGTTAGCCAAATTTTTGAAAATTTGAAAATTCTCAGAAACTGAAAAGTTGGAGAGTGGAAGCCAGATCGAACGTAGAGTTGATTGATCAAACCACTTTCGACTTTGTTCCTTTTCGAGGACGAAAAGTTTTAAGTGGGGGAGATTGTAATAACCCGGAAATTCTGAACCAGTTTAAATTTTTTTATTTTGGCAATTTTAGCGAATTTTGAATATTTAAAATAGATTATTAAAATAATATCGACGTGAAATTTATTTTTGAATATAATTCGAACGTATATATTACATACGCGTCGTCGTTAGAATATAAATATTTATATATAATTATAAATAGAATTGAAAATGGCGCGGTAGTTCGATAATTCGATTTCAAACTTCAATTGAATGTACCGGGTGCAAAATAATTCGGATTTTAGTGAAACCAAAAATAATAGGATCTAATTGATAATATCTTTCCAACGAATCCGAAAAATCAAAATTTCATAGCGGGAATCAAAAGATATGTCCAGTTGAAAATTTTGAATAGTCGCTATGGAATTCAGGCCCTTAAAAATGGAAATTTTGCAAATGACCTCGGATTTCGACGAAACAACTTTTGTTGGATCCGCAGTGTCAAATTTTTGCTAGGTTTCAAATTTCATAATTTTTCGAATCAATATGCGAGCGTGGCAAAGAAAAACGTGTTTGATCAGTTTCAGTTGATTTTAATCAACTGGAAAATGGCCATTTTTCCAACGGTCTCGGAATTCAACGAAACTAGTTTTGTTAGGACCGTATCGTCAGTACGAAGCTAGAAAATATTTTTATGGGATTTTTCGAGTTAGTATGTGACCCCGGTAAATTGAAATGTACGTTCGAATTGAATATATATAGATTATACTTTAAATTCAATGGCAACTGATCGTAACGATCGAATTGGCCTACGATACATATCCCATTGTGTTCAGAATGGGGGTAAAACTCTAGGGACGACAGTCGTTGGGCTCAAATCGGTGTTCATTTGAAAAGTCAATTTGAAGTGAAAAAATATAATAAATAAATTAATTAAAAACTTTACAATAACCCCCCCTCGTTTTCTTCCTTCCCCTACCTTCACTTTTAATAGAAAAAAACAATAAAAAAGAAGAAGAAGGAGGCGACGAGGCGGAGAGGAGCTGCCGCCCTCCCCTTAAACCGCCGCCACCTCGCAATCAACCGCCGCCCCCTCTTCTTCTTCCCCGAACCCCCCCTCCCTCCACGTCCGATTCGAGAGCCCCCCTCCCCCAGCGAACCATCGACGACGCAGCCCCCCCCCCATCCACCGACCTCGTCCAACCCACCACACCACCCTCCACAGCTCGCAGCGCCCCTCCCCCTTCTCTCCCCCCTACGCCTCTAATTTGAAACCGTGAAACCCCTCCTCAGTCGAATCGAACCACCAGTGCAGCCCTAGCTCCACCCTCCCGCACTCCGACGCAGTGCAAAGCCCTCCTCCAGCCGATTTACTGTGAGTTCTTCCCCCTCCCCTTTTCTTTATTTAGTTATTTATTTAAAACTGAAATTTATTTAAATTAAAACTGAATTATTATATTGAAAGCATGGAAAAGGAGAGATTTTATCTATGAAAAGAAACGAAATTTATAAGGAAAGATTGAATTTTTTAGCGAAGTAAAGATGTGTGTTTTTTTTATAAACAAAGGTCGGATTTTTATATAAAGAAAGACGATATTTTTATATAAGGAAAGACGAGATTTTGATTATATATGAAGGTTAAAAATAGGATTTTTATATTTTTAAAGAAATAAAAATATGATCTTTATATTTTTAAAGTATTAAAAATATAGTCTTTACTATCTAGATGATATAAAAATATGATTTTTCGTTTATATAGTGAATTGAAAATATAATTTTTACATGATAGGAATATTGAAAATATCATCTTTATATGTGTAGAAAAAATAAAAATGTGATTTTTATAATGATATATTTGAAAAGGCGAAATCTTTATATGAAGAATAGCGTGATGAAAATATAATTTTTATCTATATAGTAGTAATGTAAAAATAGAATTTTCATCCATATAGCGAAGTAAAAAAATTCGATTTTTATATATTAGCGAAGTAAAAATTCGATTTTTAAATGTATGAAGCGATTATAAAAATATGACTTTTGAATTGAAAGTGAACAAACAAAAAATTTGATTTTTTATTTTAAAGACATCAAAATATAAAAATGAGTGATTTTTATATATGTAGTGGCTACGAGCAAACGAAGGTGACAAAAAGGCGAGAACGACGAAGATTTCTATAAATGAAGAGTCGGGATACTGGATAGCTATCGGTGAGAATTTCTCACTCTCCAATTTCTTTTCTAGTTATACATATATACTAGGATGCAGACGGTGTTTAGTAGCACCCGACACAATCGTCCATAGACCATGGACTTGTTTGTTTGGTTGCATAAATTAGTTAGATGATTTGATTTGAATTGTTTGGTGAAATGAATGGATTTGATTGATGTGTGAATGGCGTGGGCCTACACTAGACCGGGGATAAGGCTAGGCCTTGTCCTGTTTCTAGTATCGTGTCGTTATGCCGCCGAAATTTTCTAAAATATGTTATAAAAATAAAAATATCATTTTTATTGTGTAAATGAACTGAATAGAAATTCATATGTTAAAATAAAATGTTTTAACATTAAAAATTATAATTTTTAACGTGAAGTGAACAAAATAAAATATTCATTTACAAACCGGACGGTTTGTTTATGTACACTGATTTGACTGACATTGATTGGGACGATAAATTTTACACATCGCCCAACTGCACAAATAAAATCTGTGTTTGATTGTTTGAAACCCTACACGGGTGTTGGGATGAAATTTGAAGTTCACTCATCCTGATTGATTAAATATGTCGATCGATTGATTGACAGGCTGTTATAAGCGTTAGATATCTATATTTGATGCTTATACAGTGTAGTGCACTTTGGATGATGGTTGATTATTTATCATTGCTATTATATACATGTGTGAAAATCCATATAATTAACATTATATGGTGATTGATTGGGCCTCATTCCAATTTAGAAAATAAAGAATAATATAAAGTAAAGGTTCATGTGTTGACTGTACTCATCCGTTGAGATTAGTCATGTGTTGAACGAAATATTTTAATAATAAAATTTACATCTTTATCAATATAAAGTAAAGGTTCATGTGTTGACTGTACTCATCCGTTGAGATTAGTCATGTGTTGAATGAAATATTTTAACAATAAAATTTATATCTTTATCACTATAAAGTAAAGGTTCATGTGTTGACTGTACTCATCCGTTGAGATTAGTCATGTGTTGAACGAAATAATTTAACAAAAATAGTCACACGTGGACAGTACTCATTCGTTGAGATTAGTCGTGTGTTGACAAAAATAAATACTCATTTGTTGAATAGAATATTTGAAAAAGAAATATTTGAAATAGAATATTTGAAAATAGAAATATATGGAGCCGTATTAAGTAGATTGACGCCATTTTGACGTGAACGATATTTATATCGATTTTATTCATTTTAAAATGAATATTGAAAAGTGATTTCGAAATCGAATATTTTGAAAATAAATTTGATTTGAATTGAATAGAAAACCAATTCGATTTGAATCGATTAGAAAACAAATTTGATTTGAATCGATTAGAAAACAAATTTGATTTGAATTGATTAGAAAACGATTTCGAAATGAATTGAATATAAAACGATTTCGAAATGAATTGAATATATAACGAATCGAATTCGAATTGAATTGAAAACGAATTGAATTCGAATTGAATATATAACAGATTTGATTTCAATTGAATATATAATGAATTTGATTCAAATAGAAAACGAAACAAATTTGATTTGAATAGGAAATGAATTTGAATCGAATAGAAAACCAATTCGATTTGAATCGATTAGAAAACAAATTTGATTTGAATCGATTAGAAAACAAATTTGATTTGAATTGAATAGAAAACCAATTTGAATTGAATCGAATAGAAAACCAATTTGAATTGAATTGAATAGAAAACGAAATGAACTTGATTCAAATAGAAAACGAAATGAATTTGATTCAAATAGAAAGCGAAATGAATTTTGATTAGAAAACCAATTTGAATTGAATCGAATAGAAAACCACTTTGAATTGAATCGAATTGAAAACGAATTCGAATTGAATTTAAAACGAATTGAAATGAATTCAAATTGAATTGAAATTTGAATTGAATAGAAATGAATTTTAAAACGAATTTATAAGGAAAGATTCAATTTTGATTTGAATTGAGATGGAAGTTGAAATTGTTTTTGAAACGAATTTAAAACGATTTATAAAATTCATTTTAAATAGAAATCAACGAAATATATATTATATATATTATATATATAATATAATGGCCTGAATAGAACGCGCCGCGCCACGGTAGTTCGTGAATTTCGACCATTTATTTCAAACGGACATTACGGGAGATCCGACCGTCGGATTCTCCTAAAACCGGAATCGTTGGGTTCGTATCGAATAGAGATTTCTAACGAATATTAGAAATTCATAATCTAACGGTTGGATTTGGAGATACGTCCAAATCAAATTCGAAAAAGGTCGATGTAAGTGCAGTTCGATGGCCGTTGATGGAAATCGACTGTACGGGCCTTGATAAAATTATTAAAAACAGTAATAATTTGTGTAAAATCATAAGAAATGTTTTGTGAAAAATTGGGGTGAAAAACTCCATATTTGAAGAGATAAAAATGGATTTTTATCGAAATGAACCAGTTTTGAACTAAATTTAAAACCCAATTTTTTTTAAATAAATAAATTAGATTTAAAAAGGAGTTTTAAATAATCGGAATTTCTAATATATTTGATTGGATTTGAAATGGGTTTATCGTGAACGGTGTTTTAAATAACACTAGTTCTTTAACCCGATAATAAATAGAATGTGATGTGGGTTTGTCATGAACTGTGTTTTAAATAACACCTAGTTCTTTAACCCAGTAAAAAGGAGTTTTAACGAATCTGCAATTAGATTGAAATGTAAATTTGTAATCTAAATTATCAAATTTAGAAAATGAGCGAGAATGGAGTATTACCAGTTTTGCTCCAAAGCGATAGTTAAATCTTTAACTAGATTTGAACGTGAAATGGTAATTAATTTTACCGATAACACCGTGGTGTTAAATATGGAGTATTACCAGTTTTGCTTCATGGGATGAATAGGTTGGGATTGGGAAATAAAATAAATAATTACTTCGGTACGGTTCGCTAATCTCGACTAGTTGGAAAACCATAATTTGGTTTGATATGACATCCAAAGGAAGATTAAAGGATAAATTCTAAAGAATTTATCTTGGATAAAATTAATGGGAACCTTTCCCTAAGAATTGAAATTTAGAAACTAGCTGTAGGTTAGTCACGAAGAATGGTTTCCTCGATATTGATCTGATGTTGGTTTCGGCCCTCGGGGTTATATTTGGGAAATTGTTCTCTTGCTGATTTACGGTTAGTAACTAATAAATTGGAATGAGGCGTATGTTGTGTTTTTGTAACATTTGTTTTAATATACGCGGGTTGTTCGGAAAGGCCGGGTTTATACCCATTCTGAATAACCGACTCGACGATAAGTCGAAGATGAAGACGGTGGTCGAAGACCGGAAGTCTTCACATCGTTTGGGTAATTACTGACGATCCTGATTGGGCTGTACACCCAAGAGGATGGAAATAGTTAGTGGTCGTCCAGACGTACTTGGAGATGGATGGATATGCGAGGAAAGTGCCTCCGGCTTCGTTCAGACCCAGAACGAACTTGTAAATGGATTGTGTGTCAGACATTGGATTTTATTCTGTGTTAATTGATTTCTGTTAAATATATATCTGTTTGGCGGCGGAGAATTTATTCTCTTGCTTAACGCCCTTCTCTGAGACGTACGAGCTTAGAGGTTATATATCGATAGATATCAATCACATGGCAGGAATTGCCTATGTGGCACGCTAAGATGCAATGATCAAGGCTTCTGTTGAAAAGCAAAGTCTTGTGGTTGATGATCAAAGCACGCCTATGTGGCAGCTTTGTGTATAACGTGAATTCGCGAGCCTCACACCTCGGTATGAGTTAAAAACGGGATACGGGTCGTTGGGAGAACACGACGTTTCTTTCTAGCTTTGGTGGTGTCAGTGACTTACCAGCCCTGACATTTATATATTTTCCACCTTTGTGGTTGTTGGAATGAGGCGCCTCGATTATAGGTCTATAAGGACCGGGAAACGTGTGTTCAGGCATAAATAATCCTCTAACGTAAGTGAGGACCGGCCCAACCGATCCAAGGATTGCCCAGAGTGTGTAGTCCTGAGGCATTTGCTAGAGTGTCTCGAGCGCGGAGAGGAGCTTGCCCCTTGCCTCGACTCATGATGGAATCCAATTTCCAATACGTGTAATTCGGTTTTAATTGTAGAACTAGTATGGCGACATAGTAGATGGTAGCTATGCCGCCTATGATTGATATTTATAATTGAAATGTTTTGACACTATACACTTATTATAGTATCAAATGATTTGTTTTAAACGTATCAAGCATGCTTTGGCTGTTATAAGGGAAAACCCTATCCCCCGGCTTGCGTTGCATTGTGTGATAGGACCTGGGTCTTATAACAGCTTCATTTTTCTTTATTTAGCATTATGCTGTTTATTCTATGCACTGGTATTCTTGGGAGGAAACCCGTTCCGTGTTATACGGCGTGGTCCCTTGATTTACCTAACTTTGAAAATAAAGATTAATAACCGTTTTAGTTCTCACACCAGTCACATTACTGACCTGGAGTTTATTGTTTTAACCTAAACTCTGGGTGCCCCTATTTTCCGCACAGGCAGCTAGTAGTTTTGGTTTTGCAGATTTATATTCACAGGATCCTGGTTTACAGCTGGAATGATATCCGGAAAGCTCTGTATCCGTATATCACCTTCAGTTGTGCTTTGTATTATTTTCCACTACTATGTAATTTATTGTAATCTCTGATATTTATCGAATGTAATTTATTCATTTATACTCTGTATATTCTTGTATCTGATGGAATTGTTGTAATAGCAATGAAATGTTCTTCTGTTTGTGTTCTGTTTTGTCCTGTTCTCAAAACGACCAGGGGTTTCGTACGGTCTAGATCGGTTTAACGACTGATTCGGATCGAGCGAAATTCCTTGCCGTAACAAAATATGATCTTGAATAATCTCTACTTTGATTGTTTGTAGATCTGATCGTCTAATTTGAATACTCCTATTCTGATTTGCTTTGGTAGAGAAGAGAGGCTATATTTGATTTAGATTAGAGCAGCATGGAGACGCCATGGATGGAAGACAATGAGATTAGGGTTAGGTTTAGGGGTATTTTATAGATGCTCTAGGTGAATTAGGACCCTTAGATTAGATTAGGATCCATCTGAACCATCCAGACCAGAAAAACACGTCATCCCATCATCAGATCCATACAGAACACGTCAGGCCAGATCTGGGCCGATGGGGTCGACACCCGCACCCCCTAGGGGGGTCGACACCCACGAGCGGGAAATTTCCCGCTCAGCCCGCTTTGTCTAAATTTTGATTTTTGAACAGTTTTTGTTATTTAATTATTATTTAAATAAATTCTGCTTTAAACTGAAATCTTCCAAGCTTTATAACTTCTTCATACAATATCCGATTTATGCAAACTCGGACTCAATCCTAAGCAGAATTCTGAGACGAACGAAATGGCGCAACCCGTTTCCCTTAATTCTTCTTATAAAAATTAAGTATTCTTAAATTATCTCTTATGTCATGTTTTAAAATCATGAGGTTTTACACATAGCCATAGTAGAAAAGGTACCGAATCAAGCAGTACATCTAAGAAGTTCCAAGCAGAAGGAAAGAAGAATCCTGATCAAGCTTGAGTATTCCCACCCTAAGAACCTTGTGGGGGGAGGGGGAGGAATGGAAGAGAAAGAAGAGGAAACAAAATGGGTCAGAGTCTAGTTACTTTTAGCATATGAATAAGTAAAAGCATCATGACAGGCATATAAACCGTGCAAGAGAGATACAACATATAGGGCAGGTATGACAAGGTAAATAGAATAAACATGGTAGAATAAATAGCGCTTCCCTAACACTTTTCTCTCCACCAATAATAGTGTAATATGAACAAGATGATCCCCAACAAGTATAAGATGGTAGACTTAGGCATACTTCTAGTGTGAGGTTTAACCCCATACAATAACAGGCAGCCCAACTAAACATACTGGAGTTACCCCTAATGATAATAATGGGCTCATAAACATACCAGAGTCTAGATGTACCCTAACCACTACCCCAATCGATCGACTCCCTACTCTATAGATACTCTGTGATGGCCCCACAGTAGGACGTATCACTTCCTAAAGTGGAAACCCTTCATTTCCAGGATGTGCACAACCATATCTACTGATGCCACAACATCTTAATTCCCTTAGCAAGCCAGACCCATGCACGCACATGACTTCGTTGGTTTCCTGGGCTGTAGACATCCTCAACCAAGTGACCTCTTATAATCAGCTTAGTAAGCGTGCCCCGATTCGACCTAGTTCGGAGTACTCGTTTGATACCTATATGGGTTACTGACTGAAACGGATCCCACACACAAGATGATACAAGCTCCCCCTAGGCTTGCATCCCCACTACTAGGATTTCAACAGGTTATGCCTAATAGTCCAACATGTAAAACAGGTTAAGTTGTCGGGCCTATATATGTAAATATTACCCCACCGCCACAAGGTTTACTTAACCCCCACTGATCCAAGCAAGTTTACTCAACAAAGTTGCATATCCCCAACGTATAAAATAGGTTAAGTGTGTGGGCCTATTTATATAAATATTACCTACCGCCACAAGATTTACTTAACCCTCCCACTGATTCAAACAAGTTTACTTAATCCCTACTCAAGTTAAAAGGTTCATAAAATCCTTATGGATCTAAATAGGTTAATAATTACCAGTTCACTACCATTCATTCATTTGTGGTTACAATGCGCTAGACCTCCCACATTAAGCCTACAACTTGTGGATGCTGGATATGCCGGTTGGGTCCGGGCAGACTTCTTCCACAAGTCGGGCTTAACCTCATGTTTTAGCACATTTCGTGTTTATGCACTTAGACCCTCACATTAGATTCACCACTTGTGGTCGCTGGATATGCCGGTCGGGTTCAAGTAGACTTCTACCACAATTGTAATCTAAGCTCGTGTCTAAGCGCGGTTACAGTTTCTAATTACTGTAAATCTAGGCATTTTCACTATTTAACAATTATCCCTATTTCATTATAGGTTTTCATGCCCCTTTTCTAAGTCATATTCATCAGGTACCATATGCCCCAAATTAAGATCTAAATCACAATTTGATTTATGCCCCAAATCCATATTCATGTATTTAATTCAAGTTATGCCCAAATTTCCAAATACAAGTTATGCTCCAATTTTAACATTTTCCTCTCGTTCCCAATTTCACGCGTTCGCATATTTCAGCGGTATGCCTAAGCTCGAACGTAGCCTGGCTATAAAATAAAAAGGGAAAAGAAGAAGGGAAGAGAACATAAATAATCATAATAATAAGATTGACATATGACGGCAAAAATAGGAATAGCAACTAATAAGCATACAGTGACAAAATTGGGAATAGTGACACGATAGGCATATATGAACAGATCTGATGAACATGTGATAGTAGAACTAATTAGGCATAGTGTCATGGTCATAAACAGGCATGATGAGATTTAATCAGTGAATTAGATATACAAATAATGGCAGATCTGACATGATAAATAGGCATAGGCATAGATCCTATTCATAGATATGTCAAAATAACTTAGATACACAGGTTATGGAAGATCTGATATGATTCAATTAGTCACAGGCTTAGATCCAATTCATAGTCATGTCAAAAATAACTTTTAAGTATTCATATCTAAAAATAACGTAGACTCGCCATGATTGGATCTAAGAACAGAAGAATAATTGCAGATGTAGAAGTACAGGTCTCTGAATTTGTCTAACTCTGGTTGTTGAAGAAGAATTAGGCTATTTCAATCTAGACAGAAGCAACATCCAGTTCTCCGTTGTTTTTTGTGTGTATAAACAAGAGAAATGAGGTCTTATTTATAGCCTAAAGCCAACGAACCAAGCCAAGAATTCCGTCCATGTTCAAATTGGGAATCTGCCCAGATCCGTATGGGGTCGACCCTCCCTTTGGGTATCGACCCTGGGGTCGACCCCAAAGAGCCTGAGTCGACCCCCAGAATCGGTCGGTTCAGCTTCTGGGGCTTCCGCTTCGCTGTTTTGATTTTTTTAATATTTGATTTGTTTTTATATATATATATATATATATAATTCTCTTGCGCATATTCAAACTTCTAGGCTTAATAACTTCTTCATACGGTGTCGGTTTTACGCTAACTTGGAGTCTATCATAAGCAAAATTGGGACGAACGCAATGGCATAGGCTGTTTTACTTAATTCCCAATATTTAATTAAGTATTCCTTAGTTTATCATTTTAATGGGTTATAAAATCATGGGATGTTACATTAGGAATATGATAAGAAGGGATTATATGCATACTTGTTGTAATTTGGCAATATGATAAGAAGGGATAATATGTATACTTGCTGCAATTTGGGAATATGATAAAAATGGATAATATGCATACTTGCTGTAATTTGGGAATATGATAAAAAAGGATAATATGCATGCTTGTTGTAATTTGGGAATATAAACAAAAGGGATAATATGCATATGTGTAAAAATGTTAGATTAGACTTAATACATACATTAAATAAATGACATATTATGAAAATGTAAGTACCAGATGTAGGTACAGTAAACTGAATTACTATATTATACATGTACATCTGGGTTGGTGCTTGTTTTGGGGAAAGGGTTGTTGATGTGCACGTAAAATTGCACATTTATGTTCACATATTTATTCTTGTTAAATAAATAAATGAACATTTTTGGGTGTTTTATACAATCAAACCATATTTTCAAAATCATCACTCACGTTGGGAAAAATTGATCACTTATGCATGTTTTATTTTGTGATTGCATTTACTTGTTCTTTATTATTGTCTCTAATAGGAATTTTGGTGCACAAATAATGCATACACATGAAGATTTGGAGCACAAATGCATGCATACAAAGGAATGAAGAGGAAATAATTCTCATACATGATCATGGAGGACCAAACCTCTCAAATTAACCTCTTTCTCTTAAAGCTTCTTTTTAAAGACTAATTGAATGAGACAAAAGGCCTCATGCATACTACATGACACATTAGTGGCTAAGAGAGGATTAGAAGCTTCATGAAGGGCCATTTTGGTGATTTCCCATTATGAGTGATTAGGGTTTTAGGGTTTGTGATCTTGTATATATACCCCCTTTATGTTCATTTATCCATCTTTTTCTTGGATCCTCTCTTTTATCCTTTAGTAGTTTAGTTTAGATCATAGCTCTCTTTTATTTTAATGGCTACTTAGCCATTTTCTTTATGTAACTTCTTTGCTTTAATGTAATTTAATTTCTATGCTCTTTACTTTCATGTTCATAGCTTAGATTTACTTTCATGCTCATAGCTTAGATTTACTTTATGTTCTTAGTTTAGTTCTCTTCTTGTTCTACTTAGTTTTCTTTCATTTTGCTTAATTTTCTAATGTTGAAACTTACATGTGTTGATATGACAACACATATGAGTGGCTAATCCCTTGATTTAGGGGTAATGATGCTCTCTAACTTTGTGTAAGTTCAACAAGTGTATGATTTGTGATCTCTAATATGTTCTTAATGTTAGTGAATATGGATGTAAGTTTATACAATTGGGTTTGATAGGTCATGTTGCATTTGCAAATGATCTATGCTTATTCAATATAAACACAAGTTACAACAATATTTGCTAAGTGATTATTGATTTTGAAATGAAAGTATGAACAAAATTTGATGGTCTATTGTTCTAGCCAATAGTTCATAGACCATACTTAGAATAGTTTTGCTTTAGTTTCATTTTCATGAGAATCATAAGTGGTGTAAATATTGCATTTATATCACTTGTTGAGATCATACATTGTACGTTTGATAACTTACATAAAGGTGAGAGTGGATTTACCTCTAAATTACTCTCTAATTTCATTTTTAGCTCTTAACTTCGTTTCTAGTTTCATAATTTTTATTAGAACAATTCAAAGTTTGGTTTAATTTGAGTGAATAAAATTGAAATCACTTCTTTCCATGTGGATCGACTCGCACTCACTACGTACTACAATAGTACGCCGTGCACTTGCGGTTATTTCAATATTCGTGCGACGGTTTTCTAATTTAATAGAAATTACGTTGTAGCGAACAAGTTTTTGGCGCCGTTGCCGGTGAAAGATTTTAATTTTGATTTTATTTTTCAGATTAATTTTCTTATTTGGTGTTTTTCTTAAAAAAAAAATTATTTCATTTTGTATTTTAGCTTGTTGTGTCATTTGCATTTTTTGTTGTGTTTATTTGTTTGTGTGCATTTTTGTTTTTGTTTTAGGTCATTAAAAAAAACTTGCATTTGTGTGTGCATTGCCTTGTTATTTTGTCTTGCTGTTGATGCTTTAGTTTCAAGTTTTCTTTGTTTTAGTTTTCATTTGGTTCCATTTTGCTATTCTGTTTTGGCTACTCTGTTAGCACTTCCATTCTGTATTTGTTTGTATCGTTTTGTTCTTTTTAGTTTGTTTGCTTGTGTGAGTTTGTTCTTTTTTTTTTTAGTGTAGTTTTTCTGTCTTATAAAAAAAACAAGAAGAAGAAAAGCTTGATCTTGATTAGTTCACTTGTTTTGTCCATTTTGTTTTACTGCTTAGTTTGAGCATTTGTTGTTATTTTGCATTTGTGTTCATGTATTAAAAAAAAAATCCTGTCTTTGTGTATGTTTGCACTGTTTATGTTTCTGAACTCAATTTGCATTTCATTCACAAGCAAATCCAGTTTACATTTCAACTTCTATCTACATTTTTCTTTACAGTTCTGTTTTGCTAACTGTTTTACATTCCCAAACTGATTTGCATTTCTTTGGTATACTGATTTCTGTGCTTTTACAAACTGTCTTGCTGCTTCACTCTCTTCTGAAAACTCCACAACACCGATAGCTTCCCTCACCTCCATCTCTTTTCTTCTACTTTGCCCCACCAAAACCATCACCCCCTACTGTCAATCCCTAGCACTCCACATAACCACCAAAAACATTGGCAATCAACACTGCTGTCAAAAACACCACCTCTCAAACTCCCCCAAGTGACTACTCAACTCAGTCACAACATCCATACACAGTTCAACAACACTCCGCCTACCTCACCAATAAAACCGCCGCTCATCTCCTCTTTCTCCAGCCCAACCTCTCTGATTAACACCACACCGCGACTCCCAAATTACATCCACCCGAGACCCCAAATCCAAAAATCGAACTGCCTCCAACTTCACACTTCATCCTCAAAGCGCAACCATCTGCAGTGCCTTCCGTCCCAACCTCCCCTTTTACGAAACCACCATTCGAACATCCAAACCCAAATCCATCCACAAACTGCCTCCTTCAGTTCGATATCACTCAAATCGGCCGCTACTTCAACTTCAATTTCACCGCCATCCACCGTGACTCCAAACTTTCTCAGTCAATACTTCCGCCATCCCTATACAAAATTATTCCACTCAACCCTCAAATTGGCTAAGCCTTACCGAGTCGATTTGATATAATCGGATTTCATTTTGTTTATCTGAGTTGGTTTGATTGTGAATTAGGACCACCTTTTAATTAAACGGGTTGTTGTATTATCCTGGGTATATGTGGGTCGGGCTTGGTTTAGGGTTTTTAGTTTGTTAAGTTGTTTTTTTTAGTCCGCTTTCTTTTAGTTAGGTTAATTAAGGATTTAATTTCTTTGTCTCTTTTTTTTTCTTCTTTCTTTCCACACTTTGGTTTAATAATTTGGGTCGGGTTTGGTTTGGTTTTATGTTACCGTTGTTAAGTGTGAATTTAGTCTTCTTTCATTTTGTTTAGTTTGTTTTATCAAAAAAAAAAAGGGAAAAAGGAATATACATTATGGTCCAATCATTTTTAGGTTGCAGATAAAGGAAGAGATTAGCTTGCTTGAATATCGCTTTGCTTTGGTGTGCTTCGCTCAAAACCGCTTGCTTGCTAAAAAATCACCGCTTAAAATAAAATTGCTAATAAATTCAGACACTCTGGTATTGCTCTTTTTTCCCATGTTTTTATTTTCATGCATTGTTGTTTGCTCGCATTTGCATTAAAAAAAAATTTCAAAAACAAAATTAGAAATTCATTCGTAGTTGCATTGATAATTCACGTTTAATTTCAGTTTTGCGTTCATTTATTTTTTTTTTATATTTTTTTTAAGGACATTATTATATAATGACAAATTGGTTTCTTTCAAACGATTTATTTCTTGGTGTCTAGACTACGGCAGAGTAATAACCGTTTATAAATATTACGGTGATTCGTAAATATTATATCAGTTGTTCCTCTGAAGATACTTAAACCTTCGGTTGCATTGCTAGGGTGATTCCTGGTGCACCGATAACTCCTGTCCGTTAACTGGCTGAGAAATCTTTTATTGAAATTAATCTAACCGTCATTATATAATTTTAGAAAAATTTGTAAATAAGTAGTTTGCATTCATATAGTTGCATTAGGTTCATGCATATATAAAAAAAATCCAAAAAAAATAATAATCAAAAATCCAAAAAAAAAAGGAGTTTCTCTTTTGTGTATATTTCCTTTCCTTTTTTTTTAAAAAAAAACCAAAAAAAAAAACCTTCAAAATGTCTCAATTTCCTTATTTTCACGGATATTACGATAGTTGTGGAAATCAATATAATCCATATAATTTTACACCAAATTCATATGGATATTTTAATAACAACTATTGTCCAAACACTTTGGATTTTACACCATTAACTTTTCAAAATAACTCTGATTTTCCACCATATAATGATCAACCTTCAACTCTTGAAACACAAATTGAATCTTTACTTGAAATGAGCACACAACAAAATCAAAGAATAAATGAATGGTGTAATTCATATTTGTGCAACAATTCATGTCAAAGTTTTCAAAATATTCAAAATTTAATTCCAAATTTAAATTCAAATGATTTTGATCATAACCCTTGCCAATACAATTTCGAACTTCAAAATGAATTTCAAATTCAAAATGGAAATGTGAAACACTTTACAAATGATTTTGGAAATGGAAATAATTTCAATGATGGTGCAATTAACGATTTTTGCTCTCAACAATTTCAAACTACTCAAGTTAATAATTATAACTTTGATTTTGTTGAGCAAATGAACGAAATTTTTGATAATCACACGGATTTGGTATTTGAAACATACTTGAAACAACGTGACCAACAAAATCAAGTTTCAACGTGTGGCGATTTGAACGATAATCTACCTTTGCCTACAATTGATGATTTTGAAATAACAACTTTTGAAATGGAAAACGACAATCTTAACGAACTTGTTAATAACATGGTAATTGAGTTGGATTTCAATTCTTTTGAGAGGGTGGAACAAAATTTAGAATTCGATCTTCCTTTTTCTGAAAACTTAAAAATAACAACTTTGGACTTTGAAAATGATATAAGTAATGAAGTTGTTAATAACTCAAAGGAAGATGAACTAAATGAAAACGAATTTTTTGGACTTTTCAATAATGAGTTGAATCTTAATGAGGTAGATTTGAATCACCGTTTGGATTTTGAAATCAATATTTTTGAACAAATTTTCAGTGATAATTTTGAAATTCAAATTGGTGAAATTAAACATGAAATTCAATCCATCATACAATCTACCCCAAAAATCATCGAAAATAATTTAACTCATTCGATTTTTAATAAAATGTCATTTGTTTTTCCAAATCTACATTCAACTTCGAAACTTTTTATGATTTGGTTTTTCGAGCTTAAGCTGTGTCTCTCACACTTGAAGAGACAAATGAATCGGTCTTTAGAAGACCGTTTCATTTACTTCTTGTCAATATATTTTCTGATATACTATAAATATTTTTTTTTGTTCTCTTTTGTAAATATAGCACATATTTTCAAATTTTTCTTTTATGTTCTTTTTTCCTTCCACTTGGGTTGACTGTGGGGACACAGTCAAAATCAAGTGTGGGGGGAGTTTTATATTTATTTGTTTTTGCATAGATTTCAACTTTCTTTTCCTTTTTCATCCCAAAACAAAATTTCAAAACAAAAAAAAATTGCATTTTAATTTACTTTTAAATGGGCACGATGAAGTGGATATACGGTTTTGGTCGTACGATTAAAATATTTGGAATTTTACTTCTCTTAACGGATAACGAAAGAAAAGTTTGAATTATGAGCAAATTTAGTGTAACCGGTATATAGGGAAATTCATGGGTGATGAGTATGAAGTGTTTTCTAAATTGTAATCCGATTGAATGAACGGTTGATTTAGATTACTTACGTTAACATTTTAGATCGTCTAAGTGAAGTTGTGCTAAGATATTCTCGCTAAACTCTCTCTCGTAAAAAAAAGAAAAAAAAAGAAAAAAAGAGAAAGAAAAAGAATATATTTAATAATCCAAGGGTATCCAACATTGCTGGTTCATCTGGCGTTGGTGTGCAAACCCGCCAAGCTCTATCCGGCACCTTGTTGACAAAGTCAGCGTCGGTATATCTTGGTCTCATTTTATGAGTTGGACACCTTAGGATTACTGACCCTCACGTAAGTCGTAGTGCAGTGTAGGGGTGATATACCTAGGTATTTGTAAATAATAATACTAATGTAAATATTTTATAATAAAGAGAGAGTTAGCACTTGAAATCCAAGCACACTCTTCACTTATTTGACCTAACTTGCTAACCAAAAGTAATTAAAGATGCCAATGTACGATTGTTGATATCGATCACAGAATTCATTTCATATTTGCACTATGTTTCTACCAAAGCAACTGGCCAAGCTAGAGGAGTTTGTAGCGATTAACTGACTTTTGTTTGAAGTTTTGATTAGTAACGGACTTAAATTTCATAGTGACGACCCAAACTTGTGTTAACTCTTTCATGTAAAATTTAAAAGTAAATTACCCATTTGTAAATAATCTTGCATTCATCTTGTACATATTTTATAATCTTGCATTTTGTAAATATTTTTTTGCATTTAACATTTGGATTTTGTGGGAAGTATCCGCTGAAAACCCTCACGAGACAACACTCGTCCTACTGGGGACACCCAGAGGTTTAACGGCTTGTTGCATACGCTCAATGCAATCGTGCTCCCTACAAAAACGGATTTATCTTAGTTTTTTTTACTTTATTCGAGGACGAATAAAAAGATAAGTGTGGGGGTATTTGATGTGCACGTAAAATTGCACATTTATGTTCACATATTTAGTCTTGTTAAATAAATAAATGAACATTTTTGGGTGTTTTATACAATCAAACCATATTTTCAAAATCATCACTCATGTTGGGAAAAATTGATCACTTATGCATGTTTTATTTTGTGATTGCATTTACTTGTTCTTTGTTATTGTCTCTAATAGGAATTTTGGTGCACAAATAATGCATACACATGAAGATTTGGAGCACAAATGCATGCATACAAAGGAATGAAGAGGAAATAATTCTCATACATGATCATGGAGGACCCCACCTCTCAAATTAACCTCTTTCTCTTAAAGCTTCTTTTTAAAGACTAATTGAATGAGAAAAAAGGCCTCATGCATCCTACATGACACATTAGTGGCTAAGAGAGGATTAGAAGCTTCATGAAGGGCCATTTTGGGGATTTCCCATTATGAGTGATTAGGGTTTTAGGGTTTGTGATCTTGTATATATACCCCCTTTATGTTCATTTATCCATCTTTTTCTTGGATCCTCTCTTTTATCCTTTAGTAGTTTAGTTTAGATCATAGCTCTCTTTTATTTTAATGGCTACTTAGCCATTTTCTTTATGTAACTTCTTTGCTTTAATGTAATTTAATTTCTATGCTCTTTACTTTCATGTTCATAGCTTAGATTCACTTTCATGCTCATAGCTTAGATTTACTTTATGTTCTTAGTTTAGTTCTCTTCTTGTTCTACTTAGTTTTCTTTCATTTTGCTTAATTTTCTAATGTTGAAACTTACATGTGTTGATATGACAACACATATGAGTGGCTAATCCCTTGATTTAGGGGTAATGATGCTCTCTAACTTTGTGTAAGTTCAACAAGTGTATGATTTGTGATCTTTAATATGTTCTTAATGTTAGTGAATATGGATGTAAGTTTATACAATTGGGTTTGATAGGTCATGTTGCATTTGCAAATGATCTATGCTTATTCAATATAAACACAAGTTACATCAATATTTGCTAAGTGATTATTGATTTTGAAATGAAAGTATGAACAAAATTTGATGGTCTATTGTTCTAGCCAATAGTTTGTAGACCATACTTAGAATAGTTTTGCTTTAGTTTCATTTTCATGAGAATCATAAGTGGTGTAAATATTGCATTTATATCACTTGTTGAGATCATACATTGTACGTTTGATAACTTACATAAAGGTGAGAGTGGATTTACCTCTAAATTACTCTCTAATTTCATTTTTAGCTCTTAACTTCGTTTCTAGTTTCATAGTTTTTATTAGAACAATTCAAAGTTTGGTTTAATTTGAGTGAATAAAATTGAAATCACTTCTTTCCCTGTGGATCGACTCGCACTCACTACGTACTACAATAGTACGCCGTGCACTTGCGGTTATTTCAATATTCGTGCGACGGTTTTCTAATTTAATAGAAATTACGTTGTAGCGAACAGTTGTACACATAGTAACATTTACAGAAAAATGTAACATTACAACCATTCTTATTAATGAAATTAAATGTAATAAGTTAAACTTGGTTATTAATAAGCTAAGAGGTCCCTTGTTCTATTGTCATATCGGGTTTTGGGGACTCTTAAATCCTAGTTGCTTAGCGGCATAAGCTTAAGGGGTTTGGCTTGTGTCAATTTTGCTGTGTGGAACCCATATCAGTCAGTATCCCTATTGGTATTTTATTAGTGGGCCTCGCACTAGGTATGAGCCAGGGCACGCTTTACTGAACTGGATAGTAAGAGACAAACGCGGAAGGTTGGTACATGCGTCTTCCGACGGAGTCAAGAGCGTGCATGGGTCCGATTAGGGAAACTTAGACGCATTAAAACTAGTAAATAGGTATGTGTTTTATAAGTTGTTGGGTTAGGGAGTGATACACCCAACTGCCTGGGATGACACATGGTATTTATGTATCAGGGAGCCGATCGCATGGGTAGTAATCAGGGTAACACCTAATCCTGTTATGTAATTAAGGTAACGCCTAATCCTGTTGTTTCTTTTATGTAATTAGGGTGACACCTAATCTTGATGTTTCTGTTATGTAATCAGGGTAACACCTAATCTTGTTGTTTCTATTATGTAGTTTGGGTAAAACCTAATCTTGTTGTTTCTGTTATTTAATTATGGAAACCCCTAATCCTGTTGTTCCTGTTATGTAACTGGGTTAATGTCTAATTTTGTTATACCAGTATTAGTGTAGAGAAAACTTGTTCTAGGGATATAAATGAAAAAATTAGCTCGATCACTGTTTTATCTTGCTGTTTTGTCTATCCCGTTTACCTGTTGTCTTATATGCTACTGTATTTCTTATCCAGTCTTGTTCATCTGTCTTGATACCTCTGTTTTGTACATATACTGAAAATCACTGGAACTCGCCAGGCTTTATGTCTTACCTATTTTGTTTCGCTTCTTTTTCTTCCTTCCGCCCTCAGGTCCTTAGAGTGGTAGTACTCCTCAGTGATTAGGAATTTCTCTTTTAGCTTGGATCCGGACTTTCTTAGATGTACCTCTTTGATTTTCTTTCTACTCTGTTATGGCTTGCTATGAAGGATATGGTTTTGTATTACCAGCATTATGGGACATATGGATTATTTGAGGTTCTTGGTTTTTGATGTAACTGGTTTGATAAGGTAACATGATTTGAAATGGCGTTTTACTTTAAATAAAAGTTGAATTTTCCGTTGCTTACTTATATCTGTCTTGTGAATTTCTGTTACTGTTTACCTATTGCGCTTCACGAAACTTAATGCATACTCTTATAGATGACATTAACGGACGTGGGATGTCACATTATAATTTTATGAAATAAGATGTTTGGCTGAAGATATTGTTATAGCACCTCCGAAAAGTAGAAGAATGTTTGGTCGTCCACCATTTTCTAAGAGGATAAAATATGTGGTAAAATTACAAATACCATTATATGTGATTTATGCAAGAAGTTAAGTCATAATAAAAGGACTTGTTCATTAAACACAATTAACTTCATGTTTTTGTTATTTATTTTATTGGTTTTTCTGCTGTATTTATATTTACTGTTTGTATGAAATTGATCAATATTGTAGACTTATTATGTTATGCATTTATTGTTAAATATTGTTGTGATTTCGACAATTAGTATGTTTAGTGTCGTTTATTTGAGCAATTTTTTAGATTTTTTTTTTGGGTTTATATGTATACTTGTTCTATGAATATTGTTTTCTGATATAAAGTATAAATCTGTATCTTTGTCTTGCTTGCAAATAAATATCATACAATCTTGTTTTTATGCAATAGTTATTAACAAATAAGGATATATCAACAATTATAAAAATTTGTTATAGTGATCTCTACTTTTATTCAAAAGCAATGTAAGTGTAGGTTTTATGCTTAATTTCGTATATATCTGCAATTATATGAATTGTCTATAGATATTTCTGCAAAGATTCTGAAAAAATATGCAAAGAGTTGCAGGAATTCTGCTTAATTTCTTTAATTTCTGGAATTATACGTATTAGCTGCAGAGATTTCTGCAAATATTCTAAGAAAAAGACAAATAGTTCATTGTAGGTTTTCTTTTTTAATTGCGATGATTGCTGCAATTATACATAATAATTATAGATATTTCTGCAAATACTTTAAAAAAACAATGGAACTTAATTCAATACTAAGAATTTCTATCATAGAAATATAGATAACTAATTCACATCGTTTTACACCGTTAATATTATCTTAAAGCCACATATATCTGTCGTAGTATTTCCAAAGTAAGTTTGTCAAAATATTTACATACAGTTCACAATGTCAATATAGATCACCACATTTTTGCAACTTTAAATATTTTCGTTTGCTTCAAATAGTAAGTACTGCTAAGTGAGGCACTCGTCTAAGGTCCTGCTATATAGCTTACAAGATAAAATTAAATGACCTAACTCTGCTCTTTGTAGAATGACAGCTTCATATGCAAATTGATGATTATCGTTGTTCATTTCCTTATTTTCAATTCTTTCTTTCATAATTGTAACGTCCCGCATTTTTATCGATTTTTATTTGAATATTTAAATTTATCTAAATATTGAATTGGTTATATAAATGGAATTTTATATTAATTAAACGAAGGATGAAACGTATAAATAAATATATATATATATATAATATAAACGAGCTCGAAATGTCACGGTAATTCGTAATTTACAATTTGAACTTCAACTGAGTGTGCAGGATTCGTTATCAGTTGGAATTCGCTGAAACGAAAAAATATTCGAATCTGTTGAACTATAATTTTGTAAAAAAGGAGAAAAATCAGAATTTCGTATTTTATATTGAGAGTTATGGCCAAATCAAATTTTGAAATAGTCGCTACAGAATCATATATAAACCGTAATGATTTAATTAATTAAATAAATCAATTTTAAATCAAATTAATATTTGTTTAACGTGAAAATAAAATATCGAGTTTAAAATTTTGAGTTAGTGTATTCTGGAAATTTTATATAATTCAGTTTGTGTATATTTATCTGATAATAATAATTTATTTGAATCAATTTATATTAAAGAGAATTTAATTTTAAATCATCATTTCAATTTAATATCTTCCCTATATGGTCGAATTAGACTACGAAACACGTTCCAGTATGTTCAGAATGGTGGTAGAACCGTAGGAAAGTCGTTCGTTGCGCTCAAATAGGGGTTCATAACTGCATGGTATTTTAATTAAAGTCACTGCGTTTAAATAAATAATTAAATCAAAATAAAACTAAAAATAGGGGACGACCTATTTTTACTTAAATAGCTATTCTGTAATCCTACCGTTGTCTTCTCTTTTCAATTGTCACACACGAGTTATTTTCCGTCTCCTTTCTTCATTGTAAGCTACCTCCCCTAATGTCAACCCTAATCTCCCTGTATGTTAAGAAATGACATGGTTCCTATCCTCCCATCGCTCACTATAAATAACCCTCGCGTTCATGTTTCTGCCCATCGCAAATCAAACGAGCCTTTATATCCAATTCCTTCCTTCGTTGTTTCTCTTCACTGTCAAAATAGAAATCGAGATCCACTTAAAAGAAAAAAGAAAACCGAAAATCAAATTCGAAAGGGGGAGTCGCAGTTCTTTAAATCACCGCTGCTATGGAGTTCGACGACGCTTGGAGGTTTGTCGCGAGTGCAGGTGTAATGACCCGCATTCTACGCATCGGGGGATCGTAGAATATTTATTTCTTTCCCGTATGAAGTCATATGGTCATGTAACTTTGGGAAACATCCATTAGAGTCATTTCCCATGTTCATGATTTTTGTCGATTTTTAAATGGCCATTTTGCCCTTAGTTGGTATTGTTTTGGCCATAACTTTTGATTGGAAAGGAATTTTGACCTGAAACCACTTCCATTGGATTCGTTTGATGGTTTACCTTTCCGTAGAGTGGTCATAATAGCCAAACGGACTTACCGTTTGGGAGATATGGCTGAAATAAGGTTTAGAGGGTGAAAAAACTGCTTAACCGGGCCAAATAGGGTGATTAGTGGATAGGCCCATAACCCTTTTCGAGATTAGGGTTATGGGAAGGCTGAAATGAGATGGAGGATCATTCCATTTTAGTTTTCTAGCCTCCACTTATCACCAAGGAACCCTAAAAATGGCCTCCAACCTCTAAATCACCTCCAAATCACGTTTTGGTCAAGGATTTGGCTTAACGACCTTTAATCAAGGAAGATCTACACCAAAGCAACATTGGAGCTGCTGTTTAGCATTGGGATTCACATCAAATCAGAGATTTATTTCAGATCTTAGTTTATTTTGTGGCTAAGGTGAGTGATTTGCATAGTTTGCACTAATTAGGGGTAATTAGTGGTAATTAGTGTTAATTAGCGAATTTAAACATGATAAAATTCTGGAAAAATGTTTATAAAATTCGAAATGATGTTTTAGACCTCTGATATGAATTTGGATTAATTTTGTTAAGTTTTGCTAATCATATCATAAGTTTCACCTAACCATGCTTAAGGGAAAATAGGGGTTTTGGCTATGTTTGATCCATTTTAACCTACCATATTGTTGTTTTGATGTTTTTGGTTGATTATACATGTTTCTATGACTGTATGGTATGCTTTGTGATTGAATAGAATAGTTGGAATGGTCGAAAACGCCGTCGAGGGGCGTAAACAACTCGTTGGATAAGGTGCAGGAATTCGGATCGGATAGGGGATTAAGGGTCGATCGGATCGCCCTATGGGATCGTGGGACATCACCATGAGTCAAGTCATCTCCTCCGAGCCGAACCATCTGCACAAGGTCCACGAGCCTCAACCATGAACTGCTTCGCATACCCGATCCGCTCGTACTTCGCACCCCGATCCGATGGAGGGAGGCAGCATCCACGATCCGCTGGTACTTGAACGCTCCGACCCGAATACCCGCCACGAGTCGAAGGCGCCATGAACCGATCTGAAGAGAGCACCTGATCTGAACCGTGGCAAGCTGGAGACCCGACCCGATCCGCCAGGGGTGATGGCGACCCGACCCGATCCATTGATGAAGGAGCATTCTGATCCGAACCGACCCAGTATTGACCAAAAACCCGAGATGCAAAGGTAGTCCAATATGGGAAGTTAGAGCTCAGGATCCAGTTGGGAACCAATGAGTTCACTTCATGGTTAGGCTTTGCTGCGGGACGTGTGCTAAGGAGTTGTCGACGTTCATAACTTCGATTCACCCCTATAAATGAATGATGGGCTACTTATCAGTGCAGTAGAGTCATTATGACTCGAGGGGCAAGGTGATGGTAGCAAGACTACATTATCAGTGCAGTAGAGTCATTACGACTCGAGGGGTAAGGTGATGCGTAGTAAGACTATGAGCCAGCGGAGATGGGGTGAATAACTCCATGGGGCAAGTGGACATAGTAAGGATTAGTAAGGCTATGAGCCAGCGCATATGGGGTGAATAACTCCATGGGGCAAGTGGACATAGCAAAGGATTAGAGGCTACGTTATCAGTGCAGTGAAGCCATTTATGACTTCATGGGGCAAAGTGATCGTAGCAAGGTATGTTGGGTGATCGAAGTGGTGAATATCGTATGCTTTACGCACTGAGTGAGAGATGTGAGGATGGATGCTATGTTTGATTTTTTGCCATCATTATGACATGCACACCTCCCCCACCTCTGTATCTTTACACCGTTTGATATGGTACCTTAGAGTGTTGTACAGTATGTAGTGCTAACTCTTTGGTTGCAGGTCCAGTTTCAGGTATGTTTTAATCTACCTGTTATTGTTCACTTTAGATGCTTATCGCTCATACCAGGCTTTATGTCTGACCCAGAGTTTTATGTCTCCTCTTATTACTCTGGGTGCTCACACGAGCAGACTAGAGACAGGTTAGCTGGTGATGCGCGAGTAGCTGATTCAGAGGCGGGCAGGAGGCTTTCACGTATGATGTATATATATACACATTCTCCCTGTGTCGTTGGTGGTCTCTACTTGGGCATTAGTAGTGTACCTCCTTTATCTTACTTTTGCTTTGAGACAGTTTGAAAGTTGTAATAAGCTGTATTTTGGATTTCCGCTGCTATGATGTTTAGTTCTGGTTTTCAGCTTATGCACTGTCTCTCCTGTTTTATGTCAAGTATGTTATTATTATATTTTATTCTATGCGCTGTGAGACATTCTACAGGTTCTTTGTATGTTCATTTCCTTCTTCACTTTCCTTCTCACGACCCGTTCCATGCTAACTGGACATGTGTACAGCGCACCTTTGGAGTAAATGTCGGTTGGTGCGGGGCGGGCCGTCACAGCAGGGGAGTAGTGTGGTCAAGTTGTTCGATTTTGGGACTAGAGTTCGGTGTTGTGTCAGTACGGGTGTACGATGTGCTGATGTGGACTAGGAAGCAATAGTATGGTGATTGAAGGAGATCAAAGGGGTTGCGATGGACTCAAAAAGGGATTGTGCGATGGTAGGTTTGGGAGTTCGACAATGGATATGGGATGTTTGGTCTGTGCTCAGATGATGGGAACGAAATCTGTCGATGAAGTGGTGGTGCGGTGATTCTAGTGGTTCTTGCGGTGCATGTTTGGATGAATGCATGGTCTCATTTTCTGTAGGCTGACGTGGTACTGGAGTGGTTTGTCTGCTGTTTTTGGATGGAGCAATGTGTGGTGGTTTGGAAGATCAGTGTAAGGGATGTGGGTGATTAGCATTGACAACAGGCATTTGAAATGGAGTGGAGTTTGATGCTAATGAAATGAAGTTCGAATGTTGAGATTGAGGGAGTTTGATGATTGACAGATGGTGATGCTATTTTGTTCGACAGTATGGGATTTTGTCTGTGATGTTTGGAGGAGTGACGATAGGATTTGGACGGTGAATTTTTTTGAGTCCGCGGTAGTGAATACATTGTTGAACTCGATTAAATTAAGGAGCCATCCTGGTGCTAGTGCATATAGTGAGGCTCAGGCATGATGATTATTGGTTGATGGAGGGGAAAGTCTGGACATTGAGCTGATGGGTGTAAGGCATGGTGGTATTGAAGTCATTTGGTAATGTGGCAGTAGCTCAACAATAGGTAAAGGGGTTGAATGTTGAAAAGGAGAGAGGGTGGTTGTCAGTGTGATATTTGATGAAGTGCCATAGTGGACTGATGGAAAGTTTTTGGGCTAATGGAAATTTTGAACTATTAAAGAGTTGTTCATGGATTAGTCGAAGTTGGCGAGGTAGCAAGGTAAACAACGTTTCAATATTTAAATATACATCGAGTAAATTGTTTGCTTATTAGTTTAAATAAATGTTAATCGATAAAATTAAAATGAATAATCGTAGGTGATAATTTATTCGAGACAAATGAAATAGCCGCGCAACTAAGAAGATATGGGATTTTTAATGGAATATTCAGCAAAAGGAAACCCGAGGTGAGTTAAGCTCACTCAGTTTAATTATTAGGAGCTATTTTTAATAGTTCAAATTTATTTTATTGCTTGATGGATGATAACTTGATTGATATAAAGTGATTATATTATATAATAATATTATATAATAATAACATTGGTGGTTGCTGATTGGATAATTCCCACAGTACCATTAGCGGATTCCCGTAGTACCATTAGCGGATGATTTCCCTATACGCCCCACAATATATATAGTGGATGACCTTCTATATTGCGATATCCTGCCTCGAAGAAAGATGGGTATTGTTATTGTTGACTAACATCTGTGGACGCAAGAAAAACTGGTTGGAGGGATCTAACTGGATCCCTCAACATTATAATTTATGTTATTTATTTTCCCATATATTCTGATATGATCCATAAACCGTGATATTTTTGTAGAATGTTTGGATGTGTAAATAGAGCTAAGCCTAATTGTGGATATTTTGAATATCATAAATAATATATAGGTTTCAAAATAGAAATTGAAGTAAAATAAGAATTTTAAGAGGAAGTATTTATTTCCAAACAGAAATGGTTATTCAAAATCAAAATCAAATAGAATTTAAAAGCAAATAATTGTTTAAATAAATATCGTGAAGAAGTGATTTTATAAACATACTATAAGAAGTGGGAAATTTGAGAAAAATGTGAGGTATGTATGAATTTGGAAAAGAAACGGAAATCGTAGAATAAACCGTTATTTTAAAAAAAATGAAATTTTCTAATGGGAAATTATTTATTTTAAATAGAAATGTTCATTTGAAATCCGAATTATAAATACAATTTAAAGGAAAATATTTGTTTAAACAAATGTGTTAATGAGGCGATTTTTTAAACAATGTTTATAAAGGAATGAACGATTACCATTTGAGAATTTGGAAAATATGGATTTCAAAATAGAATTGAAATATAAAAAGAACTTAAAAAAAATATTTATTTCCAAATAGAAATGTTTAGTTAGAATCCAAATTAAATAGAATTGAAAAGTAAATGTTGTTTTAACAAATTAGATAAGAACTTGATTTTATAAGTGACATTTATAAAAGAGAAAACCATATATTGGAAGTATTTTGAGAAAGTTATAATTTGAGTGTGGATTCGAAAAAGGAAATGGAAATGTGGTTTGAAACTAACATTTGAAATGGATTAAAATTTTCCAATTACAAGAGAAATATAAAGGATATTTTATAAAATAACTCAATATAGAAGTTATAAATAAAAATGAAGCTTGAAATTTGCAAATATGAATTCAGATTGACCAAAAGAGTCAAGTGTGAACTTGTATTAAAAGATATTGTTAACGATTGAGACAAATAAGGGGGAAAGAAAAATATCTTGCAAGTGAGAATCATTAGAAGTAAGTGTTGTTTGAAATCTATAAAATTATAATGGAATTCAAGTCGAACCAAATTGGAATATAAAATAGATTATATTAAAGAATTTTATATAAGATTTTTAGATAAAAATTGTAAATAAGAAAAAATTGGCAAATGATAGTTATATACGAATATTTTTATGGGAAAAGTTATTAGGATAAACTGAGACAAATTTAAAATAAAACTATAAAGGTGTTTATAAAGAATATTTATAGAATATTCGATAATGGTTTTTTAAAATCATATTTATAAGTTAAAAATCTGAAATGGGGATAAGTTGAGATAAATATCTCGTTTGAAATGATAATGGATATTGATATTTTCTATTTGTTTAGAAGTTTAAAAATGGAGTTAAGAAAATGTGAAGCTGACTCGGGATTAGTAAGTTGAATGATTATCTAGGTATCGATCTGATGTTGGTTTCGGCCTTCGAGGTTGATACATGGGAAATTATTCTCTTACAAATTTAAGGTTGAAACTAATGACCAAAATGAGAAATATGTGTTAGAGGGGATTTTAAAATGAAAGGGGATTTTGAATATTCTTATATAAGAAGAGAAGTGGGTATTTCAATTATGGGGAAAATGGAGAAGTTTTGAATTAACGAATGGTTGATCAAAAAGTGGCTAAAATGGTAATGGGTATTAAACCAGTGAATTCAATTTCCATTTATGGATGAATGGTTGTTTATTTGATAGTTAAATAATCGACTATCAAATCTGGCTTATACGCTTGTTGGTACAGAAAGACCAGGATCGAATATATTCGAAAACCATTCCGAACCAACTAATACGTAAACGTAGAATATACAGATTGAAGACGAAGCAGTGAAGACTGTAGATCTTCATAAGAGAAAGGACTACTTGTCAGATTCTCTGGAGTCGCGTCCAGAGACATTTTGATGGTAATCCTTTCGTGGTTGAAATCGATGGATTGCGAGGACTTCTCGCTACCAATCGATAGAGTGATTCCTAGGATGTGGTAGGAGAGTGCCTTCGGTTTGTCCAGTCCCAAGACAACTTGTATGGACGAACATCTAACAAAGTATTTCCAACAAACCACGTACATTGATTTCCTCAAATGTATTTCTGTTGGTGGCGGAGAAGACACTTTTTCTTAGCTTGAATACTAGAATATTTTTATGGACGTCAATTAGTGATTTCTGGCGGATTCGACGATGTGGCATTCAAAGTGAATTGTGGCCAGATGATCTAGAAATACGATTATAACCTCAAGCCTCACAACCGGGAAATGACAAAATCGGGCAGGCAGCATGGCTATGTGGGTCGCCCCCATTAAGGTGTATTGTCATCATCTAGAGAATATTCATATTTGTTATTTCTTTTCGCTACTGTATCTCCCGAGAACGGTTATGTTGCTAGCAACCGTAAGGTGACAATATATTCGATACACTCAGGAGAAATGAGTGGGTGTCATATGTGGGCCGGGTTGCAAGACGTTCTTGTTGAACCCAGTGTTTTACCCTCTAGAGATACATTATCGGTAGGTGGTCCTATACCTTGTCATAGTTGGAATCCAATCTCCAGTAAGCGCCTGCGGTATTGATTGTATAGTATTTATGTGGAGCGTGAGATGCAAGCGTTCTGCTAGATTTATTTATTTATATTTAGACACTATTATAATATTAGATAAATTATGATTTCAAAATAGTTTGGGTTATCGTAAGGTAAAAACCGTCCATGTTTATGTGTGGATTGGTCTTACGATTATCCTTTTCTTTCGAAATGATTTTTAACTTTAAAATCAAGTTGGATGATACCAATAATTTAGTGAGTTTTTCTCATGCTAGTTCACCAGACTGACCTATGGCGTTTGTAATGCTCGGGTCAGACCAAGTTGGGTCCGACCAAGTTGTACAGGTTCAGAATAAGATGATACGGATTTCAGGAGACAAGCTGGAGGAGTTCAAACATATGATATATATCTAGATATTTTTCCGCTGTGTATTGTAAAGAAGGACAGACAGTTATAACTGTCCTGATGAATTGAATGTCAACTGTACTCTGATAACTGTAAGTATTATTTTAAGTTTTCAATAAAGATTTATTTATGTATTATATTCTATTCCGGTGCGATGTAAGGCTCTGATATTGTGGTTAGTTGTTCTTCTTCTTTTTCTTCTATTCTAATATTTCTTTCTTTCTTATCTCACCCTCTAACTTCTTTCTTTAACATTCTGGATTTTCAGTACTCGAGTTTGGACATGGGATGTATTTATGTCGAAAATTCGAGCATCGAATATTCCGGTTCGTTACAATAATGTTCATAACGAATATTTCGCAATCCACTCTGCAGTAATTGGAGAATATTATCAAATTGTTTAAATAATTGTTTATTATATGAAATTATTTCTTTATTATTTGTTGTTGAGTACTTACAAGTCAAAACGCTGCTCGGGGCTGTCGCTAAAGTAACTAGGATAGACGATTGATGCTCGCTTCTTTCTTTTTCTTTTTAGCAGGCATGTGACATACACCCTCTATGCTGAAAACAGAAGAATTTGTGAAACAATTTATTTTTAGTTAATTCATTTTGTTTGCAATTTACATACCAACTTTCTTGCAACCTTTTGATGTAATTCTTCATGTTTTGGTTTTATTGAGTCATAATAAGTCCAGTTTTCATCATCTTTGGCAAATTTTAGGAATGTAAAATGAGATCTTTGGTTAATGGGAAAGAACATTTTGTTGTAGTATTGAAAACTTTTTGCTACGACTTCATCTGCTAATGTTTGTGTTCCCTTTTTTGAGTTATTCATTAGAAATGTATGTATAGATATTAATAAACTGAATTTACTATCTTTTAAACAAGTTATTTAGTAAAATATAATAAAACTTATAGCGATACAGACTTTAAAGTACACATTTTCTGGATGATTGCTGTGCATGCGCATATCAATCGATGATCTATTAAAATTATTAAAAGGACATGTTATTAATAAAACTAATGAAAATAAGTTTATAAAATTTTTACAAAAAAAAAAAAGAATTTGTAAAATTTGTTGGTGGTATATTTTAAGATAAAATATTAGATTAGGTATTTGCAATTTTTATAAAGTAAATATATAGAAGGAAACGTTGTCGATATCTCTGCGTATAAAATTTTATAATAGGTTTTGTAATTTTATAGAAGAACCAGAGGTATAATGAAAATTTTACGTTTTTTTTCTTTTTTTAGCAATAATTTATAAACTTAGCGGAAAATAAAAAAAAATTATAATGTTGCAGTAACTGAATTGTATGGAAATGGTTTTACTTGAGGTCAGAGTTTATAAAAAATTCTTTAAGCTGCTTGATTTTTCTTCTTCTTGTAGACATTGTACGTTTGCCCAGTTTTCGATATTTTATTTTGCAGAAGTAGATAACTCCGCTGATCTTGATTCTGAATTGAAGTATTCAACAGTTCAACGTCCATTTGTTTTTTGGTTTTTTTCAATTGTTTTTTTGAGTCTTCTTCTTCTTGTGTATGAGGTCATTTTCTATTCTCTTCTTTTGATGATGCTTGCAGCTTGTTTCCATCCATTGTTAGTTTGTCCGTACTTGAATCTCTTTGAATGTTGGTGAATATTCAATAATAGCTTTTGAACATAACCTTCACAATTCGATCATACTTGAATCTCTTTGAATATTGGTGAGTATTCAATAATAGTTTTTTGGAATACAACCTCCATACTGGATCATTAATTTGTTTTTCTTTTGTTTCAGCGCATTGATTTGAAATATATATTATCAAACATTATGAAATATTGATGAATACAACATATGATTTAACTACTATCTGCATTTATATTGGATAATAGCAGATATATCATCAAAGATTATGAAAAGTTGCAAAACATGCAGCATTTTTTAAGTATTATTGCATTAATATCTGCATTTATATTGGATAATAGCATATTTATTATCAAGTATTTCTAATTTTTGCAGTTTTACTTAAAAACTAGTTAGTATAAAGTTTATTGCCAACTGAAGCATCTTCTTTGGCAGCTTCTCCTTTGTCATCTTTTTCTTCCTCTTCTGCTTTTTTCAAGTTTTTTCTTGCTCAAGCTCTATCTTTTCCTCAGTATGGTCATCGTTTTTCTTCTCCACATTGTCATCTTTTTTTGTTTCAAGAAAATCCTTTTTTCATCTTCACTTTTCTTCATTTCTTCCTCATCCTTTTTTGTTTCCTGTTAATCTTTACTTTTGTAATGACCCGCATTGGCAGGGGTATTATGATTAGTTTATTTAGTTATATATATGGTGGGTTAGTGAATTTAATGATCGTGGAATTAAATAATAGTGAATATTTAATTAAATAATATATTTAATTCTGAAATAATCAGAATTGGCTGAAATGACGATATGGTGTGAACCGGATTATCTGTGATATTTCATTCAGCTTGGAATTTGAATTTGAATAACGAATATATTCAATCGTCGACAGTTGAACGTATAGTTTTTAATATAATTAAAATAGAGCTTGAAATAGCGCTGCAGTTCGTAATATGGCGATTTGAACTTCAACTGAATGTACAGGATTCGTTTTAAGCCGGATTTCTGTGAAACAAGAAACGTGTGGAGCTGGTGGAATATATCTTTCTAGTGGAAGAGAGAAATCAGGATTTCGTCGTGTAGATTTTGAGATATGTCCAAATCAAATTTTAAAATAGTCGCTATAGAATCGTTTATCGACCGTATCAGTTTATTCAATATAACTAGAGATCGTGTTTGAATTTGAACAAGGTTCTTTTGAGAAGTAGTGATAATTTAATTTTTAGAATTTTACTGTAATTTTTAATTAATTTAATAAACGACTTTTTATTTGGAGTATTTTGCACCCTTAATCAGCGATTTTGGGGTTTCACAATATGAGTTAATCTACCGATATTATTATATTTTTTGGATCATGGCACCTGGCTCGTCTCAACGATATTTTTGTCTTTGTCGATAGCAGTCCATACGTTAATGAAGTTTTGAATAACGGATGCCGGAATCATTTAAAAACCTTAATAACAGTTGTACATCAATTCATTTAAAACCACGAGCAAGTGGAGAGTGTTTTCCTTCGGTTCCAAACTGTTGAGCCTACTTATGTAAAGTGATAGTGGCAGTAAAAAAAAAACTAAAGAGCATCTTTTTGGTTTCAATATATATAATGGCAAGGCCCTCATGACCCATACGTGTAACCGTATCCTACATGCCTTTATAATTGATTCCGTTTTATTTTATATGTTATTTTCCTTAACAACCAAGCAAATCTTCTGGCTATATACATATACAGCAACACACAAAATCTTCTATAAAAGGAAACTTAAACCCTAATTTCAATCCTCCGTAGACAATACAGAAAAAGAATTAGGCCGCCACTTGAAAGCAAACGAGAGCAAAATCCTAAGATTTATAAATCAAAACAAATCCATAAAATACCCAAACAAATTCGTCTTGAATCCTGGCGAGTTTCCCTTCGTCTTGGCACGAGTATGGCTGGGTGCGATTCCTTATTTGGTTCGCTGGGTTTGTGCGGTCATGGCCTCCAATGGTGGATGATGGAAAAAGGGGGATGGCATGCGTTATGTCTTCAGGAACTTGCGGGTATATATATGGAGTTGTAAATTAACACAGCTTGGGGTTTTAGTTTAAGTATGGAGTGTTAGAAAATGAAGAGGGAATTGGCAGTTGGCACGCGAGTTCATTGTTTAAGGGTAATGAAGTATGGGGGTAGGGGCGCTGTGCATTTATACGAAGGAAGACTGGTGTACAGAAAGCTCAGCTTTGGATCTTTGGGTTCAAGTCTATTTTGACGGTGAAAAATAAATATGGAGGAAGACTATGAGGTCGGTGGAGATGCTAATGGCAGCAAACGGTGGTTCACGTATTAACGGAGAGATGGATAGTGGTGTAGTTCGTGTGTGGTTCCAGAGGAAGGGAGTGGTTATAACTTATATCATATGAGATATATGTGTCTGTTTAGTGCGGTCCAGTTGGGCACATTGGGGAGATTGAAGAAAGGACATTGGAAATGGAGAGTGGGTACAAGAAGAGCTCGCGGGTATCGTTCATTTTAGAGGATGAAGCACTGTTTAGTGCGGACGTGAGGGTTAACAGGGTATTGGGCTTGAATAATGGTAAGGCCCATTTGAAATTATAACCCAAGTTTTTATTTCAATTTAAAAATGTATATTAACTTCTAAGGATCGTAACTTTATCATACGGTGTCGGAATCACGAATGGTTTGATCCGGTAGGATCGTATGGATGAGCGCTACACGATGAGACTGACCGGGAGTGAATCCGAGCTCGTTACAATTTATGGCGAAATAAATTGTCTGACTGAATCAAATAACGCAAACCGTTATTCAACGATTAACGCGCAATGTGAGTAAATCGCACTAACTCTGAACAGTTTATAATTTCATGTTATATTTTTAGAACTGTTAGATATTGGCTGATACTGTATGTTGACTGTTTGATTGAACTGCTAGACAGTTAGTTAATTTTCTATATTGATTCTGTTTAACAGAATGTATCATATAGAACTGAAAGTGATGTTATCTATATTGTTTAACATCTGTGATGCAGGGAGACAGGTTGGAGGAATCCAACTGGATTCCTCAACATTTATTTTACTGTTTTCATATATTGTGATATATGGTGGGTTATATAATCTGTTATGGATTATGGGTGTTGGAATGATGTTGATCATTGTTATTCGATATTTTAAATATCATAAGAGACCCTGGGATGTAAAAAGAAGTATTTCAATGTATATTGAAATAAAGGAATTTTATAAAATCACAGGATTTTATAAAAGGAATTATTTATAAAACGAACACGGTTTATAAAAGGGATATTTATTTAGAAAATAAATAGAAATAGAAAAGGAATATTTATTTAGAAAATAAATAGAAGTTATAAATAGGAAATATTTGTAACGGTAAATAGAAGTTATAAATAGAAAATATTTGTAACGGTAAATAGAAGTTATAAATAGGATATATTTGTAACGGTAAGTAAACGTTATAAAAAGGAAATGGTTGTAACGGAAAACGTAGTTTATCAAAGAAGTTAATCGATGTTAGTTAATCGATTAGAGAATAAAGTTAAAAAGAAGTTAATCGATGTTAGTTAATCGATTAGAGAATAAAGTTGAAAGGAGATAATCGATGTTAGTTTAATCGATTAGAATAGAAGCAAATGAGTTAAATCGAATATAGTTATTCGAATAGAAACAAATAAGTTAATCGAATATAGTTATTCGAATAGAAAGTAAAAGGAATTATCGAATATAGTTTATTCGAAAGGAGTAAGTGAAATGGGTAAATCAATAGCATTAGTCAAATAGAGTTAATCCAATAAGGGTTAGTCCAATAGAGTTAATTGATAAGGGTTAGTCAAATAGAGTAAATCAGATAGAATGAATCGAATAGAGATTTATTCGAACGAGAGTTAAGTAAGGAAGTTAGTAAAAGGAATATAAAGTGAACTTTGCTTATTTCAAAGTTAGAAATGTTGTTCAGTTAAGGTCTGAGAGGTAGTTCTACCCCAACTTGATTGGCTTCGTTTTTAACTAAGGAATAGTTAAGGTTCGACAGTAAAGGAAATGGTTTGAGTTGGCATCGCGATGGTTTGTTTAAACATCTGTCTGAGTCCAATGAAGAAGCTTTGGAAATGTTTTCCAAAGAAGGAACCAGAAATGTTTTCTAATAAAGAAACAAAGAAATGGAAATGTTTTCCATTGTTAATAACGTATATTTTCCCAATTTAGAAAATAAGGAATATTGAACGTAGGGAAACATGAGATAAGTAAATTAATGAACTAAAGAGATGAATGTTGAATGATGTTTGATCGATATAATTTCCATTTGGAAATAATATCATTGTTTGCACACCTATTTTTATTCGATAGTTAAATCACAGACTATCGAAGTTTTGACCATTTTAACGTTGTTAATATGGAGAGACCGGTTGGATTATTATCCGAAGAACCACTCTGTATTGGCATAAGCGTTGCGAATCATATATGCCAAAAGAAATTGAAGACGGAGTTATGCAAGGGCTATCCTGTTTACAGAATAGTGCCTTCGATTCATCCTGTTCCTGGATGACTTGTAGGGACGGATGTCTGACAGAGTATTTCCAGACAATCACATATATTGATTTCTCCAACTATACCAAGAGTGGAAGCGGAGAAGGAAACTTCTTTTAGCTAACACATAATGTAGTGTTGAGGACGTCAATCGGTGATTGGATGGATTTGATGATGTGGCATTCAAAGTGAATCTGGTATGATGATAAAGCGTAGCTTATAGCCTCATCATCCGGTAAATGACAGAAATCGGGCAGGCAGCATGGCTAAGTCGGTCGCACCGAAGTAGGGTGTATAATCACCTGATCTAGAGTTTCATTCATTTCTAAAAATCTATTGTTGATGCTGTCCCATTCGGGAAAACGGTTGCTGATCCCAACTGTTGGTGATATACATTCGATACACTCAAGCGAAATGAGTGGTCGGTCATGTGTGGCCGGGTTGCAAGATGTTCTTGTTGAACCCAGTGTATTCCTCTCTAGAGGTACATTAGCGAAAGGTGATTCCATACCTTGTCATAGTTGGAAACCCATTACCCAATACGTGCTTGCGGTTTTGATTGTATACTATATATGTAGAACGTGAGATGAAAGCGTTTCTGCTAGATGATTATATATACTGTGATTGATAGGCATTATTATAATATCAAAAGGTTTTTGATATAAAGATATTTTGGATTCTCATAAGGGAAAAACCCGTTCCGTTATGCGGCGTGGTCTTATGAGATATCGTTTACATGTTCGAACTGTTTTTAAACTGTTTTACTCATACCAGTCCCATGACTGACCCGGAGTTTATTTTGTTGTTTTCCCTAAACTCTTGGGTGCCTAAATTTGTACGGGCAGTCAAGTAGTCGGGATTTACAGATATACTGGAAGAGCTTGGAGCAGGAGGCTTCAGGATCATATAGCTATAGTTTATTTCCGCTGTGTTGTAACTGCTGTACCTTGATAATGATATGTATATTCAAGTACCAAGTTTGTATTTCCAAGATATGTTATCTGTTATATGTTATTCGTTCCGCTGTGAGATTCGTGTTACTCTGATGTTGTGTTCTTCTTCTTCTTCTATTCTAAGTTTCTATCTTATCTATTCTCACCCTCTAATTTCTTTCACTAATTACCAGGATTTTTCGACGTTTTGGTTATCGACATCGGGCTTATGTCGATAACCAAAGTCGCTCAAAATCCGGGTCGTTACAACTTTTCTCTTTTAATTGACCATCATAATGATCTATTTACTTTTCTTCATCTTCTTTCTCTTCATCCTTTATCTTTATCTTTTCCTCCTCTACTCATTCTCATCATTATTTCCATCTTCATTCTCATCATCCTTATTATCTTCATTCTCATTTTCATTTTTTTATCTTCATTTTCATCCTTATTCTCGTCTTTTTCGTTCTCATCCTCATTACTTTCATTCTCTTCACTTTTAATTGACTCTTCATGAACGTATTTTTCTTCCTCATCATCTTGAGACTTTTCTCCATCATTATGTAGATCAACCTCCTAAATTTTGGTTTATTTATGCGGTTTCATTTCAAATTGATCTAAATCATATCTTCACCATCCCCACATTCTTCATTTTCACCGGAAGATTTTTGTTCACTATCACTAATTTCTTATAACGACATTTCCATTTTTGTAGACTCAGATGATGATGAATCTTCAACATATTCCCTAACTTGCTTTCTTTACATTTTATTCTCTGCCTGTAATCTCCTGTTGTCATACTCCAGTTCGGTTATTATTTCCTTATACTTTTCTTATATACAACCTCGCATTTTTTGTCTTTTTCAACTACGTCTTTTAGCAGTTTGAGCCCTTCTCCTTGGAAATCCTGAAACAAAGAGTTTAAATATATTTAAAGATTTAGAATACTTGTACGTATTTCTACAAGTATGGTCAATAATAGCAGAAATAACTACAATTTTACTTGCAGATGTAAATATTGCATTTAAATCAGCAATTACAATCAACTATTACAATTTATCTGCAATTATTTAAAAAGTTTGCAAATCAATATTTGTAATCTCCCCGTTATAGCTACAGATAAATATAACATTGATGTTAATTATTTACAGACATGTCTAAGATTATATTTCATAATACCACAAAAATCATCAAGTATTAGCAAAAACTGCAGAGGTATATGCAACTATTGAAACTTATTGTAGATATATCTACAACTATACGTAATATTACACATAAATCAGCAAGTATTGCTACAAAATATCAAGGATTATGCAACTATTGACAATTATTGCATATATATATTTGCAACTATATTTAATGATTTTACATAAATCATTAAGTACTGCTAAATGCTTAAGAGTATATGCAAATATGAAAATAGTTATGTTAATGATATTTTTCGTCAACACCGAAATTAGGTCTGAGGATGTGGACCTAAGGAAAGTGAAAGGATTATTTAGTTCCTACGAGTTTGTGTTAGTTCATCGTTTCCTATATATCAAGGTTTTGAGTCTGAAGATTAGTTACTCTTCTCTCAAGGGGTGAGTATCATGCTTACGAGACTCAAAGACCAACAATTACCTTGGGACAAGGGTTCCCCAAGCGCAACGCAAGTTAGAAAGCTAAACGACTTAAAAAAGGATATTTTAGGTAATTTGGCTTATGCATTGAGCTTGGACATGAAGAAAAATTAAGAAATTAGCAGTATAAGAGATAATATAATTCATGATATTAATCTCAAGTATTGATTCTCTCTTTATTGATCACTTTGTAGAGTACATAAAAGTTTCTAAGTAAAATCCCCAAGCCTATTTAGAAATTAGGGATTACTCTATGAAGAAATTATTACAAGATTTGAGAATAAGGAAAACCTCCCCAAATGAGACCCTAGGGTCTTATTTATAAATAATTGGCCCACCTCCGGATAGCATTCAACAAAAGTCACTTTCAGGTTCAACAAGAAATTCAGTTATCGGTTGCCCTGATGGCTTTCAGTGCCGAGACCTGGTTTCGGCCTTCTTTTTACATATGAGATTTATCTTGCTTTCGGAGTATTAATTTTGGGCTTTGGGTGCTACTTCCTCCTAATGTATCGGTACCAAGTCAACTGGTATGGATAACTTCGAGAGTGGCTTCCAGTCTTGATGTTAGGCTTCGAAGAAGATAACAAGTCTTTGGAATACTGCCCTTATGCTTTTATTCCTTATGACTTGGACATCTTTATCTATTTCGGTATCGACATTAAGCAAATTAGTGTAGATAGCCCTTCTTCTAATGAATTTAGATTACTTTAGTGAATTCTTGGGTTTGGTTCAGCCTTTGCGATAGTATGCTTTCAGTGATCTTGAAGACTTCCTAGTGTCGGGTACTGATACCAGGTGTCAATAACCCTTTTTCCTCTTAGCTTGGCTATAATCCTCTATTTCGTGGTTCTGGGCTTCGGGTTATAAACTTTCGGTTATCCCTTTTTATTTACTTCCGGTTTCAAGTGTATGCTTTTAGAGCTAAACCCATGTTTGTAGCTTTCGGTGTCGGCATTGCCTTGTTGCTCTCTCCTTTCGTATTAGTACCAAGCCTTTGCCTCCTATGTTGGTACTGATATCACATTAACTAAATCTTCCTTTTTCTGCTTTCGGTATTGGTTGTCTAAGTAATCTGTATTCGATTATCTATTTCTGAAACACACTTCGGGTGCCAGTATTGCTTTGATTCCCCTTCACCGGTATCTAGTTTCGGTGTCGAATTTGGTAGTAGCCTTTTCCCCCCAGCAATGGGGTAATTTCGACTTTCCAAGTTAAACTTTTGACTTTCATTCTTGTACTTTGATTTCCCGCCTTTTGGTATCCCTGAATTGATTTGCATCATTGATCAGCTTTCGCTTGTGCAACTAGGGTTGAAAAATGCTTTTGATATAAATTCTTTCTTCTTCTCCTCTATTTTCTTACGTGCAAATAGTCGTTTTACACAAGATCACTGTTCCTCGCATATTCAAGATTACCAATTTCAACCACATTTTTGTAAGTATTTTTGATAGATCTAAAATAGAATTCTAAAACAAATCATCTTTCCAGCCTGACTATGAAATTAATAAAGATTTACAAGTTCTCGATCTTTATTATAACGTATTGGATTAAATAGAGCAGCTACAATGATCACTAATGATGGATGGTGCGAATTTATCATCTATCCCCTTACCATATTTTACGGGTTTAAAATGCAAGGTTTTATATCAAAGGATTTATTTTCAATATGGGGATAAAACTTTCCTTGTGGTACTGATAGACTCAATATAAACACTACCGATTCCTCTCGGTTTCGCTTTATAATCACTGAAACCAATGTCTTGTTTTGGTTCAGAATCAGGTAGTATTGAAACGGGATATGAATGATGCTGAAGGTTGTACCATCTTTTTGTTTAGGAATTAGTAAAAACCTTTATCAACATAGATGCATGTTAATATTTTTCCTATCGATACCCGACTTTTGACTTTTGACTTTTAACTTTAGTGATGCTATCTAAGTTTTTGGTAATGATAGTAAATTATCTGGATTTGGTCTAGTCGACACCAGGGATTCGGGTTATCCCGATCATGACCTTTTCATCACTGGAGTTTTTTTTATTTTCTTTTGGTTTTAGTGTCAAAGAAATTGATACGTTCACTACTAAATACTTAGCCGTATCTTATACTTGAATACGTAATGTATGGCCACATATGCATTACATTAAAGTCCTAATTCCAATGACTCATGGCATGTTCTGACTTCTTTTATAAGATTATTGGACAACTGACACTAATGAATTTATAAAATAGCTTTAGTTTATGCATGATTTGCACTTGCTTGTATGTGGTGCTAATATGCTTTTATGAAATAATATCACCTGGAAGCATTACGTCTAGAAGCAAAGTGTTGGCAAAATAAACTTAGTCCACTTTTTCTTCTTTTAGGACAAAGATGGAAAGCATTTCACGACACTCTCTTATTCAAACTCAAGATGAGGTGATTGCCATTCTTGAGTGTTACGACATGACCGGAATTAATACCATTATTGCCTCTAGGAAAGATACTATTGAGAATCTGCCAGCAGGATTCTTTGTATACACGACCATCCATATCTGGCATGGTGGTTTCTTTCCATTCCCAGACTTTATCTCAAAGTTCTTACAACATTTGAAGTTCGCTCTCATTCAGCTGACTCTGAATACATATACATGCCTTCTATGCCCTGAACTACTAGCTCTCAAGTCAGGGCAACCTTCTCTTATCCAACTCGGCTTTTGCATCAATTGTTATGATTTTCCATGGTCAAAAAGACAAATTTTCCCATTCTTCACGTGAACCCTTCAGAGGAACTGATCAATGACAACATTTTTCAATTATCAGATTGCGAGACACAATTCTTCTATATCAGGTGTCCCTCGGGTATCACGGGCTTTTTACTACTCCGGGTAAGTTCCACTCTTAAGTATTCATTACACTGTTTCATAGGTTTAGTTTAAACCTTGTTCATTTTTAGTTTCTGCTCCCAAAAGAAGGAATTTAAGTGACGAAGAAGCTCAAGTCGTTGATGCTATTTATAAGACTTCTGAGACATTGGGTAAGTGATCGCTTTTATTGACTATGGGCAACCTTCAAAAGTACAGCTTTCGTCCTCCTCAGAAAAGCATTTTGGAAGACCTCCTCTACACTTTCCTGGCACTAAGCACATATTTTTGGGCTCTGATGTATTCACCGACTTGTCTCCTCTATTTCCAGGATATTCATGTAAGGGTAACTTTTCGTCCTTATTTGTATGAGCTTATTCTATATTTAATCATTTTAATCCCATTCCTCCGGATGATCGTTTCGTTCATCTTCTCAAGTTTTTGACGGGGAGTCTACTTTGGATTCCCTGGCCCAATCCAACGTTGCGGCTAAGACAAACCTTGCCACTACTATTGACGAAACGACCTCTAAGATACATAAGGATGAGTCTCCAACCCCTGTTTCTTTTCCCGAGGCTGTTGCCCTTGAGTCTAGAGAGCATCATGCTCCAGATCCTGCCACCCCTCTGCTGGTGTGACCCCTAATGCTACTCCTTTTCAAACTATGACTCTAGGCAATAACTTTCTGGACCGTATCTAGATACCCTATTCTCCTGTGTTTTTAAACTTTGTTTAACAAGAGCTAATGAGGCGTTCCTCGCCCAGACATGCTAGTTCCTCTATACCTCTTCCAATGACTCAGAATTTTGATGAAATTGTAAATCTTGTTCTTTATTCTGATGAGATTGCCAATATTTCGTTGTCGTCCTCATCTTTAGATTTAATGCGTCTACAGTGATCACTTGTAGTATGGTATCTCTTGGTATAACCTTACTTCTCTTTTCTTCTTTGATTTTCCAATTCTTCATGAGTTCTGGCCTTTACTTTCTATTCTCAGATGACCAAGAAATGGTTACCCCATCTCCTTTGGAGGTTGTGACACTTAAAGAGGAGAAGGCTACAATCGTTTTCAAGGTTAAGTCTTTGATGGAGGAGCATAAGAAGGAGTGTGCGAAATTAAAGGCATCTCTTAAAAAGGTTGAATTAGAGCTAGAGGCTGAGAAGAAGGCTAAGTTCCTTTTAAATGATCAAGTGTTGTCGCTCCAATTGGTTGAGCGAGAAGTTGAAGATGAGAAAGCCAGGATGGTAGTTAATCATACTACGAGGATCAAAGAGAAAGATGACCAACTCTCCTAGGCTCATAATGCACCTTCCAATGCCAAGCACATAATTCAGGAAGCCAAAAACAGTTTTTTTTTTTCATTTTTGGAATCTTACTACCCGAGGGCAATGCTAAGGTCTTATGAGGAAGCACTTTTGTTTGCATATTCTGACAATTTCCACAAGTACCCAGCGATTGCATTCCCTTCAGTTCACCACTCTATTTCAAACCGAGTTATCTACAAGCTTAAGCAAGGTATTGATGTTCTTGAGGAGGACCAAGGAAAGAGTGAAGACCCTTTATATATTGAGGACCTTCTAGATGATTCTAATTTGTGTGAGGAAAAGTATGTAACTACCGATAATGACTATGATTGGGATGATGACGATGGTGACCATAACCTGAAAGGTAAAGGGCTTCTTAGCGATTCAAGCGGAGGACAGGTCATTCCTCGTTCTTCTACTGTTGATACTCATGCTTCTAAAGAAATAGCTTCAGGTCCTTTGAATGTTCCTCTTGACTTAGGCTTAGTGGAAATTACTTCCAAAGATGACGATTCCTCAAGTCAAGGACAGAAAGAATCGGTGCGACCTGCTCAACCTAAAATGTCTGCTGCTAGGGTATGGCCCTTGTTTTAGCAGTGTTTTTCTTACCCTTTAAGTTCTGGGTGGTTTGTTTCCTATAACAACATATAAATCGAAGAAAAAACAAAACAATATTTGCAATATGACGCGGGGTTAGATAATAATCAGAAAAGGATGTAACTTAGCCTTACTATGAATAGGCGAAGTTGTTGATAGTATTGAAACATTTCTGACAATGAATTTTTATATTATCTATTCCCTATTTCATTTTGTGTTGTGACAGAACTCTATTCCCCCCGAAGATGCACTTTCAAGTGATGCTTTACATTCATATTCTAGCCTAAAGAGTGGGTGTTCGTCGCAAATTATTTCTCAAGCAACGCCCAGATTTGAAAGAGATCCTTTAATATGTAACCTTCGTTGTATCTGTGTGAAATATGGACTTCCACTAGGTTGTCAGGGTGATGAACGAAAAGCCATTCCAAAAGAAACTTAGAACTCTAGCTTTATCGATTTTATTATATGTAATATGTACTTTGACTAATGAGATTATTGTTGTAACTCCTGATGTGTGCATACTTTTATAGCAAGCTCTTTTGCTAACGAAAACTATGACTGATCAATACTATTATTTCAATGTAGAATTTTTAAATGACTGTGTTTTGTCTTTCGTGCGAATAGGGAAGTCAACCTAAAGTTTCACATTCTCGAATCAGAGAAGACTCATTAGCAATTGTAACGCTAAGGAGCATCTTTAAAAATGCTCCGACTTTGAAATGGGAAAAGATGCATTATCTTCAAAAGGTGACAATTAGAAATTAGGATGAATAAATTTCCACCTTGGAAAGTCGACTGAAAGAGAAAGACTAAACTATTCTTGAGTTGAGAAGACAACTAAGGGTCAACCCTTCTACCAATTTGAATGAAGAGATAAGTAAATTGCTTCGATGAATCGATGAATTAGAAGACACGAAAGAAAAATATAAATCTCTAGAATATGCTCTAAAGCATCCTGACTCGGACTAAAGGGACTAGTTATTACAAAACTTTTCTATTTGATAACTATGGCATAGTACTAGAATGATATAAAGGCAATATACTTGATGTGAAAATATTTTGTGTGTGGTAACTTGTGGAATGATTTTGTAAACAAGTTTATGTGGATATCACCTAACACCTAATTCTTGCTTTTGCTAAGAACACTCTCTTTCAGAAGTCTTATTGTACCATCCTACGCAAACTTAATATACACTGTTTGGTGTTAATATTGTAGGATATATATGATAACCTGCTTATTCTATGGGAGGTAGTATTTATATTGCAATTAAACAATAAATAAATGCATGATAGGATAAGATGTTTATTCACATTTCATGTTTTGGGAATAGACATTCTATTTAATTAGTTACTCAAAGAGCCTCCCTGTGTGAGGTGTTGAGGAAAAATATAACTTTTGCCATAAGGTTTCATCCGAAAGGCTAAAGGCACCTACTTGAGTATTTATTAGAAAAATTCTCTTTTCGGAAACAGGATGATAATTTTGAGCCCCCTACTTGGGAATAGAAACCAGAGTCTGAATATCCTTCCTCCCTTAAAACAGTGGTTGGAATTTTTTTACTTATCTTTAGGTGCTTGAAATACACTTGACTTGGAAATGGACCCAAGCCCTTGCTTGGAAAAAGAAGTTTACAACTACAACTTGAGTTTGTCTTTTCATGTACCCCTTTACTAGGAGTTCTATTGCACTACTTTTGAAGTAGAATTATGTGATTATTCGGACCACATATTTTATCAAAATAATGAGTAATGACTTTTCGTATATGAGTTAAGAAAATATCCCTGAGCAAGATAGAAGATCACAATTTTCATCGGAAGGTTTTTGGATAGTCAACTCGTGATATCCATCCAAGTATTGTGCTGTGAATCCTTTTCCAAGAATAAGAATTAGTCTTTTGACCCAGATTAGGGTACTTGGTAGGAAATCCAGAATCTCTTTTTTTGGAAACGTAAAATAGGATCGTTGGAACCCATATTAGGAAATTCCATGAGAGCAGACTAGGAATCCATGTCTAGCGATAGCAGTCGGAAGCTTTGAAACGCAGACTCGGGTACTAACGATAAAACACCATAATTCTGCTTTTGGCAATAATCAGAAGTCTCGAACCATAACCTAGATTTAGGTATTTGATAGAAGACCAGAAATCCACTTTTGGAAATTAGTAAGAAGGCCGAAGCCATAACCCAGGTTTGGGTATTTAAGAGGAGATCAGAAATCCTTGTTTGGAAATAATAAGTCCTAATCCATAACCCAGATTCAAGTTTTTAATAGAAGGCCAGATATCCACATCTGGCGATTTATTAGAAGTCCCGAACCATAACCCAGATTCGGGTATTTGATAGAAGACCAGAAATCCACTTTTGGAAATTTATAGTTTTGTTACCCCCTTCGGGTTTGATTTGCAAAGAAGAGGGTGTACGTGCTTTGTTAGCCATTCTTTGGGCTGGTGATTGTCAAAGCAGAAGATGCACGTGCTTTGTTGGCCACTATCCAGGACTATGTTTCCGGCACACTTGGCTAGCTTATTCTGAAGTAGGGCCCAAGGACTTAGCCGACCTCCCTCCAGAAGGCGCCTTACCTGGCCATCGTAGGCGGTGATAAGGGTTTAGATGCTTTAACCTGCCCATCGTAGGCGCGGCTAAAGGCTTACTCTTTCGTTGTTTTATCCTGGCCATCGTAGGCGGTGATAGAGGCTTACATTCCACCCCATTCCAAGGGGTGCCTTAACCTGGCCATCGTAGACGCGGATAATGGTTTTCAATGCTTTAACCTGGCCCTGTTTGATTTGGACGTGGATAGAGGCTTATACTCACACCTCCAAGGGGAGCCTTACCCAGGCCATCGTAGGCGGGAGTAAGGGTTTTAGCTGCTCCGATGGGGGTAAAGGCTTACACTTTCGATGCTTTAACCTGGACCGTTTCTGATTTGGGCGTGGAGAAAGGCTTACACACTACCCCTCCGAGGGGTGCCTTGCCCTGTCCTTCTTAGTGGTGACAAGGTTTTTTTATCATCGTAGATAGCTTCACCCATTTTGGGTGGTTTTAATTTTTAGGGAGATTGTACCCCCAACCATGTAGACATTCTTACTTCAAAGAATCCATTGTTGTATTCAACTATGTCTTCTTTATGCTTTAGTTGAAAAAAACTTGGTGATCATCCCTTCCAGGACTCAGCAGTGATTGGTTTCATGTCCATTCATCATATGATAGTAGCAGTAAGGACCTCCCAACTTAATTTCGTTCTTCGGCTTCTTCTTTAGTGATGGCCAGAAGTTGAGCTCATGCTTGGTTAGGAAGTAGATATTCTCAATTGATGTAGTGAGTTTGCATTCTTGAGGAAGCCTTAATTCAACGATCTCCTTTCGCCGTCGTAGCTAAACCCTTTTATTACTTAATTTCCTTGGTTCTTTCTTATCTTCAAGCTGTCGTTTTGCTATGTTGTGAGACTGAGAAGTGACCTTCTTAGACTGTCTTGAAGTGAAGTAATTAAATTTTTTTCAATATTCTTTACTCCAAAACAGTTCCCCTAGCCTGTGCATGGATGGTTTCCTTCATGTGTGTGAACAAGTTATATTCCGTTGACGTAGAGTTTCTTAAAGAAAAGATTGGGGTTGGTCCTATGTGGAAAGGGTTAATACTCCCACGGTCGGGATCATAAGGTTCTACTTCCTTATCTTTGTTTTTGATTTGTAGGGCTTCCAATATAAGCCTTTGTTCTTCCGTCACTCTCAGGTCAATAATATCTGACATAGTCATTTGAGATCTAGAAGATTCTTGTTGGGACCCTTTGCCCATGGTTTTGCTTCTTCAAAGCTTAGTCCAATCTAGGACGAAACACCACCAGTTAGGAATGTGGCTGTTAACTACAAGGGAGGAAGTTCGACCCCTCCTAGCGCTAAAATGTTAACGATATTTTTCGTCACCACTAGAATTAGGTTTAAGGATGAAAGTGAAATATTTAGTTCCTACAAGCTTGAGTTAGTTCACCGTTTTCTAGATATCAAGGTTTTGTGACCAAAGATTAGTTACTCTTCTCTCAAGGGGTGAGTATCATTCTTACGAGAGTCAAATACCAACAGTTACCTTGGGACAAGGGTTCCCTAAGCACAATGCAAGGTAGAAAGCTAAACGTCTTATAGAAGGGTATTTTTGGTAATTTGGCTTATGCATGGAGCTTTGTCATGAAGAAATATTAATAAATTAGCAGAATAAGAGATAAAAGAATTCATGATATTAATCTCAAGTATTGATTCTCTCTTTATTGATCACTTTGTAGAGTACATAGAAGTTTCTAAGTAAAATCCCCAAATCGATTTAGAATTAAGGTTTACTCTATATAGAAACGATTACAAGATTTGAGAATGAGGAAAAATCCTCCAAAATGAGACCCCTGGGGTTTTATTTATAGATGATTTACCCCCTTTAGGATAACATTCAGCGGAAGCCGCTTTTGGGTTCGGCAAGAAATTCTATTATCGGCCGCCTTAATGGCTTTCGGTGCCGAGACCTGGTTTCAGCCCTCTATTTACTTCTGAGCTTTATCTTGCTTTCAGATTATTAATTTTGGGCTTTGAGTGCTACTTCCTCCTAATGTATCGATACCAAGTCAATCGGTATGGATAGCTTCGAGAGTGGCTTTTGGTCTTGATGTTAGGCTTCAAATTTGATAACAAGTCTTCAAAATACTGCCCTTGTGCTTCTATTCCTTATGACTTGGAGATTTTATTTGTTTTGGTCTCGACACTAAGATAACTAGTGTTGATAGACCTTCTTCTTATGGCTTCAGATAACTTTAGTGAATCTTGGGTTTGGTTTAGGCTTTGCGATATTATGCTTTTGGTGATCTTGAAGTTACTTCTTGGTGTCGGTACCGATACCAATACCGGGTGTCGATAACCCTTTGTTTCCTCTTACCTTGGCTTTATGCCTCTCTTTCGTGGTTCTGGGCTTCGGGCCGTAAACTTTTGATCATCCCTTTTTATCTGCTTCCAATTTCAAGTGGTTTGCTTTCGGAGCTGAACCCATGTTTGTTTGTTTCGGTGTCGGCATTGCCTTGCCGCTCTCTCCTTTGGTATCGGTACCAATCCTTTGCCTTCTATGTTGGTACCGATAGCACATTAACCAAATCTTCCTCTTTCTCCTTTCGGTATCGGTTGTCTCAGTAATCTGGCATCGATTATCTGTTTTCGAAACGGACTTCTAGTGCTAGTAGCGCTCTGATACCCCTTGACGGGTATCTGGTTTCGGTGTCAAGTTTGGTAGTTACAAGTAGTAGACAAGTTTGCAAATCTAAATAGTAGTTACAAAGTTGTACTTGATATTCATAAGCATATTATCAGCTTTAGCTTTGAAATACCTCACTTTCCAACTAAGGCATACAAGCTATTGCACTCGATTTTGGAGTGTTTAGAACTACTGTTCTCACAAATCCACCACTTAAAATAAGACTTTAAGTATTAGAATAAACTATAAATTAGTAAGTAACACACTTATTTAAGCGTGAATATAGTACCAAGAACTGTGTAACATATAAGAATTGATCTTTCTTGGTGTTTCAATTTATTTTTCTATTTGATTCACAAGGTGCTATGGTAATGTTTTCGACTATGAAATTTTCTGCATTTTTTCTTCATAGACAAAATATGGAATCATGTTCTAAGAAATGCTTGAGTCTGGGTTAGAAATGAGAAAAGTTGCGGCTAAGTGGAGAAACGTATTCTTGGCCATGTCAAATTTTGGCCCTTCTGATGTCCCTCAAATTGTTGTAAATATTTCACTATGTTTTCCTTGTTAACGCTTGCTTCTCTTGCGAAATATCTGGATATGAAGGACGAATTTTCTATGTTCATTTTTCCGTCCTTCTTCATATGGCCAAAGGCCTTTACAAGCTCGTCATCAGTAGAACAACCTGTAAGTCAACAATAACATTTTTAGTGAATATAAGATCAATTGTTGTTGAATTTTTTGATGTTCCTTTTGTTGATATGATACCATCGAATATCATGTCGATAAAGTTGAACAGCGGCATTTTTTGTAGATATTTGGTATGAGAGACTTTGAGTAGATCCTCATTTCTTATCCTATCAACAAGCTTGAATGATTTTAAATCGTTTCTATAATTGTTATCCTTTGTACTGATTTTTTTCTTCTCATTTTTGTTGTTGTCTGTCTTTCTGAGGTTCTTCGACTCAACTTGCACCTCTTTTAGAATTAGAGATTTTACTTCAGCTCCCTTATTGTTTTCTTCCATTTGTTTTCCTGTATTTTCTGTAATAATATGGTAAAAGTTGTTAAATATATCCATCAAATAATAGTTAAGCCTTGCATTTAACAAGTTACGAATACACTGAAAAGTGTTGATATATATAATTTAGAATTGTTGCTTTTATTTCAGCAGTTGTTAGCATACATGCAAATTTTCATGCCTAAACAATAACTGAATATATTTCAATACTTTTAAAAAATAGTTGCTTATTTTCAACAATAAATCTATATATAAAGGTATATTCACTATGTTAATTCCAGATATTGTTGGAAAAGTAAACAATTAATTTAAATAGTTGTAGACAGATGTGTTATTATCGATAATGGTTAAAAATAATTGCTTAGATACTTCCACTTATATACAACTATTGTAGATATGTACATAAATATTCGACATAGTCTCACGTTTATCTATAATAATTATGAATAATTTACATTAATATGCTTGTTAGTGATATATATGTAGCTATTAGTGAAAATTGTAGAAAATAGATAAATCTTTTTACTAAATTGCTTAAAAGTTTGCAAACAATGCAACTTTAATAACTACTCTTAAATTTGAGGATAGCAGACACATTTCTACATAACTTTAAACAACTATTGCAGTTATTTCAGCATTTTATTCGAATACTTGGTAAAAAGTATGTAATTATTCCTATAATTTGAAAATTTATTGTGCTTTTTATATTTAATCGCTTGCATACCCTAAAATTTGTCAAAAATGGTACGAGGAACCCTAAAAATTATCGAAAACACTTATGAAGAAACGTAATATCCATCAATTAACAATGGGGGTAGATAAATCAAAAATTGGATGTCATCCTTCGATCCTCCCATTTCGTGTTGTTTGAAGTCGGAAATGTCGATTTTCCTTTAGATTTCTAAAGTTTGATGTTGAAAATTTTGAAAATCTGTCTTCGATTTGCATACTTCTCGAAATCACCTAAAGATTCCTGAGGATTTGATTCAGGAGAAATGATGAAAAGGTATAATTTTTCATGCGTTCAGGGTTTTGAAATGACTAGAGAAGGGTATAATCAGTATTTTTATCGCCACGTTTAAAAATAGGGATGTAATTTTAATCTGTTTTAACGGAAGGATTTATTTTTTATTTTTATACATATTAAGGATGTTAGCCAAAAGTCCCCTTTCCTTTTTACATCCTTTTTTGCAACTTAAATTAATTAGGTCTACTCCTTGCAAATTTAGTTTCAACCCCCAAAAATGCTAACTTGCCCCTAAATTATATAAAAAAACAAAAAACCTAAATTTTGTTGAGTTCCCACCTCAAATACAAAAGAAACCATAAAATACCTCTCTGCATGGTGGCTACACTAAAGGCACCTCACATTGGCACTACGGAAAATCCTGAAGGCATTTCGCAGTGGCATTGGCGGGTACCTTTAAGATACCCTGTACTACCACTGTGTGGTAACTAAAAAAATAGATAAAAATGCAGAAAAGGTTTTTCATCGTTAATTTTTTTTTTTTGAAAAGAGGAGAAACTATGCATTTATGGGTGTTTAAATATAATTTACCCAACTCATTTATATCAGTTAAAAACATAGATAATTCGCTTGGTTAGATTCATGGAGTGGAGGGTTGATTTAAATGGATAAAATTAAGTAGGCCCCTAGCTTTGGGAAACCAAAGAAGAAAGCCTACATAGATCCGTAAAAATTTAGGTTTTCAAAGTTGCTTTCCTCCTTTTTTTAAGAAGAAAAATATCTCTGCTTCTTTGCTTTCCAAATCAAAAATAAATAACTTCCAGGCTATCTCGCTATTAGGGACCCTGACAATTTGTTCATTCTTCATCCAATCGTGACGCCTTTAATTATCTTCAATATTTTTATCAAATGTGCTTTTTTATGCTCTTATTCGTTTTCAATGCTCTCTATCTGCTATGATTTCATATATTTATTTTTAGTTCGATCGGCCAGGGCGTTTACCCATTTGAGCTTGTATTGTGTTTGATTTGGATTTATAGAAGTGTATTAAAGGTTGTTCTGGTGTAACTGGATATGTAAAGATATTTATTCATTTTTACTTTGAGCGACTCAGTATGAAATCTCTTCAAAATAATGGTCAAGTAACTCCTTTGGTCTCGGTTTAATAGTGGCTAGATCATAAATGATGATTGTTGGGTCTTTCCACACATGGAATTGTGTGTTGAACGAGGTAGATAATTGTTTCTAAGTTGTGATGAACGAGCCATGATAATTTCTACACCATTTGTTAGCTTCCTTACGAAGAGTTGTCAGGAAAATCTTGCATCGAAACGCTTTAGGAGTGTTATACAAATCCATGTAACTTTCAAAGATGGAGAGGTGCTCTTCTAGGTCCGTAGTCCTGTCATATATAAGTTGTGGTATCTTCATATCTGGGGGAACTTTAGCTAACATTATCTCACTAGAAAAGGAAATTTCTTGTAAACCTCAGCTTTCTGATGACATTGGGCTTTCGCTCTCTTCCGAACTGGCAACTTCCCTTAATGCTTGATTGCTTCCTTGCAAAACTAGATTATCATGTAGGCTTGATGTGGTTCTAATTTGGCTATTAATCTTTCATGGTGTTGTAGTCTTGACTCTGGTTCATAAGATTCTGCTTCAAAAGACATTTTGACTATGTCTTCTTCATTAAACTTCCTTGTGGTATCGATCTCTGAAGCTAAGTGAAATATTTTAAATTCATCATGCTACTTTCATTAAGGTTGAAAATCCTTCTGTTTTCAATTTTTCTAAATTGAAGTTCGGAAGTATACCAACTTCTAGGCTGGACGACTCGCTAAAATCTTGACCATGATTTTTTCTTCGTCTAACCATCTTTAACGTATATCGAGTGTATCTCTTCTGATGGGAAAGGAAAAAAGGAAGGGATTTTTATAATGGAAAAGGAAAATAAGGTCGAAGGTTCAAGCCCTCCTTCTAGCACCAAAATGTTAATTATATTTTTCATCAACATCGAAATGGGGCGTTATGGTTGTAGAACTAGTGTAATCTAGTCCTTTTTAGCTTGATCGAAATTACCGCTCCTTAGGTACCAAGTCCTTTAGTCCAAAGATTGGTTACTCCTCCCTCAAGAGGTGAGTATAACGCTTATGAAACATAAGAACCAACAATTACCCTGGGATCGGGTTGTAACAATCGTCACTAACAGGAACTAAAATATGCATCAAGGGTATTTAGGTAATTGTTTGAAAGATTGGGTTAAGGAGGGTTAGTACGCATAAGCCCAATAATACACAATATAATATGCAAAATAGTAGAGAACACAATAATTTATAGTGGTTCAATTCGGATTGAACCTACATCCAGTTTATGGGTTTTGATGATTTTATCCATAGAGGAGGTTACATAAGAAATCCCCAATTTTGTTTACAAGTTAGTGTCAGCTCTCTTAGAAATGAGCACAAGACTGTGGAATGAGGAAAATTTTCCCCTAAATGAGACCCTTGGGATCTTGTTTATAGAGATTTTGGGCCTCCTTCCGCTGTCATTGCCCGGTATTAGTTTTGGGACACTTTCACAGCTTCGGCTCGTTTCTGTATTCACTAGGCTTCGGTAGTGAACCTTTGTATGTGTTTTGATGCTAATTCTATCACCTTCTTTCCTCTGTTCTTGGCTTTTGGTATCGAAATGTGGAAACTTGGGTTTCGGTATTGGATGTATGCTCGATGTCGGTTTAGCTACTTCTATTGGTCCTATCTCTATTATCTGTACCGATTAATGCTGCTTTCGCTTATCGGTTTCGGTATCGAAACAATATGTACTAACAAATTTTCTTTTGCTCTATTTATCTCGCTTCTAGCCTTTTACTTCTTCTAGCGTGTCTATATACTTGTCTTCTTCATTTAGTATTTGGTATCCTCTTCCCCGATACTCGTTACCATTGTCTTAAACTTGGGGCCTGCTATCTTATGCTTCTATCTCCCAATCTTCATTACCACAATTTCGGTATTGGTCCCATGGTTAGATTAACTGCTTCCCACTGTCTGTTAATTTGGTCTTCACCTGATATCATCATTATCCTTGTGTTAGCTTTATGACCTGATCTTACTTCTCTTTCAGTGTCGGCTCTCTAGGTATCACTTTCATAAGCTTGCCTTCTTGTTCCGGTGCCGATATCAAGCTAAATTGTTCATTGCACGTTGGTATCAGCACCAGGCCTTTATCTTCTTTTTGGAATCATTGCTAGGTTTGTTCCCTTCTATATTAAATTTAGTTTGCATGTTGGTGTCAATTATATGTGCTTGCTTACCTGATTTCATTGTCGTCACCAAACTAGTAGACCTTTTTATATTGATGCTGACACCATACTTTGTTTTCTTCTCTCCTGCTGCCTTAGCGTTATCACTGCTGCTTCTAATCTTCTGCTATTGGTGTCGAATCGATACCCTTGTGCTCTGGTATCGACCTTGAGCCTCTCGGCCCTCTTCTTTGTTGTCGATGTACCCTATTGTCCTTCTAACAATACTAAGTGATGATGCCTGGTTGCAACCTGAACCTTTTGTTGTTGGCATCAGCTCTCCAGCTCTTGGTGTCAGTTCCACAGCTTTCGGAGCTTGCTTTCCGGGATTTTCCCACTTAGTTCCGGTTTCTCTACCTGAAACCCTATTTCTTGTTTTGAATCTTCTACTTCTTTATATTTAGCCAATGCAAATTTTGGTATTAACATCAGGCACTTAAGACCTTCTCAAGGCGGGTAGTAAGCCTACCTACTTACACACATACTAGGTGTGTATATATACACACATTATGCCTCTCACATTAAACCTACTACTTGTAGATGTTGGATATGCCGGGTAGTTCCGGGCAGATTTCTACTACAAGCAGGCTTAACCTCATGTCATAATGCACTAAGTTTAATGGCCCATGGCACCCAGACCTCTCACATTAGACAAACTCACTTATGATTGCTAGATTCGCCGGTTGGTTTTGGGAAGACTTCTACCACAAATGATGACTAACCTCGTGTATGTGCGTCATTATTTAATTTATATAAGCCATTTATACACACAAAAGCAACAATTCAATTGGGAACATTTCAACTTTCTAACCTTATTCTAACATGTTTATTACACCATTATTATGTTTGATTATGTTGATTACACTATATAATATTTAATACATGCTATAAACGCTAATTTTCGTTTGAATTATGAAACGTTTTAACGATGTAAATTGTCAATGTTGTTTACATAAAAGGTATACAAGCCTAATTCCCATATTAAACTGCTCAATTCATGGCATAATAATAACAAACGGAAAATGGGAAATTAACAACATAACTATTCAAACTTGCATCCTGGGTTTGCTAGAATAATTTAGATAACGGAAGAGAAACAAGGTGTTAAATACATACATATTCAACACACACACACACACACACACACACACACATATATATATATATATATACATACATACACACACATAAACTTCTATTTGAATCAAATTCACCTTCTTTCCATGTTGCATATAAAAACATTAACATTTGATTATTTCAAATCCGAATACGTTCCAATTATCCATTTAGAATGGAAATCTAAACCTATTCAAATAATGAAACCAAACCAAATCTTAATCTTTTTACATCACAAACACTTTTTAAATAAAAAATGGTAAATCCAATTAAAAAAAAAGTAAAGTCACCAAACTATTCCTTAAACATAACCCAAACAATTCACAAACCCAAAATATCGATTGACAACTTTGCGATATATATAAAGATAAGAGATTTGGGGGATTTTTAGTATGATGTTATCATGAAAACCCAAATTCCCATAGGTATACAAATCAGTATGAAATCAACATAATATAGAACTTAGTTTAAACAATATTATTTCCACTCGTAGTGATTTAACTGTATGGGAATGTCACAGATTTGATGATGTTTTCCTATTGGATCTGAAAACCTTCAAGAACGAACATGGATGCGAACTCCAAACCCTTGGAAATATATATATATATATATAAGAATTAAACAGTTATAATTCTTATATAAAAAATCTTATGATTCCAGATTTAGGTCCTATTCAAATTCTATAAGAAAAGGGATTATAAAAGAAAATAGATTTAAGAGATGAAGAAGAAAACCTAAAATATATTTTCTCTAGAATCATTGAAAAACTGGAGGCAAGGGATGAGGAGAAGACTAGGTTTAGGGTTGAGGTTTAGAGTGCTATTTATACATGTGTGGGTGAAAAATAGCCATAGAATTATTTAGATTTAATCTCGATTATTAGTCTACAAACAAACACTAAAAAACCAACCAGAACCAGGCCAAAATGGGCACTTGCCACCCGAAGCGATCGACACCCTCCCTCGGAGGTCAGTCGACACCCCTTTTAGAGAGGAAGTTGACCCCCTGGTCTCCAAAACGGCCAGCGGCCTGCGTTGATTGCTGAAAATGTTTTATTATTAAACGTTACTTATTTTATTACATCCTTTGCATTTAATCAATATTCTTGTCCCCTCTTATACGTATATACATACACACAATTTTGAATTTAATGGAATATTCTAATCAACCATTAATTAGATATTCTTATTCCATATATTTGTATTTTCAACTCAAGTTTCAAACGTTCGTGTATATATATTTACGCACAACATTTCTAAATTTGAATTCTTCTACAGACTCCGTTTTTGACATATTATATAGGAAAACGATTCAAAATCTCGCTACAAATATAACTATGATATTTTCGTCGCTAAATTCCTAGTTTTTCAAAATTCATTTTTTTCATCCCATTAATATATTATTATTTTATTGCTGATTTTTATTACTTATTATTATTGATTTTTAAGTTAAATTATCTTAAGTCATTTAGGTATATTTTTACGAGGTGTTACATTGACCCTACTTTGGGGAATGTTAAGGGGTGCGGAGTGTCTCGGCGAATAATGGTAAGAGAATGTGATTTAATTTCCGTATACGAGCATTTTAAATATTCATGATAGTTGATTCAACAATTATTGGCTCAGCTTTCATGATTTGTATCATCAAATTAAAAGGATTTGTTGCTCTTTGAGCACTCCTTTGTTTGAAATGGCTATATCAAAAGAGCGAGTGGAAGTCAAGCTATGTGGGGATTATTCCCATTTTGATATTATCACATTTACTCTAGATTAGATTCGGTTGTGCTCGTGCACAAATGTTAAATACTCGGATTCTCATATTTCGTGCGGGGTCCGATTTGGATGTTTCTAAAAGTCATCGGAGTCTCAGTATATTTTAAAGGTATACTTTCGGTCATGGGGAACACTCTCCTAGATATTTCTTGGAAAGTTTCTCATTCGATTCTTTTGGTTCCAAATTTATAAGTTTTCCTAATTCAAGTTTGCACTGAGAAGATACAAACCCTTCGTGATGTTTAATTATTTGAATCTATGGTGAGATTGGATGTTGTTGTAGGTTATCTAGTTCGTGGTTAATGGAACAGTCCCATATCTTCCGGGAAATTAGATTTTCCTTATTTAATCTGATTTTTACATTGGTTTCTTTATTTCCATAGAGAAGTATGTGCGTTCTTCTCCATGTGTTGTTGTTCTGTTATTTCCTTTATGTTGCCATTTCTACATATGATAGGCATTCCTTGTTCATTCCAGTATTCTTGGTTTGTGTTGATGCCTATATATATATATATATATATATATATATATTTGTGTGTGTGTGTTGTTCTTGTGAGATAAATTCTCATTCCGCGATTAGTAGCGTGGTCTCATAAAATTATTGCATATTTCCTTTTACTAGAGTTTTATCACGTTGGTTTTCCAAACTGACCCGTGCGTTATTTCATTATAACTCTCGAGTCACACCGAGCTTGTTTCCAAGTTGTCTTCAGTTGGATATTGAACTCATGGCATAGACTTAAAAGTTTGCATTTCGTATTATTGTATTCTATTATATTATATTTCCCTGTCGGCATTTGTGAGGTCGGAATTTTATAAAGTCCAACTGATAGGATATGTTTTAACTCTGATGTACACTGTCTCTTGAAGTGATAGTTCATCTATCATTACTGATATCATATGTCGCTGATTCTACCGTAGGATTATGTTTTTTTCTTTAAACTCTAACAATCTATGTATTCGGCGATTAAATATTCAACACTGAAATACAGTGGTTGTTTTTGATGGACTTTCGATGGTCGATAAGGTAGATCGTTACAAGATTCAAGGTTTAATGGTACGATCAACCAAACTATTAAAAATATGCATATTTTTTTCCATTATTTATATAATAAAAAATTGTAATCAAAACTTTTTACCATAGAAACGAGTGATTCCCATAAGAAGAGGAGCACATATATAATTTTATTCCACTCTTAAAAAAGAGATGCCAATAATCCGGGTAGATAGTGAAAACCTCCATACAAAAATCAGATAAAAATAAAAGTCTTATCTAAACCTAAGAGTCTAGAGTCCATACAATATAAATACAATTTCTAGAAAAAACAAGGACAAGAAGAACAAAACGAAAAAAACACCATCTTAAAGTCTGCAACTGTAAGAAAACAAGCATACAAAAATGTCAAAACGCACAATAATATATATATATATGGGAGCGGCTATTTTAACAAATATTTGACACAAATCAGGGGATAAAAAATCTCAACCGTTGGATCAATTTGTCTTTATGTGAGGAGTGAAAATCATGGTATAATAGAACGGTTGATAATTTATGTCAATTTTTTTTGTTTAAGTAGACTTTCCATACATATAAGTATATATATATACATAAACTTCTATTTGAATCAAATTCACCTTTTTTCTATGTTGCACATAAAAACATTAATATTTGATTACTTCAAATCCGAATACATTCAAATTATCCATTTAGAATGGAAATCTAAACCTATTCAAACAATGAAACCAAACCAAATCTTCATCTTTTTACATCACAAACACTTTTTAAATAAAAAGAGGTAAATCCAATTAAACAAAGTAAAATCACCAAATTATTCCTCCAACATAACCCAAACAATTCACAAACCAAACTTTGCGATATATATTAAGATAAGAGATTTGGGGGATTTTCAGTATGATGTTATCATCAAAACCCAAATCTCCATAGGTGTACAAATCAGTATGAAATCAACAAAATATAGAATATAGTTTAAACAATATTATTTCCACTCACGGTGATTTAACTGTATGGGAATGTCATAGATTTGATGATGTTTGCCTATTAGATCTGAAAACCTTCAAGAATGAACATGAATGCAAACTCCAAACCCTTGGATATATATATATATGTATACATACATATATATATACATGCATACATATATATAAGAATTAAACAGTTAGAATTCTTATATAAAAAATCTTATGATTCCAGATTCAGATCCTATTCAAATTCTATAAGAAAAAGGGATTAGGAAAGAAAATAAATTTAAGAGACGAAGAAGAAAACCTAAAATATAGTTCTTTAGAATCAATGACAGACTAGAGGCAAGGGAGGAGGAGAAGACTAGGTTTAAGGTTGAGGTTTAGAGAGTTAATTATATGTGTGTAAGTAAAAAATAGCCATAGAATTATTCAGATTTAATCCTAGTTTTTAATCTATAAAAAACACTAGAAACTCAACCAGAACCAGGACAAAATGGGCATTAGCCATCCCAAGCGGTCGACACCCACCCTAGGAGGCTGATCGACCGACAGTCGACACCCCTTCTAGCGAGGCGGTTGACCTCCTGGTCTTCAAAATGGCCAGTGGCCTGCGCAGAGTGCTGAAAAGGTTACATTATTAAACGTTACTTATTTTATTAAATACTTTGCATTTAATCAATATTCTTGTCCCCTCTTGTACGTATATACATACACACAATTTTGAATTTAATGGAATATTCTAATCAACCATTAGTTAGATATTTTTTCCATATATTTGTATTTTCAATTCAAATTTCAAACGTTCGTGTATATATATTTATACACAACATTTATAAATGTGAGTTCTTCGTACAAACTCCATTTGTGACATATTATATACAAAAACAGTTCAGAATCTCGCTACGAGAATAACTATGATATTTTTGTCGCCGAATTCCTAATTTTTCAAAATTTCATTTCTCAGCCCATTGATATATTATTAGTTTATTGCTGATTTTCATTACTTATTATTATTACTACTTATTTTTAAGTTAAATTATCATAAATCTATTTAGGTATATTTTTACGAGGTGTTACATTGACCTTACTTTGAGGAATGTTAAGGGGTGCGGGGTATCTCAGTGAATAATGGTAAGAGAATGTGATTTAATTTCGATATACGATCATTTTAAATACTCATAATAGTTGATTCAACAATTATTGGCTCAGCTTTCATGATATATATCATCAAATTAAAACGATTTGTTGCTCTTTAAGCACTGTTATCCTTTGTTTGAAATGGTTGTATCAAAAGAGTGAGTGGAAGCCAAGCTATGTGGGGGTTATTCCCATTTGGATACTATCACGTTTACTCTAGATTAGATTCGGTTGTGCTAGTGCACAGGTGTTAAATACTCGGATTCTCATATTTCGTGCGGGGTCCGATTTGGATGTTTCCGAGAGTCATTGGAGTTCTCAGTATATTTTAAAGGTATACTTTCGGTCATGAGGCACATATTAAGGGATGAGGAGGAGAGTTATTAGAGAGGAACAATTGCAATTTTTATTGATACAAAACATGATACAAAGAGCACATATATATATAGTGCTATGAGCCCAACGGCTAGTACAAAATATACCAAATATGTATGAGCCTAACGGCTAGTATTAAATATACCAAGTATGCATGAGCCTAACGGCTAGTAGATAATGACAAAGCATGCTAAATATGATAAAAATGTGTTCACACTCTAACGGCTCTATTGTCTTCGCTATGCCCCCTCAGTTCGAACTAGGGTTTCCTTGCTCATTCTAGCTTCCGCCTGCACTGATAACACGAAGTTCCTCTCTTATTCTGATAAATTTTTTGGTCGAAAGGGCCTTTGTGAGAGCATCGGCTCTCTGATAGTATGCGGGCACATGAGATATTGCAAGTCTTCCTGATTGCGTTCTTTCTCTCACAAAGTGGAGATCAATTTCAAGATGTTTCGTCCTTGAATGTTGAATAGGGTTTAGAAATAAAGATACTGTGCTCTTATTATCGCACCAAATGACCGGCTTTCGTCTTGGAGTGAAACCAAGCTCCTCCATCAGTGATTCTATCCACATGATTTCGGCTGTAGCGCTTGCCAGTGCACGGTACTCAGCCTCTGTGCTAGATCATGATGTGGTCTGTTGTTTCTTCGTACACCAAGAAATGATATTGGAACCGAGGTAAACGCAGTATCCTGAGACAGACTTTCGATCATCAATATCATTGGCCCAATCAGCATCGCTAAAGCACTGTAAGTTAAGTTCCTTTTCCGAATTTAGGCGAATGCCGTAATGTTTTGTGCCTTGTAAGTATCGTAACACTCTCTTTAATGCCATCCAATGTTCTGATAAAGGGTTCTGCATGTATTGACTGAGTTTACTGACGCTGTAGCATATGTTTGGTCGAGTAATAGTTGCGTATTGTAACGCTCCTATTATGCTTCTATATTGTTTGGCATTGTCGATAGCTTCTCCTTTATGCTCAGATAGTCTTAGGTTACTAATCATAGGCGTAGGTAATGGGTTTGCCTTGTGCACATTTGCCCTTTGCAGTATTTCAGTGATATAATTTTGTTGGGATAATATTAATTCACCATTGTTTTTCATAATCACTTGTATTCCAAGAAATTTTTTTAGTTCCCCCAAGTCTTTAATGGCGAAATTTTGATCCAGCTTGTGTACGATTCTGTTTATTTCTTCGTTGTTGTCTCCTGTTATTAGCATGTCGTCAACGTATACTAGAATGAACACAGTTCCATGTATGCCCTTCTTCATATATAGAGAATTGTCCGATTTAACTTGTGAGAAACCCATGTTAGACAAAGTTGACTTTAGCTTTTCATACCAAGCTCTCGAAGCTTGTTTTAAGCCATATATTGCTTTGTGTAGTTTGCATACTTTATCACCAGTACCATATCCTTCAGGTTGTTGCATGTATACCTCTTCAGTCAATTCCCCATTCAAAAAAGCATTGTTGACGTCCAGTTGCCTCACATTCCATCCTTTGTTTAGAGCAGTGGTCAGTATAATTCTGATGGTTGTGGGTTTTATGACTGGGGAAAAACTTTCATTGAAATCAAAACCAAATTGTTGCGCGTAACCTTTTGCAACCAGTCTGGCCTTGTATTTGTCAATAAATCCATCTTCTTTTCTTTTTATTTTGTATGTCCACCTACAACCAATCACATTTTTGTGTTTTGGTTGAGTCACTAAGCTCCAAGTGTTGTTTTTTATGAGAGCTTTATATTCAGTGTCCATTGCCTCCTTCCATTTGTTTGATCTTATAGCCTGAGTGAAATTCAACGGTTCGATCTCACTGGCAGAAATATTATATACTTTGAGTTTGAAGATGCGTCTCTTTGACCTGGTGATCATGTGATGTCCAGTTGATTGTGGTGGTGTTTGCTGTTGTGTATCATTGTTGCTGGTAGTGTCAACATGGTTGTTGTTTTCTGTATCTTCACTATACTGCATGTTTTGATGTATGTTTGTATCTTCTAAGTCATTGTGTGCCTCATTGGTTTGCTCATTTGTTCGATCCATAGTTTCTTCCTGGGTGTTTAAATTGCTTGTGCGTTGTTGCTCTTCATTTCTATCGAAGGTGGTTCAGTAATGAATGGCTCGAACCGTATGTTATTGTTTATGCTTTGTTCCCCATCCTTTTTGCCGATTTGCTTTTCTGCATAAGGAAACTTGTTTTCATCAAATATCACATGTCCAGAAACATATATTTTTTCATTTTTATCCATGCACTTATAGCCTTTTTGGTTTTGTGCGTACCCGATGAATGTGCATGGGCTTGATCTCATACTTAGTTTATGATTGTTATAGTCTCTCAAACATGGAAAACATAGACACCCATAGGCTTTCAGAAAACCATATTCTGGTTTAACACTGTATATCATTTCATGAGGGCTTTTATTGTTTAAGACTTTGGTTGGCAACTTGTTAATGAGGAATACAGATGTGTAGAAAGCTTCATTCCAATATTTCATGGGTAACGAGCTTTGTGATAACAAAGTTAGACCAGTCTCTACTATGTGTCGATGCTTTCTTTCGAATAAACCATTTTGTTCGGACGTATGGGGGCAAGTTAATCTATGTTTGATCCCTCTTTTGAGAAAGTAATTAGTTAGAGGTTTAAACTCAGCTCCCCCATCTGTCTGAACAACCTTAACAGTACTGTTCATTTGTTTTTCGACATGAGTTATAAATTGAATAACTGTATTGCAAGCTTCTGATTTAGTTTTCAGCATGTATATCCAAGTATATCTAGAATAAGCATCCACAAAAGAAAGATAATACCTGTGTCCCTGATATGAATTTAGAGGCGCAGGTCCCCACAAGTCAGCGGCTATAAGTTCCAGTGGCTCATTATGGCTGGTTTCAGAATCACTAAAAGGGAGCTTGTGGCTCTTGCCGAGTTGGCAGTGTGTGCATGTGTGTTTGATAGGTACATTTTTATAATGAATGTTATTATTATGCAGAACAATCTTAACAGTTTCCAGATTAGGATGTCCTAATTTTACATGCCAAGAATTAATCACGTTACATTCACTGCTATTATTGTCATAATCAACGTTATTGCAACTATTCCTAATACAGTCATTGTCACTACTAGCGTCTACATTATTGTACCAGAATTCTCTACTTGAGTTTGCAGTCTTGAATTTGTATAAACCATCGTATAGGTTACCTCGAAGTAATATTTCATGATTTAGGGAATCTTTAACTAAACAAAACTTAGGATGAAATTCAAAGTAAACATTATTGTCATTGGAAAATTTTGATACACTCAACAAATTTTTATTAATCGTAGGTACCCTAAGAAGATTGTTTAATTTGAGTTGTCTTTTCCCAAAGATAGTCCCTTTGCCTATGTGTGTGGTACTAGCAGTACTACCATTACCCATATGCAAATTTCTCATACCTGAGTAATTTCTGCTCCCAATGTTTAAATTTTGAAGATTGCTAGTTATGTGGTGAGTCGCTCCTGAGTCAGGGTACCATTCTTCGAAGCCATTGTCTTCATTTTTTACTTCGTCATCATCTGCAGCATTATGTCTTCGGTTTGCGTTATTATTATTTTGAGTTGAATTCCCTGTTGTTGCCATATTTGCTTGTGCTCTTCTTTGTGAAGAGTAATTTTGGCTTGCCTGTTGTCTACCTATGTCTGAATTATACCTGAAGTAACATTTGTTCGCCATGTGACCAAACTTTTGGCATATTTGACATTTCACACGATAGTTGTTGTTATCTCCTTGTATCTGCTTATTTCTGACTGTGGTATAATTGGCAGAGAACTTATTTTGTGTTGTTTTTCTTTGGTCGATTCTGCCTTCATGAGCAAGGAGTGCTGATCGAACGAACTGTAAATCAGGTAAGATTTGTTGTGTGGCTAACATAGTTACTAGAGATTCGTATTCTTCGTCTAATCCACCAACAATAAATAGGATTTGCTCATTGTCGCTGATCTTATGTCCAACAACATTTAGTTTGTCACATAGATTTTTAATTTTTCCAAAGTATTCTTTCGTGCTTGCCTCCTTTTTTCTAGAAATTTGCAATTCCCTTCTATATTGCATGATTCTAGCAGCTGATTGTGAACTGAAAATTTGTTCAACTGTTTTCCATATTTCATAAGACGTGCTACATCCAACTATTTGTGATAATAAATTCGAACTTACTGACGATAGGAGCCATGAGGAGAGGAGGCTGTCTTGTTTTTGAAACTTTGTGTAGTCTGTGTTAGGCACAATTTCTCCTTCCGAATTGGTTATCGTCACTGGTGGGACTGTTATTGTCCCATTAATGTACTGCAGTAAATCATACCCTCTTAAAGCGATCTCTACTTGATATTTCCATAGAATGTAATTGTCTTCGTCTAGAGATGTGGTGATAATTTGGCTTTTTGGTTTAATCAGGTCATGATGGTTAGCTGGAGCGCTGTACCCCATACTTCATGAAACAGCGGAGGTTACTTCATTGTTGTTGGCCATAAAACAAAAACAACTTTCTGCTTGATGATTAAGCCTTTTGGCAATTTGGCTCTGATACCATATTAAGGGATGAGGAGGAGAGTTATTAGAGAGGAACAATTGCAATTTTTATTGATACAAAACATGATACAAAGAGCACATATATATAGTGCTATGAGCCCAACGGCTAGTACAAAATATATCAAATATGTATAAGCCTAACGGCTAGTATTAAATATACCAAGTATGCATGAGCCTAACAGCTAGTAGATAATGACAAAGCATGCTAAATATGATAAAAACGTGAATTCACACTCTAACGGCTCTATTGTAACGGCTCTATTGTCTTCGTTAGCACACTCTCCTAGTTATTTGTTGGAAAATTTCTCATTGGATTCTCTTGGTTCCAAATTTATCAGTTTTCCTAATTCTAGTTTGCACTAAGAAGATACAAACCCTTCGTGATGTTCAATTATTTGAATATGTGGTGAGATTGGATGTGGTTGTAAGTTATCTAGTTCATGGTTAATGGAACAGTCCCATATCTTTCGAAAAATTAGCTTTTCCTTATTTAATCAGATTTTTATATTGGTTTCTTTATTTCCATCGAGAAGTATTGTGCATTCTTCTCCATATGTTTTTCTGTTATTTCCTTTATGTTGGCAATTTTACATATGATAGGCATTCCTTGTTCGTTACAGTATTCTTGATTTGAGTTGATGCTTATATATATATATATATATATATATATATATGGAATAGGTTAATCTTTATTGGGCAACTAGTGCCCAAAATTAATTACATCACGACTATTAGCCCACGTGGCAATTCTTTAACTGTACAATTCCTAAATTAAACATTACATCCTTTAACCCACTCCAGTGTCTTCTTGTGTTCCTCCTGCTTTCTTTAATGGCGGCTTCTCCACGTTCATATAGATGATTTTGGGATTCTTCTGTTGCCAATCGACAATCCACTTCTCCATACCCATCTCGTCTGTGTCTCAAGTTATCCGTACGATTTCTAATCTGTTTGCTCATGATTTTAATTTCGTTTACCAACATTTTGCTTACATTTAACACATTCCTTTCTTTCTTCTAAAAAGTTCTGCAGTTTCTCTCTCCATAACATCTAAAAAGTACATGCAACGATGAATCTCTTGAGTTTGGTCTCCAAACTCACCACATGGTTGTTGAAGGCCAGGTAATTGAATATTTCCTGAATTTGATAGCCTTCAATTGTAGTTCCGAAGTAACTACAGCAATAGTGTAGAATTGCCTTTGAATAATCACATGCAAAGAAAAGATGGTCATGACTCTCATCATTTGTGTAGCATAAAACATATTGCTTATCATTAGTAATCCCCCAATTACAGAGTCTATCTCTGGTAGGAAGACGTTGAAGTATAGCCTTGTACAATGCGATAGACATTCTAGACTAATTGAAGAGTCCCAAACAGTTGAACTCCAAGTTTTCTCTGTTTCGAGTATTTTCCCATGTTGTTTTTGTGGTGAAACCGTCTTTGTTATGTTTCCATCTCCAGATATCAAAATCCCTATTAAAGAATAAAGGTATCCCCTTGATTTTTTCTTTGATTTCTACATTACATGGAAAATTGTCACATCTCCAGTCATTATTTACAATTAGTTCGTTCACCTTAGAGACAGGGCAGCCATAAGCGGAGTATGTATCTTACCCCAATTTATCTACTAGTGCTTCACCATCTATCCATGGATCGAATCACAGATCTGTTTCTGTTCCTTTTGCAAATTCTCGTTCACAATTTTTAGCTAACATGTTTCTAGCTTTGAGAATTGCTTTCCAGTTAGTCGATGCATTATTATCAATACTTACATGCCAAAAATTATCTTTTAAGTATCTACCTCTCATCCATTTAGCCCATAAAAAGTCTGATTGAATTATTTTCCAGTCTTGTTTTAGAATAAAAACTTGTCTCATGTCTCGAAAGTTTCTTGAACTAACTCCACCTTCCTTTTTCGGTTTGCACAAATTAGAAAATTTTATATAATGCATCCCTCCCTTCCAAATGAAATTCACACAAGCCTTTTCAATCTTGTTTATTGAAGCATCTAGTATCTGGAAAGATTGCATCCAGAAACTTATATATATATATATATATATATATATATGTGTGTGTGTGTGTGTGTGTGTGTGTGTGTGTGTGTGTGTGTGTGTGTTGTTCTCGTGAGATTAATTCCCATTCCGCGGTTAGTAGCTTGGTCTCATAAAATTGTTGCATATTTCCTTTTACTAGAGTTTTGTCACGTTGGTTTTCCAAACTAACCTGTGTGTTATTTCATTACTCTCGAGTCACACCGAGCTTGTTTCCAGGTTGTCTTCAGTTGGATATGGAGCTCATGGCATAGAGTTAAAAGTTCACATTTCGTATTATTGTATTCTATTAAATTATATTTCTCTGTCGGTATTTGTGAGGTCGGAATTTTATAAAGTCCAACTGATAGGATTTGTTTTAACTCTGACGTATATTGTCTCTTGAAGTGACAGTTCATCTATCATTACTGATATTATATGTCATCGATTATGTTGTAAGATTATGTTTTTTCTTTTAACTCTGACAATCTATGTATTCGACGATTTGACATTTAACACTGAAATACATTGGCTGTATTTGATGGACTTTCGATGGCCAAGAAGGTAGGTCGTTACAAGATTCAATGTTTAATGTTTCAATCAACCGAACTATTAAAAATATGCATTTTTTCATTATTTATATAATAAAAATTGTAATCAAAACTTTTTTTCCAGAGAAACAAGTGATCCTCACAAGGAGAGCACATATATATTTTTATTCCACTCTTAAAAAAAAGATGCCAACAATCCGGGCATATAGCAAAAACCTCCATACAAAAATAAGATAAAAATAAAAGTCTCATCTAAACCTAAGAATCTAGAGTCCATACAATATAAATACAATTTCTCTCTCTCTCTCTCTCTCTCTCTCTCTCTCTATATATATATATATATATATATATATATATATATATATATATAGGAGATGCTATTTAAATAAACATTTGAAATAAATTAGGGAATACAAAATCTCAACCGTTGGATTAATTTGTCTTTATGTGAGGGATGAAAATCATGGTATAATCGAATGGTTGAGAATTTATGTTAAAATTTTGTGTTTAAGAAGACTTTATATATATATATATATATATATATATATATATATATATATATATGAGAGAGAGAGAGAAAAATAGAGACATGAATAACAAAAACACGACATGCAAAAGAATAACAAGAATAAACAAAGACAAACGCAAGCATAGACACAAACTGCCTTTACAATCACACACAAAATAGAGTAGATTAAAACTCAACATAAGACTAAATAATACTCAACATACATAAAAATAAATGCATAAAAATGAAAAGAAAAGAAAGAAAAGAGAATGAATAAAATGCGAAATAAAAATTAAACTGATATATTATAAACAGATAAGCAGGAAAATATTTACAAGGACAAAAGCCAAGGCCTTTTTATCCATAAGGACAGCCTACTAAAATTTTACTCATAAGGACAATATTTTGAAAAAAAAATTTGGCCGCTACTTTTATCTTCTCCCTCTCTCACGTCGGCCGCTACTTTCAACTTCTCCCTCTCTCACGTCATTCTCGATTTCATCTTAAATCATGAAATCATAAAATCAGAAAACGCGAAATCACGAATTTCAGAAAATAGTTAAATCGAAATTCGAAATATAAGAAAAACAACACGAAATCAAAATCGAGAAGAAATTCGTTCGAAACCCTAAAAAATTAAAAAAAAAATGTCGATCAACAAAATCCAAATGGAAATCGATTGCGATTGGAAAAAAAAATATGTAGCAGACGACGGAAATCACAATTGAAGAAGTCGAAATTGTTGAAACAATTTTTTTAGATTGGATATGTGTTTTTTTTTTTTTTACCAGTACAGCAGTTCGTAGGTATCATTTTTGTATTTTTGTAGTTATCATTTTTCCTGTTTTTAACTTTAAAGCATAGCAGCAGTTTTTAGTTATCAATTTTCTATTTTTTAGTTATCATTTTTCATGTTTTAACTTTAAGAACATAGCAGCAGTTTTTAGTTATCATTTTTCTATTTCTGCAGTTATCATTTTTACCGTTTTAACTGTGTTATATGTTTTTTTCATGAGATTTTGTTGTTGTGTTAATTTTGAGGTTATATTGATGTATCAGCTAAGAAACGAAGCCGAACTTATTTCAGTTTAATCAATCAAACTGTGATATAATTTTTTTTTTCATTGTTTTATCTTCAAAGCATTGCATCAGTATTTAGTTATCAATTTTCTAATATTTTAGGTATCATTTTTACTGTTTTAACAGTGTTATGTGTTGTTTTGTTTTGATTTTATTGCTGTGTTATGTGATGTTTAACATAACACATAAATCACAGTAAAAATGATAACTTAAAAAATATAAAAATGATTCCTTCAAACTGTAGTAATGTTTGACATAACAGAGAAATTACACTAAAAATGATACCCTAAAAAATATAAAAATGATACCTTAAAAATGTTGTGATGTTTAACACAACACATAAACTGCAGTAAAAATGATAACTAGAAAAATAGAAAAATGATAACTAAAAACTGCAGTAATGTTTAACATAACAGAGCAGTTCTACAAAAAATGATAACCAGAAAAATAGAAAAATGATAACTAAAAACTGCTGCTATGTTTTTAAAGTTAAAACAGGAAAAATGATAACTAAAAAAATAGAAAAATGATAACTAAAAACTGCTGCTACGTTGTAAAGTTAAAAACAAGAAAAATGATAACTAAAAAAATACAAAAATGATAACCACGCGCTGAAAGGTTAAACATCAAAATTGCCGAACGAGAAAAAAATCACGAATCACCTTTCGAAATAACCTTAAAAATAATCGGTAGAAATCATCATTAAAGTATAATGATTATAGCAACAAATAAAAATCCATTCGATTTTTGTTGTTCGTCCTTTTTCTGTTGTCGACTTTTTCCTGTTTCGAGCGATTTAGGGTTTTGAATTTTTGGGTTCGAACGTTGATTTCGATTCTGATGATTTCAATTTCCTGATGTTTGAATTCGATTTCAATTTTCGTTTTTGGTATATTCTGAAATTCGTGATTTTGCAATTCGTGATTTCGTGAATTTTATATTTCGTGATGACTGGTGCGAAAGAGGAGAGAAGAAGAAAGAAGCGGCCGATTTTTCTTCTTCAGTGTATTGTCCTTTAGGATAAAATATTAGGCGGCTGTCCTTATGGATAAATTTTAGTGGGCTTTTGTCCTTAAAAAAATTTTTCCCAACAGATAAGACATTGCTATGATTACCAGGATTAAAATTATGCCTTAATATCTCAATATGATATTTAATAATTTTGAAAACAAAAATAAAAATAAAAATTAGAAAACTTATTATGCTTATAACTAGAATTAAAAATCCAATCAAAAACAAAAATAGAGATTCCATAGATCTGACTATCTAAACACAAACTATAATTATGAAAAGCACATTAGTTTCTTCCATACCAAATAAACCAATAAATAATTAAGAAAATAGAATCTATTGAAATTCATAGTTATTTTTATAAGCCATATTTTATAGGTATGAAAGAAATGCATAGCCATAGTTATTCCCCTTTTTATTTTATTTTTATTTTAGAATTTGGGTACTTGTATACAATTGTGGATAGTATGCACCATGCTAACATGACAATGAGGTACAATAGGATCGAACCCATGAGCTCCTACATTATGCTCCCAGTCTTAACCAACTAAGGAAACATTGCTTGTCTACCATAGTTATTTCTTGTTATTACCAACGTAATGAATTGATTACAATTATATATGCCAGTTGATAATAATTGATAATAACGATGGTACAATTCTAGGAAATTGCTATAATTGTCCTTGCATTTCTTAGAATTTTTATCATCAACCGATTACATAAACTATACATAATTGGTGATACAATGCATATATAATTGTCTATGCATTTCTTGTAACTATAATTTTTATTACCGATTGATTACAATTATTCTACGTTTTTGTTAAATCAACAAATAACTATACCTTTTTTTATACATATATAATACTAATTACATAATTTTTGTAGACAATTATACATATTTTTTGACAACAATAAAATGCTAATTAAATAATTTTTATAGACAATTATACATATTTTTTTACAACAATAAAATGCTAATTACATGTATATATAATACTTCTGACTCATAACAGGATATAAATATACAACGACAGCATATAAAAGTAGTAGTCCACCCCACTTATCAATATCAAACAACAAGATTCTCAGTAATCCAACAGTAATTAACATGCCGATCTAAACCTATTAACAATTCTGTCCTTTCTGATTTTACAGATATAATTATAAATTTTCATCAACAGATGCAGTCTGCAGAAAAACTGATTAATAGCCAAAAAATTAAAAACTTCATGGCCCATGGCATAGAAAAATGAAGTGAAATAAAACATACACTGAATATCATATCAAACCCGCCAATATTGAAGCCCATTGAAAATAAATTAAAACTAAGCAGTCTATATTAACAAACTCCTTGCTTGAACGTTTCTGAAGGATAACATGTCTAACCTAACCAATCCAAAAAATGACTGCATTTTTCTGATTCCACCTTCAATTTATGACTGCATGCTCAAAATTTATCATCCGTTAAGAATACTAATCCATATTCAAATACTTTCACCAAACTCTTCTTTGTACATATCTTCAATCATAGGCTTCCACAGTCGAACACGAGCATTTATGAACCAATTTGATATCTGTAGATAATAATTGAAACAACAATTATAATCATGTGTTAACATCAAAGGATGAAAGCTAATCAATTCATATATGTAACCAAAAAAAATTAGAAAATAAAATAAAATTTACCTGGTTTCGGGTTAAGCCAGTTTGCGAAGCAAGTGTCAGTTTCTCTTCGTCGCTTGGGTAGCTGTTAGTTACAACATTAGTTAGTATGCCTACGTAGGCGCCCTTTAGGATTTGGCAAACAAAGAGTATATGTCATTTACTTTTCCAGAAGTCAGTTTTCGTCTAGAAGAAGAAAATTAAAAAATTAATTTGATAAACGTTTTGATTTATAGGTAAAAAGAATTACAGTTTGAAAATTTGAAACGAAAGTTCAAATAACACATTTTTTGAGCAAGAAATAGTTTATTTTTCGATAAATAAATAAATTCAAAGCTAATTATGATGCCTCCTTATAAGCATGCAACATCAAACTCGTGACCTCTTGCACCATGATCAAATGTCCTAATCAGTTTGGACAAGATGTTTGCCAAGCTACTAATAAATTGTTTAGATTACTCGTAAGAAATTGTCAAACATGCTTTGGATCAGTATAAGGCATGTATGAACTATTGACATGAAAATTTAAGAAGAAAGATGATAAGTAGGCAATAAGAAGGAAAGGGGCATACGGGTGAAGAAAGTGGTGGAAAAGCCATGCTCGAAGTTTAGAGACCGAATCTTCTGGCAATCCTCTTACTGCTCTCCATAATTGTGGTGTTCTAGTACTATTGCTCATGAAGCCAGCTTGAGGCTGAAATAGTGTATCATTTCGTTTATGTTTTAGGTGTTGAAGCTTTGAAGTTGAGGAAGAACTGTTAATCTGAGTAATAATGGCATGTCTTAAGTTTGAGAAATGTTTGGACATCGCTTGGATCGTCAGTGTTGTATAAGAAGAAGCTGCTCCTACTCCAGCTACTGCTTCAAATGATGACACCACCGTTTCCATTTCGCACAAGTATTTCTCATATCGCCTCTCTAGCTACAAGGAAATAATGACCACATCGTTCAACAAACTAGTTATTGGGGTCAATAATATGCATATAAAAGGAAGGTTCAATGGCATCTCTCTCTTGAAATACTTCTACCATATTTTGAGCTACATTCAAATATCATATGATATTCATAATGTATTTATATATCTACAAAATTATGTACAATTTTATTGTTGTCCAAAAATTCTTAGAATCATACAACTTAGATCTTGTTTCAAATGGAATATCTACCTTTACGATTCAACTTCCATTCTGATTGAAGTCTGGTTATAAAGCAGCAATTGAGACAGGTCACTCAAACTATATTTATAAATTTAATAAGCGTATTTGAATCCACAATTCCAAATTTAAATAAAATAATATAAGACAGGGATTGAGTTTTGAATGCAGACATAAAAGATCGAACATCAAAATCAAGTACAAAGTGCGTACAAATCTAAAAATACCAATATTCTGAATCTACAATTTACGATTCAAATCATGTATTCAAAGTTTAAACTTTACGATTTGCAATTTGAAACCCATTTTGAAAATCTTGTTTTGAACTATGGTTCAAAATACGATAAGGATGCTAAAATGATGCTCCAGAATAGAGGTGCTATTGAACCTTCCTCTACAAATAAACATACAGAAATATATACCTGATGTAATAGGGCAACCAGTTTGGACACCAGGACAGGAAGATGATGGTGGTTATCATGTGCAAAGTTTGTACAAGTAGCAGCTGTTGCTTCTGCATCATTGATGTGTATGCTGCTTTCTTCCTCCTTATCCAAATCATTCAATGCACACTTAGAAGGATGATAAGTAGCAGTAGCAGTAGCAGTATTGTTGCTTTGAAAAGCAGAAGCTTGTTTAAAAGGATGCTCATAAACAAACTCAGCTGCATTGCTTACACAAATCACTTCATCCAGCAACTGCTGAGCTGCTTTCATATACCGACAACTGCGAAGCAGCTGACTTACCAATGCCGTAGGAAGAAGATGATTACAACAGCTTTGTGCACATGAGTGATCATTATGATTAACTGGCTTGGACCTTGAGCTATTTCTATGGTCATTATCACTGGTTTGAAAATGATATTGATGATTGGGATCAAGGAGACCCGATGAATTACCAAGTGTAAGAGATAGACCTTTCCCATTTTCTCTGTAGTGGCCACATCCATTTTCTTCTTCATCATCATTGTGTAAAACTACCCTACACTCGTCTTCAATTGGATTATCATACATGTTATTGTAGTAATAGTAGTTCTGTTGTGCTTCCATATCTACTTTGATGTTGAGATATATTGACAAATCTACAATTAATTGAACCCATTACCAAACAAATTAACTACTAAATTGAACTAGCTGGTTTAAGAATGTAAATTTAATGCGTTCGACGCCATTTAACTAATATGTTTTCACCATCTAAATCACTACACATATACTGGGAAAGATCATGCGTCCTTTAACATAATCAATCATACAACATTCAGTACATGATTGATCATCATGATTAATTGACCTTAAGCTGTTACTACTGTCAATATCATTATGTTGAATTGGGATAAAGGATATTCATAAATTACCAAGTTTACGAGAAAGACCTTTCCTTGACTTTCATTGTAATTACCACAACCATGTTCTTCTTCTTCATTATCATTGTTTAAAACTACATTACGCTTATCTTCAACCAAGTCACTATACATGTTATTGTACTAATAGTGGTGCTGTTGTGCTTCCATACTGTGTACCTCAATTTTGAAATTTGTTCACAAATCTGCAATTAGCTGAACCCATTGCCAAACAAATTAACTAATACATTTATCTTGCCTGCTTGTGTATGTGCACTAATTAGTATATACGGCTTCACATAATTGGCTATTCGACTTTTTAATCATACAAAAAAATTAAAACCCTAATAAAAAATACAAGAAAAAAGTGCATTATAGACAAATTTACCTTCTTTCAGTGAAGTGCAGCGGAGAATTATTAATCATGCAGGCTGCTAAACAATTTCAAATTATGATGACAAATTCAGTGAACTTCTGGTGCTCAACCACATACAGGGTTGAATCAAAGCAAGATTTGATTCTGAATCCAATAAAAGAGCCAACTGTGGGATTTATGAAGAATAGGAATCGGAATGGGTTAAGTAGGTACGAAAAAGTAAAAAGAGAGAAAAGGAGGAAACGGATCGTTAATGGGCAGGTGAAAAAGATAAGACAGTAGCAGCAGTGTTTCTTTGCTTTTATCTTTCTTTCTTTTTCGGTGAAAAGGAAAATGAGTTGGAAACAGGGAAGGAAGGCTATAATCTATTAAAGCTGAAAAGAGTAATTTATCATTTCAAAAATATCAAAGAGACCTTTGTCTATTTTTTCAGCATTGACAATATGTCCTTTCACTTTCATGGTCATTGATGCTGCTATTTTTCACAGCATTAATTTATTTTATTTTATTTTTGGAAGAAACTAAAGGGAAAATCCTTTTGTTGACATGGTGATGCATTGTTGACGATGGACCCATGCCCCTTAGATTGTAGGAAAAATGGTCAAAAAGTTCAGACCTTTTTTCTATTATCATTATTTGTGGTTAGGAATGGGAAAACTTTATTTTTCCTAAGGATAGAACCACCCTATATCACAAGTGCTCATATAATCAAATATGGGTTGTACAAAATGTAGAACGGCTGCCAAGGAAAAATAATAGAAAAAAAGGAATGGAAGAGAAGAAAATAGAAAAGGAGAAAAAGAAAGAAACATAATATGTGTACACCTTACAGCGCATTAGACAGTATATAATATTAGTCACATATATATAACAGACGACAACACAATAATAATTATATTAACCATATAATCAGAGTATATAAGTTCACAAAGTTATGCAGAGTAGTAGTAAAACTAAAACGGTAAACTGTTTCTAATAATAAATAGTCGTAGAGTACTAAATAGTAATAGTAGTTATGCAGTTATGCAGAACTGTAATAATTCCGTTGCGTGAGACCGTAATTAAACCTCTGCATAGTTGTATAAATTTTATTACTATTTATTACTCTGTTACTATTTATTATTAGAGACAGTTTGTCAACTGAGCTTATGTATCTTTTATATAAACTCTATTACTGTTTTGTATAGCTGCATGAGCCAATATATTCTGAATATGTGGTTTATATAGTATTAATGTCTCGTCTATTTTACATCCGTAATTATTGTTAGATATTATTCGATGTGCTCTAAGGCATACGACAGGTTCTACGATTGTGTTTTATTATTGTTTCTTCCTCCCCTATTCTAATTTCTTCTTTTCATTCTCATTTCTTTCTTTTCTTCTATTTCTTTATACTTGACAATTGTCCCACATTGAACAAGTGCTTATACAACGCGCTATTTAGTTATATAAGCACTAATTGTGTAGTATGGTCATCACAAATATTAGCACAAAATTAACGTACCATAACAAAACTTAATCATCCATTCTTAATTTGTGACGACCCGGCTTGTTGTCCGGTTGGAACCGGTGGTTAAATCGACTTAAGCCGATCAAAAAGACGTAACACTTGGGATTACGACTATTAAGAACTGAACAAAAAAACTTTTTCATTATTATTACAATAACTTTTACATCAGAGTACATCTTACATCAGAGTAAAATAATAAATTCATGCTCAATAAAAATAACTATATCAAAGTATAACATGTACACAGCGGAAAAAATATAAACTCTCAGTGGAAGAAATAAAATGCTCTAGATTCAGGTTTAGCTTCAATCCAACACATACTCTATAAAATATTTGTAAACCCAAAAGTACTAGCTGCCCATGTGGAAAATATGGGCACCCAGAGTTTAGGTGGGAAACAATAAACTCCGGATCAGTCATGAGACTGATGTGAGAACTAAAACAATTATTAACTTTTATTTTAAAGTTGGGTAAATCACTGGACCACGTCGTATAACACGGAACGAGTTTTCTCTACATGAATACCAGTCATAAAACACTCGCAATGCTTTTTGAAAAATGAAGCTATTATAAGACTCAAGTCCCATCACACAATGCAATGCATATCGGAGGAAAGAGTTTTACTCTATAATAACCAAACATGCTTGATTCGCAAAATTATCTTTTATTATTACTAGTGCATAGTGTCGAAATCACTTTTGAAAGTAAATGTATTGATCTTAGCTCGCATAATGCCACATCTCATTATGTTGGATATTAGGTTACATCTAAAAATGCAAAGCTCATATTGGAAGTTGGATTCCAACAATGACCAAAGCAAAAGATCTTCCTTAACCGTTCGGGACACCTCTAACAAGATGTCCTAGGACTCCCGATTGTGGGATCCTTCGGAGTGACAGAGTCGGCTAGCACTAACAGGCTGATTGGAATCTTTCCTGAACATAACTTCCCTCGGTCGTATTGGACCGTCATCCGAGGCGCCTCAATTTATCATCCACATAAGTAAACTTGTCTGATCTCCTTACCATGGCATAACCTTTTAGCTAAAAGGAAACGTATGTCCTTATCTCTGCTGTCAATCATCCTGTTTTTGGCCATTCACGGGTTGTGAGGCTCTAAAGTCACGTTTCGACATAAAGCTACGCTATATCCGCCATGCTTTGATCATCATCCACAAAGCTCTGCCTTTCAACAAAAGCTTTAATCGGCTCAGCACTTAGCATGTCACATTGTCGATTCATAACATATAGTCTGTGTCTATTAATATATAACCCTCTGAGTACATAAGTCTTAGAGGAGGGTGTTAAGCTAAGAGAATAAATTCTTCGCTACCAACTGATATAATATCAATAGAAACCAACTGGTTATGTTGTAAAATACAACGTCAGACACACATCCATTTACAAGTCCGTTCTGGGTCTGAACGAAACCGAAGACACCTTATTCCTCGTCCAATAAATGAGAGAGACCCTTGCAAATTTGGAAAATGTCCAAGTACATCTAGACGACTGCCACTTATAACCTCGTTTTGGGTGTACCTCCCAATCGAGACATTAGAAATAATCCAAACGATGAGAAGATCTCAGGTCATCAACCACCGTCTTCAGTATCTTTAATACTCATCGTACAATTATTAAGAATTGGTCGAAACCCGGTCTTTCCGAATAGCTAGCGCATCTTTACAAACCATAATTGAGATGTAAAATATCATGAGTCTCATTCCATTTCGGAATATTCTTTTACTCAAACCATTCTTGACATTGGAAATTACTCCCTTAAATCTTATTAAAGATTTACATCATTTAAACTCTTGTTTAAATTTTCCCTTGGAAATCATTTCAAAAGATCATAAAATCTCATTTCATGAACTCAACTCAAATCAGGTTCTCTAACCCAAAATCATGCTTATGATTTCTCATCTCATCGCTTATGCAAAAACACGATTATCTTCTTTTAAGCGATTCTTAAACCCGTTGCCATTATCGTTTGTTAGGGAAAACTCTTTCATTTAAATCTTTATATTTGAATTGAATAAAGATTTCATTTCAACTAATCTCGGAAAATCAACTTTTCCTTTAACTGGGTTAAAGAACAAATGTTATTTAAAACATCGTTCATGATAAACCCAAAATCATACTTCCATTAGAAATGGAATTTTCACGGAAACCATATCAGTTCACAATCGATATAAATTCTCGTATCAGACTAATACTATAAGGGGAATAGCGTCAAAGCCTTTTAAATTCCTTAAATAGTAAACGTCTTCATCCATAGAGACCTGTAACGACCCGCATTTTACGTATTGAAGGATCATAAAATATTTTTCTTTAATTCCCCAAGGGTTGGATCATTATCATATTTTGATATGTGGTTCATGGGAGTGTGAGACATGTCCATGATTTTTACCAATTTTATTTATGACCATTTTGCCCTTATTGTTTTTGTTTATGGCATAACTTTAGACAAGGATCAAATCAGGTGTTGGGATCAATCTCAATAGAAAGGAAATGATGTTTCCAATTCCGTAGAGTGGTAACATTAAAGATTTGGTTCAGCAGTTTGGGAGAAATCGATGTTTTAGTGATACACATTTTCCGAACAGACTAATTAGTCATTGGTGGGCTGATTAGTGAGGCCCATTAAGGCTATGGGCTGTTGGCTATAAATAGGAGGGTAGAGGCAAGAAGAATTTTGTAGTTTCTTCATTTCTCTATTTGGTTGGGGCATTGTGATTCTCCCTACACTAATCAAATACCTCTCCACTTCATTTAATTCATAGATCTATATTAGAAGTTTGAAGATCAGCATCAAATAAAGGTAAATCGCATCAAATTTATTGATTCAGAGGTCGTTCTTCGCTGTTCTTTGCTGTCCAGATTAGAGTTTAGTTGATTTCAAGCTATTTCATGGATTTGGTGAGTGATAAGCATCTCTTGCAAGGATTCAATCAAGTGTATGGGCTGTTTGATCTTATTTTCATCATTTCAAGTTGTTTTCACCTAGATCTAATCGATGTAGGTATATTTTGAATTCGGAACACCATAGGATATAAGCTAGTAAGATTATAACAGTTAATTCATATGTTAATGATGGGATCATATGTTTATGCAAGTTTAGATCCATAAATTGATTCGTTTATTGTTTTATCATGATTTGTTGAATTTCATATGTTTGTTAATGATTATTGGTTATGCTAGTGCTTGCTTGATGATTTCTAGTTAATATTTGATTTGGATGTGTAAACTTTGGTTCGATTGCACGAATTTGATGTTGGATTGATTTCGAGTTTGGATCATGTCTTGATATGCAAGAATCGGATGGACCGGGTGAGTTTTGATCACGTTCGAGGATGGATCGACGTTCAAAGAGATGGATCGCATGAAGTATTGCCTAAGAAATGATGGATCGGTCGTACACCCGACTTCAGGCGATGGATCAACATGACATGGATCGGGCAAGTGGTATTTTGATGGATCGACAAGGCACTGGGTCATGGATCGAATCCGCGAGGAAATATGATGGATCAGTGCTCAGTTTTATGGATTATACATGGGGACTTAATAATGGATCGGTAGCTTTTTGGGGACAGTTGCAAACGGATCGGGTATGGCGGCAAATGACATATTAGCGACTGATCCATTGATGGATCAGATGACATAAACGTTGGACCGGCTCGTATATAGAGTTGATCGGGTAAACGGCTGTGCACACATGAATTGTGTGATCGGACATTGCGCACATGGGGGATCTGCTGGAGACGTTGGATCGGGCATAAGTGCGGATCAATGGATTGTTGAGCATAACAAGGAGATGAAAATGCTGTGCAAAGGTGAATGAAACATTGTGGACCGTTGTGCATAGAAAAGAGATGAAATGTTGTGGAAGGTGAACATGCATCAACGAACGATCCATATGAGAGACAGTAAGTGATCCATCAGATATCGACCAAGTGATGTTTATTTTTGGCTCGATGCTGGAAGTAGCTTAGATGTGAATTCAGGGTGGAATGTTCGAAGCATTGTGAAGTGTTCGTTGATTGATGAAATGCAAAGAATGAGAAGATGACTCGAGGGTGTTTGAGTTCGTGGATAATGGTTGCTCAAGATGATCTGAGCTTATGGATAGTCACCAGTGATGACGACTACAGTATGAAGGCCGAGGAATTATCATTAATCGGAGGTTCTAGCCGGCTCAAAGCAAGGGTATCGTGGGGACGCCCATTAGGATCTGATTAGATAAAGATTGTGTACCCTGGGCAGTCATGATGGGCCTAGTTGTCTTCGTGAGTAAGACAAACATACAAGTCATGATGGCATATGGAGTTTAGCTAGAATAGGGGTTACCATTAGCCCTTGATAAATGGCTTGTTGTGGTCAGTCATATGATTTACAATGGTTTCAAGGCGAGACAGGCGGTGATAGCCAGAGTCATGGATGTTATTGTTTATATCGTCTTGTGTGGATTATCGACGTCGAGGGAGATATTTATTTGGTGCTTGTCTGATGTAGGTTTTGGCCTTCGGGGCTTGTGCTTGGGGGATGTCAAACTCAATTAGGATGGTCTACGCTTGATTATTGGTTGATACGAATGTTACTGGTTGTTTCTCTGCTAATTGTTGTAAAGGCTATCACTTTCGGATGTGGAGGAGACAGGTTGGGGTTCTTCTCTTTTGTTGTGTTGGTAGATTGGATGATTAATCTGCCTATTTCTCATATACTTTATTGATAATATTAGATAGTTGTTTATCGCTCATTAATATTGTTGTCTGACTCAAGGTTTTATGTCTCCCTCTTATTACCTTGGGATGTTCAATCATGTTTCATGGGCAGACTGAGTAGCAGATAACATGTAGTAGGTCTTGATGAGGATGATGCTATTGAGCGAAGACAAGCAAGAGACTGACGTATTATTTCCAACTACCTAATATTTGTTGTTTCCGTTGTTATGATTGTTGATCCTCTAAGTGACTTGTAATGAGGCATTTTGTACAAATTCTAATGATGTAACCCAGTATAATGTATGAATATTTTCTTTCACTATGATATGAAAGTTTCGATTCTGTTCAATGATGCTTCACTATTACTGTCTATTGTATATGTTTTATTATATTTTATCCCTGCATTGTGAGTTATACGACATGTTCCGCTTGTTGTTCTATCCTGGTGATCGTTCATAGCTGCCTGGCACGTCTTTCTGCGCATTATTCCTCTTGTTAAGTGCAGGAGTTAGGTGGTTGTCACATTTGGTATCAGAGCTCTAGTTAATCGATTTTAGCCAAAGTTAGAAGATTTAATGACGTATGAGAGACGCATTTGTAGATTTCTGATGGATATATACTATATATTAGTATAATAGCGCTTGAACTCCATCGTAGTTTTCTCATGTATGGACAAATAATTTTATTTTTCAAACTTAGAATGAGTCATCGATCTTCGAGACATACTGCTAGGGAAGAGACTTTTCCTAGAGGAGGAGATGGCGGTGTACTAGATTACCCAGCTATGTTCGAGGCTATGATGGCAGCGATCATGAGGAGTGTACCCACTCCCGGAGCAGCCGCGATAGATGTTGGTGTTCAAGTGCAGGTACTGAGGGTGGTTGACTTCGCAAAACTATGTAAGGCTTTCACTTCTCTTGGTTGGAAGTAGTTCAAGAGGACATAGCCAAATATAGAGATTCAAGGGTGGCTTGATACTTGTGTTCGGATATTAGGAAACTTGGGTATTGAGGATGTGACTAAGAGGAAGCTTGCATCAAGGAAGATATAGGGTAGAACTATGGATTGGTGGAACTCTATCACGTTAGAGACACCAGATGATGAGACTGCTTGGGATCAGTTCTGAGTCAAGTTTGATACGAAGTTCATTTCTACCGCCCAGAAGTCAGTTATGTTCAAGTGGTTTGTTGAGCTAGAATGGAATGATCGACCAATGTTGGAGCATGTTTCTGACTTTGAACCTTTATCCAAGCATGCTCGTTCGTATATTGAGACTCCTTACCAAAAGAACGAGAAGTTTGTCATGGTCTTGGACAAATACCTTGGGAATCAGCTGGTTGATCATTTGGATGACACTTATGAGAACATTATCGAGAAATCTTCGAGGTATGAGAGTTTGTTTCCCAAGGAAGAGGCCGTTTTTGCAACCAAAGAGGGCCTGAAACCACAACAAGGAGGCAATAACAAAAAGGGGAATGGGAAAAGGAAGCAACAATAGCAAGGGAAGGATAGTCAGAAGAAGCTGAAGGGCGAAGTGACTTACTACAACTGCCACAAAAGCACCATTTTTCCAAGGATTGTAAGAATCTGAAAGTTGAGAGAAAGTGTCACAACTGTGGCAAGCATGGGCATTTCAAAAAAGGACTGTCCAGAACCAGCTAAGGGTAAGCAGATAGTGAAGGCATATGCTTTGGACACTGTTCCATCTTCTTTAAGGGCTCCTACGGCAGAGGAGAAAGGGAAGAGTGTTGTTGTTGTTCAAGATACGCTTTCTGTTGGAGGTTTTTTAGTTCGAGTGTTGTTTGATACTGGAGCATCGCATTCTTTCATTAGTAATGAGCTTGTATGTCGCTTGGGTTTGGATTTTGAGATTTGTGATAGACCATTGGTTGTGACTAATATAGTCGGGGGTTCGTCTAGTTTGTGTTTGATTTGTCATGGTCTAGTGTTGTCGAGTCATGGTTACTCCTTTGTGTGTGATTGCTTTGTTTTGAACCTCACTCGGTTTGGGATCATTTTGGGTATAGACTGGCTTAAGAGGTATGCCGCAAAAGTGTATTTGCGAGAAGCTCGAGGTGACAGTCGAAAATGTGGAAGGGAGAATGGTTGTGATTCGATGTAAGCCAGAAGACGGGGTCTTCGTAAGCTTTTTATATTCGTTTGTGATTCCATGGGAAGACTTGTCATCTATGCCGATCGCGAGTGGGTTTGATGATGTCTTTGATGGGGCCAAAGGGTTATCGCCGCATCGCGAGATTGAGTTCATGATCGATTTGGTCTAAGGTGCTAGACCTATCGTTGTGCCTCTTAGGCGGATGGCGCCTAAGGAACAACGAGAGTTAGAGGTGCAAGTATGTGACCTTTCGGAAAAGGATTCATTCGGAAGTGTGTGTCCTAATGGGGTGCACCAGTTGTGTTGCAACCAAGGCTGATGGATCTTTAAGATTGTGTTGATTATCGTGAGCTGAACAAGGTGACCTAGAAGAACAAGTATCTATTGCCGAGGATAGATGACTAGTTTGATCGGCTTCACAAAGACATATTGTTTTCTCAAATGGATTTGGCAACGAGATTTCACCAATTGAGAGTGGCGAAGGATAATGTGCCGAAGACAACATTTAGGACACCATCTGGTTTCTTTGAGTGGTTGGTGATGCCGTTTGGATTGACTAACGCGCCAATTTATTTCATGGATCTTATCAATAAGGTTTTTAGAGATTAGTTGAACAAGTTCGTGCTTATGTTCGTGGATGATATCCTGGTTTACTCCCGGAATGAGGATGAGCATAAGATGCACTTGCAAGTTGTTTTGGAAATCTTGCGAAAGCATTAGCTAAAAGCTAAGTTTTCGATGCGCCACTTCTGGAAGAATGAAGTGAGATTCTTATGCCATGTTGTTTCTGGAAACAGAATAGCGGTGGATCCCGCTAAGGTAACAACAATCCAAGACTGGGACTGACCTAAGAATGCGACGGTTGTTTGGAGTTTCCTTGGATTGGTGGGGTATTATCGTCGTTTTATCAAGGATTTCTCCAAGATAGTTCACCATTAACAGGATTGACGAAGAAGAATCAGGTGTTTACATGGAATGCGAAGTGTGAGCAAGCTTTTGGAATCCTGAAAGAGAGACTGACGAGTGCTCCTGTTTTGACCATTCCAAGCGGGAATGAAGAGATGGTGGTATACACCGATGCATGTGATACTGGACCTGGAGCAGTGTTGATGCATAAAGATAGAGTTGTGGCATATGCGAGTCAACAACTGAAGCCGCACGAAAGGAATTATCCGACTCATGATTTCGAGTTAGCGGCGATCGTGTTTTCTATGAAGATGTGGAGACATTACCTCTTGGGAGTTCGATTCAAGATGTTTATGGATCACAAGTCGTTGAATTATCTTTTCAACTAAAAGGATTTGAATCTTCAGCAGCAACGGTGTTAGAAAGTTTAGCATCTTATGATTTTGGTATAGCCTATACTCCTTGTAAAGGTAACGCAGTGTGTAACACCCCGTAATTTCAGCAACATTAAAAAGGGTAAATTAATTTAATTTAACAATCAGAATTAAGGGAAATTGACTACGTCATTGCGTCCGCCTCAAAATTCTGGTCAATATAGACATTTGGTTTGCGTAAAACATACACCGTTTAGAAGTTATGAAGGTTTGAAGTTTGTATACGCGCAGATAAGTATATATGTGTATGTATATATATAGGGACCAGGTATTCAAAATTTCAGTTCAAATTTCGAAAATCCCGTAGGCGGTAAAATTCCCGCCCCAGGGGTGTCGACCCCATAGTAGGGGTTTCGACCCCATAAGGGGGGGTCGACCCCCCTAGGGCTTAGGTGGCAGTCGATTTCTAGGGGGCTGGCAGCTATAAATAAAGGTCCATTTCTCTTGTTTTCTTCACTGGAAATCAATGGAAGCCAAATGATGCTGGTGCCTGAACTGAAACGAATCCTTTTCTTCAACAACAATCAACTAGAGCTAATCAGTTAGAGATTCGCGTATAGATCTGAGTTTCAACACCAACAGTTTCTCTTCTATCTTCTAAAGTCCAAACACTGTGAGTTTAATTACTTTTAGATTTAAATGATTAAAAGTAAAATGTGATACGACTGTGATTTAGATCCGGTATAAATTGTGAATCTATGATACTCTTGGATCTTAAAATTTAATCATGCTAGATCTACCTTTATAGATCTAATTCACTTGTGGTTAATTTATCATGTCACATTTGTGGATCTTGACCTTTAATTATGTATGTGGTTAATTTGGATCTATCATTATTTGGACAGTTAAATCCTTGTTTAGATCTAATTATCTATCTAGATCATCTTGTACCTATCATGTCGTGGTTAGTTTAGATTGGTCATTAATTGGACATGTGAATCCTTATTAAGATCTATTCATGCCTATTATGACATCCTTAGTATGTTACATCTAGTTTTATTATGTTCACTAGATCTATTTTTATGTGTCAACCTTATCACTATGTCAATTACATGTCTATGTCAGTACATTTACTTATGACAGTTATGTTAGAATAATCACCATTGTCATCTTCTCATCATCTTTCCCTTTTATTGTTTATGGCCAGGCTACTTTCTAGCTTAGGCATGCCACCAAATATTTGCGAATGCATTAGTTAGGGAACAGGAGAAAACATTAGAATTGGCATAACTTGAGTAATGAATATGAATTTGGACATATAATTCACTATGAATATAATTGGGTAAATGGGCATGAACACCTATAAAGACATAGGTATAGTTAATTGGCTAATAATTAAAATGCCTAGGATTATAGTAATTAGAAACTGTAACTACACTTATGACAAGAGGTTAGATTGCATTTGTGGTGGAAGTCTGCCCCGACCCGACTGGCATATCCAGCAACCGCAAATGCTGAATCTAATGTGAGGGGTATAAGTGCACAAATACGAGATGGGCCAAGACACGAGGTTAGGCCCAACTTATGGAAGAAGTCTGACCGGACCCGACCGGCATATCCAACATCCACAAGTTGTAGGCCTAATGTGGGAGGTCCAGCCCATTATAACCATAAATGGACATGGTAACGAATTGGAATACTTAACCTAGTTGAATCCATAGGGATTGTGTGAACATGAACATGAATAGGGGTTAAGTAAACTTGGTTGAACAATGGAAGGATTAAGTTAAGTATATCTGAGATGGGTGGGTAATATTTAAATATAGGCCCACAAAATTTAACCAATTGGGGGTTATGTATTAAAGACACCTATAGGTAAGCATAACTGACCGAAAGATTGGGGTTATATAATTAAAGACACCTTTTTAGGTAAATATAACCTGTGGAAAACCTAGTGGGGGATACAAGACAAAGGGGAGAGCTTGTATCATATTGTGTGGCACCCGTTTCAGTTAGTAACCAGGAGTAAGTATCAAACAAAGTACTTCGAACTAGGTCGGAGAAGGGGCACGCTTACTGAGCCGATTGTAAGAGATCCAAACGTGGAGGACGGTGTGGGCGGTGCAAACCGACCGGGTCATGTGCGTGCACGGGCCGGGCAGAGGGGGATAAGACGACCGTGACCCTTGTAAATATGTGGCTGTGCATATCAGCGAAGGCTTGCCTATTTAGTACGTGATACATCCAACGGTGGGGTCATCACAGATTATCTACGCGGATTAGGGAGCCGATTGATTAGGGTAGTAGTAATGGTACATTTGGACGTATGCCTAAGTCTACCACCTTAGAGTGGAAGGGATCATCTCATTCTGGTCATACTAGTAATAGTGCAGAGTAATCTTTAAGGAAGCGTATACACTCTATCCTGTTTACCTTGTCATACTTAACTTTTGTGATGTCATCTTTCTAATCCACTTTATATGCCTGCCATGCTACTTTTATTTATTTACTTACTAAAAGTAACTGGACTCGCCAGACTTTATATCTGACCCTTTTTGTTTCCTCTTCTTTCTTCCGTTCCCCCCACCCCCACCCCCCAGTTCTCAGGGCGGAAACACTCAGGCTTGACTATGATTCTGCTTCTATTTTGCTAGGAGCTGCTCTTGAAGTATTGCTCAAGTTCTTATCTTTACTATGGCTTTGTCTCTTTTTGGGGAATTATGCTTTTTATGTACTCTGATGGAACAAGACAGAAAAGTTTTATCTTTTTGTAATGGCTTTTATGTAGTTTCAGACTTGTGATATTTTGGACCGCAATGTTATGATTTATGTTGAAATAAAAAATATGAATTCCGTTGTTGCTTTTATATCTGTCCCGTAATGTTTTCGTTTCTGCTTACCTATAACGCTTCACGAAACTTAATGCATTCTCTTAATGAGTGACATTAACGGACATGGGGTGTCACACTTGGTATCAGAACCAGGTTTACCATACTAGATAAAAGTTTTTGAAAATTTATTTTCAAAATTGGTTTAAAAGAAAGCATTTTCAAAAAGAAAATTCTATTTTGAAAAACATTCCCCCAAAAAGACATAAGTAATATCTTTCGATCCCTTGTCTAAATCTCTTTCCTTTTCTTTTTCAGCATGTATGGGGAACCTAATGTTCTAGAGGGCATTACGATACCAGGGTGGTTCTGTAGGTATCTGGAGGCCAAGGCGCCTGCCGAAGGCCAAGGAAACGTTCCTCCCCCAGCTGCACCCATTGTTCCTCCTCCTCCTCCGCATGTAGACAACTTCACTAAGATCTACAAAGATTTCCGTGCTATGGGAGGAAAGTCATTCCATGGAACCGAGACATTCGTAGAGGCAAGGAATTGGCTCAAGGATACCAAGGACTTGTTTGTGATCTTTGAAGTAGAAGATCAAAGGAAGATTCAGTTAGTTGCTTGGCTACTGAAAGATGAAGCTTCTTTTTGGTGGGAAGTTACCCAAACTGGACGTCCAGTAGAGACATGGAATGATTTTAGGCAAAGATTTGAAATGAAATTTCTTCTCCAAGATGAGAAAAGCATGCAAATGGAGAGGTTCTTGGCGCTCAAACAAGGAAACTTGACTGTTAAAGAATATGTGAACAAATTCAACCAGCTAGCTAGGTTTGGATTAGAGTTGGTGGACACTTCGCATAAGAAGGCTTTGCGGTTTTTCAAAGGACTTAATGAGCCCCTTCATGGGTTGGCTATGTCCCACATTCCAATGGGAGCTACTTTTGAAAGGCTTGTTGATATGGCCTTGATGCATGAGGAAGACAAGGGAGAAAAGAAGGATGTAAAGGCTGAGAAAACAACGCAAAACAAGATGATTTGGCCTAAGAAGGAACAACAACAACAACAACAACAACAAAAGAAAGGCGGAAAGAATGACAAGGCTAAGGATAAGAGGAAGTGTCACAGTTGTGGGCGAGAAGGTCACTTGGTGAAGGACTGCAAAAGAAGGAAGAATTCTTGCTTCAATTGCGGAGAGGTCGGACACTTTGCTAGGGATTTCCCGAAGAAATAGGGACAAGGTCAAAGGGGAGGAACTTCTAGAGGGAAGGTGCATGCTCTCGCGATCAGTGCTCCTGATAGAGGTAGAAGAATTTCTGTGGAAGATTTAATTTCTCTTTCAGATCATCTTACTAGAACACTTTTTGATTCTGGCGCTTCACATTCATTTATATCTAGTTCTGTGGTTGAATCTCTGCACTTAAATACTAGTATGGTAGTGGATCCCGTTGTTGTCTCAAACCCCATTGGTGGTTCGGCTCATTTGTCTATGATTTGTCGGGGTTTGAGGATATCTATCTTAGGCGTCGAGTTTGAGTGCGACGCGTATATGCTTGGGTTTATGGGCTATGGGTTGATTCTAGGGATGGATTGGCTAACCATGTATGGTGCCATTCTAGATTGCGAGAGGAGGGTCGTTAGGCTTCTGTCTTATCATGGGAAGACCCTCGAGATTTCTTGTGACCCGCAAGGGTCGGTTATGCTTAGTTTCCTAGAGTCTCTTGACGCATCTATCGATGATATGCAATTTGTTCTGGTAGTCCGAGATTATTCTGATGTTTTTGATGATGTACGGGGTTTACCTCCGAGGCGCGAGATTTATTTCTGTATATATCTGGTGGACAATGCAAAGCCAGTTGCAATACCAGTACACCATATGGCTCCGAGGGAAAGGAGGGAGCTGAGTAAACAAGTAGGGGAGCTACTTGAAAAAGGTTTATCAAGCAAAGCATATCTGAATGGGGTGCTTCCAGTAGTATTCGCAACTAAGGAGGATGGTTCACTTCGCTTGTGTGTGGACTATAGAGAGTTGAATAAACTCACCAAGAAGAACAGACACCCGCTTCCAAGGATTAATGATTTATTTAATCAGCTTGTTGGTGCCTCGGTATTTTTTTTAGTTAGACTTGGCCATGGGGTTTCATTAGTTGAGGGTGGCTGAGGACAGTATAGATAAGACTACTTTTAGAACTCCGGATGGTTTCTTTGAATGGCTAGTTATGCCTTTTGGGTTGACGAATGCACCCGCCTATTTTATTGATCTAATGAGTATGGTGTTTCGGGAGTTTATAAATAAATTTGTCGCGGTCTTTGTTGATGATATCTTGATCCTCCAAGAGCAAAGAAGAGCATGCCCAACATTTGACAGAAGTTTTGAAAACTCTCTATGCGCATTAACTTAAGGAAAAGTTCTCCAAATGCCATTTTTAGAGAAAAGAGGTGAGATACTTAGGGCATGTAGTCTCCAAAGAAGGGATAGCTGTAGATCCCGCAAAGGTGGTTGCAGTGCAAGATTGGAAAATTTTGAAAATTGCAACAGAGGTGAGAAGCTTTCTTGGATTGGCAGGCTATTATAGGAAGTTCATTAATGACTTCGCAAAGATATCAGTCCCTCTTACCAGGCCGACAAAGAAGAACTTAGCATTTTCATGAGATACAGTTTGTGATGTTGCTTTCCAACGTTTGAAGAGGGCTCTGACAACAACCCTAGTCTTGACCTTGCCTGATGGGAGCAAAGTATTTACGGTTTACACTGATGCATGTGGTACTAGGCTTGGTGCGGTCCTGATGCATGAAGGAAAGGTAGCGTGTTATGGGGGTAGACAGTTGAGAGTTCATGAGAAGAACTACCCTACCCATGATTTAAAGCTAGCTTCCATAGTATTCACGCTTAAGACATGGCGTCATTATTTACTTGGAGAGAAGTTCGAATTATACGCCGATCATAAATCTCTCAAGTACCTATTCTCGTAAAATGATCTTAATTTAAGGCAACAAATGTGGATGGAGTTCCTAGCTTCTTATGATTTCGAAATCGCTTATATGCCTGACAAGGGTAATGTGGTGGCCGATGCACTAAGTAGGCAGAGGATGGCCTTAAGTCCTCTGTTTGTGGAAAAGAAGAGCTTGGAGTTCATATCAACTTTTGCCATTAGACCCTACATAGAGATTTTGCTTGATTTATATGCATCGCTAGAAATACGACCAACCCTTATGGATCAGATAGGAGCTTCACAGCGAAGTGATCCACAGATTTTAGACATCATGGATAAGCTCAGAAAAGGGGAGACTTCTAATCACCTTAGTAGATATTCCATAGATGAAAAAGGGTGGTTGCGACGAGATGAAAGGCTTTGTGTTCCTCAATCGGGAAGCTTGATAAAGGTACTCCTAGAAGAAGCCCACCATTCTAAGATGACTATTCATCTAGGTAGTGATAAGATGTACAGAGACATGAAGAGGGTTTTCTTTTAGGCTGGGATGAAGAAAGATGTGGCAGAGTTTGTTTCTCAATGTTTAGTTTTTCAGCAAGTCAAAGCTGAGCAAAAGAAGCCCTGTGGTCTTCTTCATCCTTTGGAAGTTCCACAGTGGAAGTGGGAGGGCGTCTCCATGGTTTATAGATGGTTTGCCTAGATCGAAGAAAGGCAACACCAGTATCTAGGCTGTGGTGAACAGACTCACCAAGAGCGCTCATTTCATTCCAGTCAAGAGTAAGAGGACGGCATCATGGTTGGCAGCAATTTAAGTTCGTGAGATAGTTCGTCTTCATGGAGTACCTTCCAACATCGTAAGCGATCGTGACCCCATCTTCACCAATGAATTTTGGAGGAGCTTGCAAGAAGAATTAGGTACACAGTTGTGTTTGAGCACTGCTTATCATCCTCAGACCGATCGGCAGACGGAGAGGGTGAACAAAATTCTTGAGGATCTTTTAAGGCTGTGTATCCTAGACTTCGGAAGGACTTGGGAAGAGCATCTTCCTTTAGTAGAGTTTGCCTACAACAACAGTTATCAAGCTAGCATTGGTATAGCACCCTTTGAAGCATTGTATGGACGACCATGTAGATCACCAACTTGTTGGTGGGAACCTACAGAAAGATTATTACTTGGACCAGATATGGTTAGAGAAACGTCCGAGAAGATTGACCTTATTCGGTGACGAATGAAGACAACTCAAGATAGGTAGAAATCCTATGCGTACAAGAGAAGGACTGACATCGAATTTGAAGTGGGAGACTTAGTTTTTATTAAAGTATCACCTCTAAGGAATGTGGTTCGCTTCAGATCTGTAGGGAAGTTGGCACCCAGATTTGTGGGACCATTTCCCATAACTGAAAGGATCGACCAAATGACTTATAGAGTAAAGCTACCAGAAAAATCTATCCGGCGTTCATGATGTTTTCCACGTTTCTCATCTACGGAAGTGCTTGCATGATACCGCGGAAGTTATTGAGCCAAGTATATTGGATGAAGTAGAAGTGGAGCGGGAGGCGACGGTCAGACGAGTCCCTACCCGTAGTCTTGGATCAGAAGTTAAGAAGCTACGCAATAAAGAAATCAAGCTGATAAAGGTTCAATGGGGAAATAACCCAGAGGATGCGACTTGGGAGACCGAAGACAAGATTCGTGCTTCGTACCCTTTCTTTTCCAAGGGTATGTCCTTGGCTCCTTTTCCAAAGTTTTATCTATGCTTGTTTCTATCATTTTAGTATGTCGTATCAATAGTATTTTCGACCTTTAGATAGGAATCCTATGGATGTAAACATATGTTTGAGATATGTTATGTTTGATGGATGCAAGTGGATGCAAGTGTTTGCTAATGGTTGCCTGTGGATGCATATACACACACATTAAGCACTAGATCGGCTCAATCACTCTCATACTACATATGGATATGTGTGCATTTTTCTTTTCTTTTAGTGGGTGAAAATGGATGTATTAGCATATGGATGTTGCATTTGGACTAATGAGTGTGCACACATATAGAACTTACATGTTATAATAGGATTATTTGCATACATATTGGATTCATGGCACTAACATACATTGCATTGAGGAGGTCGACTGAAGCAGTAGACCGACTAATCTTCGCATTAGTATTGGGACATATACACACACCTTTGCATACGTTCATATAAGCACTAGAAGTCTTTAAGGACAATGGATGCTTGTGATTGTTGGATGAGTAGATGGGTGATGGATGGTAGGATATACACTCTTCTTAACTTGAAGATTTCGGGGGCGAAATCCTTTGAGTAGGGGAGAATGTAACACCCCGTAATTTCAACAACATTAAAGAGGATAAATTAATTTAAATTAATAATCAGAATTAAGGGAAATAGACTGTGCCATTGCGTCCATCTCGAAATTTTGGTCAAGATAGACATTTGGTGTGCATAAAACGGACACCATATGAAGAAGTTATGAAGGTTTGAAGTTTGTATGCGCGCAAGATAATTATATATATAGGGACCAGGAATTCAAAATTTCAGTTCAAATTTCGAAAATCTCGTAGGCGATAAAATTCATGTCCCAGGGGTGTCGACCCCATAAGTGGGGTCGACCCCGGGGTCAACCCCATAAAGAAGGGTCGACCCCCCTAGGGCTGAGGTGCCAGTCGATTTCTGGGGGGTTGGAAGATATAAATAAAGGTCTATTTCTCTTGTTTTCTTCACTGGAAATCAATGGAAGTCAAATGCTGTCGGTGCCTGAACTAAAACGAATCCTTTTATTCAACAACAATCAACTAGAGCTAATCAATTAGAGATTCGCGCATAGATCTGAGTTTCAACTCCAACAATTTCTCTTCTATCTTCTAAAATCCAAACACTATAAGATTAGTTACTTTTAGATTTAAATGATTAAAAGTAAAACATGATATGACTGTGATTTGGATCTGGTATAAATTGTGAATCTATGATACTCTTGGATCTTAAAATTTTATCATGCTAGATCTACCGTTATAGATCTAAATCACTTGTGGTTAATTTCATGTCACATTTGTGGATCTTGACCTTTATCTATGTCTGTGGTTAATTAGGATCTGTTATTATTTGCACAGTTAAATCCTTGTTTAGATCTAATTATCTATCTAGATCATCTTGTACCTATCATGTTGTGGTTAATTTAGATCTGTCATTAATTGGACATGTGAATCCTTATTTAGATCTATTCATGCCTATTATGACATCCTGAGTATGTTAGATCTAGTTTTCTTATGTTCACTAGATCTATTTTTATGTGTCCACCTTATCGCTGTGTCAATTACATGTCTATGTCAGTATATATACTTATGCCAGTTATGTTAGAATAATCACCATTATCGTCTTCCCATTACCTTTCCCTTTTATTGTTTATGGCCAGGCTGCTTTCTAGCTTAGGCATGCCACCAAATATATGTGAATGCGTTAGTTAGGGAACGGGGGAAAACATTAGAATTGGCATAACTTGAGTAATGAACATGAATTTGGACATATAATTCACTATGAATATAATTGGGTAAACGGGCATGAACACCTATAAAGACATATGTATAGTTAATTGGTTAATAATTAAAATGCCTAGGATTATAGTAATTAGAAATTGTAATTGCACTTATGACACGAGGTTAGATTGCATTTGTGTGGAAGTCTGCCCGGACCTAATCGACATATCCAGCAACTGCAAATGTTGAATCTAATATGAGGGTTCTAAGTGCACAAATACGAGACGGGGTAAGAAACGAGGTTAGGCCCAACTTGTGGAAGAAGTCTGCCCGAACCCGACCGACATATCCAGCATCCACAAGTTGTTGGCCTAATGTTGGAGGTCTAGCCCATTATAACCATAAATAGACATGGTAAAGAATTGGAATACTTAACCTAGTTGAATCCATATGGATTGTGTGAACATGAACATGAATAGGGGTTAAGTAAACTTGGTTGAACAATGGGAGGGTTAAGTTAAGTATATCTGAGATGGGTGGGTATAGGCCTACAAAACTTAACCAATTGGGGGTTATGTATTAAAGACACCTATAGGTAAGCATAACCGGCCGAAAGATTGGGGTTATATAATTAAAGTCACCTTTTTGGGTAAATATAACCTGTTGTAAACCTAGAGGGGGATATAAGACAAAGGGGAGAGCTTGTATCATATTGTGTGGGGCCCGTTTCAGTTAGTAACCCGAAGTAGGTATCAAACAAAGTACTTCGAACTAGGTCGGAGAAAGGGCACGCTTACTGAACTGATTGTAAGAGATCCAAATGTGGAGGACGGTTTGGGCAGCGCAAACTGACCGGGTCATGTGCGTGCATGGGCCGTGCGGAGGGGGATAAGACGACCGTGACACCTGTAGATATGGGGCTATGCATATCAGTGAAGGGTTGCCACTTTAGGACATCATTAATCCTATGGTGGGGCCGGCACAGAGTATCTACGTGGATTTGGGAGCTGATCGATTAGGGTACATTTAGACGTATGCCTAAGTCTACCACTTATAGTGGAAGGGATCATCTCATTCTGGTCATACTAGTAATAGTGCAGAGTAATCTTTAGGGAAGCGTATGCACTCTATCCTGTTTACCTTATCATACTTACCTTTTGTGATGTCATCTTTCTTATCCACTTTATATGCCTGTCATGCTACTTTATTTATTTACTTACTAAAAGTAACTGGATTCACCAGATTTTATGTCTGTTCTTTTTTGTTTCCTCTTCTTTCTTCTGTTTCCCCCAGGTTCTCAGGGCAGGAACACTCAGGCTTGACCGTGATTCTTCTTTTATCTTGCTAGGAGCTGCTCTTGAAGTATTGCTCAAGTTCTTATCTCTTTATGGCTTTGTCTCTTTTAGGGAAATTATGCTTTTTATGTACTCTGATGGAACAAGACAGAAAAGTTATATATTTTTGTAATGGCTTTTATGTAGTTTCAGACTTGTGATATTTTGGACCGCGATGTTATGATTTATGTTGAAATAAAAATTTTGAATTCCGCTGTTGCTTTTATATCTGTGTTGTAATGTTTCCGTTTCTGTTTGCCTATAACGCTTCACGAAACTTAATGAATTCTCTTAATGAGTGACATTAACAGACATGTGGTGTCACACTGTGGCAGAAGCGTTAAATCGAAGACTTGCAGGTTTGGGAGCTATTTTTCAGAATGGAATCACCTTAAGTACTTGGGCGGATTTGATTTCAGGCCTCTGTGTGAGTTAGAGCCTGAAGTGTTGGCAAGTTTATCGATATGACCTACTCTCATCGAAAGGATCGATGAAAGCTAAAAGCATAATGGAAAGCTTATCGAGATCATTCAGAAGTTAGAACCAGAGGATAAGGAATTCAAAGTTGATCGAGAGGGTTGGCTTCGTAAAATAGGATGGGCTGATTGTTCCACATATTGATTGATTGAGAGATGTGGTTCTGAGAGAATGTCATCACTCAAAGTTGACGATTCATCCCGGTGGTAATAAGTTGTATCAGGACATGAAGCGAGCTTACTACTGGGAAGGGATGAAGAGGAATGTTGGAAATTTCATTTCTAAGTGCGTAACTATGAGTTGGTGAAAGATGAGTAGAAGAAACCGAGTAGACTGCTTCAGCCATTGGAAGTTCCTACATGGAAATTAGAGCAAGTATTGATGTATTTTATCAATGTACTACTTAGAACCAGGGCAAGAAATGAAGGAATTTGGGTCATAGTGGATCGCTTGACCAAAAGTGCAAGGTTTATTCATGTCAGATCGACTAGAACAACATCGAAGTTGGATGAGCTGTATATTAAACGAATTGTTCTATTCCATGGTATCCGAAAGAGCATAGTGAGTGATCGAGATCCATTGTTTACGAGAGAATTTTGGAAGAATTTGTAAGAGACTTTGGGAACCGAGTTGTGTTTGGGTACGGCTTATCATCCCCAAATAGATGGTCAAACCGAGAGAGTTAACCGAGTTTTGGAAGGTCTCCTAAGAGCTTGTGTATTGGACGTCGGGAGATCATGGGAAGACCATCTACATCTAGTTGAGTTTGCATACAATAATAGCTACCAGCCGAGCATTGGGATGGCACCATACGAGGCATTATATGGTAGACCGTGTAATTCTCTGGCATGTTGGTTAGAGATTGGAGATAAGTTGATACTTGTGCTAGAAATGATAAGAGAGACCACGGATTGTATCGAGATCGTTCGACAATGAATGAACGCAGTCAAGATCGTCAAAAGAGTTAGGCCGATAAGCGTCGAAAAGATTTGGAGTTCGACGTGGGTAACATGATTTTCGTGAAGATTTCGCTGTTGAAGAATGTTGTATGATTCGAAAGTAAAGGAAAGTTAGCTCCAAGGTCGTTGGCCCATTTCTGAAATTGAAGCGGATTGGAAAGCTCACGTACAGATTAGATTTACCCGAGAAGATGTCAAGTATGCACAATGTTTTTCATGTGTCTTTTCTATGGAAGTTTGTGCACGATTCGAATGTAATGGTATCTCCGGATCAGTATGATGACCTAGAAGTCGAGTCCGTAGTTTCTGAACATCGTAAGCCGCTTCGGGTTATGGGGAATGACACGAAACAACTTACGAGGAAGGTGGTTAAGCTAGTCAAGATGCAATGGAGTGAGGATGATGGCGATTATACGTTGGAAACGGAAGGCTGTATGAAGACAATCCATCCAGAACTATTCATTGGTATGACCAATTAATAACATGTCACCCTTACACCATTGTAACTTGTATTATTCGTTAGAATTCCGCGTGTTAGGTTAAGTCTATGGATGCATGGTTTGATGGATGATAGTTTGGATGGTAAAATTGATTGTTCATGGATGATAGGCAGGTATAATGGTTTTGGTTGCACGTGTTTGCCTGGAATTTCGGGGAGGAAATTCCTAAGGGGGGAAGAATGTAACGACCTACAATTTTCGTATCAGAGGATCATAAAATATTTTTTATTTAATTCTCCAAGGGTCGGATCATTCTCATATTTTGATATGCGGTTCATGGGGGCGTGAGACATGTCTATGATTTTTACCAATTTTGTTTGTGACCATTTTGCCCATGTTGTTTTTGTTTAAGGCATAACTTTTGATAGGGATTGAATCGGGTACTGGGACCGATTTCATTGGAAAGAAATGATGTTTCCAATTCCGTAGAATGGTCACATTAAAGATTTAGTTCAGCGGTTTTGGAGAAATCACTACTTTAGTGCTACACATTTTCTGGACTGGCTAATTAGTCATTAGTGGGCTGATTAGTGAGGCCCATTAAGGCTGGGGTTGTTGGCTATAAAAAGGAGGGTAGAGGTAAGGAGAATTGTTTAGTTTCTATATTTATCTATTTGGTTAGGGTTTGTGATTCTTCCTACTCCATTCAAATACCTCTCCACTTCATTTAATTCATAAATCTAAATGAGAAGATTGAAGCTCAACATGGAAGAAGGGTAAATCGCATCAAAGTGATTGACTCACAAGCCGCTCTTCGTTGTCTGGATTAGAGTTTAGTTGATTTCAAGCTATTTCGTGGATTTGGTGAGTGATAAGCATCTCTTGCGCGGATTCAATCGAGTATATGGGTTATTTGATCTTATTTTCATCATTTCAAGTTGTTTTCACCTCGATCTAATCGATGTCTGTATATTTTGAATTCGGATCACCATTGGATCTAATCTAGTAAGAATATAACAATGACTTCATATGTTAATGATGAGATCATATGTTTATGCAAGTTCAGATCCATAAATTGTTTCGTTTATTATTTTATAATGATTTGGTGAATTTCATATGTTTGTTGATGATTATTGGTTATACTAGTTCTTGCTTGATGATTTCTAGTTAATTGTTGATTTGGTCATGGAAACTTTTGTTCGATTGCATGAATTTGGAGTTGGATTGATTTCGAGTTTGGATCAAGTCTTGATTTGCAAGAATCAGATGGATCGTGTGAGTTTTGGCCACGTTCGGGGATGGATCAGTGTTCAAAGATGATGTATCGCATGAAGTATTGCCCAAGGAATGACGGATCGATCGATTTGGGTGATGGATCGGTCATACAACTAGCTTTAGGCGATGGATCGGCATGGCATGGATCAGGCATGTGGTATTTTGACGGATCGGTAAGGTACTGGGTCGTGGATCAGATCGATGAGGAAATGTGATGGATCGGTGCTCATTCTGATGGATAGGGCATGGGAACTTGATGATGGATCATTAGCAATTTTGGGTATCGCTGCAAATGGATCGGGTAAGGGGGCAGATGATGGATCGACCGCCGATCCATTGATTGATCGGCCACCGATCCATTAATGGATCGGTTGGCATAAACGTTAGATCGGCTCGTATATAGGGTTGATCGGGTAAAGGGCTACGCACACAGGAATTGTGTGATCGGACGTTGCGCACATGGGGGATCTGCTGGAGACGTTGGATCGGGCATAAGTGTGGACCAACGGATCGTTGAGCATAGCAAGGAGATGGAAATGCTGTGCAAAGGTGAATGAAACACTTTGGATCGTTGTGCATAACAAAGAGATGAAACGCTATGGAAGGTGAACAATCCATATGAGAGACAGTAAGTAATCCATCGGATATCGACAAAGTGATGTTTATTTTTGGCTCGATGCTGGATGTAGCTTCGACGTGAATTCAGGGTGGAATGTTCAAAGTATTGTGAAGTATTCGTTGATTAATGAAATGCAACGAATGAGAAGATGACTCAAGGGTGTTTCAGTTCGTGGATAATGGTTGCTCAAGATGATCTGAGCTTATGGATAGTCGTTGGTGATGACGACTAGAGTATGAAGGCCGAGAATTATCCTTAATCGGAGGTTCTATGGGGCTCAAAGCAGGGGTATCGTGGGGACTCCCATTAGGATCTGACTCGATAAAGATCGTGTACCCTGGGCAGTCATTATAGGCCTAGTTGTCTTCATGAATTGGACAAACATACGAGTCATGATGGCGTTTGGAGTTTATCTAGAACTGGGTTACCATTAGCCCTTGATAGACGGCATGTTGTGGCCAATCATACGATTAACGATGGTCTCAAGGCGAGGCAGGCGGTGAAAGCTGGAGTCATGGATACTATCGTTTGTATCGTCTTATGTGTATTATCCAGTGTCGAGGGAGATATTTCTTGGGTGATTGTCTGATGTTGCTTTAGGCCTTCGGGGCTTGTTCTTGAGGGATGTCGAACTCCATTAGGATAGTCTATGCTTAATTATTGGCCTCTATGAATGGTACTGTTTGTTTCTCTACTGATTGTTGTAAAGGCTTTCAGTGTCGAATGTGGAGGAGACGGGTTGGGGTTCTTCTCTGTTGTTGTGTTGGTAGATTGGATGATTAATCTGCCTATTTCTCATATACTTTATTGATGATGTTAGATAGTTGTTTATTGCTCATTAAGACTGTTGTTTGACTCAAGGTTTTAAGTCTCCCTCTTATTAACTTGGTTGTTCATCCATGTATTGGATGGGCAGACTGAGTACCAGATAGTAGATCTTGATGAGGACGATGCTGCTGAGCGACGACGAGCAGGAGGCTAGCGTATTATTTACTACTACCTACTATTTGTTGTTTTCGTTGTTATGATTGTTGTTTCTTTTAGTGACTTGTAGTGAGGCATTTTGTACAGATTCTAGTGATGTAATCCAATATGATGTATGGATATTTTCTTTAACTATAATATGGAAGTTTCGATTTAGTTCAACGATGCTTCACTATTACTTCCTGTTGTATATATTCTATTATATTTTATCCTTGCGCTGTGAGTTATACGACAGGTTCTGCTTGTTGTTATATCCTGATCATCGTCCAAAGCTGCCGGGCACGTCTTTCAACGTATTATTTGCAACGACCTGTCTTTTTGACTGCTCCAAGTCGGCAATTAAACTAACTCAAAACGCTCAAAATGACAGATAGTTATTTAGCTTACAGGGTTTAAACAGAACAAACACACAGAATCACAACTGTTAGGGATTGCGGAATGGATCGTTAAGGGAAACTAACACTAAAGGAGAGTGAATAGTGTTTTTGAGAATTTTAACAAAATCTAAAACTTATATAATCTAATATATGAATCATACACCACAGAGATAATCACAGACACATACTCGAACACAAACACAAAGATAAATAAAAATAAAATGCAGAAAAGGAAAGAACACACCGGATTTTATACTGGTTCAGATTACTCCTACGTCCAGTCCCATGCAACGCTGGATTGCGCAGAGCGTTATTATTATATCAATATCCAAGTACAACCCCATAGTTTCATGGCTACAAGGCTAACATAAATTCCAACACTCTTGATTTCACGGCCACAAGATTACCGCCGATTCCATTGGTCAAGTATATTCCCCTTGATTTCCCAGCTACAAGGTTAACACCGCTCCGTTTCCTTGGTTTTAAGGCTACAAGGAACACACCTTTTCCCAAACACTTCCCAAACAATTACAACAGCCCTATAACTCTTCAATAGCACATTGATTCAGAGAGCAATGAGTAGCGAGTATGAAGAGAAGAAGTTTTATATAAATAGAATTGAATTTGGCAAAGTATAAGTGTAGAAATCGTAAAAAATATGAAATATTAATGGTGTAATGAAAGAGGATGAAGATGGAGAAGAAGAATGGTTAAAAAATTCGAAATCAACCCCTATTTATAAGATTTGAAAGGTTACAATGCTTCTGGAATGTTACAAATAGTGAAAAGACACTTCCTTTCAATTTTGAAAATATGACAGTTATATGTTGACATATATACATATGTATGTCGACATATGTCTTTGCAAAATTGAAATTTGAATAATTTTAAAGTGTTTTACTATAAATATAATTCTGGAAATTCATGATTTAAAACATAGTGATATAAAATAAGTATTATAAAGTAGAAAATCATATGAAATCAATTATATAAACTATATAATCATACTTATAAAATTATAAAGTTTAAAACTATATAAATATAAGATATAAAAGTATATAAACTTATAAACATTAAAACTTGAGTTTAAAATCAAAAGTAAAATAGAAAAACTTAAGTAGAATTTTGAAATCAGAATTTGAAAAATAGAATTTGAACCTAGATTTCTATTCAGAGTCTTACATAAACTAGACTCTATTATTATATTTATCTTGAAATCTTGATTCTTGAATCTTGAAATCCTGATTACTCACGAGTCTTGAATATTCTCTAAATTCTGAATCTCTTGAATCTCTAAAACTTTAAACCTGTACAGTCTTCAGTATTAATTCCTGTATACAAATCCTGCATATATGTATATATATTCTAGATAGAGATGTTAATATATTTTATAATCAATTAATATTGAAATAAGGTGTTGTCATCAGAATTCCATTCTCCAACAATCTCCCCCCTTTTGATGATGACAACCTTAGCTTGTAAAATATTCATACCTCTTCATTCTGATCCTTCTAGTACTCCCCTTGTCAATATGAATCCTATATACTCTACCTAAACTAAGTCAATATTTTATAACTTCTCCCCCTTTGGCATTATCAAAAAGAAATTCTAAAGATACTCTGCCTAAATCCTATATCTATCTATACATATTCTATTATAATATTCTATACTAAAGTATTTGTTAGATCCAAAATTGGGTCTAACACCCAAGTTGTTCTGATCTACGAAGAATTATAACTGAAATATGAAGAAAAAGCAAAAAAGACACGAGATTTATAGTGGTTCGGCGTTAACGAGCCTACGTCCACTTTATATGTTGTTGATTATATGCTGAATGCAAGTACAATCAATAATTTCACTCAATCTCACTCTTACAATTGTGATTTTCTCAATAATTTCGGGATAACTCTCAGTAGAAATAATGGAGATATGATAATGGTGGAATCAGATCTCTCAATTGCCAAAAAAGATCCCAAAAATGCCAAGTTCTGGGCTATTTATAGTTGATTTCTTCAGGCGGATCGCGGTCATACATGACACAAATCTCGAGAATCTCGGACTGGTTCATGGCTTGATGAAGAATTGGTCAATGTGACAGTTATGGACAGGTGTCACGAGATCCTGCGTTCTCGGATCGTGAATGACTAGGTCATCATCCTCAGCTTGGTGTCTGGGATCGAATCGGGTTATGCGGAGAAGATCGGATCGCTGGACGAGGGGGCGATCACGATCCGGGGATGTGCCACGATCCGAGGAGAATGATTGACCACGATCGAATGATTGAGGGGTTGGAGACTTAGGGCCTCGTATTTCCTTTGCTTTTGAACTTTGGTGGCTAGGTCGAAAAGCTAGCCAACGTTTTGCCCCCTCGAAGTATGTTTTATCAAGGATGAAACATGCTTCGAAATTGCGGACTCATCTTTTCATGGAACGATGGGAATCAGAGGTTGTGTCTGTTTGAAAAGTCGCGTTGCTTCAAAAAGTAACACCCTTTGACTGGTATAAATATTGAGTTATACTGCTAATCATTTCTTTGCTCATCGGGTAATTTCCGTCTTTTCAAACTCCCGGAGATATCACTGTTGAATCACCAAGTAAGTCTCAGAATTCATTGTAGGAAATAATATTTAGTTTGTATCTTTACGAGCCTAAAGCTTCATTTTTCCGGTTCGCAAATTATGTTGGGGTTCGGATCATCACTTTGCACTGCAGATCGCAGTAAACTGTGCAGCATATCTTGAGGGGAACACCTCACGTGCCAAGTCCGTCGTCTGGGAGGATCTTTTCTCGGATCGCAACAGGACTCCCTAGGCGCTCCGTGGCCCATTAGGCCCAGTGGATCGAGTGGGACAAAAAAGGGAATACGAGCGGTCAACAATTCTCCTATATAAACCGATCTCTTCTCTTTTTCCCTTTCTTCTTCCTTCGTTGTTGCGCCGCCAGCTCTTTTGAGAAAAACCCTAGTTTTTAAATCTCCAAAAACCCAATTGTCTCCCAATTTTTAGAAAGGTAATCATATTTGAAATGTTTTCATGTGTTTCTACCCTCGTTTTCCCCAAGTTTCCACGGATTTAAGAGGAGAGAATGGTGAAGTTTTGTGATATACGAGGCTTAAAATCTGACGAGGTGCCATGGGTATCACTGTTCGAGTCCGAAGATGGAGAAGGGAACAGAGGAGGGAAGAAGAGGAAGAAGGAGGTCGAACCGGTTCGTGGTGATGGCGAGGTGACAGTTTGAATCGCATCATGATGATGGAGAAATGACGGGAGAAGAAACGAAGATGGACTATTAATTTGACCAGCGGATCGGATCGCGAGGATGAGGGAGAATCGGCTCGTGGAAGTGGGAATCAAGGTGGATCGTGGGGGGCTTGTCGCGATCCGTCGAGGTTAGACATGATGGGGCAAGTGTTAGAGCGTCTCTCGATCCGAGGTTCCATCACGATCCGAGACTTTCCCACGATCCGATTCCTTCTTCACGACCCACTAACACTTAGAGATCCGAACTCTGTCTCACGAACCAATCCAATGAACGATCCAATGCATATGTTGACTAATAAACACAATATGACTTCTGATATATCGATGGATAGTTAGGTTAGAGCCCTTAAGATGATTCCTCTGGACTGAATGACAGCATAACTTGACTGCATATGACGACTAACATCTTGCTTATTTAACTAATCTTCATGCTTTTCTTCTATGTATGCACAGGCACACACTTGCACTTACACACACGGGGAACAGGTAATTATATTCTAATTTCTCATGTTTACTCGCCTAAACAGTCATGTCGGATAATCGTTCTCCAACAAGATCTAAAACAGAGGTGGACCCTGAGATGTCATAATACCATAGCCCTGAGATTCTTCCAATTAACCCAAAGGTTGAGGATTCTGAATCCGAATATGAGGTAGAAACAGAATCAGATTCATCTGAGAGTACCTCGCTCGATGAGGAGTCCGAAGTAGATGACCGAGCTCCCGATGAGATTCCTGGTGTCCTAGAAATTGAGAAATTCAATGATTCTTTAGCTTCCAAACTGGACGACATAAAACTTAAGAAAATCTGCTTGAAACACGGGATCCCCTGGGATGATGTGAGAACACCTGAAAGCGAAGATAGACCTCATCTGGCTCTGGAAGGGTATATGACAGTCAGCCGACTCATGTGCGGAGTAGGCGTTATTCCTCCGTTTCCTCCAATCGTCATTAAAACCTTAAAACGATTGAGTATTGCTCCGATGCAGCTTCATCCCAATGCCTACGCAGCCCTATACACTTTATACATCGCATATGCGGAAATCCTGCAAACCGAGCTCACGTTTGAAGAATTGAAGTTCTACTATCATTTCAAGCATCGTTCTACAGCAACCCCAAATTTTTCTTTCTTCGAATCGGTAGTCAATAGGAAGGTCTTGTCTGATGGTTACATCAACATAGGGATCCCAAGGCCGATTGGTTTTATATAAAGCGACAGGCTGGGTGTGCGAGAAGATGGCTTAAATCAAGTAAGTTTTAAACCTTTGAATGAATAACCTGTTTAAGAAATTGAAGCGCTAACATGTTTCTTTTCTCTGTGCAGATCACACTTTTCCAAAGACGGAAGGCTCGGTGTATAGCAATCGACTATCCCTTCTTCTTAAAAGCGAGTCTGACTTCTTAAGGATTAAGAAATGTATCACTGACGAGAATCTTCACAGGCATCGCCTTCTGGATATAAGATTTGGTCTTGGCGCGGGTGGCAAACCTTACAAGTATGTGCCCCCGGCTGAGGGAGAAGGAACGTCACAGGCAACAGGGACAACCAAACCTCATAAAAGTCCTTCACCGATGATTAACCAGGACGATGAAGATTTAAATGTATATAGAGGAGATGAGGCCCGTGCTGATGAGCTTAAGGAAATCCCAGCCTCTCCGAGGGATTCTCCCTCAAGGGCCTCACTACCGGTTGAGCCTGCCGCTCCCGATGATTTAACAGAGGAGCAGTTATTCAAAGAATTGAATAAATTCCTATACCCGATGATGTATATACACAAGAAGATTTCGGAGGGGAGCCATTTTTTCCTATCTCTGAGGAAACGAACGCTCCAGTTGACGAACGAGAAACCACCCAGACGAGCCTAACTTCGGGCTCTGATCTGTTAGGGGGAATTATATGGGATGCACAAATCACATGCACCGTTTGACATCACACTTTTATACCATCAGTATTCAAGGTTTTAATATGTACTTGTTTCTTGTGCAGGTAAGATGACTAGCAAACGATCTTATTCTTACCGCTCCCTCCGTGAGGGCACACCCAGTCTTCACTCAAATCCAGATCCTGCTCGCGGCGATAGTCGGGGAAGAGATAGTTATCGGCCTCGCGACCCTCCTCAGACTTATTCTACACGATCCCGTTCTCCTTCCAGGCAGGGTTAAGGAAAGCCTCACAGTCGCCCCTTGCCGCCGGCTGGGGGTAAGCAACTTCCTAGGGACTTAACCCCTCCAAAAACTACGCCTTCTCACATCCAATCTTCCAAGAAACAACGCGAGTCAGAGGACAAAAATAAAGACGAGGGCAAGATCATAAAGAAGGGAAAAGAAACCCTGGTTTCCCCTAGCGATCACGACGCTGGTAGTCTTGCTGCACGAGACGCCATCCATGGCCCTGAAAATCAGGCTAAGCTGGCGCGCTTATGTAAGGAATTCCCTGATATTTTCTTTGAGAGAATGATGTTTGTACCGGATCTTGAGCCGGTTCCAAGGGACTGGGATACTGAAGTGATGGGGTACGTATGTCATGCGGCGAAGCAATACGAGGTAATGAAGAAACACGCCGTTAATCTTTCAGATGCCATCCGTTGCTTAGAGACGGACGCGGCCAGATCCAGAGTAAAACTTGAGAATAATGAGAGGGCCAAGAGCAAGATGGAAAAGGAACCGGAGGATACACAGGCCCAACTGGCTTTAGCTCGGCGAGACGCGGAGAATTATAAGATAGAATTGGAGGAAGCTAGGAAGCGTTTTCGTAGCGAGCTAGACTCCAACAGCGAAGAAAGATTATCCCTGAAAAAGGAAATAGAAAATCTTAGAATGGCCAACACCGATTTAAAGACAGTGCAGAGACATTTTGACGCTGAGAGGGCTGCTTGGGAGAAGGAGAGAGCGGACTTGAAAAACAGTCTCGCGGCTGCTGAGAAAGATAAGGAGGTCTTGAGTGACCAACTTGTTCAGGCTGAGGGACGATCGGTTCTTGCTGAGAGTAATGCTAACAGCATTCTTGAATCGACTTCCACCACCGCTGACAAGCTAGCCGAGGCTGAAAAAGAAATAGGAGGTTTTGGGGAGTTGATATTCGATTTCTTGGGCCAAGTCATCAAAACTCGAGACATTTCTTGGATACCAGACTATCACGTTACTCTTGCTAACATATGGGACACAATTGTCAAGGATGAGAAGCAGCGACTAAAGTTCAATGAGATTAATGAAGGCCAGCTAATGCAGAGACTCCTCAAAGGTAAAGAGCCCGAGGATTTGGAGAAGGGCAGACGCTTAATCCAAGAAGAGGTGGAAAGGGAGAAGACTAAGGCCAAAGGCAAAAACAAACTCGACGAAGGCTCGAGCTCAGTGGCGGAACCCAAAGCCTCCGAAGTAGAGGAGTATAGTCTGACGATCCATTGATTCCTTTACTCCCAACTCCTCCGACTGTCGGAGCTTCTGCTGTAAACTTGGATGAAAAGTCGGCTGAAGGTATTTCCATGTTTTCTCTGCAATTTGTCAAAGCAGTTATAACTTGTCGTCACCTTGCGGAACAGTCAATTGAGAATACCACGTTTTCGTCCGAGTTAATAACATGTGCTTCTCATAATACAGGTGACAAGCTGATTAAAAAAGATGCAGAAGAGAAGGCATATGCGGAGAAAGTTGATGTCCCCTCAGGCACGGATGCTGAAATTTTTGAGATTCCAAAGCGAACTGAGGGTGGTGACAAGGTCACCGTGGCACCTGTGGTATCTAGCACCGATGTTCCTGTGGATGCCGAGGTTAGTGCTGCTTTAAAGGAGACGAATGGTGGTCACGGAGATGAGGAGGATGACGTTATCATTACAGATGAAGTCAAGGGTGATGATGATGAAACCTTCAGGTTAGGTAAGAGAAGCAGTTGGTTCTTAAGAAGGGGGAACAGGACCCAGTATATGTGGCGCCTATCTCTGAAATCGATCCCAAAACTGGGTTGGTTATAAGATTCTCCTCCCGATCAATAACTTCACAACTTGCCTCTCAATCTTCTAGTTCTTCTCCAGAGCCTCTTGTTAATAAGAGGAAGAGGAAAAAAGGCGATCGTCCTGATGTTGGCAAGGAGGAGACGGGGAAGCAGAAGAAGAGTAAAAAGTCAAAATAGCCCCCCTAGGATGCAGTTGTTATTTCATATTTTGTTCTTAGACTTTTAGGCTTTCCAGTGGCCAAAAAATGTAATTGTGAGACTGGCCCTCACTTTTGTTTAGCTGTCTTATCTTGTATCCCTGCATCTTAGTAAATAAAAATTGGTTTCTGTTGCCTTTAATTTAATATGCAATGCAGTGATTCCAAGTTCCTTGCATCTCTGTGCAACCTCTTGAGTGGCAAGCATAGCAGCATAAGGGGATGATTCGTCTCTGTCGACCTTGACGTTCATCCTTGCTGTGACATGGACAAGAGTTTCCCTTCAAGGCAAATCTGTCACATAAAAGGGGAACTAAACCTACGGACCTGCATTTTTAATTTATCGCATTAGTCACAAATATTTTAATCATAATTAATCAAAAAATTAAATCATGAATTGCATTAGCGACAAAAAATTTTAAAATTTTTGTGTAGAGATGTGGGTGCATATGCCCTCAATCAATCATTCAATATGACGCCTGGCCAGGGCTTATTGATGATTGATTAGAGTTGCGTGTGCGTTGCCCCCTATTATGAAAAGTGGGGGGAAAGGATTCTTTTAGCGCTAAATTTCTAACAGTTTTATACTCTCCCGATCCTTCAGCGGGTTAGAGTTCGAGCTCGTTTCAGGTCTGCTCTCCGATCCTTCAGCAGGGCAGAAATTCTGGGGGCGCTAAATCTCTGGCGCCTTTATACTCTCACGATTTTCGCGGGTTAGAGTGTTGGCAAGGCGGTTTTACCATAGTGCACCTTCACGCCTTGCGGACGTCATCTTCGCGTCCTTTATACTCTCTCCCGAATCTGGGGAGTTAGAGTTTGAACGTAGTGTGATTTACTTTGCCGCACCTTGTGGTCCTCAATTATTGTTCTACTTTCATCCTGATAGGTAACTTTCGATATTGCTGCATAATCTGTGACAAACCCAAAAAACAACAATAATTTATATTGATCGAGATAAAGCAAATAGGTATGGTGCAGTAAAGGTAAATGACACATGATATTTTTATAGTGGTTCGGTCGAATCATGACCTACGTCCACTTTATAATCTTTTGCTCAAGTAACCAGACTATTCTAGGCAACTCATGCCTTTTTACATGGTACTACAAAACAAAAGAATAAAACTGACGATTTCACGTCAGGTAAGGCCGCAAATGCTGGGCATTCCATGCTCTGGGGATTTCATCTCCATCCACAGTTGCTAGCTTGAAGGTTCCATTATCAAGCCTATGCATAATGGAATACGGTCCTTCCTATTTCGGACCCATATGCACTGAGTATGGGAAAACACGTTTTAGAACCAAGTCTCCGGGTTCAAAGGTTCGTGCTAGGACTTTTTTTTTGTAATACCGAGCTATCTGCTGCTTGTGCCTTAAGGCACGTAAGTCAGCTTCGTCCCTCTTTTCTTCGATCATGTCTAAGGATTCAAGGAGCAACTCATTGTTGGTCATCGGGTCGTAATAGGTGACTTGGTGAGAAGGTACTTCTAACTTGACCGGGATGACCACTTCAGTTCCAAAGGCGAGGGAAAACGGTGTTTGGCCCGTTACCGATTTATAGGTCGTTCTATAGGCCCATAGTGCCAAGGGAAATTCATCAACCCACATGGCTTTGGCCTACTTCAATCTCTTCTTCAGGATGGATTTAATCACTTTATTCGCCGCCTCCACTTGGCCGTTCGCTTGCGGATGTGCCACAGAGGTGTACCTTTTCTCGATGTGGTATTTCTGGCAAAAATCTCTGAACTCAGTGTTGTCAAACTGAGTTCCATTGTCTGTTATAATGATTCTTGGAATTCCAAACCGGCATATAATGTTTCTAACAACGAAGTTGATTACTCGCTTGGTTGTTATTGTGGTTAATGGCTCTGCTTCTACCCATTTGGTAAAATAATCCACGGCTACAATAGCGAATTTTGCTCCGCCCTTTGCTATGGGGAGGCTTCCAATGATATCAATTCCCCACATAACGCAGGGACACGGACTCGTCACTGTTTTAAACTGACTTGATGGTGCCCTATGGATCTTAGAAAATCTCTGGCAGGCGTCACAACGTCGTGCGTATTTGGCCACATCCTTATTTACGGTTGGACAGAAATAACCATATCGTATTATTTTCTTCGCCAACGTTTGTCCTCCCGTGTGATCTTCGCATTCATGTACTTCTTGCAATACGCGCTGAATATCGCCGTGGGCAATACACCGGAGGAGGGGCATTGAGAATCCTTGTCGGTACAGGACTCCCTCTTGCAACACATACCGGGAGGACTTCCGAATTACTGCACGCCTCTCACTTTTCTTTGTAGGGAGCGTTCCATCCATTAGAAAATTCTTCAGAGGAGTCATCCATGACTCCCTTTCAAGCTTAACATCTAGTATCGGATCAACTTCCATCTGATCTATACTAGGTGACTGTAAGACCTCAATCGGGACCAGTTCTGTATTTTCAGGATTATCAGAACTGGCCATCTTCGCCAATTTATCTGCTTTTTGGTTCTCTGCTCGAGGAATGTGGTGGTCAAAACCATCTAGCAACTTCTTCACTCTTTCTAAATATGATATCAGCCTAGGACTTTTGGCCTGAAATTTTCCTGTAACCTGGTTCACAACTATTTTGGAGTCGCAAAAGATGTCTAACTTCACAGTCTCCAACTCCTTTGCGAGTTTCAAACCAGCAATTAGGGCTTCGTATTCTGAGTCGTTGTTAGTGGCGCGGAACTCCAATCTGAGATCATAATATATCGACCGTTTTTCTGGAGTTTCAAGAACCACTCCGGCACCAGATCGTTTATCGTTCTTAGCTCCATCAGTGTACAACTTCCAGGCACTGGGATCGAGGAGTAGCCTTAGCAGTCGGGTTCTTCGCTCATTACATCGTCTTTTGGGATGGTAAACTCTGCTATGAGGTCTGCCAGCACTTGGCCCCTTATCGATCGCCGGGGTTGAAAATTCAAATCGAACTGACTTAGTTCAATGTTCCACTTAAGTAATCTTCCCGACGCCTCTGGCCTTTGAAGAACTTTTTTTAGCGGGTGATCAGTGTACACAATTATCGGGTGAGCTTCAAAATAGTGGCGAAGCTTCCTTGATGCAATCAACAAACTGTAAGCAAGATTTTCTATCTTGGATAATTTCGTTCAGCTGCTGCCAACTTCTTACTCACATAATACACTGGTCCTTGCACCTTATCTTCTTCTCTAACCAAAGCTGAACCGATCGCATTGGATGACACTGCTAAATACACGAACAATTCTTCATGATCCACGGGCTTAGACAAAATCGGAGGTCTTTCCAAGTGATTCAAAAGATTCTGAAATGCTTCAACACAATCGGGGGTCCATTCGAAGTTGCGTTTTCCTCGCTTTATTAACTCAAAGAACGGGACACATTTATCCGTAGCTTTGGAAATAAATCTACTCAATGCCGCTACTTTTCCTGCGAGGCTTTGCACATCCTTAATTTGCCTAGGCTTCTGAATATTTCGGATTGCTGCGATCTGGTCTGGATTAATCTCGATCCCACGCGAATTGACGACAAATCCTAAAAAATTTCCCGACGCTACTCCAAACGAGCATTTCAAAGGGTTTAGTTTCATTCCATACTTCCGGAGGATTTCAAACATTTCTGCTAGATCGGCAGTATGGTCAGATGATTGTTTGGATTTCACCAACATGTCATCAACGTTTACCTCCATCGTTTTCCCAATCTGGTTGTAAAACATTCTATTCACCAATCGCTGATATGTTGCACCGGCGTTCTTCAGGCCAATCACCACATAGCAATACAATCCCAAATCTGTAATGAAGCCTGTATGTTCTTGGTCTGGGACGTGCATAGGGTTCTGATTGTACCCGGAGTAAGCGTCCATGAAAGAGAGGAGTTCGTGACCAGCTGTCGAATCTACCAGCTGGTCAATTCTTGGAAACGGAAAACTATCTTTTGGGCAGGCTTTATTCAAGTCTGAGAAGTCAATACAGGTGCGCCACTTTCCATTAGCCTTTTTACCAAGACCGGGTTGGAAATCCAGTCTGGGTATGTTGAATCTCTGATGAACCCATTACTTCTCAATTTTTCAACTTCCTCTTTCAAAGCAGCTGACCTCTCCGGGCCAAGCATTCGCCTTTTCTGTTTGACAGGAGGATGCTTCGGGTTGATGCTTAGCGAATGACTCATGATCGAAGAAGATATCCCACATATATCTGAGTGGGTCCAGGCGAATACATCTAAATTAGCTTTCAAGAAATCTGTTAGCTCTCTGGCTCAAATTGGGTCCAACTAGGATCCAATCTTCAGGACCTTCTCTAGGTCTCCATCATCGATTGGTATATCCACAGTTGTTTCATTGGGAGTCGCCATTCTACCCCCAGGCTCTTCGTCCTCTCTAGGATCTATGTCCTTGGGCAGTTCTCTGGGCGATTCTCCCATAGTTATTTTCTTTAGTTGCTATGACGTTTCCTCCCCTGTCGGGGAGGAAGCGCCTTTGGTCTCCATATCCCTTCCTTTGCGGAGCATCTTTAATTCTACAATGTAGCATGCTCGGGCAACAACTTGGTCTCCTCTAATTATGCCTATGCCAGCATCGGTTGGGAACTTCATCAATAAACACCAAGGGGCTATACAAGCTCTGAACTTTGCTAGGGCTGGTCGACCTAGAAATGCGTTGTATGGGGATTCGACGTGCAGAACCACAAAAGGAAGGATTCTTACTCTCTGGCGCTCCCCTTCCCCAAGGGTTACCGACAGCTCTACATATCCCATTGGAGCAGTTGAGGCTCCATTGAATCCACGTATCCACCCTTCGCATGGCTTTAAATCCTTCGGCTCAAGTTTCATTTGGTCAAACGTTTTCTTGAACAAAGTGTTGACCGAGCTTCCGTTATCTACCAGAACTTTATGGACTATGGCTGGACCAATTGCGGCTGTGATTACTAATGGATCCTCGGTTGGGGAGTGAACACCAATGCTATCTCTATCGTGAAATTTGATGTCATCAGTCATTGTCTTTTGTTGCTTGACTGGAGTGATGTCCTCAGGGTTACTGCATTCTCCTACCATGAGGGGTTGTTTAGCTGCATCGACATACTGGTCCATAGCCCTAAGGCTATGCCCGGCCAGATGGAGCCCTCCTACTATAGTGTTAATGATGAGGTTCTTCCCTTTTTGTTGAGCGGTCAACCGGGGAGTAGGTTGGCTCTGATTCTGGTTCTGGTTTTGATTTTGGTTTTGGTTTTGGTTTGGGGCCGATGTGGCTTGCCCCCTATCTCTAGGAGTGACCCTGTACTCATCGAGTTTTCCTTCTCAGAGTAGCCTCTCGACCAAGTCTCTCAGATGACGACATTCATTTATGGAATGACCACGGATTTGGTGAAATAGACAGAATTTTCCAGTTTCGCATTCCTTTTCTGTCGACTCTCTCGGGGGAGGCCTTTTGTATGGAAGGACATTATAAGTATCCATGAAGATATTCTACAATGTATCGTTTAACGGTGTGAAACTCTCAAATGGCCAGGGTCGAGATCTTCTCTGAGAATCATTTCCTCGATTTCTCTTTCGATTATTGTTATTATTGTTTCCCGGCTAGCGACCATTTCCTTGATTTGTATTCCCAACATTGACTTCAACCTTTCCTGAGCTATCTCCTGTCTGCTTGATGGGCACATTACTTTGGATATCTTCCTTATCAGTAGCTTTCCTTTTTCTGTTAGCATATATCTCTTCCTGACGTAAGCGAACATTAGCTTTTTTCGTAGAATATTTCTCTGGTCGGAGGTGGCTTGCCGGCCAGATATCTTCCAAATTCAGTATCTTTATCAACGCTGTCAATCAGGGCCATCAACACAGTTTGCTCATGCGGATCTTTGACTTCTGTGACAGCTAGATTAAAACGATCCAAGTACGACCTTAGGCTTTCGTCCGGTCGTTGCTTAATAAGAGACAACTCAATCACATTCTTAGATCTCTTAGCGTGAAGGCGGAATTGGTTCACGAATTTCTCACTCAATTCCCTGAAACTGGATATCGACCGTGCTGGCAAGCGGGTGAACCACACTAATGCCATTTCTTCCAAAAATATAGGAAACGCTTTACATTTTATCTCGTCTGTAGCCACGGCGGCATTCATGGACCAAGAATATCGCATCAGATGCTGGATCGGGTCAGATTTGCCTGCATAGCGATTCATTGTCGGCATATTAGAACGTCTCGGGAATGTAACTTCCAATATATCATCAGTAAAAGACGTATGATTGCGATCTATGCCCCAATCTTCGTCCCTGTGCCCACGGCTAGCTATCATGTTCTCCCTGATCATTGCTTCGACATCTGCTCGGGTCAAGGTGGACCCAGGATCGGCACTTCTTGCCCGATGGGCTTCTTCGGCATTTCTTTGACGTGCGGCTACAAAGTATGGGATGCGGGCAGAGCTTCCTTGCCCCCTGTTGCCGAGGTCAACTAAGCGACGAGCCGGGGGATTGGGTCGATTCTGAGCAGGGTCAACCACGTTTCCATTCCTCGGCGGTAAGGTAGGCTCATTCAAGTTACGGTTACTAGTTCCCTGGTTAGGCGCTTCTTCTTCCCGAGATGGCAGCGTCCTAAATCGAAGTTGCTCTATGTTCTCAGCCCTTTCTAGCGGGGGCCATCGTCGGTTTCTTCGGGGTTCCTCAGATGAGGATGTGTGTTCCGGGGAAGGAAGACGGGTTGATGAGGAGACCCTCTGCCTTATGAGGTCATCAATTCGCCTGTCCATAGCAGTCAGATTTTGTCGCAACACTGAACTCTCTTGCCGTTGAGCAGCCAACTCGTCAAATAGTTTGTCCCACATGTCAATGATGCGAGGAAGATCCCCTTCAGTAGCCGGGGCAGAAGGATCAAATTGGTCGCCAACATTCTCTCTTATACGCAAAGAGCTTGAGCCAGGTCGAGCAGATGTACCAGCACGGGAGGAACGAGCCATAACCTCCTTTCCAGGTCGGGTCGTAGTCTGCTTGTCTTTTTGGATCTTGGGGTCCTTACCTCGGTGGCTTGGAGCGCCCCCTTGGGATCGGACCGTGGAAGTGTTGGGGGAACGGTTCGTGACAAGGTCATGGGAGCGAGTGGTAACTCCTTCAGCTGGTTGGGTCGCGATCCCCTCAACGGATCGGTACGCCCCCTCCTCTCGGCGATCCGAGATCTCCTCCTCGGCCTGCTCGTGCACACTTCCTTCAATTGCTTCGTTTTCAGCTTCGTTCGCCTGCAAAGTTCGTACTTCCTTAGACTTCTTTCCAGCCATAATATCTGAACTTCGCTGAAATCTTCAAAAACTGAAACAGTGGAGTTTTGGACTGTTTTCTTCGGACTTGAGTATCCAAACAACGGAACAACAATCCAATGTACTGAGGATTTCTTCTCAGTGAAAGCACCAAAATGTTAGATCAAAAATTGGGTCTAACACCCAAGTTGTTCTGATCTACGAAGAATTAAAACTGAAATATGAAGAAAAAGCAAAAAAGACACGAGATTTATAGTGGTTCGGCGTTAACGAGCCTACGTCCACTTTATATGTTGTTGATTATATGCTGAATGCAAGTACAATCAATAATTTCACTCAATCTCACTCTTACAATTGTGATTTTCTCAATAATTTCGGGATAACTCTCAGTAGAAATAATGGAGATATGATAATGGTGGAATCAGATCTCTCAATTGCCAAAAAAGATCCCAAAAATGCCAAGTTCTGGGCTATTTATAGTTGATTTCTTCAGGCGGATCGCGGTCATACGCGACACAAATCTCGAGAATCTCGGACTGGTTCGTGGCTTGATGAAGAATTGGTCAATATGACAGTTGTGGACAGGTGTCACGAGATCCTGCGTTCTCGGATCGTGAATGACTAGGTCATCATCCTCAGCTTGGTGTCTGGGATCGAATCGGGTTATCCGGAGAAGGGCGAATCAGATCGCTGGACGAGGGGGCGATCGCGATCCGGGGATATGCCACGATCCGAGGAGAATGATTGACCACGATCGCATGCTTGAGGGGTTGGAGACTTAGGGCCTCGTATTTCCTTTGCTTTTGAACTTTGGTGGCTAGGTCGAAAAGCTAGCCAACAGTATTAATATATATATATATATATAACTATTCCTGATTCTATGATATCCTTATATCTCCCTCTAAATCTACGATTCTAAGCCTAAAAGATTATAACTTCCCCTTAAATTATGACTATACTAGTCTAATAAACTAAATAGAAGGATAATAAACTAAGCAATCCAGTCAATATTTACAATCAATCCAAGCAATCAATCCAAACAAGCAATACAAGCAAGCAATTCAAGTAATCAATTCGAGCAAACAATTCAAGCAATCAACCAAATCAACCAAATTAAATAATATATGTTAATAAACACTTCTTGAACCTTCAACTAATCCTAGAAACTATAAAACTCCCCCTTAATCTAATACAAGACTAAACCTAGCCTATATTCTAATTCCCTTAAAACTGTAATAAGACGTTAATCTAGACTAAGAATGTATAAGTATATTTCTAACAAATCTATCAACCACTAATGAATTTAACCAAGTCAAGTAAGTCAATCGAGTCAAACAAGTCATTCAAGAAAATTAATTCAATCAAGCCAATCAATTCAATCAAGCAAGTCAATCAAGTCAAAGTAAATATGTTATGTATTTGATTAATAATCCTATATTTATAATTAGATAAAAACTCCCCATGCTGTATAGTTGTTGTGTGTACAGTAAAAAGGTTAACATGTAATGCAGTGTGTGTTGTATATTGGTTATAATGAAATATGAAATATAGGGCATGTGACGACCCCAAACCCCCATTCCACGGTGGCAAGGGTAATCTTTGGAATATAACACGTAAACAAAAAACAACAGAACAGAAATATATAAATACATCAGATAATGTACATCAAATTACACTAGAAATAATAATCATCAGAGTTACACAGTATACAGAATCACACTTATTACAACATACAGTTTAGCTGTATATAAAATGTCTACAGCGGAATCAGACACAATATACATAACAGGAGCTGAACAACATACAAAGAAGTGATAGAATCCATCTTCAGCTCCATAGCTATCCAGAAAGAGCCTGCTAAAACCTGAATACAAGGCTGCCCGTGTAGAAAATAGGGCACCCGAGTTTGCAAGTGAAACAAACTACGAGTCAGTCATGGGACTGGTATGAGAAATCTACTTAACTTATTTTATAATAAGGCTAATCACAGGACTACGCAACTAACGCGGAACGGGTTTACTCCATTGAATTGCTAGTGTTTAAAACAAGTAAATTATTTAAACATCGCAATGCTTTTTACAAAAATGAAGCCATTATAAGACTCAGTTCCCATAACACAACGCAACGCAAACCGGAGGATAGAGTTTTACCTTATAATGGCCAAAATATGCTTGATACAAAACAAAGGCATTTGATATTATTACTAGTGTTTATATGTTTCAAAAACAATTTCAATCATAAGTATCAATCCTAGACGGCATGGGTACCATATATCATGTCGCCATATATAGGTTTACAATCAAAACCTCACGATGTCATATTTGGAAATTGGATTTCCGTCATGAACCAAGGGAAGGGATCGTCCTTACCGCTTCGAGGCTCTCTAGCTCGAGCCTTAGGGTCAGAGCGCATCGACCCTTGGATCGTCAGGGCCGGTCCACACGGAGTGGATTAAAATGCCTGAACACTGCGTTTCCCTGCCCTATGGGGCGTAAACTGGTCATATCCCGACCAAACCATCGGCTCCGCAGAGACCGAAATAACCGGGGCGCCTCGCTATCCATCATCCACATAAGTAAAACGTCAGGGCTTGCAAAACGCTGACACCACTCCTAGCTAGAAGGAAATGCATGTCCTCCCCGAAGTCCTCTCCCGTTTCTGATTCATACCAGGGTGTGAGGCCCGCAAATATACACAAAGCTATGTTATTTAAAGACGTGCTTTGATCACAAACCACAAAGCTCTACTTTTCAACAAAAGCCTTGATCACAGCATCTCTGTATGCCACGTTGTCAATATACAACGTCAGACACACATCCATTTACAAGTCCGTTCTGGGTCTGAACAAAACCGGAGGCACCTTATTCCTCATCCCATATGTCCAATACAGGAGAGAGGTCCTCTCACATCTGAACGATCAACAAGTATGTCCGGACAACCACCACTGTAACCCCTTCAGTGCAGCAACTCCCATCAAAGGCATCAATAGCCATCCATTCGATGTGAAGATCATCGGTCTTGCACCGTCTTTATATTTTCGACTTCTAATCATCGACCAATTATTTGAAATGAGAATTAACTCGGCCTTTTCAAACAATTCATGTATATTTAGAATTTTAAATCAATTCATTTCCAGGGTTAAATTACTTGACATCCATAATCCAGTTCATTAATGTAATTTTCATGTCAAACACATTCAACCATCAAATATCCAATAAACCAAGTAAATTCAGTTTATTTTCAGTCCATATCGTTTATAATATTTTATAACGATTTATCGCTATTTTTATTTATTTAAAAATAGCCAATTTATTCAAACGACGCTTCAGGCCATAACGCGGCCATGGCGCTGTTTTACTTCAGATTTGATTTACACATATCTGAAAATCCAACCATTGGATCTTTACGAAGTTTATACCATTGGAAAGATCTTTTCAAAGCAGACCCAACGGTTCCAGTTTTGGGAAAATCCGACAGTCGGATCTCCCGGTTTGAAGTTACGATTTCGAAATACGAACTGCAGCATCGTTATTCGATTTATTTTAATTATATATATATATATATATATAATCCATTCTGGCGCTGTTTTTATTCAGATTTGAATTAAACATTTCACACAATCCAACTGTTGGATCTTTACAAATTTGATGTCATTGGAAAGATATTTTCAAAGCGAACCCAACGGTTCCAGTTTTGGGGAAATCCGATGGTCGGATTTCTCGGTATAATCGTTTAAAATCACGATTCCAAAACACAAATTGCAGCTTCGTTATTCATTTTAATTTAATTGTATATATATATAATTCATTCTTCGACTTCCAAACCATTTTAATTTCATATAAGTGATAAAAATAATATTTTTACCCAACAAATATTTATTTCAACACATGACTATTTTTAAAACTTCATATATATAATAAAAATGTGATTTTTATTTTGAAAATAATTTATTTCAAACATAAATATTTTTAGCCATTCATATATATAATAAAAATGTGAATTTTATTTTCAAAACAATTTATTTCAAACATGAATATTTTTAGCGATTCATATATATAATAAAAATGTGATTTTTATTTTCAAAACAATTTATTCCAAACATGAATATTTTTAGCGATTCATATATATAAAAAAATGTGATTTTTATTGTTAAAACAATTTATTTCAAACATGAATATTTTTAGCGATTCATATATATAATAAAAATGTGATTTTTATTGTTAAAACAATTTATTTCAAACATGAATATTTTTAGCGATTCATATATATATATATATATATATATATAATAAAAATGTGATTTTTATTTTCAAAACAATTTATTTCAAACATGAATATTTTTAGCGATTCATATATATAATAAAAATGTGATTTTTATTTTCAAAACAATTTATTCCGAACATGAATATTTTTAGCAATTCATATATATAATAAAAATGTGATTTTTATTGTTAAAACAATTTATTTCAAACATGAATATTTTTAGCGATTCATATATATAATAAAAATGTGATTTTTATTGTTAAAACAATTTATTTCAAACATGAATATTTTTAGCGATTCATATATATAATAAAAATGTGATTTTTATTGTTAAAACAATTTATTTCAAACCCGAATATTTTTATCAATGCATGAATATTTTAGAAAATTTCGACAGCATAACGGCAGGGTAGTTAAAACCGGCACTGTCCCAAGTACGGCTCCTCGCGCTACCTTAAAGCCTCGCACCTTTTGACAATGGGGATTTCAATAATCTAGTTCGTACGCTGATGAATTTTTCCACAAACTAATCCTATTTGGTTTCAACCACAATCAACCATAATCAACAATCAACCATTCGTAATATTAATCAAATTTCACGTCACCCAAAATCTAAACAATTACAACCAATATATATCGTCCATGGTCTGTGGACGAGGGGAGTATATATATATATATATATATATATACGTATATAAATATTTTTCAATTTCAATTCAATTTCATTCAACGCACATATAATTTTTTACAACGTATATATAACTTATACATCGCACATATAATTTATACAATGCTTATACATGAGGTGTACAACGCTTATATAACTTATACATCGATTATATAATTTATACACCGCCATTCCATATCGTTTTGAATTTAGAAATCTCACATTGGGTTCCACTGCTTCAAAAACTGTAGGAAGCTCCAAAAATTCCCGGTCTCTTCTAGAATGTAGAGGACGTCCTCACGGTCCCGGTGTCTCTTGTTTCACTGGATTTCGACAAGATATGATTTTTATAAGTTTGCAGCGCTTTTATTTTTCGAAATCAGTTTAAATAAACCAAAGTCGTACCTTTCAGCAAATGGTTCAAAACTAGGTTTTGAATTTTTGTGCAAACGGTGAAGCGATAGGACGATCGGCCTTCGCAGCGACGAAGAGGGAGGAGAGGCGCGAGCGGTGCAGGGGGTGGCAAGCAGTTCGATGCACGGAGGAAGGGGCGGCGATGGCTCGAAGTTCTGGACTTTGGGGGCTTCGTTCTCACCAAATACTCCATGAAAAAATACACAGCAGGTATGGATTTGAAGAGGATGCGAAGCTCTACAAAATCTTCAACTAGAGTGGAAGCTAATTCGGAGTGTGGAGGGATTAGTCAAAGAGAGAAGGTGACGAAGGGGTTCTGCTGTTCATCGCGATACGGGGAGAGAGAAAGTCGTTTTTTTTAATTAATGAATGGAATTTTCTGATTCCCCGATATTTATATAAATTCCAAAAATATATGTTTCTCCAAAGAACTCCAATTCAAACCCAACGACTGTCGTCCCTAGCTAAATACCCCCATTCCGGACACAACGGAATATGTTTCGTAGGCCCATTTGACTGTTTCAGCCAGTTATTCTTCAAATTAAAATATAAAATATTCAAATATGGATTTGAACGTACATTTCAATTTGCCGGGACCACATACTGATCCCAAAAATTCCAGAAAAATAAATCTGGCTATGTCTGGACGATACGGTCCCAACAAAAATAGTTTCGTCGAATTTGGAGACCGTTTGAAAAATGGCCATTCTATGGGCGATCCAAATTGACTAAAATTAACCAAACGCGTTTTCCTTTGCCACGCTCACATATTAACTCCAAAAATTATGGAATTTGGAATCTAGTAGTAATTTGACATTTCGAATCCAACAAAAGTTGTTTCATCGAAAACGGAGGTCGTTTGCAAAATGGCTATTTTTATGGGCTATATTAACTCCATAACGACCTTTTTGAAAATTCATTTGGCCATAACTTTTGATTCCTGCTATGAAATTTTGATTTTTCAGATTCATTAGAAAGATATTCTTAAACAGATTTAAATATTTTTGGTTTCACTAAAATCGAGTTGATTTTGCATCCTGTACTATTAGTCAAAGTTCGAATTCAAATTTTCAAACTGCTGCGCTATTTCCATTTCCCTTTTAAAATTAAAATAAATATTTATTTTCCAACATCGATTCAAATAAATATATACGTTCTAATTCTCTTCAAAATAAGTTTCTTGTCGTTATTCTATAAAACAATCCATTTTAAATACTCAAAATTCATTAAAATGGCCAAATTAAAAATTTTAAATTGGTTCTGATTTTCGGGGTTGTTACAATCTCCCCTACTTAAAATCTTTTCGTCCCCGAAAAGGAACGAAGCTGAAAGTTGTTTAACTAACCAACTCAACTTTTATTTTGACCGCCATTCTTCAACTTTTCAGTTTCTAAGAATTTTCTAATTCTTCAAAAATTTGTATAACACCCTAAATTTTCGAAAAATTTCGCCATAACCCCCTTTGTACGGGAAGGGGTTTGGAAATTTATTGGGTCGTATTAGGTACCCAATAAATCCTAAAAAGCATACACATATTTATAGTGATATATTCCGGTGTCCACAGGGGAATGTGTATAGATCATAACTCCAGAGAAAAAAATTCTCGTCACCCTATAAATAGTTTTTGTGCCTTAATGACTAGAGAGACGTGTTTATTGTCATCTCCAGACCCGTGTGGTTTTTTTTTATTAATCTGGCAATTTATCATCACATTTTATGTAGTCCATATCAGTCTTCGGTTCAACCTGTAATATAGTCATCGCCATACAAGCCTCTCGCTTGTATGGTAAATCTTCAACCTCGCCACACAAGCTCCAAATGCTTATGTGGTATATGATAGGGTATGCTTTCTTCAAGAAGTATGCCATGTAGTGTAGTTCAAAATTAATTTTTACTATCCTATGGTGACGTTTATTATTTCACATAGAACAACCAGCACTCCGCATCCGATGGCATTCACAGGAGTTGATATATAAATAAAATTGCGCATCCAACTCATTAAGGTTTACCAATTTGTTGGGCTCACAAATAGATTCTTTACTCAACAGCAAATCCATTTACCTGTTCAAACATATATAATGTACATGCATGTATTTCAATCAATTTTCAAATCAGTTCAATATTTGATTCAACTGCATAGACTTACCCTTCCTTCTCCTATTCGTTTTATTATTCCAATGTTATTCATTTAAACTAACAATCACACAACACAAACAACAATCAATTTGTTGAATAAATTTTCAAAATTATACTAATTAATTCTTATACTCCTTTAAAATCATTCAGACTATACAATTAAAAAATTTACATCCATGAAAAGGAAACAACAGCAAAGTAGAAAACAATACGGAAATGCAAAACATGGTAAATGTACCTTGCACCAGAGTTAATCATAGATATCCACCCTGCAATTGGGATAGGCTTTCTTAATGCTCTCCTCAGTTTCCCAAGTACAGTCTCGTGGATCTCCACTCCACAACACTTTGACTAAGTGAACCTTCTTGTTCCTCAGCTCTTTAGTTTCTTTGCCAATAATCTTGATCGGCTCTCTCCTCACTGCCAATTCTGGAGTAATTTCCAAATCTTGTTGCGCGGCTTCTTCCACGACCAAGTCTGGATCAAGCACATGCTTTTGAAGTTGAGATACGTGAAACACATCATGTACTCCAGGCAACTAGTCTGGCAATTAAACCCTATAAGCGAGAGTTCCAATCCGTTCGAGCATAGGAAATGGACCAATAAATCTGGGCGCCAATTTCCCTGTTTTGCCAAATCGGACTACTCCTCTCATCGGAGAAACCCTCAGATACACATAGTCACCAACAGAAAAAGACAAATCTCTTCTTCTCGAATCTGCATAGCTCTTCTGTCCACTTTGAGCCATTTGCAATCGTTTCTTAATGAAATCGACTTTGTTCGAAGCTTCGCAGATCATATCAGGTCCCAATACGAGTCTATTACCAGGTTCTACCCAACATGCGGGAGATCTGCACGGTCGACCGTACAATGCTTCAAATGGTGACATTTTCGGGCTTGCTTGGTAGTTGTTTTGTATGAGAACTCAGCCAAATGTAAGTGGTCTTCCCATGATCCGCCAAAATCAATAACACAAGCCCGCAATAAACCTTCTAGAATACAATTCACCCTCTCAGTTTGGCCATCTGTTTGAGGATGATAAGCGGTGCTCAAGTTCAGTTTTGTTCCCAATTCTACTTGGAATGCTTCCCAGAATTTACTAGCAAAAATCGGGTTACGATCACTAACGATACTCATGGGAACTCCATGTAGTTTAACAATTTCTTTAAAATAAATCTGTGCCAGACTTTGAGCGGTTCTATTCGACCTGGCAGGTATAAAATGGGTGGTCTTCATGAAACGATCTACGATCACCCAAATACTGTCATTTCCTCTCCGGGTTCTGGGCAAACCATCTATGAAATCCATATAAATTTGTTCCCACTTCCAACCTGGAATTTCCAACGGTTGCAACAATCCGGCGAGTTTCTGTTAATCGCTTTTGACTTGTTGACAAGTAGAACACCGGCTAACGTACAAGGAAATGTCACTTTTCATAGATCTCCACCAGAAAGTGCATTTGATATCATTATACATTTTACTCACTCCTGGATGGATACTAAGTTTGGATTTGTGACATTCGTCCAGCACTTCTTTCCAAAGCTCATAAATGTTTAGAACACAAATTCAGCCTTTTAACCTATGAATCCCATCGTTATCAACCTGAAAACTCGAGGGCTCGCCTTTCGGAATTCTCTCTTTGATCTTCTGAATGAAGTGATCATCCTTCTGAAGAGCAGATATGTTATCAATCAAGGAAGGCGTGATTATAAGATTGACGATGATTACATTCTTTCCGCAAAGCGCATCAGCCATAACATTGGGTTTCCCCGGAGTATACAAAATATCAAGATCATATGCCGCGAGAAATTCTAGCCAACGCTGCTGCCTCATATTCAGATCTTTCTGGGTGAATAAATACTTCAATGATTTATGATCGGTATATAATTCGAACTTCTCACCCAATAGATAATGTCTCCAGATTTTCATAGCAAACACGATGGCTAACAATTCAAGGTCGTGAGTTGCATAATTCTTCTCAAGCGGCTTCAATTGACGGCTAGCATAAGCGACTACCTGACCTCTTTGCATTAATACTGCACCAAGACCTTCTTTAGACGCATCTGTCCAGACTTTCAAGTCCTGATTGCCATCGATAATTGTTAACACTGGAGCAGTGGTCAATCTTAACTTCAGCTCTTGAAAAGCTGTCTCACAATCGGGAGCCCAATTGAACCTTGAATGTTTCTTCGTTAAGGAACTAGATATCTTTAAAAAATCTTTAACGAATTTCCAATAATAACTAGCCAATCCAAGAAAACTTCAGACTTCTGTGGGAGAAGTTGGCTGCTTCCAATCTTGAATAGCAGTGATCTTACTGGGATCCACAGAAATTCCTTATTTTGATACAACGTGGCAAAGAAACTTGACTTCTTCTTGCCAGGATATACATTTGGAAAATTTGGCTTTTAAAAGTTAGCTGCTTCCAAATGTTTTGCATGCTCGCTCTCTGACTTAGAGAAGATCAATATGTCATCAATGAAAACCAGTACGAAGTTATTCAATACTTCTTTGAATACCTGGTTCATTAGATCGACAAAATAAACTGGAGCGTTACATAAGCCGAACGACATTGCTAACCACTTATAGAATAAGTCTTGACCTCTGAATGTTGTCAAAGGAACACACTCTTTGGCAATACGAAGCTGATGGAAACCTGTAGCTCGGTCAATTCGTGAAAATACTTGTGCTCCATTCAATCGATCCAACAAATCATCAATTCACGGCAATGGATATTTATTCTTTAATGTCTGCTTGTTCAAGTCATGATAATCCACTCATAATCGGAGAGTACTGTCTGACTTTGGGACAAATACCACTGCTGCTCCCCAATCAGAGAAACTAGGCCTGATCAGACCCTTCCATACAAGTTGTCGAGTTTGATTGTTTAACTCTTCTTTTTCCTTCAAGGTCATTCTTCGAATAGCGTGAAATACTGGCCATGCATTCGGAATTTAAGCGATTTTGAAATCAAAATCTCTATGCGGAGGTAAGCTAACAATTTCTTCAAACACATCCGCATAATTCTTGACAACATGAATATTTTCTATGTCGACTGGAGTATTTTCTGTAACGACAGGAATATGTTCTAATTGACTAGGAGAAACATCAAGGGCTGACAAAAAGTCTTTTCTATCAGAATTCGGGCCTTCACAGGGTATGGTTATATAGTTCCCTGATTTAATCTTCGCCTTAACGACTCTGTCGGCGCATTTAACCTCAGCTTCGTATTTGGTTAACCAATCTAATCCTAAAATAAGATCAAATTCGGTAAAATTCATGACGATCGCGATGGTAGGGAACCGATAACGGGAAAAAGAGACAGGCACCCCACAAATCTAACTAAGATTGAGGGAACCCCCAACCGGATTATGGACAGTCATGGGTTCTTTGAGCTTTTTCAATTTCAAATCCAGTTTCTTAACCGCATTACTTACAATAAAGCTTCGCGATGCGCCTGTATCAAACAGTACTTTAACTGGAATATCTTTGACAGTAAGCGTGCCTTCCAAAATATCTGGCCTTAGAGGTTCGTAGCTCATTCGAGAAGCTATTGCGGTTTGCGAAACGAAGGAGGAAGAGCTATTCTGGGACATAGTGCCCCAAAAATAAACTAAAAAGAAAATGAAGTCTTTTCTTGAAAAAAGTAATTTTTACTAATTTTTTCCCTGACTAGCCGAGGGTGCAGAAGTTTCTGCTACTTCATTTACATGTACCCTTTCAGATTTCTTTAACAACTGGCAATCCTTTGCTAGATGACTAGTCTGATGGCATTGATTGCATTTTCTATTCTCTTGAAACTTGTTATCGGGTTTAAACCCCTTCTTCTTCTGCTTCCGATTGGATTTTCATCCATCCTTTCTTTGTTTCTTTAAAGCTCCGCAGTTTATCGACAAATGTCCCTGCTTATTGCAGTTATTGCATACGGCAGTCGTTATTGGTTCTTTCTCAGATTTAACCCTTTTCCTATTGACTCTAGGCTTCTTTCTGACCCCAGACGTCGTACTTATCTCAGGCTGCATACTTTCCTCTGGCTGTGTACTTGTCTCCGGGCTATCAGTTTCGAATTTCCTTTTGTTGCTAGAACTGACTTCCTCTTCATCGCCCAAAAGACCTTGCTTATCAAGATCTTCAAAGTGATAAGCCATGTATATCATTTCAGAAAAAGGAAGTTTCACATGGGCAGTTACCCAATTTTGGTACTTTCTTTGAAGCCCATTAATAAACCTCAGATTCTTCCTCTTAGGCTTTTCAATTAGCTCGGGTGCAAAACGAGAAAGTCTGCTGAATTTATCCTGATACTCCTGGATGCTCATATCTCCTTATATTAGATAGTAGAATTCATCATACAGCCGATTGGTTGCTTCTGAAGGAATAAAATTTTCGTTGAAAATTTCTTTGAATCTATCCCAGGTAATATTACCTTCTGGATTATTCTTAATAACAGCTTCCCACCAGATTAAAGCTTCGTCTTTGAGTGCCCAAGATGTTAGTAATCTTTTCTGATCGTCTCTCAGCTTTGAACCTTCAAAAAATTTCTCAGTAGAGCGCATCCATGCTTATGTTTGAATAATGGATTCATTGCCGGAGAACGGTACTCCACCCATATTTTGATACTTCTTTAATAGAGCTTCAATATCTGGTTCTGGCCTACCTCTTCTACTTCTACCACTCATTTTCTACGATGTATGAAAATAGCAGACAAAGTGTTAGGCCAACAGAAAAGGTATTTTAAAGCATAGAGACATATACATAAATGTAAATGTGTCTATCGGGGTGTATTTCATTCTGCTACACTCATTCTAGGATATTACTGATCCTATCTGAAATGAGTTATTCGTCATAGAATACTTCTGATTCTATTTCTGGCGAGTTCGTTAATATGTTATATTCCAGAACTAAGCTTAACCAAAGCTCTGATACACATGTGACGACCCCAAACCCCCGTTCCACGGTGGCAAGGGTAATCTTTGGAATATAACACATAAACAAGTAACAGCAGAACAGAAATATATAAATACACCAGATAATGTACATCAAATTACACTGGAAATAATAATCATCAGAGTTACACAGTATACAGGATCACACTTAATACAACATACAGTTCAGCTGTATATAAAATGTCTACAGCGGAATCAAACATAATATACATAACATAAGCTGAATAGCATAAAAAGAAGTGATAGAATCCATCTTCAGCTCCATAGGTATCCAGAAAGAGCCTGCTAAAACTTGAATACAAGGCTGCCCGTGTAGAAAATAGGGCACCCAAGTTTGCAAGTGAAACAAACTACGAGTCAGTCATGGGACTAGTATGAGAAATCTACTTAACTTATTTTATAATAAGGCCAATCACAGGACCTCGCCGCTAACGCAGAACGGGTTTACTCCATTGGATTGCCAGTGTTTAAAACAAGTAAATCATTTAAACATCGCAATGCTTTTTACAAAAATGAAGCCATTATAAGACTCAGTTCCCATCACATAATGCAACGCAAACCGGAGGATAGAGTTTTACCTTATAATGGACAAAATATGTTTGATACGTATAAAACAAAGGCATTTGAAATTATGACTAGTGTTTATATGTTTCAAAAATAATTTCAATCATAAGTATCAATCATAAACGGCATGGGTACCATATATCATGTCGCCATATATAGGTTTACAATCAAAACCACACGATGTCGTATTTGGACATTGGATTTCCGTCATGAACCAAGGCAAGGGATCGTCCTTACCGCTTTGAGACTCTCTAGCACGAGCCTCAGGGTCAGAGCGCATCGACCCTTGGATCGTCAGTGTCGGTCCACAAGGACTAGATTAAAATGCCTGAACACTGCGTTCCCCCCCTACGGGGAGTAAACTGGTCATATCCCGACTAAACCATCAGCTCCACAGAGACCGAGATAACCGAGGCGCCTCACTATCCATCATTCACATAAGTAAAACGTCAGGGATTGCAAAACGCTGACACCACTCCTAGCTAGAAGGAAACACATGTCCTCCCTGAAGTCCTCTCCCGTTTCTGGTTCATACCAGGGTTTGAGGCCCGCGAATCAATGCTGTACACAAAGCTATGTTATTTAAAGCCGTGCTTTGATCATCAACCACAATGCTATGCTATTCAACAAAAGCCTTGATCACAGCATCTCTGTATGCCACGTTGTCAATCTACAACGTCAGACACACATCCATTTACAAGTTCGTTCTGGGTCTGAACGTAACTGGAGGCACCTTATTCCTCATCCCATATGTCCAATACAGGAGAGAGGTCCTCACACATCCGAACAATCAACAAGTACGTCCGGACAACCGCCACCGTAACCCCTTCAGGGCAGCAACCCCCATCAAAGGCATCAGTAGCCATCCATTCGATGTGAAGATCATCGGTCTTGCACCGTCTTCATATCTTCAACTTCTAATCATCGACCAATTATTTGAAATGATAATTAACTCGGCCTTTTTAAATAAATCACGTATATTTAGAATTTCAAATCAATTCATTTCCATGGTTAAATTATTTGATATCCATAATCCAGTTCATTAATGTAATTTTCATGTCAAACACATTCAACCATCAAATATCCAATAAACCGAGTAAATTCGGTTTATTTCCATTCCATATCGTTTATAATGTTTTATAACGATTTATCGCTATTTTTATTTATTTAAAAATAGCCAATTTATTCAAACGACGCTTTAGGCCATAACGCGGCCATGGCGCTGTTTTTCTTCAGATTTGATTTACACATATCTGAAAATCCAACCGTTGGATCTTTACGAATTTTATACCATTGGAAAGATCTTTTCAAAGCGAACCCAACGATTCTAGTTTTGGGAAAATCCGACGGTCGGATCTCCCGGTACAATCGTTTGAAGTTACGATTTCAAAATACGAACTACAGTGTCGTTATTCGATTTATTTTAATTATATATATATATATATATATATAGAAATATAATCCATTCTGGCGTTGTTTTTATTCAGATTTGAATTAAACATTTCACACAATCCAACCATTGGATCTTTACAAATTTGATATCGTTGGAAAGATATTTTCAAAGCGAACCCAACGGTTCCAGTTTTGGGGAAATTCGATGGTCGGATTTCTCGGTATAATCGTTTAAAATCACGATTCCAAAACACGAATTGTTGCTTCGTTATTCATTTTAATTTAATTATATATATATATAAATAAATATAATTCATTCTTCGACTTCCAAACCATTTTCATTTCATATAAGTGATAAAAATAATATTTTTACCCAACAAATATTTATTTTAACACATGACTATTTTTAACACTTCATATATATAATAAAAATGTGATTTTTATTTTCAAAACAATTTATTTCAAACATGAATATTTTTAGCGATTCATATATATTATAAAAATGTGATTTTTATTGTTAAAACAATTTATTTCAAACATGAATATTTTTAGCGATTCATATATATAATAAAAATGTGATTTTTATTTTCAAAATTATTTATTTCAAACATGAATATTTTTAGCGATTCATATATATAATAAAATTATGATTTTTATTGTTAAACCAATTTATTTCAAACATGAATATTTTTAGCGATTCATATATATAATAAAAATGTGATTTTTATTGTTAAAACAATTTATTTCAAACATGAATATTTTTAGCGATTCATATATATGATAAAAATGTGATTTTTATTGTTAAAACAATTTATTTCAGACATGAATATTTTTATCAACACATGAATATTTGAGAAAATTTAGGCAGCATAACGGCAGGGTAGTTAAAACCGACACCGTCCCGAGTACGGCTCCTCGTACTATCTTAAAGCCTCGCAGCTTTTGACAAGGGGGATTTCAATAATCTAGTTCGTACGCAGACGAATTTTTCCATAGACTAATCCTATTTGGTTTCAACCACAATCAACCATAATCAACAATCAACCATTCGTAATATTCACCAAATTTCACGTCAACCAAAATCCAAACAATCACAACTAATACATATCGTGCATGGTCTATGGACGAGAGGAGTATATATATACGTATATAAATATATTTCAATTTCAATTCAATTTCAATTCAATTTCATTCAACGTACATATAATTTTTTACAATGTATATATAACTTATACATCGCACATATAATTTATACAATGCTTATACTTGAGGTGTACAACGCTTATATAACTTATACATCGATTGTATAATTTATACATCGCCATTCCATATCGTTTTGAATTTAGAAATCTCACTTTGGGTTCCACTCCTTCAAAAATTGTAGGAAGCTCCAAAAATTCTCCAGTCTCTTCTAGAATGTAGAAGATGTCCTCACGGTCCCGGTGTCTCTTGTTTCACTGGATTTCGACAAAATAGCAAAAAGATATGATTTTTATAAGTTTGCAACGCTTTTATTTTTCAAAATCAGTTTAAATAAACCAAAGTCGTACCTTTTAGCAAATGGTTCAAAACTAGGTTTTGAATTTTTGTGCAAACGGTGAAGCGATAGGACGATCAGCCTTCGCAGCGATGAAGAGGGAGGAGAGGCGCAGGCGGTGCAGGGGGTTGCATGCAGTTCGATGCTCGGAGGAAGGGGCGGCGACGTCTCGAAGTTATGGACTTTGGGGGCTTCGTTCTCACCAAATACTCCATGAAAAAATACACAGCAGGTATGGATTTGAAGAGGATGTGAAGCTTTACAAAATCTTGAACTGGAGTGGAAGCTAATTCGGAGTGTGGAGGGAGTAGTCAAAGAGAGAAGGTGACGAAGGGGTTCCGCTGTTCATCGCGATACAGGGAGAGAGAAAGTCAATTTTTTTATTTTTTAATTAATGAATGGAATTTTCTGATTCCTCGATATTTATATAAATTCCAAAAATATCTGTTTCTCCAAACGAACTCCAATTCAAACCCAATGACTGTCGTCCCCAGCTAAATACCCCCATTCCGGACATAATGGAATATGTTTCGTAGGCACATTCGACTGTTTTAGCCAGTTATTATTCAAATTAAAATATAAAACATTCAAATATGGATTTGAACGTACATTTCAATTTGCCGGGGCAACATACTGATCTCAAAAATTCCAGAAAAATAAATCTGGCTATGTCTGGACGATACGATTCCAACAAAACTTGTTTCGTCAAATTTGGAGACCGTTTGAAAAATGGTCATTTTCTGGTCGATCCAAATTGACTGAAATTAACCAAACGTGTTTTCCTTTGCCACGCTCACATATTAACTCCAAAGATTATGGAATTTGGAATCTAGCAATAATTTTACATTCCGGATTCAACAAAAGGGGTTTCATAGAAAACGGAGGTCGTTTGAAAAATATTTATTGTTACGGGCTATATTAATTCCATAGCGACCTTTCTGAAAATCTATTTGGCCATAACTTTTGATTCTCGCTATGAAATTTCGATTTTTCAGATTCGTTAGAAAGATATTCTTAAGCAAATTTAAATATTTTTGGTTTCACTAAAATCAGGGTTATTTTGCATCCTGTACAGTCAGTCAAAGTTCGAATTCAAATTTTCAAACTACTGCGCTATTTCCAGCTCCCTTTTAAATTAAAATAAATATTTATATTCCAACATCGATACAAATAAATATATACGTTCTAATTCTCTTCAAAATAAGTTTCTTATCATTATTATTTAAAATAATTCATTTTAAATATTCAAAATTCATTAAAATAGCCAAATTAAAAATTTTAAATTGGTTCTGATTTTCCGGGTTGTTACAGGTCATATGTAAAGCAATATGAGATGATATATTTAATTGAAATGCAACTTATGGTGTGTATGATATTGATTTGAAATGCAATTTTAATTTATAATAATGATGAATGATATGAAATAAGATGTATAATGATAGTATGTAGCATGACTTGGTGATGATATCTATTTCAGTAAAATATATTCAAAGCACTATCTGACTATTATGCATATATATTATAAATTATTTGAACCAAACAAAGATAATGTTAATTTCTAGACTTAGGTTAATTATATTAATGAAAGTGATTAAAAGAATAATAAATATAAGAGTTTAATTAAAAAATATTCATCATAAGTAGTAAAATATTCAGAAAAATTAAGGAGTTAAATAATATTTTAAAAATTGAAGATCTTTTTAAAGGGAATATAAAAATTGTATCATATAAAGTAAGTTATATAAACATATATTCATAAGTATATATAAAAACTAATTTAGAAAAAAACTTAAAAATTAATTTATTACGAGAGATATATCAATATTTTGATATAAGTCAATTTAAAATTTAGAAATCAAAACATATTTATTTGCAAAAAAAAAACAATTTATACTTTAAAAGAAATATTATAGTTATAAAAACATTATAAATTAATCTATAAAGTTATAACTTCTTATATTTAAACTACTTATTAAGACATAAAAATCACACACACACACACACACACACGTATATATATATATATATATATATATTTCTTTATACCAAAATATTAAGTTAAATTACAAGTTTTGCAAATCTTAATTAGAAATTAAAAATAGTGTTTGTAACCCAAAATTGTTTTGAAATTATATGAAAAATATAAGTTAAACAATGTATGTTTAAACTACATATAAAAGATATGTGAATTTATAGTTTATAATAAAAAAAATTAAAAAATAAATAAATTATTTCAAGCATATATCTATGTATTATAAATAATTTAATAATTTTAATATATATATTTTTGAAAAAGAAAAAAAGAGTATATGAAACATAAGTAGATAAACTTGTGTTTGAACATATATTTCATATTGAATGTCCTTTCAATTCTTTCAAATCCAAATCAAATAGTAATGAAAATTAAGTTTAGAATAAGGAAATATTTTAATTAGATTGGTATACTGATAAGTATACTATGATGTAGATATATGAACCAAATTATCTAAAAATTATAAAAGAGATAAATTTCTATATCTAACTTTGTTCATAGATGTGTACTCCTAAAATATAATGATAGTTATGAAATTATTGTAAAGCGTACCTATTTTTGCAATCCTTCTTTTTGTTGTTCTTCCATTGTTATAAACCACAAGTTTACATCTTTCAGAATTTGACAATGAGATCTGCTCTACTGCGACGGGCTCGTTTTTCTGATCAAGATAGTGTATTCATTTGCTGAATTTGAACAGCGTATGAGAAAGATATTGAAGATTTAGTAGTTCAACCAACTTGGCGCCAAATTTTGAATTTCAATTTTGAATTTTGAATGAATGGATGCTACAACTAGTATATAAAGGCCTAGAAGTCATGTCTCTTCATAACCATTTCTTTTCTTCTTCTTCTTCCCGTTTTTCTATTTTCAATCAATCTTGCAAGAGCCAAAACTTCTTCGTTTCTTAACGTAATTGGATGAAACCAGCGGCAAATCGAAGAGGACTTCAAGGACTATGATCTAGTAATAGTTTAAGGATGAGTTTGGATGGTATTAGTGTGCAACAAGTCGAAACAGTAAGAAAGATGTAAGAAATCCAGTACACAATTTTCAGTTTTGCATCGCCAACTTCAAATAGTCATATCTCACTCAATTTTGATCTGAATTCAGTGATCTACCCATTAAAACGACCGCGAGAACAATAACTACGATCTGGAAAGGATTTCGAACAAAATATTCTAACCTGTGGATACAATTTGAAGATAATCGTCAATAGTTTTGGTTTCCTTCTCTCTTTTTCACCAAAACTTCATTTGATCATTACTTGGTCAATTCTTGATGAATTCACATGAAACCGACGGCATTACGAAGCAAATAAAGAGAAGTACAGTATAAAGTTAAGTTGTAGATGAAAATATAATACGTAAATTGATCTGGTACCCATTTCTTTGTTGATTTACATTATATATATATATCCATTTCTTCTTGATGTCTTTTCGCCAACCATCATTACTCTTTTCCTGCAAAACAAAACAACTTTTCAAATAATCAAATAACTTTTCAAACAATCAAATGACTTTTCGAATAATCAAATGATTTTAAAATAATCAAATTACTTTTTAAATAACTAACTACAATTTTTAACAATAATATCATGATGGTTTTGTAACATATTCATATATCAAAAATTTCAAATTTCGAAAATCAAATCATAGGAACTTGATTTTTCAATACAATTGAATGCAGACTCCTCTAATACTGATGCAATACATAAATTTTAACTAGTGTTATAAATCATTTCAAAATTTGCCATTTAAATTTTTTCAAAAATCAGATTATGAACTTTTTGAAAGATCAGGCTCTGATACTAGTTGTTAGGGATTGCGGAATGGATCATTAAGGAAAAACTAACACTAGAGGGGGGAGTGAATAGTGTTTTTGGGAATTATAACAAAATCTAAAACTTATATGATCTACTATATGAATCACATACCACAGAGAAAATCACAGACACAAAATCAAATACAAACACAAAGATAAACCAAAACAAAATGCAGAAAAGAAAAGAACACACCAGATTGTATACCGGTTCGGATTACTCCTACGTCCGGTCCCACGCAACGCTGGATTGCATAGAGTTTTATTACTATACCAATATCCAAGTACAACCCCTTGATTTCACGGCTACAAGGTTAACACTGATTCCAACACTCTTGATTTCACGACCACAAGATTACCACCGATTCCCTTGATCAAGTATATTCCCCTTGATATCCCGGCTACAAGGTTAACACCGCTCCATTTCCTTGATTTTAAGGCTACAAGGAACACATTTTTTCCCAAACAATTCCAACAGCCTTATAACTCTTCAATAGCACTTTGATTCAGAGAGTAATGAGTAGAGAGTAAGAAGAGAAGAAGTTTTATATAAATAGAATTGAACTCGATAGAGTATAAGTGTAGAAATCATAAAAATATGAAATATTAATGGTGTAATGAAAGAGGATGAAGATGGAGAAGAAGAATGGTTAAAAAATTCGAAATCAACCCTAAATAATAAGATTTGAAAGGTTGCAACGCTTTTGAAACATTATAAATAGTGAAAAGACACTTCCTTTCAATTTTGAAAATATGACAGTTATATGTCAACATATATACATATGTATGTCGACATATATCTTTAAAAAATTGAAATTTAAATAATTTTAAAGTGTTTTACTATATATATAATTCTGGAAATTCTTGATTTAAAACAAAGTGTTATAAATAAGTATTATAAAGAAGAAAATCATATGAAATCAATTATATAAACTATATAACCATATTTATAAAATTATAAAGTTTCAAACTATATAAATATAAGATATAAAAGTATATAACTATATAAACTTGTAAACTTGAGTTTAAAATCAAAAGTAAATAGAAAAACTTAAGTAGAATTTTGAAATAGAATTTGAAATCAGAATTTGAAAAATAGAATTTGAAACTGGAGTGCTATTCAGAGTCTTACATAAACTAGACTCTATTATTATATTTATCTTAAATCTTGATTACTCATGAGTCTTTCTGAATTCTGAATCTCTTGAATCTCTAAAATTCTAAAACTGTACAGTCTTAAGTATAAATTCCTATATACAAATCCTGCATATATATATATATATTCTAGATAAAGACGTTAATAAATATTTTATAATCAATTAACATTGAAATAAGGTTGCTGTCATCAAATCTCCATTCGCCAACAACAACAATGGAAATATAAAAATGCCTCACAATGGAATTTTATATACAAAAATATCAGAGTTAGCAGAATATTCATTATTTTACAGCGGAAGAGTTAAATATACATACATCTACATATATTTAAATAAAAACAAAAGGACGAACCAAAGCGAGCACGTCTTCACGTGCTTCTAGCTTCGATGACTGGAATATCTAAGATCTACAACATTCGTATCTCTAATGAGTTTTTAAACCCGATAAGTTAAGCTTTGTCAAACCAAAGCTCTGATACCACATGTAATGACCTGTCTTTTTGACCGCTCCAAGTCGGTAAGTAAACCATCTCAAAATGCTCAAAATGACAAATAATTATTTAGCTTACGGGGTTTAAACAGAACAAACACACAGAATCCCAGCACAGGAAATATAAAAATGGCTCACAATGGAATTTTATATACAAAAATATCAGAGTTAATATAATATTCATTATTTTACAGCTGAAGATTTAAATAACTATCTATCATTTTGAGTGTTTTGAGTTGGTTTAATTACCTACTTGGAGTGGTCAAAAAGATAGGTTGTTACATTATTCCTCCTTAAGTCCAGGAGTTATGGGCGGTCGTCATAAGACCCATCTCGATTATTACCAAATCGATTTCCATTCAATTCCAATTTAGTTTATTAATTGGAAAACTTCACTCTGAAAAACGTCATTTAATGTTATTTAATTTTGTTCCAAATCATATCTTCGTCATAGTTGGGTTAAAAGAATAATGTTATTTAAGACGTCATTCACAACAAGCCCAAAATCCAATTGATATCAAATATAAGATTTTTCAAAATTTACATCAAGTTATATTCAACACCAATTCTCATAATCAACGAATACTATAATTGGAATAACGATGTAAACATCTTCCAAATTCCTCAAAATAGTAAACGTCTACACAATGGTAATCAATACCAAATATCCGAAGATTATGTCTATTCAAATCCAATTTTATTCAAATCTGATTTGCACATAATTCAAGACATAACCATTGAATCTTTAAAACTCCTTTTGCATTTGAAAACTCTTTTCATTTCGAACCAAACACTTTACATTTTAGGAAGATCCTATGGTTGGATCTCCCGAAACGTCAATCTGAAGTCAACGGTCGACATTCATGAACAATTGCCGTGCGACTAGTCCTATTCAGACCATTCTTCAACTTATATTCTAAATTCAAGTCGAATTACTTCCCAATTGAATTATTAATTTTATAAACCATATATAATAGTTTGAAAACTATCTATTCAGTATTTAACTTTTAAACGTCGAAAATGTCGTTTACCGTATTCAGTAAGTTAGGCTGAAAACACAAATATCGAAATATAGTTCGAAACTTCATATTTCTTTTTGAAATCAATTTAATGTCACTCATTATGATTTATCATAATTTTTCCATATTTTAAATAATTTAAGTGTGGTCATTTCGGATGATTTCCAATTACGGTCATCGAACTGTGTTTACAACGACCTTTTCAAAAATAGATTTAAACATAACTTGAAATATATAAGTTGAAATTCAAAATTCCTTCTTTCATTTGAAAGCTTTTATCAATAGAAAACAAATGTTTCCAGGTTTGGGGAATCCGATTTAAATTGCATTAGTTATGCTTGTTTGAAGTGTATGGTTGAAATTCGCGAACTATCGCTACACGACACGTCCTATTCAAACCATATTATAATTTAACATAAAACTTGATCGATTCAATCCAAATGTATTTTATAAAATGTTTATAAACTCATCTAAAAATGATTTCGATCTCAAATCCAATTATAAATCCAAATTGAATATTCTATATTATTATTATATTAAAATAGTAATACTTTTCAAAACATAATATTTTAAAATCCATACTTTCCTAAAATCCATTATAAAAATAAATAAGATCATTGGAACAATCCATTCGAGTTAAAAATGTCTTTACACATCTAACTTGAATTCACTTTTGAATTTACTATTAAAAATCAATGTTAAATTATAACAAGTCATTTCTAATTCAAAACTCTTTCAAGTCCATTTCAACATTTTCAATAGTTGTTTGAAATCATCTTAACTTCATTTCCAAATTATTTTGGATATAAGAATCCAATTTCCATTTTTGCATCTCATTTCACTTGAATGAATATAATATCCATTTAAAACCACAATGGAACTCGACTCAATCAATTCCCAAATAATTTCATATTCGTGGTACCAATTGTGCGTACAATAATAATAACAACTACAATTGTTCATCATCCATGAATCAATAGTCATAAGATAAGCGTTATACTTTTAACGCTTAAATGTACATAAACAGTATATAAATAACTGTAAATGTTTCTGAAGTTGGAAAGGGAAATGAATGTAATAATGGGGCTAAATCAATGGATCATTCAGGTTTGGACAAAGCTAAGTGCGCTGAAGGTAATCAGTTTGTTAGTGGTGAAAGTGCATGTACGTGGATCGTGTAATATGGTATATAATAGTCAAGTATGAGATAATAACGAATCACAGATATAACAACGGAAATTGCAGCAAAATAGAAAAATCACACCAGGGATTTTTATACTGGTTCGAAGCACCGTCCTACGTCCAGTCCCAAACTTCTATCTAGATTTTCACTAAAACAACAACCTCACTTCACCCGGAGGAACAAGTATACAACACCCGAGCAGACAAACGGGATTTCACGCCTCTAACAACACCGAGGACTTCAACACTTGCCTCTCACAACACCGAGGACTTCAACAGAGATGAATATAATTATTGTTGACGATATGTGTTCTCAATAACACAATTTTGTCACCTGTAGTACAGACTTCCTATAATCTTATCCTCAAATAGTATATTTGTGTATACGAAGATTTGGAAGTGGATATCGTATTGAATCAAAAGAATATTATATAAATTCTAGGATTCAAACGATATATTGAAGAATATGAGCACTTTAGCACTTAGAGAGTAAGAAATTGAGATCAAGAGAATAGAGATTAAATCAATAGAATTTTGGTAATTTGGAATGATGAAATCACGATGTTTATATAAGGAATAAACAGTTGTAACAATTTGTGAAAAATTACAAACAATGGTCATGATCATCGGTGAAGAGAAAGAGAAGCAACTCTTGAAGAAATGGAAGTGTCTATACGAAAGGTTGTTTCTGTTTAAAAACGGTCGACAGGTTAAAAAGAACCGGTAGACAGGAATTTGAAAAAATATACGTTATGTGTATATGTGTGCACGTTTATTGTGCAAACTGGGTGAAAACGGTCGACTGGTCCATTTCTGGGCAGTCGACCGGTTATGCCTAGTTTGCACAATCAATGTGTATATATATACATATTTTTATATATTTATATATTGATTATTTGAGGATAGATTTTAACAAGAATAATACTTCTAAATAATCAACTTCTAAAGTAAAATACCATATGTAGATCTTCCTCTCTTGAAATCAATGAATATTTTCCTTTTTTCGATCACGGCTATTCTTTTTGTCAGAAATCAAAACTCCGTAAAATTCTTGACTCAACATTCTCCCCCTTTTTGATTGATGACAACTTAATTCTGAATCTCCCCCTGTATATGATCTCCCCCTGTATATGTGCCCTGTAAATCTATAATTTCCTACATATACACTGTTAGCACAATTTTCTCCCCCTTTGTCATCGACAAAAAGGAGTTGATGATTTGAAGTAAGTGATATTAGAGAGAAGTATAAGCAACATGAACTACTACCATAAAACAAGAGTCATCAAAAGTCACAACATAAGATCATACAGAAGTCTAGCACGAATTAAACTACGACACTATTTAGATACAAGTGCCGGATAATGTCTTAAAGAAAAATAAAGTTCTAAGTACGTAGAAAGAGATAAAAGGGATAAACTAAGAAGAATTATTCTGACTCTGTCTCGTCTTCTTCTTCCTCTTCTTCTTCTTGTTCACCAAGCTGAGTTTTCCCGCGTCCACGCCCATTGCTAGTTCCTGAGCTTGCACCTTCTTCCGAAGATGTCCAATTAAAAGGAGGAGGAGCTGGACATTTTCCGGGATCTTGAGCTTGCATAGATGAGGATGATGCCCCATATGATATTGCTTCCCATAAAGATCCGAAGAAAGACTTAATTGTGTTAAAGCGCTTTTTGTTCTTTGTATCCATTTGTTTAAGTCATGCTTCGAGAAGGAATTGGTTGCAAGCAATAGTTTCAAGACTTTCCTTTGTTGAGGAAGATGATTGTAGAAGTTTAACTTCCTCAGGTTTTAGGCGGGATGGTCGTGATGAAGCTCCTTCATGTCCTTGTCCTTTCCATTGTTCAAATAGTATAATATTGAAATATGGAGCGGGAAGCTTCATCCATTTAATCGATGCTTTGTTAATGCATTTAGGCTTTGAAACAGTCGACTTAGGAGGTTTGATGCCACAATCAAGTAACAGACGCATGATGTATTCATTGTAAAATAGATGTGGTCTAAAACTCTCATTAACTTGCAATATCTCGTCAAATATCATACCTATCCAGTTGATGCGAACATCTCCGTAGATTGCATATAAGGCTTTGAAATTTTCCTTATAGATGGCACCAAAATTTCCAATTCTCGGAAAAAGGGAGTGCATAAGGGTGTGGTGAAGAACTCTCGCAGTAGGTCGTAAACTCATTGATTTTGTACTATCCTTATCATCTTCAATGAATTGATGACTAATACGATTACAGACATGGATATTACAAAAGTTACTTGAGAATTTTTCACCTATGAAGGAAGAACCAAGAACCTTTTCCATTCTTTCACATGAGTAAAGACTTGTTTGCCACATACTACGGACCAAAGGCATTGAGTGGGATTCTCGGGTTTGTATTTCTCTAGATTTAGGTTAGCATAGAATAACTTGAACATAAGATGGTTAATTTCCACATTGTTTTGCTCAAAGTCAATTAGGTTTTCAATATCAGCACGCTTTGATAAGGGAAGAATACGATAACTAGACAAATCTGAGAATTTAAGAAACAAACCCGGGTGAATTGTAAAATCCGTCATCTCATTCCACCTTTTGAGTACAATTGGATCCACAAGCATTTTTTGACAGAGAGATCGATTGGTTGTGTTTCGGAGGAAGAAGCTTGCTTTAATTTCTTTTTCGGAGGAGCCATTAGGGTGTGATTTGAAGAAGAATTGAGTTATAAGGTTAGGAAGGGTTTTGGAGTAGAAAACGTATGAAGAAAAAGTGAGTAGACGGTGTATAAAACCGTTCATATATTGTAAAAACCCGTAACTTCCCCGTAAAGGAAAGTGTCGGATAGTTCGAGGACAAGCCACAACAGAACGCAGACAGAAGAACATTTCATTGTATATTACAACAATGCATCAGATTACAAGAATATACAGAGTATAAATGAATAAATATTACACAGAAATATCAGAGATTTAAATTACATTTAAATACATCGCAGCGGAAAATAATACAATACACAACTAGAAGGAGATATACGGATACAAAGCTTTCCGGATATCGTTCCAGCTGTAAACCAGGATCCTGTGAATATAAATCTGCAAAACCAAAACTACTAGCTGCCCGTGTCAAAATAAGGGCACCCAGAGTTTAGGTTAAAACAATAAACTCCAGGTCAGTCATGTGACTGGTGTGAGAACTAAAACAGTTATTAATCTTTATTTTTAAAGTTAGGCAAAACAAGGGACCACGCCGTATAACACGGAACGGGTTTCCTCCCAAGAATACCAGTGCATAAAACAAACAGCGCAATGCTAAATAAAGAAAAATGAAGCTGTTATAAGACCCAGGTCCTATCACACAATGCAACGCAAGCCGGGGGATAGGGTTTTCCCTTATAACAGCCAAAGAATGCTTGATACGTTTAAAACAAATCATTTGATATTATTATAAGTGCATAGTGTATAAAACAACTTCAAATCATAAGTATCAATCATAGGCGGCATGGGTACCATATATCATGTCGCCATACTAGTTATACAATTAAAACCGCAAATGTCACGTATTTGGAAATTGGATTTCCATCTATGAACCGAGGCAAAAGATAATCCTCACCGACTTCGTGACTCTCTAGCCCGAGCCACAGGGTCAGAGCGCATCGACCCTTGGAGCGACAGGGCCGGTCCACCGATGTGGATTAAACTTAAACCCTGAACATGCGTTTCCCCGCCCTATGGGGCGTAAATGAGCCAACTAAATGACTCCATCGGTTCGAGAACGACCGATCAATCCGAGGCGCCTCGCAACAGCAACAACCACATAAGTCAAACTCGTCAGGGCGTGTAAAACCACTGACGCCACTTCTAACTAGAAAGAAACGCATGCCCTCCCTGAGGTCCTCTCCCGTTTTTGGTTCACAACCGGGGTGCGAAACTCGCGAAGCAAACGTTACACAAAGCTACGCCACGAAGGCCGTGCTTCGATCATCAACCACAAGACTTTGCTTTTCAACAGAAGCCTCGATCAATTGCCACTTAGGCATGCCACACAGGCAATTCACTCCATGCGTTTGATATCCATCAATATGTAACCCCTGAGCTCGTACGTCTCAGAGAAGGGCGTTAAGCAAGAGAATAAATTCTCCGCCGCCAAGCAGATATATATTTAATAGAGATCAATCACACGGACTAAAATCCAATGTCAGACACACAGTCCATTTACAAGTCCGTTCTGGGTCTGAACGAAACCGGAGGCACCTAGTACCCCGCATATCCATCGATCTCCAAGTACGTCTGGACGATCACCAACTGTTTCCATCTTCTTGGGTGTACAGCCCAATCAAGATCATCAGTAATCACCCAAACGACGTGAAGACTTCCGGTCTTCGACCACCGTCTTCATCTTCGACTTATCATCGTATCAGTTATTCAGAATGGGATAAGCCCGGTCTTTCCGAATAACTCGTGTATATTTTAAATAAGTGTTACACAAACACAACATACGCCTCATTCCAATTCATCAGTCACTAACCGTAAATTAATCAAGAGAATAATTCCCCAAATATTAACCCCGAAGGCCGAAACCAACATCAGATCAATATCCAGAAAACCGTTCTGCTTAGCTAACCGACAGTTAGTTTCTGATTTCACATTCATAGGGAAAGGTTCCCATTAATTTTATCCAAGATAAATTCCTGAATTTATTCTCTAATCTTCCTTTGAATTTCGATTCAACTAGTCGGGATTAACGAACCTTACCGAAGTAATCATTTGTTTTAATTTCCCAATCCCAACCTATTTATCCCATGAAGTAAAACTGGTAATACTTCATATCTAACACCACGGTGTTATCGGTAAATTCAATTACCATTTCACGTTCAAATCTAATTAAAGATCTAACTATCGCCTGGAGCAAAACTGGTGATACTCCATTCTCGATCTTTTCAATCTAATTAAAGATTCATTAAAACTCCACTTAGTTTTAATCGTTAACTGGGTTAAAGAATCAGTGTCATTTAAAAACACGGTTCGCGATAAACCCAAAGTCACATTCCATTAATTATCGGGTTAAAGAACGAGTGTTATTTAAAACACTGTTCACGATAAACCCAAAAATCAATATCAATTCAATTCCAATTAAATATCATTTAATTGGTACACTTCATTAAATCTAAATAAAAAGATTTAATCTTTTCTCAACTGGGTTCAAGAACAGTGTTAGTGAAGACACCATTCACGACAAACCCAAATCACATTTGATATTAAATACAAGGCTCTGAATAGAAAATATCCCGGCTTATATTCAATATCAAATTCTACGATTAACAGATGTCGTATTGGAAATAACGATATAAATATATATATCTTTCAAATTTCCATAACAACATCTGTATAATCCCGAATTCCAACATCGAAATATTCCGAAGACAATTTCGATTCAAATCCACTCCAATGCAATCATTGGAAATTCTGGTTATTTTCAAAACCATTTCAAAATCCAATTTATTTATTTTAAAAATAAATAGAATTATATTTCTAGTTCAAAACTAGTTCATTTCGATAAAAATCTATTTTTATCTTTTCAAATATGGAGTTTTTCATCCCAAATCTTCACAAATCATTTCTTATGATTTTACACAAATTATTGCTATTTTTAATAATTTTATCAAGGCCCGTACAGTCGATTTCCAACAATGGCCATCGAACTGCACTTACAGCGACCTTTTTCGAATTTGATTTGGACGTATCTCCAAATCCAACCGTTAGATTTTGAATTTCTAATATTCTTTAGAAAGCTCTTTTCGATACGAACCCAACGGTTCTGGTTTTAGGAGGATCCGACGGTCGGATCTCCCGTAATGTCCGTTTGAAATAAATGGTCGAAATTCGCGAACTGCTGCGGCGCGGCGCGTTCTATTCAGGCCATTATATTATATATATAATATATATAATATATATTTCGTCGATTTCTATTTAAAACGAATTATATAAATAGTTTTAAATTCATTTCAAAAGCAATTTCAACTTCCTTTTCAATTCAAATCAAAATTGAATTCTTCTTTATAAATTCGTTTTAAAATTCATTTCTATTCAATTCAAATTTCAATTCAATTTGAATTCATTTCAATTCTCTTTCAATTCAATTTGAATTCATTTTCAATTCAATTCATTTCGAAATCGTTTTCAATTCAATTCATTTCGAAATCGTTTTCAATTCAATTCATTTCGAAATCGTTTTCAATTCAATTCATTTCGAAATCGTTTTCAATTCAATTCATTTCGAAATCGTTTTCAATTCAATTCTTTTCGAAATCGTTTTCAATTCAATTCATTTCGAAATCGTTTTCAATTCAATTCATTTCGAAATCGTTTTCAATTCAATTCATTTCAAAATGAATAAAATCGATATAAATATCGTTCACGTCAAAATGGCGTCAATCTAATCAACACGGCTTCATAAATTTCTATTTTCAAATATTCTATTTCAAATATTTCTTTTTCAAAATAGTTGTTATTATCAAAATATTTCGTTCAACACATGACCAATCTCAATGGATGAGTACTGTCAACACATGAACCTTTATTTTATATTGATAAAGATGTAAATTTTATTACTAAAATATTTCGTTCAACACATGACCAATCTCAATGGATGAGTACTGTCAACACATGAACCTTTATTTTATATTATTCTTTGTTTTCTAAATTGGAATGAGGCCCAATCAATCACCATATAATGTTAATTATATGGATTTTCATACATTACACACATATAATAGCATTGAAAAATAATCAACCATCAACCAAAGTGCACTACACTGTATAAGCATCAAATATAGGTATCTAACGCTTATAACAGCCCGTCAATCGATCGATCGACATATTTAATCAATCAGGATGAGTGAACTTCAAATTTCATCCTAACACCCGTGTGGGGTTTCAAACAATCAAACACATATTTTATTTGTGCAGTTGGGCGATGTGTAAAATTTATCGTCCCAATCAATGTCATTCAAATAGGTGTACATAAACAAACCGTCCGGTTTGTAAATGAATATTTATTTATTCACATTCACGTTAAAAATTATATATTTTTAACGATAAAACATTTTATTCAACCTATGAATATTCTATTCGGTTCATTTATTCAATAAAATGATATTTTTATTTTTCTAACATATTTTAGAAAATTTCGGCGGCATAACGGCACGATACTAGAAACGGGACGAGGCCTAGCCTTATCCCCGGTCTAGTGAAGGCCCACGCCATTCACACATCAATCATATCAATTTCATTTCACCAACCAATTCTAATTTCAATCAAATAATCTAACTAATTTATGCAACCAAACAAACAAGTCCATGGTCTGTGGACGATTGTGTCGGGTGCTACTAAGCACCGTCTGCATCCTAGTATATATATATATAACTAGAAAATGAAATTGAAAGGTGAGAAATTCTCACCGATAGCTATTCCAACTTCACGCCACTTCATTTAGAGAAATCTTCGTCATTCTCGCCTTTTGCCACTTTCGTTGCCCGTATTCACTACATATGTAAAAATCGAATTTTTACTTTGCTATTTAATATATAAAAATCATATTTTTACTTCGATGTTCAACGTATAAAAATCACATTTTTACTTCGATGTTCAATATATAAAAATCATATTTTTACTTCGATGTTCAACATATAAAAATCATATTTTTACTTCGATGTTCAATATATAAAAATCATATATTTTTACTTCGATGTTCAACGTATAAAAATCATATTTTTACTTCGATGTTCAATATATAAAAATCATATATTTTTACTTCGATGTTCAATATATAAAAATCATATTTTTACTTCGATGTTCAATATATAAAAATCATATATTTTTACTTCGATGTTCAACATATAAAAATCGAATTTTTACTATGCTATTCAATATATAAAAATCGAATTTTTATACTTATGATAACCATTTCAAAAAAAAGTTAATTTTATTTTAAAAACATATTTATTTTCAAAGCAATTGTATTTTAAAACAAAGTATATTTATTTTTCTAACTTTAATTACTACCTAAAAAAAATTAATCAACCTAATAAATAAATAAATAAATAATAAAAGAAGAAAAGGAGCTCACGGTTATGGTTCTGGACACCGAACTAGCATCGTGACCTAGGGCAGTGAATTGCTGCCACCACCGTCGCTGTGGGGCAGATCGGAGTCGGCCCCCCTGTCGGCCTTCTTGCCACACCCCTTCACCAGAAATCGCCGACGGCGCGACGCCCTGCAGCGCCCCCAAAACACCACGAACCGACCACCCTTTGAAGCAAGAAATCGGCCTTCTCGTTGCTCAGACGACGATCACCTCCGTTGGATGAGCAGAGCTCGGAGAGAGGAAGAGGTTTGGTGCATAAAACGTTTTGATTTGGTGCGCGATGGAGGAAATCGAAGGGGAGAAAGATTGAAGACGCTGATCGTCGGTTTCAATGTGGGAGGCGCGATTTTTACCCCTTTGACCACGGTTGAAATTAGTTAGGGCTTTGACCGTATTCTCTAGTGTATATATACTATTTAATTTATTTTTAATTATTATTATTTTCCATCTTTACTTGTTTAACGATTTCAACTCCAAATCAAACCCAACGACTATCGCCCCTAGCTAATCACCCCCATTCCGAACACAATGGGATATGTATCACAAGCTGATTCGACTGTTTCGATCAGTTTTCATTTAAATTAACATTTAAATCATTATATTGAATTTTAAACGTACATTGCAATTTACCAGGGCCACATACTAACTCGAAAAATTACAGAAAAATATTTTCTAGCTTCGTATTGACGATACGGTCCTAACAAAACTAATTTCGTCAAATTCTGAGACCGTTGGAAAAATGGCCAATTTCCAGTCGATTAAAATCAACTGAAACTGGTCAAACGCGTTTTCCTTTGCCACGCTCACATATTGATTCGAAAAATTATGAAATTTGGAATCTAGCAATAATTTTACATTGCCGATCCAACAAAAGTGGTTTCGTCGAAATCCGAGGTCGATTGCAAAATGTCCATTTTTAAGGGCCTGAATTCCATAGCGACTATTCAGAATTTTCAACTGGACATATCTTTCGATTCCCGCTATGAAATTTCGATTTGTTGGATTCGTTGGAAAGATATTATCAATTAGATCCTATTATTTTTTGTTTCACTAAAATCTGGATTGTTTTGCACCCGATACATTCAATTGAAGATTGAAATCGAATAATCGAACTACCGCGCCATTTTCAATTCAATTTATAATTATATATAAATATTTATATTCTAACGACGACGCGTATAAATATATACGTTCGAATTATATTCAAAATAAATTTCTCGTCGATATTATTTAAAATAATTCATTTTAAATAATCAAAATTCGCTAAAATTGCCAAAATAAAAATTTTAAACTGGCCCAGATTTTCGGGTTGTTACATATATGGACGTTGGAAAACAAAGTTTCTCGAGACCGGTCGACTGCATGGAATTCACCGGTCGACCGTTTTCTAACAGATGACAAAACGGTCGACTGGTGGATTCTAGCCGGTCGACTGGTTTGCCTGTAAGCTATTTTTTCCTGCTGCTTACTCTTGTTACTGAGTTTTAATTGTCCATATAAAATTGAATTTATAAAAAAAAAAGATACATATATAGTATTACATGAAATAAATACGAGAATAAAATCACAATATTTTAAAAATCTAATGAGAGGTAGAGGAGTTGTGATTGGTAGACTCTTCTTTGACATCGTTAATGCGCGCTGTCCATGGTGACCACTTTTCTTTTGCCCCTTCGTTACGATTGTAGTTTCACTCCCAAGAGTTTGGGCTTCTAGAGGATGAAGGTACATGTGGCATTGGTTTGTATACGCCATGTTTATTTGAACCGCAAAAGAATAATGCCATTCTTCTAAAAGAGACAGATGTTTTGAAGTTAGTTGTTGCTCATAATGTAGCTGTCTTTGAAGATCGATTTGATGTTTTTTATAATGATGAATCTCGTTGATCTTCTCTCTGGTCCGGGGTGAACAAAACAATGCTTTCTTTGCCCGTTTCGAAGTTGGCTTATTGCTAGGGGTATGAGTGCATTTGTGATGACATTTTGATTTGTGTTTTGGTGTTTCAGGAGAGTAATACTCTTCCCGCTCAGAACTTGTAACAGAAATATGGGATTTTTGAGCACACTCATCACAAATATGTGCCATAATGAACTGTATAAACTTTAGGCTCAGGTAGGGAGAGATGAAAAAGGTGAGATTTTGACAAGCTTATATAGAAGTTCTTATATATGAACTTGTGGAGGAGAATTGTTAGGTAAACTTGGCCGGAGAAAAAAAATGAGAAGCTCATATTCAATTTTTAAAGATAGTAATAGCAAAAAATAACTAAGATTTTTGTTAAAAAACGAAATGTGAAAAGAACTAACAGAATATAACATTAGTATTACTTATCAAGTTCTTTTCGAGAAATGAGACCAAGCTCTCTACGTAATTTAATGAAACTAGACTCAAGTAGAGGCTTAGTGAAGATGTCCGCTAGTTGATTACCAATTTGGACATATTCAAGACATATATTTCCTTTTTCAATATTGTCTCTAAGAAAATGATGATGGATATCAATGTGTTTGGTTCGAGAGTGATTTACTGGATTCTTAGAAAGGTTTATAGCACTTGTGTTATCACAGTACATAATAGAATTTGATAAATGTATATCAAAATCTTGAAGTGTTTGTTGCATGCATATTACCTGAGTACAAGCGAGAGCTGCTGATATATATTCAGCTTCACATGTTGATAGTGAAACACAATTCTATTTCTTACTAAACCAAGAGACAAGTGATTTTCCAATAAAATGGCATGTACCACTTGTACTCTTTCTATCCGTTCGAGAGCCTACGAAATCAGCATCACTATATGATACTAATTCAAATGGACATTCTTTTGGGTAGAAAAGACTGAAATCTTTGGTATTATTAAGGTAATGAATTATACGTTTCACTCCTCGTAGGTGTGATTCTTTTAGATCTGCGTGAAACCGTGCACATAAACAAACACTCATCATTATATCTAGACGACTAGCTGTAAGATACAGAAGAGAACCAATCAAACTTCGATATAATTTCTGGTCAACATTCTTACCATTTTCATCCTTTTCAAGATGTGTAGTTGCACTAATAGGAGTAGGTTTACCAGATGTATTTTCTAATCCGAAGCGTTTGATAAGATTTCCATAGTATTTTTCTTGATTAACAAAAATTCCATTCGGAAGTGTTTGATTTGAAGCCCAAGAAAATATGACAGTTCTCCCATATGAGACATTTCAAATTCTTTGGTCATGATATTTGCAAACTCTTTGCAGAGTATATCGTTTGTTGAACCAAAGATGATTCGCCTACATATATCTGGATAACTAGAATATCTTTTCGAGAATGTTTAATAAACAAAGTTTGATCGACTTTGCCTATTTGAAATCCTGAGATAATAAGATAGCTACGTAGTCGTTCATACCAAGCACGAGGTGCTTGTTTTAGACCATACAGAGCCTTCTTAAGTTTGTACACATATTCAGGATATTTTTCATGTAAGAACAAAGGAGGTTGTTCGACATATACATTCTCTTTGATAAATGCATTTAGAAAAGCACTCCTAACATCCATCTGATAAAGTTTGAAATTATGGTTACAAGCTAAAGATAATAGGAATCTAATAGCTTCTAGTCGAGCAACTGGTGCAAATGTTTCTTCATAATCGATACCTTCTTCCTAATTATACCCTTGTGCTACTAACCTTGCTTTATTTCTGGTGATATTACCTTGTTCAACAGCCTTATTTTTAAAGACCCACTTAGTACCAATAACTGATTGTTCAGTTGGTCTTGGAACAAGTTCCCAGACATCATTGCGCTCGAACTGATTTAGTTCTTCCTGCATGGCAATGATCCAGTAATCATCAGTAGCAGCCTCTTTAGGATTCTTAGGTTCGATGTTTGAAAGAAACGTGACATGACCCATTTGATTGAGTTGACTCATTTTTCTGACTTGTGATGTTACTTCTCCGATTATATTTTGAGTAGGATGATTTCTTAATATTCTTGGTGGAGATTGCATCCTTGGTGGAGATTTTATCCTTGGTGGAGATCGTAACTCACATGGTTGAGGAATATTTTCAACAACTATTTCTGAGTCAGAATCATTTGTGATGATAGGATTATCAGTGACTATTGTTTCATAATCATCTGATATATTTTGAGGATGCTGATAGAATTCATCAAAAGAGACATGAAGTGATTCATCAATAGTTTTGGTTCGTTTATTAAATATACGATAGGCCTTGCTTCATTTCGAATAACCGACAAATATACCTTCATCGACCTTTGGATCGAATTTATCGAGATGGTCTTTCGTATTTAAGATAAAACATTTAGAACCAAATACTTTGAAGTATGAGTTGTTAGGCTTTCTTTGGTTAAATAATTCATAAGATGTATTCTTCCTGAGAGGTCGAATGGATACACGATTCAAAACATAACAGGCAGCTGCAACGGCTTCTACCTAGAAATGGTTTAGTAAAGTGGTCCCATTCAATAATGTTCTTGCAAATTCTTGTAAGGTTCGATTTTTCTGTTCTACAACTCCAGTTTGTTATGGATTTCTAGGAAACGAAAAATTATGATATATACCTTTCTTTGTACAAAAATGTTCAAATTCATTATTTTCGAACTCTCCGCCATGATCACGTCTTATATTTTTAACTTTAAGCCCTTTCGATTTCTGAATTATCTTGACGAAGGATTTGAATTGTTCGAAAGTGTCACTTTTGTTTTTCAAGAAAATTGTCCAAGTGTCATGAGAGTAATCATCAACAATTACAAACACATATCAACTATGATTTATTGACTGAACTTGAGTTGGTCCGAATAAATTCATATGCAATAGATCAAGTGGTTGTAATGTTGATATGACTTTCTTGGATTTAAAAGAAGATTTAGTCAATTTTCCTAATTGACATGCATCACAAATGTTGCCAACCTTAAAGCTCATTTTGGGTAGTCCTCTAACTAGATCGTTTTTGGCTAGCTTGTCGATAGTTCTGAAGTTTACATGACAGAAGCATTTGTGCCATAGCCATGGATCATTATCATTAGCCACAAGACATATATCTAAATTATGATTAATATTCATATTCAGAGTATTGTGAAAACCCGTAACTTCCCCGTAAAGGAAAGCGTCGGATAGTTCGAGAACAAACCATAACAGAACACATACAGAAGAACATTTCACCGTATATTACAACAATGCATCAGATTACAAGAATATACAGAGTAAAAATGAATATTACACAGAAATATCAGAGATTTAAATTACATTTAAATACATAGCAGCGGAAAATAATACAATACACAACTAGAAGTAGATATACGGATACAAAGCTTTCCGGATATCGTTCCAGCTGTAAACCAGGATCCTGCGAATATAAATCTGCAAAACCAAAACTACTAGCTGCCCGTGTCAAAATAAGGGCACCCAGAGTTTAGGTTAAAACAATAAACTCTAGGTCAGTCATGTGACTAGTGTGAGAACTAAAACAGTTATTAATCTTTATTTTTAAAGTTAGGTAAATCAAGGGACCACGCCGTATAACACGGAACGGGTTTCCTCCCAAGAATACCAGTGCATAAAACAACAGCGCAATGCTAAATAGAGAAAAATGAAGCTATTATAAGACCCAGGTCCTATCACACAATGCAACGCAAGCCGGGGGATAGGGTTTTTACCTTATAATAGCCAAAGAATGCTTGATACGTTTAAAACAGATTATTTGATACTATAATAAGTGTACAGTGTATAAAACAACTTCAAATCATAAGTATCAATCATAGGCGACATGAGCGTCCCATGCCACTATGTCGCCACATATAGGTTTACAAATAAAACCGCAAATGTCACGTATTTGGAAATTGGATTTCCGTCTATGAACCGAGGCCAGGGATCGTCCTCTACCGATTTTAGACAATCTAGCCCATGTCTAGGAACAGCCGCAACTGCCCCTTGGATCGTCAGGGCCGGTCCACCGATGTGGATTATAATGCCTGAACAATGCGTTTCTCCGCCCTTTGGGGCGTAAATGAGCCAACGAATGACTCCATCGGACCCGGATCGTCCAATCAAACCGAGGCGCCTCGCAACAGCAACAACCACATAAGTCAAACTCGTCAGGGCGTGTAAAACCACTGACGCCACTTCTAGCTAGAAAGAAAACGCATGTCCCCCCTGAGGTCCGTCTCCCGTTTTTGGTTCATACCGGGTGTGAAACTCGCGAAGTAAACGTTACACAAAGCTACACCACAAAGGCCGTGCTTCGATCATCACCACAAGACTTTGCTTTTCAACAGAAGCCTCGATCAATTGCCACTTAGGCATGCCACACAGGCAATTCACTCAATGCGTTTGATATCCATCAATATATAAAGATCAATCACACAGACTAAAATCCAATGTCAGACACACGGTCCATTTACAAGTCCGTTCTGGGTCTGAACGAAACCGGAGGCACCTAGTACCTCGCATATCCATCGATCTCCAAGTACGTCTGGACGATCACTAACTGTTTCCATCTTCTTGGGTGTACAGCCCAATCAAGATCATCAGTATTCATCCAAACGACGTGAAGACCTCCGGTCTTCGACCATCGTCTTCATCTTCGACTTATCGTCGTATCAGTTATTCAGAATGGGATAAACCCGGTCTTTCCGAATAACTCGCGTATATTTTAAATAAGTGTTACACAAACACAACATACGCCTCATTCCAATTCATTAGTCACTAACCGTAAATTAATCAAGAGAATAATTCCCTAAATATTAACCCCGAAGGCCGAAACCAACATCAGATCAATATCCAGAAAACCATTCTGTTTGGCTAACCGACAGTCAGTTTCTAAATTTCACATTCATAGGGAAAGGTTCCCATTAATTTTATCCAAGATAAATTTCTTGAATGTATTCTTTATTCTATTTTTGAATCTCAATTCAAACTAGTCGGGATTAGCGAAACTTACCGAAGTAATCATTTATTTTAATTTCCCCATCCCAACCTATTCATCCCATGAAGTAAAACTGGTAATACTTCATATCTAACACCACAATGTTATCGGTAAATTCAATTACCCTTTCACGTTCAAATCTAATTAAAGATTTAACTATCGCCTGGAGCAAAACTGGTGATACTCCATTTTCGATCATTTCAATCTAATTAAAGATTCATTAAAACTCCACTTAGTTTTAATCGTTAACTGGGTTAAAGAATCAGTGTCATTTAAAACACGGTTCACGATAAACCCAAAATATCATTCCATTAATTATCGGGTTAAAGAACAAGTGTTATTTAAAACACTGTCCACGATAAACCCAAAAATCAATATCAATTCTATTCCAATTAAATATTGTTTAATTGGTACACTTCATTAAATCTAAATAAAAAAAGATTTAATCTTTTCTCAACTGGGTTCAAGAACAGTGTTAGTGAAGACACCATTCACGACAAACCCAAATCACATTCGATATTCAATACAAGGCTCTGAATAGAAAATATCCCGGCTTATATTCAATATCAAATTCTACGACCAACAAATATCGTATTGGAAATAACGATATATATATCTATCTTTCAAATTTCCATAACAACACCTGTATAGTCACGAAATCCAACATCGAAATATTCCGAAGACAATTTCGATTCAAATCCATTCCAATGCAAACATTGGAAATTCTGGTTATTTTTAAAACCATTTTCAAATCCAATTTATTTATTTAAAAATAAATAGAATTATAATTCTAGTTCAAAACTAGTTCATTTCGATAAAAATCTATTTTTATCTTTTCAAATATGGAGTTTTTCATCCCAAATCTTCACAAATCATTTCTTATGATTTTACACAAATTATTACTATTTTTAATAATTTTATCAAGGCCCGTACAGTCGATTTCCATCAACGGTCATCGAACTGCACTTACAGCGACCTTTTTCAAATTTGATTTGGACATAATTCCAAATCCAACCGTTAGATTTCTAATTTCTAATATTCGTTAGAAAGCTCTTTTCGATACGAACCCAACGGTTCCGGTTTTAGGAGAATCCGACGGTCGGATCTCCCGTAATGTCCGTTTGAAATAAATGGTCGAAATTCATGAACTGCCGCGGCGCGGCGCGTTCTATTCAGGCCATTGTATTATATATATAATATATATTTCGTCGATTTCTATTTAAAACGAATTATATAAATAGTTTTAAATTCGTTTCAAAAGCAATTTCAACTTCCTTTTCAATTCAAATCAAAATTGAATTCTTCTTTATAAATTCGTTTTAAAATTCATTTCTATTCAATTCAAATTTCAATTCAATTTGAATTCATTTCAATTCGCTTTCAATTCAATTCATTTCGAAATCGTTTTCAATTCATTTCATTTCGAAATCGTTTTCAATTCAAATCATTTCGAAATCGTTTTCAATTCATTTCATTTCGAAATCGTTTTCAATTCATTTCATTTCGAAATCGTTTTCAATTCATTTCGAAATAGTTTTCAATTCAATTCATTTCGAAATCGTTTTCAATTCAATTCATTTCGAAATCGTTTTCAATTCAATTCATTTCGAAATCGTTTTTAAAATCGATATAAATATCGTTCACGTCAAAATGGCGTCAATCTAATCAACACGGCTTCATATATTCCTTTATTTTCAAATATTCTATTTCAAATATTTCTTTTTCAGAAATAGTTGTTATTATCAAAATATTTCGTTCAACACATGACCAGTCTCAATGGATGAGTACTGTCAACACATGAACTTTTATTTTATATTGATAAAGATATAAATTTTATTACTAAACTATTTCGTTCAACACATGACCAATCTCAATGGATGAGTACTGTCAACACATGAACCTTTATTTTATAATATTCTTTATTTTTCAAATTGGAATGAGGCCCAATCAATCACCATATAATGTTAATTATATGGATTTTCATACTACACACGTATATAATAGCATTGAAAAATAATCAACCATCAACCAAAGTGCACTACACTGTATAAGCATCAAATATAGATATTCAACGCTTATAACAGCCTGTCAATCAATCGATCGACATTTTTAATCAATCAGGATGAGTGAACTTCAAATTTCATCCCAACACCCGTGTGGGGTTTCAAACAATCAAACACAGATTTTATTTGTGCAGTTGGGCGATGTGTAAAATTTATCGACCCAATCAATGTCCTTCAAATAGATGTACATAAACAAACCGTCCGGTTTGTAAATGAATATTTATTTATTCACATTCACGTCAAAAATTATATTTTAACGATAAAACATTTTATTTCAACACATGAATTTCTATTCAGTTCATTTCTTCAATAAAATGATATTTTATTTTATTTTTCTAACATATTTTAGAAAATTTCGGCGGCATAACGGCACGATACTAGAAACGGGACAAGGCCTAGCCTTATCCCCGGTCTAGTGAAGGCCCACGCCATTCACACATCAATCAAATCAATTTCATCTCACCAAACAATTCAATTCAAACAAATAATTCAACTAATCTATGCAACCAAACAAACAAGTCCATGGTCTGTGGACGATTGTGTCGGGTGCTACTAAGCACCGTCTGCATCCTAGTATATATATAACTAGAAAAATTAAATTGAAAGGTGAGAAATTCTCACCTATAGCTATCCTAACTCCACGGCACTCCATTGATAGAAATCTCCTTCATTCTCGCCTTTTGTCGCTTTCGTTGCCCGTATTCACTACATATATAAAAACCACACATTTTTATATTTTGATGTCTTTAAAATAAAAATCACATTTTTATTTATTCACTTTTAATTTAAAAATCATATTTTTATAATCACTTCAAATATTAAAAAAAAACGAATTTTTACTATGCTATTCAATATATAAAAATCGAATTTTTACTACGATGTTCAATATATAAAAATCGCATTTTGATTTTTGCCATTCATATATAAAAAAAATCTGATTTTTTCTTTGCTTTCATATATATGAAAAAAAGCTTAACTTTTAAATGTTAAAAATCAATTCTTTCTTCAAGTTATACATAATTAAAACTGATTTTTCCAACATGTTTTATTTAAAATATACTCAGATTTAAACTATGTTTAACATAAAAAAAACTGATTTTAAAAACTAGGTTTTATAATAAAATAAAATCACCTTTCCGAACACTGCTGTGGGGCCTGGAAGCTGCGCGGGGGGGGGGGGGGGGAACTGGTTCGCCAGAGGAGGAGGGTTGCTGAGGAGGTGGCGCCTGGATCTGAAGGGGGATGTGGCGATTCGGTTGTTCTTGCGGTGGGTGGGTTGCTGGAGTGGGGTCTTGCGACTGTCTGATGTTGCGATGGGAGAGGAGGTTCGCGAGGGAAGGGGTTTGGCCGGAGGATAGTCGACGACGCTGGGGAGGCTCGCCAGCGACGGGCGGTGGTTGGGGCGACAGGGCTGGTGGAATCGGTCTGCGTTTCTTTTTCTTTTTTTTATTTAGATCTGAGAAAGCATCGGGGATAGAGAGAGTGAGGGGTGAGGATTTAAATATTTATTTAATAATTTTATTTTAATTTTCCCTTAAAAGTTGACTTTACATTCGAACACCAAACGAGACCCAACGACTGTCGTTCCTAGCTAATTACCCCCATTCCGAACGCAATGGGATATGTTACGTAGGCCAATTTGACTGTTACGATCAGTTTCCGTTGAATTTAAAATATAAATCTTTATATATTCAATTTAAACGCACATTTTAATTTACTGGCGCCACATACTAACTCTAAAAATTCTCGAAAAATTATTTCTAGCTTCGTATTGACGATACGGTCCTAACAAAACTAGTTTCGTCGAATTCCGAGACCGTTTGAAAAATGGCCAATTTCCAGTCGATTAAAATCAACTGAAACTGGTCAAACGCGTTTTCCTTTGCCACGCTCACATACTGATTCGAAAAATTATGAAAATTGGAACCTAGCAATAATTTAACATCACAGATCCAACAAAACTGGTTTCGACGAAATCCGAGGTCATTTGCAAAATGTCCATTTTTAAGGGCCTGAATTCCATAGCGACTATTCAGAATTTTCAACTGGACATATCTTTTGATTCCCGCTATGAAATTTCGATTTCCCGGATTCGTTGGAAAGATATTATCAATTAGATCCTAATGTTTTTGGTTTCACTAAAATCCGGATTGTTTTGCACCCGGTACATTCAATTGAAGTTTGAAATCGAATTATCGAACTACCGCGCCATTTTCAATTCTATTTATAATTATATATAATTATTTATATTCTAACGACGGCGTATATAATATATACGTTCTAATTCTATTCAAAATAAATTTTTCGTCGATATTATTTAAAATAATTCATTTTAAATAATCAAAATTCGCTAAAATGGCCAAAATAAAAAATTTAAACTGGCCCAGATTTTCGGGTTGTTACAATCTCCCCCACTTAAAACTTTTCGTCCCCGAAAAGGAACAAAGTCGAAAGTGGTTTGATTAATCAACTCTACGTTCGATCCGGCTTTCATTCTCCAACTCTTTAGTTTCTGAGAATTTTCTAAATTTCAAAAATTTGGCTAACACCCTAAATTTTCGAAAAATTTCGCCATAACCTCCCCTGCAATGGGAGCATCGGGGAATTTCAAATAGCTTCCCCGGTCCTTCAGATCTCAAAAAGAAAAAGAAAAAGCCAAGCGGCTAGCCAATAGGCTCATAAAATCATCATCACCCAAACAAAACAGTAAATTATGTAGTAAACATGTACCTATTTGTCGGGCAAACAAATTTTATTCTTCGGCTCTAGCCTCCTTGCTATGACCTGTTCAATATAAGTACATGTATATGCAAGCAAATGCGACCAAATTTCAATACAATTCAATATTTGATCAAATTGGCTATATAATACAAATTTTAATAATTCAACCAATAATCAACAACACAACCATCAATCAATTAGTTGATTAGATTTTGAAATTCATAACTTTGATACATATACAAAAATCAGATTTTTGATGCCAAATCACAACAATAAGCCCTATCTAATTTTTGGTTCTCACACCAGTCTAATGGAAATATTGAAATCTCACTTTCGTTACTCGAAAATAAATACTGGCGACAGTGCCCCATCACCAGAATTATCCCCGGGCAACTAGAGTATGATCCTATAACCATCCAGTATATTAAAACTTCGAATTCACGTTTGCAAGACGCATATGCAAAATCTTTATATATCGGATTGTCCAAATCAATTAAATAAATAATCAAATACGAATGATTGATTTAAATTTTCAAAACAAAAACTGTTTTCACTTTTAAAAATATACTTTTCACACTCGTTCTAGGATACTACTGATCCTATCTCTAACGAGTCATTCTAATTGGATATTACTAATCCAATATCTGATGAATTCTTTCGTATGGTTCTAATGTGCCTTGTTCTCGAGCTCTGTAAACCAAAGCTCTGATACTAACTGTGAAAACCCGTAACTTCCCCGTAAAGGAAAGCGTCGGATAGTTCGAGAACAAACCACAACAGAACACATACAGAAGAACATTTCACCGTATATTACAACAATGCATCAGATTACAAGAATATACAGAGTAAAAATGAATATTACACAGAAATATCAGAGATTTAAATTACATTTAAATACATAGCAGCGGAAAATAATACAATACACAACTAGAAGTAGATATACGGATACAAAGCTTTCCGGATATCGTTCCAGCTGTAAACCAGGATCCTGCGAATATAAATCTGCAAAACCAAAACTACTAGCTGCCCGTGTCAAAATAAGGGCACCCAGAGTTTAGGTTAAAACAATAAACTCCAGGTCAGTCATGTGACTGGTGTGAGAACTAAAACAGTTATTAATCTTTATTTTTAAAGTTAGGTAAATCAAGGGACCACGCCGTATAACACGGAACGGGTTTCCTCCCAAGAATACCAGTGCATAAAACAACAGCGCAATGCTAAATAGAGAAAAATGAAGCTATTATAAGACCCAGGTCCTATCACACAATGCAACGCAAGCCGGGGGATAGGGTTTTTACCTTATAATAGCCAAAGAATGCTTGATACGTTTAAAACAGATTATTTGATACTATAATAAGTGTACAGTGTATAAAACAACTTCAAATCATAAGTATCAATCATAGGCGACATAAGCGTCCCATGCCACTATGTCGCCACATATAGGTTTACAAATAAAACCGCAAATGTCACGTATTTGGAAATTGGATTTCCGTCTATGAACCGAGGCCAGGGATCGTCCTCTACCGATTTTAGACAATCTAGCCCATGTCTAGGAACAGCCGCAACTGCCCCTTGGATCGTCAGGGCCGGTCCACCGATGTGGATTATAATGCCTAAACAATGCGTTTCTCCGCCCTTTGGGGCGTAAATGAGCCAACGAATGACTCCATCGGACCCGGATCGTCCAATCAAACCGAGGCGCCTCGCAACAGCAACAACCACATAAGTCAAACTCGTCAGGGCGTGTAAAACCACTGACGCCACTTCTAGCTAGAAAGAAAACGCATGTCCCCCCTGAGGTCCGTCTCCCGTTTTTGGTTCATACCGGGTGTGAAACTCGCGAAGTAAACGTTACACAAAGCTACGCCACAAAGGCCGTGCTTCGATCATCACCACAAGACTTTGCTTTTCAACAGAAGCCTCGATCAATTGCCACTTAGGCATGCCACACAGGCAATTCACTCCATGCGTTTGATATCCATCAATATATAAAGATCAATCACACAGACTAAAATCCAATGTCAGACACACGGTCCATTTACAAGTCCGTTCTGGGTCTGAACGAAACCGGAGGCACCTAGTACCTCGCATATCCATCGATCTCCAAGTACGTCTAGACGATCACTAACTGTTTCCATCTTCTTGGGTGTACAGCCCAATCAAGATCATCAGTAATCATCCAAACGACGTGAAGACCTCCGGTCTTCGACCATCGTCTTCATCTTCGACTTATCGTCGTATCAGTTATTCAGAATGGGATAAACCCGGTCTTTCCGAATAACTCGCGTATATTTTAAATAAGTGTTACACAAACACAACATACGCCTCATTCCAATTCATTAGTCACTAACCATAAATTAATCAAGAGAATAATTCCCCAAATATTAACCCCGAAGGCCGAAACCAACATCAGATCAATATCCAGAAAACCATTCTGTTTGGCTAACCGACAGTCAGTTTCTAAATTTCACATTCATAGGGAAAGGTTCCCATTAATTTTATCCAAGATAAATTTCTTGAATGTATTCTTTATTCTATTTTTGAATCTCAATTCAAACTAGTCGGGATTAGCGAAACTTACCGAAGTAATCATTTATTTTAATTTCCCCATCCCAACCTATTCATCCCATGAAGTAAAACTGGTAATACTTCATATCTAACACCACAGTGTTATCGGTAAATTCAATTACCCTTTCACGTTCAAATCTAATTAAAGATTTAACTATCGCCTGGAGCAAAACTGGTGATACTCCATTTTCGATCATTTCAATCTAATTAAAGATTCATTAAAACTCCACTTAGTTTTAATCGTTAACTGGGTTAAAGAATCAGTGTCATTTAAAACACGGTTCACGATAAACCCAAAATATCATTCCATTAATTATCGGGTTAAAGAACAAGTGTTATTTAAAACACTGTCCACGATAAACCCAAAAATCAATATCAATTCTATTCTAATTAAATATTGTTTAATTGGTACACTTCATTAAATCTAAATAAAAAAAGATTTAATCTTTTCTCAACTGGGTTCAAGAATAGTGTTAGTGAAGACACCATTCACGACAAACCCAAATCACATTCGATATTCAATACAAGGCTCTGAATAGAAAATATCCCGGCTTATATTCAATATCAAATTCTACGACCAACAAATATCGTATTGGAAATAACGATATATATATCTATCTTTCAAATTTCCATAACAACACCTGTATAGTCACGAAATCCAACATCGAAATATTCCGAAGACAATTTCGATTCAAATCCATTCCAATGCAAACATTGGAAATTCTGGTTATTTTTAAAACCATTTTCAAATCCAATTTATTTATTTAAAAATAAATAGAATTATAATTCTAGTTCAAAACTAGTTCATTTCGATAAATATCTATTTTTATCTTTTCAAATATGGAGTTTTTCATCCCAAATCTTCACAAATCATTTCTTATGATTTTACACAAATTATTACTATTTTTAATAATTTTATCAAGGCCCGTACAGTCGATTTCCATCAACGGTCATCGAACTGCACTTACAGCGACCTTTTTCAAATTTGATTTGGACATAATTCCAAATCCAACCGTTAGATTTCTAATTTCTAATATTCGTTAGAAAGCTCTTTTCGATACGAACCCAACGGTTCCGGTTTTAGGAGAATCCGACGGTCGGATCTCCCGTAATGTCCGTTTGAAATAAATGGTCGAAATTCATGAACTGCCGCGGCGCGGCGCGTTCTATTCAGGCCATTATATTATATATATAATATATATTTCGTCGATTTCTATTTAAAACGAATTATATAAATAGTTTTAAATTCGTTTCAAAAGCAATTTCAACTTCCTTTTCAATTCAAATCAAAATTGAATTCTTCTTTATAAATTCGTTTTAAAATTCATTTCTATTCAATTCAAATTTCAATTCAATTCGCTTTCAATTCAATTCATTTCGAAATCGTTTTCAATTCAAATCATTTCGAAATCGTTTTCAATTCATTTCATTTCGAAATCGTTTTCAATTCATTTCATTTCGAAATCGTTTTCAATTCAATTCATTTCGAAATAGTTTTCAATTCAATTCATTTCGAAATCGTTTTCAATTCAATTCATTTCGAAATCGTTTTCAATTCAATTCATTTCGAAATCGTTTTTAAAATCGATATAAATATCGTTCACATCAAAATGGCGTCAATCTAATCAACACGGCTTCATATATTCCTTTATTTTCAAATATTCTATTTCAAATATTTATTTTTCAAAAATAGTTGTTATTATCAAAATATTTCGTTCAACACATGACCAGTCTCAATGGATGAGTACTGTCAACACATGAACTTTTATTTTATATTGATAAAGATATAAATTTTATTACTAAACTATTTCGTTCAACACATGACCAATCTCAATGGATGAGTACTGTCAACACATGAACCTTTATTTTATAATATTCTTTATTTTTCAAATTGGAATGAGGCCCAATCAATCACCATATAATGTTAATTATATGGATTTTCATACTACACACGTATATAATAGCATTGAAAAATAATCAACCATCAACCAAAGTGCACTACACTGTATAAGCATCAAATATAGATATTCAACGCTTATAACAGCCTGTCAATCAATCGATCGACATTTTTAATCAATCAGGATGAGTGAACTTCAAATTTCATCCCAACACCCGTGTGGGGTTTCAAACAATCAAACACAGATTTTATTTGTGCAGTTGGGCGATGTGTAAAATTTATCGACCCAATCAATGTCCTTCAAATAGGTGTACATAAACAAACCGTCCGGTTTGTAAATGAATATTTATTTATTCACATTCACGTCAAAAATTATATTTTAACGATAAAACATTTTATTTCAACACATGAATTTCTATTCAGTTCATTTCTTCAATAAAATGATATTTTATTTTTCTAACATATTTTAGAAAATTTCGGCGGCATAACGGCACGATACTAGAAAAGGGACAAGGCCTAGCCTTATCCCCGGTCTAGTGAAGGCCCACGCCATTCACACATCAATCAAATCAATTTCATCTCACCAAACAATTCAATTCAAACAAATAATTCAACTAATCTATGCAACCAAACAAACAAGTCCATGGTCTGTGGACGATTGTGTCGGGTGCTACTAAGCACCGTCTGCATCCTAGTATATATATATAACTAGAAAAATTAAATTGAAAGGTGAGAAATTCTCACCTATAGCTATCCTAACTCCACGGCACTCCATTGATAGAAATCTCCTTCATTCTCGCCTTTTGTCGCTTTCGTTGCCCGTATTCACTACATATATAAAAACCACACATTTTTATATTTTGATGTCTTTAAAATAAAAATCACATTTTTATTTATTCACTTTTAATTTAAAAATCATATTTTTATAATCACTTCATATATTAAAAAAAACGAATTTTTACTATGCTATTCAATATATAAAAATCGAATTTTTACTACGATGTTCAATATATAAAAATCGCATTTTGATTTTTGCCATTCATATATAAAAAAAATCTGATTTTTTCTTTGCTTTCATATATATGAAAAAAAAGCTTAACTTTTAAATGTTAAAAATCAATTCTTTCTTCAAGTTATACATAATTAAAACTGATTTTTCCAACATGTTTTATTTAAAATATACTCAGATTTAAACTATGTTTAACATAAAAAAAACTGATTTTAAAAACTAGGTTTTATAATAAAATAAAATCACCTTTCTGAACACTGCTGTGGGGCCTGGAAGCTGCGCGGGGGGGGGGGGGGGGAACTGGTTCGCCAGAGGAGGAGGGTTGCTGAGGAGGTGGCGCCTGGATCTGAAGGGGGATGTGGCGATTCGGTTGTTCTCGCGGTGGGTGGGTTGCTGGAGTGGGGTCTTGCGACTGTCTGATGTTGCGATGGGAGAGGAGGTTCGCGAGGGAAGGGGTTTGGCCGGAGGATAGTCGACGACGCTGGGGAGGCTCGCCAGCGACGGGCGGTGGTTGGGGCGACAGGGCTGGTGGAATCGGTCTGCGTTTTTTTTTTTTATTTAGATCTGAGAAAGCATCGGGGATAGAGAGAGTGAGGGGTGAGGATTTAAATATTTATTTAATAATTTTATTTTAATTTTCCCTTAAAAGTTGACTTTACATTCGAACACCAAACGAGACCCAACGACTGTCGTTCCTAGCTAATTACCCCCATTCCGAACGCAATGGGATATGTTACGTAGGCCAATTTGACTGTTACGATCAGTTTCCGTTGAATTTAAAATATAAATCTTTATATATTCAATTTAAACGCACATTTTAATTTACTGGCGCCACATACTAACTCTAAAAATTCTCGAAAAATTATTTCTAGCTTCGTATTGACGATACGGTCCTAACAAAACTAGTTTCGTCGAATTCTGAGACCGTTTGAAAAATAGCCAATTTCCAGTCGATTAAAATCAACTGAAACTGGTCAAACGCGTTTTCCTTTGCCACGCTCACATACTGATTCGAAAAATTATGAAAATTGGAACCTAGCAATAATTTAACATCACGGATCCAACAAAACTGGTTTCAACGAAATCCGAGGTCATTTGCAAAATGTCCATTTTTAAGGGCCTGAATTCCATAGCGACTATTCAGAATTTTCAACTGGACATATCTTTTGATTCCCGCTATGAAATTTCGATTTCCCGGATTCGTTGGGAAGATATTATCAATTAGATCCTAATGTTTTTGGTTTCACTAAAATCCGGATTGTTTTGCACCCGGTACATTCAATTGAAGTTTGAAATCGAATTATCGAACTACCGCGCCATTTTCAATTCTATTTATAATTATATATAATTATTTATATTCTAACGACGGCGTATATAATATATACGTTCTAGTTCTATTCAAAATAAATTTTTCGTCGATATTATTTAAAATAATTCATTTTAAATAATCAAAATTCGCTAAAATGGCCAAAATAAAAATTTTAAACTGGCCCAGATTTTAGGGTTGTTACAAGTATATATATTTCTGTCTCTATATCCTTCGAAAACTAAATTTTTGGGTAGCATTCCTGGCATTATAGCTATTTGATTGCATAAAGAATGCCATACGTGTTTCCCAATAGCTATAGTTGGGACCATTAAAGAATGGATGTCTTTGTGTTGATTGACCTTCCGTGTAAGTGGTAGTGCTGGTGCTTGCGTTATTTGCCATATTACTAGAATATATCAAATAACTGTGTTACAGTTATATGATGACTGTGCTCTGATACCAAATGAAAGTGCGTGTGCGTGGATCGTGTAATATGGTATATAACATACAAGTATGAGATAATAACGAATCACAGATATAACAACGGAAAATGCAGTAAAATAGAAAATTCACACTAGGGATTTTTATACTGGTTCGGAGCACCGTCCAACGTCCAGTCCCAGATTACTATCTGGATTTTCACTAAAACAACAACCTCACTTCACCCGGAGGAACAGGTATACAACACCCGAGCAGATGAACGGGATTTCACGCCTCTAATAACACATAGGACTTCAACACTTGCCTCTTACAACACCGAGGACTTCAACAGAGATGAATATAATTGTTGTTGACGATATGTGTTCTCAATAACATAATTTTGTAGCTTGTAGTACAGACTTCCTATAATCTTATCCTCAAATAGTATATTTGTGTATACGAAGATTTAGAAGTGGATATCGTATTGAATCAAAAGAATATTTTATAAATTCTAGGATTCAAACGATATATTGAAGAATATAAGCACTTAGCTCTTAGAGAGTAAGAAATTGAGATCAAGAGAATAGAGATTAAATCAATAGAATTTTGGTAATTTCGAATGATGAAATCATGATGTTTATATAAGGAATAAACAGTTGTAACCATTTGTGAAAAGTTACAAACAATTGTCATGATCATCAGTGAAGAGAAAGAGAAGCAACTCTTGAAGAAATGGAAGTGTCTATACGAAAAGTTGCTTCTATTTAAAAACGGTCGATAGGTTAAAAAGAACAGGTAGACAGGAATTTGAAAATATATACGTTATGTGTATATGTGTGCACATTTATTGTGCAAACTAGGTGAAAACGGTCGACTGGTCCATTTCTGGGCGGTCAACCGGTTATGCCCATTTTGCACAATCAATGTGCATATGTATACATATTTGTATATATTTATATATTGATTATTTGAGGATAGATTTTAGCATGAATAATACTTCTAAATAATCAACTTCTAAAGTAAAATACCATATGTAGATCTTCATCTCTTGAAATCAATGAATATCTTCTTTTTGTCGATCACGGCTATTCTTTTTGTCAGAAATCAAAACTCCGTAAAATTCTTGACTCAACAAATGGTACTAGTACTGTAGATGGTATGGAAGATATAGGATTTAGTATGGGTGGTTCTAAATTCGAAATTTTTTGTCCAACATCTTCTGATGTGAATGGCATAATCAATAGAATAAATGATAATAATAGCATCTTTTCTGAGGGTATTAATGTTGAGAAAGATGGTGTAGATTTTGGACTGGGAATTTTGTTTGCTGGAGAGGATGTCTCTATGCAAAATATTGAGAGGGGGAAATAATCTGATGTGCATGGTTGCCTGAGCTCTCACATGCCAACTTCTTCTTTCCAAAATCTGTCATCCACTTCAACTACTCCTACTTCATCTCCAAATTCCCAATTTAATCTTCCCTCTAACTCTTCCACATCAGGACCGTCATCTTCTTCTTTATCACAGTTAAAAGGGAAATTTTGGGAAGATGTTGATGATGGTAATGCCGCTAAAGTGTTACCCTCGAAGTGTAATAGTGTCGATGCAGTCATTGCTAATACTTCATCCTCTAATATTACTAATGCATCTGCTCGTCCTAGTATTTCATCGAATTCGCATTTAATTCTTCCTTCCACATTATTTTGCCACCACCATCTAATTCACCATCTAACTCAGCACCACCCTCTTCAGCTCCTTCTAAAACTGCTTCTAAAAATGCTATGAGGCATGCTAGAAGGTAGAAGGTTGTTGAGTGTTATGACGATGATTTGGATGAGGGTATTGATTATACACTAGAGGATCTTCTTCCGAATTCTATGAAATTTCCACCGAAACATACTAGGTGAAATCCTATTTAAATGTTGTTCAGAGTTTGTTTAGGTTTATGGTACATGATAATGGTGCATTTGAGCATTTTTTGGTCCTTGTCGTGCAGTTTTGGAAGTTTTCTGTATTGCGGAGTGAATTTTATTATGTGCCAGTTTATTAAGTGGCATGTGGGCTAGTATTTTAATTACACTTAGATTTGATGAATGACAATGCGTGGTTATTTGTACAGGCTTATGGTATATAACAAGTATTATATCGGTACTAGGTGATCAGTTTCTTCTTATATACAGTCTACAGAGAAATGTGCATAAATGGTTTTTTAGGCATGTACATATAAGTATTACGGGTATGTTTTGCTCTACTCAAGTTAAATGGGTCATGCTGAAATATTTGATGGTTTGTAATAGCTTGTGTAATAAATACGTGGATTAGTTTTGGCATATATAGATGAATACAGTAGTATTTGGCATTTACTAATAAAGGCAAATTCAGTTAGGCTGAGTTGAAGAATGGATCTTGATGATTTTCTCTTTCTGTAACATAGTAATAACTAGAACTGATTAGCAGTGTTGAGTTTTTTGGGATTACTTGTATTTTAGTTATTGTCTTTTTCTCAATGATGTTGTGTTGTGTGATTCAAGTGTGCTTACTAATTGTATAGTTAGTGTATAGTTTGTTGTGAATTGTTGTATTTCCTTGTAATTGTTTCTTAGTGACTTGCCTTTCAAAAAAAATTGTAATAAACAACCATCATCCACAAAGCAACCATAGCAAACACAAGCAATCAATATATAATCAGATAAGATTATAATAACTTTTTAAACATTTCAAGGAGTTCTCACATTAATTTTTGGATTGTTATAATAATAATCGCTTTTGAGTTAAATTAAATGTGCGTTTAATTTAACCTAAAATTGCAACTAGCTCCAATCTTGTCCAAACCGGTTCCATTGCGGAGTATTCTTCTCCATGATCCCAATGGATCTTGTTTCGTTGAATTCTGATGATATATGCATGAGATATTAAATTTTCAATTTGAATACAATCAAACAACCATTAATATTTAAATATTAATTAATTAATATCCTAATTACCATTTTAAACTAAACCCACATCACTCATTACTCTTCTTCCTCCCACACACGCACGCACCTGCTCATTTTTTCATGGCCATTCATGCAACTTCCCATTCCAATTTCCTCCTTCATTTCACCATTAAACTTTAAACCGAAAACACCGTAATACTACTCTTCCCGACCTCTTCAATTCCATCGCAATTTCCACCAACTCATACGCATAAACAAAATCGCGTCGCTCCCCCATTTCGCACGCACTAGTATAGGTGCGAACTCCATAATCACCATATCCCTCCAAATTCTATACATAATTTCCATTTCCACCCTTAAATCCAAAACCAAGCTCGAAAACGTGAATTGAAGCTTCAATTTTTCCACTCTACTTAACCCTAGCTCACGCATTAAATTTGCAACGAACGGAAAAAAGTCGAACCTCTTTGAAACACATATGAAAATGAAAAGAATCTCACAATCATTTCAACAATATATTTTTCATGATTTTTTTTGTTTGATTTCTTATGATTTTTACAACTCACAAATTTGCTTAGAGGATTTTTTTTGTTGCGGCTTACAATTGTTTGACCATGGGAAAAATTAGGGTTAGGGTTGGATAGTGGTGTATATATAGTGGTAGAAAACAATATTTTATCTAGTTGCTTTATTAATTTTCATTGTAACGCTACTTGTATTCATTGTTTAAAAATTCGTATGATTGCATATGATATTCAAATTCGATGAAATTGAACACACAGCTATAGTTTGACATTATGGACCCAATGAAACTTATTTCGTTGAAATCCAAGTTTGTTTGCTCAAAAAGCTCCAGTTCGAGTTCAAATTATTGATCGATTTACATTTTAATTACGCATGGTCAAAAAACAACTCCGATTGGCATGAAATTTGGAATCTTACAACAATTTACTATTTCGAATTCGATAAAATTGGTTTCGTCGAAATTCGAGGTTGTTTGGAAAATGGCTATTTTTAAGGCTTGAATTAGACCAATAAAATATTAATAAATGAAAAAAACAATTCAATTTAATAATAATAAATTAATATTATCGTATAGATCCAAATAAAACTTCATATAGGTTCATAATAAACTATATTGGATTTTAAACTTGATATCTCAATTTTCTAGTTAAATCGATATTCATTTTATAATAAAATCCTTTTATTTTATTTAATAAATCGCTATGATTTATAAACGATTCCATAACAACTTTTTGGAAATTTTATTTGGACATAACTCACAATTTACAAGATGAAATCTTGATTTTTCACTTACATAAGGAAACTATAGTTCAATAGATTTGTACGTTTCTTGTTTCAACGAATTCTGACTTACATTAGATTATGTACATTCATTTAAAGTTCAAAATGTAATATTATGAAGTACCGCACCAGTACGAGCTCATTTTTAATTATATTATAAATTTATACATTCAAACCTTGTAATAAATAAATTCTAAGTCGTTAATTATTAAAATAAATCATTTAAATATTAAATATCCATTAAATATTTATTAATAAAATCTAGGTCGTTACACTCTTTGTCTTTGTATGAGAGTTTAAAATAAAAGAATATTTAATGATTTATGATCCCATATTTTTTGTTCTAGTGGAATTTCTATTAAACAAAAAGGAAAAATGTCTATTCCTAATAAGGAAAACATGACACAAGTTAGGTGCAAATTTACGATATTGTTTACTTATAAGAATTTACCCTCTATCGCTTCTTGGCATTTGACCAACGTAAATTTTATGACATAAATTATCTTACATCCATACAATTTTACTTCTCAGTTTTCTTTATAAACAACTACATATATTCCGTTATTTACTATCAGTGAGCAAATTTCGATCAAAACAAAAACAGAAAATCTGGCGAACTAATTTATTTTGGTCAATTTAGTTTGATTTTAAAACTATATCGATTTAAAGTTAGTCCGTAAACTAAAATAATTTGGTTACCGTTTTGATCAAATTAACTGAACTTTTATTATATTGTTAAAAGTGAAAATTAGGCACACATCCCTAAAAGCAAACTTAATTAGGCTCACATCCGATCATAAACTTATTATAGATTAGGTCCCTATTTTTCAAAACTTTGTGAAATAATAATTAAAAAAAATCGTAAATTAATGTTCAAATAAATTATGCATTCTACAAAAAATTCAGTCCAAAAAATAACAAAAAAACAAAAAATTGCAAAAAAAAACAGAAAAAAGTGCAGTTAAATGCATAATATTATGCACATATTTGATTTTGTTGCACACATATGTGCATGTATTCCAGTTCTTCCATCCGCCTTGATTTATTTGCTTATTTCTGTGCATATATTTCATATTTCTTGCATAGAAGTATGCAATAATTCGTAGCAGTCCAACTCAGTTCATTTTTATTTGCATTCAAGTGTGCAAATAAAACTGAAAACATGCACACATGTGTGCAACATATCTGCAGGCAAAAACATTAGCTGAACTCCCTTTATGCAATAGTTGCATACATGTATGCAACTTTTTTTTTGATTGGCATGGATCTCTGGGATTATTCTATGATTTAAAAAAAAAATTATGCAGTGCCGCATTGTTTTCTTACAAGAAATGGAGGAGGCGGAAGGGAATAAAGGAGGAGGCGGTAGTTTCAAAATGTGTCAGGCATAACAAATTATAGGGACCGGGTTTGAAGAAATAATATGGGAGGGACATGATTTTAATTTCAAACCATAATAGGGACCTCTAAAAAACGCACCCTTGTTAAAATTACTAAATTTTAACAACTTTTAGATTGATTTAGTTGTCTTAATAGACCATATTAATCATATATATTCCAGTTTACTATTAAAAAGTACAAAAGTTGCCTTACTAAAATAAGAACAAAAAATAGTATATAAAAATATTTCAATCATATATACATGTTTTATTTTAATGTACAATGAATAATTCAAATAAAAATATGATTTTTTTTATTTCAGTTAAATCATATAGCCAACCGAACCAATCAAATTCAGCATGATAAGTATGGTTTGATTATCATTTTTATCCATTTTATTTCGATTTAACAATTTTCATTATTGGAATGAACTAACCAAATGTTCACCGATTCATATCATAGTTTATACTTTTGTTACACTTAAAATTTCACTTATTCACACTTTCAGATATGGAATTCTTTGCCATTAATCCAAGAATAGAAATTTCCGTGGACTCTTCGAGTTGTCCATGTAGTTTGCCACAGCGGCTACTAAGGACTTTGGAACCACTACGGAAATGATCAAAATAGGAATTTTTGGAGATCCATAGATTCACTTGTATTTATCTAAATCAATAAATTCTGAATCGCTATTAATAATTATTGATGACGTAAAAGTTAATTGTGCACAAAAATTTGATTTAGGCATTGTATTTAAATGGTTGTGCAGATCTTTTCAAATAAATCGATCTATAATAGAAGTTTGATGTATTTGAGCTAAAACTTGTGAGATAATAATTTTACAAGTTTAAAATAATAACGATAACCTCTTTCGCACTAACTATTTTAAATTACCAAACATGGTTAATGTAACACCCCACACCCGCTAAGGTCACTCATTAAGGGAATGCCTTAACTTCGGTGGAGTATTTTAAGTGAATATAGAACAGAAAAATTACAACAAGACAGATATAAGTAATACTTGAAATTTAAAACATCATTTCATTGCAGCAGAAGGTAAACATGTTTGGTTACATACCAAAAACCAACAAGAGTCAAGTACAAAATATCCATCTCGATAAAAACATAAGTACATAATCCCACTACATACTAATAGCCATAATAGAAAAGATAAGCTGAGCTTTACATCAACGGTCCAAGCTCCAAAAGATAGATAAAGCAATCTGATCAAAGCCCACTAGTGCTAGGCCCAACCTGAGGACCTGAGGGGGGAAAAGATAAAAACAACGGGATCAGACATAAGTCTGAGCGAGTCCTATAACTTTAACAATACAATAATTAAAGTAATTAGGGTATGATATAAACTTGGTACGGTAACGACTGGGGATAAATGACTACACTAAGCAGCCAACTAGACATAGGAAGAACCAAGATAACGGTAAAGACGCATCTACCCACCCAAGGATAATTACTAAACTGCACCACACCAGTCATTCCTAACTTAAAGGATGATCCCACCCAAGGACTTAGAAAATTTAACTAGTAGTTTCGTGTACCCCTAGCTGACCACATAGGTGCCGTCTGCCCCTATCTCCACTAGGTGTACCCACTACTCCCCAAGCGATCGGCTCCCTAACATAGATACCCGTGCTGGCCCCACAGTGGGGTGTATCACTCCCCAAAGTGGCAACCCGATACAACCAACGGTGCACGGCTTATACCTACACGATGCAACAACGTCTTACCTACCAGCCCGGGTCCACACACATATGAAACCCGTTGGACTTGCGTTGCCACCGCTAACCCGTTTTGGCCTCTTATAGTCAAGCCCAGTACGCGTGTCCCGTCCTCGACATAGGTCGAGCCCATAAAGATACATATGGGATACTGGTTGAAATGGGCCCCCACAAGCTACCCACCTAAGCTTGCTCCTTTTCTAGTGCATCCCACTTAACCCTTTAATCATGTTTAATTACATGTTTCCACTTTGGTTAAGTATTCTAATCGTATTTTCTATTACCACCCAAGGCAACCACTAGATTTCCACATGCCATCCAAGGCACCCACTTAACCCCTCATGCCCACTACATGCTTATCTAGTTAAGTGTTTCTTAATTGATTAAGAACGTAACCTTTGTAAAGACCTCTCGCATTAGACTGTCTTTTATGGCAGCTGGATTTGCCGGTCGGGTCCGGGCAGCCTTACGCCATAACAAAGTCTAACCTCGTGTCTTTACACTTGTCACGTATTTAGTTTATGCCTAAGACCTCTCACATTGGGCCAATCATTTGTAGCCCCTGGATTTGCCGGTCGGGTTCGGGCAGTCTTATGCTACAAAAGGGTCCAACCTCGTGTCTTAGTCGATTAATTACACCTAATTAATCACCCCCATATTTTGAATTAATTTTCCCTAATTAATTCCAATTTAATGATGTACATAATTGACTCAATTATGTCCATCCACTTATGGTATGCAACATCATACCAATTTCACCACAATTTTGTAAACATGAATATTAACCCCATCGTTCCCCACGTAATATGCTAACATGACATACTTAAAAGGGAAGATTCATCACAAATACAATGGGTTCAACTTAGCATAACATTAGCATCAACATGGGTTTTAAAGGTGTCAACTTGCATATATGACCATAGCATCAAACCCAACTAGCATAAATAATCAACCCAAACTTGCATGAATCACATATGTCATAAAGAGGGTAACTTGCATAGATGTTCATGTCATAGACCTATCATAAAGGGATAAACTTGCATACATGTCATAGGTCTAAAAAGGGATGAACTTGCATATGTTACTCATATCATGAAAATGGGTAAACATGCATATGTATGCATGACATACAAAGGGGTAAACTTGCATATGTATGCATATCATGCAAAGGTGTAAACTTGCACATGTTTCTTGCATATAATCAAACACCAAACTTGCATAACATGTCATATATGAACTTGCATATAATCAAACACCAAGCTTGCATAACATGGTGTCATAATGGATCAATGTTTATCATAGTGATTTGCATAACTAGCATCATGAACATATAACATAAAACTTGCATAACTAGCATCATGGACATATAGCATAAAACTTGCATAACTAACATCATGAGCACATAGCATATGATAACATAACTTGCATTGATCCACATTCATAACCATAACCTCATTACATCCTATCATAATTAGTTTAGCAATTGCTTGCTAAAGGCATAGAAACTCACAACTTGTTGATTAGCACTCCTATGAAGAAGATTAAGTTGCTAGAGTTGATTAGAAGTTGATTTGAGAAGCTATCTTCTTCTAAAATGTGATGGAGGCTCCTTCTAATTGCATTTTGACGGCATGATGACGTTGTATCTATTTTTAGTATGGATTAGGGTAGTCTTAGGGTGTATTTATAGATTTAGGATGTAGTTTAGGCCCTTAGATTAACCCTAGTTTAGATCTAAACCATCAAAAATCGTCACAGGTCAGCAGAACAGACCAGAGAACCAAAACAGGTGCACCAGGCCAGCCAGGGTCAAACCAGAAAGCTGTTCAGGTTTCTGGCTCGACACGGGCGCACTTCCCAAGTGCGCCAGTGTATTTTTGTGCTGGTGCACTTCACAAGTGCGCCAGTGCATTCTGGCTTGTTTTTGGTTTTTCTGCCTAACTTCGTTCGTCCATATCTTCTTCATACGGACTCCGATTTTCGAAAACTCGGACTTTATTTCGCGTATTTTTTCGAGACGAACGCAATGGCGCAACCCGTTTCCCCTAATTCCCACATCTGGGATTAGTTCTTCTTTAATTTGTGAATGTTAATATTAACTGAAATTCGGGGTGTTACATTCTCCCCTACTTAAAGGATTTCGTCCCCGAAATCTCTAAGTCCAGAAGAACGTATCCTACCGTCCAAACAACCATCTACTAAACCATCAAACACTGGCATCCATTGTCCTTAAAGTTTCTAATGCTGTATGAACATATGCAAAAAGTGTGTGTATATGTTCCCTGTCTAATGCAAAATCAGGCGGTCTACTGATTCAGTTGACCTCCTTAATGCAAACCATGATAGTGCCATGCATCCAATATGTATGCGAAAGAACCCTATCGACACATACTATTTCTACATGTGTGCACAACCATGCACCAAAATGCATCATCCATATGATAACACAACCATTATACATCCATTAATATAGCTACCTACACACAATTATATGCAATATGCAATATGAAGTGACTGAGCCGATCTAGTGTCTAAAGTGTGTGTATATGCATCCACGAGCAACCACTAGCAAACACTTGCATCCACACGCATCCATCAATCATAACATGTCTCAAACACATGTTTCAACCATAGGTTCACCCTATCTAAAGGTCAAAGGTACTAATGAGAGGACATACTAAAGATAAGATAAGAACTAGACAAACGATAAAGGAGAAATTAAAAGACATACCCTCAAAAAGGAATGGGTACAGTGAACGCATCTTCGCTTCTGTCTCCCAAGTAGCGTTGCTCTCATCATCTCCCCATTGCACTTTGACTAGTTGAACCTCTCTGTTTCTCAACTTCCTAATCTCTGACCCAAGGATGCGAGTAGGAGCTCGTCGAATCGTCGCATCATGCTCTACCTCCACTTCTCTAAGCAATCTCGGCTCTACCACCTCTGCGGTCTCATGTAGGCACTTCCTCAAATGTGACACATGGAATACGTCATGTACACCACTAAGTCTCTCGGGCAAATCCACTCTATATGCCATCTGTCCAATCCTTTCCTTAATAGGAAACGGTCCTACAAACCTTGGTGCTAATTTTCCAACGAACCCAAAGCGAACAACATTCCGTAATGGAGATACTTTGACAAAGACCATGTCCCCAACATCAAACTCAAGATCCGTCCTCCTCTTATCCGCATAAGATTTCTGCCTATCTTGCGCTGCTTTCATCCTTCTTCGAATCTAATCAATCTTTTCCGAAGTCTCTCTAACCATATCGGGCCCAAGCAAGATCTTATCCGTAGATTCCCACCAACATGTAGGTGACCGACAAGGCCTTCCGTAAAGAGCTTCGAAAGGAGCCATGCCAATACTAGACTGAAAGCTGTTATTATACGCAAACTCCACCAATGGATGATGCTCTTCCCATGTACCTCCAAAATCTAAGATACATAGCCTCAAAAGGTCTTCTAGAACATGATTCACCCTCTCGGTCTGGCCGTCCGTCTGAGGATGATATGCGGTGCTCAAACACAACTGAGTCCCTACTGCCTCTTGCAAACTCTTCCAAAACTCGCTAGTGAAGATAGGATCTCGATCGCTCACTATGCTAGAAGGTACACCATGCAACCGAACTATCTCTCGAAGGTAAACTGAAGCTAGCCATGGAGCAGTCCTCTTACTCTTCACGGGTATAAAATGGGCGCTCTTAGTAAGTCTGTCTACCACAACCCAAATTCCCGTATTACCCTTCCTCGATCTCGGTAATCCATCGATAAAATCCATCGAGACGCTATCCCACTTCCATTGCGGAACCTCCAATGGGTGAAGCAACCCACCGGGTTTCTTTTGCTCCGCTTTCACTTGTTGGCACACCAAACATCTAGCGACATACTCGGCCACATCCTTCTTCATACCGGCCCAAAAGAAAACTCGCTTCATGTCTTGGTACATCTTGTCCCCACCGGGATGAATGGTCATCCTAGAACGATGTGAATCATCAAGTATAGCCTTCCTCAAACCCTCATCTTGCGGTACACAAAGTCTACCGTCTCTACGCAACCACCCCTTATCATCTAGGGTGTACCTACTCAAATGGTTGGACGACTCCCCCCTTATGAGCTTCTCTACTAACTCAACCAACTGTGGGTCGTCCCGCTGTGCCCCACCAACCCATCCCAAAAGAGTAGGTCTGACCTCTAAGGATGCTAGCAAACCGGGTATAAAGTCAACGGAAGGTCTGAAATCAAACATCGAGATAAATTCCAAGCTTCGTCGTTCAACGAACAATGGACTCAAAGACAACCTTTTTCTGCTTAAGGTGTCCGCCACCACATTACCCTTGCCAGGGGTATATGCTATCTCAAAATCATAGGATGCTAAGAACTCCATCCACCTTTGTTGCCTTAAGTTCAAATCCTTTTGAGAAAACAAGTACTTCAATGATTTGTGGTCAGTGAACAATTCGAACCTCTCGCCAAGAAGATAATGGCGCCAAGTCTTAAGCGCAAAAACAATAGCGGCCAACTCTAGATCTTGTGTAGGGTAATTTTTCTCATGCGCTATCAACTGCCTTCCCCCATAGGCTATTACCCTTCCCTCTTGCATTAAGACTGCGCCTAGTCCTGTCCCACAAGCATCGGTATAAACAACAAATGGCTTACTCCCATCTGGCAACACTAAGACTGGAGCTGTGGTTAAAGCTCTCTTTAACCGTTGGAACGCATCATCACAATCTATGTCCCATGTGAAGACTAGATTCTTCTTTGTCAAGCGAGTTAATGGGGCTGATATCTTCGCGAATTCCTTGATAAACTTCCTATAGTAGCCAGCCAACCCCAAGAAACTCCTCACCTCAGTAGCATTCTTCAGAACCTTCCAATCTTGGATGGATACTACCTTAGCGGGATCCACAGCTATCCCTTCCTTAGAGACCACGTGCCCTAAGAACCGCACTTCCTTCCTCCAAAAGTGACATTTAGAGAATTTAGCCTTAAGGCTATGCGCTCGAAGAGTCTCCAACACTTCCCTAAGATGTAGGGCATGCTCTTCTTCACTCTTAGAAAAGACCAAGATGTCATCCACAAAGACCACCACGAACTTATTAAGGTACTCCCTGAACACCCTACTCATCAAATCAACAAAGTATGCAGGGGTGTTCGTCAAACCAAAGGGCATCACCAGCCACTCATAGAAACCATCCGGAGTCCTAAAGGCAGTCTTCTCTATACTATCCTCAGCCACTCTCAACTGATGAAACCCCGTGGCTAAGTCCAACTGCGAAAACACTGAGGCGCCAACCAACTGATCAAAGAGATCATCAATCCTCGGCAATGGGTGTCTATTCTTCTTTGTAAGATTGTTGAGTTCTCTATAGTCTACACAAAGTCTGAGGGACCCATCCGCCTTCGTGGCAAAAACCACTGGAGCACCCCACTCCGATATACTTCGTCTTATGAACCCCTTCTCAAGCAACTCCCCTACTTGCTTATGGAGTTCCCTCCTCTCACGAGGAGCCATGTGGCGCACTGGCAAAGATACTGGCTTAGCATTGTCCACCAGATATATTCGGAAGTCTATCTCCCGCTTCGGAGGTAAGCCCTTCACCTCCTCAAACACATCCGAGTATTCCCGGACCACTCTAACAGATCGCAAACTCTCGACCGAAGCGTCAAGCGATTCAAGATAACTTAGCATAACAGAATTCATGGGATTACAAGAGATCTCGAGAGTGTTACCCAAGCGGGTCATGAGCCTAACAACTCTCCTTTCACAATCAAGAACGGCACCATTACTGGATAACCAGTCCATGCCCAAAATCAACCCATAGCCCGTGAAGCCCAAAACAAAAGCATCGCATCTAAACTCAACGCTATGTATAGAAATCTTCAAACCCAAACATATCATGGACAAATAAGTGGAGCCCCCAATTGGGTTTGAAACAACCAAGGGATCATCTACTAGACTGGTGTCTAAGTGCAGTGACTCAACTAATGATGATGAGATAAACGAATGCGATGCGCCAGAGTCAAATAAAGTACAGACAGGATGATCAAACAGAAAAACCAGACTTTCAACGGAAATAGTTCTACCTCTTTCCTGAATCGGTGGAACTGCGAGAGCCTGAACTTCCCCCCTTGCCTGACCTGGTGCCATAAGAGCTTGCACCTGTCCTCCTGAGGTAGATCCTGTCCTCTGCCCCTTCTTAGGGCAGTCCTTCACTAGATGCCCTGCTTCGCCACAGTGGAAGCAGCCAGTCTTCTTCTTCTTCCGACAATCTTTGCTTAGGTGGCCTGGTGTCCCGCAATTGAAGCACTTCTTCTTTCCCTTGCCACCGTTGCCTTTCCCACCCTTGTTTTGCTGTTGCTGTTGAGGTCTCTTCTGATCTCCTTTCTTCTCGGGTGCCTTATTAGCATTGGGACCCTTCTCTTCCTCATGCATAAGTGCCATGTCTACTAGCTTCTCAAAGGTGGCCCCCATAGGGATGTGAGTCATAGCCAATCCATGCATCGGTTCATTCAAGCCTTTAACGAACCTCAGAGCCTTCTTCTCCGGTGTATTCACCATGTCCATGCCAAACCTTGCTAGCTGATTAAACTTGTTGACATATTCCTTCACTGATAAGTTTCCTTGCTTTAATGTCAAGAACCTTTCCATATAAAGATTTTCTTCCTCACGTGAGAGAAACATTGCCTCAAACCTTTGCCTGAAATCCGCCCAAGAGTCAACAGGGCGCTCTCCATTAGTGACCTCCCACCAGAACGAGGCCTCTCCCTTCATTAACCAAGCAGCTAACTTGACTTTCTTTCCTTCTTCCATCTCAAAGATATCTATCAACTCTTCCGTTTCCTTAAGCCAATCCCTAGCTTCCACAAAAGTTTCTGATCCTTGAAAAGGTTTCCCTCCCATAGCCTTAAATTCCTTGCAAGTCTTAGCAAAAGTATCCGCGCGAGGAGGAGGAGGGGGAGGAAGATCGGGTGCAACTGGTGGTGGAGGAACATTTGCTGGTCCCGCAGCGGCGGCCCTAGCCTCCATCAATCTCCTATACCATACTGGTATCGTCACACCCTCCGGAAAGTTAAGATCTTCAGCCATGCTGAAACGAAAAAGGAAAGATTCAAAACGGAGAATTCGAAAGATAAAGATATGGCTATTGGGGATTATGCTTTTATTTCAAAAACTTTTCTCTTAAAAGACATGTTTTTGAAAATACTTCTTCCAAAAATGTTTTTAGAAAAATAGTTTTTCTAAAAAAATTATCTGTTCTGGTAACCTTCAGCTCTGATACCACGTGTAACACCCCACACCCGCTAAGGTCACTCACTAAGGGAATGCCTTAACTTCGGTGGAGTATTTTAAGTGAATATAGAACAGAAAAATTACAACAAGACAGATATAAGTAATACTTGAAATTTAAAACATCATTTCATTGCAGCAGAAGGTAAACATGTTTGGTTACATACCAAAAACCAACAAGAGTCAAGTACAAAATATCCATCTCGATAAAAACATAAGTACATAATCCCACTACATACTAATAGCCATAATAGAAAAGATAAGCTGAGCTTTACATCAACGGTCCAAGCTCCAAAAGATAGATAAAGCAATCTGATCAAAGCCCACTAGTGCTAGGCCCAACCTGAGGACCTGAGGGGGGGAAAAAGATAAAAACAATGGGGTCAGACATAAGTCTGAGCGAGTCCTATAACTTTAACAATACAATCATTAAAGTAATTAGGGTATGATATAAACTTGGTACGGTAACGACTGGGGATAAATGACTACACTAAGCAGCCAACTAGACATAGGAAGAACCAAGATAACGGTAAAGACGCATCTACCCACCCAAGGATAATTACTAAACTGCACCACACCAGTCATTCCTAACTTAAAGGTTGATCCCACCCAAGGACTTAGAAAATTTAACTAGTAGTTTCGTGTACCCCTAGCTGACCACATAGGTGCCGTCTGCCCCTATCTCCATTAGGTGTACCCACTACTCCCCAAGCGATCGGCTTCCTAACGTAGATACCCGTGCTGGCCCCACAGTGGGGTGTATCACTCCCCAAAGTGGCAACCCGATACAACCAACGGTGCACGGCTTATACCTACACGATGCAACAACGTCTTACCTACCAGCCCGGGTCCACACACGTATATGAAACCCGTTGGACTTGCGTTGCCACCGCTAACCCGTTTTGGCCTCTTATAGTCAAGCCCAGTACGCGTGTCCCGTCCTCGACATAGGTCGAGCCCACAAAGGTACATATGGGTTACTGGTTGAAATGGGCCCCCACAAGCTACCCACCTAAACTTGCTCCTTTTCTAGTGCATCCCACTTAACCCTTTAATCATGTTTAATTACATGTTTCCACTTTGGTTAAGTATTCTAATCGTATTTTCTATTGCCACCCAAGGCAACCACTAGATTTCCACATGCCACCCAAGGCACCCACTTAATCCCTCATTCCCACTACATGCTTATCTGGTTAAGTGTTTCTTAATTGATTAAGAACGTAACCTTTGTAAAGACCTCTCACATTAGACTGTCTTTTATGGCAGCTGGATTTGCCGGTCGGGTCCGGGCAGCCTTACGCCATAACAGTCTAACCTCGTGTCTTTACACTTGTCACATATTTAGTTTATGCCTAAGACCTCTCACATTGGGCCAATCATTTGTAGCCGCTGGATTTGCCGGTCGGGTCCGGGCAGTCTTATGCTACAAAAGGGTCCAACCTCGTGTCTTAGTCGATTAATTACACCTAATTAATCACCCCCATATTTTGAATTAATTTTCCCTAATTAATTCCAATTTAATGATGTACATAATTGACTCAATTATGTCCATCCACTTATGGTATGCAACATCATACCAATTTCACCACAATTTTGTTAACATGAATATTAACCCCATCGTTCCCCACGTAATACGCTAACATGACATACTTAAAAGGGAAGATTCATCACAAATACAATGGGTTCAACTTAGCATAACATTAGCATCAACATGGGTTTTAAAGGTGTCAACTTGCATATATGACCATAGCATCAAACCCAACTAGCATAAATAATCAACCCAAACTTGCATGAATCACATATGTCATAAAGAGGGTAACTTGCATAGATGTTCATGTCATAGACCTATCATAAAGGGATAAACTTGCATACATGTCATAGGTCTAAAAAGGGATGAACTTGCATATGTTACTCATATCATGAAAAGGGGTAAACATGCATATGTATGCATGACATACAAAGGGGTAAACTTGCATATGTATGCATATCATACAAAGGTGTAAACTTGCACATGTTTCTTGCATATAATCAAACACCAAACTTGCATAACATGTCATATATGAACTTGCATATAATCAAACACAAAGCTTGCATAACATGGTGTCATAATGGATCAATGTTTATCATAGTGATTTGCATAACTAGCATCATGAACATATAACATAAAACTTGCATAACTAGCATCATGGACATATAACATAAAACTTGCATAACTAACATCATGAGCACATAGCATATGATAACATAACTTGCATTGATCCACATTCATAACCATAACCTCATTACATCCTATCATAATTAGTTTAGCAATTGCTTGCTAAAGGCATAGAAACTCACAACTTGTTGATTAGCACTCCTATGAAGAAGATTAAGTTGCTAGAGTTGATTAGAAGTTGATTTGAGAAGCTATCTTCTTCTAAAATGTGATGGAGGCTCCTTCTAATTGCATTTTGACGGCATGATGACGTTGTATCTATTTTTAGTATGGATTAGGGTAGTCTTAGGGTGTATTTATAGATTTAGGATGTAGTTTAGGCCCTTAGATTAACCCTAGTTTAGATCTAAACCATCAAAAATCGTCACAGGTCAGCAGAACAGACCAGAGAACCAAAACAGGTGCACCAGGCCAGCCAGGGTCAAACCAGAAAGCTGTGCAGGTTTCTGGCTCGACACGGGCGCACTTCCCAAGTGCGCCAGTGTATTTTTGTGCTGGCGCACTTCACAAGTGCGCCAGTGCATTCTGGCTGGTTTTCGGTTTTTTTGCCTAACTTCGTTCGTCCATATCTTCTTCATACGGACTCCGATTTTCGAAAACTCAGACTCTATTTCGCGTATTTTTCCGAGGCGAACGCAATGGCGCAACCTGTTTCCCCTAATTCCCACATCTGGGATTAGTTATTCTTTAATTTGTGAATGTTAATATTAACTGAAATTCGGGGTGTTACAGTTAACTACTTGGATGATTGGACCTATCGTTTGCAACGAGGTAACGTTCCAATTCAATTTAAAAGTGGATTAGCTAAATGAATAATGGAAGAAATTAAAAAAGAAAGGAAAAAAGACAATATTTATATATGTTTTGGCAATATCTCCACCTGAGTCCACTTATTTTTTGTTGTTTATTAATTTCCACTTGAGTCCTCAACTTACAATAGATTTTGAATTAGGACATGATTAAATCCCTATATTTTTCAAAGTCTAATAGGGAAGAAGATCCCAAAAGTGTCTTCTAGTTGATGAAGGTTTGTTATTTATAGTGAATCCTCCCACCAAAGTCATTAGAATTAGTTTGAAGAAGTAAACTTCCAAATCCAAAATTTTAACCATGAATTAGTGAAAAGGCAAAGTCCTACAATTTGTACAGTCTGGTATGCACTAAAACTTGTCACGACCAATATCAGAACACATTTATTGCCTTGTTGCTTCACTTAGCCAGAGTCTTCTTGCTTGTAGGAAGATAAACCAACAAAATTCATATCTTTTGGGTGCCAATCATAATCGGTTGGTACTAACCGATTTCATTTTGCATTTTTTGTATCTTTCCTTGGCCCTAAGTATGAAAGCACATCATAGTTTAATAGGTCACCACTTTTCTAGGATCAATCGGTACTAGTGATATGTATTATTATCAATCGATTTGAGTTTTCGAATACTTATCTATTTTTAATACACTTCACTCGTAAATCTTTGAGCTTCCTAGTCTATGTCATCATCTTTTCCTAATTCATTTTCTTTAATTCCAAGACTATAGAAATTATTTGAAAACACGTGCACGTAATTTAATAGATAACAATATGTTTTTTTATTAAAAAATACACATCAAAACTAGCAAAGTGTCATTGGTTTTGCTCAATCGCTATATTGGACTACCATCCAGTACCTTAGGATTCACCTGCAAATCAAATGTCATTCTATGCCTATGATGAATTAGGACTTAAATTGTAGCTTAAATGTCAATTATAAGTCATTATCATCTCACATTCTCTCAGATTTTGACTTCCAAAAATACATCATACTTCATGCTATCATGCAATATAAATCATGACAGTGCATTATCCTATTAGAGCATCACTTATAAATCATCTCGTATGTCACATGAATCCATTATAAGCAAGTATTACCGAACCAAGGTAATAATATCCGTCAATCATTTAGTAATCGTAATTAAGTCATTCACGAGGTTCATACTTAGGGATTAGATTCTAACCTCTTTATATTAGATAAATGTAAACTATATTGAGTATATCCACCCGTTCTTTGATGGCATTCTCAATTTTTAAAGCAAATTAACCCATTCACTCTTAGTGAGATGAATCATTATTCTATACGAGTTCACTACTCACTCTCCTACGATGGGACTTGTATATATTCATTATCCAATCTCAAGTGCGGGGAACCATAATCTATTAATTTACCTATGAAATGTAAGGGATAAATGTTCCATTAGAATCCCACAACATTATTAGAGGATAATATCATGTTTGAATGGTATCATATCAAAATACCAACCAGTCGATCAATCATAGTGTTCGAATAAAAAAAGCATCAAAAGTTAATATAAGAAAACATTCCAATCAAGTATTATATTCAAGCTTTAATTAAGAGCATGCATATTATAACTAATGGTGGTGGCATATATATTTAATTTGCCCGCTAATAATCCAATATAGTATATTCAAAGAAAAAACAAAATGTAGGAAATAAATCAAATTACAATCAATCATTATAATGTGATAACCACGCCCAACAAGATTGGCTATGACTAGAGATATTTTCCATAATTAGGGGTTGTTCCTGCTACACTACGAGTTTTACGTTGTATTTATATAATCCTTAATATACTATCACAGTCAATTACTCCAAATATATTCTTCTATCTAATCTCTTAAATACTCGTTAGTCTCATATTCATCCCGCTCATGGAACATATAGTAGTACTCTGACTTTCTTTCTCTTTATCTCTTAAAGGTATTCTTGCATGGATTCTGACCCGTATTATCAACATAAATCATTTTCGGTGCTTTAGTCAAGTTAGTGTTAGAGCTGAACTTATTTCTCTGTTGCTAATTCTACTCATACACCAACAATATCTTAACATACACCATAAAGTAAAATAAACTATCATACATCAAAAATTACTTTACATACACCGTCTCTTTTTGTGGCGACCCAAACTTCCCAGTGAAGGAAAGCCCGGATTGCTTTGAGGACAAGACAAATCAGAACATAAACAGAAGAACATTTCATTGCTTATTACAACAATTTACATCACAGAGTACAAGAATATACAGAGTATGAACAAATAATATACATTTGATAAATATCAGAGATTTACAAATACATTACATAGTAGCGGAAAATAATACAAAACACAACTGAAAGAGATACATGAATACAGAGCTTTCCGAATATCATTCCAGCTGTAAACCGAGATCCTGTAAATATAATTATGCAAAACCAAAACTACTAGCTGCCCGTGTGGAAAATAGGGGCACCCAGAGTTTAGGTTAAAAAATTAAACTCCAGGTCAGTCATGTGACTGGTGTGAGAACTAAAACAGTTATTAATCTTTATGTTAAAGTTAGATAAATCGAGGGACCACGCCGTATAACACGGAATGGGTTTCCTTCCAAGAATACCAGTGCATAAAACAAACAACGCAATGCTAAATAAAGAGCAATGAAGCTATTATAAGACTCAGGTCCCATCACACAATGCAACGCAAGCCGGAGGATAGAGTTTTACCTTATAATAGCCAAATATGCTTGGTACATTTTAAAACAATTTTTTATATTATTACTATAAGTGAAGAAATCAACTTCAAATATAAATGTATCAATCCTATGTGGCATTAGTGCCCCATCCCACTATGTCACCATATATAGTATACAATCAAAACCGAAAAATGTCGTATTTGAAAATTGGATTTCCATACTGGTGGTTACTGATTCGAAAGATCGATCGCGTAGTACAATTCCCAACGGCTTACGTCGCAGGCATGCGAAAACGCCGTAATGCACATCCACACTATCCAAGAAAACAAGTTACCGCGGCTTACGTCACAGGCATGCGAAAACACCGCTAACTCTATCCATCAGGGAATCGGGGGGTGTGCCCTATCCCTCACCTCGATCGATCGAATCCATGACAACCCATAGGGTGTCTATCCTCATCTCAAAAGCATACTGATCTAACCATCAGTTTACCACTATACCGGTGTGTAAGGCTCGCAAATTAACGCTACATAATGTCGTGCCATAATAAAGTTGTGCTTTGATCATCAACCACAAGACTCTACTTTTCAACAGAAGCCTTGATCATTTGCCACTTAGGCATGCAACACAGGCAATTTACGCCATGCGACTGATGTCTATCGATATACAACCTCTGATCCCGTACGTCTCAGAGAAGGGTGAAGTAAGGGAATAAATTCACCTTCACCGGGCAGATGTATATTTAATAGAGATCAATCAGCACAGAATAAAATCCAATGTCAGACACACCATCCATTTACAAGTCCGTTCTAGGTCAGAACGAAACCAGAGTCACCTTATTCCTCGTCGCGTATGTCCAATACAGGAGCGAGGCCCTCGCATATCCGCACAATCAACAAGTGCGTCCGAACGGCTACCACTGTAGCCCCTTCAAGATAGCTACTCCCATCATAAGCAACAGTAGCAACCCATCCATTCGATGTGAAGATCGCCGGTCTTGCACCGTCTTCATTCTCTTCGACTTATCATCGAATCAGTTATTCAGAATAGGCATAAACCCGGCCTTTCTGAATAACTCGCGTATCTTATAATCAAGTGCTATAACAACTCATCATACGCCTCATTCCAATCCAGAATATTTTTTATTCAAATATTCTCTTCATTAGGGAATAGGTTCCCATTAATTTTATCAAAGATAAATTCTTTTAAATTTATTCTTTAATCTTCCTTTGGATATCAAACCATATTAAGGTTTTCCAAACTAGTCGGGATTAGCGAACTACATCGAAGTAATAATTTATTTTATTTCCCAATCCCAACCTATTCATCCGATGGAGCAAAACTGGTAATACTCCATATCTAACACCACGGTGTTATCAGTAAATATTAATTACCATTTCACGTTCAAATCTAATTAAATATTTAGCTATCGCTTGGAGTAAAACTCGTGGTACTCCATTTTCGATCATTTCCCAAATTTGATAATTTAAATTATCAATTCACATTTCAATCTAATTAAAGATTCATTAAAACTCCACTTAGTTTTAATCTTCCCAAAAATCAATAATAATGATTATTTAACTTTGGAAATACAAACATGCCGCATCGACAATCTACACCGTACTATTGGTTTATGCCTATATATTACCTCTGAGCTCGTATGTCTCAGAGAAGGGTGTTAAGAAAGAGAATAAATTCTCCGCCACCAAACAGATATATATTTAGTAGAGATCAACCATACAGTTCGAAATGCAGTGACATACATGTAATCCTGCCTTTAACTGGGTTAAAGAACTAATGTCAATTAAAACACAGTTCACGATAAACCCAAATCACATTCCATTAATTATGGAATCTTCACGGAAAAACTAATCAATATATAATCGATATCAATTTCCGTATCCAACTAATAATATAAATGGAATAACGGCAAAGCCTTTTAAATTCCATATGTATTAGCAGACTTCCTCCACAGAAGTTCACTTCGATTATTATCAATTGAATTCCATTCAATTCCAATTTAATATATTAAATTGGAAAACGTTACTTTGGAAAATTCCCGTTAAATCTTAATAAAAAGATTTATAAATTCCAAATCACATTTCACTGTAAATCGGGTTAAAGAACGAACGTCGTTAAAAACACAGTTCACAATAAACCTAATTCACATTCCATTTTCAGTTCCAATTAAATGTTAATAATTGATAATTCTTCTTCAGATCTTGATTAAAATATTTATTCTATTTAAACGGGGTTCAAGAACAGTGTTATTTAAGACACCATTCACGACAAACCTAAAATCACATTCCATTGTTAATCGAGTTAAAGAACAAGTATTATTTAAAACACCATTCACGATAAACCCAAAAATCCATTTCAATTCAATTCCAATTAAATATTAATTAATTGGTATACTTCATTAAATCGAATTAAAAAGATTTAATCTTTTCTCAACTGGGTTTAAGAACAGTGTTAGTGAAGACATCGTTCACGACAAACCCAAAAATCCATTTCATATTAAATACAAGGCTCTGAATAGAAAATATATCAGCTTATATTCAATATCAAATTCTGAAATCAACAAATATCGTATTGGAATAACGATATATATATATATCTTCCAAATTCCTCCACAATGTCCATATAATCACGGAATCCAATATCGAAATATTCCGAAGATAATTTCGATTCAAATCCATTCTGTAACACCCCACTTCCACTAATGTCACTCACAAAGGGAATGCATTAACTTCCGTGGAACGTATTTAGTGTATAGAACAGAATATAACAAGACAGATATAAATAATGGTACATGAAAATTTTAAAACAACTTTTATTGCAGCGGAGAAATAGTTTGATTACAACAACTTCATAAATCAAGTACACTTAATATCCATCTTGATAAATTGTTTCAGAGTACATAAAATAAAAAGCATAAACCCCAACACAAGTAGCCATAAAAGAGATGAGCTGAACTTTACTTTCAGCAATCCAAGCACTTCCAAAAGAGAGAGAAAGAGATCCAAGATCAAGCTCCACTAGTACTAGTCCCACCCTGAGAACCAGGGGGAGAAAAGGAAGAAAAGAGGTGAAAACAAGGGGTCAGACATAAAGTTTGGCGAGTATAATAACTTTAACAATGTAATTATTAAAGTAACTAGGATAAGGTAGAAACTGGTAAGATAAGATATGACCATGAAACAAGTGGGCATGACAAAGCAAATAAGAGGAATATTCTGGAGTTAATCTCGTTCCTAATCACTATAGGATAATTACTATACTGTACCACCACTAGTCACCCTAAAAGTTGATCCCGCCTACAGAACTTAATAATGATAATGGTAGTTTCGTGTACCACTAGCTGCCTTCATAGGTGTCGTCTGCCCCTATCTCCACTAGTTGTACCCACTACCCTCATTCGATCGGCTCCCTAACTCGTAGATACCCGTGCTGGTCCCACAGTGGGGTGTATCACTCCCCAAAGTGGCAACCTGATACTACCAGAGATGCACGGCTTATACCTACACGATGCAACAACGTCTTACCTACCAGCCCGGGCCCACACACGCACATGACCCCGTTGGACTTGCGTCGCCACCGCTAACCCATTTTGACCTCTTACAATCAAACCCAATAAGCGTGTCCCGTCCTCGACTTGGGTCGAGCTCACAAAGATACTTAATGAGTTACTGGTTTGAAAAGGGCCCTCATGCTTGACACAAGCCTTCCACCTATGCTTGGTCCCCACTAAGGTTTCCCCACTTAACCTCATTCTTATTCATGTCTTCTTACATGTTTCAATCTTGGTTAAGTGCATCTAATCGTATTTCACATGCCACCCAAGACACCCACTTAACCCCCCATGTCCGACCACATGTTTATCTGGTTAAGTGTTACTTAATTCATTAAAACCGTAACTTTGTAAAGACCTCCCACATTAGACTGGCATTTGCGGTTGCTGGATTTGCCGGGCGGGTCCGGGCAGTCTTATACCACAAACGAGCCTAACCTCGTGTCTTTACAATTGTTACGCATTTAATTCGTGCCTTTGACCTCTCACATTAGACTGTCATTTGTGGCTGCTGGATTTGCCGGGCGGGTCCGGGCAGTCTTACACCACAAAAGAGTCTAACCTCGTGTCTTAGGCGGTTAATTATTACACATCTTTATTTAACCCCAAATTGGATTAATATCCCTATTCAATTTTGTCAATAAATTCCAAATTTATTTATGTCCATAATTGTCTCTTAAAATTATGACCATAAATACCAATTATGCCAATTAATGTCTCAAATTAATTATATGCCTTTTTAAGGCCATTTTATGTCAATTCACAATTTATGTATATTCAATATTATCCCATCATCCCCACGCTATTCGTACGTTTTCATATGACATATGTTAGACTCGCAAATAGTCTAACTTATAAAAAGAAAAACAACATCACATAACACATAAAATAGATCTAAGGATCATGACAAAAACTTGCATATGATAGGAAACTAGCATAGGTAATGGGCATAAACTTGCATAACTTATGTACTACTATAGATCCAAACATAAAGGTGTGAACTTGCATATGGATCTAAACATAAAGGTGTGAACTTGCGTATGGATTAAACATAAAGGTGTAATCTTGCATATAGATCTAAACATAAAGGTGTAATCTTGCATATAGATCTAAACATAAAGGTGTAATCTTGCATATAGATCTAAACATAAAGGTGTAAACTTGCATATAGATCTAAACATAAAGAATTAAACTTGCATATAGATCTAAACATAAAGGTGTAATCTTGCATACAGATCTAAACATAAAGATGTAAACTTGCATATAGATCTAAACATAAAGGTGTATTCTTGCATATAGATCTAAACATGTAGATTAATGTCACCTAAACTAGCATATGCATATACATGTTTCACATATATTTTAACAACCCAAACTTGCATAAGATTCATACATGTATATATGATCCAATCATTACAAACTTACATAAGATATATGATTCAACTTGCATAAGATATATGATTCAACTTGCGTAAGATTCGCATATGATCCAACTTGCATAAAATTCACATAAGAACTAGCATATGATCCAACACCACAAACATATATATAATTTACATCACATGATTCAAAATCATATTCTCATAATCCCAATTATATCTTATCATAATTAAATTAATGAATTATTTTATGAAAGCTATCATACTCACAAACGAAAGATTAGTCTTGTCTCTCTGGGATCTGTATTCTGAAACTGAATTGCTCACCTTTGATGTAGACTAATTGTTGTTTAGATTAGATTTGATTCTAGCTTTAGGGTTGAAAGAGACGGCGGCTACTCTAGGTTCTCCATTGACGGCATGGCGGCTCTAGGTATGAATTAGTGTGATTTAGGGTTTAGATTTAGGTTGCTTATATAGAAGTTTGATTTAATAAGAGTCGTCGGATTAACCTAGGGATAACCAGAACCATCAGGACCACTCAGATGCCACATCAGCCCTTAGGGCGAATCGGGCTACGGGTTGAGCAGGGCTCGGGTCGACTCCAAAAATGGTGCGGTTCGGCCATTCCCCCTATCGATTCGCTGTTTTGAACTTTTTTGAAATTTTATTTTTTTATATATCTATATATATATTTCTCTCATATGCATACAAACTTCAAGGCTTAATAACTTCTTCATAACTAACCATTTTCATACTAAACCACTTTTTGAACTACGGTCACACTTAGCCACTTTTTAGCCATTCCCCTAAAACCAAAAAATATGGCACTGGCGGGGATCGAACTTTGTACCTCTTGTATGCAAGTCACATGTTCTAACTAAATGAGCTACTAAGTCTTTTGTTTACAAACCTTAGAACAATGCTAAACATTATTCTTTTCCCATTCCTCTTTTTCATGTTTTGCTGCAATATTTAATTTAAAGATAGCTTCTTCATACAGAGTCCGATTTACACAAACTCGGACTCTATCTCTAGCAGAATTCCGAGACAAACGCAATGGCATGACCCATTTTACCTAATTCTTCTTTTTCAAATTAATTATTACTTAATTTGTTATATTAATATTCTTAGAAAATACGGAGTGTTACATTCTCCCCTTCTTAAAGGATTTCGTCCCTGAAATCTCCAAGTTAAGGAGAATGTATATCCTACCATCCAATCATCCATCTACTCAATCATCAAACACAGGAATCCATTGTCCTTAAAATATTTCTATTGCATATGAACATATGCAAAAAGTGTGTATATATGTTCCTTATCCAATGCAAAATCAGGCGGTCTACAGATTCAGTTGACCTCCTTAATGCGAATTATGATAGTGTCATGCGTCCATTATGTATGCAAAAGAATCCTAATGATACATATTATTTCTACATGCGTGCACAACCATTCATCTAAATGCATCATCCATATGATAATAAAACCATGATACATCCGTTAATTTAAATATGCACACTTATTTATATGCAATATGAAAGTGTTTTTGAGCCGATCTAGTGCCTAGTGTGTGTATATGCATCCACGAGCAACCACTTGCATTCACTTGCAACCATCAAACATAACATGTCTCAAACACATGTTTACACTCATTAGTTTCTACCTAAAGGTCGAAGACTCGATCGATAGGATACAGCCGAGTGATAGAAGCAAGTACAATTAAAACAAAAGCTCTGTTCCCATTAGACATCGGTTAAGAGAATAACTCCCTAAGTATCAACCCTGAAGACCGAAATCAACATCAGATTGACACTCATAGAATTACTCCCATTAAACAATGTCAAAACTGGAAATATACTTAACGCTTCGAGTAAAAAACCCTATCCATTTCAGAAATATTCAGATACTTACAGACTACTGGTACAGATCAGATTATCAAATGATTCTTAGGAAACTAAGCATGATAAAACCCCACCATATTCCACAAAACCCAGAATGTATGCGTCATAGTCAACTTAACACCCAACACAGATACCCTCAAACCCCAACCTATCACAAACAGATGTGTCGTAACCCTTATGGGGTTTGAGACTATAGCGGGATCAGAAACAAGACTAGTATTAAAGTGCAGAGTCTCAATTACAGAATCAAAATGCCAGAATCAAAAAGAGATTTAACTCCATAATCAGATAAGGAAATTAAACCTTCTACAGAAATTTTCTTATTTCTATCCTATCCACTGGCCTCGAGAGTGTTCGCCTGCCCTCCAGAAGTAGGTCCTGTCCTCTGCCCTTTCCCCTGTTTCTTCGGGCAGTCCCTAGTGAAGTGTCCCATTTCACCACAGTTGAAGCAAGCGCCCTTCCTCTTTCTGCAATCCTTGTTCAGATGATCCAAGCTTCCACAAGTAAAGCACTTTTTCTCCTTCTTATCTTCAGACTTTTCATCCTTCTTTTGTGTTTCCTTTTTAGGCCATGCTTTCTTGTTCTGTGGTCCTTCGAGCTTTTCTTCTTTCTTCTCACTTTTGGCTTCCTCTTCATGCATTAACGCCATGTCAACCAATTTCTCGAAGGTAGCCCCCATAGGAATGTGGGTCATAGCCAACCCATGTAGCGGCTCATTCAAACCTTTAACGAATCTCAGGGCCTTCTTCTTAGGTGTGTTCACCAAGTCTAAGCCAAATCTTGCCAACTGATTAAACTTGTTGACGTACTCCTTTACTAATAAATTCTCTTGCTTCAATGCCAAGAACCTTTCCATGTATAAGTTTTCTTCTGCTCGTGAGAGAAATTTCATTTCGAACCTACGCTTGAAATCCATCCATGTCTCCACCGGACGCTCTCCGTTCATGACTTCCCACCAAAACGAGGCTTCGTCCTTCATTAACCAAGCAGCCAATTGGACCTTTCTTCCATCTTCCACCTCGAAAATACCAAATAGATCTTCCACCTCCTTAAGCCAATTTCGAGCTTCCACAAACGTCTCTGATCCGTGAAAAGGTTTTCCGCCCATTGCCCTAAAATCTTTGCATATCTTTGCAAAAGTATCAACACGGGGAGGAGGAGGAGCATTTGCTGGGCCTGCGACATTGGCCCTAGTTTCCAGATACCTTCTAAACCATCCTGGTATCGGTATCCCCTCGGGTATCTCGGGAATTCCAGACATGCTGAAAAGAAAATGAAGAGATTCAAAACTGAGAATTCGAAAGAAAGACATATGGCTCTTGGGGGTTATGTTTTTAAAAACAAACTTTTCTCTTGAAAATACCTTCCTTAAAACATACTTTTGAAAGTATTTCTTTATAAAATGTTTTTTGAAAAATATTTTTCAAAATTCATATCTGATCTGGTAACCTTCAGCTCTGATACCACGTGTAACATCCCACTTCCATTAATGTTACTCACAAAGGGAATGCAATAACTTCCATGGAGCGTATTTAGTGTATAGAAAAGAATATAACAAGACAGATATAAATAATGGTACTTGAAAATTTTAAAACAACTTTTATTGCAGTGGAGAAATAGTTTGATTACAACAACTTCATAAACCAAGTACACTTAATATCCATCTCGATAAATTGTTTCAGAGTACATAAAATAAAAAGCATAAACCCCAACACAAGTAGCCATAAAAGAGACGAGATGAACTTTACTTTCAGCAATCCAAGCACTTCCAAAAGAGAGAGAAAGAGATCCAAGGTCAAGCTCCACTAGTACTAGTCCCACCCTGAGAACCAGGGGGAGAAAAGGAAGAAAAGAGGCGAAAACAAGGGGGTCAGACATGAAGTCTGGCGAGTATAATAACTTTAACAATATAATTATTAAAGTAACTAGGATAAGGCATAAACTGGTAAGATAAGATATGACCATGAAACAAGCGGGCATGACAAAGCAAATAAGAGGAATATTCTGGTGTTAATCTCGTTCCTAATCACTATAGGATAATTACTATACTGCACCACAACTAGTCACCCTAAAAGTTGATCCCGCCTACAGAACTTAATAATGATAATGGTAGTTTTGTGTACCCCTAGCTGCATTCATAGGTGTCGTCTGCCCCTATCTCCACTTGTTGTACCCACTACCCCCATTCGATCGGCTCCCTAACTCGTAGATACTCGTGCTGGTCCCGTAGTGGGGTGTATCACTCCCCAAAGTGGCAACCCGATACTACCAGAGATGCAAGGCTTATACCTACACGATGCAACAACGTCTTACCTACCAGCCCGGGCCCACGCACACACATGACCCCGTTGGACTTGCGTTGCCACCGCTAACCCGTTTTGACCTCTTACAATCAAACCCAGTAAGCGTGTCCCGTCCTCGACTTGGGTCGAGCTCGCAAAGATACTTAATGGGTTACTGGTTTGAAAAGGGCCCCCGTGCAGGACACAAGCCTTCCACCTATGCTTGTTCCTCACTAAGTTTTCCCGACCTAACCCCATTCTTATTCATGTCTTCTTACATATTTCAATCTTGGTTAAGTGCACCTAATCGTACTTCACATGCCACCCAAGGCACCCACTTAACCCCCCATGTCCCACCACATGTTTATCTGGTTAAGTGTTACTTAATTCATTAAAACCGTAACCTTGTAAAAACCTCCCACATTAGACTGGCATTTGCGGTTGCTGGATTTGCCGGGCGGGTCCGGGCAGTCTTATACCGCAAACGAGCCTAACCTCGTGTCTTTACAATTGTTACGCATTTAATTCGTGCCTTTGACCTCTCACATTAGACTGGCATTTGTGGCTGCTGGATTTGCCGGGCGGGTCCGGGCAGTCTTACACCACAAAAGAGTCTAACCTCGTGACTTAGGCGGTTAATTATTACACATCTTTATTTAACCCCAAATTGGATTAATATCCCTATTCAAATTTGTCAATAAATTCCAAATTTATTTATGTCCATAATTGTCTCTTAAAATTATGTCCATAAATACCAATTATGCCAATTAATGTCTCAAACTAATTATATGCCTTTTTAAGGCCATTTTGTGCCAATTCACAATTTATGTATATTCAATATTATCCCATCATCCCCACGCTATTCGTACGTTTTCATATGACATATGTTAGACTCGCAAATAGTCTAACTTATAAAAAGAAAAACAACATCACATAACACATAAAATAGATCTAAGGATCATGACATAAACTTGCATATGAATTTCATTCAAACTAGCATATGATAGGAAACTAGCATAGGTAATGGGCATAAACTTGCATAACTTATGTACTGCAATAGATCCAAACATAAAGGTGTGAACTTGCAAATGGATCTAAACATAAAGATGTGAACTTGCGTATGGATCTAAACATAAAGGTGTAATTTTGCATATAGATCTAAACATAAAGGTGTAATCTTGCATATAGATCTAAACATAAAGATGTAAACTTGCATATAGATCTAAACATAAAGGTGTATTCTTATCTTGCATATAGATCTAAACATAAAGGTGTAAACTTGCATATAGATCTAAATATAAAGAATTAAACTTGCATATAGATCTAAACATAAAGGTGTAATCTTGCATATAGATCTAAACATAAAGATGTAAACTTGCATATAGATCTAAACATAAAGGTGTAATCTCGCATATAGATCTAAACATGTAGATTAATGTCACCTAAACTAGCATATGCATATACATGTTTCACATATATTTTAACAACCCAAACTTGCATAAGATTCATACATGTATATATGATCCAATCATCACAAACTTACAAAAGATATATGATTCAACTTGCATAAGATATATGATTCAACTTGCATAAGATTCGCATATGATCCAACTTGCATAAAATTCACATAAGAACTAACATATGATCCAACACCACAAACATACATATAATTTACATCACTTGATTCAAAATCATATTCTCATAATCCCAATTATATCTTATCATAATCAAATTAATGAATTATTTTGTGAAAGCTATCATACTCACAAACAAAAGATTAGTCTTGTCTCTCTGGGTTCTGTATTCTGAAACTGAATTGCTCGCCTTTGATGTAGACTAATTGTTCTTTAGATTAGATTTGATTCTAGCTTTAGGGTTGAAAGAGACGGTGGCTACTCTAGGTTCTCCATTGACGGCATGACGGCTCTAGGTATGAATTAGTGTGACTTAGGGATTATATTTAGGTTGCCTATATAGAAGTTTGATTTAATAAGAGCCGTCGGATTAACCTAGGGATAACCAGAACCATCAGGACCACTCAGATGCCACATCAGCCCTTAGGGCGAATCGGGCCACGGGTTAACAACCAAACACCCTGGATCGACCCCTAGTCGACCCAGTGGGGCTCGTGTCGGGTCGACTCCAAAAATGGTGCGGTTCGGCCATTCCCCCTCCCGATTCACTGTTTTGAACTTTTTTGAATATTTATTTTTTTATTTTTTTATATATCTATATATATATTTCTCTCATATGCATATAAACTTCAAGGCTTAATAACTTCTTCATAATTAACCATTTTCACACTAAACCACTTTTTGAACTGCGTTCACACTAAGCCATTTTTTAGCCATTCCCCTAAAACAAAAAATATGGCACTGGCGGGGATCGAACTCTGTACCTCTTGTATGCAAGTCACATGTTCTAACCAAATGAGCTACTAAGTTTTTTGCTTACAAACCTTAGAACAATGCTAAACATTATTCTTTTCTCATTCCTCTTTTGCTGCAATATTTAATTTAAAGATAGCTTCTTCATACGGAGTCTGATTTACGCAAACTCGGACTCTATCTCTAGCAGAATTCCGAGACAAACGCAATGGCGCAACCCGTTTTAAATAATTCTTCTTTTTCAAATTAATTATTCTTTAATTTTTTATTTTAATATTCTCAGAAAATACGAGGTGTTACACATTCCAATTCATATATTGGAAATTCTGGTTATTTTTAAAACCATTTCAAATCCAATTTATTTATTTAAAAATATTGGATTTTTAATTCTAGTTCATAACTAGTTCATTTCGATAAAAAAATATTTTTATCTTTTTAAATATGGAATTTTCATCCCAATTCTTTCCAAATCATTTATTATGATTTTACACAAATTACTGATATTTTTAATTATTTTATCAAGTCCCGTATAGTCGATTTCCATAAACGGTCGTCTAATCGCACTTACAGCGACCTTTTCCAAATTTTATTTGGACATGATTCCAACTCCAACCGTTAGATTTCTAATCTCTCATGTTCGTTAGAAAGCTCTTTTCGATATGAACCCAACAGTTCCGGTTTTAGGAGAATCCGACGGTCAAATCTCCCGTAATGTCTGTTCGAAGTCAATGGTCGAAATCCGCGAACTGCCGCAGTGCGGCGCGTTCTATTCATGCCTTATATATTATATATATTTCGTCGACTTCCATTTAAAACGTATTTTATAAATCGTTTTAAATTCGTTTTCAAAACGATTTCAACTTCATATTCAATTTCTAATCAAAATTGAATATTCTATATCATCGATATATAAATGATAGTATTTTCAAAACATTAGATTTTGAAATCACTTCCTTTTCAATATCCATTATAGAAATGAATAAAATCGATATAAATATCGTTCATGTCAAAATGGCGCATATCAAATCAACACGACTTAATATATTTAAATATATTCGTGTCCATCCCAAACCGGACATCAAAATCAGATTTTGATCTTTTACTGAATATTATTTTAAAATATTTGTTATTTTAAAATAATCATTAGTTTAAAATATTCATACTTTCTGAACTGGAATCAGACACAGTCAATTAACATATAATTTGATTTATATGGATTTCATACACACATGTACACAACAATAATCAAACACAGTTGACCATCATCCAGAGTGCATTACACAACTGTATAAGCGTTAAATATAAATAATCAACGCTTATAACAACCTGTCAACCTATCGATTAACATACAACTAAATATTGGGTTTAGTGTATGTCCAATATCATCCCAATACCCGTGCGGGGTTTTCAAACAACAAACACAGATTTATTTGTGCAGTTGGGCGATGTGTAAAATTTATCATCCCAATCAATATCCGTCAAATGTGTGTACATAAACAAATCGTTCGATTTGTAAATGAATATTTATTTTATTCATATACACGTTAAAATTTATATTTTTAACTATAAAATATTTATTCCATTCCACATCACAAAATCAATTTTCACAACATAATCAATCAAACAAACAAGTCGTCCATGGTATGTGGACGACGGGTGTCGGGTGCTGCTAAGCACCGTCTACATCCCAGTATATATTTTAACTAGAAAATAAAATTAAAGTGAGAAGTTCTCACCTTTGGGATCCACTCCGCCATTCTCTATTTCTGAAAGGTTCGGGTTTCATTTTGATTTCAGTCGATACCATCGCTATCTTTTCCCGCTGTCCATAGTAAAAATCACATTTTTAATATGATGTTTGTATTAAAAAAAATCATGTTTTTATATCGCTACTTCCTATGTAAAAATCATATTTTTATAACGATGTTTATATAAAAATTATATTTTTACAACGCTACTTTCCATATGAAAATTATATTTTTATATCGCTATATATATATATAAAAGATCACATTTTTATTTAACCTTTCAAACAATAAAAGTCGTATTTTTACTTCGCTACATTCATAATAAAAATCGTATTTTTATTTACCTTTCATACATATAAAAATCCTATTTTTACTTCGCTTCCGAGATAATAAAAATCATAATTTTACTGCTCTACGTAAATAAAAATCATATTTTTATTTCTTCTATGTAATAAAAATTATATTTTTATATCGCCTTTCAAACAATAAAAATCATATTTTTATTTCACTAACTTCCTAATAAAAATCCAACTTTTACATCGCCACTTCATATATAAAAATCGAATTTTTATATATTTCGAATTTTTATATATTTAAAAATCGTACCTTTGCAACATAAAAATCCTATTTTTATTATCTCTTTAATATAAAAAAATCATATTTTTACTATCTCTATAATATAAAAATCATATTTTTATTATCTCTATAATATAAAAATCAGATTTTAAATCGCTATTCTATGTTAAAACTGAAAATTAAAATCAAAGTTAACAAAACTCACATTTTCCAGTTGGAGGAGAGTTGCTAAAGGTTCGGAAGGGCGGTATGGGGGTGCGCCGGTCGGAGGTGGGCCTGGTGGCTAGCGCCGACGGTAGTGGCCCCATTGGCCGGAGGCACGGTCTGCAGGAAGTTTTGGGTGCTGGTGGGAGCTAGGGCTCGTACATGGGCTAGGGGAGGCGCACGGTGGCCAATGGCATTGGAGACTACGGCGTGGTGGCGGTTCACCTCTAGCGGCGGGCGCGAGGCGTTGGAGGAGGAGCCCATCGCTTTTTTTTTTCTATTTCGATTTTATGCGTTGAACGATTTGGGGGAAGAGAGAGTGGAGGGTGTGGGTAGAGATATTTATTTATTTATTTATTTATTTTATATTTCAAAAAGTTGACTTTTCTTTTGAACCCCGAAACGAGGCCCAACGATTGTCGTCACTGGCGTATTACCCCCATTCCGAACACAATGGGATACGTTTCGTAAGCCAGTTCGGTTGTTTCGATCAGTTTTTCTCAAATTCAAAATATAAATCGGTATATATTGAATTGGAACTACATTTTAATTTACCAGGGTCACATACAGACTCCAAAAAATTCCAGAAAAATTAATATGGCTATGTTTTGACGATACGATCCAAACAAAACTAATTTCGTCGAATTTGGAGACCGTTTGAAAATTGGCCATTTTCTGGTCGATCCAAATTGACTAAAACTGTCAAAACACGTTTTCTTTAGCCGAGCTCACATATTGATTCCATAAATTGTGAAAATTGGAATCTAGCAATAACTTGACATCCCGAATCCAACAAAAGTGGTTTCTTAGAAAATGGAGGTCGTTTGTAAAATTTCCATTTTTAAGGGCTAAAATTCCCTAGCGACTATTCTGAATTTTCAACTGGACATAACTTTTTATTCCCGCGATGAAATTTCAGTTTTTCGGATTCGTTGGAAAGATATTTTCAAATAGATTCTAATATTTTTGGTTTCGCTAAAATTCGGTTTATTTTGAATCCTGTACATTCATTTGAAATCGAATTTTCAAACTACTGCGCCAATTTCAATTCCTTTTATAATTAAAATAAAATTATTCGTTTTATCTTCGTCGAAAATAAATTTTCTGTCGTTATTATTTAAAATAATTCATTTTAAATATTCAAAATAATTCATTTTAAATATTCAAAATTCATTAAAATTGCTAAAAAAAAAAATTGGTTCTGATTTTCTGGGTTGTTACACTTTTACAATATTATCCTTGTTTTCTTCTTCATTATCTTCCTTCTTTAAAACTTTAAACTTCTTACAGAAAATAATAATTTTTTAGCGCTAAAAAAGGTTTAAGTTTAATAATATGAATTTCAATTTTTTGAATATATGGAAACCAATTTATTATGCTACAAAAAGAAATCTTAATTTCAGCAAAAAAAACTGAAGTTCCCGTAATTCTAATTTTAGGTTTCATGTTTAAAAACACATTAAGTTCTTCAATTTTTTTACATAGATATGGTCAATATCGTTAATTGCAATGTTTTAGTTTGATGGGTTATAATTAAATAAGTAGAATGCAATAAAGAAGAAAGGTAATTTAGTAATATATTTTGTAGCAAAATAGTAGTGTACGTTAGCTAATTTTCGACGTATAAATAGAATTTGCCTTTCTTTGTATGGTCGCTTTGAAGGTCCAAAGCAATCATCATCCTTCCCCTTTCCACTGTACAATTATAGTCATGCCTTTGATGGTCCTCTATCCTTCACAGTATTCACTTAGCTATTATCCATTTTCGCATCTTCTTGATGGAAATATTGCTAAATTTGATAATAGGAATCTGCTAGGTCAACTAGCAGATCCCTTTCCAATGCCTTATTAAATTCTATCTTATTAGCAACTCCAGTTGCCACCACCATAAAAACTATTGTTAGGCTCTGATTTTGAACTAAAGTGTTTGATTTATCACATCTAATCAAGTAACTCCATAATGATTTTTGATTTATTACATCTAATCAAGTAACTCTATAATGATTCATTCTACCTTAGATTCACAATCGAAAGTGTGATTCCTTGTAAACTTAGGTTAATCATTTAGTAATTAATAGTGCTCCAAAAATAGAATTTGAGCAAATAGTGGAATTTAATGAAGAATATTCTACATTCAATTGTGGTAATTCTCTAAGCAACCTCATATTTGGGATTTTATAATCAGAGTTTAAATGAAGAATTTACCAACACTTTTAGAATTAGAATAAATTAATTAAATAATAAAATATGTATTAATTGATTAATTAAACCGAGACTTCATTGGTCAACTGCCTCTATTGACCGGTTGGCTGCTTGATGTCGATTGCTCATAAGGGGTGTGGTCGACCACCTAAGGGATGTTGGTTGAGAATTAAAGCTTGGCTATTAGCCAAGATTTTATAATATTATTTCAATTGTTAGGGTTAATTCGAGAGCCTATAGATATATGTCTTACCCCTTCCTTCTCTTCTCGTATTTTCTGACCTAGCACATCAAAGCTATATCATTTTTCTTCTTTTTTATTCATTCGGACAATAGAATAATTTCTGTTTATGTAAATTGGAGAAGAATGAAAAAAAGAGAAGCATATCCGCCCCAAAATGGAATGATAAATCATAGATATATATTCATTTTTTCCTTTTTCTAAGTATCTTTCTAGACCTTTATTTCTAATCATATGAGATACCTTTTTACACATATTTTTGTTATTAAAAAGGAGATGAAGTTAAATCAGAGTATCATGTTTACAAATTATTATTTTTTGGCATAGCCGACCAGTTTTTATGGTGTTCCATAACACTCTTTTATTATGGCTAATAACAAAATTACAATATAGTACATGTGACTGTAGTTAGCAGTTACCTAATTCGGTTTTTAAGGTGGACCGTCTATGTCATTTATAGTGGGTCGTCCACTGATTACATTCTCTTATGACCTAGACTCCACGTAGGGAGTGAGGAAAAATTACATAATTCACTAAGAAGTGATTACATTTGAATAAAAAGAATACATCACAAAACTGTTAACAAATAACACAAGTATTCAAAAAGATACAATACAAAACAAAAGTTGTACGCCAGTTGAAAGGTGCTCTTGCTTCAGCAGTACAAAACAGTGATTTATGAAATTACTTGAGCACCACGCTAAGGGAAACATGCACAGTTTACCATTTGATTATCTGACATAATGGCCTTCTGACTTAGGCATGGGAAGGAAGGAAAAAAGTAGATAGTACACCGCAATACCGACAAAGATGAGCGCAGTGCATCTTCTGTTTCACCGAGATTACGCTGACCAAAGATGTACCGGACCACCTTAGACACTACTAAGTAGAACCAACCACAAAAAAAGAAATTGCTCAACCAAAAGATAACCATTAAACTGACATAACAATTCCCAGAATATTAACATACAAGCAAGATCATCAACCCAAAACGGAAAAACAATGTTCAGCGCCTAAGGCATCTCTTGTATTGTTTTCATTCAAGGCGACGACCCATATGTTAAAACCCTTGAACACCATGACATAAGTAAATAGTGATAAAACTATTTGAGCAAGATATTTTCTCCAAGAACTAAGATCCAGCACACTGAAAAAGACGATCGAACAAAATGAACTACAACATAGATCCAAGTATGAACAACCAACCAACATCAAGACTACCAACAAGACAAGTTCCAGTTAACACTAAATACCCACACAGTAGTTCGTACCATCACAAACCTAGGTCGAGACATGAAGACAAGGTTTTGAATGGAGTTTCTGCGCTCCAAGAAGTTCCACGTTAGTTGGAAATTCAACTCCAAACCGAGCCATCAGTTGAGAGTGGAAATGAGGTCAATTGCATTATTGAGGTTGGAAGGAGTTAGATTTTCTATTGATGAAAAGAAGGGGACCAGATCTCAGTTCAATTTCATGGAATAGCTTAGATTTGATAATGAATTTTAGGTAAGTGGAGAAAAACCACGCATACCGAAAAAAAAGTGGGGGTAGATCTAAAGAGAAAAGAGATAGGAGAGTTGGAAGCAGATTTAAATGTGGTGATTTAGGGTAGACATGTCAAAAGAGTGAGGTAGGGTCATATGTGGGCCACGTAAAATTTGACCTAGTCCTTTAGTTAGAAGCAATAGCTTGACCCTTTTTGACTTTCTTGATTAAAGGGTTAACCCATTACAACCCTTATAACACTAATAGTAAATGAAAGTTTTTAAATTTGATTTAGCTAATAAAAACAAATGCTATTTTTTTTTCAAAATATTCCATAAAATTTTGAACTTTCAAAATTTGAAATTCAAGTGTCGAATTATTGGAAAATAAAAGTTAATAAAAGAATTATTTGAAAATAATAATTTTTAAAGTTAAAAAGGCTAAAATTACGAAAATACCCTTCATGTTGAAAAAAGTAAAAAAAAACAAAATAAATTTTAAAAAATCCAAAAAAGTATGAAATCAAAATTAAAAAAAGAATTATTCTAAAATAATGATTTTTAAAGCTAGAAATGCTAAAATTACGAAAATACCCTTCATTTTGAAAAAAGTGAAATAAATAAATTTCAAAAAATTCAGAAAATTACGAAATGAAAAGTAAAAAAAGAATTACTCTACAATAACGATTTTTAAAGCTAAAAATGCTAAAATTACGAAAATACCCATTATTTTGAAAAAAGTGAAAAAAATAAATAAATTTCAAAAAACCCAGAAAATTACGAAATGAAAAGTAAAAAAGAATTATCTTAAAATAAAGATTTTTAAAGCTAAAATTGCTAAAATTACGAAAATACCCTTTATTTTGAAAAAAGGTGAAAAAATAAATAAATTTCAAATAATCCAGAAAATTACAAAATGAAAAGTAAAAAGGAATTATTTTAAAATAACGATTTTTAAAGCTAAAAATGCTAAAATTACGAAAATACCCTTCATTTTGAAAAAGGTGAAAAAATAAATAAATTTCAAAAAATCCAGAAAATTACGAAATGAAAAGTATAGAAAGAATTATTCAAAAATTATGATTTTTAAAGCTAAATATGCCAAAATTACGAAAATAAAGGGTATTTTCATTTAGTAACTTTAGCCAAACTTGTAATAAAGTTCACTTTTTTAAAAGGGTGCGTTTTTTAGAGGTCCCTATTAAAGTTTTAAATAAACACCACTCCCTGTCAAGTTTCATATCTAAACCCGGTCCCTATTTTCTACAGCCGCCTTCCACTTTAAATGTTCCGCCTCCTCTTTTCAAACCTTCCGCCTCCTTCAATTCTGGCAAGAAAAAAATGCGGCTGCCACTAAAAATAATAATAATTCTAAAATCATAAAATAATCCCAAAAGTCCACGCCAATCCAAAAAAATAGTTGCATACATGTATGCAACTATTGCCAATAGTTGCACAGATGTGTGCAACTATTGCATAATGAAATTCGACTAACATTTTGCCTGCAAATATGTTGCACACACATGTGTGCATGTTTTCTGTTTTATTTGCACACTAGAATGTAAATAAAAATGAACTGAGTTGCACTGTTACGAATTATTGCATACTTCTATTCAAGAAACATGCAATATTTTCCCAGAAATATGCAAATAAATCAAGGCGGATGGAAGAACTGGAATACATGCACATATGCATGCAACAAAACCAAATATGTGCATAATATAATGCATTTTATTGCACTTTTTCGCTGTTTTCTTGTTACCGTCGTGTTTTTTTGTTGTTTTTTGGACTGGATTTTTTGTGTAATGCATAATTTATTTTAATATTAATTTACGATTTTTTTTAATTTTTTTAACTATTATTTTATAAAGTTTTGAAAAATAGGGACCTAATTTATAATAAATTTATGACCGGATGTGAGCCTAATTAAGTTTGCTTTTAGGGATGTGTGCCTAATATTCACTTTTTAAAAATAAAGGGTATTTTCGTAATTTTAGCTTTAAAAATCGTTATTTTAAAATAATTTTTTTACTTTTCATTTCGTAATTTTCTGGATTTTTTAAAATTTATTTTGTTTTTTTCACTTTTTTCAACATGAAGGGCATTTTCATAATTTTGGCCTTTTTAAGTTTAGAAATTATTATTTTTGAATAATTCTTTTATTACTTTTCATTTCATAATTTTCTGATTTCTTTGAATTTTTTTTCCACTTTTTCCAATATAATGGGTATTTTCTTAATTTTTACATTTTTTAGCTTTAAAAATCGTAATTTTTGAATAATTCTTTTTTACTTTTCATTTCGTAATTTTCTGGATTTTTTGAAATTTATTTATTTTTTTCACATTTTTCAAAATGAAGGGTATTTTCGTAATTTTAGCATTTTTAGCTTTATAAAACGTTATTTTAAAATAATTCTTTTTTTACTTTCCATTCCGTAATTTTTTGGATTTTTTTTGTTTTTTTCACTGTTTCCAATATGAAGGGCATTTTCGTAATTTTGGTCCTTTTAGCTTTAAAAATCATTATTTTCGAGTACTTCATTTTTTTAATTTTCATTTCACAATTTTCTGGATTTTTTTCATTTTTTTCACTTTTTCCAAAATAAAGGATATTTTATTAATTTTGACCTTTTTAACTTTAAAAATCATTATTTTAAAGCATTACTTTTTTACTATTTGGATAAGTGGGTTATCCATTTGTAACCCTTTTAGAAATGGGTCAACCCTTTTATGACCCATTTAATAAAAAATTGTAAAGGGGTTGACCCAACAGGGTTGTAATTAGGGTAAAATGGGTTGGATAAATGGGTAGAGTCATATTTTGATAGGTCTAAATTTTAGGGTGCAAGGTGAAGAGGAAGGAAGAAAAGGAGGAACTTTGTAAGCTTTTCTAGATAAGCCGAAAAGTATGTACTTTATTCTTAGTGTGATGCTAAGGGCACACCGTTTTCCTCTTCCCAATGCCACAAATAAAAATAATAAGTACAGTAAATTTTATGTAATTCCTAATACCACACGCAATTCGCATGGCAATTAACCACCATGCAAAATCGTTTTTCACGGTAGACAACCGTCGACCAACACCATTTTATGCGGTCATCAATCGCCTAACTACCGTTCATCACTGGTTGATCACCGCAGAAAACAGTGCTGGTCGGCGGTTGTTTGCCGTACAAAAATAAATCAAAATAAGTATTTGGTAGCCCCTTAAAAAGTCTGGTATTAGGAAGAGTGTAGTGTAAAATTTTATGGTGTTTTTTAGTAATGGTATTAGGAAGAACAAAACGGGGTGCCCTTAGTAGCACTTTATTCATAGCGTTGGGATTTATTTTGTTGAACTTTTATTGGATGTTTGTGCCTAAATATCAAAAGAATTAAAAGCTTGAATTAACGCATAAAACGTTATCTATAAGTTGATTGAATAGAATAAGAATGTGATTTACACCTAGGTCTGAAAAACAGTTCTCAAGTTATTAGAAGTTGAACTATAATGACGAATGAATAAGAATCAATAACCGTGCTAAGTATTTAAATTTTTATGTATAATTAGTACCATGTAATAAAAGGTAACATTCATATTTAAATATAGCATTAGCACCAATCATGTAATAAATGTTAGCGAAGAAAGAAGGAAAGGCTGCTAAGGTGTTAATTCCATAAAGGAATAAGCAATAAATATGCAATAAATTTGGAAGTTTCAACAATGGAAAAAGGGTAAAATGAGTTGAGAAGGACTGATTAATGTTATAGACTAGTTATGAAAGGATAACAAAGGTGATAATTGGAAATTCATAATTACTAAATAAATATCTTAAAAAAAGTCGATGAAATAATAACCAATTGTGTCGAAAAACGAGACACTTGTAGGTAAACGGATTTTTTTTCTAGGTTTGTAATTAGATACTTAAGTTAGGATAATTTTTGTTAGAGTAAACTATGCGCCCATAAATATGAAAACATATTCTAATGGACTTTTCCAATACTAAAACATGGAATTATTAATTAGAGTTAGTGAGTTGGGATGCGAGATCAGTAGAGTTGCATAATGGAAGTCCACCCATTAATTAGAGACTACGGCTAGTTGCTTACACTTATTAACAATGTGAGATATCTTGAACTAAAGGACCCAAGGAATATGAAATATGCAAATGATGTAGGACCTACTTCTATGTTAGAGGTATCAAGTAGTTGGATGAGAGCCTACCTCTTCCCTATATAGGAAGTATCAAATGGTTAGAGTTAGTGGTTAGGCACGGTAAGAAATCTTAGGAAGAACCACTTCAATATGAAGTATTAAGCGACCAAAAAGATTTGCATGCAACATTGGCTAGATAGGTATCATTAAGAGGTTCTCCTTGAGTTAGGTATTAAATAACATAATCCGCCTTTAATAAGGTATTAATTGTTTGGATTTGCCTAATTCCCATTAAAAAGGTATTAACTGACTTTGGTATCATCTCTCACTTGGCTATAATATTATTGAAGAATGAAGCAGAAATTATATGTAATATCATAAAGCCAAATATAGAGGATATTGTTTATTATAGCTAAAAGTGATAAATCGATGTCGACATCGCCAAGGGTATTCTTTATAGTTTAGAAGTACTAAGTGACTATAGTCTACTTCATAGCTAAGAACTATTAAGTGGTTGGGTTTTATGTTTGCATATGTATACATTTAGGAACATGCATGTTTAATATACCTTACGATGCGTTCTCGGCGAACGGAAACGTGGCATCTGAACGGGGTATTTGAGCGTGACACTGTGGTAAACGGGGAATGTGTTTTTTTGCTACGAATGGGGTATTTGAGTGTATTATTTGAACGGGGTATTTATTTGTTTTGAATTAATTAATGTGTTTAATTTTAATTTATGTTTAATTTATTTGTTAATTTTAATTCATGTTTGCCAAAACACACCCCTCTAAAAATCTTGGTTAAGGTTTGGAATAATAAAAATTTATGCGCCTAAATAAACACATCCCTAATAATTTTCCATTTGTTTACTTCAAAAACGATGATTAAGGTGGTTAGCCAAACAAACCCCCCTGCTTACATCATTCACAAGAAATTAGGGCACCTTTTCTACCCCACTCAAGTAACAATTGGACCAAATTCCCACGATGGGGTGAAGGGGCATGGGCATGCCAGGCAATGTTGTTGCATCCGACGCTTCCGAAGCACCGAATGCGAATCCAATGGTTCTTGGCACGCTCAATGACTACGAACGACCCCTTAGAGAAGGTTTAATAGACATTCTGCTTGGACACGGAAGTAAACAAGTTAACCATTTAACCAACAAATTAGAGTCAATCGATATAGATTCATGTCATGAATGAAGTATGCAATTTTCCAATCATTAAAATGATGTTTTGACTCCTTCCTTATTACATCCCACATGACAAATTTCGAAGAAAATGTCTTTGGAGAAAGACGAGAACAGTTGACGGAGAAGTTTTCTTTTCATTCAGTATTAGAAATATGATTTAATGTCCATGGGATATTGATTTCAAAGGAGTAGCCACTCAGAGTGTGTGTGTATATGCATGTACACACATACACACTATGTATGTACATATGTATGTATACACGCAATATTATATTTTTCCATTTTTTATTTTAGTATTTACCAATCTTTGATGTACTTAAGCCTATTCAAACTGGCAATTCGTACGATAATGAACTTGGGTTTTGTCATCTAAGGTCCACGTTGTTGCATTTAGTATCAAAGCCTAGGATTAGTTGACCATAGAGACTAAGGTACTATGGATGAATGTATTTGTATCTTTATACCTATATCTTCGCCAAACTCTATAAATAAACTTGACCATATTCTAAAAGGATGGACGAGGTAAGCATGAATTGGGAATTCTTTATAGAGTTAAGAATTACTTGCCTACTTTAATTACCTAATTGTGTGTTGGATATACATAAGGCATTATCCTAGAAGAGAATAAGTGACATGTTGGAGAACCTGGAGGCTAGATGGTATATGACTTGATTGCTAAGACTTAGCTACCTTTTGATTGTGAATTTTGATAATTGAAGAAGCACGTTTTGATCATATAAGTGGGAATTAAGGATTGGTATGTCAAAAATATCTAGGGATAAGTTCTTAAAACAGAATGTTCACATCATCTCAAGATGGCAGAGTAGATTTTTATAAAAGCGTGATTAATTTCTTAGTCTGACCTCATATAAAAGTGTTGACGTGGAAAATCGTCGCACGCCAACACCCAAAGTGTAAGTGTCATGTGAACACAATATTCCAAAAGTAATGTAAAGTAAATGCGGGAGACACATCTTTTTATAGGTGTTCGGCACTAACGCCTACATCCACTTCATAGTAATCATTCATTCTATCTTTGTTGATTACAATGTTGTACAAGTTTGGACAATGACTAAGTACAAAGTGTAACAATAGAATAACAAAATGATTGTTAATTCTAAAATTTGACTAAAATGCCCTTCTTCTTCATTTTGATGAATTGACTCGGTCAACTATGTCCAAAATTAGCTTTAATGTCCAAGAAGTCCAAAACAACCCAAAAGTAGTGTTTTTACGCTTGTAGATGTTCAAAAGGTGATGAAAAATGCTTGTATAACGTTTTAATGGTCCATGACATGTCCAATGGTCGTGGAGGAAAAGGTGGCTGCCATTAATAAGGCTTTTGGAGCTCTAGAAAACAAAAATTCCAAGGAAGAAAAGATCCAAATGAAGGCCAAGTTTTGGGTTATTTATAGACGAAGGTTAATAGTGGAGTAGGTAGGAAGTGGGTCCAATTACCATAAATTCGGACCCCAGAAATGCCAAAAGCATGAATTTCGTATCCCCTAGGTGAAGGATACAAAATTTGTATCCCTTGAGGAATACGAGTTTCGTACCCCTTCAGGGGATACAAAAAAGAATGAGGGGCGCCGAAATTTTGATGTTGAGGGATACGAAAATCTTGAGTTGATTGATATGTGCTCACGGAAACGGGAGTAATTTTTAAAATGTAAGTCGGATTGGGCCAAACAAAAGTTGTACTTGAAGATAACGTAAGTCGGATTGGGCTTAGCACCGCCCCAAAAGATGTCATCTAAAGGAGTTTTAGGTCATTTTTTTGCTTGCTTTGTGACTTTGACCAAATCGCTTTGTGTTTTTCGACGATGCTTCTGACGCTTGAATGCATTAGTAATTTAAAACTAGATGTGTGACGGCTTTGACAAAAAATCATGTCAACAAAGAGCATATAATAAAATATTCTGAAATTTCCCAAAAATGTGTGCATAACAAAATTTTCCAAAGAGTCTATTTCCATATTATTGTTTTTAATAGAAAGAAAGTTTCAAAAATTTATATTTCAATGTATTTGGTTGTGTTTAATAGTATTGATTTGGAAAATAAGCTTTGAAAATTCTATATATGCAATAAAAATGAAATTTCGACTTTGATTCCAAAAATAATTCAGGCGATAAAAAAAATTCCATTCCTTAAAGCAAGGTAGAGTTGAGTGGATGGATAGCTCGTTGATTTTTCCTTTTCAAAAGGATTTAAAGCTTTTATGAAAAAAGGAAAATTTCACTCTAAGGGATGAATGTAATTGTAATGACAATTAGTTTAGACATAGCATGTTAGAAGTGTAGTGTACCCACCAACAATTTGGAGGCATATTTATATATAATTATAATATGAAATATAAAACCTAGGAATATCTTTGGGTTTTGAAGTTGTTGATTGCATAAGAAGTATGATTTATGATTGCCACAATTCATTGGAGGAAAGGTTCGAAAAGCTTGACTATAGACTCAGGCACTGTAACGAACCAGCAGATTTCGGCCCCGAAAATCGACATAAATACCTTTACCGTAACTCATGCCGATCTTCCAACACCGAAAACACTGGATAGTATTAGAAAGAAATTAGAGGGTGAGATAAGAAAGAAAGAAATATTAGAATAGTAGAAGAAGAAGAACCATCACAAAGTCTCACATCGCAGCGGAACAAAATATAATACAGAAATAATCTTTATTGAGAGCTTTTGAAAATACTTACAATATCAGAGTACAACACACATCTGGACAGTTTTGGTAATCTGTCCTCATATATATAATCACACAGCGGAATATCATTCATCCTGAACATCTTCAGCTCGTCTCTGTACTTCTTAGTACCTGATAACCTGAACCGGTACACCTCGGTCTAACCCGAGCATTTACAAAACACCGGGTCAGTCTGGTGAACCAGAGTGAGATAGACTCGCACAGCAATTTACAGTATCACACAACTTGATTTTAAAGTTAAAATCCTTTCAAAAGAAAAGATAATCGTAAGACCGATCCACACATAAACACGGACGGTTTTTACCTTACGATGACCCAAACCTATTTTCGAAATCAATATCTTAATCTGATATTATGATAATGTCTAGATACAAATAATTAACAAAACTAGAGGAACGCTTGCATCTCACGCTCCCCGTATATAATATACAATCGAAAATCGCAGGCGCTTATTGGATATTGGATTTCCAACTTAACAAGGTATGGGACCACCTTCCGCACGTGTATCTCTAGAGGCGAATACACAGGGTTCAACAAGAACGTCTTGCAACCCGGCCCTCACATGACCGACCACTCATTTCGCTTGAGTGTATCGAATGTATATCACCAACGGTTGGACTCAAACCACCGTTCCCGAATGGGCAGAATCGATAGAATAAGAAACAAAAGGAATTTCTCTAGATAGGTGATTATACACCCTAATGGGAGCGACCCACATAGCCATGCTGCCTGCCCGATTTCTGTCATTTCCCGGTTGATGAGGCTTGAGGCCATGCTTTATAATCAGCACATCACATTTACTTCGAATGCCACATCGTCAGATCCATCAGAATCACTAATTGACGTCTACAACCCTACATTACGTGTTGGCTAAAGAAGTTTCCTTCTTTGCCTCCACTCTTGGTACGGTTGAAGAAATCAATGTACGTGACCTTTTCTGGAAATACCCTGTCAGACATTCATCCATACAAGTCATCCAGGAACAGGATGAACCGAAGGTACTCTCCTACCGCATCCATATAGGAATCACCCCATGGATCAGTAGCGAGAAGTCCTTGCAACCCGTGGATTCCAACCATGACAGAACCACAGTTTATCTCTGGGAGCTAACCAGAGATTATAAGTGATCCTTCCGCTTATGAAAATCCACGGTCTTCAATGCTCCATCTCGATCATCTTCTGATATCTTCACGTATTTGCTGGTCGGAATGGTTTTCGAATATACATTCGATCCCGGTCTTTCCATACCAACAACCGTATTGGTCAGATTTGATAGTCGGTGATTTAACTATCAAAATAAACAGTGTTTCAATCATGAAAACCCAATGAGTTCACTGGTTCAATATTCAGCATCACTTGGCCTTTAAACAACTGATTTACTTTTGTTAAACCAAAACTTCTAGCTCTTTTAATATTGAAAATACGATATTTGAATAACTCTAATTCAATTTAACTCTACTCGATTAACTCTAATTGATTAACTCTAATTGATTTATTCTAACTGTTTTACTTGACTTATTTAACTCTATCGATTAACTAATACCCAACTTAAATCCATTCGCTTGACTCTAGATCACAGCGATCACAATGGTTACGCCTGATTCCCTCAGGAAACATCCGACCGCCGTAGGCTATCAGCAGCCCTGCGAATTACGCTAGCAGTCGTACGAAATGGCAACTCATCCTTTATTTACATCGGGAAAATCCATTTGTTTTTAATAAGGAAATTTATAGCACATATGTTATAACCATAGCATTATAATTACTATTTAGATTTACAAACAACAGCGCTATAATCGCTGTTTAGGTTTTCAATCCATTTACTATAGCAACAGTACTAAAATCGCTATATTTGATTTACAAACCATATATTATAACAGCGCTAAAATTGCTGTTTAGAAAACACTTATCAAAGTTTAACCATTCATCTCATTTCTTATGCTCATAATTTTAGATCTGATTAACATCAGAACAAATCGAAGTCTTAAATAAATAAAATATTTATTTACTTACTTTTCTTTTATAAACCTTTATTCAAAATAATATATTCGAAATCCAACTCTAGTTATAAAGTAAATTTTATAACTTCATCTTTATCGATTCACCTGACGGTGAATCAATATTTATAACATGATTGATTTTATAGGCCATACACTGCTAAATACTCAACCAATACCGCTCATTGGTTTAAACACAACACAGGTTGAATTCCCAGTCCAAATCAATAATCAAATCAATCAACCAAACAGGACAGTTCATATGTGAAAATATGAAATAAATAATATATTTGAGGGATCCGGTTGAATCCCTCCAACCTGTTCTTCCCTGTATATAGAATGGTTATCTCAAATCCGACTGTTCAGTTTTGTTTAACTGATAAACTAAATAACGACCATTTAACATCAACCATAAGCAATTCAAATAATGCAACCATTTAAACACGTTTATAAATAAACGTGACCAACCAAGGTGAGTCACCTTTATTGGAGCCAATCGTTAAAAATAACGATTTGGTATTTCACTGAAATTAAACGACGGTTTAATTTCATCAGTTAAATCAACAAATAGGTATAACTAGCAAACAGGCAATCATCAGCAAGCAGGGCACACAAAAACCCAATTTATATAAAATATAAATGGGAAAAATAACTGAGTGAGTTTAACTCACTTTGATCTGATTTATCGCAGAAACAGTTTGATTTCTCGTTCAATTCAACTGAAAATTTGTGTTCACTCCAGAACCGTCCAAATTAGCTTCGTTCCATTCTGTAAACAGATGATCCTGTTATCAACAAATAACCCTTAATGATTTAATTTAATTATTAATGAAGTAATAATTAATCTAATTAAGTAATTAATCCTAATTAACTAAGGATTACACTAATTACTTTGATTTTAAGGTTAACCAGGCTGGTTCGCAAACTAATTTCCTTAATCATATTATAGTTATTTAAATAAGTGCTTCACTAGTCGTTGTATTAAAATGTTTAACCTTTACATTATAAAAACACTAATTACTCAATGTTTTAACACTCACGGGCCAGCAAATCTTCAATATGGTCTGCACCACAAATAGGCTGATAACTTAACTTAAACAAATCTGACACCATTTTATTTAACCCCTAAATATTAATTACCTAACTTGATATGGGTTTAGTGTCTAAACTAATTATACTTAGAGTCAATATACACATTACGTTATAAAAAAGGATCAAGTCGATTAAGTTTTTTTGTTTTTACGTTAATCCTTACTTAGGAAAAACAGACCTATTCCAAGCTTGAAACGGTGGTTAACAGGTTGGCATCACGAATGGGAAGAAACGAACCAACTGTCTTCTTTGATTCTACCCCATTTTCAATGGTACCAAACACGTACTGTTGCTCCCAAAGGAAACCTGTTTCTCTACCATCGAACCATGCATTCCACCCTCTCAACCCATACACCCCTCACTTCCCTCTCTACTGAAGCTTTTCCACCCTACAACTCATCACCGGATCCCCTCACAGTCCACCGGAATTCATCAGTCATGGCCGGCGAGAGCACCTCCATGCCGCGGACCAACTCCCTGAGCCTCGACCCCCGACGTTGACCACAGCTTCGCCTAACCACCCTCGAACACCCACTGGTTCGAACTCAACCTCAGGCGATTCTCCACCCTATAATACATCGTAGCCATTCACTACATAGTACTCACCAAGATTACCCATTTTTCACTTAAGAGTTTGGGAAGAAAACCAATGAAGTGGAAGCAAAATCGAAATGAATGAGGGTGGTTTTCTGTCGTTGGTTATATAAGGGTGGCGGCGGAAATGGTTCGTTATTTAGTGGAGAAAAATTTTCTTTTTGGGACCAAGAAAGAGACGCAGGGAACAGATGAATTTATACAGAAGGGATACGTGGGCGTCAAGCTTTTGTAGGGTATAGCCGTATAGGATTTCAGAATTTGTAGGTAGCTGGCGATGGAAAAGATGGGACACAATGCTTTGTCGGCAAGGTTAAAAGGATTGGCGACCAAGGAATAAGCAAACTTGGTACGAAAATCAATTGAAAATTGAAGAAAAGGACTAGGGATCTAGTTCGTTCATTTTCTGTGAAGGGGCAGCTCATTCGTTGACCGCAGATCAGTGTTTTACTCAGAATAGGGTTTACTTGGTATTCATATGGGTGAATTATATTATTATTGAAACTTCGTCGCAAAGTAACACGCCGAAACCACAACAAACAACTCCTGTTTACTGATAACAAGGCTAATCTTAGTGTAAAAAGGTATTCCGGACCCAATGGAACAAGTTTCATCGAAATCCGAGGTCGTATGAAAAAATTTCCTTTATGAAACCGAAAATGAACACGCATTTAATTTTTTCACGGTCACCAGATAAATCAAATCCACTTGAAACTGCGAACATCGACAATAACTTTTCGATACGAACCCAACGGCACTAGTTTCGTCGCATTCTGAGACTGTCGCCCCGGTAGGCCAATTTTAACGTGCACCGCACTGCCCTTCTGAACACCAAATTTCCCGATTTCTAAAAATAACAAACTATATACCTATCCTGACTCTAATCGACGATACGAACTCAACGGAATTGGTTTCGTGGCCTAATTTGATCATTTGCTCCAGTTGTATCCCAATAACCCTTTATTGAATTAATAACGCGCTATATAAATTGAACGGACGTTTACAACTACCGTGGTCACATACGACACCTGTTTGCCACGCCATTCAACATCGTACAATAATTTAATGATACGGTTCCAATGAAACTGATTTCGTCGAAATCTGAGTCCGTTTGCAAAACGGCTATTCTAAAGGCCTATAATTTAATAACGATTTTCCATAGCGATTATTTCAAAATTTGATTTGGACATATCTATCAATATATAACATGAAATCTGGATTTTCCTCTTTCATATGAAAATTATCGTCAATACGGTTCCAACGTTTCTTATTTCATAGAATTCCGGCTTATAACGGATTCTGTATTCTTAGTTGAAGTTCAAAACTTCATATTACGAACTGCACGCCATTTCCGAGCTCGATTTATAATATATATGAATATATATTGTTCAACTTCATTCAATAGCGATTTAAATATTAAAATCCACTCATATTCCAAATAAAATATTTAAAACCAATTTAAATATTCAGATTTAAATAGTCGAAAAACACGGGTCGTTACATTCTTTCCCCCTTAAAATAATTTCGTCCTCGAAATTGCTAAGGTAAGAAAGAACGTTACTAACTCATTAATTTCCAATTCTAATTTATTATATTTCAAATCAAAACCCAATTCACAATCAACAATCAATACACAAACAAATCAACCAAATCAACTGAATTCATATTCAATATTAATATTTTTATTTTGGTTTCACAAATTTGATTATAATTTAATTTCCAATTTCCAAATTTAATTTCGATATCCTTCTTAATTTAACTTTACTTAACAAAGTTAAGTCTAAATTCAAATTTCAATTCGATTTGAATCGATCAAACACACTAGTATTTCAATAGTTTGATAAAATTATAAAGATATAATTTGGGTAAAATTATTTCATTTACCCTCTTTTACCAAAACGATACTGCCTTCATTGTCAGTTCTATGCTTCTCAACACTTGAACCGATCAACAAACTCAATACAAAACATATGTATATAAAATTTACAAATACGCTCTCATATAAATACACTCAATCTCGATCTAGGGTATTACTAACCCAATCTCTATCGAGTTACACCACAGAGCCAAGGTTATTACTAAACCAATAGCTCTGATACCACTGTAACGAACCAGCAGATTTCGGCCCCGAAAATCGACATAAATACCTTTACCGTAACTCATGCCGATCTTCCAACACCGAAAACACTGGATAGTATTAGAAAGAAATTAGAGGGTGAGATAAGAAAGAAAGAAATATTAGAATAGTAGAAGAAGAAGAACCATCACAAAGTCTCACATCGCAGCGGAACAAAATATAATACAGAAATAATCTTTATTGAGAGCTTTTGAAAATACTTACAATATCAGAGTACAACACACATCTGGACAGTTTTGGTAATCTGTCCTCATATATATAATCACACAGCGGAATATCATTCATCCTGAACATCTTCAGCTCGTCTCTGTACTTCTTAGTACCTGATAACCTGAACCTGTACACCTCGGTCTAACCCGAGCATTTACAAAACACCGGGTCAGTCTGGTGAACCAGAGTGAGATATACTCGCACAGCAATTTACAGTATCACACAACTTGATTTTAAAGTTAAAATCCTTTCAAAAGAAAAGATAATCGTAAGACCGATCCACACATAAACACGGACGGTTTTTACCTTACGATGACCCAAACCTATTTTCGAAATCAATATCTTAATCTGATATTATGATAATGTCTAGATACAAATAATTAACAAAACTAGAGGAACGCTTGCATCTCACGCTCCCCGTATATAATATACAATCGAAAATCGCAGGCGCTTATTGGATATTGGATTTCCAACTTAACAAGGTATGGGACCACCTTCCGCACGTGTATCTCTAGAGGCGAATACACAGGGTTCAACAAGAACGTCTTGCAACCCGGCCCTCACATGACCGACCACTCATTTCGCTTGAGTGTATCGAATGTATATCACCAACGGTTGGACTCAAACCACCGTTCCCGAATGGGCAGAATCGATAGAATAAGAAACAAAAGGAATTTCTCTAGATAGGTGATTATACACCCTAATGGGAGCGACCCACATAGCCATGCTGCCTGCCCGATTTCTGTCATTTCCCGGTTGATGAGGCTTGAGGCCATGCTTTATAATCAGCACATCACATTTACTTCGAATGCCACATCGTCAGATCCATCAGAATCACTAATTGACGTCTACAACCCTACATTACGTGTTGGCTAAAGAAGTTTCCTTCTTTGCCTCCACTCTTGGTACGGTTGAAGAAATCAATGTACGTGACCTTTTCTGGAAATACCCTGTCAGACATTCATCCATACAAGTCATCCAGGAACAGGATGAACCGAAGGTACTCTCCTACCGCATCCATATAGGAATCACCCCATGGATCAGTAGCGAGAAGTCCTTGCAACCCGTGGATTCCAACCATGACAGAACCACAGTTTATCTCTGGGAGCTAACCAGAGATTATAAGTGATCCTTCCGCTTATGAAAATCCACGGTCTTCAATGCTCCATCTCGATCATCTTCTGATATCTTCACGTATTTGCTGGTCGGAATGGTTTTCGAATATACATTCGATCCCGGTCTTTCCATACCAACAACCGTATTGGTCAGATTTGATAGTCGGTGATTTAACTATCAAAATAAACAGTGTTTCAATCATGAAAACCCAATGAGTTCACTGGTTCAATATTCAGCATCACTTGGCCTTTAAACAACTGATTTACTTTTGTTAAACCAAAACTTCTAGCTCTTTTAATATTGAAAATACGATATTTGAATAACTCTAATTCAATTTAACTCTACTCGATTAACTCTAATTGATTAACTCTAATTGATTTATTCTAACTGTTTTACTTGACTTATTTAACTCTATCGATTAACTAATACCCAACTTAAATCCATTCGCTTGACTCTAGATCACAGCGATCACAATGGTTACGCCTGATTCCCTCAGGAAACATCCGATCGCCGTAGGCTATCAGCAGCCCTGCGAATTACGCTAGCAGTCGTACGAAATGGCAACTCATCCTTTATTTACATCGGGAAAATCCATTTGTTTTTAATAAGGAAATTTATAGCACATATGTTATAACCATAGCATTATAATTACTATTTAGATTTACAAACAACAGCGCTATAATCGCTGTTTAGGTTTTCAATCCATTTACTATAGCAACAGTACTAAAATCGCTATATTTGATTTACAAACCATATATTATAACAGCGCTAAAATTGCTGTTTAGAAAACACTTATCAAAGTTTAACCATTCATCTCATTTCTTATGCTCATAATTTTAGATCTGATTAACATCAGAACAAATCGAAGTCTTAAATAAATAAAATATTTATTTACTTACTTTTCTTTTATAAACCTTTATTCAAAATAATATATTCGAAATCCAACTCTAGTTATAAAGTAAATTTTATAACTTCATCTTTATCGATTCACCTGACGGTGAATCAATATTTATAACATGATTGATTTTATAGGCCATACACTGCTAAATACTCAACCAATACCGCTCATTGGTTTAAACACAACACAGGTTGAATTCCCAGTCCAAATCAATAATCAAATCAATCAACCAAACAGGACAGTTCATATGTGAAAATATGAAATAAATAATATATTTGAGGGATCCGGTTGAATCCCTCCAACCTGTTCTTCCCTGTATATAGAATGGTTATCTCAAATCCGACTGTTCAGTTTTGTTTAACTGATAAACTAAATAACGACCATTTAACATCAACCATAAGCAATTCAAATAATGCAACCATTTAAACACGTTTATAAATAAACGTGACCAACCAAGGTGAGTCACCTTTATTGGAGCCAATCGTTAAAAATAACGATTTGGTATTTCACTGAAATTAAACGACGGTTTAATTTCATCAGTTAAATCAACAAATAGGTATAACTAGCAAACAGGCAATCATCAGCAAGCAGGGCACACAAAAACCCAATTTATATAAAATATAAATGGGAAAAATAACTGAGTGAGTTTAACTCACTTTGATCTGATTTATCGCAGAAACAGTTTGATTTCTCGTTCAATTCAACTGAAAATTTGTGTTCACTCCAGAACCGTCCAAATTAGCTTCGTTCCATTCTGTAAACAGATGATCCTGTTATCAACAAATAACCCTTAATGATTTAATTTAATTATTAATGAAGTAATAATTAATCTAATTAAGTAATTAATCCTAATTAACTAAGGATTACACTAATTACTTTGATTTTAAGGTTAACCAGGCTGGTTCGCAAACTAATTTCCTTAATCATATTATAGTTATTTAAATAAGTGCTTCACTAGTCGTTGTATTAAAATGTTTAACCTTTACATTATAAAAACACTAATTACTCAATGTTTTAACACTGACGGGCCAGCAAATCTTCAATATGGTCTGCACCACAAATAGGCTGATAACTTAACTTAAACAAATCTGACACCATTTTATTTAACCCCTAAATATTAATTACCTAACTTGATATGGGTTTAGTGTCTAAACTAATTATACTTAGAGTCAATATACACATTACGTTATAAAAAAGGATCAAGTCGATTAAGTTTTTTTGTTTTTACGTTAATCCTTACTTAGGAAAAACAGACCTATTCCAAGCTTGAAACGGTGGTTAACAGGTTGGCATCACGAATGGGAAGAAACGAACCAACTGTCTTCTTTGATTCTACCCCATTTTCAATGGTACCAAACACGTACTGTTGCTCCCAAAGGAAACCTGTTTCTCTACCATTGAACCATGCATTCCACCCTCTCAACCCATACACCCCTCACTTCCCTCTCTACTGAAGCTTTTCCACCCTACAACTCATCACCGGATCCCCTCACAGTCCACCGGAATTCATCAGTCATGGCCGGCGAGAGCACCTCCATGCCGCGGACCAACTCCCTGAGCCTCGACCCCCGACGTTGACCACAGCTTCGCCTAACCACCCTCGAACACCCACTGGTTCGAACTCAACCTCAGGCGATTCTCCACCCTATAATACATCGTAGCCATTCACTACATAGTACTCACCAAGATTACCCATTTTTCACTTAAGAGTTTGGGAAGAAAACCAATGAAGTGGAAGCAAAATCGAAATGAATGAGGGTGGTTTTCTGTCGTTGGTTATATAAGGGTGGCGGCGGAAATGGTTCGTTATTTAGTGGAGAAAAATTTTCTTTTTGGGACCAAGAAAGAGACGCAGGGAACAGATGAATTTATACAGAAGGGATACGTGGGCGTCAAGCTTTTGTAGGGTATAGCCGTATAGGATTTCAGAATTTGTAGGTAGCTGGCGATGGAAAAGATGGGACACAATGCTTTGTCGGCAAGGTTAAAAGGATTGGCGACCAAGGAATAAGCAAACTTGGTACGAAAATCAATTGAAAATTGAAGAAAAGGACTAGGGATCTAGTTCGTTCATTTTCTGTGAAGGGGCAGCTCATTCGTTGACCGCAGATCAGTGTTTTACTCAGAATAGGGTTTACTTGGTATTCATATGGGTGAATTATATTATTATTGAAACTTCGTCGCAAAGTAACACGCCGAAACCACAACAAACAACTCCTGTTTACTGATAACAAGGCTAATCTTAGTGTAAAAAGGTATTCCGGACCCAATGGAACAAGTTTCATCGAAATCCGAGGTCGTATGAAAAAATTTCCTTTATGAAACCGAAAATGAACACGCATTTAATTTTTTCACGGTCACCAGATAAATCAAATCCACTTGAAACTGCGAACATCGACAATAACTTTTCGATACGAACCCAACGGCACTAGTTTCGTCGCATTCTGAGACTGTCGCCCCGGTAGGCCAATTTTAACGTGCACCGCACTGCCCTTCTGAACACCAAATTTCCCGATTTCTAAAAATAACAAACTATATACCTATCCTGACTCTAATCGACGATACGAACTCAACGGAATTGGTTTCGTGGCCTAATTTGATCGTTTGCTCCAGTTGTATCCCAATAACCCTTTATTGAATTAATAACGCGCTATATAAATTGAACGGACGTTTACAACTACCGTGGTCACATACGACACCTGTTTGCCACGCCATTCAACATCGTACAATAATTTAATGATACGGTTCCAATGAAACTGATTTCGTCGAAATCTGAGTCCGTTTGCAAAACGGCTATTCTAAAGGCCTATAATTTAATAACGATTTTCCATAGCGATTATTTCAAAATTTGATTTGGACATATCTATCAATATATAACATGAAATCTGGATTTTCCTCTTTCATATGAAAATTATCGTCAATACGGTTCCAACGTTTCTTATTTCATAGAATTCCGGCTTATAACGGATTCTGTATTCTTAGTTGAAGTTCAAAACTTCATATTACGAACTGCACGCCATTTCCGAGCTCGATTTATAATATATATGAATATATATTGTTCAACTTCATTCAATAGCGATTTAAATATTAAAATCCACTCATATTCCAAATAAAATATTTAAAACCAATTTAAATATTCAGATTTAAATAGTCGAAAAACACGGGTCGTTACAGGCACCATCATGAAGAGATTAAGAATTCTTCAAGACAGATTGAATCATGTCGAATCTAAGAAGAGGTCGTGAAACAGTAGTTATTCTCAATTCAGTCGGCTCAAATAAGGCCTAAGTTTATTGTGAATCCAAAACCCGGTGTCTTGTCAACATTAGCAGTCGCTCGATCGTAGTCAACTGATTCCCATAAGGGCGGTTGGCAGATTAGCGGATTAGGGCATAACCTGTCCCTAGATCAAAACATTATAAGTCTTTCTCGTTCCTTCATCCACCTTATTTTCCTTTTCCTTCATCTCTATAGTGCCAAAACCTAACCTCCCTTATCTTCCCTCCAATGAGCAGCCCTTACCTCCTCTCCTTTAAAAAAGGTGATATTGCCTTTCCCTTACCAACTGCAATAATCGACTTCCCTAAGCGCCTATTTTTGCATGTCAGATCCAACCCTACCCTTATCCTTATACTCATTCCATTGCACCGTTTATGTCCTCCAGTTCTTCCTAGCACAATTTGGTCTCACCCATCCAGAAATCTCTTTGCTAGCTAGGAACGAGTTGAAAATCTCTACCAAATAGGCCCAAGCATATTTCACATTCCATCAAGGATGACGAAAGGTCCAGTTCAGAGACTTTGCTACTTTTGGGCTTGGGGATTTTCTTACGACGACATGATTAGCACTTATCCTACACCATGATACCTTTGAGTGGGAATGCTATATGCAATGCATGTATCTATTCAATGCTATTTCTAGTACAAATTTGAAGAGTGTATAACCTATCTCTAGCTGAATTTTAAGGAAGTTTCGATTACTCTTTTTAATGTTGATTTTAGAGAGATACTAGGGATGCTGGTAGAGGAAGCCAACTTAGAGGATGCTGAGATGAAAATATAGAAACTCTACAACATATCTTTTATGTGGATGTCGGTGTATGGAGGCTAGGCAACCTACTACCCTTAGCCTACCTTAACAAAGAAATCATTCTAAATTCACATTTTGAGCCAGTGCATTAGTCTAAAATTCTTACTTCATGGAGTTACTTTTTTTATTGCCATATTTCCACTCATATATTCAGGCAATACAAAGTGAATATCTGTGGGGGGGTATTCTAGAAGAAGATCCCTTACCCTTTCAATATATCCTCATTTAAGAAAACGGTGATTCTAAATCCGCAAGTTGAGATACTGATGCAAGAAACAGAGGAGTCGTTGTAGTTGTGCGATGACCACCGTATACCACCAGCAAAAAATTCTTACGTGTTGCACTACAGTAGTTGTCGACCGATACGGTAGCACCTCATACTTTTCTGAGCCAAAATTTTGAGAAAAAAACGAAATTCGTACACGTCCAAGTACAAAGACCATAAATCTGATACCTGCAAAAATGAGCATGAGCAAAATTAGAGTACAATAAAACTAACTCACAATGGAAATAATATAGGATAACAAGCATCGACCAAGGAAACTACCTTAAAACCAAGTCACCATATCAATACGGAGCATGAGAGAACATGAACAGAAAACCAAACTTGAATACTAGCAAAGACCTGTCTTCCTCGAGATAAACCTAAGAGTTGTTATGAGGTGAGAGGTCAGAACAACAAGTCCTGCTGAGTAGAAAATGTATAACACTGTCCACAACCGGTAAAAGCATCCCGTCTAGTTTCACCCAAATCATTTGTCTAACAAAGCTAGTGATTCTAACTTAACCTTGCAAGGGTTACACACAACGATTAACTACCATACCCAAGGTAGTATGTAACACCTCACACTTTTCTGAGCCTAAATTTCGATAAAAATCGAAACTCGAACACATCTAAGCTTGGAGAGTATATCTGGTAGCTGCAAATAAATGAGCACGAGAATGATCAGAGTACGATAACATAACTCACAGTAGAAACAAATTAGGATAAACTAATATTAACTCAAGTAACTACCTTTTTAAATAAAGTCACTTTGCCAATATCGAGCATGAGAGAGAACGAGAACCGAAAGCCAAACTAAAACACATGTGAGAACCCGACCTTCTCTAGAATCCTGGGTGGTTATAATGAGGAGGGGGTTAGAACAACACGATTCGGGTAAACAAGAAATGTACAACACAAATTATAATACATAGATGTATCCCGTTTGTTTCAACCCAAGATGTATGCCTACCAAGGTTAGTGATCTAGCTAAACCTTGTAAATCTTTACGCACGACTCGAACTACCCTTCCCACGGTGGTCTTCCTCTAAAATATGATACCGAGATAAAAAGTTTACGCATATATTTAGGAAGCCTTTATAACAGAACATGGCTGCTTATTTAATCGAGAGTGGACCCCTAATTACGGAGTTTATATATATTCATTCGCCCATCCTTTATTATTTAATGCCTCATTACTAATGGTAGATTGGGTGGATTCTCCCTGATTGCCTAAGACCCTAGGAGAACATATTGGTCACTTATTATTCCTCGATAATATATTTAACGTTAATATAAACTAGAGGGCACTAGCTACGGGCCCTAGTAGTTAAGACTTCCGTCATTAACCCATTCTCCCTGTAAGGTGAGATATGGTATTTTATCGCTTGTTATACCATCTAGCTGACCTTATTAGATAACCTTCTTAGTCGCTTACTACTTCCCGTAGGATAAGTAGCCATATCTAACGTTTTTAGTTTCTAGGTTTGGGTAGGCCCCCACACACTCACGCCATTTAAGACTGCTAAACTGAAAGACCAACTCTCAGGTGAACTCTTCAACCGCAGCTGCTCAAGACCCAGGAAGAGAACTATACACGAAGGTTATTAAGTTAGTATCCCGTTAGCTTTTAATACCTTTCCTATTGGGATAAAATGGGCTACTATCTAAAGTCCTTCCCATGTAGTTTCTCTTCACGGAAATACTATACACACATGATTTATCGTCACGGGTTCCTGTGGTTAACCTACTAAGTCCAACTCTAACTTCTAATTATAAGGTCTATATTAACTAGTATAAATAAGGAAATTATATCCTCCTTATCCTAGGATATATATATATATATTTGTTTCCCTAATTGGACTTAATACTTAAACAACAATCAATACCCATAACCCCTTTTTATTTTATTTATTTCTATTCATATTTTTATTGCCCTTTATAACCATAACGGTTATATTTTCTTAAGGAAACACTAAATCTTTAATTTCCCTTTTTATTTCCATTGATTATAATTAATGTCATTTATGAGCCTAACGACCATAATTTTTCTAGGTCATTAATTTACAATGGATATCCTTACCTTATCAGTCTCGAAATATCTATTTGTTGTACCCCAACAGACTGCACTAATTTTATTTATATATTTATTGTCTGTTATGTATATATTTTTGTGCACCAGACCTCTCATATTAAGCTGACCACTTGGGGATGCTGGATTTGCCGGTCCGTTCCTGGTAGACTTCTACCACAAGTTGAACTTAACCTCGTGTCTTGGTACAGTTATATTTACACACAAGACCCCTCACATGAAGCTGACCACTTGTGGATGCTGGATTTGCCGGTTGGTTCTGCGTAGACTTCCACCACAAGTTGAGCCTAACCTTGTGTCTAAATGCGAATTTAATTAAATTCCCTAGTTGGGGTTTACAACATTTATCCTAATAAATCTTAGGAATTGTGACCATTTTACTTAATTTCCCTACTAAGTTTACTTTCCCCAAATCAACATTGCTTACAATGGTTATTTATTTATTTGTGGTTCTATTTATAACAACCAATTACATTAATTACTACAATGGTCACCACAAATATATTAATTTAATATGGATTGCATTTACATGTAGAATTCGATAATTGAATACCGTTAAAACATTTAAACGTTCAATACAATGTATATTTTGTCCCTTCACGTAGATTCAGACGGATAATGTGTATATATTTATATTTATATTTTTGCGCGGTCAACGTAGTTATCTTTCTTTATTATTATTTATTGTTAAATTTAATAATTTGGTTTAATCAATAACCAAACATTCCTTTTTACATTCAATCTTGTCAAAAGGTTCCAAATCTTACAAAATAACCATTAGCTTAATTATTGTAAATTATGCCTGATTAATGGAATAGACATATTTCAAAATCACAAGATATATATATATATATATATATGTGTGTGTATATTTTGGAATAGTTGATGCAAACTGCGCACAAATATGTATATTTATACGTATATTTGCACAACTTTTTCCTTTTTCAATCTTTTTGTCATATCTCTTGTGAATTCAGAATAATGTCTTTTTGTTCAAGAAGAGGAAAATGACATATTTACAACAACTAAACCAAAACATCAACAACATTGAATAGAAATAGACAATTTTCTTTTTTAATTAAAATCACATAATTTGTCATTTCATCTTTTTAATCAAAATCACATAATTTATCTTTTTTACATTGAAACTAGAGATATGGAAGAAAACTACGTCTAAACAATGTTATTGGGACTAATTTCCAAATCTTCAGTGTTTTACAACACACTACAATATATTCTCTAACATAATTGTAGGCAATGTGTATAAACAATTTAAGCAAACCTACAATTAATATTATTCCTAACCACAATTCACAATTTCCAAGTTTTAACAATATTTATTAGTAGATCTGATAGGTGCCAATTCAAATTCAATAATATTATGAACAGATTTGATGATAATAAGCATGTATTTTGAGATCTAATTCAAACGAGATAAATAGGCAAATTTCCCACTCACCTGAAAGCATCCCAATTTGAATAATCTTTTAGCCCTACAATTCCCAAATTCTTATAAATCTACAATTAATCTGAAAAAGGGATACTTCAAATTTATAGATATGCAAAAAAAAAATAGGAAGAGAGTGGAGAATCTGATATAGAACCGCTTTAGACATCAATTCATACCCTTTTCCATTGGACCTGATAATCCCTTTCAATTTTATATGATTTATATTTGATTAACTGTATATGAATTTTTTTTTAAGAAACTGATTTGAAGAGAAAGGGAAATAACTGAGCTTCGCTGCTGCCTATAGGTTTGTGTGGAAAAGAGTGAGGCCTTACCATTTTATTTATAGGAGTGGAATTGGCCATGAACCGTTAGAATTATTTAAATTAACATCTATCCGTTAGTAATATATGATATAACGAAAATGCTCCTCAAAACCTAGCCGTCATTGGGCACTACAGGCCCGAAGCAGTCGACACTTCCCTAGGAGCGGTCGACAGCCCTTCGGCCAGAATGCCCAATGAAGGCGGGTTAAAGAAGGTTATAAAATTATTAATTATTCTATTTATTTATTTTTTTATTTTGTGCGTTTTTCCTATTTCGTCCGTAACTTTTTCATACAGACTCTGTTCGCGATACTCCAGACATGAAAGTTGACCAGAATTCCAAGACGAACACATCGGTTAAAGTTTCATGGTCAAATTCCATCGTTTGCAGAAATTGCTATTTTTGAGAATCTAATTTAATGATTGATCCATTATCAAAATTCCGGGTTGTTACATTGTACCTCCCAAAGATAATGTTGTCTCGATACATTGATATAAAACTTTTACGAATAAGTACGAAGCCTTTAAACCACCATTCAAACATATACCAAAACTCAGAGGCGGTCTCTCCATCTAGTCAGTACCCTAATAATAAATGATGTAGTTTATATCCATATAGCCACTTATGGCCTAACTAATAATGTACCATAAAGGCGGATCCGTTGATCACTTAATACCTTAGGTGGTTTACTATACATTAAAATAAATTAAAGGACACTAGCTACTGATTCCTACTAATTTAAGGCTTCCATCATTCAAGCATATTCCCAAACCTCTCATAAAGAGAGGGATAATAAGCAGTCATTTATTGCCTACAGGCTTGGTAGACGTTTAATCGTCATTTATGACTTTTCCCCCAATAGACCCCTTTGTTAATATCTATCTAACCTCATAGGATAATACCCAAATCACTTAGTACTTCCTGCATGATAGACAATCCTATAGACATTTATTAACTTATCCCAAGGCAGATTTTAACCCAATCACTTACTACGTAGAGGAAGCGGACTAGTGTGGAGATAACCAATTTCATACCCAATTAGCCATTTAGTGCTTCTTATTTATGGGGAGGTGAGCTATTCGATCAGTTAATACCTTTTAAGGGCGAACCCTATGATATAATCCTTAAGGGGAAGGGGAGTTCAATCACTTGATACTCAAAAGGCAGATCTACTGTTTAATACCTCTAATCCTAAAGCAGGTCACACTATGAATTATTTCCTTTTTGTTTTGTCCTTTCGAAAGGGAGGTGGGCCCTATAGTCACTTAATACCTCAAATCTTAAAGTAAACCTTTAGTATAATTCACGTTACACAACTACTTATCATCATGGGTTCCTATGGTTAATGATAACTCACATCACTTGTACATATATCCGACTACTGGAAAGTGTAGACTTCTATCAAATAAGGCAACCGATCTCGCATCGTTATCTTACTTGGTCCAATCCTTATTAATTAACTAAGGATATTGTTTCTAGAATTTACTAGAATTAGAGAAGGATGATTTCCTAAGATTCAAACTCTAAGTTTTTTATTTATTTCCTTATTGGACTTAATATTCACTACGACCACTAATGCCCCCAAATTCCCATTAAATTACCTTTAATCCAATTTATTATTACAACGGTTATATGCAATTAATGACTATGACAGTCATATTTTCTAAGGCAATAGACACTCAATAATTTAATTTCATAATTGCCTCTGCCATTAATTGTTAATACCTTAGGTATTGATTTTGATGACAACAACCATATAAACATTACTACTAACATATCCTAAAGTTGTGCAGTTACATCAGATATATTATGAAGATGTTTATAAAGATATACAAGAGTACAAAAGAGGAATTATACAAGAAGTTTAATCATAGCAATGGAAGGATATTCAGAAGAATTGAAGACCAAAGCGTATTAGAAAAGAATGCTGAAGAACAGAGGTGTTTGAAGTGATGGGGAGTTGGTTGAACCGTAGAATATCTTGTTAAGGATCCCATAGCAATTATATTTGAAGCTAATCAACCATTGACCTCAACCGAGTCACCAAAATCCACAAATATAAGGAAATCTGAAGTGCTGAATATTTGCCACACTTATAAGCGGCTTTTGCAACACAAGATATGTCGACATACATCTTTTTACATGTCGACATATAACGACTTTTTTAGATTTTCAAATTAAAATTGAAAAGTCATTTTCCTCCATTCCTTCACCAAATGACACATCTTTCAAATACTATTTAAAGGCTCCCGGTATCGAATTTTAATATCATCTTTTCAAATTTTCTTCTACTCCTTCTTCTCCATATATTCTCTATACAAATCCATTGAATACTTTTCTATTATTTTTGCAAATCCACAATCTTTCACTCTTATTCTTCATTTATTTGCAAGCTACACAATATCAGAGAGTTGTACTTGAATTTATATCATTCTCGTTCAAATTTTATCCTATTTCCTCAAAGAATTCAAAGATATATTGCCATTGGAGGTCTATAGGATCATTGTACCAAATCTGCAAGAATTTGTATTGAAGGTACGACTACTTTCCATTGTTTGTAGCTATTGATAAGGAGAAGGTGTACCGTGTAGCCCGTGAAATCAGGATTGTAATGGTGTTCTGGCCACCCGTGGAAAGCAAGTGATTATAGTGAAATTCTGCATGGTGAAGTGCATGACTGGATGTAGGATTCGTTAATTCGAACCAGTATAAAAATCCTGGGTGTTATTTACTTTACTACATTTTATTTTATTACTTATTTCTTTCTATTTGAATTTGAATAGATATAGTAAATACACTCCATCTTTCTAGTGTCTGAATAGCCTTAAGATCCATTAACACTGTGTTATAGACACCTAGTTCCCCAATAATTGGTATCAGAGCAAGGTTTTCAAAGTTACCATAATCTGATTTTTTTGAACATTATAAATGGCTAGTGACACTTGCAACACCTTTATTAATCCTTTTGTAGAAGGGCATTCTACCACTAGACCTCCTTTATTTGATGCTAGTAATTATGCTTATTGGGCTTGTAGGATGAAATTTTATTTGTCGTCTAATGGTTTAGATATTTGGAACATTACCCAAGTAGAATACATAAAGCCTCAAACTGAATATTCAAAATGGACACTAGACCAAAAGACACAAGCACTTAATAATTCTAAGGCCATGAACGTTTTATTTTGTTCCTTAGATAGAAATGAATTTAATCGGGTTTCTATATGTAATCCTGTATATGAAATTTGGAGAATACTAAAAGTCACATATGAAGGCACCAATAAAGTAAAACAAACAAAGATATCTAAACTAACTCACCAGTTTCAACTCTTTCAAATGATTCCATTTCTGATATGTATTCTAGATTTCAAGATATAGTACATGCCTTAATATCATTAGAAAAGAAATTTATTGAAGAAGACCAAGTCAGAAAGATCTTGAATTTACTTCCTAGTGAATGAGATCAAAAGACTCTGGCAATCGAAGAAGCCAATGATATTAGTACTATGTCAATAGAAGAATTAATTGATAATCTAGTATGCTATGAAGTAAAGTTGCAGGTTAGAAAAGAGAATCAGGGAAATGAGAAGAAATCTCTAGCACTTAATGCAATGATTGATGATGATGAACCAGATGATTATACTGTTGAAAATGATATCAAGTTTATTACCAAAAAGATCAAGAAATTCTTGAAGAACTGGATAATGAAGAAACTTTGAAAAACTAACAACAGTAATTCCAGAAATGGAAATGTTGTTAAATGTTTTGAATGTGATAAACCCGATCAGTTGAAAAGAGACTGTCCAAACTTGAGAAAACCAAAGTACTTTTAAAATACTTTCAATAAGGTGAGGAATCAAGCATTCAGTGCAACATGGGATGATTCAGATACATCATCAAGTGATAGTGATTCAGAAATGGAAAAGGCCAATGTATGCTTCATGGCAATGGATGGCTAGGTATGGAATTTTGATAAAGAAATTATTAAAGTTTCAAATGATATGCATCGGGATTATGAAATACTTAGGAAAATGTACAATAATAGTTTGACAGAAATAGATAGCCTAAAAATATTTAACGAAATGTTAAGTAAAGAAAAACAATTTCTAGAAGATGAAATTGAAAGATTTAATGGCTATGAAAATGGAAAGGATTTAACACTTGGAAGTTTTGAAAAACTGAAAAGTGAAAATGAGTCCTTAAAATTAGAAAATCTTTCAATGAAGTCACAGGTCGCTAATCTGAATGAAAAAAATAACATCTCTAGACAATGTTATTCTTAATCATAGTAAGGATTTTAATGAAATGAAAACTGATATTGATAAATTTAACAAAGGAAAAGATAATCTTGAGATATTATTATTTGCATCTAAACACAACAAGAATAAGCATGGACTTGGCTACACCCCTAAGGCTAAATCAAAGACAAATAGTACTCAATGTACTAAGTTTGTTAAAGCCACCAAGTTCAAACCAAAACCTAAGAAATTAAATTTAAATCCTCCAAATAGGTTCATTAACTTATGGGTTCCAAAATGGTTGGATAATACTGGAAAAGAAAAATATATTGGTAGCTTTATTAATAAGGTTCATTTATCTAATAATTATATTTTGAAAGGGAATTAAAACTTTTCATGGGTTTGGCATCCCAAAACTTAACACGATGGACCCTAAAATAAAAAGGATACCAGTGTGCATATTTTTAAATTTTCAGATACCAAATAACAGATGCTTAAAGCATATGACAGGAAATCTATTGAACTTTGGATGAGTATGAAAAGGATTTGTTATTGGCATCGACAAAGTCGGTAACTTTAGAACTCATCTGATTATTTAGTTTATTTCATGTTTTGATTTCCCCACTTGTGTTATTTATATGCATATACAAACTCTATACATTGTCTAGCAATAAACTAAATAATTCTTTTCACCCTTTTTGTTGATGACAAAAGGGGAGAATAGGTATAAATATACTAGACATAATGATAGGGGGAATGCACAGAGTTAGGGGGAGTCAAATATAAAAAGTATTATATTTTATCTCTCAAATATTTATATGGTTGTCATCATTAAAAAGGGGAAGATTATTAATACCCTAGGTATTGATTTTGATGACAACAACCATATAAACATTACTACTAACATACTCTCAATTTGTGCAGTTACATCAGATATATTATGAAGATATTCATAAGGATATGCAAGAGTACAAAAGAGGAATTATGTAAGAAGTTTAATCAGAGCAATGGAAGGATAATCAAAACAATTGAAGACCAAAGCGTATTAGAGAAGAATGCTGAAGAACAGAGATGTTTGAAGTGATGAGGAGTTGGTTGAACCATAGAATATCTTGTTAAAGATCCCATGGCAATTATACTTGAAGCTAATCAACCATTAACCTCAATCGAGTCACCAAAATCCACAAATATAAGGAAATTTGAAGTGCTGAATGTTTGCGACACTTATAAGTGTCTTTTGCAACATAAGATATGTCAACATACATCTTTTTACATGTCGACATATAACGGATTTTTCATATTTTCACATTTAAATCGAGAAGTTATTTCCCTCCATCCCTTCACAAAAAGACACATCGTTTCAAATACTATTTAAAGGCTCCTGGTATCGAATTTTAGTATCATCGTTTTCACATTTTCTTCTACTCCTTCTTCTCCATATATTCTCTATACAAATCCATTGAATACTTTTCTATTATTCTTGCAAATCCACTCTCTTTCACTCCTCTTCTTCGTTTATTTGCAAGCCACACAGTATCAGAGAGCTGTACTTGAATTTATATCATTCTCTCTCTTATTTTATCCTATTTCCTCCAAGAATTCAAAGATAAATTTCCATTGGAGGTCTATAGGATCATTGTACCAAATTTGCAAGAATCTGTAGTGAAGATAAAACTACTTGCCATTGTTTGTTGTTATTGATAAGGAGAAGGTGTATCTTGTAGCCCGTGAAATCAGGATTGTAAAGGTTTTCTTGCCACCTGTGGAAAGCAAGCGATTGTAGTGAAATTCTGCATGGTGAAGTGAAGGACTGGGTGTAGGATTGGTTAATCTGAACCAATATAAAAATCATGGTGTTATTTACTTTACTACATTTTATTTTATTACTTATTTCTTTATGTTTTAATTTGCTTAGATATAGTAAATACGCTTCATCTTTCTTGTGTCTGAATAACCTTAAGATCCATTAACACTATGTGATAGACACCTAGTTCCCCAACATTAATGACCACAATGGTCATGTTTCCTATGGCAGAATACAACCTATTAAATGTTATTTATATAATTCTCTTCTAAATTACCTTAATTCTAATTGTTGTAACTCTCAAACATTATTGTGGTTATTTAATTTATACTAGTTCTTATATAAGTATGTATGTATAAGTTTACTATATTGATTACCTAATTGGAATCACAACATTTATTCCTATATATTTTAAATTGTAACCATTTGACATTTATTGCCTATTCATTCCTTTCCCTACAACATTCATGGTTAGAACATTCATTCCCTTATTTGTAACCTTTTTATTGTAGCAACTAACTCCATATTTGTTGCTATCAACGTAACGGTTACAAATATTAATTTTCGTTTATTATGGGAAATATTTCCATTTATATTCCCATCAAAAATGGTAACCATTCAAATTCAAACACACAACATACATTTATTTAAAAATAGCATTGTTTATGTAGGTTTCAGACGGATACGATTATAATATAATTATATATGTATATATACTTTAGCACGTTATTTACGTAGGTACTAATTATGTATTATTATTATTTTTCATATTCTAGTCCAAACTAACAAATAGAATAACCCATTTTGTGTTTAATCTTGTTGAGATTCAAAATCTCATAAATATTATTGTAAATTTTGTGCAAACTATTCAAAAGAGTGAATATTGACATATTAAATCACAAGGAAATAAGTAGTATTTTATTTGGAATAGATGATGTAAACTACCTACAAAATACATGAATTTACACACGTCTTCCTATTTGATTTATTTATGTTCCTTATAGATTTCAAATAGTACCATTTTATTTAAAAAGGGAAAAAGGGCAAATTCACAACAATCAAGTAAAAACCCCAAACATTACCAAACACAAACCGATTTATAAATCTAAAGTAATAAATTGCACAAATTATATAGTACACACCTAAATCCTATAAATCTGGAAACAAATCTAACAATATTTAGGAACCGACTTCCAGATTTAGGGTGTTTACAGTAACCACAAATTGTCCAAAAGAATTATGTCCAAGGTAGAATACTACAACTAAAAGGCCTACACATCCATATCATATTTTCACATATACAATTTCAGATTGGACACAAACAAGACAAATTTGATATTTTTAGGCATACAAATTTAGATTTAACACAAACGAAATATATACGATATTCTTAACAATGAATATATTTCCCACTCACCTGAAAGTCATTCCCAATCCATATCTAAACATAGGTTTGAGGCCTATTATTCCAAATCTTACAGATCTATAATATGTATGGAAAAGGGGATACATATACATATGTTAGATTTTGTAGATCTGTGAAAAGAATTTAAAAAGGAGAAGGAAAACTATTATAATGATTACTTATTCACATGACCAACCATTTTGCACAAATCTAGATTCAATATCTTTAATCCTTGTTTATTCGATTTGAATATGTTTATATTTTAAAATTTTAGAAGAGTTGGAGAATTGAAAATGCTAGTGTTTCACAGCTGCCTCCAAAAAATGTGAGCAAAAGAGTGGGGGTCTAGCCTTTTATTTATAGGCATAGAAATAACCCTGAACTGTTAGATTTAATTCCGTAAAAATCTGTTTGTCGATATAAAATATATAGTGTATAAAACCCTAGCCGCCACAGGAGAATCAACCTGTAGGTTCTAGGGGTAGTCAACCTCCCAATCAAACCCCCTCCTGGTCGTCCCCCAGGTCGACCTGCCTCACGTGGGAAGAGGGGTAATTTATAGCAATAATAGTTGCCTAATTAAATATATTATATTTAATTGTTTTCCATCTGTTTTCGCATTTCGTCTGCAACTTTTTCATGCGGACTCCAATCACGACATTGAGTAGAATTTCGTTACGAACACAAGGTGCAAGTTTCTTAGTCAAATTCCATCATTTACAAAAAATGCCTTTTTGGAATATAACTAAATAACAAATTTAATTATTGCCAAGTTCCCAGGTGTTACATTCTTCTCTCCTTAAAACAAATTTTGCCACCAATTTTTACCGATGACTAAGTCATGGTGGCACCTAATTATCCTATGTTATTCAACCAATTTTTGTAAATCCAATTTTGCAACCAAATGTGCGCATGTGCATAGTGTACACAATGAGTCACAATAACAAAATATGTATGCATAATGATTCTAAATCGGATCCTCTTATATGTTTGCATTTTATTTTGAAAACATGATGCAAACATCTTAGAGTATACTGGAAGTTCTACATAAATATAGCTTTTTGAAAACATTTTTAATCAAAAACCCTCACACAATCACGAATAGAATCGTGAATCAACCAATTTTTGAAACCAAATCCTAACATCCAATATGTTTACGCATCTAAATCGCTTCCTATTAATTTCTCCTATACTGGAAAAATGGAAATCAAAGCTGAAAGTTTAACGTCTTAACTACTTATAAATTTTATAGTACCCGTCCTGTAGTGGAAATTCTACCTCATTTCCATAAAATACTCCTAAATATTTCCACCTGTAGACTGCAAGGACAAGCTCTAGAACGTAAAGCGAGTTAAATAATAACTTGCATGCATCATCGACAAGATATGGGAACAACATTTCCGCAGCTAAAACAATTTTTTTCTTGCTATGGTTAACGTGTTTAACGCATCATTGCCTCTAGTACACCACTAAAATTGCACAATCAAGTCATCCAAAATTTTCTATATGCTTTACATGTGACTATAAATCGAAATTCCCACGAAAATAAGTTTTCGCTTCCTGAAATTCATGTAAATTTTGGAATCTTTTGTTCTTTTTTGTACTGCTTTAGTTTTCATGTAGGACTTGTACAAAAACTAAGATTTGGTAACATGTGGCTATAGTACCCAAATCCACATTTTTGCATAAACCATATTTATAATAATATAGGAAGAAAGTAAATCAGATCGAAAACCAAACATAAGATTTTTTTTCTTTCATATAACATGTACAGAAAGTTTCAAAAATTATTTTGTGGTGACTTAAACGACTCAGGTCACATTTTAGCGTAGAAGAAAGTCGGTTTTCTAGAAAATGTGAAAACCAATACCACCCACAAAACCAAAAAGTAAATTTGTTCTATAAAAGAGCAGGCCAAAAACAATAGTTATACCTATGACGAAATAATGCAAAACCCTTCCTTCACTAAAATTTATCTACCATAGAAATATATTATTTCTAACTCTAACATAACTGCTAGTTAGACAAGGAAAAATGATATTTCATTTCCGTCACACAAAATATTCCTAAACAACTGAAATCTCATTTCATCATCGTGCGATTTAATAAGGACAATATATACTAGTAGTCACAGACATGAAATACCATAAAGCCAAGAAACAAATGCTGGAAAGAGAAAAATAAAAAATCAACAACACCAAAATGTTGCCAATAAATAACGAGACATCTTGCTCCATGGCTGGAGCTCAAACCATTTCCATGACCTTCGACTAGTAATAACATGGTAGAAAAATGCTCAATCTCATGCTGCAGTCACTACTGGTGCTGTTGGAAGTTTCTACATCACCACTCTCAATAGAGAATTCAAGATAACAAAAGAAATCTATCACAAAACTGCTTTTCATGGAGATTTTTTTAACATTACTAAACGACAAATGTGTACAGGTGATAATACAAAAAGTAACTCCGCAAAACAGCACGCAAGAACAACAAGCTGAATCAATGGTGATGTGGTACTAAATGATGGTTATGCTATCGATCGAAGCAAAGGTTAATTTTGTAATCATGAGACAAATCTTGTCGTAGCTCCCTATGATAATTTTTTAAATGAGTCACTCACCTGCATGGGCCATTTGGACATAAATTACCCAACTCAAAAATCGACATCTTGGAAAATGAGATCCGCTGCAAAATCTCTAAAGCCTGTCAAGTAAAAGATCATTCAAGCCCGTGTTCAACAAGATGCCTCTAAGATCTCATCGAGATTCTCCTCAAAAGGACCATCTAAAGACATCTAAATCTTCACCTTTGAAAAAACAATTTCCTTCATTAAAATCTATTCCAACTAAACATGGCAAAGAGGATGCAGCATACGAAACAATTCCATTCATAATTATCGAAGAAAAGGCACGGTGCAAGTCTAACTGCTATGACCAATTAATTTAGCCCTAAAGCGGCGAAACCTTCTGCACATTTCGATCCAACAAAACGGTCTCTCTAACGGAGGGACCTAAATGGCAGGAGGAAGATCAGATAGTGCAAGTAGGTATTATGGGATAAGAATTGATTAGAGAGAAGAAATTGGGTCTACATCTTTGAGTAATAGTTGGGCGAGATCTAATGTGCAAACTAGCGTAGAAAAGGAAGAGACAAGACGACTACCAAGAAGAGAAAAAGAATAAATGTATGGTCGGGCTAGATAAGAAAGGAAGGACAAAAGAAAGAAGTTAGGCGGTCAACTATTAAACAGGCTTTAGACAAAGGTTGGACCTTGACCCTATTTGGGTACGATTAAAATATTAACCGTCCCACGTTATCCCTTAAGATTTTATGCAATCCAAAAAATACTTGTCTTCGTCGGTATGTATCAAAGACTATAGTGAAACTCCGAACTGTCTCCAAAGATTCAAAGTAGTATCAACCAAAGGTTGCGACCACGCAATCAACTTTAGGATACTAGAAAAAGACTCAGATAGAAACCCGTAATAAAAATTAAAATGGGTTTATCTTATTACCTAGATGACAAACAAAATCGAACAATTATAAAAATAAAATTCCCCAAGCTAAACAGAAGTTTTCCTCAGTCCAACTGAGAGAAAGTTTTTGAAAAAAAGTTGAAGTTCAATTTTTATAGACTAAGGGTCTCATATTGCTTTAATTAATTTATATTCCAGTTCATGTTACAGACTAGAACAACCTTTCCATGTTCTGAATTGTCAAGATTTTAAATCTCTAAAAGGTTATTTGTGATAATTTCGATAAATTATCCCAAACATCCAAAAAGAGGAATATTAAACGTCATAAGGAATGGGTAATGATTTTTATTTTAGGCATATTCCTTGAAATTTCCAAATTCTCTTCTTTTCTATGGAAAGATAACATGTACTTGAATTATACAAAACCCAAACAATCTGAAACATATACAGATTTATAACTTATCAACTTACGCAAATCTTACATTTATAAAATAATTATATTGAAAAATAATTTAATACTTTTGAAACACATTTTCCTTTCCAAAATAGTTTTAAAATTAAAAAATTCCGAACACATGACTAAGAACTCAAAGGAATATAATCTAGTAGAATATCTGGATTTCAAAACGAAGTATTGTAAACTTCTTAATTTTGTTTCCGAATTTATACGACATATCGACACGAATTTCCCATTGACCCTAATATCAAGAAATGGTCATCGAATGGAACTCCCAAACGAAACCAAAAGCCATAAATCACGACTATCTCAATTGTAGTTAGCTTTTTTTTCCAGTCACCAAGCTCAAATCCATGGGATTCGCCATATGTCATTCTCATGCCCTTCATTGCAATTTGTCAAATGTATCGTGGGGTAAATTGGGGTTAGCCAAAATCTTGAACTCATGATATTCCTAACTTTTAGTCATTTTAAACTTATCTTTAATAAATAGGTTCACTACTTCATTGTCGAAATTATTTAGAGTCAAGCGCTAAAGACCAACGAAAATAGAAAAGAAATTCGAATACGTTTTCCCATGAAATCCTAATTTATTAATTCCATTGATCATCTAAACCTAGATTTGATACCAAATGTAACACCTCATACTTTTCTAAGCCCAAATTTCGACAAAAATCGAAATTCAAACCCTCCAAGTATGAAGAGCATAAATCTATTACCTGCAAATAATGAGCACGAGCATGAGCATAATCAAAGTACGATAAAACTAACTCACAGCGTAGACAAGATAGGATAACAAGTATCGACTAAGGGAAATACCTAAAAAGCAAGTCAACACATCAATACCAAGCATGAGAGAACAAGTATAGAAAACTAAACATGAACACTAGCAAAGACCTTTCTGCTTCGAGATAAACCTGGGAGTTGTTATGAGGAGGGGGGCAGAACAACAAGTCCTGGTGAGTAGAAAATGTATAAAACTGTCTACAACAAGCAAATGCATCCCATTTAATTTCACCCAAATCATGTCTAAAAAGGCTTGTGATTCTAACCTAACATTGCAAGGATTATGCACGACGATTAACTACATAGCCAAGGTAATACCTCCCAAAGATAACGTTATCGCGATATACTGAGATAGAACTTTTACGCGTAAGTATGAAGCCTTTAATCCAACTACTCAACACCCTATTAATAAAAGAAGTGGTCCATATCTATATAGCCACTTATGGCCTCATTAATAATATATCATAAAGGAGGATCTGTTGATCACGTAATACCTTACTAGGTGGTTTACTATGCACTAATATAAATTAGAGGACACTTGCTACTAAGTCCTACTAATTTAAGGCTTTCGTCATTCATGCACATTCCCAAAACTTTCATAAGGCGAGAAATATTAAGCAGTCACTTATTTCCTATAGGCTAGGTAGATGATTAATCATCATTTATGACCTTTCCCCCAGTGGACCCTTTGTTTCTACCTATATAACCTTATTAGATAATCCCCTAGTCATTTAGTACTTCCCATAGGATAGACAGTCCTATGACATTTAATACTTTATCCCAAGGAGGACTTTAACCCTATCACTTACTACCTCGAGGAAGCAGGCAATCATGTAGATTACCGATATCGTATCCAATTAGTCATTTAATACTTCTTACTTATGGAGAGTTGAGCTATTCGATCACTTAATACCTTTTAAAGGTGAACCCTATACTCTACACTTAAGGGGAAGGGGAGCCCAATCACTTAATACCCAATAAACGGATCCCACCATTTAATAACTATAATCCCAAAGTAGGCCATAGTATGAATTATTTCATTTTTGGTTTCTTCTTTCGGAAGGGAGGTGTGCCCTACAACCACTTATTACCTTAATTATCAAAGTAAACCTTTAGGATAATTCACATTACATAATTAATTATCGTCACAGGTTCCTATGGATAATGATATCTCACGTCGTATTGACCTATATATAAATTAGTAGTCCACAAGAAGTTTGACTCTAATTTGAATTTTTTTCATTTTAATCTTAGTCTAGCACAATGAATAACATTTTGGATCTCAGGTGAGTTCAAGGCTCAAGTACCTTGATCTCTTAAACCTAAATCAAGAGCTACTTTCATTTTGCTCATCATTAACATAGTTATACTATTTTTTGATCTAATAGAAGTTATTGTAATTTTAGGTTTTTAAATACATTTGTCTTAATTAGAAGAAGATTAGTGGGTTGAATTAACAAGGAAATTAGTCTAATCATGTTGTGTAGTGTCCCGAAATTCCGGTATAATTTGAGCTGACCAAATAACACAAGTCCAACTCAAATTACACCGGAAACCAGAAAACTAATAAAAAGAAAACAGAGGGTGAGAACAGATAAGATAAAAACTTAGAATAGAAGAAGAAGAAGAACATACAACATCAGAGTAACACGAATCTCACAGCGGAACGAACAACATATAATAGATAACATATCTTTGAAATAAAATCAGTATATGTATACAGTCGCATTATCAAAGTATAACACTTACAACACAGCGGAAATAACTATAGCTATAAAATCCCGAAGCCTCCTGCTCCAAGCTCTCCTGGTATATCAGTAAAATCCTGACTACTTGACTGCCCGTACAAAATTGGGCACCCAAGAGTTTAGGGAAAACAAAACAAACTCTGGGTCAGTCAAGGGACTGGTGTGAGTAAAACAATTTAAAATAGTTTGAGCAATAAAACGATATCTCATAAGACCACGCCGTATAACGGAACGGGTTTTTCCCTTATGAGAATCCAAAATAATCTTTATATCAAAATTCTTTGATATTATAATAGTGTCTATCAACCACAATATAATAATCATCTAGCGGAACGCTTTCATCTCACGTTCCACATATATAGTATATAATCAAAAACCACGAGCACTTATTGGGTAATGGATTTCCAACTATGACAAGGTATGCAACCACCTCTCGATAGTGTACCTCTAGAGAGGAATACACTGGGTTCAAGAAGAACATCTTGCAACACGGCCACACATGACCGACCACTCATTTCGCTTGAGTGTATCGAATGTATATCACCAACGGTTGGGATCAGCAAACGTTTCCCGAATGGGACAGCATCAAATAGATTAAAGAATGAAATGAATATCTCTAGACAGGTGATAATACACCCTAATTGGCAGCCAACCACTTAGCCATGCGCCTGCCCGATTTTTGACATTTCCCGGTTGTAAGGCTAGAGGCCACGCTTATCTCTGACAGATCACACAATTATTCACTTTGAATGTCACAATGTCATACCCGCCAAATCACAAATTGATTTCCCCAAAAATACAATGGGTATACAGCTAAGAGAAACGAATTCCTCCGCCACCAAACGTACATACGTTTGAAGAGATCGACTTACATGATCTATTAAATATACTCTGTCAGACATTCTTCCATACAGGTCGTCCTAGGACTCGACAAACCGAAGGTACTATTCTGTAAATCCATCTTAGGCAATTTCTACCTAGGATCGCCAGAACAACCCTTGCATAACTCCGTCTTAAATTTTCTTCATCATATTCGATTCGCAACGCTAGTGCCCATACGGAGTGGTTTTCACATAATGAATCTGATCCCGGTCTCTCCGTATTGACAATGGAAAAATGCTCAAAAACTTCGATAGTCGGTGAGTTAACTATCCAAGAAAAACACGTGTGCAAACAACGGTCGTATTTCCAAATGGAAATCTTACCGAGCAAATCATCAATCAACAATGATCCACTTTAATTTAATTTGTCATTCAGTAATCCATTTCTCTATTCCTGTTTCCATATATTCAACATTTCTTATTTTCTAAATTTAGAAAATATACGTTATTAACATTGGAAAACATTTCCAATTCTTATTTTCTATATTAGTAAACCTTTCTGATTCTTATTTGGAAAACATTTCCAAAACTCCTACATTTGGATTTAACCAGATGCTTAAATCAAACATCGCTATGCCAACTCAAACCATTATACTCGTTAACTAAATTCATTTAACCAATCTTCACTGTCGAACCTTAACCATTCCTTAGTTAAAAACGAAGCCAATCAAGTTGGGTTATAACTACCTCTCAGACCTTAACTGAACAACATTTCTAACTTCGATACAGACAAGGTTCACCTTTTAAACCTTTAACAAACTTCCTTACATAACTCTCTTTCGAATAAATCTCTATTTGATAACTCTTTCCTTCGAATAAACTATATTCAATAATCTCTCTTCGAATAGCCATATTCGATTAACTCTATTCAATTAACATTATTCGATTAACTCTAATCGATTTTACTCTTATTAGTTAGCTCTATTTGATTAACTCTATTCTATTAACTCTATTTGATTAACTCTATTGGATTAACTCTAATCAATTAACTCCATTGGATTAACTCTAATCAATTAACTCTATTGGATTAACTCTAATTAATTAACTCCCATCAATTAACTCCTTTAACTCTATTGGATTAACTCTAATCAATTAACTTGTAATAACCCGGAAATCTGAGCCAATTTTAAAAATTTATTTTGGCGATTTTAATGAATTTTGATCATTTAAAATGAATTATTTTAAATAATAACGACGGAAAATTTATTTTCGATGAAGTTAAAACGAATAAATTTATTTTAATTATATAACGAGCATGAAATGGCGCGGTAGTTCGAAAATTCTATTTCAAAATTCAAATGAATGTACAGGATTTAAAATAAGCCGGATTTTAGCGAAACCAAAAATATTAGAATCTAATTGAGAATATCTTTCCAACGAATCTGAAAAATTGAAATTTCATAGCGGGAATCAAAAGTTACGCCCAGTTGAAAATTCAGAATAGTCGCTATGGAATTCTGGCCCTTAAAAATGGAAATTTTGCAAATAACCTTCGTTTTCGACGAAACCACTTTTGTTGGATCTGGGATGTCAAGTTATTGCTAGATTCCAAAATTCATAATTTTCTGAATCAATATATGAGCGTGGCGAAGTTAAACGCGTTTGACCAGTTTCAGTTGATTTTAATCGACTGGAAAATGACCATTTTTCAAATGGTCTCAGAATTTGACCAAATTAGTTTTGTTAGGACCGTATAGCCAATACGAAGTTAGAAAAAAAAATTCTGGAATTTTTAGAATCCGTATGTGGCCCCAGTAAATTGAAATGTGCGTTCAAATTCAATATATAAAGTTATATTTTGATTTTGACGAAAACTGACCGAAACAACCAAACTGGCTTATGATACATATCCCATTGTGTTCGAAATCGGGGTAATTAGCTAGGGATGACAGTCGTTGGGTTCAATTTGGGGTTCGATAGAAAAGTCAACTTTTTGAATTTAAAATTAGAATTAAAATTAAAAAATATATATTCACTCCTAAGCTCCCTCTCTCCTCACTTCCTCTCAGCGTCGATTTAGATTAAAAAAAACCGAAGTCGTTGTAGCCCTAACCCCACACCCGTCGCCCTTCGTTCACCGCGCCGCTCCCCATGCCTTGTGCCACCGCCACTTCACAGCCCCTTCGATTCTCTCTCCTCCCTCTCCTCTTTAACTCGCGAGCCACCTTCCCTTCCCCAAACCAAAGCCGCTACCCCCTAGCTGACCGTCAGAAGGCCTCCGCACCACTGAGCTCCACCGGCGACCTCTCCTCCACCACCTCAAGAGACTGTGCCCCCCCCTCCGCAGTAAAACCGAACAGTAAGTCCTTTAATTTTATTTTATTTTTATATATTAAGGCATTGTGTTTTAATCCGATTTTTATATATAAAAAAACTGAGATTTTTATATATATGAAAAGGTTTGATTTTTAATGTAGAAAAGGTTTGACTTTTAATGTAGAAAAGGTTTGATTTTTAATGAAGAAAATGTTTGATTTTTAATGTAGAAAAGGTTAAGATTTTTAATTAGCAAAGTAATGATTTTTGTTTATGAAAAGATATGATTTTTAGATTAGATAAAAATGTGATTTTTATTCTATGTAAGAAATATTTCCAGTTGATATTAATATAACCTTTATATAGAAAGTAGCATGATAAAAATATAACCTTTATATAGAATGTAGCGTTATAAAAATATAACCTTTATATAGAAAGTAGCGTTATAAAAATATAACCTTTATATAGAAAGTAGCATTATAAAAATATAACCATTATATAGAAAGTAGCGTTATAAAAATATAACCTTTATATAGAAAGTAGGGTTATAAAAATATAATCTTTATATAGAAAGTAGTGTTATAAAAATATAATCTTTATATAGAAAGTAGCGATATAAAAATTGAATTTTTATAATATGGCTTTGAAACAAAAACATGATTTTTTAACATATACCGCGTGAAACAGATCTCGTTGGAAACACGGCAAAGGTTTTCTACATATGAAGAGTCGCGGCGTTTGGTTTAGCTTCTCGGTGAGAACTCCTCACTTTTATTTTAATTTCTAGTTTGAAATATATACTAGGATGTAGACGGTGCTTAGCAGCACCCGACACCCGTCGTCCACAGACCATGGATGACTTGTTTGTTTGATTGATGTGTTGTGAAAATTGATTGTGTGGTGTGGAATGAATCAATATTTTATAGTTAAAAATATAATTTTTGACGTGTATATAAAATAAATATTTATAAACAAATCGGACGATTTGTTTGGATACACACATTTGACTGATATTGATTGGGACGATAAATTTTACACATCGCCCAACTGCACAAATAAAACCAGTGTTTGATTGTTTGAAACCCCACACGGGTATTGGGGTGAAATTGGGCGTACACTAATCCCAATAATTTGCTGTATGTCGATCGATTGATTGACAGGCTGTTATAAGCGTTAAATGTTTATATTTAATGCTTATACAGTGTAGAACGCACTCTGGATGATGGATTGCTGTTTTCATTGTTGTTATACACATTTGTTATGTGAAATCCATATAATCAAATTATATGGTAATTGACTGTGCCTGATTCCAGTTCAGAATTAACAAATATTTTAAAAAGATATTCAGTGAATATTGAAATGTGAAGCTGTGTTAAGTAGTTAAACGCCATTTTAACACAAACGAGAATTTTGTCGATTTTATTCATTTTACAATGAATATCGAAAAGTGATTTCAAAATCTGATATTTTGTAATGATTTGAAATTCGAATTAAATTGAATAGAATTGAAATTCGAATTAAATTGAATAGATCTGAAATTCGAATTAAATTGAATAGAATTGAAATTCGATTTAAATTGAATAGAATTGAAATTCGATTTAAAGTGAATAGAATTGAAATTTGAATTAAATTGAATAGAATTGAAATTCGAATTAAATTGAATAGAATTGAAATCATTTTGAATTGAATTTAAAACGGATTGAAATCGATTAGAATTGAAATCGATTTGAAATGATGTTAAAAACGAATTTATATTGGAAAATTCAATTTTGATTTGAATTTGAGATGGAAGTTGAAATCGTTTTGATAATGAATTTAAAACGATTTATAAGATACGTTTTAAATGGAAATCGACGAAATATATATTATATATATAATATAATGGCCTAAATAGAACGTGCTGCGCTGCGGCAGTTCGCGAATTTCGACCATTGACTTCGAACGGACATTACGGGAGATCCGACCGTCGGATTCTACTAAAACCGGAACCGTTGGGTTCGTATCGAGAAGAGATTTCTAACGAATATTAGAAATTAGAAATCTAACGGTAGGATTTGGAATTATGTCCAAATCAAATTTGGAAAAGGTCGTTGTAAGTGCAGTTCGATGGCCGTTGATGGAAATCGACTGTACGGGCCTTGATAAAATTATTAAAAATATCAATAATTAGTGTAAAATCATAAGAAATGATTTGGGAAGAATTGTGAGGAAAATTTCCATATTTGAGAAGTTAAAAATAGGTTTTTATCGAAATGAACTAGTTTTGAACTAGAATTATAATTCATTTATTTTTAAAAATAAATAATTTGGATTTGAAATGGTTTTAATAATAACCAGAATTTCCAGTGGATAAATTGGAAATGGATTTGAATCGAAATTGTCTTCGGAATATTTCGATGTTGGATTTCGTGATTATACACATATTGTTATGGAAATTTGAAAGATATATTTATATCGTTATTTCTAATACGATATTTGTTGGTTGTGGTATTTGATATTGAATATAAGCCAATATATTTTCTATTCAGAGCCTTGTATTTAATATCAAATAGAATTTGGGTTTGTCGTGAATGGTGTCTTCATTAACACTATTCTTAAACCCAGTTGAGAAAAAGATTAAATCTTTTTATTTAGATTTAATGAAATATGCGAATTAAATAATATTTAGTTGGAATTGGATTAGAATTGATTTTTGGGTTTATCGTGAACGGTGATTTATATAACACTTGTTCTTTTACCCGATAATTAATGGAATGTGATTTTGGTTTTATCGTGAACCGTGTTTTAAATGACATTGGTTCTTTAACCCAGTTAAAGATAGGATTTATTTCTTGGATTTGAATAATCATTAAGTAATGATTTTTGGAAATTAAAACTAAATTAGAGTTTTAATGAATCTTTAATTAGATTGAAAAGTGAATTTGATAATTAAAATTATCGAATTTAAGAAATGATCGAGAATGGAGTACCACCAGTTTTACTCCAGAGGATAGTTAAATCTTTAATTAGATTTGAACGTGAAATGGTAATTGAATATACCAATAACACTGTGGTGTTAGATATGGAGTATTACCAGTTTTGCTCCATGGGATAAATAGGTTGGGATGGCGAAATACAATAAATGATTACTTCGGTAAGATTCGCTAATCCCGACTAGTTTGGAAAACATTAATTTGGTTTGGAACGATATCCAAAGGAAGATTTAAAGAATAAATTTTAAAGAATTTATCTTTGATAAAATTAATGGGAACCTATCCCAAATGATAAGAATTTTTGAATAAAAGAATATTCTGGATTGGAATGAGGTGTATGTTGTGTCTGTGTAGCACTGGTTTATTATATATGCGAGTTATTCAGAAAGGCCGGGTTTATCCCATTCTGAATAACTGAATCGATGATAAGTCGAAGATGAAGACGGTGGTAGAAGACCGGAGGTCTTCACGTCGTTTGGATAATTACTGATGATCTTGATTGGGCTATACACCCAAGAGGAGGGAATCAGTTGGTGATCATCCAGACGTACTTGGAGATCGATGGATATGCGAGGAATATGGTTCCTCCGGTTTCGTTCAGACCCAGAACGGACTTGTAAATGGATGTGTGTCTGACATCGGATTTCATTCTGTGTGATTGATTTACATCGGTTGCATAGCGTGAATTGCCTGTGTGGCATGCTGAGATGCAAATGATCAGGGCTTCTGTTGAAAACAAGAGTCTTGTGGTGGATGATCAAAGCACGACCTTTGTGGCATAGCTTTGTGTAGCGTTAATTCGCGAGCCTCACACCCCGGTGTGAACCAGAAATGGGAGAGGACATCAGGGAGAGCATGCGTTTCCTTCTAGCTAGGAGTGGTGTTTTGGGTTTTACACGCCCGGACATTGTGCTTATGTGGATGATGAATTGCGAGGCGCCTCGGTTAGATCGGACGATCCAGGTCCGATGGAGTCATTGGGCTCATTGACGCCCCATAGGGCGGGGAAACGCAGTGTTCAGCATTTTAATCCACATCGGTGGACCGGCCCTGACGATCCAAAGGTCACTCGAGCTCTGACCTGAGGGGCAGGCTCGAGCGTCTCGAAGAGGTGAGGACGATCCCTTGCCTCGGTTCACAGATGGAATTCCAACTTCCAATACGTGACTTTGCGGTTTTGATTGTAGAGCCTAGTATTGGCGACATGATATATGGTACCCATGCCGACTAGGATTGATACATTTATATTTGAAATTATTTTGACACTATACACTTATAGTAATAATAAAAGATGAAATTTAGCGTATCAAGCATTCTTTGGCTATTATAAGGTAAAACCCTATCCTCCGGCTTGTGTTGCATTGTGTGATGGGACCTGGGTCTTATAATAGCTTCATTGTTCTTTATTTAGCATTGCGCTGTTGTTTTATGCACTGGTATTCTTGGGAGGAAACCCGTTCCGTGTTATATAGCGTGGTCCCTTGATTTACCTAACTTTAAAATAAAGATTAATAACTGTTTTAGTTCTCACACCAGTCACATGACTGACCTGGAGTTTATTGTTTTAACCTAAACTCTGGGTGCCCCTATTTTCCACATGGGCAGCTAGTAGTTTTGGTTTTGCAGATTTATATTCACAGGATCCTGATTTACAGCTGGAATGATACTCGGAAAGCTCTGTATTCGTTTATCTCTTTCAGTTGTGTTTTGTATTATTTTCCGCTGCTATATTGTAATCTCTAATATTTGTCGAATGTATTTTATTTATTCATACTCTGTATAATCTTGTATTCCGATGAAATTGTTGTAATAAGCAATGAAATGTTCTTCTGATTGTGTTCCGATGTGGCTTGTCCTCAACTCAATCCGGGCTTTCCTTCACGGGGAAGTTTGGGTCGTTTCATAACTCCCATCAATTAACTCCTTTAACTCTATTTAATTAACTCTTTTAACTCTATTCGAATAAGCTATATTCGATTAACTCCTTTAACTGTATTCGAATAAACTAAATTCGATAACTCCTTTAACTCTATTCGAATAAACTATATTCCATAACTCCTTTCGAATGACTAATATTCGATAATCCTTTCGAATAACTAATATTCGATAACTCCTTTCGAATAACTAATATTCAATAACTCTTTTCGAATAACTAATATTCGATAATCCTTCTTCGAATAACTAATATTCGATAACTCCTTTCGAATAACTAATATTCGATAACTCCTTTCTTCTATTCGAATAAACTATATTCGATTAATTTCGAATAACTATATTCAATTAACTCCTTTCGAATAAACTAATATTCGATAACTCCTTTCGAATAAACTAATATTCTATAACTCCTTTCGAATAACTAATATTCGATTACTCCTTTCGAATAACTAATATTCGATAATCCTTCATTGAATAACTAATATTCGATAACTCCTTTCGAATAACTAATATTCGATAACTCCTTTCTTCTATTCGAATAAACTATATTCGATTAACTCCTTTCGAATAACTATATTCGATTAACTCCTTTCGAATAAACTAATATTCGATAACTCCATTCGAATAAACTAATATTCGATTAACTCCGTTTCTCTATTTGAATAAACTATATTCGATTACTCTTTTTCGAATAACCAATATTCGATAATTCTTTTCGAATAACCAATATTCGAATAACCAATATCCGACTAACTTTAATTCGACTAACACTATTTGATTACAAATACCCCCTTTTCTATTTGTTTATACAAATATTTCCTTTTCCATTGGTTTTACAAATATTCCCTTTTCTATTTGTTTATTTAACAAATAAATATTTCCTTTTCAATTCTATTTATTTAACAAATAAATATCCCTTTTCTATTTGTTTATTTAACAAATAAATATTTTCTTTTATAATCTATTTATTTCATAAATAAATATTCCTTTTATCTTTCAACTTATTTTCTACATATTTTCTTTTCAATTCTATTTGTAAATGTTTTACAAATATTTCCCTTTCTATTTTATTTGTAAATGTTTTATAAATATTCCTCTTTCTATTCTATTTGTAAATGGTTTACAAATATATCTCATGGTAATTTACATACCCTATAACAATGATCAATATCATCAAACACACATAATCAACAGCAGATTATATATCACATCATATATTTCAATATATGAAAAAAAAGTAAAATAAATGTTGAGGAATCCAGTTGGATTCCTCCGACCTGCTACCCTGCATCCATAGATGTTAAAAAATATAATAACATCGATTTCATTTCGATATGAAATATTCTGATAAACAGAATCAATATTTGATTAATGATTTATATATATCGTTATCTATAATTTCAACCAATACATAAGCAGTTCGACCAAACAGTCAACACACAGAATCAACCATCATCTATCAGTCCTAAAAATACGTTATAAAAATATAACTGGTAGAGTTGGTGAGTTTTACTCACTTTGGCAGTTCATCGTTAAATAACGGTAAACTATTGTTGATTCGGATCAGACAATTTATTTTGCTATAAATTGTGACAAGCCCCGATTCACTCCCAGTCAGTTCCATTGTGTATTCGCCGTCCATACGATTGTAACGTGAAAAACCGTTCGCAAAACTGATAATGTATGTAGAAGTTATCACGATTACTAGATGGACACATATTTGATTTCAATTAAATTTCTATTTAAATTAATACTTAGGCTTTACCAATTCTATTCGGCCCATCTTCACCCTTATAAACCCGTACCCGCCAATGTCTTCTTCCCCAATCCATGAATCGCGATCTCCAGTGCTTCAAACACACCATAGCCGCATCTTTCACCAACTACACTTCCCATTCTCTTCACTAAACCCAAAACTAATGCCACCAATCGAATTCTCTTCCACTCCTCTTCATCTCCATCCCAATAAGGACGAACTCGCACCTGAACCGAGAATCGCATCAACAGGGTTTTCCTCCGCCGCTTTGGAAAAACAGCGACACAAAACAGAACGGAATTCTTCAGAAAAATGCAACCAGATGTTATTCGCTCTCCTGAATCATAATACGAACTCAATTTCATCAAACATTGCTTACATCTCGCCATAAATCGAACCCTAGTTCCCGCTGTACATTTCGAGCATTAGGAAAGCACCGTCGCACCATATAAACCTTGTACGAGGTTAAAGAGCATACTCCAAGGAATCGAAATGTATACCTATAGTGATTTATATGATTTTCTTTGTATTTGTTTTGGATTTTTGAACTTTGATTTTCATGTTTTCTTTTTCCCTGTGGCGGCTACCAAGTGTTTGACCGTGTAGAAAGTAATTTAGGGTTAGGAAATGTGTTAGAGTATTTATAGGAAATTATATAATATTTTTTTGAATTTTATATTCGATTTTATTCAATCGTTACTTGCGTTTGCTGTTTAAAAATTCATACGACCATATACAACCCCCAAAAATCATGAAACTAGGCATGCAGCTACAGTTCGACATTACGGACCCAACGAAACTAGTTTCATCAAATTCCGACTCCGTTTGCTCACGCAGCGTATTTTTAACCATCAAAATACTGACTGTGTTTCACATTAAAAATCGGTATGGCCACATACTGACTCTAAAAATCATGAAACTTGAAACCTAATAATAGTTTAATATTACGGATCCAACAAAATTAGTTTCGTCGAAAACGAAGGTCGTTTGCAAAACTAGCTATTTTTAACGCTCTAAATAACCCATTTAAATATATAAATATATTTAAAAATAATTAAATTAAATATAAATAAATATATATTATCGTATATATATTCACACAGAATATCGTATAGCTCCAATTGGATTTATAACTCGATATTCAAATCCTGGTTGAATCGATATTCAATTTATATTGAAAAACCCTTTTATAATATAAATAAATCGCTATAATTTATAAAGGAATTGCATAGCGACTTTTCGAAAATTTTATTTGGACATAAATCAAAATCTACACGACAAAATCCCAATTTTTCTCTTCCATTAGAAAAATATACTTCACCAGCTCCGAACGTTTCTTGTTTCACAGAAATCCGGCTTAAAACGGATTCTGTATATTCGTTTAAAGTTCGAATCACCAAATTACGAATTGCAGCGCCATTTCAAGCTCGATTTAAATTATATTATAATTTATACGCTCTAACTTCGTTAATTAAATATATTCATTATCGTGATTCAATTTTAAACTGAATTATATATTTTGAATTGCTCAATTCACACAATATTGCCATTTCAGCTAATTTTGATTATTTCAGAATTAAATATATTATTTAATTATTATATTAATTAAATATCCAAAGTTATTTTATTTAAACAACCATTTAAATTTCTAAACACTATTTAAATAATTAAATAAATTAATTATTATACTGTAAAAATTACGGGATATTACATTCTTCCCCCCTTAAAATAATTTCGTCCTCGAAATTGCTAAGGTAGAAAATAAACCTTATGACTGGTTAGAACTTATTTGTTCCCTTCTTAATTTCAGTTTCAACTGAACCAATTTAATTTCAAATAAATATTTACTCATTCCTACTAACGAAAATTTTCAAAAATCCTGAAAATTTTCTAACACCTTAATTTTTCGAATTTTTTTGCCAGCACCTCCTTTGTACTGGTCAATAGCTCAAACTCCAACTCGCCTCTCTAGGCTTTCTTCAACCCAAAAGAAAATCAAATAGCCAAGCGGCTTGCCAATTCGGCTCATCAAAATCTCAAACCCATATATAATATAAACCGGTACCTTTTTGTCGGGAATATCAATATATCCTTTCCATGTGTTAACAATTCTGCATATACCAATGTTATCCCAATCAAACTCAAATCACTTTTATCTCCAACACAACCATTCGCTTATCCGAGCCAAATTTAATTTCAAATCAAAGTTCCGTTTTCGATTTTCAAATACTTAACTCATCAATCCAATACCATTTCGGATTCCTATGTCACAAATCCAATTTTCTCGATATCATTCTAATCCAATTCAGTTTCCACTTAATTGGTTTTCAATTTAATTCCAATTTATTTCCATAAATTTCTATTTAAATTTGTTTTTAATTCAAACAACCTCTTCCTGGGGTTTTAACTTTTCTCAAAAATCAAACAATCCTTTTCGAAATTAAAATAACTTGTTTTTCACAAAACATTTCCAAAAACAAAATTTTTGGTAGTAATCCGTCACTTACAACTCGAAAATGAACATCGATGATGTCATGATCATCATCGGAATCTATTTCCAGCTATCGAAGTGAGTTCAATACTATATTACTTTCAAAACCATATCAAAACATTTCCATTTTGAAATAAATTTCAAAATACCATTCACAGTGCTTGTAAAACAATTTAAAATCTCCCAGGATTTTAAAATTCTCATATATTAATTTCAACTCCATCTACAAACACCTTTCCAAATTTCCAGGGTTTTAATTTCAATTCTGATTTAAATTCAGATTTAATTTATTTCATTACACTTATATGAATTCTGATTGGCTTTTTACATAACCATTTGATTTATAATCTTACTCGGTTATAATAGTGACTAACACGTCAAATATAATAATTTCAATATATATTCACTTTTATATCAAAATATACTTTGGGTAAAATTATTTCATTTACCCTCTTTTCGAAACAAACTGTGTCGGTTCATCGTATTCGAGTGTTTATAAACTTCTACCGATAGAGTGGATCAAACTGATCGACCAGAACTCATAAACAACTCAACCAATAAATCTCCACAATATAAAACAATTTTATATTGAAATCTACAAATACGTTCTCTCGTATATATACACTAAACTCAATCTAGGGTATTACTAACCCCATCTCTACTGAGTCACGCCATAGAGCCAAGGTAATTAGTTAACCTTCAGCTCTGATACCAACTGTAGTGTCCCGAAATTCCGGTACAATTTGAGCTGACCAAATAACACAAATCCAACCCAAATTACATTGGAAACCCAAAAACTAATAAAAAGAAAACAGAGGGTGAGAACAGATAAGATAAAAACTTAGAATAGAAGAAGAAGAAGAACATACAACATCAGAGTAACACGAATCTCACAGCGGAACGAACAACATATAATAGATAACATATCTTTGAAATAAAATCAGTATATGTATACAGTCGCATTATCAAAGTATAACACTTACAACACAGCGGAAATAACTATAGCTATAAAATCCCGAAGCCTCCTGCTCCAAGCTCTCCTGGTATATCTGTAAAATCTTGACTACTTGACTGCCCGTACAAAATTGGACACCCACGGGTTTAGGGAAAACAAAACAAACAAACTTTGGGTCAGTCATGGGTCTGGTGTGAGTAAAACAATTTAAAACAGTTTGAGCAATAAAACGATATCTCATATGACCACGCCGTATAACGGAACGGGTTTTTCCCTTATGAGAATCCAAAATAATATTTATATCAAAATTCTTTGATATTATAATAGTGTCTACCAACCACAATATAATAATCATCTAGCAGAACGCTTTCCTCTCACGTTCCACATATATAGTATACTATCAAAAACCGCGAGCACTTATTAGGTAATGGATTTCCAGCTATGACAAGGTATGGAACCACCTCTCGATAGTGTACCTCTAGAGAGGAATTCACTGGGTTCAACAAGAATATCTTGCAACAGGCCACACATGACCGACCACTCATTTCGCTTGAGTGTATCGAATGTATATCACCAACGGTTAGGATCAGCAACCGTTTCCCGAATGGGACAGCATCGAATAAATTAAAGAATGAAATGAATATCTTTAGATAGGTGATAATACACCCTAATTGGCAGCCAACCACTTAGCCATGCTGCCTGCCCGATTTTTTGTCATTTCCCGGTTGTGAGGCTAGAGGCCATGCTTATCTTTGACAGATCACACAATTATTCACTTTGAATGTCACATCGTCATACCCGCCAAATCACAAATTGATTTCCCCAAAAATACAACGGGCATACAGCTAAGAGAAACGAATTCCTACGCCACCAAACGTACATACGTTTGAAGAGATCAACTTACATGATCTATTAAATATACTCTGTCAGACATTCTTCCATACAGGTCGTCCTAGGACTCGACAAACCGAAGGTACTATTCTGTAAATCCATCTTAGGCAATTTCTACCTAGGATCGCCGGAACAACCCTTGCATAACTCCGTCTTAAATTTTCTTCATCATATTTGATTCGCAACGTTAGTGCCCATACGTAGTGGTTTTCACATAATGAATCTGATCCCGGTCTCTCCGTATTGACAACGGAAAAATGCTCAAAAACTTCGATAGTCGGTGAGTTAACTATCCAAGAAAAACACGTGTGCAAACAACGGTCATATTTCCAAATGGAAATCTTACCGGGCAAATCATCAATTAACCTTGATCCACTTTAATTTAATTTGTCATTCAATTATCCATTTCCTTATTCCTGTTTCCATATATTCAACATTTCTTAATTTCTAAATTTATAAAATATACATTATTAACATTGGAAAACATTTCCAATTCTTATTTTCTATATTAGAAAACCTTTCTGATTCTTATTTAGAAAACATTTCCAAAACTCCCACATTTGGATTTAACCAGATGTTTAAATCAAACATCGCTATGCCAACTCAAACCATTATACTCATTAACTAAATTCATTTAACCAATCTTCACTGTCGAACCTTAACCATTCCTTAGTTAAAAACGAAGCCAATCAAGTTGGGGTAAAACTATCTCTCAGACCTTAACTGAACAACATTTCTAACTTCGAAACAGACAAGGTTCACATTTTAAACCTTTAACAAACTTCCTTACGTAACTCTCTTTCGAATAAATCTCTATTCGATAACTCTTTCCTTCGAATAAACTATATTCAATAATCTCTCTTCGAATAGCCATATTCGATTAACTCTATTCAATTAACATTATTCGATTAACTCTAATCGATTTACTCTTATCAGTTAGCTCTATTTGATTAACTCGATTCTATTAACTCTATTTGATTAACTCTATTGGATTAACTCTAATCAATTAACTCTATTGGATTAACTCTAATCAATTAACTCCCATCAATTAACTCCTTTAACTCTATTGTATTAACTCCCATCAATTAACTCCTTTAACTCTATTTAATTAACTCCTTTAACCCTATTCGAACAAACTATATTCGATTAACTCCTTTAACTCTATTCGAATAAACTATATTTGATAACTCCTTTAACTCTATTCGAATAAACTATATTCGATAACTCCTTTCGAATAAACTATATTCGATAACTCCTTTCGAATAACTAATATTCAAAAATCCTTTCGAATAACTAATATTCGATAACACCTTTAGAATAACTAATATTCGATAACTCCTTTCGAATAACTAATATTCGATAAGCCTTCTTCGAATAACTAATATTCGATAATCCTTCTTCGAATAACTAATATTCGATAACTCCTTTCTTCTATTCAAATAAACTATATTCGATTAACTCCTTTCGAATAACTATATTTGATTAACTCCTTTCGAATAAACTAATATTTGATAACTCCTTTCGAATAAACTAATATTCGATAACTCCTTTCGAATAACTAATATTCGATAACTCCTTTCGAATTACTAATATTCGATAATCCTTCTTCGAATAACTAATATTCGATAACTCCTTTCGAATAACTAATATTCGATAACTCCTTTCTTCTATTTGAATAAACTATATTCGATTAACTCCTTTCGAATAACTATATTCGATTAACTCCTTTCGAATAAACTAATATTCGATAACTCCTTTCGAATAAACTAATATTCGATTAACTCCTTTTCTCTATTTGAATTAACTATATTCGATTACTCTTTTACGAATAACCAATATTCGATAATTCTTTTCGAATAACCAATATTCGATAACTCTTTCGAATAACCAATATTCGATAACTCTTTTCGAATAACCAATATTCGACTAACTTTAATTCGACTAACACTATTTGATTACAAATACTCCTTTTTCTATTTGTTTATACAAATATTTCATTTTCGATTGGTTTTACAAATATTCCCTTTTCTATTTGTTTATTTAACAAATAAATATTTCCTTTTCAATTCTATTTATTTAACAAATAAATATCCCTTTTCTATTTATTTATTTAACAAATAAATATTTTCTTTTATAATCTATTTATTTCATAAATAAATATTCCTTTTATCTTTCAACTTATTTTCTACATATTTTCTTTTCAATTCTATTTGTAAATGTTTTACAAATATTTCCCTTTTTATTTTATTTGTAAATGTTTTACAAATATTCATCTTTCTATTTTATTTGTAAATGGTTTACAAATATTTATCACGGTAATTTACATACCCTATAACAATGATCAATATCATCAAACACACATAATCAATAGCAGATTATATATCACATCATATATTTCAATATATGAAAAACAGTAAAATAAATGTTGAGGAATCCAGTTGGATTCCTCCGACCTGTTTCCCTGCATCCACAGATGTTAAACAATATAATAACATCGATTTCATTTCGATATGAAATATTCTGATAAACAGAATCAATATTTGATTAACGATTTATATATATCGTTATCTATAATTTCAACCAATACATAAGCAGTTCAACCAAACAGTCAACACACAGAATCAACCATCATCTATCAGTCCAAAAAATACGTTATAAAAATATAACTGGTAGAGTTGTGAGTTTTACTCACTTTGGCAGTTCATCGTTAAATAACGGTAAACTGTTGTTGATTCGGATCAGACAATTTATTTTGCTATAAATTGTAACGAGCCCCGATTCACTCCCAGTCAGTTCCATTGTGTAGTCGTCATCCATACGATTGTAACGTGACAAACCGTTCGCAAAACTGATAATGTATGTAGAAGTTATCACGATTACTAGATGGACACATAATTGATTTCAAATAAATTTCTATTTAAATTAATACTTGGTCTTTACCAATTCTATTCGGCCCATCTTCACCCTTATAAACCCGTACCCGCAAATGTCTTCTTCCCCAATCCATGAATCGCGATCTCCAGTACTTCAAACACACCATAGTCGCATCTTTCACCAACTACACTTCCCATTCTCTTCACTAAACCCAAAACTAATGCCACCAATCGACTTCTCTTCCACTCCTCTTCATCTCCATCCCAATAAGGACGAACTCGCACCTGAACCGAGAATCGCATCGATAGGGTTTTCCTCCGTCGCTTTGGAAAAGCAGCGACACAAAACAGAACGGAATCCTTCAGAAAAATGCAACCAGATGCTATTCGCTCTCCTGAATCATAATACGAACTCAATTTCATCAATCATTGCTTACATCTCACCATAAATCGAACCCTAGTTCCCACTGTACATTTCGAGCATTAGGAAAGCACCGTCGCACCATATAAACCTTGTATGAGGTTAAAGAGCATACTCCAAGGAATCGAAATATATACCTATAGTGATTTATAGGATTTTCTTTGTATTTGTTTTGGATTTTTGAACTTTGATGTTCATGTTTTCTTTTTCCCTGTGGCGGCTACCAAGTGTTTGACCATGTAGAAAGTAATTTAGGGTTAGGCAATGTGTTAGAATATTTATAGGAAACTATATAATATTTTATTTGATTTTTATATTCGATTTTATTCAATCGTTACTTGCATTTGCTGTTTAAAAATTCATACGACCATATACAACCCCCAAAAATCATGAAACTGGGCATGCAGTTACAGTTCGACATTACGGACCCAATGAAACTGGTTTCGTCGAATTCGGACTCCGTTTGCTCACACAGCGTATTTTTAACCGTCAAAATACTGATTGTTTTTCACATTAAAAATCGGTACGACCACATACTGACTCTAAAAATCACAAAACTTGAAACCTAACAACAATTTAATATTACGGATCCAACAAAATTAGTTTCGTCAAAAACGGAGGTCGTTTGCAAAACTAGCTATTTTTAACGCTCTAAATAACCCATTTAAATATATAAATATATTTAAAAACAATTAAATTAAATATAAATAAATATATATATTATCGTATATATATTCACACAGAATATCGTATAGCTTCAATTGGATTTATAACTCGATATTCAAATCTCGGTTGAATCGATATTCAATTTATATTGAAAAACCTTTTTATAATATAAATAAATCGCTATAATTTATAAAGGAATTCCATAGCGACTTTTTGAAAATTTGATTTGGACATAAATCAAAATCTACATGATGAAATCTTAATTTTTCTCTTCCATTAGAAAAACATACTTCACCAGTTCCGAACGTTTCTTGTTTCACAGAAATCCAGCTTAAACCGGATTCTGTATATTCGTTTAAAGTTCGAATAGCCAAATTACGAACTATGGCGCCAATTCGAGCTCGATTTAAATTATATTATAATTTGTACGCTCTAACTTCGTTAATTAAATATATTCGTTATCGTGATTCAATTTTAAACTGAATTATATATTTTGAATTGCCCAATTCACACAATATTGCCATTTCAGCTAATTCTGATTATTTCAGAATTAAATATATTATTTAATTATTATATTAATTAAATATTCAAAGATATTATATTTAAACAACCATTTAAATTTCTAAACACTATTTAAATAATTAAATAAATTAATTATTATATTGTAAAACTTATGGGACATTACATGTTGGCTATAAAAATGGGGATGAGATTATTTAAAAGTTTCTCTTTAATTTCATTTTAGCCTCAAACCTAAAATCTACCATAATTTTTCAAGTTTGCCAATTTTCACTCAGTTTCATCTCAAATCATCTTAACTTCGAATTATAGCCTATAGCTAAATCAGTTGGAAAGATCTCATTACTTGGTTTGCATCTACATCTAATCGTTCATTGTGCAGATCAGATCTACTATAGATGTTGTTTGATTTTGTGAGTTATAGTGATCTCTGACTTGTCTAAGATGGATTATATCTTAAAATTTGATAATTTTATGTTAGAACTATCAAATTAAACCCTGAAATTGGTTAAATTTGTGTAATTTTAGTTTTAAGAAACATAGATTAACCCAGTTACACATATAATTGACAATTAGCTAGCCAGATCTAGTATAAATTGTGTAGGTTTATGCAAGCTTTTATATTAGATCTAAGTTACATACGAAGCTAATTGTGAGTAGTATTACAAAGGGGTTTTGAGTTAAAAAGTTGAGATGAGAAATGTAATTTTGTATTATTTGATTTATGAGAATATGTAGAGAAATAACATTATTATACACATCCGCTTCTCATATTTGTATTACACACAAATGAGTAATTTAGGCTGAAATACTTGGCATACTTGACCCTAATGTGATATAAGCCTAAGATATAAGGAGAAGTTTGGGATTTGTTTGTTTTAACGGTTTTCAAGTTTGAGATACGTGCCTGTTGATGACATTTGCTCCCTTTCAGATTTCCCCTTGTTTTCCAGAGTATTTTTTAGTTTTGTTTTACATAACAGCTCTTGGGCATGTCTTTTATGTGCATGTATATCTGTTCTAGCAGACTAGTTGGCAGAACGAGATCTTAGAAGGTTGTTGCATCACATTATTGAACTCCACCCAGGCGAGTACATAGTAAAATAAATGATGACGGAGGAAATTGTAGATGTCTCCAATAATCTATTTAAGGGCACATTAGTTGCATAAATTTCCTCTAATATAATAACAAGAGAGGCAAATATATATTTGCCTCTAAAAGTGAAGTTGCTATTAATAAATAGAGGAAAAAAGAACATTTATTCTACCCTCAATTTGCATACAGTCCACGTAAGACTCAAAGGATCGACATAATAACAATTGCCCCAAATACTAATTTTCATAAACAAATATGTCAATTGGTTACCATCCAGATAAATATTTATAACTTAATTTAAACCAGAACATACATGCATAAGAATAAAATGAAAAACATATTGCTAATATAAGTTTATCATCAAGTGACATTACAATGTATAACACAATTCGATTATCACATCACAATACCAAAAGTTTTACTCATAAAGCAACTACTCAATATTTGGATACACTGAAATATTCAAGTTGATACATGCATCATTCAATTTGGAAACTATAAAAAATGACACCTGCATCAATTGCTCTCCACTCTTTTGTCATAGCCAACTAATCATTAAACCGAAGATATTGCCTAACAGTTTCTCCGACCATGTAACCTAGGAAACAAAATTGCTTTCAAGTTGAAATTTACACAGTTATGCACTAAAAACTCAAGCCAAGTAACAAAAACAATATATCAAGCTGTTATTGTATAAGTTATGCAATTATAATGCTACGAAGCCAAACAAGTCTAGATACAAACAGTTATCAGACTAGAATCCAACCTTAAATTCACCTTACATTTTTATTTCGGTTTGCATTTTAAATAAAAAATATTAACTAATCTATTTATACATGTTTATCATGTGTATCCAACTACTACCAATCTATACAATCATATAGCTAAACTAGTTCAGGAAAGTACGAGAGGAGTGTGTAATTTCTATTATGTACCAAACTAAGATTTCATTTAAATATGGACAATAGAAAAACAATTATTAAGTGTACATTAGAAATGACCATCTAAGATAAAATATTTAAATATTTTACCAAGAAGGACAATAGAAAAACAATTATTTTGTGTACATTAGAAATGAGCATCGCCACAGTTCAAGAGACAATGTCATTTTGTCATCACACTTCTACAGAGGGAGTTCTATTCAAGATTAATTTCCATAAAGCTTTCGACACTATAAACTTGGACTTCCTTATCCAAATTCTCTCCCATAGGGGTTTTCCCCCTCGTGGTGCAACTAGATCTCCAACATCCTCAACTCCAGTTTCTCGTCAGTTTGCACCAACGACATCGATGGTGGTATGATTAAATCCAGGCGGGGCCTTCGCCAAGATGATCGGCTGTCCCCGATTCTTGTCGTTCTTGTGGCGGATGACCTTAACCAGATGACTAGACTTGGCCTGAGTAGTAACATCCTCAATGGCATCCATCCTCACCCCAATGGTCCTAAATGCACATACATTCAACTCGCTGATGACACTAGCCTTTCCTTCGAAGAGCTCCATTATCATGCTAGGCGGTGCTGATCATCTAGGTCCTACAATTGCTAATGTGCTCAACCGCAAGCTCCGCAAATTCCCGGTGATCTACCTTGGTGTTCCCTTATGTCCTACTAAGCTAACCTGCAATGACTGGAACCCTCTCTTCGCCAAATTCGAAGCTAGACTTGCATGTTGGAAAGCCTCTTCCCTCTCTACTACCGGCTGCCTAACCCTTGTCAAAGCCATCCTCTTGGCCTTTCCCTTGTATTGGCTCTCAGTTCATTGTGCCCCAGTTTGGGTTATTAACAGGATTGATCAATTTCAATGCTCTTTTCTATGGTATGGTGGACCAGCCAGCTCCCTGGTATGCTAGAGATCAATTTGCATGGAGGTCAACACAGGTGGGTTGGAAGTCCCCCATATCCACCTGTTGAATCTCACCACTCTCTCCAAATGCTATGGAATTGCCTTGCTCCTGGTAAATTCATTTGGAAATTCTGCGTACTCTGCCTTTACTACAACGACCATCCCGAAGCCCTTCAACATGCTCATCCCTGGACCCATCCTTCACCATTCCGGAGTGGAGTTCTCCATTCCCTTCCTCGCATCAGGAACCTTTTTGCTATCCATATTGGGAATGGCACCAGTAGCTCCTACTGGCTCAACACCTGGATTTACGATTGTCCCTTAGCCCACCTCTACCTCTCCCTTTACTCCGTCTCTCCCAACCCTTCGATTTCATTTCAAGAAGCTATTCTTCAGGGCCCTCCATCTATCATCCCCACCGCATATTTCCATCCTGGTATACTCAACGAGCTTTTTAAAGTTTGTCACATCATCCAAACCACCTCTCTTTCCCCGGAACCAGATAGGTTCACTTGGAACCTCACATCCAACTTTTCTTTTTTAGTTAGGTCTTGTTTCAAGTTCCTCGCCTACTCTGGAAGATCGTTCATCTATCCCAGACTCTGGAAGATCACTGCACCGCCTAAGGTCCGCTTCTTTTTGTGGAGCTTGGCTCGTGGGAGTATCAACATTAAAGATAGATTAATCCGTAAAACTTAAATGTGGACCCTATCTGTGCCCTCTGTCATTTTGCCGAAGAGACGATTCCTCGCCTTTTCTCAGATTGTGATATCAGCTTCTTCCTATGGTCTTTACTAGCTGCCCATTTACTAGGCTTCATTAAGCCCACTTTTCATCACTTCGATCACTAACAATATACCCCCACCTTCTCCAGATTTGGATCCCTTCACAGCCGCCATTTCCTTGACTGTCTAGCTTGAGCGTAACAGCCGTTGCTTCAATGGCAAGTCATCAAGTGCGTCGTACCTGTGCCATAAACTAACTCAGCTTTACTATTCTTGGACAGATGCAGACGTTAGGATGCCTTTCAGGCCCAGATTGGCAGCTAGAGACAACAACTTGGAGGAATCTATTAGTCGCTCGAAGGCGGAGGCGGTTCATTACCGGAGGACATTTCCCTGTCCATGGTAACCAGCTCTTCTTTCCCTTTTTGCAGTTCGTCCAGCGTGTTGAGGATAGTCCTTTGGCTTTGATCCAGATTTGTTTTCGTTACCGTGCTTAATAGGCCTGTTACAGTGGCTTTTGGGATAGGCTTTGTGGTGCAGTTTGTTAATATTGCTATATTCGTTCCGTCTTTTATGTTGTATGAGGTTTGTTAGTATTATTATTGTCGTACATTATTACTCTGCTTGAACACTATTTGCCATCCTTGGCTTAGCTACCGATCAGGCTTGTTGACCGTTTATCTTATTTAATTAGTTTTATGAATTGGCTGTGTAGAATCCCTCTACACAACCGTCTTGCTCGAAAACAATGGTACATAAGACTTTACTTTATGAAGAGTGAACCAAATATTTCAAATCTAAATATTATACGACTTAATCCATATGCCTGGTGTATAGTAGATTTGAGTTGCAATCTCATTGATTTCATGTCGTGAAATCAAATTGTATTATTATTGTAAAATAATAGAACATGATTCTACATTGCATATGCAAAATGGGTGTATTATAATGCATTACATTGGCATTATACAAAAAATGTTCATTCTAGTTGTCTATCTTTTGTCTATAGCTACCGGTACCAACGTAAAATATATATACCTATATATATATATATAATATTTTTTGTCTATAGAATGATTTTTCAATATGATTTCCCCACTAAGCAATATACAATAATATGCTCACTCTCCCTATCCATCTTTTTTTATAATTGTTGTTGCTACGTAAAATTTATTTGGCTGATATTTACATTATGTACAACAATTTCTTATTTGATTCTTTTTGTTGGGTATAACTATGTTTAAAAAGCTAACTAAACCATGATCCTAAGGAAATGTGCTTGTGTTTTACTTATTTTCGTTGTGTTATTTATTAACTTTTTATGGTTAGAATTTATGAACGGTGTGATCAAGAATGATAAATATTTATAATTCCTATATGTGTCCTATCTAGCTTTAGAAATAAATGAGCGTTACAAAAAAAATTCTCTATGATGTTCTATATGCACAAACATTGGCTTTTATTCCACTAAATTTTCAAAGCAAGCAAGTTAGGTAGGAACTAGCTTTTCAATCAGGAGGTTTAATTAATGCAAGTTCTTGTCATACCCATCAACTACTATGTCCATTTTACCACATCTTTTAGAATTAACTTTGAAACATTTTTTTTAAGGTTCATTAGAACTCCTGAACATTACGATTACTATACACATCATGCATGCATTATTATCATTTCAAGCATATTGTTTAACATATTCAGTCTGAAATGAATTATCGAGCTTTCAAGTCATAAATCAGACTATCGATCTCTAAATAGTTGCCTATTTATACGTTTAGTTGTACAATTATTGAGCCAATAGAGTGGAAATTTCACTGTCCTGCCATTCTACTTACAATGTAATATTATAAACTCAAGATTTTAAGAAAACTACATTAATAAGACTAAAGTAAGGAAACATAATCAAAAGCAAATAATTTGTATTGTTCCTCATTGTAGCTAGCCACCAACATCATCTTTTTGTTTGTGTCTTTAAACTAGCGAGACATTAAAAAAGCATGCAGCTTTTGAAAAATGGAGTAATCATTAATTAAAAAAAACATACCTTGTCCATTATTAGCATCTAGAAGTCTTTATGGATGAAAAGTTCAACGGTTTTTAAGTGTAAATCTTGTTTTTGCCCACCCAGAACTAAAGAAGACCACCAGTTGCTCGATTGTTCAGTTTTTCATGATCTTGGTCGCTAAGAAGTGCTTAAATTAGAAATAGCAAGTGTCGGAGTAAAGCATTACAAGTATATGTGTGCTTACTATCAGAAAGCAAGCCTATAATCCAAATAAAAATAATAATGAATACATTTCATACGTATGATCGCTTGCTTCTATCCTCGATCAGTCATATAAAACATGTAAATATTTCACAATTTAATTACACCAACCCTCACAATACATGTCAATCGTTTTTTTTTTTTTTTGAGCCACTTTCAACATAAGGTCGCTTTAGAAAGAAATTTGACCTCCTTCGAACAATTTGTACATGACTTGTCATGAAATAGAAGATGGATGGCTTACATAAACATATATGGGGATAACTGCAAGAATATGCCAAATTGCATTCATAAAAGTATATGTTGCATAAATATACTCACTTTGGATGACCCTTTCCATCTACGTTGCATTCTAAACTTTTCTTTTTATCAATGTGTTCGTTGTGTTATTGATTTGTATACATGGAAAGGTAAAACATGGATCATGTACCTTCTTGTTTAAAACAGTTATTGATCTTGTGTAAATAACGCTTGTAAAATAAGATCATGTTTCTTGTGCAGTAATAATACTAATAGCGATGAACATTTGCCAAAGGAAAAAATTCATAAACTATTTAAAGGTGATTAACATCTACCACGTATGTCATAGCCACTGGTGAGTTGGCATTCTCCTTATATTTTTAGTAGTAGGAATGATAGATTTTTTGAAAATAGTTGAATCCTAATCAATCCAAGTGGTGATATAAGCTACGGCCGAACCATTATAGTTTACCCACCAAATTATGGGAATTAATTTCAAATTTTGTTATTATATTATCATATATTAATGGAAAACAGAAAAAATTTGAGTATTCGAAATACAAGCAACAAAATGCTTCTAAAATCATTATGTTTGTTGCATTTCGAGTAAAATTAAGATGGGATCGATGAGCAGTTTCTGAAATTTTAATTGATTTAGGCAGCACAAAGGTCTTGTTGATTAACCTAACGCCTCCCCATGATAATTACTCAAACATTAAATTGATACAAAATTGTTAGTTTCTTCTATTGAATTGCAAAATCTAATGTAATGCCTGAAACATTACACACAAACAATTTACATTAGCAATTTAGATGAGCTTATACTTCTTTAGAAATATATTTACCAAAACTAATACTACTAAACCGTAGTTTGATTGGCATTATGAGAGAGGAATCAGATTAGATTCGGAATGTATAACTTGTGTTGTAAAGAATACTTACCCAATATAATATGGTGGTTACGACATAGTTAATAAATAACAAATTGTAAATTTATTATTATACCAACATGAAGAGGTTGTTAGGTCCTCTAATACAAACTTTGGAATCATCATTAAGGATTCTAACAATCCTAAATTTTGTTCATATGAGAGAGATGAGCAGTCGGAGCTGGTCATTGAACGCTTTGAATTAGAAAGTGGAAACTCGAGTCACGTACAAATGAATGCAAAGCACTGTGAATGCTAAACTATTAGTAATCTAGCAACAAGAAATTACTAAGCACAATATCCTCATTTATCTATAAGAGAAATGAAATTTTCTCATACCACAAAAGATTAACATTCCGAAGGGTTAGGTCTAATAGTGACAATTACTGCTCCATTGCCATTTTCAACAAGTAGGTATTGTCTTGCAACAGATTCAATTAGAACATGAGTTCCATCTTCTAACCAATATACATGGAATATATTACACGATATTTGAACTGATTCATAATGCCATACCTCATCAATAATTACCTATAAATCATTGCATTTTACATCGTCAAACAACATACCCATCTTTCCATCACTACCACGCTCCAAGATTGGTTTTTGATTTTAGACGGGTGCATTCAGCTTTTGGTTTTAAATAAGATGCACCATGGCGCCACTCTGGATTCAAAGATGAAGAGGTCGACGATTGAAATTGCACCTTGAGATGATGTAGACGTGAATAATATAAAGAGAAAGAGGCTCGGTGAGAAATTGCGCGTATTCCATAGTAGAAAAGATACTTAGGGTTTGTTATATTGGGGGTAATATTTTAGAAAGAAGGCTGCATGTTTGCTTCGCGGCCAGAGGGGAAATTTTGATTCTTTATTATGTAGTAGAGGCCTTATTTTTCTGCCTGTATAAATGATAATAGGGGATAAATTCCTAATTGGTCCTTAATTGATTAATAATGGAGGCACGTAAATTATTTGAACTTTAATGCTTTCATTTTGCGTAGATATATAACTGTATTGTTTTCAGTATGGCATGAATGATAGATTGTATGGGATGCGTACGTAGAAGTATATTTTAGATGTAGTCACATAACACGTTGATAAGATAGAATTTGCATGCTCGATTATAACTTGATCTAGATTTGAAGTATGGCGAGGTTTGGTACACAACTAGCCTCTGACATGGAATATTAACTAGGTTGGGAATAAACCGCACCACAATGCGGAAACTGCCCAGGCCAAGACAACAAAAATGGTGTGGAAAACCAAATCAGATTCTCTCTAAAGAAAACAGCCCAAACCGAACCAACTCGCAACGTAGTATTCCCTTTTCTTGAAAGTGATTTTTCAAAGGTTTAAATTCACCTCCACCATCTGTTTGAATAACTTTAAAACTACATCAAGTTTGTTTTTCAACATAATTGAAAATTTGTTTAACAGCATTGTAACTTTCAAATTTTTTTTTTCAAAAAATAAATCCATAGAAATCTAGAATAAACATCAACAAAAGAAATGTAATATTTAAAACCATAGTCAGTATCAATAGGTGTCAGACCCCATAAGTCAACTGCAACAAGTTCTAGTGCGGTACTGTACTTGGTTTTAGATTGTGTGAATAATGGCTTATGACTTTTTCCTGACTCACAAGTATATGCATGCATAAGAATTGTGACTGATATCAATATGATCATTATTAGGATTCATAATTCTCTTTACAATATCCATACTGGTATGACCCAGTTTTGCATTCCACAATTCACATGAATTAACATTAGAGGTACATTTAATCACATTGCAGGATGATTTGATATACCTTTTGATCTTCAGTAGAAAACTGATAGAGTCCCTTTATTGCTTTACCCTGCAATAAAAAAAATTAGTTAGAATGTCCTTGTTTAAACAACGGTTAGGATAAATTTCAAAATAGATATTATTATCATTTGCAAGCTGAGAAGCACTTATTAAATTTATTTATTTTTTTTTTTTTTTTTTTTTGAGAAACTCTGAGTATACTATTTAAGTAAAGTTTTCTAATACCTTGTATGTAAACATTCCCAGTGTGAGTGATAGATGTTGAATGACATTACCCATTTGAATACATTGTTTACCTCTGTATTCTTTGTTGTCAAGATTTAAATGGATGTGAGAATTTGTGACATGATTGGTTGCACCTAAGTTAGGAAACCAAACATCATCAGTAATATCTTCTGCTTTCATTATATCATCATTTGTGGTGTTGTCGGTCTGGATTCTTGATTCTTGCTCCAGATTTGTTAAATTTGAATCTATATTGCTACTCTTTTGATTGTTCTGACTTGGGTTATAGTTAGAGTCGAATCTGAAATAGCAATTATTGGCTGTGTGACCGAATTTTTCACAGATCTGGCAGCAAGGTCTGTTGTTCCTGTTCCACCTTCCACCTTTACCCGTGTGATTTCTGTCGAAACCCCCTCTTTGATAATTTTGGGTTCTTTCTTGATTTTCCCCTTTTTTGTTGAGATATAGTTAACAGATAAGTCTGCAACATTGGTTTTCTTGTGATCTATTCTTCCTTCATGGGCAAGAAGTGTAGAGTGGACATGAGGAGTGGGGTCCATGGATGATATTATAGCTACCACAGCCTCAAAATCATCATCTAAACCATTTAGAATGTAAACAATTTGCTCAGAATCTGGAATGCTTTGTCCAGATGAGGCAAGTAAGTCACAAATATTCTTTACCTTTAGTAGATATTCTCTCATTAACATAGTTTCCATCTTTATACTTTGCAATTTCCTCCTGTAATGCATAACTTTTGCAGAAGATTGTAGGCTGAATACTTTTTGTGCAATACTCCATGTTTTATATGTGGTCTTACACCCAATCAATTAAGGAACAATGGTTGGACTGATTGATGATAGAATCCATGCACAAAGAAGGTTGACTTGTCTTTTATAGATAGTGTATTCTCTATTCGTTATGGTGTTGCATACAACATCATATACAAATTGTTGAGGAATGACCTTGGATCCATTAATGTATTCATCAAGCCCATGTCCTTCTATGGTGTCTCCACTTGAAATTTCCATAGTAAATAGTTATTTTCATTTAACTGTATTGGTATGAGTTGATTTTGGGGAATTTTAATGATTTTTGATAAATTTCCAGGTAGACTGGTGACTTGAGAGGGATTTGGGGTTCTGGAATTGTTAGAAGTGAACGTGTTATTATCACCTTGAGAAATTGATGGGTGTAATAGCAAAGGACACAGAAGGCAATTTGGGAATTTGAAAAATCTTGAAAGGTTTTAGGATGGCAACTAGTTGCAGGAAAAACTTGTTGTAGTTCTTTCAGTGTGATGAACTTCGTTCAGACGATGAACATTGAGAAGATCAACTTCAGGAAATGGTGCTAAATCTTGAAAGATTTCAGGATGTCAACTTGTTGCAGGAAAAACTAGTTGCAGTTCTTTCAGTGTGATGAATTTTGTTTAGATTATGAACACTGAGAAGATCAACTTCAGGAACTGGTGATGGACCTGAATCGAGAATTGGTACAAATGAGCAGTGTATTTGAATAGAGAGAGCAACCAAACGTTTGCTGATGAGCAATTTCTTGGCGAGGCTCAGTGATCTGATTAATACACTGCACGCAGAAAAAGAAATTTTGGCACGTTCAGATGAAGAGATCAACTCTGATGAACTGTCACCGGTTGCAACCTCGTCGCAAGTGATGATGCTTCCCTGATGCGGCGATAGGATGACAACTTCGTAATGTTAGATAGTTAGCTCTAATACCATATTAAGATTTGTATCAAATATTTGTGAAGATTTATTTTTCGATTATTAAAGAAACAGTAATGTAATGAGATGAAGACTTTTGTATTGAATTTATTATGAGCAGAATGATTCATTGACTTGAACGATTGTAACGTATATAGTTGATGTTTGTAATAGATTGTATAATGCAGTATGGGACATGCCCAAATACAAAAGATAATAAACATAACAGAGCCGATACTTCGGTGTATTCATTTTCTAATACTACAACTATTCCGAGGGAAGTAGTCCTTCGTTAGGGAGGGAAAACTTTCCAGAATTTTTGAAAGTATGATAGTTCCACACAAATAGTCGGTTGAAAGTATAGAGTAAGTTGACTAGTTTAATATTGAGAAGTTGAGTTTTCAAACCGAAAAGAAAAAGTTCATTTTTGCAAAAATTTAGTCAACTTAAAACATGAATTTATTTGACAAACATTAGACTTAGTCAATTGAATCTTTATAGCTAGTCGACAGAATTTGTATTTTTCTAGTTTTTAAATTAAAAGTGCTATTTTTGATGTTTTTTGTATGTAGACTACTTCAAAGATATATGTATATATATATATATATATATCTCTCTCTCTCTCTTTATATATATGAGCGTTCCGGGGCACCCCTATTTTGCAGCATCTCTTCAGTGTTAGGGAATGTGGAATGCAGATCTTAAGGCAAAACAAACACTAGAGGGGGATGGATAGCGTTTTCGAGGAATTTACGAAAATTTTAAACTTTATGATCTATTATATGAATCACACACAACAAAGATGACCACAGACACAGAACCAAACGCAAACACAGATAAATATAAAATGAAGAAATAGGAAAGAACACACTGGATTTTATACTGGTTTAGAGTACTCCTACGTCCAGTCCCACGCAACGTTGGATTGCGTAGAGTTTTATTATTATCAATATCCAATTACAACCACTTGATTTCATGGCTACAAGGTTAACACCGCTCCAAACACTGTTGATTTCACGGCTACAAGGTTAACACCGCTCCCTTTCCTTGATTTCAGAGCTACAAGGAACACACCATTTCCCAAACACTTCGCAAATGATTACAACAGCCCTATAACTCTTCAATAGCACTTCAATTCGGAGAGTAGTAGATAGAGATTGAGTAAAGATGAATTTTGATGCGATTAGAGTAAAAATCGTCAAAGTAGAAGTGTAGAAATCAATCAAATATGAAATATTAGTAGTGGTATGAAGAGGGATGATGATGGAGAAGAAGAACTATGAAAAAGTTCGAAATCAACCCCAATTTATAAGATTTGAATGGTTGCAACGTTTCAGAAACGTTACAAATAGTGAAAAGATACTTCCTTTGAAAATTCAATTTTTGACAGTCGTATGTCGACATACCCATATATGTATGTCGACATATGTCATGTATTTTTTATTTTTAAAACTATTTTTCAAGTGTTTAATTATCTATATTATTCTGGAAATTCTTGAATCAAAACTTAATGATATAAATGAATATTCTAAAGTGTAAAATCATATGAAATCACAATAATATATTATATAAACATATTTATAAAATTATAAGGTTTAAAACTATAAAACGATAAAACTATATAACTATATATACTTATATAAACTTATATACATTAAAACTTTGAAACTTATATGTTTGAAATAAAAAATAACTTGAAATCAGAATTTGAACCTGGATTGCTATTCAAAGTCTTATATATAAACTAGACTCTATTATTATATTTTTCTTGAACTCTTGATATCTTGAAAACTTGATAAATTATGAATCTTCAAATTCTTCTGAATCCTGAATCTCTTGAAACTCTAAAACTGTACAGTCTTCAGTTTGGAAGTCCGGTATGCAAATCCTGCATATATATGTATATATATTATAGATAGAGGTGTTAGTATATATTTTATAATTAATTAATAATGATAATTGAAATAAGGTTGTTGTCATCAAAACTCCATTCTCCAACATTCAGCACCCCTAATCTACCGTAAGTTGCATTAGTCCAAATGCAACAAGATTTTGTAGATGTCAATCCACGTTTATATTATCATCTAGTCAAAATCTGAGCTCATTTCGACATTCGTAACATTTTCAAAATCATAGTCAATTATTCACCGTTCAAACATTTATTCGAACCATTACATTTAAACATCGAATATATTATTCTATGAATGTTGAAACTAAATAAATTTTTGGATATATGATAATATATATGGATTGTAACACCCCGGATTTTATGACAATTAAATATTCAATAATGCATATGTGTATATATATGCATAGACATAAATATATAAAATAAGAATACAATAATGATAATATATGATTGCATGTAATAAATACATGCATGGAAAAAGAAGAAAAGATTTATGTAAATAACAATGCAATGCATGTGTTAAAAAAAGAAGAAATCGGTTGCATGTAGTGTAATTATGTTGCATGCAATGATAAGAAAAAAATTAAAGAAAAAGATGCATGCAAACTAATAAGGTTACATGCAATGATTTAAATGAAATATTGTAATAAACATGAAAAGGAGGAATAAGAAATGAACAATCATCACCATTGTTCTAAGCCTTGTTAACAAAACCTAATTAGTCCAGTTGGTTAGAGCATGTGACTTTCATGAGAGTGGCGCAGGTTGGATCCCCGCAGGCGCCATGTTTTTATTTCAAATGAACGACTAAAATAACACATGTTCACAGGGGATAAATATGTATAAACGCACATATAAGGAAAATTATACATATAAGGAAGTATAGAAAAATATATGTGTATATGTATATGAAAATATACGGGTATATATATGCAAAAAAATATAAATACAAAGGAGAAATTCAAAATAAGGCTGCAATCAAAGAAATATGGTAAGAATTAAATAACGGCATAACACTGTTTGAATTTTGAAATTGAAATACAAGTTGTGCGTATATATATATATATATATACACACACACATGTAAAATGGTCATTAGAATTTTTGTATACGTATAAGAAGATTATATGTAAATATAATATTTAGATAAATCAAAGAAAGTATAACGGGATACAAATAAAAAACGTTAAAATGGTAAACATCTGCCCAAAAACGCTCGTGGGTCCCAGGGGGTCGACACACAAATAGGGGGGTCGACCCACCCCAGATCCGGGAAGATTCATTGATGAATCTGGTCTATATTCTTAACCAAATTCGTTGCTGACTCAGCGCTGCATTTACGATAAGATCATGAACACCTATAAATATACTAGTAGAGCCTAGCCTAAATCTCACATTTTCTGAGAGGCTGCCTAAGCTCTCTGCCATTCTTCTTCCTCCTCAAATTTCTTCAGAAAAATAGAATAGTTAGTTTAGAAAAATTCTGATTCAAGATCTGGAGGAAAAGGATGTATATTAATAAAGAAGGTGTTCAGAATTCTATTCGAACTAAGGTAAATTCTTGGATCTTGTCAATTTAATTTTCTCCTCTTTCTTCCCTTGTTCTTTTAGTTAAGAATTGTGGATCCATGGTTATTTTGGGTCTAAATCCAGTTAGGCGAAACATGGAATGCTAGATCTGGACTAGATTCATGAGTTGGAAAGAAATTAGGTGAGTGGATTTAATTTATACCTTTTGATAATGGTATATTTATCGTTTGACATTCCCCGTTAATATGCAATGTAAATCTGCTAGAATGATTAATTTGTGAAATGTAGATCTGCTAGAACGGTTAATATGTTGGAATGTTAATATAATGAAACGTTAATATGCTGAAATGTTAATATGTGGAAATGTATAAAGTTGTTAAAATATGTGGAAATGATTAATTTTGTATACATATATGTTCTAGTTACATGTTAATCTATGACATATTACGTACTTGAACCCTTAACTGTAAGAATTGGGATAATTACATGTTAATTTGTTAGAATGGAATAATTACATGATTCGATATTACATGTTATTTTAAAATGAAGTTAATTACATGTTAGGAAGAATATGCGACATGATAATCAAATAATGGACTTAATATGATATTAAGTATGACATGTAAAAATAGATTATAGTAAAATTTGGAAAGATTGAATATGCCTAAATTTACAGTAAATAGAAAACTGTAACTGCATTTAGACACGAGGCTAAATTCAAATTGTGGTAGAAGTCTGCTCGGAACCGCCTGACAAATCCAGCATCCACAGGTTGTTAATTTAATGTGAGGGGTCTAGTGCGTAAATATACATGTAACGGTGCTAAGACACGAGGTTAAGTCAACTTGTGGTAGAAGCCTGCCGGAACTGCCCGACAAATCCAGCATCCACAAGTAGTAGGCTTAATGTGAGAGTCAGTTCATAAACACACACACACACACATATATATATATATGTATGTATGTATGTAAATAACAGGATAAATATAATGGCATTAATTGCAATTAATGGAAATGAACAGAATTGAATGAAAGATATAACAGTAAAAGGATTGGAATGAACGGGGAATGATAATAACCCATTATAGTTAATTACATTAATGAGAATGTTATATAATAGGTAGGCTTGTCCTAGGAACAAGTGGAAACTATAACATAAGTTATAATAAATGGAAAGGAAACTTATTAGTAAACCTTAGTTAAGAGAACTAAGTTAATAAGCAAACAACGACAAGTTATAGTAACAGTGTATGATGGAATTATGATTAAATAAGAAAGAACTGGGTGAATATATGGGATGAAACAAGTTATATTTAATCATAAATAATAAGTCACATGTTAAACAGAAAAAAGGAGAATTGAGATGAAGCATACTTTAAGTAGAACATGTTATTGTAACTATGGAATTAGACAATGAATAATATTAAGAGATTGTAGATTACAGACCTTGGATTATAATCTAGAAAATAACATGTTATGGGCTTATTAATAAAATTAAATGGATTAAGTTATAACTGAAATTAATAAGCAAGAAGAACTTGGTAATTTGAATAAGAAGTCAATGTAACTGGGAATAACCAAGTTGAATGGAAATATGAAAGGGAAGAGCAAGCGTGTAATGAAATGATTATAATAGGGTCTAATAACACGTTAACCTGAGGAGCTTGGACCAGTCCATACGTCTGAAGGTGAATAACCCAACGGGGTAGATCACCATGGTGTCATGGGACACGAGGGAGCGCACGTCCATCTGATTATTCTGCTTGTTATGCATGATGTTCTGCTGATATTCTGTTGGCTCCGAATGACTGGAAGGGGTGGCACGTGGCATCCTAAAATGTGGAGGGTACTACTGGTAGTCCTCTGTGCTATGACAGTATTTGACTGTGCTCACAGAGGTTAGGTCTGCACGTATATACCCAGTGAGTATACCTTGATTGCCACGATAGTGAGCAATCAAAAGACCATAGGGTGACATAGGTGATTTGAAGATCCAAGTTGCCTTGTGACTAGGCTGGGTTACGACAATTTTATTACTGGTGGGTCTAACCATCTGTTGATAGCAAGTCGTTGGATACCTACAATCGACAGTCAGCGTGATACGTGATGCGTGATGCGAAAAGACGGAAATCTAACCCAGAAGACTATAGACCCTTTACTATCAAGGCTATGAGTGAGGGACATGCCAACTAGGATTTGTTGTTTGTTGTTTTCTCTTGGGCCAGGTCACTAGTTTTCAATTCTTTTTGTCTTTCACTAGTTCAGGGAGGGGTCAGGTGGGACCATAGCCACTGGAAATGCATACCTTAGCATCTGTGTATACATATATCTGAAATGCTCCCAACCAAGTTTTGTGTTTCTGATACAACCTTGTTGTGGGATTTGGTGCACAGTAGATAGGTGCAGATACATGCATACCACTTCCGGATGGTGTATCATAAAGGTTACGGCATCGAGTACGATTGACGATACGTACGTGAGAAATTCTAGATACATGCATGTCCACTCTGGATGATGTATCGTAGACTCTAGGGCACTACTCTATGATGGGATCTGATTCGACCGAAGGTGGCAGTCCATACGCTTACATAGCATGGCGATGACAGATCTATGCGGAACACAGCTTTGTTATATAGAGATCCGTACGTCACTCCGGCGTAGGATGAGGGACTATGTATATTTCTGTGGCATTACGGCGGAGACCGTGCGAGTGGGGTATCATGGGGTGTACCTTAATTTGGGGGTAGCTACATATATACTGTATTAGGTTAATCCAATGGAAGTAGATGGGTACGACGTGTGTGTAGAGTGCTGTTAACCCAAGTAACCTAAAAAATAAGAAAATGTAATTGAACGGTATGTATAGAATTATTTAAATTGTGTAGATTAATCCAGTCACCGGAACTTGTGTTTTGTACCCCTTCTCATAACGTACTCGTAGGTTAGATTTGTGGAAGAGATATGATAGTTTTGGATACTGGTTAGGCAGTATTATTATCCGGGTAAGGCTATATTTTAATTTTATATATTATATTTTATCCATTCCGCTATGAGATGTTTTCTGAGTTCCGATGTATTTTATATCTCTGTCTTTTCTGCAGGATACAAGATAAACCAAAACGAGTTTCGATAGATTAGAATTTTGAAAAAAGTCGGTCTATCAGTATTCGGGTTATTAAATGGATTGAACATCTACAAAATCTTGTTGGATTTGGATTAGTGTAGCTCACGGTAGGGTAGGGGTGCTGCAAAACAAGGGCACCCCGAAAAGTTCATATATATATATATATATAGAGAGAGAGAGAGAGACTATACGTACCACTTTATGTCTAATAATACATTGTAAGTCATCTTCCTCTTCTCTCCACCATGTTGATATCTTGGATAGTTGATATATTTTCTTCCAATAGTTGATTATATAAAACAATTCTTTGTAATTGTCACCATCAAAACATCAAACTACAAGGTTCTAACAACCACCACTACTGTGTGTCTGTAACATGCCACCACTTCATCACTTCACATGTCGCCTCGATGAGTAATATCCACCATGCAGTGTCAACATCATTGTATGATTTGAGATAAAGGATGTAATGTCGAATGGTTAATTATTGCAAAGAATTTGACTTGGCATAAGAAGTGAAAACCTCCTGTTCTTCTATTGAAATTTTAAATCCTATGTTCTTTATGCCAAAAAATTCCTAAAGTTTGTTCCTTCTATATGTTGTGAATTTACTAAAAATAAGAAGCTTTAAATCCATTAAGTACTCAGACATATCTTCTAATAACCATCTTAAATGGTTTCAAAATATATGAATACCTTCGAATTAAATTGTATGAATTACACCTTTACTTTTAATTTTTTGCATTAATAATGGAAAAGCATCGATATTAGCATGCAACACTACTAATTTCTTCCTACATTTAATGCACCTTGGTTAAACCTGTTAGGGATTGCGGAATAGATCGTTAAGGCAAAACAAACACTAGAGGGGGAGTGAATAGTGTTTATGAGAATTTAAACAAAATCTAAAACTTATGTGATATACTATATGAATCAATTACCACATAAACAATCACAAACACAGAATCAAACGCAAACATAAAGATAAACAAAAATAAAGTGTAGAAAAGGGAAGAACACACCAGATTTTATACTGGTTATGATTGCTTCTACGTCCAGTCCCGCACAACGCTGGATTGCGTAGAGTTTTATTACTATATCAATAGTTAAGTACAACCTCCTTGATTTCACGACTACAAGGGATACCACCGATTCCAACCTCCTTGATTTCATGGCTACAACGGATACCACCAATTACCCATCCTTGATTTTACGGCTACAAGGGATACCACCGATTACTTACACAACCCAAACAATTACAAACAGCTCTATAACTCTTTAGTTGCACTTGATTCAGAGAGTAATGAGTATAGAGTGTAGAGAGAAGAAGTTTAATGAAAACAGAATTGAATTCGGCAGAGTATAGGTGTAGAATTCATAAAAATAAGAAATAATAATGGTGTAATGAAAGGAGAGGAAGATAGAGAAGAAGAACGAATAAAAAATTCGAAATCAGCTCCTATTTATAACATTTGAAAGGTCGCAACGTTTTTGAACCGTCACAAATAGTGAAAAGACGCTTCCTTTCAATTTTGAAAAAACGACAGTTATATATCGACATGTACATATATATATATGTCGGCATATACATGTACAAAATTGAAGTTTGAATATTTTTCAAGTGTTTTGACATATATATGTATATAATTCTGAAAAAAAGAAAGAGGAGATGAAAGAGAGAGGCAATGACATGAACTATGACATGATAAGCATTCACATTTAATGGTCAAAAGATAGGACCTAGGGCTAAAAAGACTTAGTAGCTCATTTGGTTAGAACATGTGACTTGCATACAAGAGGTACAAAGTTCGATTCCCGCCAGCGCCATATTTGTATATTTTTTTCCAAAAAGGGCTTGTTAATGGCGACAAGTGATTTTCGTCACCTGCTTTCGCTACGCGTGATCCCTAAATTTGATCTCATCTCAATTCTACTCGTCTTCCTCTAACAATTTCAGATCGCTTGCGATCTGTAAGTAACCATCAATGATTCCATCTCGTTGATAAGCCATCTATCAGTTATTTTTAATAGATTTACTTCTGCAAATTTCAACGAATTTTTTTTGTTGATAAGCCACTTGTTTCAACCTTCAACGAAGTTTACTCACTTCGTTGATAAGCCATTAGAAATTCCTTTTTAATACCATATTCGAAATACCAGATCTAAGTTATTCCCTTAACTGATTTGTGAAAAACCTCTCTTCAGATCCTTCGGCACCAACACCGTATCATCTGAGCGATTGGCTTCGCGATTTCCTGACCTATCACCAGGTACCACGATGAATAGATGGTATTCTATGGAATTCATAAGCAGTTGGGTTGAAGACATAGCCAGTATAGTTTTGATCCTTCATCTGATTATACAAGAGAGTGGCGCTACTGTATATATTATGGGGCGTAGTGGGTTTCCTGCTTGCTACCTGAATGTTGAGGTTTCTTCTGGTTGAAACTCTTAAGTTTACTAATCACTAGCTCTTTTGATTAGTTGCTGAAATGTCCAAGGTTTTTATTTTACTTGCATTGATCTGATGATGGTCATTAATGGTCTTGAAGAGATGATTTTGCTTCTTTTTCTGATTTAAACATGATATAATGGATATCATATTTTGGTGTCTCTTCTATGGAGTGTGAGGTGCAGGGATGCACGTATGTGGGATAATTGCCTCGTCATGGGCTGTTATATGTTAGTTAGCTTTATAGTCACTTGTAATTTTAGTTTATGCTTTTAATTTGTAATGGTTAGTATGCTAACCTTTCTCTTGTACGTTTTTAGTAGATAATAAAGTGAACCTATTTTCAATATATATATATATATAATTCTGGAAATTCTTGAATTAAATCATAGTGTTATAAATAAATATTATAAAGTAAAAATCATATGAAAACATAAATATAAACTATATAAACATATTTACACTACAACAAAAACACCATATTACAACTTTAATTTTACAACGGTGGTAAAATCACCGTTGTAATAAATGTTTTTTACAACTTTTTTACAGAAAAGTTATAATAAACTTATTTTTAACAACTGTGTTATTTTGACAGTTGTAATAAAATCCTATCACAATTTTTATTTTTTGACTGTTGTAATAAATGATATTAATATTTAATAATTAATAATAAGCTTAGGAATCAATAATATTTATTTATATTATAGTTAATAACTAATAATTAATAATAAACTTGGGAATTAATAATAAACTTAGTAATATTTATATTTAATAATTCCATAGTAATAACTAATATTTGAAAAATTAATGGAATTCATATTATAGTTACTTTAATTTTATTTGTTAAATCTAATTTCTAACTGTTGTCTTTCAGAATTTTCGGTGAACTTTGGCCATGACACAAATATTTAGCCCCAACCCGCCAAAAACGAGAAGTAGCGGGAATGATTTCATTTAAGTGGGATCTCAAAAAAAATTAGCTCTAAAATTAGCGAACTGGTATGGTCTCGCGCTGACCAAGTCATAACTCACGCTCAGCAAATACGTTTTAATGGGAACGAGGGTTTCAGCGCCGCCATCTCTTTTCCAATCATATACGTCCTCTGCTCACTTCCGCCTCCTTATCGTGCTTTTCTCCTTCCTCCTAGCTGTCCACGATTTGATTCAGTTCGCTCTGCAATTTCATCCGCATCTCCCTTATCGTCGTCTTGCCGAACTTATCATCTTCCTTAATCGCCTATCGAGACCGATTTCAGCTGACCTGGAGTTGTTCGGATGTCGTTATGGTTATTGGGTGGACGTGTCGTCCTGGTGTATTTTGTATTGGTTGCGCCTTTGATTGGTGAGGAATATTTCAGTAATTTTGTGGGTTCAATTTTCTGGATTGGGGATTTTTGTTGTAGGTCTGTAGTCTATTCTTGGGTTGCTCCACCATGCTCAGTTTTCACCAGAGCGATGGCTTTTTACATGGTGGTCTTTGATGGAGAGTTGTGGGGCTGTTTCTGTTTATAATCCTTCGTTCCCATGGTCGTGCCATGGTTATGTGTATGTTACAGTCTATGTTTGTCTGTTGTGTAATTTCTTTTGTCATCTTTGTGCTTTGCCAACGTGATTTTGAGGTTAAAGTCAATGTCATTGTTCTTGTTTGGTGCTGTTTTGTGGTGATGAGGAGTCCTACTGACTATGAAATAGTGGTAGCTTGTTATATTTTATGTTTTAGGCTTAGCATTGGTAGTTCTGTCAGTCAAGTCTCTTCTGTTAGTTTGAGTCACTACACCAGAAATGCCAATTAGGCAGTGCTCATGGCCGTATCTAATTCGATTTGGCAGTGCTCTGGACCGTATAAAAAAATGGCGTCTCTGTTACTTACATACGAGCTTTACCCGTATCAAATTCATAGATTGATACGGCTCTAAGCCGTATCAAATTCTCAATTTGATACGGCTCATGACCGTATCTAATTTTCAAATAGATACGGCCATAAGCCGTATTTAATTAAGAATTTGATACGACTAATGGTCGTATCTATTTGAAAATTAGATATGGTCATGAGCCGTATCTAATTTAAAAATATAAAATAAAAAAAATACAGCAAGAGAGCTCCAAAATTAAAACAATTTGAATAGAATAAATATCGTGGAATTTACAGCCATCAAAAACAAGAAATGTCATAGAATTTACAACAATTTAAATGAGGGTATGAATTAAAACAAGAGATAAAGCAGATATAAATATAATTTGCACACCATTTCCTTTTTCTAACAGGCATCTCCTTAACTTCAGTGGTTTGAAGATCTGAACTATTTGTGTATTGCAAACTTTGAAATGCATAACCTTTCTATGTTGTTGTGTCTCCTAATTGAAGACAGGTGTAGTTCGCTTGTTTTGTTCCTTGTGGTGATGCTTGCGACTTCCTCGGTGTCCTGTAAACACAACTTAATAAGATATATGCAATCGATATTTGAAAGATAGAAGGTGTTATGGTGTTTACATATATGTAGTTAGTCATGGTGACGATTAAATATTGAAGAATGAAACAATAAAACAAAAAACAAAAAATATCATTACGTTTCTTAATAAAAAGGTGAGACACAAACATGGATGAAGTAAAGATCAGTAACAAAAAGCTAAAAAGAAATACCTGATAGTGGAAAGCAGTATTTGCGGCACAAAACCAACTTGTGCAGAGGAGTTTCTTTCTCATACATTTCAGTTCTTTTAATTCCTTGAACTCACGCCTTCTACAATCTCTGCAAAATTTCTTGCTCTCAAATCTGCAAGTCAATGAAATAATTAGTTTCTCTCGGCTATGGCAGCAATTTATCCTGGAATAAAAGCAGCAAACAGGGAAATTCCGGAAAAATGCCATAAGAAAATTTTATCTGACCCAATGTCACAACTTATTTGTCTTTTATACTTCTAAAATACAATTTTGACACCTAATATAATTGACTAATAAGAATGTGCAGCATACTATCGCAATTACTTGGTAATATAAGCTATGTTGCTGCATGTTGATGAAACCAATCATATTTCTACTGTATAGACAAATGCTTTGAAGGAAGAGAGAAATAGTAGCTATAATAAAAAACATAACACTAAACTAAAAATGTAAATATCAGTGTCAACAGATTATACTCTATTTATTTTGCTAAGAGAGCTGTTGATTCGAACATGGTTTCATCAGCAAATACAACATATTTTGCCTTCTCCAAAGATTCTTTATTGGGCAATAAAATATGAAGAATATCTTTGTTCATCTAGGACCATAATAACTATCCTTTATTGTTATTGCTTTACATATTACAAAATATGGCACAAGGTTATGTGGATTATGACAGCAGATGACAATAAAACCATGTATGTCATCCCTTTTTGCATCTTTTTAGATACCAATTTAGTATCAGAGAATGATATCGTCCTTTAAAGAGGGTACGATTTAAGGTTAACATGATCATCCAAACAAATGGTAACATTTACACTAAAATTTACGAAATGGTAAAACATTGGAAATTGTTTTTGCAGAATGCTGCTTCACTATATTAGTATATATAAAGATCCTATATATTCTACAGCAAAAGAAATAGATCCACTATTAGCAGGAAAAGTAAGCTAGACACTGCTGCGGAACACAAAAAAAATTTGAAGGTGCAAACAGGCGTACATAAAATAAATTCTACAGAAGAATAAAGTAAAAAGGACTCATATCTGCACTCATTTTTCTTAAGTGGGATAAATTTAAAGCCATTAAATTTCCTTGAAAAGGATGAATTCACATGAAGATATTAGGATTTGGGGGTGGACAAATTAAGTTGAAAATTCATGTTCTCTAATAATCCATCCTATTTCAAATGGTTGCGGGCAATGAAAAGAATTCACGAATGGTGAATTAGAAAACATACCGATTAAGCTTTACCATGAATCAAGACAATCCTCCAATAATTCCCTCACTTGGAAACCCTTCTACATGCAGAATGCATAATCAGCGTACAGACAATATATCATTGTAAACTATTTTCTGCATTCCAGAATTCTCGTTCCAAATTTTTTATTTTTTATTTTATTTTCAAATGAGCATTATGAAAGAATGGTGCACAGTATGTCTTATCATATAACAAATTTTATAGTTATATACCTGGCCCTCTTATTTTGTATGCTCTAGCGACTATTGCTTTATAGAATTGTGTTTGATCATCTTATTATCCACATTAAAGATACAAAAGTCCAAATTTAGTTATTATCTTCTATCATTTTGAGCTTGGGTTTATTTGTGAATAAAAAAATTAGAGACTTATAAACATAGCTTTTTATAATTTAACATGAGAAATGGAGTAACTTCTGAAAATAGGAGGGAGGTAAATAATTTATGAGATGAGTGGACATGTTATTTCATGTAGCAAATTTAATATGACAGCATAAAAGTCACTGCATCATATTATTGTCACATTCCATTAAAAGACATGTCTAACATAGGTGTTTTTCACTCTGTCGAAAAAGAAAAAAAAATGGGCGGCCATTTGAATACAAAATTAAACACAATCTAGACTGGACATTAGATCTCATTATGTTATGAATTTGAAATGAAGGGCATATCCCTGCGCTTTCTACATGTTTCAAGACAAGTAAATTGATTATAATGTCGGAAAACAAAAGAACTCAAAAAACACATAGTTTAATGAATAAATACCAAATTATTTGCTAATTGTATTATAAACAACAAACAAGTAGTTGTTTATTCATAAGAAAAAACCTATAAATAGCAATCGAACTGCTTTATATAGTTTTTTTTATTTAAGGCAGCAAGTTGATTGCTGTTTATTCTATTATTGGGAGTTATTTTCTCATTTATACATGGACACTTGAAGAATATAAGATGGGACAAAATCATATTGCAAAGACTCTCACGCTCGAATCAACGATCCTACAACATGAGGAATCATTTTAGAATATGATTTTGCCCCATTTCAAAGCATCTCCATGATGTAGTAAATATTTTGTTTGCACTATTGATTGAACCTTTGTGTCATAGACATAAATCTACATAGGTTTACCCATTAATAGTGGACATATTTTTCCTAAAGTTTAGGAAAGAAAATACTCACCAAAAGAATAGATCTTTTTTGCCTTTAGTCACGTCATATTTAACTTCATCTTCAGGAATTTGCTTATTTGAGAACTTGCTTTTGGTTTCCATAGAACCAGGCTTAGTAGGTGAAAGTTGATTCCATGAATCATGTGTTTTTGATGGACTTCCAAGAGAATGAATTTTCTGATCTGGTGAAGGAGTGAGCTTCTCTAGTACAATTTCACCTTATTCTGGTTCATCATGTTCAAGTATATCTATGATCTTTCTATGTTTCACTGTCGAACTCTTACTGTGTGAAGTTGACTCATCTGAATGTGGACTAATGCTCCTACTGTGCGACCTTCAAAAACTCTTGTCACAAAACCCTGCAAATCATTGAATCACGTGTTCACATGTTAAAATGAATTCTGTAACTTTAATTCTTTGGAAATTTAATCTCTTTTTTCTTGTTTTGGTCAACATCAAAAATAGCAAAATTTTAAGGTTTCATTCGAGTTTTGATCTTAGTTTCTGAGGACAGTTTGAGTTTAGTTTTATGTTGATCCAAATGTAAGTTGATCTGTAACCCCTTTATTTTTGCAACGTTGGTCTTCTAATTCTAACATAAGTTATATATATATAACACAAAATAACATACCATTGGATCTCATCGAACTCACATATGAGGTTGAAATCAGGGGTGATCCAACAATTGCATCCATATGTCACCTACTGTGTCGCCAATAAAATTCTATACAATTGAATAGTATTATACCCTTTTTGTTGATAACTCCTATAAAAACATTCAAATTTCTACTAGCCATTACAAACCCAAAATATCATAAAAGTTTCTATTGAAAAGAAATCAAAACAAAGCTTTCCTTTATGATACTAAGTGAAGGAATACAGTTTTGAGTATGAAACGGGAAATTAGTACGGCGAACTAATACAACTCAAAGACAAATCAAATAGATATGTCATTGGCTTCAATACCTTGGCATAGATGATAATTAAAATGAATATTTGGTTAATTTACTAATTCTTAACATATGATGTCAATAAAGGTGACCATATGATGATATAATGAGTATCATGTGAAATTGCCAAAATATGGAAAAGGTGTTTAGCCAAATTAACTGATATTGAAATTTGTAACTGTTAAAAATGACTAATATATTTTCATTTTGAATCAAGTCCAGCACCTAATTCTTCTCCTATGGAACCAATTCGTATAGCGTCTATTCACTTAAAGTACTATTATTTGTTTAACAAACACAAACGAAAATAACAAGTAAACTAGAATTCAACTCTAACTGCATACCTTGAAATGAACCTTGAAATTATGGCGCATAGGCTTGCCAGCCTTAAATTCGGAAAAAAGGCACAAATCATAAGTTTGGACGCGTCTAACAATAAAAAACATAGTTGAAACCTGGAGGCTAGGGTTGCTGTCGAGACTGGAAGTCGAAGGAGAGGAGGGCGGCTCAAAGTCGAAGGAAGCGATTGTAATTTTCAGATCGTTCTTCAGCAGAGGATTTCTTTTATTTGGATCGAAGAAATGAAATTTCAGGGATTCAAAGATTTGGGATTTTTTCTGTTTCGGCCAAAATGGTAAAGTGAAGAGGGAGAAACCAAGAAAGAATGACACGGAATGGAGAAATTACCAATTCAATTTGATACGGGTCTAAGCATAATCAAAATGAACCGATCCTAACCCTTGAAGATCTAGGGTAAGATTTCAAGTGTAGAAGGTGGTGCGGATTGGGAAAAAAAATTGATACGGCTTATCAAATTTGATACGGCTATAAGCCCTATCAAATTTGATAAGGCTTAAAGCCCTATCAAATATCCCCATCCCGGTGTGCTAAATTGGCTGTTTTGGTGTATTGAGTGTTCTAACACAAGCTTTAGATATAGATGGAACAGAATAACATAAACATTAATCTGCTTCCTTGTTTGTAAAAGATGTTAGTTTATTTGGAACTATTTTTAGAGATATTATATGGTTCTCATTATCGCTCAAAATATCATATTACCTTTTAGCTATTTCTAGTTGTTTGATTGAAAGGTATAGTTTAAGTTGATTCCTATTAAAAAAAATTATTGACTGTTTTGTCTAAAACCATTTAATTTGTTTTTTTGTTCCAGCCTATGAAGGATTGCAGGTCATTAAGTGGACGTGAAAGGGATCAAATTGATATCCAGTAGAAATTGACAGTGATGGGGATCAGATTATAGTGAAATGGGAATATGCATGAGGAGGTATAATGGCTGTATTTGCACATTGAAAATGTTTTTTTTTGAAATAATGCATTTTATCAACTTGGTATGACATTGCTGAATGAAAATAGGCACTTTTTTTTGTGAATGTAGAGTCGATGAAAGAGAAAAAGAAATCGAGGAACTGATGAATCAAGACTAGAAGTGTCGATATTCCTTTGAAATACAATGATACAGAAGATGGAGGCTCAACTTTTAGGCATGAGATGGAAGAAGATACTTGTCTCGGTCGAGGAAATAAGGAAAATGATTCGAGGCTTAATGGACTTTGTTGTAGTTGCTTTATGTACTTGAGATACTTGTATGATTTATAAAAAAATGATGAGAGTTTGAAAATTTTAATATATTGTTTTGGTTCATGTTTTAAGTTTGTATGATATCTTCAGTTTTGAGATAATATGTTCTGAAATGAATTCTTTTATTAATAATATATATATAATTTGTCCATATATTACAACTTTAAATAATACTTTTAATAAAATAGGTTACAACAGCTGTAATAAAGTTTATTACAACGGTGGAAAACAGTTGTAAAATATACATTTTACAACGGTGTCGCAATGGTGCAAAAAAGTTGTAAAAGATTTTAGTCTATTACAACTTCTTAATAGACGACGGTGGCTCCACCGTTGTAAAAAGTCTTGTACAACTGTTTTCCACCGTGGTAATATGGTCAATTTGTTGTAGTGTTATAAAATTATAGAGTTTAAAACTATTTAAATATAAAGTATATGAAATATAAATATATAAAACTTATAAAGTATAAACTTATAAGACTCAGGTTTAAAATTAAATTAAAATAGAAAGTAAAATAGAGAAGATAAAGATTGAAGATGGAATTTGAAAACAGAATTTGAAATTATTTTGAATTTGAACCTGGAGTGCTATTCAGAGTCTTACATAGTCTAGACTCTATAACTATATTTATCTTGAACACTCTTGAACTCTTGAATACTCATGAGTCTTGAATCATCTCTGAATTCTGAATCTCTAACATCTTTAAACTATACAGTCTTCGGTAATAATTCCTGTATATAAATACTGCATATGTGTGTATATATATATTTTAGACAAAAGTGTTAATATATATTTTATAATCAATTAATATTGAAATAAGGTTGTTGTCATCAAAACTCCATTCTCCAACAATCTCCCCCTTTTGATGATGACAACCTTAGTTTATAAAATATCATACCTGTATATACCTGTTGATGATGATTCTTCAAATACCCCTCTGTCTCTATGAATCCTATAAACTATGTCTATATTTTATTATTTCTCCCCCCCCCCCGGTATTATCAAAAAGAAATTCTAAAACTACTCCCCCTAAATCGTATAACTACCTAAATAAAACCTATAAGTAACTAAGTAATTTCTAAATCAAAGTAAAATACTTCCCCTAAGTCCTAAATCTATCTATATAATCGTATAATATGATTGTCAATACAAATCAATCAAAGTATTTATAATTACATATGTTTGATGTCACATATACAAACCAAACCAAATCAAAACACACCACACCATATGTTTTAATATATATACAAGTTTTAAGTCACAGAATTCAATTCAAACAAATCAATCAACCATACCAATTAATTAAATGTTTCTTGGAACTTCAACCCAACCGTCTTCTCCAAAGATTGGATCCTTCTTTATGACATCCCAATCTTCACCTTCTTTGGTTGGTGGAGCCTTTGCGAGATTGTTATCTTCATCTCTGAAAAGAGAGGAGATTAGCCATAGCATTGCATCAAAATGCTTCTCTTGTTGTTCGAACATCTTTATTTATCTTAATTCAAGATGAAGCTAGTCATGTAGAATTATAGAGAGGATATTCTTGAAAGAATTCAAGGGTTCTTCAAGATTTTCACTAAGATTATGAATTGGATTTGCCATGGATCTGATAAGAAATGAATAAGGAAGAAGTAGAAATGGAATAATGAATTTTTCTGGAAGAAATACGCTTAAATAGGGTCTTGAATTCATTGGATTTTGAAAGGACAAGAGTTAGTTATTTAATTTTAAAATTTGAAACAATTTGAAAATTTGGCAGTTATATGTCGACATATACATAAATGTATGTCGACATACCCTATTGATAATTTTGAATTTTTTTAAATTTTGAATTTTTTGAACTTATATTAAACTATAATTAATTTTAGAGTATTTACAGTAACTTAAAAACAATTTTAAACAAAAATAAAACTCCATTCATTACTTCATAGAAAGCAAATACATCCAACTAATTAAGACATACTAAATACGAGATTTGAAAGCAAAACATAAGCAAATACATAAGCTAATACATAAAGTTATATTAAACTAGATAGATTAGTTGTCAGGTGAGGAAGGTGTGATTCCAAACTTTCTTCCAATTCTGACCATGAACTTGGTCATTTTTAAAAAGTTCTTCTTAAGCTTCTTTTGATTGTTGGCAATTTTGACTTGATTTTGAACAATCATCTCTTTGGAAATGTGTCTAGTATTGGTTGGGCACTCAACACTTTCTAAAGAAGTTTCTTCTTCTTCTTCAACTTCTATTGGCGCTTGTTCTTGTTGCATTCGAGCTTGTTTGGCTTCAAATGTTTCATATGGTTTGAATGTGAGAGGAATTTGCATGAGATGAATGTTTGATGAGTCAAACACTTTTCTAGGTACAAACTCTTCTCCATGAAGATCAACTCCAAAGTATATGAAGATACGAGTGAGATAAACACCATAGTAGAGAGTGTTTTCTCTTGAGGACAATTCTATGGGCTTAATTTCATTTAAAATCATGTCGGTCCAATTGATAGTAAAGCCACCCATAATAGCAATGAGAGCCTTTTGGACTTCAAGAATTGAATTGTTGAGATTTCCGGAACGGGGAGTGATGGTATGTTGAAAGAGAAGGTTTAAGATTCTTGTTTTTGGACGAAAGAAGCGATTTTTGAACTCCATTGGAGCATCGTCTTCAAATATGTCGTGGTAGGTCTCTAAATCGGTTTCATCGAATTTGAAATCCGAAAAATCCGAGCCCGTGCTTCTACAATTTAGAATAGTGCCTAAGAGTTTGGCATAGAGAACAATTTGCGTGCCTTTGACGCTACTCCAAATTTGATCTTCGTTGCCTTCGTTAAATCCGCGATTAAGATTCGCATAGAACATCTTGATAAGTTTGGGATAACACACTTCGTCGTTATCACGAGAGTCAATTAGACTCAAGACTTCGTTGTATTGAAAGAGAGAGATAAGATCATAAAAGGGAAAATCGCTAAAGACGACGAAAGCACCCGTGTTAACCTTAGCATTTGCTAGATAGTTAGCATAGTTTTGATAGCCTCTTTATCATTATGAAGATAACCTTTGATGGTTTGGGTTATCGTCAATTTCTGAGATGAACTTGAGGAAGACATTGAATTGATAGTTTTGAAGAGAATAGATATGAAGAATATTGTTTTGAATTGTGAATGAAAGGTAGAGAGAATAGTTGTATATATAGAAACTGAATGGATATGAATGGAATAGGCACAACTTTTCAGACTTAAACGGCACCTTTTCAGACCTTATGAGTTGGTGAAAAGTTGGAGGGAAGTTTGAAAGTTTAAACCTTTAAAATTCAAATTTCAAAATTCAAATAACTGGTCAGATATGTCGACATATAGACATATGTATGTCGACATACGTATCTATTTTCAAAGGAAAATTGATTTTCTTGAAATGTGATTTAAATTATCGATTTATATTTTAAGTTTAACGATTTCCTGAAATAAGTCTAATCCTATCAAACATACAAACAATTTATTTTATTATTTTACTTGTTATTTATTATTATATTATTATTTTGAATTCAAATTTCATTTTTTTTAATTTTAAATTCAAAATAAAGCAAACAAACAAAGCAACCATTCGACCAAATAAAATTAAAAATTAATTAAGGCATACCCGGTTTTTAGATTCTTTTTTTCGAAATATTCTGAATTTCCGTAAAACACATATTAGAATTTTCGGTTTCTGGTTCTTCATCAGTTGATGATGAATCTGAATCATCTAACTTTGCTGCGTATGCTTCTTTCTTTCTCTTTCTCGATGAATTGTTGTTGTCTATTTGTTGTGTTGATTGATATGGACACATTTTCTTTATATGGCCTGGTTTGTTGCAATTATAACATCGACCATCATTACTACTTGAATTTCCTTGGTTATAATTTTTCCTTCTATATCTCAGAAATTTTATAAAATGATTTGTCATAAGAGCTGTTTCTTCATCATCTTCACTACTCGGGTCTGGATCATTTGTTGTTGCTTTTAATGTGATAGATTTCTTCTAAGTTGACCTATTTTCTTTTCTTTTATGTAATCGGACTTCATATGACTTCATATTTCCGATTAACTCCTCAATCTTTATTTCATTGACATCATTGGCTTCTTCAATTGCCAAAGTTTTTTGATTCTATTCTGGAGTCAATGAACTCAATATTTTGCTGACTTGATCTACTTCAGAGTAGGTTTATCCAAGTGCTGTTAATGAATGCACTATTTCTTGAAATCTGCAATACATGTACGAAATAGACTCATTCTCGTTCATTTTGAATAACTCAAATTGATTAACTAACATTGTTATTTTAGTTTGTTTAACTTTACTAGTTCCTCCATGAGTAACTTGTAAAGTTCTCCAAATTTCATAAGCAGTTTTACATACTGACACTCTATTAAACTCATTCCTATCTAATGAAAAAAATATATTCACGGATTTAGAATTACTCTCTGCAACAGTCTTTTATTCATTTGCCCATTGTGCAAAAGCAGTTGTAAGTTCAACAAATTCATTTTGTGTACTATTCCATGTGTCTAATCCTACTGATTGTAAATATATTTTCATTCTACATGCCCAATATGAATAATTACTACCATTAAACAGTAACAGTGGACTGAGCCTCTACGAAACAACTATTATTGCTACCGGTGTTGGTTGCCATTATCACTATTTTTCAAAAATCAGATTATGAATTTTTTGAAAGACCTTGCTTTGATACCAATTGTTAGGGATTGCGGAATGGATCGTTAAGGCAAAACAAACACTAGAGTGTGGGTGAATAGTGTTTTTGAGAATTTAAACAAAATCTAAAACTTATGTGATATACTATATGAATTAATCACCACAGAAACAATCACAAACAAAAAATCAAACACAAACACAAAGATAAACAAAAATAAAGTGTAGAAAAGGAAAGAACACACCGGATTTTATACTGGTTCGGATTGCTCCTACGTCCAGTCCCGCACGACGTCGGATTGCGTAGATTTTTATTACTATATCAATAGTCAAGTACAACCTTCTTGATTTCACAGCTAAAAGAGATACCACCGATTCCAACCTCCTTGATTTCACGGCTACAAGGGATACCACCAATTACCCGTCCTTGATTTTACGACTACAAAGGATACCAATGATTACTTACACAACTCAAACAATTACAGACAGCCCTATAACTCTTCAATAGCACTTGATTCAGAGAGTAATTAGTAGAGAGTGTAGAGAGAAGAAGTTTAATGAAAACAGAATTGAGTTCGGCAGAGTATAGGTGTAGAAATCATCAAAATAAGAAAGAATAATGGTGTAATGAAAGGAGAGGAAGATGGAGAAGAAGAATGAACAAAAAATTCGAAATAAACCCCTATTTATAACATTTGAAAGAATGCAACGTTTCTGAACCGTCACAAATAGTGAAAAGACAATTCCTTTCAATTTTGAAAAAATGACAGTTATATGTCGACATGTATATATATGTATGTCGACGTATACATGTACAAAATTGAATTTTGAATATTTATCAAGTGTTTTGATATATATATATATATGTATATATGTATATATATGTGTGTGTATATATATGTTTTGATATATATATATATATATGTATATATATATGTGTATATATATATGTGTGTATATATATATAATTCTTGAAATTCTTGAATTAAAACGTAGTGTTATAAAAAATATTATAAAGTAGAAAATCATATGAAAACATAAAGATAAACTATATAAACATATTAATAAAATTATAAAGTTTAAAATTATATAAATATAAAGTATATAAAATATAAATATATAAAACTTATAAAGTATAAACTTATAAGGCTCAAGCTTAAAATCAAATTAAAACAGAAAGTAAAATAGAGAAGATAAAGCTTGAAGATAGAATTTGAAATTATTTTGAATTTGAACCTGGAGTGCTATTCAGATCTTACATAATCTAGACTCTATAACTATATTTATCTTGAACTCTTGAATCTTGAATGCTCATGAGTCTTGAATCATCTCTGTATTCTGAATCTCTAACATATTTAAACTGCACAGTCTTCAGTAATAATTCTTGTGTATAAATCTTGCATATTTGTGTGTAATATATATATATATATATATATATATATATTCTAGACAAAAGTGTTAATATATATTTTATAATCAATTAATATTGAAATAATGCTGTTGTCATCAAAACTCCATTTTCCAACAAAACCTCATATATTATGCTGCAATTTCTTACCCAATAGGGATCGTAGTTGGTTATGACTTGTGATGTTCACATGTTGAGTCGATGGTTCAATCCCTTTTGACTTAATATTTGAACAAATCATATTCCAGAGTTGAATTCTTCATTTATTTTTATTCTTTGTTTGCATCTAAACAAAATGTAAAGATAAAAATGGTTAAATCGAAGGGCACAATTTTTACTTGTAAATGTATACAAAAATTCCTCAAATATTACAAAAAATCAACAAACATTTACAACTCATTCTATATGTATTTCTAGTAGAAAAGATTTCTTTTTCTAAATTTTGCTAACATGATTTCTAGATTTAGAGTAGGTTGATTGTATGAAAAAGCAAATAAAAACCATTAAAAATAACTATAGAGCTTAATTTGATACGTTTTATTACTAAGGATGAGTTTGAAATTATTTCAAAATAAGGATGCGTCGTTAATTACCATAATATGATTCATTCTTCAAAAAAGGATATAAAAGAGGGCTACTAGTCATTTTCCAAACAATTATGATTGTAAACCCCATAGAGACCCTAAGACTGAAGAACATATTTTTGTAAAACTAAGTACAAAGGAAATTAAGTTCCAACATGATAAAACTATAAGAAAATCTTTGGTTAAAAATGGTACTAAAAAATCTTGATTGTTTTAAAACTAAGACCTGACTTTAGCTATAATCTGTGAGAAAAAAATTTGAAGCTCGCTATTTTTCCATTGTGTAGACTAGTTAATCCACTCACCATAAATTTGAAAGTTAAAAATATTTTATCGTTATAGGTCTAAACTGGAAGATTTAGTAGATAACTTACTTAAGGTCCATTAAATTATTTTAGGAATAAAAAAATTAAGTTTTTTTGGGCAAAGCATAATCAAGTTTAGACCAGTTCCATTTGAACTCAAGTTTTTACTGAGTAAACCCAGAAAAACTAAAAAAACAGGATGAACACAGCGTTTTACTAAATTCACCCATGTATTATTAAAAAAAAAGTCAATTTTAAGAGATTCTTTAGTATACCTCGTAGAGCCCCTATGAGCTACCTTTATGTGGTACACTAAAGAATATCGTAGGACCCCTACGAGATACAGTAAAGAATCTCATAGGACTCCTACGATATACACTAAAAATTAAAAAAGAAAAATTGCAAAGCAGAAGCAGTTTGGTCATCGTTTTTTCTTGGTTTACTCAATGGCCTCAACCAAGGTCCATTAAATTACTTAAAGTCCATTAAATCTCGCAGTCCTCCTAGAATGGTGTGACAGTAGCGAATTTGCAACTCTACTCAATGGCCTACAAGTAGATCTGACCTCGATTCTACCCAAATCAAGCAGAAGACCGTCAAGGAGAAGCATATATGAGGTATGAGGAAGTAGATTTGAAGCATTACAATTCATTTTTTTGGTGATCTACTGTCGCTATCCCTTCCTCAATTTACATACCAGTGAGTCTTAAAGTCATCGGCAAGCACAGGAGCATCAAATCTGAAGTTTTCCAACAGATTTGTTGTCACCAAGCCGCCATGGAAGAGAATGGGAGAAACCCTAGTTTCGATTGAGGGAAAGTATTAGAAAATGAATACACCGAAGTATTGGTTGTATTATGTTTATTATCTTTTGTATTTGGGCTTGGCCCATACAACATTATACAATCTGGCAAATTCTATTTGAACCCAGCTTAATGCTGAGTAGCCCCCTAAAATTCCACAAAACAAGTAAATTCGTCATTTTGCTGAGTAGTCCCCTATTTAATTAAAAAAAAACAATAATACCCTTACTCGTAGTGGCTCTACGTGGTACTGTAGGAAACCATGCAGGGCCACTACGTGGTTCCTAGTCATACCTCGTAGGGTATGGTTAGAAATCTAGTAGTGGCTCTGCGTGCTTTTCTACAATACCACGTAGAGCCACTACGACGTAGACCGAAAATTTAAAAAAAAAATGAAAAGGAGCAGTCTTATCATTGATATTTTTTATAAAAATAGGGGGTTACTCAGCAGTTCTCTGTGTTCAAATAGAATTTGCCATACAATCTGTTACAAACAACAAATATATAAGTTGCAAACTTTCAAGTCTGTAATTCATTCTGTTCTTAATAAAATCAATCCAAAAGTCTTCATCTCATTACATTACTGTTTCTTTAATCAAAGAATAAATCTTTACAAATATTTGGTACAAATCTTAATATGTAGTACTTATAATATTTACCACTCTTCGTGAAAGAACTACAACTACTCAACTACTACATTAGCAAGCATATCTTGGATTTCAAATAGCATTTTTTACAGCTTCTTAATCTTAATCTCTTGTTTAAGTCACATCTTTATAATCCAAGTCTTGTTAAAGATTTTAAGGCATGAAGTCATGGTCGGCAACTCAGGAGGTCCGTGATACATACCCCTCCATGTTAAGAGAGTGTGCTGTTTAAATCCAAAAAGAGTTTGGAATTAGACATAAAATCAGAAGTTCGAACCAGTATAAAAGTATTTGCCTTCAATAAAATAATTCATATTACTAGATCCATAGCGTCTTTCAGTGGTAGTAAGGTTTTTGTATTGTTTTGTGTGATGTCGACATTGATTATGACGATTGCTGGTAGTAGCAAATCTATAGAGCTAGTTATTAATCCAAAAATGCTAAATATAACCAGCATTATTCATATTATAGAAACAAGTATATCCTTTTGTCAAAGTCTAGTGGTCCAGTGGTTTACGAACACCATGAGTTGTTGCATGTAGTTTGCAGTGGCACAGGTTCGATCCCCAGCGGCCACAATACCGAGACATAGTGCACGGCCACTCTAAAACCGGCTGAACCAAAGGGCATGGTAGACATAGTCTTCGTGTCCCCAATGTTTTCGTCAAAGTCTAGTTGTCCAGTGGTTTACGAACACCATGAGTTGTTGCATGTAGTTTGCAGTGGCACAAGTTCGATCCCCAGCGGCCACAATACCGAGACATAGTGCACGACCACTCTAAAACCGGCTGAACCAAAGGGCATGGTAGACATAGTCTTCGTGTCCCCATAGTTTTAATACCATTAAAAAAGACAATTCCATGTTTATAGAAATGGCAACCTCTTTTCTGCCGCTCTTCACGGCCAGACCTAATCTCTCCTCCAGACTTTTCCCCTCTCAAATCAACCTTCACCTCGCTCCTCCAATCCAATACAGACAGCCAACACCTTATCCTCCTCCGGAACCGCCTCCGACACCGATTCGCCGCCGCCTCCCTGTACTTCTCTCCAAGTCGTCGGTCCTCCTAACAAGAAATGGTCTTCCCTTTTTGAATCAAAGCCTCGTAATGCCGGAACTTATTCACCCCCTCCTATGAAGCTTATCTTCAAAGGTAAAGCGATTCTGCCAACAGATCAAATCATTGACGCAACAGAGGAACAGTGGAGTGGTTACCTCATCGGCCACTTTCTGGATCGTCCGCTTCCTTATTCTGTTGTCACAACGCGTCTGAAGAAGCTCTGGAATCCTTCAGGGGGAATTAAAATAATATCGACAGGTAGCATCTTCTTTTTCAATTTTGATAAAGTTGAGGACCGTGAGAAGATTTTGCAAGCAGATCCAGTGCTTATTCAGAACAAACTATTTATTGTGCGACCGTGGGCGGCAGATTTGGGAGATCTGAACAAAGCCTTTAATTCAGTTCCGGTATGGATTAAATTATCAAACTTGCCATTAGTTTATTTGACTAAAATCGGAATCTGTTATTTGGCTATGCGTATTGGAAAATTTCTTTGCATGGATCTATCAACAGAGAAGCTTGATAGACTAGAGTATGCGAAATGTATGGTCGAGGTTTCTCCTCGTGATGAGCTTCCCTATAAATTCCCGGTGTTATTACCGGATGGTAGTGAGCAGATTGTGTTCGTCTCCTACTTGTGGCGGCCAGCAATATGTGTTAAGTGTAGTAGCTTTGGGCATACCACTTTAAAGTGTATGAAGGACAGGGATCAAAATACCAGTAGAAACTCAAGCTCGGATAACGTTAGAATGAACTCTACATCAAACGGGCACGTGAGCGAACTAACTCGAATGCGAGCACTGGACCTAGTAAGGTCCGTCCAAGTTCTGAGTGGACGAAAGTAATGGGAAAAAAGATGGAAAGTTCGGGTAGAAATTCCAATTACTGTAAAGAGAAACATAAAGTGATGACAAGTGAAGGGGAAACAAGTAATGGTAGGTATGATGTGCTTTCAGCCGTGCAAGAGGAGGATATTCTGATTGATGAAAACAATGAAGGTGAAGAGGGTGAGATAAGGCAAGTGAGCGAGCTGCTTTCGCGTGTTTTCCCACCTTTTGAGAATGAAACTGATAGTGCAGGCACTCTGCGAAGAGCTTGTGCTAGTAGTATGGCTGATGCCATAGTTGAAAACTTTGGTCCAGAGAATGCTTATTTGCATGGTACGAGAGCTTCTGATGCTTGTTTAGGAACTACTTCTGGTATTCCTAGTTTGCTTGAAGCTAAAAAGGTTGGTGCCGATCTAGCTAGCGTCCAAGTGAAACCAAAAGATGGTGAACAAGTTCCAACGGTCAGCAAGGAAGAACACAATTTTGGAAATGGGCAAAATGATGTTGTGAATGAACTTGGCAGCTTTTTGCAAACAAATTTCGACTGTGCTAATGTAAGTGAAAAGGTGGGAAAGCAGCACACTGATGGAAAGTCAAAAGACAACACCAAATATCAAGATAAAGGGGAGCGAGAGAATATAGAAGCACTGCGTCTGGATATAAACATTGGCAAGTTAGAACCGTTCAACGAACCATGCTCGTCCATGTCTAAGACGCCAGTTTTCAAACCGGGTTTCTTAAATTGTAGCAGCAAGGAAAGCACGACCCCAGATAGCTCAAGGGAAGGTAAATCTTCGAAAGCTGCTTGTAACAACAGTCCAATAACCCCTGCTTCTGGAACCAAAGGAAGTGAAAAATCCAAGATTAAACCGGGTCCGTATGATCACATTAAACCTCCTCCAGGTTACAAAGCGCCTCCGGAACAGATCGTCAACACACCAATCGCGGTTTCAACGTCTGGTCGTACGTTGGGTAGTACGCATATGACCAAAAGCAAAAAGATTGAGCTTCTCAAATGTCTCGACGATGACATGGGCTGATGTTGCTGGTAGCTTCTTTCTTTCGCAAATCTGCATGTCATAATGTATTGTTTGTTTAACATGTTATAGAACTGTATGTGATAATTGTATGCTTTTGGATCTTTAGGATGGTTTCTTTCGTGTGTGGAAGAACTATTAGCTGATATGTCAATTACATATCACCTGGACTGATTTGTACTTTTTATTTTGTGATAAATAAAAGAGTGTTACGGATCACTATAAAAACCGGTCGGCTTTGCCAAAAAAAAGTATATCCTTTTAAACTTACAATATTAATTTAATATAGTATTCTAACTGTAAAAATGTGTATAAAATAAACAAAGATAATATAATAATAATGTTGCTGGGTTTCCTAGTGCAGCTAGAGGCTCGAGAATGGCTGTGTAGGTGGTGGTTTCTCAATGCGTTGTCTTCTTTATGAGAAATGATAGCAAAATGCTAGATATATCTGGCATTTGTTATAATGTAAAAACGAGTATAGCACTAAATTTTCAAATGCTTTTTATAACTGGGATTTTATGAACCATAAAAATGTGAATATGATATATTTTGTAAGGCTAGCTTATTTTAACATCGCGGAAAGCTGAATATAACATCGTAGTATAATAGATTTTTAGCTTAATTTAGCATTTTTCGAACGGTTAAAACGAATTTAGCTAATCCATTTGATGCTAATTTAATTAAGTTTGCAATTTTGACTCATGAAAGTAATTTTAGCAAAAGAAATTTCCTATCTAATATTGGTCTAACCTTGCATTTTTGGTGTACCATCAATTTTGTTTTGTTTATGATGCTAGCGTACTGCGGAAAAGCCATCATTACAGAATTCAGCGAACGGATGATGGCTAACGGCGTGGTTGTGAGATTTGATCCACTTAAAGCTTGCACTCTTTTAATTGTGTGTGGAGTCACCGGGGATTGAGGATGACGATAAAATGGAGCAGGCTATATGTCCGATGCAGTAGTGATGATGGATGATGAAGCTGTGCGATGTAGGTGAGATCAGATGGTCCATTAGATGTTTAGAAGTGATTCAATATACGATTTGAAGTTGTAGAATGTTTCTTTTAGCCTAAATTTTGAACCCTAAAGTTTGGATCCTAGACGTTTCATGAAGTTTGTCTTTTGTTGTTTCCCTCCTCACTGCATAGGCTACTTTGCTTTAAGGTTCTCTTTGCTTATCTGCCTTCTTTAGGGTTGGGATCACCTGGACCAGATTCTCTCTGGTCCGGTGTGCCCAACGAATGAAATCACCCCATTTTGGGGTGATTTGCACATTGCCCCCCTGAATTATCCTCGAATTTCAGCAGGCAATGTGCAAATCACCCCAAATGGGGTGATTTCATTGGTGCGGACCACCGGACCAGGGAGAATCTGGTCCAGAGGATCCGCCACCCCTTCTTTATGTACAACCCTATTCAAAATTCAGCATTTGCTATATTGAATTCGATTTGACTAAGTGCTTGCTGCTTTTCAAATCACTGATCACTATGTACTTCCTGCTTCTTCTTTTTTCTGCCTGCATACCAGGGAGTCATCACTGCCATTGAATAAGAGAGTGAGTTTGTTGACACTTTTTTAACGTGTGTCACCATGACATACTAACGGTGTTAGTGATTGTGTGGCAGAGATCAAAAAGGTGGAATTCAGGGGGTAATCATAGCCTTACACCACTAACACCGTTAGTGATGTCATGGTGACCCACGTTAAAAAAATGTCAACAAACTCGTAGTAATTGAATAAGGCATGGTACATCCAAACAATGATAAATAATAGTGAAGGACGGAGACGGAGGTCCTATGTGTCTCCTATGATAAGTCGAAATCACAACAATCTTAGTACCATATTGAATCCTTTTTCAATGAATTCAGCTTTTAAACCAATAAGAAATGTACTACATACACATTACTGTAGCTGTCCCTTTTTCTCTGTATACATCAGAAGTGAAAGATAGATTACAGAAGGTTTATCAAGTACAGATAATCAATACAAAATCTAAATATATGCAGAGCTTTCACTGCTCCACAACTGTTCCCATGACCTCATTATGCAAGTACACCGTAAATGCATTACTGTAGCTGTCCCATGACCTCATTTTCATTCGTAAATGCATAATATAGTACCTGCTGTACATAAACCAAATACATGTAAGTAAATATATATGTATATATAGAAATTGTATAGATGGTTAAAGCTGTAGTTTGATGAAGCAGCAAAATGGTCGTGTAGTAAAAAAGCAGCACCATGTACTGTGTAACTATTATGATTGTTGAAATTTTTTACATAGAAATAATTGGAGAATTGATTAACTGAATAGACGATCCATCTTCACTATGTTTGTGTTTTGTGATAATGAATTCTGATCTAATATTTCATTGTCTTCTCTAGAATTCTTCTATGTCCATTTTTTGAACTAGTTTTGAAACTGATCATCGATGCATCTGTCTTACTCATATATAACCGATGTACTCATGATGTATCGAAGAACATAGAAGAACAAAGGAGAGATCATTAAAATTATCCACCTGCGTATATTGTTGGCAGAGCAAACTAGTTGCGCTATAATGATAACAGTGCGCGTGTGTGTAGACACGCGTGTGCACACGAAGACACACACTGACCGACCTTTTGTGCACACTTATCTTGAGGATTCAACCTACTTGAGATTTGTTCATTGAATGGAGTGAAGTTTCAGCTGAATTAAGACAGTAGAAGAAATGCATAATTAAGAATTTAAAAGGAGATGAAGCTAAGTTTATAAAAGCTCAAACAGTGATATTAGATGTAAAATAAAAGCACACACTAGTATAACTTATACATGCGAACATTCAATGTATTAGTATACTTTTGTTAGTTGTTAAAGCTACAGCTGCTATTGTACACTACTGTGTTAGTATTGCGAAACTATTGGTTACCGTATTACAAGTTTTTGCTCACAACCTATGCACCATGATTTTTTTTTTTTTTTTTTTTTTTAATATCTTTTTTATTAGAAATTGTAGTTTGGATGGTATGTACCATACTACCATGGCAAAGAGATCCAGCCGAATCGAACTCATGACCTCTTGTATTTAGTCTCAACGTCTTAATCGGTTAAGACAATGATGTTTATCAATGCACGATGAAAGTTGGGACAAATAATTCTATAATCGTTTTGTTTTTGAAACAGCAATAACAGCTAAGTCGTTATTCTCAAATAAGTTGGATCGTATAGAGTTTGAATCATGATAGATAATTAAGCAAATAAAAATAAAAATAAAATAGATAATAAAAAAACATGATAATAGTAATTATAATAGTAATAGTTATACTGATAATAGCAGTAATAGAGACCGTCTTAAGCTCTTATTCACTAGTCTTATATATATATATTCTAAAACTCATAACATTGCCGTTAAACCTACGCCGAGCTCATGGCTTCAGTAGGTGGATCACTAGCTTTTACGCGCTCATGTCCAACACCATTTCATCGGATATATTCCAACCCCTCAAATTTCTTTTATTACTTCCTCACATGTCATCTTTGGTCGACCTTTATTTTTTCATTGAGCATTCAATACGGTCTATAATTTTAAATTATATGTGTGGCTTGAAAGGCCTTTGATTGAGATGACAAACGATCTTAAGTGGTTTTAGAGTAATTTCTCCTAATTAGTGTTATTCCAAGTTTGTCACGCGTATCACATTTGTAATTAGGTCTTCTCTTATATGTCTATAGCTCTATCGCAGCATATGCATATCTACAATACTAATCATGTAGAAGTGTTGTATTTTTATAGGCAGAAATGTTTTTTCAACCGGCGTATTATTAACCGGGATCCTGCGGAAATAATATTAGTCGCACGATATTTCTACACCCCCTGAATTACACTGTCTAATTACTGTTATGCCCCCCGTATTCTGCTGTTTTCCACTGCCGCACTTTCTCACCGCTTTTGAGGTCGGTCGGTCTAGCACCTTCCTTTTATAGGTCAACATTTTGCACCATACAACATCGATTTGTTTTTATTCTGTAGAACTATCCTTTAAGCTTTTGTCGGACTTTCATGTAATGGAGAATGTTAGATACTGATCTCCATTTCACTCATCCCGCTCGACTTCTAAAACAAACATCTTCATCAATCTCACTATCACATTACAATATTGATCCTAAATACCGAAATGATTCCTTCTTGAGTGCTACATGTCTAGCTATAGTGATAACTTCATCCTCTGATCTGACACCTCTGAACTTTCACTTCATGTATTATTATTTTAGTTTCGCTATGGTCAAAACCTTTTGATTCTAATGTCTGTATCCATAACTCATGTTGTTTATCAACCCTTATCTTGCTTTCATTAATTAGCACATCATCATTAGCAAAAAACATTTACCAAAGGACGTCATCTTGTATACCCTTCATAACCTCGTCCATGGGCAGAAATGTAGGGTTTCAAATCTTACCCTTGATGGTACCCTATGTTAAGCGAAAAGTCGCAAGTTTCATCATAACATGCTCTAACACTTGTCACAACATCATTGTACATATCTTCAATAAGGACAATGCACTTTTTTAGGAATTTGTTCTTTTCCAAGACCTACGCATAATATTTCTCGGTACTCCATCAAATGTTTTCTCCAAATCGATAACTACCATATGATGATCCTTCTTTGCTCCCCAAATCTCTTCTTAAGTTGTCTTATCAATAAAAACCACCACTATGTCAACCTCCTAAGAGTGAAACCAAATTGATTTATTTGAAATATTTGTTATCGTTCTTAACCAACGTTCTGTGACTCTTTCCTAATGCTTCATTGTATGATTCGAAAGCTTAATGTTTCTTTAGCTTGTGCAGCTTTGAATAACTTTTTTTCTTAAAGATTGGAACTAACATGTTTTTCCTCCACTCATCTGGCTTTGTTCGATTTGAAAATAGTGTAGAATAATTTAATCAATCAAGTTATCCTTGCACCTCGAAGCCATCTCTACACCTCGGTCGGGATGTTTTTAGGCCCTTCCGACTTACTTATTTTAATCTGTTTTAGTGCCACTTTTATCACAGACTCTAGAATTCTCCGAGAAAAAAAAAATATTGGCATTATCACCGTAGCCATCTAGCTTGATCATAATGCCATCACCTTCTTCATTGAATGGCTTATTGTAGTGTCCTCTCCACCTATTTTTTATCGTCCTTCATCTAAAGTCTATACTCTCATTTTTGAGGTATTTAACTTTGTTGAAATCACTTGTCTTCTTCTCATTGAGCTTAGCTATGCTAATTTTTTTATATTACATGGCTTGTTGGCCCTGCTATTTCTGTCTTATCAAACAAGAGAAAATTGAAAATTATCAAGGCAAGAAGTCCAGATTATCGGTTCGAACGTACAAATATCAAGTATAGACATGAACTTGAGATAATGGTCAAGCAGGCCCAACAGAACAACAACCTGGAGTGCTCTAGGTATGAATCGATACTCATGAGTGAAGGCATCAACACAGATTTGGTATATATCTTACATGAGTTCGAGTTCAATTAAGATTATCCAGGAAATACCAAAGGATTATACAAACCAATTTCAGAAACAAGACACAAGCACATAAGGGAGCTCATCCTGAAGATCGTATGTTTAGAAGCACACACGAATCAAATCGGTATCGATTTAAGCACATATGGATTGGTACTGATCTGGTCAAGTGCTGGGCTGTGGACCCATATTTTAATAACAATGTAGTCTTCAATGTGAAATTACCCTGGTGAAATTTTAGCACAATCTAGATTCAACTCTGCCTATAATAATCAATTTATAGCAAATTAAGTGATTCAAATCCCAAAGTGGAAGTAGACGATTCAGAATCAAACCACCATGAATCTATTTGTTTAGTTTACTTGTTGTCTCTATGTTTAATTTTAGTTTCTTAAATTTCTTCCTCTACAATCCTTATCTTGGGTGTTTGTACCATTTTCGATGCGATCATTTTGTGCTTTCATTAAGAGAGAATTCTTAGTTGCCTCTGGATCTCATTATCTACTTGTGGATATCTGTATCCGTGAGATAAGCTTCGATTCTCTCCTTTATGTTTCCTTATTACAATGTAGATTTGGAAGATAGTCTACGGAGAAAGCTTTCTTCTACCATGGATATAAAGAACAACGCTATAACTTAACGTGCTACAACCAATGTAGATCAGGGTAATATTAGCGTCCAACAAGAAATCGAGTTGTGCTTAACCACTTGAATAAAAAGAAGAGAACCAACACCTATTGACTATGAATCTGAATACTTATCTTTAATATAGAATAACCATTGAGGCCAGCACCACGTGTAGAAGAATACAGAGCCAGAAACTTCACACATGAAAACCATGCTAATTCTAGCAATAGTGGTCGGATCGATACTGATCCATACACGTGAATTAGTATGGATCCGACTTACAGAAGGATAAGACCTTTAAGCGATAATGTCTTGCTTCCTACTCTCCTACGATCAACTGGGAAGTTAGGAACTGGGAAATGTTACTGCTCCACTCCAGAGGAATGTTGTCGAAAATGCTATTCAGAAGGTTCTCCTAAAGCAGCGAGAACCATGAAGACTCGATGTAGATTAAAGAACTAAGACAAAACATGCCTTCCGACATGCATCAAAGATTAAGACTCTAGACACTACGATGATCATCAGACCAATCATGATGGAAAGTCAAGGGTACTCCAGTGAGTATTAGGGAGTTATCTAAAGACACATGTAAGGCACCTAATTTTTGGAAAGCATTATTCAGAAAATTTAATTTGGATAGATTAGATAAGAATAATGTAGTACGATATTGAGATGAGATTCATACATATCAAATAATATTATGGTCTGACCCTAGTGACCAATTAACCTAATTAGACATAAGAAGAGGGTTTATGTGAATAGAAAAGTGTGAAACACATAGCCTCATATACATACATAAACTTCCACTCTTTTATCCTTTTGTCGTCATTTCTCAAACTTACGCAAATCTGTAACGGAGGTCGATCACACTACAAGAAAAATGCCCTATTGCAACTACCTATTTGCAACAGGCACCAAAAGACAGTTGCAGTAAATGAAGTTTAGCAACAGACCTATTATAGCAGTTGCAATAGATAATATTTAGCAACAGGCCTTTTCTTTCTGTTGCGAAAAACATATTTTTAGCAACTTCGCTTCTCTTCCTGTTGCAAATAAACACTTTTAGCAACTGTGCTTTCATAACAGTTGCAACAAACATATTATTTGCAACTGCGCTTCTAAGCCAGTTGCGAATAGATATCTTTAGCAACTATTTTCGCCAGTTGCAATAACTGTATTTTTTACAACTGGTAAAGCCAGTTGCGAAAAACAATTTTTTAATAATAATTTAATTATAATTAAAAATACGAAGTAATAAGTAATATTTAGTTATAATTTGATAAGTATTAAGTAATAATAATTAATTGAAATCAATTAACTTTGGATTACACACAAGACAATACAATTTTTTAATAATTAATATTTAATTAATTTAATATTTAATAGTTTATTACAGTTTAATAATCAATAAAAATTAATTTACTATTTGATAATATATTTAGCAATTGATAATAATAATTAATAATTATTGTTTATTATTTAATAATAGGCGCACATATTTAATATTTAATTATAAATAAAATGTAATAAATAACAATTGATTACTAGTAGATAATTTATAATCACTAATTATTATCTATAAGTAATAATTATATTTTATATTTAAATAATTAGTAAATTATTGTTAATATTTATTTTATTTACATATAGTAAAAAAGTAAATATAATTAATAATCTATTATCAAATAATTAACATTGAATACTTAATAAATAATAATCAAATTTTAATAATTAAAATTTAATAATAAGTGCCTAATTAGCTTAATATATAAATAATTAATATTTAAAAATTTGTTATAGTTAATAATAACTTTTGAGAATAATATTAATTATTTTTCTATTCAATAATATATTTAAATTTTGTTAATCAATGATCAATGATTAACAATTGAAAACGTATACATAATTATTAGTATTCAATAATTAATGTAAGTAATAGGTGACAATTGATAATTATCTGAGATAAATAACAATTAATGTTTGTATTTGTTCCCTGTTTATTATTAGATCACGCCACATGACTACAAATGGGTAGGGAAAAGGAGACCCGACCCGTACCCCTCAGAACACAATACATCGGAACTCAAATGTCGCGACACACAAAACCTAGTAACTCCTCACAAAAAACAATGGCGGCGCATAGATGTCTTTATCGAGCTGTATCGCATCGGCGACCTTCTCCTCAATATCAGTTTCCCACAGCACTTCCTTTGAGTGGATTCAATAAAGGGCCAACGCCGTTGTGGTCATCGCCAATCGCATGACGATGATCCACAAACGATGGCGATCCAAAACGCGATTCTTCAAGCAGGGCCCAGGCATAGGTTGAAAGGCACGCATGGCTGTTTTTGCTGAATTTGAAGCGGAAGCGGAATTGCGAGGATCTTATTCATAGGTTAGTAATTCACTAATTTGGATAATTGGATTAATGGATTTTATGTTTTAAGGTTAATTGTATGTATTATCTGTATTACTGGCGGTTAGCACTCAGCAAACATTAGTTTCCCCTTTGCTTTTTTTCCCAGACTCAGCGACTTCAGTTTAAGCGTTTCAATGATCTCTTGGATAATTGTTTACAGGATGAAAATATTAGGAAAGTAAATTTGGCATAATTATTTGAAGTGGCAAATCTTCTAGCAAAGGTGTCCAAACTTACATCTCCACTTGGATCATCAAATTTAGCATGACGAAACAGTTGATGAATTCTAATAATTTGCTTTGTTGTAAGACTTTTCACATTCATCTTAGGATCAAAATTTGGCCCCATCTCACCTAGTTAAAAAAACAACTGATGCAGTAAGTTATGTTAAACCGAGTTATGTTTCAAAATGAAGGTCAGCTAGTGTGATATCCCATTAAAAAAAATCAATCTGGAATTTCAGATGCTTCTATTTTCTAATAGCAGACCAATAAATGATACGTTTTACAATGATCCTTCAATACTGTCCAATCAAGCACATAATCTAACAGATAATCTTCTTGGATGAAGGGGTCACGGAAAAGCCTTTCAAATAACTGTAATCTAGCTTATCCTCAAACCGCAACGATCGACAGTAATGGAAATAAGACACAACTTCAGATGGATATGATTTGCATAAAGCCTCAACTGGAGTAAGCATTTTCTTTTCACTATTATTGATCGTTCTCATCGCTGTAACATTGCTGAGGCTGAGATGTAAAACTAAATTAATCAAATTAATGAATTATGAAGAGCAACATCTATGTTGATTAATATATTTGTATACATTAATATTTGCTGTTAATAAGCAATCCATTTTAAGTGATCTTGTTGGCATCATTTTACATACATATAGGTACAGCTTATGCTACTGTATTGTTAGAAAAATGTATTCTCAAATTAGCTCATTTATAGGAATAATTCTGCTAGGAAAACCAAAATTAAGCTTTGAGTGACCAGCCTCCTAATGTATTTTTGGAGTTGTAAATCATTTCAGCTTTCGTTGTAGAATTAGAAATTGATCCAACTATATCACTTACCAGACTAAGTCTACTCCAATGCTTTGACATGTGCTGATTGATATGGCTTCATATTGTAAAAATATATTCTCCTAATTGTTTAGTTAGAATACTTTTGAAAAAAATTCGATCAAAGTTTTTTATTTATCTCACATGCTTAATATCCTTCTCAGAAATCTTAGCTTCTAAAGAAGGGCCTTGTTTTCAATGTTCACTTTGGGTACTAAAAGTCGTAGGACCGGCTCTACATATCGCATGCTATTTTTTTTAGAATGCCGAGGACCCTAAAACATATTACTTAATATGTTTGTTTATGAATTTGAAGACTCTGTAGCACATTTTCCTTGCTGTTCATAAATTAAAACTTTTCTAGCGCGATTACTGTATGCAGCAACAACTATGTGCCTATGCAAGCGAGTAGCATGTGTCTTCATGCGTGTGTTAGTGAGATTTGTGTTTGTGCCTGTGCATAAGTGGAAGTGTTGAGTGTGTATTGTTGTATACAACAGCAGGTACGTGCATTTGTATGTGCACTATGTAAAGTTTCAAGCTGATCATTTATTTCACAATCAATTTTCATTAATTATTTATATGTTGGCGCATTTACCTGGGTACACCTCATTTGGAATTTTTTTGTAAGGTTAAGCAGTCCATAAAGAAGCGTGCTTCTCTGTTGAAACTCTTTCAGTTCTTTTATTTATTTTTTATTTCCACTATTTTTGCATTTTATTTTTCATGTTAGTACTATGTTTACTTTTCCATTTTCAGTTTGTCGCTTGTTGATGGAAATAAAATAACCAAGGGGGAAGAAAGATGCAGCAACTGCTCTTTTCAACCTGTGCATATATCAAGTCATCAAGAAGGTAAAATCACTATTCTTAAGGCGAATACTATCCCTGTTGCAGTGAATGATATTTCAGTTTGATTTATGCAGTAATAATGTGTACAAGATATGGTTCTGAATAATATTGTGTGTTTTGTTACTGTGTATAAGGTATGCATACTGCATAGTCAATGCTAGTATTAGGAAGAGTGAGATGACAAAACATGGACAAGCATACAGCAGAATCTTTTTTTTTCTTACAATATTTTTTGTTAAGTTGCTTGAATAAAATTAAGTTCGTGTAATTTACAGGCTTACGTGATCTAAATGAAAGATTATGGATTGGATGCTTACAGATGCTCCATATCAGGTCAGTGATCCTTGTGTACAACTTCAACCTTAACTTCCCTTTGCTTTGTTCCTTAATTTATTTGTTATTTCATTGAGCATGTTTGACATATAGATGGCATTGGTGAACTCAACGCCGAAGGAACACATCATTGCAATCATTTAATCAACATGCTGCATGACTAGTGTTATTTTTGTTTGTGAAGTTTTCTTGTTGTAGTGCTTTGTTTAGGTTGTGTGAGAGAGCAGAATTTCAAGTGGCTGTAGTGCTTTGTCTAGGTTGTGTGAGAGAGCAGAATTGGTATTAGAAAATATTGCATTTGAAAAAATTGTGATGTGAGAGAAATTGTGTATGATAGAGTAGAAATATGAGTAGAAAATACTCTATTCGAAAAAAAGTGTTGTGTAAGAGAAGAAATTGTTATATATGAATTGTGTATGAAAATTGTAGAAACTTCTATTGTAATTGTTTGTACTATTAAAACTTTGTTAAAATAAAATTTTTATTTGTTTATTTCATCTTGTGATATACACTATTACTAAAACAAATACATTTAATACGTAACATCTATAAGCTATAATATTTTTTTTATAGAATTATGAATCTATTGCAACGGGCATATACTGTTGCAAAATGGTCTATTGCAACAGCAAAAGCCTATTGCAAAAAAGTCTACCGCAACAGGAAATAACCGTTGCAAAAAGGGACCGACCTATTGCAACTTCGGCTATACAGACGGGCCCTTGCCTGTTGCAATAGGTCTACTGCAACAGATTTTGCCTGTTGCGAAAAGTGCTTTTTGTTGTAGTGTCACTATAAGGAAGAAGAAGAAGAGGAAAACTTAAGTAAAAGCTAGGAGAACCAAGTTTAGGATAAAACTACAAAAAATCTCAAGTCTTCATCCTAAACTAAGGCGAATGATAGCTTAAACCCTTGTTTATTTTAGTTTTATGGTATATCCGAATTGTATTTATTCATCTAACCTTGTTTTATGAATATTTTGGTACTCTAACATCCCTAAGATGAAGATATTCTTTGTTTGGATTAAATACGTTATTTGCATAGGAAATTAGTTAGGTTTTCGATGAAAACCTAAATTTTTACATCCTAGTTTAGTGTGAAATTTCTGTATGTTGTGTATAACATGATTTTGGAGACGTATTTCAAGTTTTATAAATTTCTAGGAATGCGGGAATATTGTATAAATTTCCTAAGTTGGATTTAGAGTTAATTATGGGTTTAATTCTTAAAAATAATTAAATGAATCATTTTAATCTGAAATTTTGACACAACGTAGAAGTGAATACCTTTGGTCACTTGTGAATTTTTTGGATTTTTCCCATGATTTTCCTATGTTTAATTGGCTTAGGTAATTGATTTATTACTTTATGGTAATTAACATGTTATGATCGTTTTAAATATTCAAAACTTAAAAGTTTATGTGCTGCTTAGATTTATCTTTTCTAATAACCTATACTGTTTTCCAAGTAAGATGGAGTAAATTTTACTAAATATAGAAAAATATTAGCTTCTAGATTTCTTATGTATTAGGTTACTCTTTTCGACCAAATCTATAAGGCCATATCGACCGTGTCGATGTGGTGATGTCGTATCAACGGTATCAAAGTGCCTTGGATACATGATATATCATATGAAATGGTGTAGGATGGATCTTGGTCGTGTCGTATCATCATATGCCCGTCAAAGGGGACACTATCGCTTTGGTCTGGACTTGTGTTTATAAACCTTCTTCTTCCGATAAACCTTGTCACCTTCGTATGGGCATGACAAGAATATTTTCCTTATAAAAGGGAAGAGGCTTTTAACACCTCTATTGTTTTAACCTTAAGAGTTTTCCACCTTTGTACTTTATCAACACTTGTATACCTTGTCGACTAGATCAACAAGGACTTATTTTCTAAATTGTTTTCAAAGAAGTTTTGAGGCTTTCGCCTTTACCTTGTTGTATCAATTGAATTTACAAGGCTCATTTCTAACTTGTTTTATAAAACATGAGGGTATCGCCTCAGTCCTTCTCATCACTGCATATAGTTGATAAGGATTATTTTCAATCCAATTTACTAAAGCTCGAGGCTATAGCCTATATAGCCTTGACGTCATCGTCGATATCGACAAGCTTTGTTTCCTAACATGATATCATATCATAAGGTTGTCGTCTCTATTCCTTGTTTATTCCATCTAGGTCAACAACGTCTATTCTTTAAATGTTCTCTTAAAGACTTGGGATATCGCTTATATAGTTGTCGCTCATCGATGATGTGACGACCGCCCCATAACTACTGCACCAAACTAAGGAAAATGTGTGTTGTGTGATGTATCGGGCCGATATGGGACGATCTCAAGGAAGAATAACTCAAAATAAACATGTTGTATAACTCATAGCGCATGGATAATATATAATAGAAAATAGGCGATAGGATATAATAGTGAAGCATAGTAGAACATAACTCAGATCTCATAACTTCTTAGAGTCATCAATACAAAACATATGCATAAATAAGTAATACGTACATCATGCCTCACCAAATATCACTAAGAGTCTAAAATTCATCAACATACAATGGAAGCCAACAAGTATTATATAGTAGAAAGTAATACGTCAGCCTCCAGTTCATCATCACAAAGTATCATCGACACCAAAACCTGCTACCTGCTATCCTAGTCTGCTCACCACCAATGTTGATGAACAACCCAAGGTGATAAGAGGAAAACAAAAAGCCCTGAATCAGACAATAGTCATAGTGAGTGATAAAATAACTAACAACAGTTACATAGGATATATGAGTATAGACAGTTTAATCATTTGATCCGTCTTAACAACCAAAGGATTAGCATAGAAATATCATTTATCATATGCCACTCTAGAATAGGAAAGGACATCCCCCAATCCCACTTCTCTTCGATGAACTACAGTGATAGCTTACCTAGAGAAAACAAAGAAGAAAGCACACAATCAATCATAGCAACCAATATCCTAATTATCACTGACTAAATCCTTTAATACATTAATCATCGAATGACGGGTCGTTGTCATCCATTAAGGGCTTATGGAAAACCCTGGTTCTAGTCAGACTACCGTACATCCGTCTTGTGTATGTTTGCCTCCATCCGAGACAAGTATATCACTCTTAGAGCTCGATCCATGGTACACGATCCTACTTGATCCTAAGGTGTCCCCACAATACGCCTAATTTGAGCTTGCTTGAACCTTCGATAACCAATGATTCCTTGGCACTTCAAACCTGTCAAGCCTTCCTTCTCGATGATCACATCATTAGTTTGAGTGACTTCACAAACCAATTCCATTATCATAGTCGATCAACTCCCGCCAGAGTCAATCCGTCATCTTACTGGATCGTACAGCATCCGCGACCAGTATCACATCAGTCTAACTCCAACCACTCCAACTTGACTTCACAATCGAATCACCATCCATCATTGAGTTGCATATCAACCATGCGAAGTCCATTCATCACCAAACTTCATCGGCAAACTCTAGAAGTCATCAAAATCGACCTCCCAAAATTTAAGCCTCTCACGACATCACATGATGGATTGGTACCGGACCGACAAGTATGGACCGGTACCGGTCCCTACACTTAGCCGAAATGGATAAGTTTTTGCGTTTCCATAATCCTCATTTTATGTGATTCCTACCAGTCCAATTTCCAAGCATTTCGTCCATTCAGCTAAAATCCCTGCTGGTCCATCAAAGCACTCGAGCAATCAACCTTCGAACCATCACCTATGTCATTTTAACCCCTCAAAAATTTGCATGCAACCTCTATTTACCATCACATTCCAATCCATAATGTCTTCGAGCTTCAAACTGTCCTCGTGGATCGGTACGAATCCATCGACAATGGACTGGTAATGGTTCATATACCTAGAGAATTTCGATGTTAACTTTTCTTCCCGGTATCTTTCAGAGGTCCTCCACCAAGTTTTGTCCAAATCCGATCATCAGAACCTATGATTTGCTTTGTTCTTCAGTCCTAAGATCTATGACAACTAATTCTAACACGTAACTCAATCAATGCAATTAATCCAACCAAAATAAACAGCAGTTCATCAAATCTTGATCATACAAACTTGCATATATAATAAAAATAACATAAATCAATGAATCTAACATGAATTGGATCTAAAAATACATAAGAACATGATAAATCAGACGATTATCCAGTTTACATTATTAAATTAGGTTTTCCTAGGGCTTCCAAATCTAAATTAAACATTTATGATCAGATCTATGGTGAATTTAACATTTAACATATAACATATGAATTTGATCCTAATTTACCTATATAATCCGTAATTTCCATGTGAGAGATATCTATCACTCAACAATTTTTAGATCCATTGCAATATCGGTGAAATCCGATCTGGATAGCAATAGAAAACTCTCAAAATCGATGCAATTGTGATGATCTAATCTCCCTTGATGATCATCTAGTTAGAAGAAATCTATGATGAATTCGAATGAATAGGATAAAGGAATTAGGAATTAGATTGAACCGGAGAATCACATACGCCCAACCTAATGTTTAAATAAAGAGAGAAACCATAATTCTCTCCCCAAACCCCTTATTTATAGCAGTATTTCAGTATCCTAATGGGGTTGACTAATTAGCCCATTAGCAGCTAATTAGTCTACCTAGTAGAAACTGAAACTTTAAACAAAGATTCCTCCCATACCGCTAAACCAAATATTTCATATGACCACTCTACGGAATCGTAACCACCATTCTGATCCTATGAGACTGATTTCATCATCTAATTCATTCTCTATCGAATGCAATAGCTAAACAATATTCATAAAGGAAAACAGTCACAGTTAAGTTTGGTAAAATCATGGATATGTCTCACATCCCCATAAACAACATATTAAAATCTGAGAATCATACAACCACTAGGGAATTAAAAAAATAATTATTTTACGATCCACCGATACGTAAAATACGGGTTGTTACAGTTGATGCCAACAAGGTTCGTTTTTAAACCTTGTTTTCAAAAAGAACAATTTTTAAATTCATATGAATCTAACCTATGTATGAAGTTGATTAGCATATGGAATCGACTTTGTTACTATGGTGGTGTGATACCTTGATATGGCGTTGACAAGGGCAACAAAACACACTTGTCGGGCCTGTGCTTTTATATGGTCGATAACCATTGGTTTGTATACTATTAATTATTGCTAATGTTTTAGATACATGATTTATGAGTATATTGGGTGTACCAATGGGAGTAATTAAATCATGTAATATTGGGAATACTAATAGGAATCGATTAACTACGATTATTGTAGTTACCAATGGGCAAGGCTGAATGTTGGACAAGATAGTCCATTACCCGATTCCACCCAGGGCTATAAGATGTTTGGTCTGTGTTAGTATGATTTTCATTTAGGGCACAAATTAGAATAGGAAATAAAATTCGAAATTATATCCATCCAAAAATGTTTGATGTTTCTCTATTGTCCGAATAATGTATGACCGTTGTTCGGCTTGTACAAGCAGTGGTCAAACTTAAAGCTTATCGGATCCATATGTGTTTGAATTTCTCGTAGGACATAACCAAGAAACACCACCGTCCATTCCGGTCCGATGAGTTTACACCCCTTTCAATGGGGTCAATAATTATGTTTATGTTGGGATACCAATTGGAGGATATTGGGGTTACCAGTACTTTATATTTGTTACGTGATTACTAGATTTTTGTAGCCATAGTCATCCCGCGGGTGAAATTATGGCATGTTTATCGTTGTTTCCTATATGTGATGATGGATTCATAGTCATCATGCATTCAAAACTATGATATGGATGCAGATAGCTCCTATCTGATATGGGATTACCTCACGAACTATTCTTTTCGTTCATGCCCGGAAGGTTATTGTCGAAATGGTTGGGATTTATAGATTCAGATCAGTAAATCTCAAAGTGAACAATTAAATAGCTAACTTGTTTGCAAGTAAATCGTTTATTACTGTGACATTAAATTAAAAACTGTTAGTGTAGTTAGTCGGAAGAACGGAGGATGGACAATCCATGTTATGTTGCAATTTAGCACTTTTATTACGATTGTTCTAACCGTTGTAATGCAATAGAACATGGATGGTTATTATGTTATTTGATACTAGTAAGAGGGAAATCGGTTCGTTAGTGGTCTTGTTTGATATCTCTTGGTTTCAGGATACTTGTTATTAATTGTAACAGCTCACATTTTACGTATCGGAAGATCGTAAAATATTTTTATTTTATTCCCTGAGGATTGGATCATTCTCATCTTTTAATATGTTGCTTATAGGGATGTGAGACATGTCCATAATTTTTATTGATTTTGTTTGTGATCATTTTTCCCTTGTCAGCCTTGTACATGGCATAACTTTTGACTTAGGTCGAATTAGAGGGTGAGACCTGTGCCATTTGAAAGGAATTGATGATTGCCTTTCCATATAGTGGTTACATTAAAGATTTGGCTCAGCGGTTTGAGAGAAATCGCTGTTTGAAGGTTTTTTAGTTGGCTATTCAGGATTGGAGAGCCTAATGGGCCGAATTGGGGAGGCCCATTAGTGGGATGGTGGAATCCTATAAATAGGGGGTGAGAGTGGATGGAGAAAGTTTACTTCCCATTCTCTCATTTGGAGGCACTGATCTCCTTCTTCCTCTAACACCTTTTCACCATTAAAAATACAAATCTAAGGAGTGAAATCTTATATCTACACCATTGGAGGCTAGATCTACATCATTTCAAAGGTGAATTCATTGGATCGAAGAGTTTGGTTCGAATTGCTCGGTGTCCAGATTAATAATTCTATCATTATAGCTTGTATTGGAGAAACAGTGAGTGGATTACATCTCTCACATGGATTCAATAAAGTGTATGGGTAGTAGATCATATTTTTCATTAAATTCAAGCGTTTTTCCTTAGATCGATGCATTGGTAAGTTCATTTTCATATTGGTCACCCTAGGCTTATATTTATCAAGTTTAGATAGGTAATTTCTATGATATTTCATATGAATGTGCAAGTTAGATCCATGGTTTTTGTTCATATGCATATATGTGGTGATTTTGGTGAATTAGACATTATCGTTGATAGAATTGTCATATTGATGATATTGTTGATTTCATAACATGCTTATAATCCTTTTTTATGAAATAGATTAGTTAGTTTCGTCGAATTTATCGTTTGGCGAAGTTTGGAGTTGAATTGCAATATGCAGGTTTTGGATCGGACCAAAGTGGGTCAGACCAAAGTGGATCGAACCAAAGTGGATCGGATCAAAGTGGATCAGACGAAAAGTGGGTCGGACCAAAGTGGATCGGACCAAAGTGGATCGGACCAAAGTGGTTCGGACCAAAGTTGTTCGGACCAAAGTGGGTCGGACTAAAGTGGATCGAACCAAAGTTGTTCGGACCAAAGTGGGTCAGACTAAAGTGGATCGGACCAAAGTGAGTTGGCCTATTCTGGTCAGTCATTTTTGGTCAGCTATTTTTGGTCGGACACTTCCGGTGATGATGTGACTTCAAAGTGAATTCAATTGGGAAGTTTGGAAGTGTTGGAAAGTGTTTGTTGTTTATTATATGCAACAAATGGGGAGACAACTCAAGGATGTATTGAGTTCGTGTGAAGTGACAGTTCTATGGTGTTCTAAGCTAATTAATAGTCATAATTGATAACGACTAGAGAGGAGAAGGCCGACGAATTATCGTTGTCATATGTTCTAGCGGACTCAAAGCAGAGGTACAATTGAAGACCAATTGTAGGTCGAGTGCCTTGGGCGTCGTGTATGGCCTAGATACATGTTGAGTATAGCGTGTAGCATGTGTTGAGTATAACATGTGGAATTTTGCTAGAACCGGGGCGTCATGTGTGGTCCTTGACAATTGATGGCAAATTGTTAGCCAGTCATACGATAACGAAGTTTCCAAAGCAAGGTTGGCGGTGATAGCCAGAGTTAGTCATTGACGTTTAAATGCATGTTGTGATCATGATTGAGTTGCTTTGCCGTATATGAATGAATGCTTTAATTACTGTGACTTAATTGTTATTCCTTTGGGTGTATGGATTATAAAGGCTATCACTGTCATGTAATAGGGAAGGTAATTGAGAGTTCTTCTCTGAAGCTGGGTAGATTAGTTGATTATTTACCCATTCTCATATACTTTATTGATGAAGTTTGTTAATTGTTTTATCGCTCACTAAGACTGTTGTCTGACTCAAAGTTTTATGTTTCCTCTTGTTACCTTGGGCTGTTCATCCGGTTGTGAATGGGAAGACTGAGTAATAGGTGGCAGGTACTGATTTAGTGAGGACGACGATGCTGATTGATGGTGAGCAGGAGGCTCACGTACCAGTTTTTTTACTATCTAGTTTTTGTTTCCGCTGTTTGCTATTTCTCTGAGTGTTGTAGTGAGGCAAATTGTACAAACACTATTGTTGTTATCCACGTGTATGGGAAATACTTTCTAGTTATCATGAAAGTTTAGTGTTTTCTGCTTCACTATCACTACCTATTTTATATGTTCTATTATATTTTATCCTTGCGCTAGGAGTTTACGACAAATTTTGTTTATCTACCAAACCTTGATGATTGTCCATAGCTGCCTGGCACACCTTTTAGCGCATTATTTCTCTTGTATAGTGCGGGGGCTATGGGCGGTCGTCACATTATTCCCATCAGTCTGATCACTGATCCTAAGTTTTTTGTTTTCCCCTTAAACTCTCAGGCATTGATTGAGTAATTTGAAGGTTAAGATTTCATGTCTTCTTCAAATAAGTGTTTCAAGAGTTCTCTTATAATGTTACGTTACTTTTATTACTTTATAACGCATTAGCCTGTAATAAACCTTCGTTAATTATTTTATAATGTTACATTTACTTAACTTTAACATTTTTAATTAATTCCATTTTGTATCTTTGTAACGTTTTAGTTACATAACATTAACTTTTTATTTAATTCTCATTTATTCTACAGGTTCATGTTTTCAAATTCAATCATAGGTTATTACTTGGACTCGCATGTTTAACTATTATTAAAATAATACATATATATATACACACACCTTTATTTACACAAATATATATTTTCCAACACAGAACTTCGGTCTCAATAACTTTCCCATACAGACTCCGTTCGATACATATTATATATGTAAACTAATCAAAAAATTACCATACACGCAATGATATAAGTCTCAAAATGAAATTATAACAATTCCCAAAATGTCAATTTTCACTGTTTACAATTATTGCAATTATTTAATTATTCATAAATGCGGGGAGTTACATTCTCCTACCCTTTAGGAAATTTCTTCCTTGAAATTTGGTTATCGCATAATTCGCACCCATCATGTGGACATCCAATTTTGCAGCCATAAGTGTCCTTATGCAAAGTGTAATACATCATAAAATCTATGAGTGCAAAAGAATTTCTAAGTGGCACCTCCTATATAAATGCTTTTCTTTTAAAAATCCTTTAAAAACATGATGCGTACATCCGAAATATACATGCAATTTCTATATGAGTGCAATAATTTAAAATTAAAATATTTTTTCATTCAATTTTCCCACACTTCTTCATAATAGAAGCATAGCTTAACCAATTTTTTTATTCAAAACTCCATCACACAACTTTTAATACTTGAATTTTCAAAAGTCTAATTTTCTAAACTCGGTTTTTATGTTGAAAAAAGGTAGAAAACAGAAAACTGCACATTTTCTTCTTTACTTTTATGCACATTCTTCTCTATACTTGGAACCTTCCTTCATGCTTTATCAACAATTCTATTTTTTCCAAGTACAATTTACATAAGAAAAATTTTCTTTTTAGATTCTCCAAACTTTGTGTATAAGAATTTTATTCTCTCTTTTAAATTTTTATTTATTTGTTATTACTATATCTGCCTTTACCTTTATACTTGAATTTGTTGTTTTCTTTCTTGCTTCTCTTTTTCTTTTGTTAGCCTCTAATTACTTATAACTATATTTATTTTCTTTTTGAGTGATCACTACAAAAACACAAAAAAATAATATTTTACTAATATGTATTGACTTCCACAACAATCAGTACATAGCACTTATGTATGGTTACATATTTCTAAATGGAAAGAGAACACAAATTCTACTTTAAGATATATATACATATATGAAATCTTAATTTTGGTTTTAGTTCGGGAACTGCATTTCCAATATTCTGGAAACCTCCTCCGAAGGCTTCCTATGCTATATCCTCTTAGCCCTTCATCTACCACTAAGATTTCCTCTGTTTTCTACTGAGTCGTTAAACCCAAAATCTAGTTGGGCTTATATCCAGTCCTCATGACTAGGTTTTTACCTCTTCCATTAATCCCCCATTATTGAGCCTCATATATCATAATAGGTCGAAGTCCAATATTCCTTACTTCGACATGATGTAATTCCATACTAATAGATCTTTAATCTTTTCTCAGTTATAACTTACGTCGTTATTTAGGTGCAAGAACCTAAGATTTGCTCTTTTCCAGTCCATTTCTCATCTTAAAGCTTTCCACAATTAATACTCAAGTTGTATGGCATGCTCATATACCATGAAAATCCTTCTAAGTTATACATAGTTTCCTATACACACTACGAGGATCTTTTATAATCATTCCCATAAAAAGATTCCCTCAAAGTTTATTCAACATGCTAAACTTTTTTTCAAGATAAGAAAACAAAACTTAAGTTTCCATGAGTGTCTTCTAAGGATGATTTTGAATTTGTGTAAAGTAAAAAGAAAACTTCTTTTTTTTCATTTCTTTGTCGAAATAAGTAGCACAAAATATGGTGCTCTGCGTATAATTTGTACATATCTTTCACTACACACTTCTCGTTACTTTAAAAAATATCTTTACTTACAAACTTTTCGATTCACAAAAACTTTGTTAGAGATCATGGAATGGATCGTTAAGGCAAAACAAACACTAGAGGAGGGTGAATAGTGTTTTTGAGAATTTAAACAAAATCTAAAACTTACGTGATATATTATATGAATCAATCACCACAGAAACAATCACAAAATCAAACACAAACACAAAAATAAAGTACAGAAAAGGAAAGAACATACCGGATTTTATACTGGTTCAGAATTGCTCCTACGTCTAGTCCCGCACAATGCTGGATTGTGTAGAGTTTTACTACTATATCAAGATCCAATTACAACCTCCTTGATTTCATGGCTACAAGGGATACTACCGATTCCAACCTCCTTGATTTCACTGCTACAAGGGATACCACCAATTACCCATTCTTGATTTTATGGCTACAAGGGATACCACCAATACCTGTCGTTGATTTTACGGCTACAAGGGATAACACTGATTACTGACACAACCCAAACAATTACAAAAAGCCTTATAACTCTTCAATAGCACTTGATTCAAAGAGTAATGAGTAGAGAGTGAGAAGAGAAGAAGTTTAATGAAAATAGAGTTGAATTCGGCAGAGTATAAGTGTAGAAACCATTAGAATGTGAAGATATAATGGTATAAAGAAAGAGAATGAAGATGGAGAATGTTAATCCTTAAAAAATCCATACGCACATTGAACAAAGGATGCAGAATGGATATCATCAGGGTTGGTCGTGCATGATGTTATCCAAGGCGCTTAAACGACCCACAATGGATAGGACGCAACCACACAGGGCAAGAACCAAGTATCAAACCTAAGACAAATCAAATCGACCAGTACGACCGAAGAAGATGGCACATTACGCTATGAGAAATGCGGCGCAATAGAGATAAAGATCGTACATTCTGTAAACCCGCTCACAACAATGGAGCACGCTTGATCTAACATCAAAGATCAGTCGCATGCATCAAGACAGGAGTCAAGGTTGTACATATATTTAACGACTGCTCATGAATTGCAACACCTATAGCTCGACACTCAGATCCGAAACCTATTGGTCTGTCCTACACCAGTCCTTAGAAAGAGCACATTCACATCTCAAAGTCACACGTCTCAGTCGGTCGCTTCTGGACTAATGAAGATCGCCACTCGTTCACTCAAATCAGACGTAACCACATTAAGGAATTATGGTCGGTCGTTCCTTCATCTCGCCATCAAGCAAATCAGATATATACTCCTCGAATGCTAGAAATAGACCCGACCGAAGGGCATCAGCCAAAGGTCACCCGCACAACTACTCAAGATGCTCACTCCATTGAGTCGCTCACACATGACAACTGAATACAGCTACGGACAGCTGGCTACAGCTGGCCGGTGGCATGATTGTAATTAATAAGATGAACGATCTGTAGCCTGCATAAACGAGTTTCAGATCATTTCCCAACGGAAGCTCACCTATAAATACACCATGGCTGCCAACATAAAGGGGATCCAATCTTTGAAACCACAAAGTGCTGCAAAATTCTATCCTCAACTACTGATTCGGCCATGGCTTCAAGTACAATCTTGTGATGGAGGAAAACGAAGGCACCTTCCTTCTCAATCATTCATCCATCCTTCTTCTCCTCAAATTCTACCATTATCTTGTAAAATTCCAAGATTGAAATATATAAACGAGGGTATTTGGGTGAATATAGAGATGTATGAAGAGAGAGAATTGATGTATTTTGTAATCCTCATTATAAGATTGGAAATCACCTTCACAGTGGATGTAGGCCTAATTAACGGCTAAACCACTATAAATCTCGTCTCTAATTTACCTTTTCTTGCATTTTTTGTTTTCAATTGCTGAAACAAGGTTCCATTTATTTCTTACCAAATTGGTGAAGTACAGTTTTAGTACCTTGAGTGTTTAGACCATTTTTGGTGTAAACATTTTGGCGCCCACCGTGGGGCCATGTTCATAATTTCCTTTTGTTGTTCAGCAATCTAAAAAAATAATATCCAAAAATGCTTTCTCCTTTGAAACCGTGGTCGGATCAAAGAAAAGCGGCAAATCTACCAAAGTTACTACGATCAGTGAGGATGATGATGCTAACGAAGCTACACCTCAAATCTTGAATCAAGGGGCAGGGGACACCCTTAGGCCATTTATAACGCGAGATGAATTGAATGTGGTTGTAACCGGCCTGAACGAAAAAAATGGATAATACAATGAAGATGATAATGGAAAGGTTTGATGTTCGGACCAATGTTCAAGCCAATCTGTTACCACCAAACATTGTAGTTAATACTGGTGAAAAAGAGGACTCATCGACCTCAGACCCTGGACGACCTCATAGCCTAGTGGGAGACACGGGAGAGACCGGCATTGAGGATCCTAAGGCCAGATCTCCATAGCGCAAAGAAGAACATGCGGCTCGGGCCGCCGCAAGTCCCACCAACGTAACATACCTCAAAAAGGAAGCAAGGCGCCAAAGCTCAAACCGTGGTCGCGCCGATAAAAACGTCAGTGCTGATCCCGATGAACAAGAAGGTGACGAGAGGCGCATCACAGACATGATCCTGCGAATAATGAAGGAGAAGGCGACCCGGGAAGATGAGGACAAAGAATGGGAGTTTTCCCCCAAAAAAATCCATTCACAGAGGAAATCCATCAGGCGAAATTCCCGAAGAAATTTATACCCCTAACAATAGCACCTTATAGCGGAGTTGGAGATCCAACCATTTTTCTGTTCAAGTACGACCTGCACATGAATAGAGCTAGGGCCACTATGAAATCAAGTGCTTATACTTTCCCGTGTGCTTGGAAGGTGTGGCCTCACTGTGGTTCACTAGATTTCCACCTAAATGTATCGACCAGTTTGCTGATCTGGCAAGGAGATTTCAGGATCAATTCCGATTACAGACCACCAAGGCAAGGGACGTGATGTCACTCAGCGAGATGGAACAAATGCCCGGAGAAACCATCAAAGCTGTCCTCACACGCTTCAATGCTGCAGCAGCGGAGGTTATAGAACCGGAGCCTTGGTACTTATTGGAAGCCTTGAAAGGGGCTATCGATAAGAAATCAGAATTCAGGATGTGGCTCAAGATGAAGAAACCAGAGACTCTAAAGAATTTCTACAAGAATGCTGACGAATACATGAGCGTGGAAACCGATACCCTAGATATCCAGAAGGACATGAAGAATGGCACTATCAAGGAAGGGAAGAGCAACGAATCTTCTCAGATAATTCAGAAGGATGACTCTTGGCATAAGAGAGGGTTTGATCTGAGAGACAGTAAAATACATAAGAAGTCAAAATTCTTTAAGCAAACAGAATTTACTCCCTTGAATGAAACTCCAGATAAAATCTACTCTGCCACGAAGGACTCAGGCATGTTTCCTCAGGTAAAACCGCAAAGAATCACGGAACAGCAGGCACATTCTGGAAAGTTCTGCTGATTTCATAATCAACATGGGCACAACACAAATGAATGTCGACACTTTAGAAATTTAATTGAGGAGATCATCCCGAAAAATCAACTGCAGCAATATGTTAAGAGTCCTCAGAACGCATCAGAAAGTCAGAGGCAAGGTAAGTTTGCTGATCAGGCCGGGTCGCATGAGATAACCCAAGCGCCCGAAGACTTACGGCCAATCATTGACTAGTGGCCACTGGGTGCAACCCAGTATCCAGAACTGGAAATGCGCGACCCCCATTCTCTCTATCTTTTACTGTTTCTATAGTTTGTATTTTCCAGTTGTATTTCCATGAAATGATCTGTGATCCACCTTTATTGTGTTAAGCAAAAACTTTACTGATAAAATATGTTCGCTCACGGATAATAATCTCATGAAAAACAAAAATTATTTGCAAACTAATGCTAAAAATTTGTCTCTAATATAGGGCAAATCGTGCATCACGCACCAAGAGCATTGGTCAATCCAGGCAGGATAGTCTGACCCATCATCTTGCAGAATTCAAAGGGAAAGAATCATTGCAAAGCAATTCATGGAGAGCACACCAAAATACGGAGGCTGCACTCTTTGTTTTCTTTTAAAAAAAACCTAAGCTGGATAACACCAGTCCTAGGATCGGAAGGTCCCAAAAACATGCTGGAAAGACCAGCACAAAAACAGAAATCCTAGCCGAAAGGGGGTATCAGAAATCCTAGCAGCGAGGGGGTATCCAATTTAGGTCTCTATTTGATCATAATAGCCGGGTCAAATAAGATCAAAATTGGGTCGAAAACTTGTAACCCAAGTCCTCCCATGGGGGCACGTACTCAAAACCAGTCCCCGAAGGGCTCAGGTCACTAAGTTAGTGAGATATGAGATTGGGTACATAAATAAAAAAAAACAAATTGTACATACGGAAATGCATTTAATCAAGTTTCCAAAGGGCTTGGGACGCCAAATCAATGAGGAACATGATTAAATGTACAACAAGATATCTGCACCTTATAAAAATGCACATCCAAAAATAAACTTTAAAGGTTTGAATTACCAGACCGTTAAAGAATGCGAAATATGCATAATAAGAGCTAAACCCCTCAAAGAAGGGGCAAAAGAGAAAATATGATGTCCTAAATTCAAAGCAAACCAGCGATATTGACGATGAACTACGTAAAAACGTAACCATCGCATAACCCATAAAGTGTAACACGATGCAAACAAATAAAAATTGCGATAAGTTATAGAGTATAACACTAACGCGTAATAACAAAATACAAATTCATCACAAAGATACACGGTTGTAAAGTTGGTACTGCAAAATGCAAAACAACAGCACATCATTTGGTGATGTTTTCAGGTACAACGTGGTCATCAACAAAATGAACATTAGAAGTACCTTCATTAGCAACGGAAGGTTCCATCAGGAAAAATTGGGATCTCGAAGCTCCATCTTCTGCAGGACTGGGGGTATGAATAGGAACAACATTCTGGACTTTTTTCCTAAGGGATTGAGCTCGTTCATCAGCCAGTATTCTCCTTCCTTTTTCTAAAGCCTCGCGATCGCTTGCCTCAAGGAGCGCCTCTTACAGAACACTTTCTTATTTATCTTTGGAGTAGATAAGCACTTGCTCCCAGACAAGAGCTAATGTACGGGGGAAGTCCTTGTTCAGATAGCCCAAGCTTCCGTGGGTCATAACACTAAGGGTGTAAAGTCGAAACAGGGTTTCTTCAATTTTAATTCTGGCTTGCTAAAGAATGCTGGTTAACCTTGCTTTATCTTCTTCTAAAGTTTCAAGAACCTTACTTTGGGAAGCGAGTTTACCTTCGAGCATTGCCTTCTCCTGCCGACAAGAAACCACAGCCTGTTGTACAGAAGTTAATTGAGATTCAGCAAACTCACGGTCAGCTTGAGCTTCATCAAGTTGTTTTTTGAGGGCTTCAATCTCCTCCTGAAATTTTTTATTGTCAGCCTCCAAGCTGCTCATCCTACTGTTCCCATCCTTAAAGAATGCAATTTCGGCCGCTTGACTTTCGATCACACGGATCAATTCAGTCTATCGCTCTCCAGAAGCTCGATACGCTCAAGATGTTGAGTATTCAGCTTCTGAAATTCGAAGCAGAACCTGTTCCAAGACTCGAATTGCTCTCTGGAAGTATTTTTGGCCTCATATAACTGAACTTCAAGCTGACCCATGACAGTGGCAAGCTGGGAGGTCACATAATTTTTTACGGCGCTCAACTCCCCGACGATACTCTGGTCATCGTGTGGAGACAAGTCTAAATCAAGTTCCATTCCCCTTAAGTCGTAGCCTCTGAACCTGTCCTTCAACTTAGGATTACCGGGGGCAACTCCATAGGGAGGCCTATCAAGAATCGCTTGATTCTGACAGAGAATAGGTGCATTAGGCGTAGAGTGTTTGAGCAATGATTCCATAATGACCGAAGAACTAGGGCATAAAAGTTCAGCCGGTTCAGAAGACCCACCAAGCCTATCCTTATCTTGTTTATCATTACCTTCTCTCCCCTCGGCATCCTGGTTTTCTCCTCCAGATACCCGAGATTGGTCATGCTTCTTTTTCTTTAGCAAACTCGCTAGTGGTGCCTCAAGAGCATCTTGAGATAGAAGATCTGAAGATGGACGGGAACGCTTGAGGCAGCGAGAAAGACTGGACTGTAAGACATTTCGTGGATCGACGAGAGCAAATTGCCGGGAGAAACTGTCCGATAAAGACGATCCCATTCCTGGATCTAAGAGAAAAAAGAAGATCCAAGCACCTTAATCGTTGAAAGGAGAGAAAGAAGGCCAGGAGAGGAGATACACGGAATATATGAAAACAAGAAGACAAACAGTTCTAGACCCTGTGAGATATCACGTTGACCAAGAAACGAGGGTTTTTTCGTGAAATTCTTACAATTAAAAGGTTTTGAAATTCAAAATGTCCAAATAACGGTCTTACCTTGAACAAGGTCTTCAGCTAAATCAAGGGGATTAATACCTTTAAAAGTTTCTTAACCATCTTCTTCTTGATTGTCTTTAGAAGAATTCTCTCCGCCTCCCGGGTTTTCTTTAGAAGTCACTATAATTCTGTAAAACTGCTCCACTTCCCGCACTTGATCCGAGTGATCTCCAAAGGAGTCACATTCACATCTCCCTGGATAGCTTCCTCTAAGGGAGGCCCATCTTTTTCGCACAAGACCACTGAAGGCTTAGGGCCTTGGTGCTTTGGAAGCTTGGATACTACCTTTTTGGCAGAGGTCGCTTTGCTTTTGAAAGATGCCTCGCTGCTCCCCACGGTGCTAGAACATTCCCTTTTCGAAGATTTCTTGACAGGGGATTTGCCGGCAGCTTCTTTTTTATCAGAAGTATCCACCGTGAAGGTGCGCAGAGAGGAAAGCAAATTATATTGCCTTAAGAAACCTTCAGTGATCAGGAATTTCCTATTTATCTCGCCCTTATCAACAACTAATAATGAGTTGCATAAATCTTGGTCGAAGGGTATGCTTTGATCGGGAAGCACTGCAGTATATCCAAAAGATTTTAAGAAAAAGGAAGAGGGGGCAAGATGAAATTTAAAGAATAAAATGCTTGCTACCTTCCATCCAGAAGCCGCAGAAATTGTTGGGACATCGGAAAAAGAAGTACTGATTGGGCAATCCTCGCACACTGTCCACTAAGCCAGTAATGATTTTTGAACCCCGGCTTTCCACAAAGATAAACGAGGGACGCTGGCTTCTTGTCCTGAAAGCATATAATGAGCATATATCCTTAAACGAAGGAGCCCGATGTTTTTCCCTCATAAAAAGGATATAAAGGCTTATCAAAATCGCGTAACCATTAGGATGTAACTGATACGGGGCAATAGCCAAGCTCCGGAGAATCATTTCTATATAAGGATTAAAGGGAGGAACCGCTCCACTTATCAACATACCACAAGTAACGGCAACATATCCTTTGGGAGGAATATCTGCGAACTCTTCTTCCCCAGGCTGCTTGGCCTCTTCTTTCTCTGAAATACCGAATTGTTTGCATAATTGATGGAACGAGCTGGGAGAAAGCTCCGTCGGGTGCCTCTCACTAGGTACTTTAGAAAGTGCACGAGGTTGTGGGAAATCTTGGGCAGCGCCTATCGAAGAGACAACATTGGGCGCAGACACAACTTGATCAGAACTTTCTGCTCAATCAGACCTTCCGACCTGGTCCGACATAGATTGCTTCCTGAAATTATGGGATTATAGGAAAAGGGAAACCCTACTTAGAAACACCAAAGCTACATGGTCGAAATTCATGCTTCAAAATTGGGTTGAGATAAAATCAAAGGAGGAATTTACTTACAGGAGAGCGAGCAGTCTCAAATCTATGCGAACAATCCAGTCAAATCGACCTCGAGATTGCGGAGGCCTCGATGACAGTGTCGTGCATTAATGAAAATCAGAACAATGAAAGAGCTAGAGTAATCAGGAGTTATTAAAGGAATCCAAGCAGTAAAGAGGATTGTTCAGAATAGCGCCACCATTAAAAGCTTTCTTCTGGAAAAGAAGAAGATAGAAAAATAATATATAAAAGACAGACGAAAGAATTGGCTAACCGAAGTAGTATTTCCGTCCGGTCGCTCGTACGAAAGGCAGCCCTATGTTCAGATTAGTAGGCTTAGCATTCGGGCAATTGGGGAATCACTCAAGACAAGCACACATAGGTATGTGTGGAAAGCCAATTAAATGCGCACAGGTAAGAAAACAAGGAGGAAGATTAAAAGGCATATATCTAGATTATTCTCACCACATCAACTAAGTACTCGAATACACAAATAAGTGTCCCATCAAGCTCCAACTGACATCCCAAAATTCAACTGTTCGCACAATAACCAAAAAGATACATCAAGCATTGCGCTCACAAGAGAGGGCCAATACCAATCAGCTACAATGAAGTAATCTTAATCTTTTGCACGAATGACCCCTCAACAAGTCAGGATAAACCTACCAAACAATGTGCGATCAAACATTTCGAAGCCAATAATTCCTTACTAAAGGAAATCAGGGACTTCGAGGGGCAAGTGTTAATCTCTAAAAAATCCATACGCACATTGAAAAAAGGATGCGGAATGGATATCATCGGGGTCGGTCGTGCATGATGTTATCCAAGGCGCTTAAACGACCCACAATGGATAGGATGCAACCACAAAGGGCAAGAACCAAGTATCAAACACAAGACAAATCAAATCGACCAGTACGACCGAAGAAGATGGCACGTTACGCTATGAGAAATGCGGCTCAATAGAGATAAGGATCGTACATTCTGCAAAGTCGTTCACAACAACGAAGCACGCTTGATCTAACATCAAAGATCGGTCGCACGCATCAAGACAGGAGTCAAGGTCATACATATATTTAACGACTGCTCATGAATTGCAACACCTATAGCTCGACACTCAGATCAGAAACCTACTGGTCGGTCCTACACCAATCCTTATAATGAGCACATTCTCATCTCAAAGTCGCACGTCTCAGTCGGTCGCTTCTGGACTAATGAAGATCGCCACTCATTCACTCAAATCAGACGTAACCACATTAAGGAATTGTGGTCGGTCGTTCCTTCATCTCGCCATCAAGGAAATCAGATATCTATTCCTCGAATGCTAGAAATAGACACGACCGAAGGGCATCAGCCAAAGGTCACCCACACAACTACTCAAGATGCTCACTCCATTGAGTCGCTCGCACATGACAACTGAATACAGCTACGGACAGCTGGCTATAGCTGGCCGGTGGCATGATTGTAATTAATAAGATGAGTGATCTCTAGTCTGCATAAACGGATTTCAGATCATTTCCCAGGGGAAGCTCACCAATAAATACACCATGGCTGCCAACATAAAGGGGATCCAATCTTTGAAACCACAAAGTGCCGCTAAATTCTATCCTCAACTACTGATTTGGCCATGGCGCCAAGTACAATCTTGTGATGGAGGAAAACGAAGGCACCTTCCTTCTCAATCATTCATCCATCCTTCTTCTCCTCAAATTCTACCATTATCTTGTAAAATTCCAAGATTGAAATATTTGAACGAGGGTATATTGGGTGAATATAGAGATGTTTGAAGAGAGAATTGATGTATTTTGTAATCCTCATTATAAGATTGGAAATCACCTTCACAGTGGATGTAGGCCTAATTAACGGCTGAACCACTATAAATCTCATCTCTACTTTACCTTTTCTTACATTTTTTGTTTTCAATTGCTGAAACAAGGTTCCATTTATTTCTTACCAAACTGGTAAAGTACAGTTTTAGTACCTTGAGTGTTTATACCATTTTTGGTGTAAACAGAGAAGAATGAATAAAAAATTCGAAATCAGCCCCTATTTTTAAGATTTGAAAGGTTGCAACGTTTCTGAACCGTCACAAATAGTAAAAAGACACTTCCTTTCAATTTGAAAAAAATGACAGTTATATGTCGACATGTATATATATGTATGTCGACATATTAATGTACAAAATTGAATTTTGAATATTTTTTCAAGTGTTTTGATATATATATATATATAAATATAATTTTGGAAATTCTTGAATTAAAACATAGTGTTAGAAATGAATATTTTAAAGTAGAAAATCATATGAAAACATAAATATAAACTATATAAACATATTTATAAAATTATGGAGTTAAAACTCTATAAATATAAAGTATAGAAGTATAAATATATAAAACTTGAGTTTGAAATCAAAAATAAAGTAAAGACAATAAAGTAGAGAAGTTAGATATTGAAGATAGAATTTGAAAAACAAAATATGAAATCAGAAATTTGAAAAATAGAATTTGAATTTGAACCTGGAGTGCTATTCAAAGTCTTTCATAATCTACTCTATTACTATATTTATCTTGAACTCTTGAAATCTTGAATACTTTGAGTCTTGAATTATCTCTGAAGTCTGAATCTCTAATATCTTTAAACTGTACAGTCTTCAGAAACAATTTCTGTATTTAAATCCTACATATATGTGTGTGTATATATATATATGTATATTCTAGACAAAAGTGTTAGTATAAATATATTTTATAATCAATGATAATTGAGACAAGGTTGTTGTCATCAAAACTCCATTCTCCAATAAACTTATCTTGCAATTCTATTTTCCCCATTGAGTTAAGTGTATCGCAAACCATCCTACTCATGAAAATTTCTATTTTTATTCATACTAAATTCATGTAGTCATTTAATTTTTGGTTTCTCTACTCCAGACTTTTCCATAAAGTACCTGCTCTATTCCAACTTCCTACCAATTCAACAAAATAGTGTTTTCCAGAGTTACCTCAAAAAATTCTAGCATCCTTTCCAACTTATTTTGTCAAACCATAAAATAATTATAGATATTAAAATAAAAATCTTCTTTTAAACCAAAAAATTATTTTCACACAATTTTCTACTTTTATATAAATTTTATATCTGCAGATTTTAAATTTTAAGCTTGACGACTTTCAAAATCCTTATTTTTAGTTTAAAAAAAAATTATGAGCTAGACTCATAGTCAACTCTCAACTCTCTTACCTAACCTATTTCCATATTGTCATTTTCTCGCTTTAGTTTCTCTTTACACAGATTTCTCAATATCACCCATATCTAAACAAAAATCTGGTTCTAGCGCCACTTGTGCGCACTATATACATTCCTAATCCATTTCTTCTCTTATGCTTTAACAAATTTTGTGGCACTACTGCACCATCCATTAATCCTAAATAAGTACCAATTTTCTGATATTGACATATGCATTTCCCATTTACTATTAATTTTATTGTAGATCATACCATGGTCACACTAGGACCAACAACTCTTGGATTCCCATAATCCTAATCTTAATATACAAAATCATTAGCACAGTCTTTTCATATGCCGTTTATCCTAAAAGTGGGTTTTCTTTATGAATTTTGATATTATATATATATATAATATTCATATTATTATTTAAAAAATACAAATATGTTCACCCAATATCTATTTAGGACCACTAAAACCTAGAATTTGATGCCAAATGTAACAACCCAAACCCCAATAGGGACAAGTTTTTTGCAAACTATTAAAACCCAAGTACATTGAAACCCGAGTAGGGTATCTTATATCCTATAAATAGGAAAAGATAAGTGTATCAGAGCACATACATGAAAACCACAGTGAAAATGATTAAAATATAATAATAGGTCAATATTTATCAAATATTGACACTTTTTAAACAAGTGCCTCTGAGCTGAATAATCTCTTCCTCTCACCTAACCTGCAGATTGTTATGAGGTGGGGGTCAAAACTAAATTTCTAATGAATGGACAAATTATATACCTTCAAGTTTAACACTACAATTACTTTCTGTTACCATTTTAATTTTATTAGGTTATTTGGGTTTACAATAATCTCATCTTTGTGCGTAATCCGTAACTGTCTACTCTCAAGTATACAAAACCTAATAATCAATATATACATAACTAAATACCCATAGCCCACCTCGGTCCTAAGTACTACCTATAGCACCCACTATATCTAAATGTTGACCCGCCTTTTGGCAAGGCCATCACCCTATGAGCTATCATTGATAGAGCCGATCAAGGCTCAAGCATGGGCCTAGACAAACTCAGACATCGCTGGCTTAGCCCCCACTACAATCACCTTTGGGCTCGTATAAGCCCAGCAACATCAATAGCCTACTGGGGTCATAGAATAGGGTACACGAAGTCACGAATCGAAGGAGATCCTTCCTACTTACCTTAGCTTGAATAAGGTTCCAGCTTGGATCGATTGAAGCCCCAACTCGGGTCGAAGACCGTACTTCAGTAAGAACAGAGATCCAGATCAAATAGAGCCCTAGATCGAATAAAGCTCAGTTCAAATGGAATTTGAATCAAATCGAGTGGAATCCGGGTCAGATTGAATGTAATACAAACCTAAAACTGCGTTAATGACCTGCTTCCACTATCAGCCCATGGTCTCCTACTGTTTTGGATCTTGCACCACGTGGCCACGTTCGAACCGACATGCCTCAAACCGACCTACCACCTCCACTATCACCGAGAAACAGGATCAGATGCCACTTGTAGCAACCGTTACCGCCCTGGATCTAGACCAGTGTACTACTACACCTTTAGATACATGAATTCGAAGAGATTACAAGGAATTTTGGCACTCAAACAATATACATGCATTCTAACCAACATTCAACAACGAACAACCAGGACCTATCTCGATCCAATCAGGGAATTTCGAGAGTTTGAGTGTAACACCCCGAAAATTCTATAAACTGTGAAATTAACAAATTAAAGTATAATTAATTTGAAATCAAAGAACTAAGGGAAACGGGTTACGCCATTGCGTTCGTCTCGGAAAAATACGCGAAATAGAGTCCGAGTTTTCGAAAAACGGAGTCCGTATGAAGAAGATATGGCCTTCGGAAGTTTTTAAATTAAGTTTAAAATTCAAACAGAATAAAACAATTAAAAATTCCGAAGTGGGGCCCGATGGGCCAGGGCGGGGAGAGGCCCGCCTGACGCACCCAGGTCGACTGGGCTGTCGACCTGGTCTAACCAGGTCGACAGGCCTGTCGACAGGGCTGTCGACAGGGGTGTCGACCTGGTCCAGAGCCAGGTCGAACCCAGCCCAACCTGGCTGGCCTATTCTGTGTTTGGCCGATTTTCTGTGGTCTGCTTTGTCATTATGGCTAGGTGGCAAGCTCTAATTGGTCTCTCTATCGAATGAATGGCTACGATCAATCCAAGCAACATCAATGGCCCTAATCAGTTCATTACCCCTATAAAAACAACCCTAGACTAACCCTAATCTATTCATTCAAAAATAAGAACAAAGCCGCCATGTTGCTGAGGAGCGTCTAGGAGTAGCCACCAAATTGGAGAGAAGATTAGGAGGAAAATTCTAAAGCCTAAAGCAATTCAAGCAAATCAAATCAACGCCTACGTCAAAAGGAGTCGCATCTCTAATTCCTAAATTAGAGAATTCGCCGCAACGATTGTAAGTAGAGTATTATTTTGGTATGAACAAATAATTGTGTGGATATGTATACTTGATTTGTGGCGATAAAATAATTCATATTTGTGCGTTGGAATATTGTATACGTTTGGATGTTCTTGAATTATGTTATTCATTATGAAAAACTACATGCGGTAGTTTTATGCAAGTATGACGTTTAGATATTCGCAAAATATGTAATTTATGATTGAAGCTACATGTATGTAGTTGATTAATTGAAATTCATGCAAGTTTGGGATTTTGTTACTATGCCATCATAATGTGTATTTTTACACAAATATCATTTTTGTGAAGTAATTGGAATAAGGTTGGGATTATCATAATTCATATGAAATTATATTGAAAAGTTTGGCACCATGATCTATGTATTAAGCCATGTTTTGTACTAGAAACCTATTTGCAAACTTATGAATATGGCTAGGCTATGATCGATATTTCGCATAATTGAAACCATGTTAGGTCTATATTGTTAACAAGAATTATATGATGACATATGTGGTACATGGCTAGGTTAGATTCAAAAATCCCTTTTTGCAAGTTTACATGACTAAAGCAAAAATCATGATTTCATGTTAGAAATATTTATGCCATAGTTATGTGAACAAATTTAACTATACTTATGCCATGCTTATGTTTGACATTATGCCATGCTTATGTTTAACATTATGCCATGCTTATGTTAGAAATATTTATGCCATGCTTATGTTTGACATTATGCCTAAACAAAAATATAGGTTCATGTTGTAGTTAAGCCCATGTGTTAATAGTGATATTCTTAACTTAACTACAAGTTTACATGGTTTGATTCATGTCACTTATGCTTTTATGATCAAAGTATATGTTACTACTATGCAAGTACACCAGTTTCTATTTTGTATTTCCAACGTCATATTGCAAGTTCATACGCTCACCTTCCCCTTTTTGTGTATGTAATCACGCTTTAAGCCTCCCCTCTTTCGCATGGCTAAGTTGGGCTTAAAAAGGTTAAGCCCAACATATAAACGAACGTATTAAACGGGGGAAAATAACGTTGAGCTAAATTAATAAATGAAAATATAAAGTAGAAGGGCCCAAATTCAAGTATGGGTTGGGCCCATGATTGGTGTAACCTTTACACCATTAACTTAATAATGGGCCGCAAATATTTACATATAAATAAAGAAGAAAGACAAAATATGTAAATGTAGAACATACGATGTGTTTAACCCGAGGTTGGATTGAGTTGTGATGTAAACCTGCCCGGAACCGCCCGGCTGTCCAGTAGTCACAACAATACCTATCCAATGTGGGAGGTTAAACATGGAGCCCAAGAAGGACCCGAGGTTAGACTGAGTTGTGGCGTAAGACTGCCCGGAACCAACCGGCAACAGGCAGCCACAACAATACCTGTCTAATGTGAGAGGTCAGGGCCTTAATAAGACAATTAAGGCTGAGTCAGGATTGTTAGGATTAAGTGAACTAAAGACTTAATCAAAATGGAACATGCTAAACTAAACGGACTGGTGGGGTTAGGTTAGAAAACACTTAACCAACTTAGCATGTGGTTAGAGATAGAAAACCTAGTAACGGGGGACCCTTTTCAGCAGTAACCCTAGAAGGTGTATCAGGAAACCCTGAAACTAGGCAGGGTGGGGCACGATTACTGGGCTGATTGTAAGAGGTCAAATCGACGGCGGTGGTGTAGCAGTGTAGGTTCTAACGGGGTGCGGGCGTGCACACACTCCGGCGCAGAAAAATAAGGCACTGGACACCAGTAGCATACCTGTGCACTCTAGGATTGTGTCGGGCCGCCACCATGGGACTTGATACACCCTATGGTGGGACCAGCATAGGTAACTACAACATCGGGGGCCGTAAGACACATGTAACTATGTGAGTAGGAGCCGATCATCATAGAATGGATCACATCACCCTGATTATGGGGTGCCAGTTGGAAACTAGTTTATATGGGGTCAGAGATTAACATGGGGTACGATAGTATATTCGACCCTAGACAACTTAACCAAGTTAGAGTGCTTTTCCGCTTCTTGTTTATACTTATCATACCCAGTTCTTTATTCATAGACAAAATAGTACTAGACTTACTCAGGCTTTATGTCTGACTCTACTTTTCTTTCGTCTTCTTTTCTTCCGTTTCCCCCCCCCAGGTCCACAGGGAGGGAACACAGCAGCTTGACTAGCCTTAACATCCAGCTTGAAGAAGAGAAATGTATTGCTTGGACTTTTTCGCTTTGAACTATGGCTTTGGACAAACTCTATGGGGCTTTTGCAGTTTATCTATGCTTTATTTATGCTTCTTTAAATAATGTAATCAAGACAGATTATGAAAGTGTTATGTTATGTTTTGGAAAAAGTGTAAGACAATTATGGTGTTGTTGTTGTAACACGTATTTGCTTTCATGAAATAAAAGTTTGTTGATTTTCCGCTGTTTACAAATATGTGTTCTTATATCTGTCTTGTATATCTGTGACTTATACTTATAAACCTCCACCAAAATTAGGGCATTCCCTTTGAGAGTGACCCTAACGGAGGTGGGGTGTCTCACTTGGTATCAGAGCATAGGTTTACCAGATAAGAAAAAAAAAGTTTTGAAAATTTATTTTCAAAAAGGAAATTTAAAGAAGCATTTTTAAAAAGAAAAATATTATTTTATTTTAAAAAGGCAAAGTCCCCCCCAAAGCCATAGGTACTATCTTCTATCCTTCGTTTTGAATCTATCCTTTCTGTTTCAGCATGTCTGGAGACCTTACTCCCCAGCTGCTGACGCTTTCACTTCTCCTCCTCCACGTGAACCAGCAAGCGGAAGAGTCCCAGAGTAGGAAGACGAATGATAGTCAAACGAGAAAGGATCGTAACAGTAATAATAAGAAACGAGAAAAAAGGAAATGTAATTTTTGTGGTACGGAGGGGCACATAGCCAAAGATTGTAGAAAGAGGAAAAGAAAGCAAGGAGAATGTTTTCATTGTGGGGAGACTGGACACATCAGCAAAGACTGCCATGAGAAGACAGACTTTAAGAAGGGCGGGAAAGACAACAAGTCCCGAGAGAAGAGGAAGTGTAAATTCTGTGGAAAAGTTGGGCACTTAGTGAAAGATTGCCGGAAAAAAAGGCCAAGATGAATGGTGGGTGCTTTTCTTGTGGTGAGATAGGCCACAGGGCTAAGGACTGCCCAAAGAAACGAGGACAGGGGCAGAGGGCTGGATCCACCCCAGGGGCACAGGTTCATGTGCTAGAAGCGCCACCTTTGCAACAGCGAGGTATAAATACTTCTGTAGAAAGTGTAGTTTATCTTTAGGATCACCCCGTTCGCACTTTATTTGATTCCGGCGCATCACACTCCTTTATCTCGTCTGCTTTAGTAGAATCTCTGCACCTAAAAACTAGTATTGTAGAGGACCCCTTAATTGTTTCAAACCCAATTGGGGGCCCAGCTCATTTGTCTATGATCTGTTTGGGATTGAAAATTTCTATTCTAAGCGTAGAATTTCAATGTAGTGCCTTTGTTTTGGGCTTTTCGGGGTATGGTTTGATTTTGGGTATGGATTGGCTATCCAGTAATGGGGCCGTCCTTGATTGTGAGAAAAGGGTTGTTAGGCTCCTAACCCAGCTCGGAAATACTTTGGAAATTTCTTGTAATCCCTCATACGCGGTTATGCTTAGTTATCTTGAATCGCTAGATGCCTCTGTTGAAAATTTGCAATCAGTTAGAGTGGTCCGGGAATATCCGGATGTCTTCGAAGAGGTGAAGGGCTTGCCTCCGAAGCGGGAAATAGACTTCCGCATATATCTTGTAGATAATGCAAAGCCCGTTGCGTTACCCGTTAGACACATGGCTCCACGGGAAAGGAAAGAGCTCAGTAAACAGATTAAAGAGCTTCTAGAAAAGGGGTTCATTAGGAGGAGCATTTCAGAATGGGGCGCTCCAGTGGTATTCGCTACAAAGGCGGATGGATCACTCCGTCTATGTGTTGACTATAGGGAGCTCAACAAGCTAACGAAAAAGAATAGGCACCCTCTCCCTAGAATTGACGATTTATTTGACCAGCTTGTAGGGGCGTCTGTTTTCTCCCAACTCGATTTAGCAACCGGTTTTCATCAGCTAAGGGTGGCTGAAGATAGCATCGATAAAACGGCGTTCAGAACCCCAGACGGCTTCTTTGAATGGCTTGTCATGCCTTTCGGTTTGACAAATGCACCTGCTTACTTCGTAGACCTGATGAGTAGGGTATTCAGAGATTTCCTCAACAAATTCGTAGTGGTCTTCGTAGATGATATCCTTATCTTTTCAAAGAGTGAAGAGGAACATGCTCAGCACTTAAGGGCAATCATGGAAACTTTGCGAGTTTGCTTTCCAACGACTGAAAAGGGCTCTTACAACAGCCCCAGTTTTGACGCTGCCAGATGGGAGCAAGATGTTCACTGTTTATACGGATGCATGTGGGACAGGGCTAGGTGCCGTCTTAATGCAAGAAGGAAGGGCAGTAGCTTATGGCGGGAGGCAGTTGGAGGTGCACGAAAAGAACTACCCGACCCACGATCTTGAGTTAGCCGCCATCGTCTTTGCACTCAAGTCTTGGCGACACTATCTCCTAGGTGAGAAGTTCGAACTTTACACGGACCATAAATCGTTGAAATATCTTTTCTCGCAGAAGGTTCATTTCGCTTATGCATGAGTTGTGGAGAATCACCTTAGTAAGTACATTTGGCAACATGGTTGGCATTTATTTCCAAAAGATAGTTCCTTTACCTGATAATGCGTGGACGAGATCCAAGATTCACTTGTGAATTTTGGAGAGCTTGCATGGAACCATGAGTACGCAGTTAGGCTTGAGCCAAGTATATTAGAAGTAGAGTAAGTGAAAGAGGAACGAGAGGCAACAGTGACATAGGTTCCAACTCATATTTTGGAAACAAGAATTAAGAAGCTACGAAATTGTGAAGTTAAAGACGGACAAAGCATAATGGAGTTAAGCTCAAGGAAATGCGACTTAGAAGATTGAAGACTAGATTCGTGCATCATATCTCTTCTTAAGAGTATATCCTTGATCCCTCTCTTCCTGTAAAGCTCACTTGCATGCTATCTTTTGTGTATATCCTCTCGGTCCTATTCTTAATCCAATTTCTATTGCAAACCCCATAGGGAGTATGACTCATCTGTTAGTAACACATGTTAGGGCTTGAGGGTGTTCGTTGGTTTGACTAAAGCTTTTGGGTTTTATAGGATACAGATTGGTCTTAGGAAGGGACTCCCTTGTGACCTAAAAGGAGTCCATCATGCTTAGTTTCCTAGAATCATATATGGTGGTTGGGTTGAGTAATTCTTTGGGTGTCAGTCTGATGTTGATTTCGGTCTTCGGGGCTGATGCTTAGAGAGTTCTTCTCCTAATCAATATATATGTGGCATAGATTTCCAGTTTTGACATTGCCTAATGGGCACAAAGTTTTTACTTGCTTCTATCATTCGACTATACCTTTAGGTAGGACCATTTTCTACCATCGAGAAAATTGGGAAAATGGCCTATAGATTAGAGCTACCCGAGAAATTGGCTGGAGTCCACAACGTTTTTCACGTTTCACATCTCCGAAAATGTCTACATGAGTCTGCTGAAGTAGTAGAGCCAAATATCCTCGAAGAGGCCGAAGTGGAACGCGAAGCAACCATAAGAAAAGTTCCAACCCGCATATTAGGAACAGAAGTGAAGAAGCTACGCAACCGCGAAGTCAAGCTCGTCAAAGTTCAATGGAGCGACGCCGAGGGAGACGCGACTTGGGAAACTGAAGCTAGAATACGCACTGCCTACCCTTTTCTGTTCGAGGGTACATCCTTGATCTTTCATTTTCCTTAAGTTGCGCTTTTATCTATCTTTTTAGGTATATTTCCTCGACCTTATCTTGTAGGTAGAAACCCTTTGGATGGAAACATGTAATTGAAACATGTTATGGATGATGGTTGCAAGTGGTTGCAAGTGATTACTAGTGGTTGCTCGTGGTTGCATATACACACACAATCTAGGTTTTAGATCGGCTCAGTCACTTCATATTGCATATGCATATATGTTTGCATTCGTATATGGTTGAACTTTAATGTGTTGCCATGTGGATGTTGCATTTGTATTGAATGATTGTGCACTCATGTAGAATCATGAATAGGAAAATTTGCATACATAATGGATTCATGGCACTTACATAATTCGCATTAAGGAGGTCAACTGAATCAGTAGACCGCCTGATTTTGCATTAGATAAGTTCATGTACACACACTTCGCATATGATCATGAAGCATTAGAAGTCTTTTAAGGACAATGGATGCTCGTGTTTGATGGATGAGTAGATGGATGATTGGATGTTAGGATATACATTCCTCCTAACTTGAAGATTTCGGGGACGAAATCCTTTTAAGTGGGGGAGAATGTAACACCCCGAAAATTCTATAAACTGTGAAATTAACAAATTAAAGTATAATTAATTTGAAATCAAAGAACTAAGGGAAACGGGTTACGCCATTGCGTTCGTCTCGGAAAAATACGCGAAATAGAGTCCGAGTTTTCGAAAAACGGAGTCCGTATGAAGAAGATATGGCCTTCGGAAGTTTTTAAATTAAGTTTAAAATTCAAACAGAATAAAACAATTAAAAATTCCGAAGTGGGGCCCGATGGGCCAGGGCGGGGAGAGGCCCGCCTGACGCACCCAGGTCGACTGGGCTGTCGACCTGGTCTAACCAGGTCGACAGGCCTGTCGACAGGGCTGTCGACAGGGGTGTCGACCTGGTCCAGAGCCAGGTCGAACCCAGCCCAACCTGGCTGGCCTATTCTGTGTTTGGCCGATTTTCTGTGGTCTGCTTTGTCATTAGGGCTAGGTGGCAAGCTCTAATTGGTCTCTCTATCGAATGAATGGCTACGATCAATCCAAGCAACATCAATGGCCCTAATCAGTTCATTACCCCTATAAAAACAACCCTAGACTAACCCTAATCTATTCATTCAAAAATAAGAACAAAGCCGCCATTTTGGTGAGGAGCGTCTAGGAGTAGCCACCAAATTGGAGAGAAGATTAGGAGGAAAATTCTAAAGCCTAAAGCAATTCAAGCAAATCAAATCAACGCCTACGTCAAAAGGAGTCGCATCTCTAATTCCTAAATTAGAGAATTCGCCGCAACGATTGTAAGTAGAGTATTATTTTGGTATGAACAAATAATTGTGTGGATATGTATACTTGATTTGTGGCGATAAAATAATTCATATTTGTGCGTTGGAAGATTGTATACGTTTGGATGTTCTTGAATTATGTTATTCATTATGAAAAACTACATGCGGTAGTTTTATGCAAGTATGACGTTTGGATATTCGCAAAATATGTAATTTATGATTGAAGCTACATGTATGTAGTTGATTAATTGAAATTCATGCAAGTTTGGGATTTTGTTACTATGCCATCATAATGTGTATTTTTACACAAATATCATTTTTGTGAAGTAATTGGAATAAGGTTGGGATTATCATAATTCATATGAAATTATATTGAAAAGTTTGGCACCATGATCTATGTATTAAGCCATGTTTTGTACTAGAAACCTATTTGCAAACTTATGAATATGGCTAGGCTATGATCGATATTTCGCATAATTGAAACCATGTTAGGTCTATATTGTTAACAAGAATTATATGATGACATATGTGGTACATGGCTAGGTTAGATTCAAAAATCCCTTTTTGCAAGTTTACATGACTAAAGCAAAAATCATGATTTCATGTTAGAAATATTTATGCCATAGTTATGTGAACAAATTTAACTATACTTATGCCATGCTTATGTTTGACATTATGCCATGCTTATGTTTAACATTATGCCATGCTTATGTTAGAAATATTTATGCCATGCTTATGTTTGATATTATGCCTAAACAAAAATATAGGTTCATGTTGTAGTTAAGCCCATGTGTTAATAGTGATATTCTTAACTTAACTACAAGTTTACATGGTTTGATTCATGTCACTTATGCTTTTATGATCAAAGTATATGTTACTACTATGCAAGTACACCAGTTTCTATTTTGTATTTCCAACGTCATATTGCAAGTTCATACGCTCACCTTCCCCTTTTTGTGTATGTAATCACGCTTTAAGCCTCCCCTCTTTCGCATGGCTAAGTTGGGCTTAAAAAGGTTAAGCCCAACATATAAACGAACGTATTAAACGGGGGAAAATAACGTTGGGCTAAATTAATTAATAAATGAAAATATAAAGTAGAAGGGCCCAAATTCAAGTATGGGTTGGGCCCATGATTGGTGTAACCTTTACACCATTAACTTAATAATGGGCCGCAAATATTTACATATAAATAAAGAAGAAAGACAAAATATGTAAATGTAGAACATACGATGTGTTTAACCCGAGGTTGGATTGAGTTGTGATGTAAACCTGCCCGGAACCGCCCGGCTGTCCAGTAGTCACAACAATACCTATCCAATGTGGGAGGTTAAACATGGAGCCCAAGAAGGACCCGAGGTTAGACTGAGTTGTGGCGTAAGACTGCCCGGAACCAACCGGCAACAGGCAGCCACAACAATACCTGTCTAATGTGAGAGGTCAGGGCCTTAATAAGACAATTAAGGCTGAGTCAGGATTGTTAGGATTAAGTGAACTAAAGACTTAATCAAAATGGAACATGCTAAACTAAACGGACTGGTGGGGTTAGGTTAGAAAACACTTAACCAACTTAGCATGTGGTTAGAGATAGAAAACCTAGTAACGGGGGACCCTTTTCAGCAGTAACCCTAGAAGGTGTATCAGGAAACCCTGAAACTAGGCAGGGTGGGGCACGATTACTGGGCTGATTGTAAGAGGTCAAATCGACGGCGGTGGTGTAGCAGTGTAGGTTCTAACGGGGTGCGGGCGTGCACACACTCCGGCGCAGAAAAATAAGGCACTGGACACCAGTAGCATACCTGTGCACTCTAGGATTGTGTCGGGCCGCCACCATGGGACTTGATACACCCTATGGTGGGACCAGCATAGGTAACTACAACATCGGGGGCCGTAAGACACATGTAACTATGTGAGTAGGAGCCGATCATCATAGAATGGATCACATCACCCTGATTATGGGGTGCCAGTTGGAAACTAGTTTATATGGGGTCAGAGATTAACATGGGGTACGATAGTATATTCGACCCTAGACAACTTAACCAAGTTAGAGTGCTTTTCCACTTCTTGTTTATACTTATCATACCCAGTTCTTTATTCATAGACAAAATAGTACTAGACTTACTCAGGCTTTATGTCTGACTCTACTTTTCTTTCGTCTTCTTTTCTTCCGTTTCCCCCCCCCAGGTCCACAGGGAGGGAACACAGCAGCTTGACTAGCCTTAACATCCAGCTTGACGAAGAGAAATGTATTGCTTGGACTTTTTCGCTTTGAACTATGGCTTTGGACAAACTCTATGGGGCTTTTGCAGTTTATCTATGCTTTATTTATGCTTCTTTAAATAATGTAATCAAGACAGATTATGAAAGTGTTATGTTATGTTTTGGAAAAAGTGTAAGACAATTATGGTGTTGTTGTTGTAACACGTATTTGCTTTCATGAAATAAAAGTTTGTTGATTTTCCGCTGTTTACAAATATGTGTTCTTATATCTGTCTTGTATATCTGTGACTTATACTTATAAACCTCCACCAAAATTAGGGCATTCCCTTTGAGAGTGACCCTAACGGAGGTGGGGTGTCTCATTGAGTATTGTTTCTTGAGTATTTGAAGGTTATACTCTTTGTAATTGTAATTTCTTAGTGAATCAAGGAATTATGAAGTGGGTGTAGGCTCGTTAATGCCAAACCACTATAAAATTGTTGTTGTCTCTGTTTTCTTTCCTTTTTCAGTTATTTTCTCATACTTCATGCCCAAAACATGACTTTTTAGGGGTTAGTGCCATTTTTTGGTCTAACATTTTGGTGCTTTCATCGAGAAATAAAGATTCTTAACATCTAAAGATTCACCAATCTATTTGTTGGATTGCCAAGTCCGAAGAGGAAATTCTGCCAATTCTCTATTTTTCATTGATTTATGCAAGAATGGTGAATTTTGGATATGAAGCTACCTCGATAACTCCTATCAATAACAATTAGAAAAGTCTAGATTTGCTCCAATTGTGGGTTCTATGTCGAGCTGACAAGGATTGCTTTAGAAATCCAAGACTGTGTCCTTCCAGATCAAGCTTTCCTAGATCGAGGGACTCCGGATTGAACAATCTCAACTCGAAGAATTCTAGATTTATGGCATCCGGATCGAGATCCTTGGCTCGAAGTGCTCGGTTCTAACGACATTCTTCGATCAGATCTGGAGGATGTTCAATCCGAGTTGAAGACATGTTCGATTCGAGACAGGGTCATTTTTGTTAAAAATATTTTTTTCGGGCTTGACCTAAATTTCGATCCGAACGCATGCCGCAGCGCAGCGACCAAAAATAAACATCAAGACTTAATAACCAAGATTGAGCGGTTAGGCCGAGAATATCAACAGCAAAATGGTAATGACTGGGATTCTTCCTAGATTTATGACCCCTATTTACTGATGTTATTCAATGGGGGGAGTTCCTAAATAGATTCAGCATGCTAACCATGACAGTATATGTGGGAAAGGTTGTTTCCTGACATCCTCTCTTTTAAGGGTTCTGATGAAGTATACGCTTCAACAATGCAATCGATGCTATTCCTGAATGAGTGGCAACCACTTGGTTTACACGACATTAACCTACTAAACTACTCAATTAAATGACATTGATATGGAGCAGTCCGGACCTTATTCCAATGATGACGCGGATGATCTTAGTGACGATAATTTTAATGATGGGACAATAGAAAGCGACCAAGGATCCCCAACATTACAAAGCTACTCTTTACTTATGTGACATGATGAAGGACATATGTCTTATGACTCACTACCCAAAGAAATTAGCTAACCTTTGCAATAACTATTTGCTATCAACCGCACCGATGACGATCGGTTTCCACCTGATAAGTGTTAAAGCAATCAACCGATCATGTCCAGGACTTGGCAGAGATACTCAGTGTTTTCCGCAGATATGGGATGAATATAAACCCTTTGAAGTGCTCTTTTGGCGTTGCATCAGGGAAATTCTTAGGTTTCATCGTCAACTCTTGAGGCATCTAAATCAACCATGAACAGGTAGAGGCTATTGGAGGCATCCAAGAACCTTGAAGGGTCAAAGAAGTTTAGGGTTTAGCTGGGAAGGTGGCAGCATTGGGCAGATTTGTATCCAGGGCTACTGACAACTGCCTACACTTCGTTGAGTTGATCAAGAAGGGGAAGCACAATTTCGCTTGGACACCTGATTGTGTTTAAGAATTCTAAAATCTCTTGGATCACTTGGAGAGAACTCATATCCTATCAAACCCATTGATCGTGAAAACTTGTTCGTGTACTTGGCAATATCCCCAAATGCAATTGGTTCATCCTTAGTTCGCGAAGAAGATCGGGTGCCGCTACGACGGTTCCTGCAACGACATGAGGCGTATTGATTATCTAAATGTTACATCGAGTTGGAATAATTCAACATTATCTGTTATCCTCTGAAGTTCATCCAGGGATAAAAATCCACAAATCTCATTGCTAAGCTCACTACATTGGATAATGCCTCAAAAGCAGTAGTCAATCGACTATCTAATGGAAGATGTATATAAATGAGACCTTTGATAAACAACGTTCTGATATTGGAATGTGATGACTCACAATTAGACTCCCTTCACTGAACATCTATTAAATGTATCATTCCCCAAACGCAGGTGGAAACTTGGGAATACTAGCATGAATTTCTCATGATTCCATTATCTGATCCAAAGTTGATACATCATTGCCTTGCATGACCGTATTTGTATCCGAAATATGGCTGATTGCGGTACTCCTATCCAAAGATGGCAAGTTAAAGGTTTGAACAATTAAGCCTAGATGTTGATTGATTGTCCACACATTAGCTATTATTCCCGACGTAGGACCAATTACATAGCTGTGAATGGACGAGGCATGTCTACATCCTAGCCCACGTATCCCACTTCCTGACATGGAAAGGGTAAAGCTTCTATAAACATGAATCCATTTTTCTCCTGCCGATCACCGTCCTAGCACCGACAAGATGAGGTGTTATACCATTAGCGATTCTGATCTAACTGTATGGCCCTCATTCCTTGCCCTGGCGTAGGGGCCAAGAAGGCGATTCAAAGGAAACACAATCTCATCCTTCGCTCACTAAAGTCTGCCTAGCCGCCTTTGTCATTTCAAGACCCCGAATAAGGTATATTCTTTCCTAGCACTGCTTCCCCCACAATAATTTGAAAAGATATCTTTTATCAGCTAAATATTTTGGTAATCATCCCCTAGCAGAGGTAGGATGAAGCAAAATGGAATGGCAAAGAATACGCAATGCAATTTTCACTTAGAATATTACTCATTCCTTTTACAGGATTATTTTATAACCATGTCTCTTATCTTTGAATGCCTAGACTTCAAGATAATTGTACATCGATCTATGGACTACAAAGTCAGAATCCGACTCCAGACAGACGTGGTTCGACCATTTATATGGCTAGATCCTGTGCTTTATGCCATCGGATTACATAAATCTAAATAAAGGAGGCAGCACCGCCCATCAACATACTTACTATCCAATCATGCATCTTACCTTTACATGCTTCCTGAGTTATTGACATGACTAACTCAGGTAAATTTGTATATGAGGGATGCATGTACCTAGAGTATGATACCAATCAGAACTCCTATAACTTGATCGGGGGAATACAATGCTTTGGTGAACATGATTTGACTGGTCACCTTCTTACTCTTTGCCTGACGCCAATAATCTGACACAGATGGAGTTCAATCATTCATCCACTGACTTTTTTTCCTTGAAGCAGGGGAGAAGAGAATAAATGCACATAAGTTCGACGTGTTCTATCTATGTGTGGGAATGCTAATGAGTCATTCCTCAGTCTTTTGCCTTCGATTCGCCAGGAAAGACATAGAGATGTATGCGGGTGTAACATGACCACCCAGTAGATCGACGACTCTATCCCTCGATCCGACGAGAAGAGAACTGCACATCAAATTTTCCTTCGAGGTGGGGGGGGGGAGGGGTAAGAGGAATGCTAATACGAGGACGAGTATAACTCAACCACTCTCCCAGTGACATCTTTAACTTTTTCCCATCTTTCCGATGGGAGGAGTATAAACACAACATGGATAAGGCCCAACCATCCTCATGGCGATCTTTGCCTTTGATGCAAAGGCAAGAGGAACGACGCCAAGGCAAATGTGATCCGACTACTTGCATGACTAATTCTAATCCTCATAGATTGAATAGGAGAATAAACTGATGACGAGTGTGATAGGCACGCCACGATTAAAGACCACTAGATCCCTAACTCTAGCCCTGACCGATGAAGGAAGAGTATAAAGGAAGGACCATGACATCCACAACTCTAACTCTCATGGCTTGGGAGAGAGTATAAAGGATGATACTACGAAGTTCACACAAACTCCAATGCCCACCGGCCGAGTATAGGAATACAAAAGACTTACGGACCGGATGTCCGAATGACTTAGCCTGTTTCCCACCAATGCTGAGGACTAGGCATAGACTTATATGCCAACTTCGAACATGTTTCGGATGCGACTCACGATTCAAATTTAATTGGGGAGGTCCATAGTATATCTTCCCTGGCTTCGAAACTCGACATTATGACACTTAATCATTCTAAGCAAGACAGATTTGCGCTTAACTTATTTTCATTTCAAGTTAGATTTGTTTATAACCCTAAAAGTTGACTTAGTAATTTGCAAACTAAACGTACTACTCTATTCTAATTGTAGGTTTATGTACAAATGAAAAGCAAAGATGTGAGGGCCACACTAGCGCACAGTAACAAAGGGCCACATTCAGAGGTTCGACGCTGATACCTAATGTTTCCACGCAACTTAAGGCGACGACCAAAAGGAGGCCTTGAGAGCGATATCTTAAATCGACACGCATACTCATGTGTGACTGACTATAACCCAAGTGCAATGATGAGTATTACCTTGCAAGTACACCGAATAGAAAATACAATGACTTGGGCACTTGGATAATTCAATCACTTAAGCTTTGAAAGCAATGCCTTTTTTTTAAGCATACATGTCTAAACACGAAATGGGTGTGATCTGACCACCTGTTTCTTACCATTACCCCCAGACTAGTGGCATAATACTGAAAATGTTTACAAATCACTTAACTTATATGCCTATATCTAACTTACGCTTTGATCATGACAGTCCGCATGAGGACTACGAAACGGATGCAGTATGACCATCCATTGACTGGTCCCAATGTGACGATCGACATGTACCTACCGCACAAACCAAGGGAAGTGCACTGTATGACGTGCTAGACCGATACGGGACGATCATGAAGAGAAAAACACACACTGAAACCTGTCATGTAACTCACATCGCATGGAGAAAACACAATAGATCATATACAATAGGAAGTAATGGTGAAGCATAACTGAACAGAATCTTAATCTTTTCATATCGTCATGAAAATATCCATACAATCAACTGTATCAACATAATATGTACAAGTAGCCTCACTACAAGTTCACTCAGAGTAGCATACATCAATATCAGCAGAAACAACATATATGTATAGTAGAAACAAATACGTAAGCCTCCAACACGTCATCGCTCAGCAGCATCGTCCTCATCAAGATCTACTACCTGCTACCTGCTATCTAGTCCGTCCATCCACAACATGGATGAACAACCCAAGGTAATAAGAGGAAAACATTAAAAGTTGAGTCAAACAATAGTCTTAATGTGCAATAAAACAGCTACCAACATCATCAATAAAGTATATGAGAAATAAGCAGATCAATCATCTAATATACCCACACATCAACATAGAATAAACGCAAACTCGTCTCCTCCTCAACCTACCGCGAGAGCCTTTCCCAAAGAATTAGAGAAGAAATAAACAGTACACGCATAATAACCAATTATCAAGCGTAGACCATCCTATTCGAGCTCAACATCTCCCAAGCACAAACCCCACAGGCCTAAACCAACATCAGATAAGCACCCAAGAGATATCTCCCTCGGCATCGGGAAATCCACACAAGACGATACACGCAAAACAATCAACATCCATGACTACGGCTATCATATCTACCTTGCCTTGAATCCATTGTTAATCCTATGACTGGCCCATCTTGCCATTCGTCAAGGGCTAATGGTAACCCCGGTTCTAGCAAAACTCCATACGTCATCGCGACTCGTATCCAGGCCCATCGTGACTGTCTAGGGTACTCAACTCATCTAGTCTTTGGGTTCCCTCATTATGCCCCTGCTTTGAGTCCGCTAGACGTCATCATCGGCGACTATCCATAACCTCAAGCGCCTTTTCGAGCAACCATTATCCACAAACTCAAATCATCTTGAGTCGTCTTCACAACTTCGTTACATCACATCACAATCAACGAACACTTCATAATGCCTCAGACATTCCATCAGAATTCACATCGAAGTTACACCCATCGTCGAACCAAAAATCAACATCATTTGGTCACTATTAGATGGACTGCTCATAGTGCATCTATGGATCGCAACCTAGAATGGATCGCACCACCGATCCATGCTTCATCACTAATCTATATACGTGCACTCCATTGACCGTTCACCGATCCACACACGTGCTATCCATGCCGATCCATCAGAAACCATGTGATCCACTCGATCACACCATACATGCCGATCCATACTTTGCATGATCCATCGTGTGCACATAGGGATGATCCAATGTCTTTCCATGCGCGTGCTACGATTTCACACTAGTCCATCACTTTACCCGATCATTCGGCTTTTCACCGATCCATCAGTTCACCGTGTGCGCTCCACATTTTGATCTGATCCTTCTAACTTGCCCGATCCATCTTTTTGCGGGCGGTCCATCGTAAGCCACATTGCTCGATCCACTTATTTGCCGAGCTCTACTCTTGTCGACCGATCCATGTTTGTGTACACAGTCCATCACTGGATCGCTCCAATCCAATCTCAAACATTGCCAACGATCCATCCTCTTATCACTAGTCGATCCATCTTAGTTTGCACACTATGTTCACATCGATCCAAGCCTAGATCGTAAACGATCCATCAACACACGATGAGATGAACCTGATCTATCACCAACGACGAACATCTATGTAAACAACTCATCCAAATCGACCAATTTCATCCAAACGATCAATAGTACACTAAATAAATCATCAACAATCATTAGCAAAGCAAATAATCCTCATGCAATCATATGAAGTGCACCAAATCACGATAAAACAATAAACGAATCAATAATTAGATCTGATACTTGTATAAACATAAGATTTCAATGAATTTACCATTATAACTTGCTAGATTAGATCCTATGGTGTGATACGAATTGAAAATATACTTATCTCGATTAGATCTTGGTGAAAATGACGTGAAATGATGAAATTAAGATCAAACAAACCCGTATACTTGATTGAATTCGTGTGAGAGATGCTTATCACTCAACAAATCCACAAAATATCTTGAATCAACCGATCTCAAATCCGGATAGCGAAGAACGACCTCCGAATCAACTCAATTGATGTGATTTACCATTCCTCGATATTGACCTTCAATCCTAGATCTCAATTTTATGAATGGAAATGAATTCGACGTGTATTTGGTTGAGCCGGAGAATCACAAACACCCAACCAAATGAGAGAATGAAGAAACTAAACTATTCTCTTTACCCCTACTCTCATATTTATAGCCAACGGCCCCAAGCCTTAATGGGCCTCACTAATCAGCCCACTACAAACTAATTAGCCTGTCCATCAAACTAGAAACATTAAAACAACGATTCCTCCCAAACTGCTCAGCAAAATGATTTTTTGAGGAAGATGAGTGTGTAGCGTGGTGACAACCGATTACGCATATATATAGCTAGAAATATAACCTGGTTGACAGACCCAACCAGTGGCAATAAAGTCTAGAACATATATTCCTTAAAGCAAGCCAAAATACATCACATAATATGAGCATAAACGATAAACAACCGCAAATAAGCGTACACAACCAATATAATACAAAGCAAAGTAGAAGAAACCCAAAGCACAATATCAATAGTGAAAAGAGAGCTGCTGCCATGCGTTCTTGGATAAGGCGGCCTTGGAAGCGAAAGCCTGACACGTGCATGCCTTCCAGAGCCTGTCCATAGTTCGAAAAGGTGTAGAATTTGATAACATGTACCCAACATGTGCTTATTGGGTTTATCAAAGATGCGAGCATTTCGTTCTAACTGGATACTCTAGGAGAAGAAATCCACCGATAAATCGAGCTTTGGGTCAGGGGGTTACGCTGCCAATATTCGAAGAAAGACTGAAATGAGGGGATAAAGCCAAGCAGAAATGAGCTGGTTGTAGCCCATACCGTGAAAGAGAAATCGCAATCGAAGAAAAGGTGGCAGAGAGATTCATCCTACTGATTGCAAAGCACGCAAGTGGGATTAGTGTTGATGTTAAAACGACGGAGCCTATCCTTGGTATTGATTCGCCCATGAATCAAACTCCATTGGAAGATAATAACACAAGGAGGAAGACAACATTTCCAGATACGGGAGAAGGAAAAACAACGGCCTGGATGGGTTAAAAATTTATAGTAGGCTGCGATAGAAAAATTAGGGCCCAAAGCCCATATGAATGCATCAAGGCCGCGGGTTAAATGGGAGAAGTGTAGAATAGACCCAATAGTGGATAATTCATTTAAAGTATTAATCCCAAAAAAGGAAGGAGGGCAAAAACCCATTGGGCCAAGCTCCAATGTGGTAGCTACAGAAAGTGGGCCGGATTGATTGAAAGAGGATAAATTAGGGAATAATAGGGAGAAAGGAAGCTGCCCATTCCAAATACCAAACCAAAATAAACAAGATTCTCCACTGATAACCTTCACATGAAAAAGAGATTTGACACGATGGAGAGTGGATGAGGCACTTGACTAGAATGGCAAAGGTCTAGAAAGTGGAGGAAAGTGGAGGACAAGAAAGGGGTTAGAGTTGTAAAGACGAAATAAGATCCAACCTTTTTAGATGAAGTGTCCAGGAGAGAGAAGATGCCAGAGCCATTTAGTGAACAATGTAAGACTGAAGGAAGCAAGGTTGAGTACTCCAAAGCCGCCGTGATCAAGGTGTAGACACACTATTTGCCAGTTCATTAAGTGTTTGGTTTTACCACCATTCCACAAGAAAGAACTTCGAATTGAATCAATTTTATTGACCACCCATGATAGGAGTTTGTGGAAGGACATCCAATAAGAAGGCTTGGATGAAAGGACAGATTTGATGAGGATGAGGTGGCCAACGGTGGATAAGGAGCTTGCTTTCCATCTAGCAAGTCTGGATTCAATCTTGGAAAAGAGTGGGAGCCAATCAGATTTGAGGAGTTTGGTTGGACGAAGAGGAATACCAAGGTAAGTTATTGGGAATGAATCTAGTTTACAGTTCAAACATGCACTGATACAGGAGCCAAGGTTACTGGAGTTACCCAACATGATGATGGAGCTTTTGCTGATATTAATGGAGAGGCCCGACACAATTTAAAAAGTGTAAAGGAGGACCTTAAGACAGTGGATATTAGGAGGAGTGGGAGAGGCAAACAATATAGTATCATCTGCGAATTATATACTAGAGATGGATATATCAGAGTTTGGAAGAGAAATATCAGAGTAAATGCTGTTAGAAATAAATAATTTCACCATCTGATTGAATACATTTGTAATTAGAACACAGATTAAGGGGGAGATGGGGTCTCCATGTCTTAAACCCCGCTTTGATTTGATTTTACCACCAATCTCGCCGTTGATACGTATTGAGGAGAAGCTTGTGTCTATAATTTGTTTAATCTAATGACACCATCTTGGGGGGGAGCTTCTATGTAACATAAGTGCAAGAATGAAATTCCAATTAACAGGATCATAGTCTTTAGAGAAGTCAATCTTGAGTAAAACTCTAAGTGTTGAGGAAAAGCGACAGAAAGAGAAGACTTTTTGAGTAGCAGCTACATAGTCTAGTATGTTTCTTCCCAATATGAATGTAGATTGTTCAACACCGATCAATGGAGCAATGACCGCCTGCAGCCTATTAGCTAGGACCTTAGAGATGATTTTGAAGGTGGTGTTGAGGAGACTGATGGGTCTGAAAGAGGGGAGAGTGTTGGCTCCAGTGCTCTTAGGGAGGAGGATAATGTTTTCGTAGTTCAACTTGGTGATGAGAGAAGGGTTTGAGTGAAAATATGAACACATCTCCATTATATCGGGCTTAATGGTGGGCCAAAATGTTTAAAGAAGGCCGGGCCAAAACCGTTCGGCCCAGGAGCTTTATCATCTGTCATGTCCTTTAGAGCTTTCCATATTTCATCCTCATAAAAAGATTGGTTAATATCAACAGGAAAGGAGTTTGGGTAAAGCTTGTGCCAATCTATCTCCAGAAGTGGGGAGGATGTTTTGCCAAGTAGACCACGATAATATATGGTAAATAGGTGAAAGATTTCATGTAGATCGGTGACGATGGAATTGTTGTGGACTATTTCAGATATATAGGAATCTCGTCGATGGCCATTAGCCATTCGATGAAAAAATGCAGTATTTTTATCACCCTCCTCAATTCATTTCGTCTTTGAGCGCTGCATGCATCCAATTTCTTCTTATTTAATGGGTCTATTTAATTCATCCTCTAGTACTTTAAGGTTCAAACGTTTAGCATCAGAGAGAGGGAGGGATTCTTCAATAATATTGAGGTTAAGGATGGTGTCTTGTGTTGATGAGATTCGAATTTTAAGTGAGCCTCAGATATGCGTAGACCAAGGATGAATTAGTTTGTGTAAAGAACGGAGTTTGCTAACCACCCTTTCCGTGGCAGATTGTAACTCAGATGGTTGTGTCCAAATGTGTTTGACAAAATTTCCAAAAGAAGGTTCCAAGAGCCATAGCCTCTCAAATATGGACAGTCTTTTGATAATGCTACCCGAATTAGTATCCAACAGTAGTGAGCAATGATCAGAAATGGTAGTAGCTAGGCCATTGACCAGGGAAAGAGGAAACATGTCATCCCAGTTTAAGTTAAAAAAGAAATAATCTAGTTTAGCTAATTATGGCTCCCCTTCCACTTGACCATGTAAAGAGGCGATTGTTAATAGGTGGTTCAATTAGAGAGCATGATTGAATGAAAGAGTTAAATATGTTAGAGTCATGTGAGACACCGTCTGAGTTACGCTCAACAGCAATGCGCGTTGTGTTAAAATCTCCCCCAATAAGCCAAGGGCCATTGATTTTTTTTAGACAAACCTTGGTGGAATTGCCAAACTTCAGCTCTTCCTTGCAAATTAGCTAGTGCATAGACATCAGTGAAGAAAAAGATGGTGCTTGAGTGAAGATGACGAAGGGACATGTGTAGGACCGATGTGTGAGTAAGGATTAGGAAAAGTGATCAAACATGTCCATTCCATGCTGTAATTAAACCTCCACAAGTTTCAACAGCATCCACATGGGACCAACCAGATAAATGTATCCCACAGAAACGACGAATAAGGGAAGTGGGTGGATTGGAAATTTTGGTCTCTTGCAAGAATAAGATGTGGGGAAAGAATTAGATTTATAGCGTGATTTTTTGTGGAGTCCCCCAACCCTCTAACATTCAACGAGACTCTCTTCATTAAGAGTGGTTAGTACGTTGCTGTTCTAGGGTTTGCATGGCAAAATAGTATTTGTCATGCAGACTCACATCCATGCAATGTGCCAACTTTTCATTTAAATCCTTATTAGCAGAAGAAAAAACAACAGGTTCTAAATAACTACCCGGTGTGCCTGGAGGAAGAAAATGTTCCCTACTGATTCTGGCGCTTCTCCAGATTTCTACCAGAGTGAGGTGTGGCGAAGTAGTGTCTTGGTACTCCTGATATTCCTGCACAGGCTGAGGAGACAACTGTTGATGGAGAGGGACAGATAAGTCGAGATCCGCCAGTGGGTCCCAACGTGGCACAACATAATCATCATTAGGTTGATCTAACGTAGCAAGGGAAGCGTCTTGTTGTAGCTCCCTATGAACCAGTGGAACCTGCAAAGCTGCTTCATCTGACATAGCATCGTACCTGTTGTCTTCAATGTGCTCATCGTGTTGGGCTAGGGTTTAAAAGATGTAGCCTTATAGTTCATAATCCATACCGAGGAGGAGTGTTTTTGGGCATTTGCAAGGGTGAGCATGGGTCCAACGGTCTATACTGAGCTTTACTGCATGGTTATTGAGATGAACTATGTAGGTGCAAGGAATTGTGATGCCCTCGTAAAATTGCATTCAGAGGAAACAATGATCCACAAAAAATCAATCGCAATTGTCTTTCTGTATAAAATAACCCATCGGCTTCAGAGCTTCACGAATAGCCTCTGAGCTATTTCTCAAGAACTCAAGAAATCGCTGATCTTTACCCATGTTTCAGGCTCAAAGGGGGGGGGGGGTTCTGGTGTTTCCTCATGAGTGGCGGCGGGTTGAAGTAGGACGGAACCACCTTCTTTGGACAGGATTTTCAGGTGTAATGCATGGTTTTTGACCTTGAAATCGGGAAAATTGACGAGGAAGTTGTTGTCAGAAGTGTGCCAAATAGACCATTTTCCTAGGTCAAAAGCTGATGTTTGGGTGCGGTAGATTGATTCGATGGTCCAAAGACCATCGTGATGGTGGCGGTGAGGTAGAGATAGGCATCTGCCATTTCTTGGAAGAAAGGAAAAACTTTTTTGGGGTTTGAGGGAAGGTTTAGAAGTGGAGAGGATGTTTTGAATGGATGAGAGATAGAGATTTGGCCTTGAAATGTGGATTAAGGGCTGCATTAGTGTGATGACGACAATTTGATTTGTGAAGGGATGGGTGGGTCCGCTGATACTGTATTCTCCGACTGTGCAACTCGCGGCTATTCGACATTCATGCTGACTTTGCACTCATCTTGGGAGGGAACAACAAGTCAGCATCCTTGCTTTGGAAAATTGCATTACCTTTATCGGGACAGTGCTAGCTTCCGTGACTAAAGAATGAACATTTATAGCAGATTGTGTTGTTCTTGCAATACTTTGCCACGTGGCTTCTCTCTGCGCACTGAAAACGTCATCGTTCAGATTTCAAATGATCAATCATGGCGCAAATTGATTTGAACTTTGGGAGTAGACGACGCTTCTTAATAGGAGGATTTGGGAGGATCGAAAGAAGCCTTGGAGGTGATGCCGCAACCTGAGCATATGGTTTGAGTGATAGTGGTCGTGGCAGTGATGGTGGGGGCTGAGTTTATGATGAATGAGGGACCAGAAGGGAAGAGATCTCCTCTACATTATGATCCACAAGATGACGATGAATGGAGATGGTGGTAGAGGGGATGTTTCCCTGAGATGAACGGTACTTGGATGGAACGTATTGAATTGAAGGCAGAGGGGAGAGGGAGAAGGAGATACGTGGAGTGAGGTGTGGAATGAGGACTCCATTAAAAAAATTGATGTGACCACTCTATAGAATTGGAAACACCATTTCCGGTCTAATGAAATCGAACCCAACACCTGATTCGATCCCAGTCAAAAGTTATGCGATGAAAAAAAACTAACAAAGACAAAATGGTCACAAGTAAAATTGATAAAAAATCATGGACATAACTCACATACCCATGAACAAAATATCAAAATATGAGAATGATCCGACCCTTGGAGAATTAAGTAAAAATATTTTATGATCCTCCGATACGTAAAATGCGGGTCGTTACATTCTCCCCCCTTTAGGAGTTTCACCCCAGATATCCAAAGCAAACACAAGTAACCAAAACCATTCCGCATGCCTACCTCCACGAGCAATCAATCTACCGTCCAACAAGCTATGCATCCATAGCCTTAACCTAGCATGCATAATTCTAATAATAACGCAAGTTACAATTGTTTAAGAGTGACACGACATCAATGGGTCATACCAACGAAAAGTTCTGGATGGATCGTCTTCATACTCTTTACCATTTCCCATGTGCAATCGTCATCATGCTCACCCTACTATACCTTGACTAGCTTGATCGTCTTCCTCCTAAGTTGTTTCGTGTCATTCCCCACAACGCAAAGCGGCTTACGAGGTCGCGAAACTACGGACTCGACTTCTAAGTCTTTATACCGATCTGAAGATACCAACACATTTGAGTCGTGCATGCACTCCCATAGAAAATCACATGGAAAACATTATTGTAACACCCCACCTCTGCTAGGGTCACTCACAAAGGGAATGCACTAGCTTTGGTGGAGTATTATCTAGGTAAACATGCACAGAAATATTACAAGACAGAACATATAAAAACAGCGGAAGAAAACATGATTTCGTTACTTAAAACCTTTTACATCAAAGTGCCATTAAATTACTTACATCGAAACCTGTCTTGCAATAATAAAGAAGCATAAAACCATAGTCATAAATTATTCCCTAAGTAAAGCAGTAAAATAGCCATAGCCAAGGAAAGTCCAAGCCATTGATGATGATCTTGAAGCAGAAAGATCCGCATCAAGTAGCAACGTTTCCTCCCTGTAAACCTGGGGGGGGGGGAACGGAAGAAAAAGAGGCAAAACAAAACAGGGTCAGTCATAAAGACTGAGTAAGTCCTAGTGACTTTCAGCCTAAAAACAGGTAAGAGTAACATGACATGTATGAACCGAAAGTAAATATAAGCATGATGACAAGGTAAACAGATCAAACTAAGATAACAGGATAAACTCAAGTAACAAGATAACCAAGGTAACAGGATAACCAAGGTAAACTCGGAATAGCATCGCATGTCTAACGTCCTCTGCACCAACCGTACTAGCATCCTAACTCGTATCATCCCTTCCATGTATATGTATAGACCCTTGCCGTACATCGTACGGGTTCCATCACATTATTCTATACTACTACGACGTAGTGTCACCATCCTTGAAATCGCTCGGACTGCCATCCTTGTTCTGGCCCGATTCCCTTGTCATGAATGATCGCGTGTTCAACTAGGATTTACGCCACCTAGGACCACTAGGGATTATGCTATCTATTGAACAATTTCTAGATTTGATTAGGGTTTATGCCACCTAGGACCACTAGGGATTACTCTACCTAATGGACGTTTTCGACTAGGGCTTATGCCACCTAGGACCACTAGGGATTACGCTACCTATCGAACAACGCCCTACGTCACGCTTTAGTCGATCGGCTCCCTACAAGACCTAGCTCATCGTGTGTCGGTGTTATACGACCCAATCACGAATGTAGCTACCCTGTGCTAGGTCCACCCTAGGGTGTATCAAGTCCTAGGGTGTCAACCACTGACACTATTCCAAGCACGCACAGTGTAAAACTACTGGTGCCAATGCCTGCTTTTTCAACTCCGGACTACGTGCACGACCATAGTCCGCCTGAACCTACAATGGCGCACCAAACTCGGCCGTCGTTTTGGTCGCTTACAATCAGCCTAGTAATCGTGCCCCACCCTAGCCTAGTCCCTAGGGTATTGTGATACATCCAAGAGGGTTACTGCTGAAAAGGACCTCGTAACTAGGGTTTCCGTCTAGCAGGTTAAGTGTTGTCATCTAAATTCAAGACTTAACCCCTATCAGTCTAGCATGTCAAGTTGGTTAAGTGTGGTCATTCCAGTTCGTGACTTAACCCATCTATATGTCATGTCAAGTTGGCTAAGTGTTGTCATTCAAGTTCATGACTTAGCCCTACGAATCACGTGTCAAGTTGGTTAAGCGTATTCCATCGATTCATGACTTAACCGTATCCAGATCATCATGTCAAATTGGTTAAGTATATTCAAGCTTAACACCATCAAATTACCGTGTTAGATTGGTTAAGTATATTCAAGCTTAACCCCATCAAATTACCGTGTTAGATTGGTTAAGTATATTCAAGCGATTCATGACTTAACCCCCATCAAGTTATCATGTTTAGATTGGTTAAGTATATTCAAGCGATTCATGACTTAACCCCATCAAGTTATCATGTTTAGATTGGTTAAGTATATTTAAGCGATTCATGACTTAACCCCATCAAATTACCATGTTTAGATTGGTTAAGTATATTCAAGCGATTCATGACTTAACCCCATCAAGTTATCATGTTTAGATTGGTTAAGTATATTCAAGCCATTCATGACTTAACCCCATCAAGTTATCATGTTTAGATTGGTTAAGTATATTCAAGCGATTCATGACTTAACCCCATCACTAGTCAAATTATAACGGTTAAGCGTTACCCTTGTGAGTTTACTTAACCTTACCATGCCTCGCGTTACACTAGTCGGGTGTTATCGACTCATTCAGGTTAAACTAACCCATCCTCTAATCGTGTTATTTGGTTAAGTGTCATCTAGAAATCAAGTCCGGTTTTACTTAACCCACCCATCCACGTTATATTGGTTAAGTGTCATTAGTCTAATCAAGTTACTTAACCCACCCGTCCGTGTCATATTGGTTAAGTGTCATTAGTCTAGTCAAGTTACTTAACCCACCCGTCCATGTCATATTGGTTAAGTGTCATTAGTCTAATCAAGTTACTTAGCCCACCTGTCCATGTCATATTGGTTAAGTGTCATTAGTCTAATCAAGTAACTTAATCCACCTGTCCATGTCATATTGGTTAAGTGTCATTAGTCTAATCAAGTTACTTAACCCACCCGTCCATGTCATATTGGTTTTATTATTTACTAATGCATCAACCTCTCACATTGGACTTATTTGCGGTCACTGGATATGCCGGGCGGTTCCGGGCAGAATTACACCGCAAATCCATTCCAACCTCGGGTTCATGCATTACCACAATCTAATCTTTGCCTACGACCTCTCACATTAGAATATTATTGTTGTGGTCACTGGATATGCCGGGCGGTTCCGGGCAGAATTACACCACAACTCAAGTCTAACCTCGTGTCGAAGACATCCATTAGATTGTTAATTACATATGTGTCATCTAAGTCAAAATCCCCACTTTACATGTTACTATACATATGCCCAAGTTCCACCTTACATGCCCATGAAAATATGTACCCAATTCTAGCCACTTTACATATATCCAATTCTCGCCTATTTGCATGTATGTCAATTTTATGCCAATTTGCCCAAATCAAGTTCTAACCAGAATTACATTTTGTCACGTCCATGCCCAAATAAACCCATATCATGGTTCATGTTCCCAATTTCGCTTATGCCTAATTTACATAAGCCCAATCCCTTGATTTAACTTGCATAGTCCCCAAAACTCGTGATTTAATTCATATGCCAATTCATGCATGCCCAAACTTGCAAATTACATTGGCAATACCCCAAATTTCCCAGTATACAAATCGCATGTAAATCGTAGTTTTGGCCTAGGTCCGAAATCGACCAAGGTTCATCAAAAGAAAATAAATAGGGGAAGGTAGAAACTTTGCATAAAACAAGATCCGAGAGAAAAACATCGTTGTATGCATGCTAAGGACATGAAAGAGTGATTTGCAACATGCATAGGTTCAAATTAATGCTATAGCAACATCCCCAAAGGTCAAGATCAAAATGAACAAGAAAGAACATGGATTGAATATCATGCATAAATCCAATTTCAACTTTATCGCATGTCATATTCATGTTATCGTTTCAATCTAAAAGCATCTAGAACTTACAAATCATGGCTAGAGGATTAAAAGAAAGAATCGTCATAGAATGGTGTTGAGATGGTGCTCTACTTCCTTGATTTGATGTAGAAAGCTTTCTCCTTTGTCATGGATCTAGTTTGAATGCTCAAGCCCTTGAAGTTGGAGATAGAGGCCATGATCAAAAGAGATTTTGGCAGCACTTAGTTGTTAGAATGATTTTTAGTGATTTAGGTTAGGTCTTAGGGTGTTTTTATAGAAGTAGGAGATAGTTTAGACCCTTAGATTAACCCTAGGATAGATCTGAGCCACTGAAAATCGTCACAGGCCAACCCACCAGACCACACAAGCAAGCAGGTGCACCAGGCTAACCTGGCTCGACCAGGGAGGTCGACCCCCAGGTCGACACCCCAGTCGACCTAGGGGGGGTGCAGGTCGACTCCCCAATCGACCCCCCTGTCGACCTGGGGTAGGGCGGGAAAATTTCCCGCCCATTCTGTTTGGATCTGATTTTGAATTTCGGGCTGAATTTTGAATTTTCTGAAATCTTCAATGGGCCATATCTCGGTCATACGGACTCCGATTTACGAAATTTCGGACTCGTTTCCAACCAGAATTCCGAGACGAACGCAACGGCGCAACCCGTTTTGCTTGATTCTTATTTTAAAATTTAATTCTGCCTCGATTCTTGTCTTAACACGTTATTAAAATTCGGGTTGTTACAATTATGCACACTCGACATCTTCTCAAGTAAATCCAATCTATACGCGAGCTTTCCAATCAGCTCGACTATCGGAAATGGTCCAACAAACCTTGGAACTAACTTTCCCTTATGTAATGACCCTGTTTTTTGACGACTTTGGTTATCCGATATACAACACATATCGAACATCTAAAGGTCGAAAATACTGGTCATAAATGAAAGAAATTAGAGGGTGAGGATAGATAAGATAGAAACTTAGAATAGAAGAAGAAGAACACAACATCAGAGTAACACGAACCTCACAGCGGAACGAATAACATATAATATATGTAACATAACTTTGAAATATACATCTGTATTTGAATATACATCATTATCAAAGTACAACACTTACAACACAGCGGAAATAACTATAGCTAGATGATCCTGAAGCCTCCTGTTCCAGCTCTTCAAGTATCTGTAAATCCCGACTACTTGACTGCCCGTACAAATTTAGGCACCCAAGAGTTTAGGGAAAACAACAAAATAAACTCCGGGTCAGTCATGGACTGGTGTGAGTAAAACAATTAAAAAACATTTGAATAGGTATATGATATCTCATAAGACCACGCCGTGAATACGGAACGGGTTTTTCCCTTATGAGAATCCAACATCTTTGACAAAGCAATATCGTTCTGATATTATAATAATGTCTAAGTACAAATAAATATCAATCTAACAGAACGCTTTCATCTCACGTTCTACATATATAGTATACAATCAAAAGCGCAAGCATGTATTGGGTAATGGATTTCCAACTATGACAAGGTATGGAACCACCTTTCGCTAGTGTACCTTTAGAGAGGAATACACTGGGTTCACAAGAACATCTTGCAACCCGGCCACACATGACCAACCGCTCATTTGGCTTGAGTGTATCGAATGTATATCACCAATCGGTTGGGATCAGCAACCGTTTCCCGTATATATATGGGACAGCATTGATAGATTTAAGAAGCAAATGAATATTCTCTAGATAGGTGATTATACACCCTACTTCGGAGCGACCGACTTAGCCATGCTGCCTGCCCGATTTCTGTCATTTACCGGATGTGAGGCTAGAAGCTACGCTTTATCATCACACCAGATTCACTTTGAATGCCACATCATCAAATCCATCCAATCACCGATTGACATCCTCAACAATACATTATGTGTTAGCTAAAAGAAGCTTAGTTCTCCGCTTCCACTCTTGGTACGGTTGGAGAAATCAATATACGTGATCGTCTGGAAATACTCTGTCAGACATCCGTCCATACAAGTCATCCAGGAACAGGATGAACCGAAGGTACTATTCAATATATCCATCTTAGGCACTGTTATCTAAGACTTATACAATAGCCCTTGCACTTTACTTCATCTTCAATAACCTTTGGCATATATGATTCGCAACGCTTATGCCAATAATGTAACAACCCGTATTTCGATAACATGTTAAAACGAGAATCAAGGCAGAATTTAATTTTAAATTCTGAATCAAGTAAAACGGGCTATGCCATTGCGTTCGTCTCGGAAAAATACGCGAAATAGAGTCTGAGTTTTCGAGAATCGGAGTTCGTATGACCAAGTTATGGTCCGACGAAGTTTTCAGAAAATTCAAGTTCAAAAACGAGTTCTAATTTCGAAAATTAGGGCTGGAAGGCTAGGCGGGAAAAATTCCCGCCAGGTACCCCAAGTCGACAGCCCTGTCGACTTGGGAGTCGACATGGCTTGACCCAAGTCGACAGCCCTGTCGACTTGGGGGTCGACTTATGGTGGCCGGGCAGTTTTGCCTGGTGCACCTGTTTTCTGTTTTGGCTAGGTTTTTGGGCCTGGTTCGAAATCTGATGGTTCAGGTTGATCCTAGGGTTAATCTAAGGGTCCTAACTAATCCTAATCTCTATAAATAAGCCCCTAACCCTCTCCTAAAATCCTCATTATTCATTCATGCAACTAAACTATGGCAAAATTGCTCCTCTCATGGCCTCCACTCAAAACCCTAGCCTCCATCCTCTTGCTCAAAGTTTCTATCTTCATTTCTATGAGAGGTTTCATGATCATGTGAGTGTTAGAGAGTCTCTATGTTAGTATGAGAGCTCCTCAAGTTGATTTCAAGGCTAAAGCTTTGACCTTTGTTCATCAAGATGGGGTTTTTATTGATTTGGAGCCTTCATCTTTGGGTTTTTGGATGATGGCATGCATGGGTTTTGTCTCAATCTTTAAATTAATCGATTTATGCCTTCATAGCAATGTAAGCCCTTTCCCTACTCTTAGATATTAACTATGAAGTTAAATTTTTCATGTTGCAAGTTTGGGTTTGATCATTTAGTATGATACATGCTATCATGTCATGCAAGTTTATGAAGTCATTATCTTGATCTTGTGGGCTAAAAGCTATAACCTTTATGTTGAAATGTTGCATTATGCAACATGAGAACCCTCATAACCTTTATGTCAACTTGCATATGAAGTCATAACTCTTATATGATGATATATGCGAGTTACTAGTCATCATTCCGTGTCTTTTGTCACCATGATTCGCTTATGTGCCAAGTTTGGGTTTATGCATGTTTTTGAGGCTTAAGAATGTAACATGCAAGTTAATGAACACATTTGTGCCTCATTTGCCACCATGATTAACTTGTGGCTTAATATCCATTTTTGTCATGCCTTTGCCAAGTCTCTTCTTTTAATCCATTACGTTGTTGCGAACGTATATGCGAGTTTAAAAGCGTTGGGTTATGTTATGGGTAATTTCTAATGACATGAAAATACAACTTGAAAACATGACTTGAAATATAACATGGAAGTTGACATGTGAGTATGTTTGAAAATATGAAATTGGGAATTTACCTATTAAGTTAGGTCTACCTATACTATGGAATTGGGAATTTACCTATTAAGTTAGGTCTACCCATATTCTTAAAAACTTAAATATGAACATGACACTAGACTAAACATGAAAGTGACCAACTCGAGGTTGGGTTGAGTTTGCAACGTAAAACTACCCGGAACCGACCGGCCTAACTAGTAGTTGCAAACAATAGGACCCAATGTGAGAAGTTGGTCATGTTGTGCTTGAACCCGAGGTTAGACCAAGTTGTGGTGTAAAGCTACCCGGAACCGACCGGCTTAACTAGTAACCACAACAAAGTCTAATGTGAGAGGTTGAGGTGCATTAAGTAATTAATGCCACATGATAGGGTTAAGTTAATTTGATTTATGAATCTTAACCAAATATGACATGGACAAATGGGTTAAGTAATTTGATTAGGCTAACGATACTTAACAAAACATGACAAGGTTGGGTAGGTTAAGTAACTTGATTTGCCTAATGACACTTAACCATTTTTATATGACTAGTGGACGGGGTTAAGTTAACCAACACTTAACCAAACCTACACGTGAATTTGATACGGTTAATTAAGCTTTCCTAATTACATTTAACCGTATAATACAGTTAGGGGATGTGGTTAAGTTAACCTAGACTTAATCCATCCAATTCAGTGATTTTGAAGTGGTTAAGTTAACCAACACTTAACCAATCTAACTCGGTAATTTTGAAGTGATTAAGTAACCTATACTTAAACACTCCAACTCGGTTATTTGATAAGGTTAAGTTAACCAATACTTAACCAATCTAACGTGAAAACATGATAAGGCTAAGTCACGAATCGCTTGAATACACTTGACCAATTTGACTAAGTAAATTGATAGGGTCAAGTTAATATATACTTAACCAATCTAGAATGATAATTGGACGAGGTTAAGTCGTGAATTGATTAATATACTTAACCAACTTGACACATGGTTTGTAGGGTTAAGTCTTGGACTTGGATACTTAGCCAATTTTGACATGATTTGTAGACGGGTTAAGTCATGAACTTAAGTGACACTTAATCCATTATATAAACCCAAGTTCGGAGAATTAGGTGGATAAACCGTAATTAACAGGGATAACGGGAATGAGGCTAAGTGGTAAACCTTAGTTGAAGGATAACTAAGTAATAATTCTTAGTCAAGAAAATTTAGACCAGTTCATAGATAGATGAGTAACCTAATACGGTAGGTCATCGTTTAAGAACACGAGTAGGAGCAAGTTATCTGATTTAGATAAAGGCTCCAGCGAACTGGGTAACGAAGCAGCGGCTTCGGGGAACGTGAAGATATTCTTGGTATCCCTCTATGAGCTGCCAGGTGATCATACTAGGCTCATGAGAGGTTAAGGTCTGCGTTAGAAGAACCAAGAGTATGCCTTGGTTGCTATGCGAGCGACCTAAAGACGGGGATGGATAGGGGATAGTCGACGATACACGGTCGTACCCTAGATAGCATTTCGTCAGGCTACCTACCATCTTTGGTCAAGCGTGTACGTACGGAAAGGCAGAGAACACCCAAAATACCATAATTGCTATCTAATTATGGTTGCGGTAAGGCTAGGATGGGGGTTGGCCAGTAGTGTGTTCTCATACAGGATTTATCCTGTCTTGTCTTTCACTAGTTGAGGGAGTGGTCTCGTGGGACCATAGCCACGTATAGAAAAACAGACCTTAGCATCTACATCGGCAGATAAATCGAAAGCTCCCGACCGAGTCCTGTATTTCTTGATCTGCCCTGTGACAGGACTCGGATGGCACGATGTGATACATGTGCCTACAGTCATGGAAAAACGATTCACGATGAATGCGTGGGAAAAAGGGCGCGGTTGACGGTTAGCGTAATTCCTAGTGGCCCTGGGTGGTTGAACCTAAACCGAAATACGAAAACGTGCAATAGGTAAGCATAATCACTAGCGGTCCTAGGTGGCATAAGTCCTAGTTGCACAAACGATGATTCATGTTGGGGAAGCCTAGCTAGGTCTAGGATAACAGTCCAAAACGATCTTAAGGATCATGGAATTACGTTGGAGTAGTATAGAACCTCATGGGAAAGCCCGTACGGTCTACGGCAAGGGACTGAACATTTACATGGAAAGAAACATACGAGTTGAGTAACCTATATATGCGATATATTAGGTTGACATGGACCATTACACGACTTTTGAGTAAGGGTCATTCACGGTTAACACATGATACGGTGGGGATACTAGTACGGTAGGTGCAGAGTTAAAAGACAGGATAGATACCATGGGATGTTATACGTGATAGATATCTTGGGGATATTATACTTGATAGGAACCTGACGATGGGATACCTTGTTTTATCTTGACATCGTAATTTATCATGACACCTTAGTTTATCGGAGTTCAGTAGTTCATCCTGTTATTTTGATTTAGCTTATCTATCTTGTCATCATGCTTTATGTTCATCTCAGTTTCTCATGTCAGTTAACTTTACTAGTTTTTATGCTGATAGTAGATAGGGCTTACTCAGTCTTTTTGACTGACCCGTTTTGTTTCGCTTCTTGTCTTCCGTTTCCCCCCAGGTTACAGGGAGGAAATACTGTTGTTTAATTCGGACTTCTTCTGCTTGAAGGTCATCATGGATGGCTTGGACTTTTCTTGGCTATGGCTACTTTACTGTTTTACTTGGGGAATAATTTTGAAAAATGTCTTTATGCTTCTTTACTATTGCAAGACAGGTTTTGATGTACTCTGATGTAAAAGGCTTTAGACCTTATTTATTCATGTTATGAAAGTTTGGTTTTACTTCCGCTATTTTATATGTTCTGTCTTGTGATATTTCTGTGCATGTTTACTAATAATGCCCCTCTAAAGCTAGTGCATTCCTTTGCGAGTGACCCTAGCGGAGGCGGGGTGTTACATACAGAGTGGTTCTTTGGATAATAATCCAACCCGTCTCTCCATATTAATAACGTTAAAATGGTCAAAACTTCGATAGTCTGTGATTTAACTATCGAAGGAAAATACGTTTGCAAAACAACGATATCATTTCCAAATGGAAATTCTATCAATCAATCATCAATCATCTATATATAGATCTCTATATATATATATATCCTCATTTCCTTATTTTCTATGTTTAGAAAATATATGTTATTAACACTGGAAAACATTTCCATTGTTATTTACATACCACTATCATTTCACAACTATCAGTCCCTGACTGTAAACTAGTAGGAGAACAATTCTCTAAGTATAAACCCCGAAGGCCGAAACCAACATCAGATCGATACTCAGAAAACTATTCAACTTAACCAATCTCTAGTCAGTTTCTAATCTTGTTTAACTCTATATATTTAACTCTATTCGATTAACTATATTTGATTAGCTCCTTTAATTCTATTCGAATAAACTATATTCGGTTAACTCCTTTAATTCTATTCGAATAAACTATATTCGATTACTCCTTTCTGATTAACTCCAACTGATTTATTAACTCTCTTTGATTAACTCTAATTAATTAACTCTTAACTTCACCCACTTGACTAACTTAACCCATTTGGTTAACTTGACTAACTTAACCCATTTTGATTAATCTGGTTTGACTAACTTATTTGACAATCTGGTTTAACTAACTCATTTGACAAATCCCTTTTAACTAACTCATTTGACAAATCCCTTTTTAATAATTCTATTTATTTTTTTCCAAATAAATATTTCCTTTATAAAATCCTTTGATGTTATAAATGATTTGATTTATAGAATCTTCCGATAAATATAACCTTTTCAAATTACATTTTGAAAATCTTCTTTTTGTTTTTCTAGTATCACTGATGGTTTTTAACGTGTCGTATAACAATGATCAACACCATTCAAACACACAAAATCAACCGCAGATTTTATAACACATCAAATATCAATATATATGAAAAACGGTAAAATAAATGTTGAGGAATCCAATCGGATTCCTCGAACCTGTTTACCTGCATCACAGATGTTAAACAATATAATCAACATCACTTTCAGTTCAATATGAAATATTCTGTCAACAGAATCAATATAGAAATTCAACTAACTGACTAGCAGTTCAATCAAACAGTCAACACACAGTTAATCAGCCAATATTTAACAGTTCTAAAAATACAACATGAAATTATAAACTGTTTAGAGTTAGTGAGATTTACTCACATTGGACGATCATCGTTAATAACGATAACCATCGCTTGATTTGATTCAGACAGACAATTTATTTTGCCATAAAATGTAACGGACTCCAATCCACTCCCAGTCAGTTTCATCGTGTAGTGTCCGTCCATACGATCCTATCGGATCCAGTTTCGTCCAATTCTGACATCGTACGAGCAAGATATGTATTTTAAAGTTTGAACTAGCATTTTAAATAAATCTTTACTTTAAATTAAGATGGACTCGAGCCTTACCCAAACCATTCCGGCCCATTACCACTTCAAAAAGCCACGTCCTCTCTAAAATGTTCCCTGATCACACTCCTGCGTTTTGATCCCACTGATCCTTACCATCCTTCACGTGATTCCCTTTTTAATATTATATATATGTCTATATAATATAAACGACCAAAGCCCATTTGAAGCCGGCCCAGCCACACTTGTTCCAAAGCCCAAACCCGTATGACTTTCTTCCCCAAAAAATTATGGTGTGCTCCTGTATCAAAATGGTCCATGCGAGATCCCTATAAGTCTAGCGTTCTCTTTCTTCATGCACTCCTCACACAGACCCGCAAGTGAACAACAGCCACTCCCCTTCCATATGTTGTTTCGAATTCCAGAATCATATAACGTGGCCCAACACCCCATTTTAGATACCACGTCCACTTCAATTTGCTCCTCCTTGCTTCCTCGTCGTTCAGCAATAACCGGTGTTCACAGCTTCTATTTGTTTACAAACTACATACCTCCTGCCAAAATATTTGTCTATGCAACAACCATCCGAACGCCCCCTTTTGACACTGCCTGCTCCTCTTACTTCCTCCACCGAACAGTGGACGTTGCCAACCCAAACCCCACTTTTGCCGCACTCCTGCTCTTCACAACTTAAGTCCAATCCCACCATTAAACTCTGCTTGTTAACTATTTCTTCCCTAAAAAACAACTGCATCCCCTCCTCAAGGCTCTGCGTCGATGGCCTCTCCTCTGAGATGGACAGTAGCAGTGCGAAAATGATTGGCTCCATTCTTCACAGTTTCCAAGACCAGGTCCATCGTTCTCAAGCCCAAACAAATATATTTCCTTTCATCTTCATGCTTATCCGTTAGTATGCATGAATGGAGCGGTTTTTTTTCTAACCCAGTCGCTTCTTCTTCTTTTTTGTTTCAATGGATGACAATTTGTTTTATATATATTAGTTTCTTTTTAGTTGCCATTAAAGCTGTTGCGGCAAACTTTCGGGAAACAGAAGAGTTAACGGGTGTGATAATGGTTTTATTAAAAGGAAGAAAACTTTGGCTGTAAATGTGTGGACGAGGAGGTGACGAGTGCTTAACGTTACGTGTATATTTGTACTCCAGGAGAATTCATGGTTAAGAATGGAAAACTTAAATGTGTATGTTCACTTCCACGTAAATGAGTCCTCAAGCATACGTTATTTCATTTGCATTATGGTAAACGATCATGTGTTATGCCTAACCAGCCATGTAATGTGTACCCATACTCAAGTGCATCTTTTTATGAACCCCTTTTTGTCAATAAGAATCAATGAACGAGGTGAACTCGAGTAATGTGCCCTTGAAATATGTTTATTTAAGTATAAAAATGAAGTTTAATGGTTCTCCGTTATGTAAAAAGTGACAATCAAACTTTAATTATATCCCTTACATGCTCTTTCCAGTAGCAAGAAAGATGATAATACAGCATGTATATATATATATATATATTTCACAATTGAGTGTACCGCGTTATGTAGAGTTACATTCATATCCGAGCCACTATGGAAAGAAATGATCATACAATCGTGACGAGCGATGTGGTACGATCCCAAAAATATAATAATATCGGTAGATTAACTCATTTTGTGAAACCTCAAAATGTTGATTACAGGGTGCAAAATACTCCAAATAAAAAGTTGCTTATTTAATTTATTAAAAATTACAATAAAATTCTAAAAAATAAATTATCGTTGTGTCTCAAAAGAACCTTGACTAAATTCAAAACCGATCTCTAGTTATATCGAATAAACTGTTACGGTCGATAAACGATTCTATAACGACTATTTTAAAATTTGATTTGGACATATCTCAAAATCTACACGACGAAATCCTGATTTTTCTCTTCCACTAGAAAGATATACTCCACCAGCTTCGTACGTTTCTTGATTCACAGAAATCTGATTTAAAACGAACTCTGTTCATTCAGTTGAAGTTCAAATCGCCAATTTACGAACTGCAGCGCCATTTCGAGCTCGATTATAATTATATTATAATTATACGTTCAACGATCGTTATTTAAATATATTTGTTATCGTAACTCAATTCTAAACTGAATTACATCTTTTGAATTGGCCAATTCACACCATATCACCATTTCAGCCAATTCTGATTATTTCAGAATTTAAATATATTATTTAATTATTATATTAATTAAATATTCAAAGTTATTTAATTCGATGACCATTAAATTCTCTAATCACTATATAAATAATTAAATAAATTAATTATTATACCGATGGAAAATGCAGGTCATTACACCTTATTTCTGAACTGAACAACATTCTTCCATGGTGAAATCTTAATGAAAACCGTATTACAACCGTCGAACTCCAAATCTTTTCAACTCTTATCATTTATGGCCCAAGTATCAACTCCTCTCCAGTCTTTAACTAACATGCCGGAGAAATACACGGTTTACCATACAATGCCTCACATGGTGCCATCCCGATGCTCGACAGGTAACTGTAGTTATATGCAAACTCAACCAAATGTAGATGGTCTTCCAACGATCCCCCTTGACCATCAATTTGTGGATGATAAGCCATATTCAAACATAACTCGTTCCCAAAGTCTCTTGCAAACACTTCCAAAACCCACTAGTGAATAATGGATCTCGATCATTCACTATGCTCTTCGGGATACCATGGAATTGAATTATCCATTCTAGATATAGCTTAGCCAACTTCGATGTTGTCCTAGTTGACCTGACAGGAATAAACCTTGCGCTTTTGGTCCAATGATCCACTATGACCCAAATCCCTTCATTTCCCGCCCTGGTTCTAGGTAGTCCGTCGATAAAATCCATTGATACGTGCTTCCATTTCCAGGTAGGAACTTTTGATGGCTGAAGCAATCCGCTCGGCTTCTTCTGTTCAGCTTTCACCAACTATCAGTTCATACATTTGGAAATAAAAATCCCAACATCCCTCTTCATTCCTTCCGAATAACACCCTCGCTTCAGGTCCCGTTACATCTTATTATCAATTGGATAAATCGTCAACTTTGAGTGATGACATTCCCTCATAACCTCATCTCTCAATTCGTCAATATCAGGAACAAACAGTCGTCCTTTCTTTCAAAGCCAACCATCTCGATCGACCTTGAATTCCTTATCCTTTTCTGGTTTCACACTCGCTTCCAGCTTCTAGATAATCTCGACATGCTTTTCATCATGCTTTTGGCTTTCGCCAATCCTTTCGGTGAAAGTTGTTGTTATCAATAAGATCGCGAACATTTCAGGATTTAACTCACACCAAGGCCTGAAATCAAATCCTACCCAGTACTCGAGGTGCTTCCATTTCGAAAACATCACTCTCAAACCTTTATGTCTTCGACCTAACGCATCCGCCAGTGCGTTGCCTTTACCATGAGTATAGGCAATACCAAAATCATAAGATGCCAAAAACTCTAACCACCGTTGCTGCTGAAGATTCAAATCCTTTTGGGAGAAAAGATACTTCAAAGACTTGTGATCCATAAATAAATCGAATTGAACTCCCAACATGTACTGTCTCCACATCTTCAGAGCAAACAAGATCGCTGCCAACACCAAATAGTGAGTTGGATAATTCTTCTCATGCAACTTCAGCTATCGACTCGCATATGCCACAACTCTATCCTTCTGTATCAGAACTGCTCCCAGTCAAGTACCACATTTATCGATGTATATCACCATTTCCCCATTCCTGCTCAGAATAGTCAAAACAGGAGCACTCATCTATCTCTCCTTCAGGATTCCGAAAGCTTGCTCACACTTCGCGTCCCATGTGAAAACTTGATTTTGCTTCGTCAATCTTGTTAATTGTGCAGCTATCTTCGAGAAATCCTTGATAAATCAACGATAATATCCCACCAACCCAAGGAAACTCCTCATATCCATCGCATTCTTATGTCTATTCCAGTCCTGGATTGTTGCCATCTTAGGGGGATCCACCGCTATTCTTTTTCCAAAAACAACATGGCCTAAGAACCTCACTTCATCCTTCCACAAGCGACACTTCGAAAACTTAGCTCTCATCTGATGCTTTCGTATGATTTCCAAAACAAATCTCAAGTGTGCCTTATGCTCTTCCTCATTCCGAGTGTAAACTAGAATATCACCAGCGAACAAAAGAACGGACTTGTTCAACTAATCTCTGAACATAAGATCCACAAAATATGTTGGTGCGTTGGTTAATCCAAATGGCATCACCAGCCACTCTAAGAATCTGGATGGTGTCCTAAAAGCTGTCTTCGGCACACTATCCTTTATCACTCTCAACTGGTGCCAAATCCATTTGGGAAAACACCTTGGCTTCGTGAAGTTGTTCGAACAAGTCATTTATGCTCGGCAATGGATACTTGTTCTTCTTGGTCACCTTGTTCAGCTCACGATAATCCATAGAAATTCTCAAAGATCCATCAGCCTTGGTTGCAATCGCAACTAGTGCAACCCATTTGGACACGCTCCGCCGAGTGAACCCTTTTCTCAAAAGTCCATTAACTTGCACCTCTAACTCTCGCTGTTCTCTAGGCGTCATCCGATTAAGGGGCATAGCGATAGGTCTAACACCTTCGACCAAATCAATTCTGAACTCAATCTCGCGATGCGACGTAAATCCTTTGACCTCTTCAAAGACGTCATCAAACTCATTATCGATCAACACATATGATAAGTTTTCCTGTGGAATCACAAGTGAATATAGAAAGCTTACGAAGACATCATCTTCTGGATTATATGGAATCACAACCATTCCCCCTTCCACATTACCGACTGTCACCTCGAGCTTCTCGCAATCCACTTTAGCCGCATACCTCTTGAGCCAGTCCATACCCAAAATAATCCCAAACACAGTGAAGTACAAAACAAAGTAGTCACACATAAAGGAGCAACCATGACTCGATAACACTAAACCACGACAAAGCATACAAAGACTAGAATAACCACCGAATGGATTAGTCACAACCAATGGTCTATCACAAATTTCGGGTTCCAAACCCAATCTGCACATAAGATTATTGCAAATGACAGAACGCAATGCTATAATATCAAACAACACTCAAATTTCAACACCTCTGATAGAAAGCGTACCTTAAAAAACAACACTCTTCCCTTTCTCCTCCGCTGCTGTAGATCTCGAAGAAGATGGCATAGCATCCAAAGTATATGCTTTCACTATCTTCTTACCCTTCGATGGTTCTGGACAATCCTTCTTGTTATGCCCAAGCGTACCACAGTATAGCACTTCCTTTTGGCTTTCGGATTCTTACACTCCTTGGATTAATGGCCCTTCTGCTGGTAGTTGTAGCAAATAACCTCACTTTTCTGCTTCTTCTAACCATCATTCCCTTGCTGTTATTGTTGCTTGCTCTTTCCGTTTCACTTTTTCATGTTGCCTCCTTGTTGTGATTTTTGATCCTCTTTGGTAGCGGCAACAACTTCTTCCTTGGGAAACAAAATCTCATGCCTCAAAGCTTTCTCAACAATTTTCTTATAAGGGTCATCAAGATGATCCACCAACTGCTACCTAAGATATATCCAATCCCATGACGAACTTCTCGTTCTTCTAATAAGGAGTCCTAATATACGAACGAGCATACTTGAATAAAACATCAAACTCAGAAACATACTCCAACACTGGTCAACCATTCTACTTCGGCTCAACAAACCTCTTGAACACAATAGACTTCTCAGCGGTAGAAATGAACTTCGTCTCGAACTTAGCTCGGAACTGATCCCAAGTGATCTCATCTTTAGGAGTCTCTAAAGCGACAGAGTTCTACCAATCCATAGCCCTTCCCTATAGCTGTCTCGATGCAAGCTTCCTCTTAATTGCATTATCAATGCCCAAATCTCCGAATATCCGAACACAAGTATTTAGCCACCCCTGAATCTCTACAGCCGGCTCTATCCCTTTGAACAGTTCCCACCAAGAATAGTGAAATCCTTACACAACTGAGTGAAATCAACCATTATAGGCACTTACACTTGAACATCAACTTCTACCGCAACTGCTTCTAGAGCAGGTACCCTCCTCATGTTCACTGCCACCATGGCCTCGAACATGGCTAGGTAATCTGGTAAACCACTATCTCCCCCTCTAGAAACATGCTCTTCCCTAGTAGTATGTCTCGAAGATCGACGACTCATTCTAAATCTTAAAATACAATGATTAGTCCACACATGAGAAAAACTGCAACGGAGTTCAAGCGGTACTATTTTATACACTATAATAGTATTCATCCATTAGAAAAGAAAAAATATGTCTCTCATACGTCATTACGCCCACGAACTTTGGATAAAACCGATTAACCAAAGCTCTGATACTAAATGTGACGACTGCCCCGTACCTCTGGCACAAATAAAGGAGAAGTGCATTGTATGACGTGCCAGATCGATACGTGATGATCATCAGGAGAAGAAAACACACGCGGAAACCTGTCGTATGACTCATAGTGCATGGTGAAAATATAATAAAACATATACAACATGAGATAATAGTGAAGCATAACTAAATAGAATCTTAAGCTTTTCATATTATCATGAAAATACCCATACAATAAACTTTATCATCAAAATATGTACAAGCAGCCTCATTACAAGTTCACTTAGAGTAGAATACATCAATATCAGTGGAAACAACATATATGTATAGTAGAAACTAATACGGAAGCCTCCAGCTCATCATCGCTCAGCAGCATTATCCTCATCATGATCTACTACATGCTACCTAGTCTTCCCATCCACAGCAAGGATGAACAACCCAAGGTAATAGGAGGGAAACAGAAAACCTTGAGTCAAAGAACAAGATTAGCAACTGATAAAAGAGCTAACAACATCGTCAATAAAGTATATGAGAAATAAGCAGTTCAATCATCTAATCTACCCACACATCAATAGAGATGAAACCCAAACCCGTCACCTCCTCAACCTATAGTAATAGCATTTCCCAGAGAATTAGAGAAGAAACAAACAATACACCCATAACAACCAATTAACAAGGGTAGACCATCAAAATCGAGCTCAACACCTCCCAAGAACAAACCCTAAAAGCCTAAACCGACATTAGATAAGCACCCAAAAGATGTCTCCCTTGATGTTGGACAATCTACACAAGATGATACAAGCAAAATAGTCAACATCCATGACTCTGGCTATCACTAGCTGCCTTGCCTTGAATCCATCGTTAATCATACGACTAGCCCATCTTTCCATCCATCAAGGGCTTATGGTAACCCCGGTTTTAGCAAAACTCCATACGCCACCATGACTCGTACCTAGGCCCATCGTGACTGCCCAGGGTCCTCGACTCTTCTAGTCTTTGGGTGCCCCCAATTATACCCTTGCTTTGAGTCCGCTAGAACCTTCGACTAACGACGATCCTTGGCCTTCAATAACTATAGCCATCATCATCGGCGACTATTCATAAGCTCAAGCGCCTTCTCGAGCAACCATTATCCATGAACTCAAATCATCTTGAGTCGTCTTCGCAACTTCGTTGCATCACATCACGATCAACGAACACTTCACTATGCCTCGAATATTCTATCTGAATTCACATTGAAGCTATGCCTATTGTCGAACCAAAATTCAACATCATTTGGTCACTATTAGATGGACTGCTCATAGCCCATCTATGGACCTCAACCTACAATGGATCTCACCACCGATCCATGCTTCATCACCGATCCATACACGTGCATTCTAATGACCGTTCACGATCCATACACATGCGCTCCATGTCGATCCATCATTAACCAAGTGATCCACTCGATCACACCATATAGGTCGATCCATACTTTGCATGATCCATCGTGTGCACATAGGACTGATCCAATGTCTTACATGCGCATGCCATGATTTTACACTGGTCCATCACTTTGGCCGATCATTTGGCTTTTCACCAATCCATCCGTCGCCACTCGACCTGATCCATCAGTTCACCGTGTGTGCTCCACATTTTGATCTGGTCCTTTTAACTTGCCCGATCCATTTTTTTGCGGGCGATCCATCGTGTGCCACATTGCCCGATCCACTTATTTGTTGAGCTGTACTCTTGCCGATCGATTCATGTTTGTGCACACGACCCATCACTGGATCGCTTCGATCCGATCCCAAACTTTTCCAATGTTCCATCTTCTTATCACAAGCCAAACAATCTTAGTTTGCATACCACGATCACACCGATCCAAGCCTAGATTGCAACTGATCCATCAACACATGATGAGCCGAATCCTATCCATCTCCCAGGATCAACAACTATGTACAAAACTCATACAAATCAACCAATTTCACCCAAATGATCAATAGCACAACAAATCCATCATCAACAATCATTAGCACATCAAATAATCATCATGCAATCATATGAAATTCACTAAATCATGATAAAACAATAAACGAATTAATAATTAGATCTGATACTTGCATAAACATAAGATTTCAATGAATTTACCGTTATAACTTGCTAGATTAGTTCTTATGGTGTTATCCTAATTGAATATATACTTACGTCGATTAGATCTAGGTGGAAATGACTTGAAATAATGAAATTAAGATCAAATAAACCCATATACTTGGTTGAATTCGTGTGAGAGATGCTTATCACTCACCAAATCCACACAATAGCTTGAACTTAACCAATCTCTAATCCGAAAAGCAAAGAACGACCTCCGAATCAACTCAATTGATGCGATCTACCCTTCCTCGATGTTGATCTTCGATCCTAAATCTATGAATGGAAATGAAGTGGAGGTGTATTTAGTTGAGTCGGAGAATCACATGCACCCAACCAAATGAGAGAATGAAGAAACTAAACTATTCTCTTTACCCCTACCCTCTATTTATAGCCAACAGCCCCAAGCCTTAATGGACCACACTAATCAACCCACTAATGACTAATTAGCATATCCAGCAAACTAGGAACATTAAAACTGCGATTCCTCGCAAACTGCTCAACCAAATCATTAATGTGACCACTCTAGAGAATTGGAAACACCATTTCCAATCCAATGAAATCAATCCTAGCACCTGATTTCATCCCAATCAAAAGTTATTCCCTGAACAAAACTAACATGGGCAAAATGGTCACAAATAAAATTGATAAAAATCATGGACATGTCTCACATCCCCATGAACAACTTATTAAAATAAGAGAATGATCCGAACCTTGGAGAATTAAATAAAAATATTTTACGATCCTCTGATACGTAAAACGCGGGTCGTTACACTCAACCTACTTTTCAACTAGAAGGCTGCATAAGACCGAACATGGATTGACTATCCTATCTCAAACACTTATTGGGTGTGGCGCAACCACTTTGTCTTCGACTTTTCTCCTTGATGCAGTGGGCAATTCGGAGCACTCGAGGCGACTAAAATCAGACCTTTAACCAATTGGTTCCCATCCTTAGAGCCTAGATGGTAGATTAGAGATTAGTATATACACCAATCATTTTGCATCCCACTTTAACTCACGATTCCATGAGGCAGTATGAATTCAGAGAAGACATGAGCTTGAAGTCTACAACTCCGCCAAACCACAATGACTAGGGACAAGAGATACGCGCCTTGAAAGGCATTATTCAACTTCCTGATTACTTGATACACATTTTCTTACCCTGTTGTCCTCAAATAAGTCTCGAATATGAAATTAGATAAGACTCAAGAAGGAGGCATGCAGTTAGTTCATTCTAGCCTGAAAGGATTTGGATAGCTCGTCTTTGGAATAAGGATATTAAAGCGGAAGAAGGATGAAGTATCTTCCTACACTCAAGCCAGCTGTAATGAAGGTGCGGGAAACGAGGCAAGCCAGGAGGCTTCCTCCCACAGTGATCCTTTTATTTATCTCAGTAAGGTGGTATGGATGGCGTTCTAGCTAAACTCTGGACATATATGGAGCGGCAGGATGAGCTCCTTCATAAGCAACAAGAAACGATGGATAATTTCCTCTCTTGCATGGATGGAATGGCTCAACTAGGAGCAAGTCACACTAATTGGATATGGCACACACAAGGCTGCCAAGATGGAAGCAGCTCGCCCATGGTTTGACACAAGTCCCAGGTCGAACAGAGTACACATCGACCCAGGCGTAGCTAGGAGCAACCACCTCAACATTGATAATTTACTTCGCGATGCTTCAACCCGTAGCAAAGACAAGGCTATGCCTTACTCAGCTCCGGATTAAGAAAATACTAGAGTACCCTAGAGCACCAGAGTTTGGGCCGAACACATTAAACCGACCCAGTTCGACGTCGACCAGAAGAATAAGAATTTCTCCGATCTGAACCAAGAAGCCCAAGGACGGCTTACACCCACTTTAGGACTTCACGCTGGGGAACTAGCGCTGAATTGGACAACTGGCAACAACTCCTTAGGGATGGAAGTCAGATTTCCAACTTTATTCGATGCTTCACCGGAGGTGGCACATCTCAAGAGGGCATGGATAACGTCAATCACAGCCTTTTCACGTGGGACATCAGAGATTTTTGTTACTCCCCCAGACTTCAAGCTACCATCCCTGGAGGCTCACAATGGCAGGACCTGTTGACGCCAAAAATGGTCCTTAAGTCAACGACCGTGATCTTCACATGAGTGAAAATAAACGTCTAGCGGTGGAAAAATAGTAAGTAGAAGTATAATGTATAGGGGAAAAACACAAATAAATGATCACACATAATTTATAGTGGTTCGGTCCACCGGGGGCTACTTCCACTTTGAACAGTTTTACTCTTTTATTATGTTCTTGACACAAGTTACAACATTAGGTTGGAATATCTCCAAGTACACATGCTTTTCAATTTTTGCGATGTAATGGAGATGTTGAAGCTTTTATGTGGCGTGCATGGCCACGGTGGCATGTAGATCAAAAGATTATTGTTTTATCTTCTCCTCGCATGCCAAAACAACCAAAAAATGGTCTGATGTCCAAAAATATGGTCAAGTGTCCAAGAATATGCTTCTTCTCCTTCTTTGGATGAAGGAATGTATTTTGGAGGCATTGGGAAGACTATTTTCTTCTTAAGCATCTAGTAGAGCTTGGACGAGAGCTTGAACAAACCCCCTTCACGTTGGAAATTAGGGGGTATTTGTAGGAGTGGGTTAGTAGTGGAGTAGGTAACAAGTAGGTGAGAACAGCAGAATATTATCCCATGTGACCCTCTTCAGCAGAATTTCGTATCCCCCAAGGGATGCGAAATTCGCATCCGGAGGGATGCAAAATCGCATCCTGAGGGATGCGAGGAATGACATCTAAAGAGATGCGAAACCACATCCTGATGGGATGGGAGTTCATATCCAACCAAAAGGATACGAATTCACATCCCATGTAAGGATGCGAGATCACACCCAATGGATGCTAGGGGTTGCGACGTCACATCCCTTGAAGGGATACAAATTCGTATCCCTTACGGGATACAAGTTCGCATTCTATGAGGGAGATACGACATTGCTCTAGCCCTTGACGAGCTGCGATGCTGGGTGGTGAGCTGATGGTGAGGCCAGAGGTCTTTCCTGGGATGTGGGTCCTGTGTCGTTTGGTTTGATCGAGTTAGATCAAGTATCATTGATCTTGTCTGGACCTTTGTTCTGGACGTCTCGGCCACACTTCTGGCTATCGATCCACGTGATGGGCCGATTCAAGTGGTCTTCAATTGTTCTTAGGAACTGGTCAAAAAAGCAAGTTAACACTTGCCCCTAAAGGATGTATTGTGGTAGCATGACGTGCTTTGAGGTGAGCTAGGTATTCTTGTTGATCAGGAAATTCTCTGAGTCATGTCAAATGACTTAGAGATTCAGCGTTGTTGAGAATCTCGGGTTGCCGGATTGGAATCCTATGATGTCGCTCAAATCGTGCATTCGTTTTCTATTGACTCAAGAATTTAAAAGTTAGTAGTCTATCCTCGTTTACGCCAGAACATAAATGAGTCACTGTCAACACAGGCAGCTGCTCACACTCACACATTTACATGCAGTTTTTTGCAATGCGACCGAAGTTGGAAATCAGTGACACAGTAGGTAAATATGATGTTGACTTATAACTGTGCTAGGTTGGTTTTTGAAAATGATTACGAACTTGTGAACTTGAATGCTTGACATTCATTTTGAGTTGTTTGATGTTAATAAATGTATGGTTGACTAGCAAATCGAATTGGTTTCAACCATCGCTATTTCGAAAATTCGTATGTGTAGTCATAGTCAAAGTTATGGGTCGCGAATTCCACAAAGTTATAAACCTGAGCCCCGATTCCTTCTCTTCTTTTTTTGTGGTGGGATACGAAATCTTCGCATCCTAGTGGGATATTAAATCTTCGTATCTTGATGGAATATGAAAACTTCGTATCTCAAAGGGATGGTAAATTTCGCAGTCTCTTTGAATTCCCTATCATGAATAAAGGTTCAGGTCAAAAGGACTCCTGTCTACCTGACATAACTCTGCACTCCCTCTGAAATTCGAGAGCACCTGCGAAAAAGAACTATAGGCACTAACCATCCTCCTTCAGCGATCATGACTTCACATAGGTGGGTTTGACTCCCTAGCTTGCGTTGAACTTAGGTGATGGTCATGAGGCTTGAAATTGAGTCAAAAGGAATCCTTCGAGGTCAGACCGAGTTAGGAATGGTTAGGTGTTGGAGAACGTGAGCCGTCGTGCTCAGGAGAACCGAAGGAGGAGGAAAAGGGATGGGAACAAGATGAAAAGGAGAAGGGAGATGGAGACGGGAAGGAGAAGAAGCAGAGAAGGGACTTCACATCCCATAATCTTTGAAGGGATACGAAAAATTCTCATATCCCTAAGGATATGATTTTCATATCTCGAAGGGGTATGGAATTTTTGGAACGCTCCAATGCGGTGAGGGATACAAAAAAAATTCATATCTTAGAGGGATAGATTTTTGTATCACAAAGGGATACAATTTTCGTATCCTCTTACAACCATGAGGGATAGAAATTCCCGAGAACAAAGGATACAAAATTTGTCACTACGAGGCCTAGCAGATGAATTTTTAGAGGAAAAAGGGATGCGATGCCGTGTTGGCATCGGATACGAGTTCGTATTCGAATACGAGTTCGTATGGTCTGGGGGATTCTAAGACACATCTCCGAAGCTTTGTTGACTCTGAATACCACAACAATGTTACGTCCTGCTATTCCTATTGAGAGATCGAATCTCGGGTGACTCGCAGATGGACTTGCATCATTATCGTTGCATCACGTGGTTAGTGTGGACTCATGGTCGAGCCTTTGGCCATTGATGCCCTTGTTCCCAATTCGTGAGCCGACAAATTCAGAAGGATTAGAGCATAAACTCGAACCATGGACATATGACTGGACTATTGATAATTCCAACCATGACATAACGATGAGTTGATGCAAGCCCGATGACATCGGTCGATGAAAACTATTATTGTAGTTTTAGGACAAATGATTGTTGCCACGTTCCGACTCATTTTAATATAATCGCATTAGCACTTCACGTCATTGTATGTCTCACGTTAGTTTACACCAACATGAGGGGTACAGGGTTTGTCGTACGATTTCTAACGTGACTATCTTGTGAGTATAGTTCTTGATGACAAGGAGAAGCTCCAGACGGCTTCAGGGCTTGGAAGCTGAACCTGTAGGAACATCTCCAAATTCTAATGAATCTTCCAACCATTCTAGCTTATCAATGAGCGATAATGGAAAATCTAGAACCTCCACTCCGTTTTAGCAAGTGGGTCCATCTAGCACACAGGAACAAACAATACAACCCGAAGGGTCTCGGCATCCAAATGTAGGCATAGACGAGCCAGTGGTCGAAGGAAAATCAGGGATCACTGGAGAGGGTTCGATAGGTGTGCAGTTAAAGCACTCGGCGGATCCAATGCGGCAGAGACGTAAAAAGTTATAGCAGGGATAAAACGAGTAAATAGCAGGATATAGAGGATGAGTCTAAAATAACATATAAAACTCATATTAAATGCTTTTACAAAAATATAAATGATAAATAAATGGAAAATTATCATTCAACTTAATTATTATTAGTACTTCTTAATTTTAAATATTATGCAAATATATTTAAATAAAGGTATACTTTTATTTAGCTTGATTAAATTTAATAGAATATTATAGTATTTTATGTTCTGAAAAATATATGTTAAAAAGTTAAATTTAAAAATAATTTTATAATGCATAAATATAATTTTTAATTCATTTCTCTTGTAGAAGATATAGCGGAAATAGCGGAATATAGCTGAAGTAATGGGATATATTGGGAATATCAGAATTTTGCCGGGCTTAAAGTAGAAAGGCCATTTCAGAGACTATTTGGAAATAGCATAGCGTTAGAAACATGCTACACGATACAGCAGGGATATCGTAGGGTAATAGCAGGACATAAACTGCACAGAATAGAAGTAGTGGATGCCGGAGGCAACCAAGAAAGCGCTGTTATAGCACCAAATATGGAGGGATACAACGATCCTTGAGAATCCCCCCGATTTGGTTGCTTGGCAGATCTATGAGATTTCCTTATGGCGAATCTATAGAAAGTATGGAATACCTTTGGACAATTTCAGGGTTCCTAAAAGGGAAGACAAGACGCACGCTCCCCCCAAAGGGTATACTTCTTGGAATAAGAATATGTGTGCCTCTAGATGTGTGCCTCCATCTTGCACGTATATCCTTGATATGTCGTACTTCTTCCGATTAGCACCAACGCAGCTTCTTCCAAATGTGTATGCCTTCTTGCTTGGCATGTACATCATGTATACTGAGTGTTTGCAGATCGAACCGTCAGTGGATGACATCCGATATCTCTATTCTCTAAAGAAGAGAAACACTATGTCACCTTCCCTTATTTATATGGAAGCACAACCTAACCATCGCCTAATCCTGGGAACGTGGAACAAACTTAGCGATCTTAATAGTGATTGGTTCTTTGTTCATTTCCCACCGGGATTTGCAGGGGGTGGCGTGCCGACAATAAGTTTTTGGAGATTTCCATTGTTACCTAGATTAATGAGTCGTAAGCTCAAGATTAAAATTGAGTTTTGCGTAGCAGGGATCCCATCAATCTCGAAAAGTGGAGATTACCTGCAGCATGTTCTGGCTTTGGGGAGTGTTCCCAATGAGTATCATTTTTTCTCAATCCTCGTGTTAGATAGTCTTCTACATTTATTGGATCTGCTCCCAAAGGGTCGTTCAGTCTTTCGCCTGGATCATGACGAAGGAGTGGTAGTGGCAGAAGCTAAGGAAGAGGCCGCTCTTTTGGGTTCGCAAGAGGAGGTGGCCCTTATCGTGCCTTTTGATGTTTCCCCGGTTAAGCAGGAAGTAACAGAGGCTCAAGGGGATGCGGGTGGCGATGCCGGTGCCAGAGAGGAGCGCACTAGAGGAAATGGTTCACGACTTGTAACAACCCGGAATATTGGAACCAATTTAAAATTTATTTTTAATTGATTTTGATAGAAATTAAATATTTTAGATGAGTTATTTTGAGGACAAACGACGAAAAACTTATTTAAAGCCAAGTTAGAACTAATAAATTTATATTAATTATAAAACGAGCCTGAAATGGCGCGATAGTTTGAAAATTCCATTTAGAACTTAAATGAATATATAGAATTCAATAACGATCAGATTTTGGTAAAACAATAAACATTGAAATATTTTGAGTTGTAATTTTCTACCGAATGTAAGAAATTGGGATTTCACTTCATAAATTGTAAGTTATGTCTAAATTTAAATTTAAAGTAGTAGCTATGGAATTGATTTTTTTTTTGAAGGTATATATAGCCTATAGAAAAATCACATTTTGCATACGAATGAATTTGGACTCAAAACCAATTATATTGAGTTCAAAATGCCGTTTGCGAGTTCGAAAACTATAAGCTCTGATACCAAGTTGTCAAGCACCGAATTCGCCTATTCCCCGAGGAGACGGGAAAACGCGGATTGTAATGAGAACACGACGCATCAGCACACAAATATGAGAATATTTCATTGTAATTATACATTTCAATTTATGTATTTTAATCTCTGATATTTATCCGTTGTACATTATTTATTCGTACTATGATATATTCTTATACTCTGATGTAAATTGTTTTAATTGCAATGAATTGTTCTCATATTTGTGTTCTGATGCGTCGTGTTCTCATTACAATCCGCATTTTCCTGTCTCCTCGGGGATTGGGCAAATTCGGTGCGTGACACGACCCATCCCGATTCCCTCTCCAACTGGGGAAATAAGACCAGGAGCGACCACTGAACCTATTTCTCTGGTTAAGACATCTAGGATAGTCGCATCATTAGAAGCTACGAACCATTTCAAAGATCTGGATAAGGTTCCCATTGATACATCATCCATTAGATTCAACGAAGTAGGTGTGGAGAGTCTGTTACTGAGTGTTGGGTAAATCACCCCTATGAGCAAGGAAAAATGGGTCCGTGGGGGAACACATAGAACACAAACACTCATAAGCATTTCACAACATAACAATTGATTCGTGTGCATTGGATGTTCCATCCTGATACGAAATTGGCTTCTTACAGGGACCATGGTCTGTAAGAGTTATAAAGATCATAGTCGGGGAGATTCTCAATGACAACAGAAAGGCACCATGACTTACTTCTATAAGAACACTAGATTGCACAAAAAAAAAGAGGCACAACGACTCATAATGCAGTAGATATCAATGAGAAGCATCTCCGTGCCCAGATCCCTTATCAACAGGTGCAAAATCATCAGATGCAAGGAAAGCAGTAGGATTGTGGACATCGAGGCAGCAGACTACGATTGCCCCAGCTTATGTACAAAGCACCATGCTGGTGACAATGGCCATTGGCAGTAGAGGAGCTGGTGATGTAGAGCAAAAAAGTGACAGAAGGGACATGAGGGGCCGGGACCCGACACTCCCCGATATGTTGTAGATTCCTCTGCTAGAGCCTAAGGAGAGAAAGGCAATATTGAGACAATCGTTTCCGCACTTCTATTTCGATGAGTTGGTTCGGTTACTAGACCTTAGCCCGATTCCCCACTATGATGACAAGGACGTATGGAAGCGAGTGTATGCTACTTACTATCAGTATCGTGAGATACATAGATATGTGAGGCACCTGTCAGAGCTAATAGTAAAGAAAAATATCGAGATCCTTAGCTTGCAAGGTGATATCAAGGTAGAGTGGGATAGTCTCGCCAATAGGGAGAAGGAGATGGGTAAGACTCCACTTCGGGTTGCACTTGTTTATGCATATTCGAGCAGCACATTTATACGCTAACCATCTTTGCTGAAATAGGTGCGATGAAGTTAGAGCTCGAAGAGACAAAAGTGGAAAGGGAAGCGGCCAACAAACAATACAAGGATGTGTTGGCTTCCTTGTCAACTAGGGCTACAATCAGGAAAAAGGGAAGAAGACCTTAGAGGAAGTGATATCCAAGCTACAGGAATAGAATGCGATGGTGCAACAGCTGAGGGCGGAGAAGGAAGCCTTGGCCGAGGAGAATGGGAGGCTACAGAAGGAGAACGAAGAAGCTCAGCGCCATACAAAGGAGAACGAAGAGTTCAGGAAAATGTTAGATAGGAGGTACACTGAGTATGAATCAGCCGTGAAAGAAAAGAAGAAGGTGAAGGCTTAAAGTAAGAAGGTGCTCAGTTAAACAATCAGCATCAGAGCTGAGCACCAAGTTGAAATAGCAGAGCGGAAACGACAAGCCATAGAGGCCCGAGCAGAGGTGGAGATGGATATGGAGGGGGCAATTTAGGGCTTCTATGTCAAGAGCTTTAAACATCGCGGACTCTCATGGATCAACAACTATCCTCGGAACTTGGCTGTGACTTTGGAGAAACTGGTTGAGGATGAGGCCGCGCCCCCACGGGTAGAGAATGTGGACGAGGCCAAGTTGCCGAACCTGTACCTGACTGAGGATGAACGTCGGGTGTTAGAGGAAGGGAGGAAACTTTTCGAGGAGGAAGCCGCGACGGAGGGAAACGAAAGACGTGTTACTGAGAAAGGAACGATCATCATGACTGAGTGTATCGTTGTGGCTCATGAGGCCTTTTTTAGCAGCAATAGGTCGTTTGGGCTGCTTCCGTTGGCGACTCTTCTTCAATAGTCCCAAGCACACCTCAGCCGACCATAGAAGGATCGACATCAGCTGGTGCCACGTAGCAGGTGATTATAGGTAAACCATCTATTTGATGAGAAATGAACAATAAAGGCACTGAAAGAGAGTGATCGATCTGTAACTCCATGTGCAGGTATAGCGGGAGGTGGGCCGATGGTCGGGAGAGAGGCAATGCCGACCGCCGCAGCTGAGACAAAAGTGGATGCCTACAATAGGCAGATGTAGGAGGAGCTCCGGTTCCTCACAGGCTTCAACAGAGACTTAAGGTTTTGGAATGGAGACTTAGAAAAAGTGCTTTCGAAAGGAAAGGACCCTACGGGGGGAGACACTCAAGTTATTCAATAGACAGAAGTAGTCGATAAATCCATGCATGACCTGGTCAAGGAACATAAAGCTCAACTGCTTGTGAAGTCCGAGGAACTTGAGGCGAAGGAGAAGACAGATGACGTAGCCAAGACCAAAGCTCTAGATGAAGCGAAGACAAAAGAAGAGATGGAAGACCAGGCCAAAGTACAGGATGAGATCCGAAAGAAGATTGAGTTTGAAGCTTCACAGAGGCGGGCGGAGGCCGAGTTAAAGAGGATGAAAGTTCTGTATGCTGCTAAGCTGAATGCGGGGGGGGGGGGGGGGGGGGGGAACGAAGACGAGTAGGGCCGAGAGAGAAGCTAGGACGACAAGGAAAGAGACGGTGCATCCTTCAACCATAGGAGCAATTATTGAGGCCTTCCCTACTCCATTGGAGCCAGTCCTCCCCGAAGAGGATGTTACAGACTTCAACAAAATGCCGAGCGACGAGGAATGTGAAGGCGACGAGTGGATTCTCCCGATGACTCTGTAAGGACGGCACCAGTTCAAGCCTCGCTCCTCAACGAATCTTCCTAAGGAGTGGAAGTCCGGAAAAGGGGAGTCGAAGAGGAAGAAGAATAACAGAGAAGGTGATCCATCAAAGGCGGATCTGGAGGGAAAGAAAGGGAAAAGAGAGGTACTTCCAAGTAGTTATGTAGATAAGTTGCTTTTGGGTAGTCCAATTGATATGTGTGAGTAAGACCCTCGTGATTTTGAGGATGATGTGGTTGTTATGTACATCATGTCATTTATGAAAGCTTGTATATTTTTGGCATGTGAATAAAAGTTTAAATTCTTTCATCGTGGATTGTTATAAGTGTTCAAATATTCTTTACATTTTCCAGCATTGTACTTATGTAAATTAATTGGTTTTGCACTTAGACTCGAGTTCGTTGGTTGAGCGTCGAGACTTTGGGAACTCAAGGATGGGCCAGGGGAACAAGAGAATTTTTTGTATTTCCTCCAGGAATTGATGATTGTATTTTTTTCACTATCCTTGAGCCTGGGTCTCTACACTGGGTTTCCTAGGTATTAGTGGAAGGGTGGTAGCGCCCGGGACCTAATCTCTTAAGCTGGGGTTACGCTCGCGACAAGGTGGAGGTATTTTCGAAATGATTGTTCCACAGGTTGCGGTGAAGATGACTCTAGTGCAAGATCTGGTGGGGATCTTCCTCAGGTCCTGCGATGGGCATGTCAGTGCAAAAGTTGATAAGGGCTTACCTTTGGGCCCATGTACTTGCCAATTCCTTCTCAACTCTGAATCAACTTTGCAAGTTCGGGTTGTCACATGACATCGTGTGATCGGATTATAATTGAAGTCGAAGGTGACGCAGTTGACTGGCTTAACATTTGAGAAGCGAACATATGTGGACTGATTGCCTGGATACACACATAAGATGCAGATATATGGTTGGGCTGTCAGTTCCAGGGTTCGATTCTTAGTCCGATCACATCGTAATCACGATTCGATCCAAGCATCACATTGTTTGTACGTAATGACTATGGTCATAGTTGTAAAGCTAAACGATTGACATCACGTTCTGAGGTGCTTGTATGTGATAAAACTTTACATCGGACGGTGCTGCGGACAACTCCTATGGTGCTAGGACTTTGGTTTGGGACCATCTTCTCCACGCGGTGGGTTGGCTCCTAAAAGCTTGCTCTGCGGTGGTGGGGAATAGTGCAATGGTGAGTGTGCATGAACTGGTCGTGAGCTAGTACCTCCAGCCTGCCCTCAATTAGGCCAATGGTAGCGCTTCCCGGCATGCCCCAAGTTAACCGTAGGTTTGTCAGAGCTCATAGGGAAGAGAAAGGTTACAACATAGTGGAAGGGAGGTGCCTCTCGGGAAAAGGATTTATTCCTATTCCCGTATTTCCTTCAACGAGGGGGGCAAAGGTGGGAACAAGCCATGAGCTGGTATCACTGGAGGCAATCTCTGGGACCTCTACATTGTAGAAGACGATTACGGGACTAGTGCCCCCATGCCGACTTCTGAACATGCCTCCGGTGTGCCCCCAGCTAACTGGAGGGTAGCCGAAGCATTAGATGGAGGAGAAGGGCCATGGTACAGTGAATAGGAGGCATTCTTTGGTGAAGAGGGCTTGCTTTCCATTCCCGTTTCTCCTTTGACAAAAGAGGCAAAGGTTGGAATGAATTGCAAACCAATATCTCTGATGACGACCTCAGAGTCCACTACTCCTTGGAAGATGTGGTCCCAATTGCCTGAGTATCATAACTCGGTGTTGCACTCAGGGTTGAGTTTGTCAAAACTCCACTCTCGAGAAACTAGAGTCCGACTGAGTTTGAGTGGATGAGCTTCGCTCTCATTTAGCTCGAGGCGTGCAAAGTTCGGGCGGTACAGTGCCAATAGACTGACTCTCGAGTGCATATAAACATAGGTTGGTCTTCTAAGTCTATCGGTAGCCAGATTGATCATGGAAACATACCGCCGCCAGAGTACGCCTAAGCATTGGTAGGCTAGGCTAAATCCATTGGACTTGGTGCATTTACGGTGGCGATGCTTCGTTGATCTTTGTGCGGATCTTGGAAACTGAAGACTCTATTCGAAAACTTCATAAGAGTTGCAGTTGGGCTGATTACAAATCTATCATAAGCCATTGGGCAGAGTTACAACCCTTGAGATTAAATAACAACTAAATTGATACAAAAGGCGACTAAACAAGACGAGTCATGAGGAACGAACGCTCATTGTTGTTGCAGCCTTGATGAGTCAGGGAGATGACCTTCAGGGATTTAGCTACCAGTCGAGGTTTTGGCTAGCTGAAATCTTTGATGAGCATTGAGTGGCTCTGAAATCTTATATGGTGGACCCTATCGGTATTGCTCGAGGTGGCCCTTGCGGATGAGTTTCTCGATGTTGTACTACAAGTGGTGATACCTATTCATGTCATGTCTGTGGACGCTGTGGAACCAATAGTATTGTGTAGAGTCCCTTAGTGTGCTTGCCGGACCTTTAGGCCTTGGCCTTTTGTAGGGCTAGACATTGCAAGTCGCGAGGTAGATGTTCTCAGGAGTGTTATTGAGAGAAGTGTAGTTGTGGAAAGATGGAAGTCGAAGATGCTTCCTCTTATTGTTGTGGCTACCTCTAACGTTGCCAGTTTGAGCCGGATTGAGTAGAGCGATAGGGTTGGAGTTGTTGGAGCCTTGGGATTCATCTTGAGAGAATCTGTTGAGCGAGAAGCTCGATTCCTTCATGCTAATTCTTGGGATAGGAAGTAGTTGGCTTTCTCGAAGAAGATCTCTGGAGTCTTGGGCTGTGCGCGGTTGACCCATGCTCTAAATTCAAAATCTGGGAATACACCTTTGATGAGTTTTTGTAGGATAGTCTGAGGGTTTAAGTCTTCGATGCCCTCTAAGGTTTTGTCGAACCTCTCGAGATAGCTTGTTATAGTTTCATTGGGGCCCTAACGGATGCATGTGTCGAAATGATCGATTAAACCAGTTGCTAGCTGGGAAAAGATTGATATGGTTCTTGGTGGAAGTTGAGTGAACCACCGGAGGGGTACACCCTTAAGAAAGACGAGGAAGCACTTGCATTTCATTGCATCTATGCCGTGAGTGGAATCCATATGAGACTCATAGCAGTGTATGAATTCCCGAGTGTATAAATCCCCTGAATAAGATTCTATTTGTGGCATATTGAAGTGTGTGGGTCACTTGGAGTTGAGCATGCTTTCAGTAAATGGGTTACGTCTTGCACTGGTTTCCCAATCGTAGGTGACGTGACCCTCGATATTTTTTCAAGAAGCTGCAAAGTAGGTTAGCGAGAACGGGAGTACGATTCTCCACCAGGTTGCGATAGTCGTGACTCGACTCGGGAGTGGGCATCCTTGGCCGTCTTCTAGGATGAATGTCATCCTGGTCTGAAAAATATGTGGACCCTGTTGTCCTACTTTGCTGTGGCCCATGATCAGGTACTTGGACCCGGTGGGCTATGCACTACATGGACAACAAATTCTAAGATGAAATGGGTCAGCCTTGCACGACAACGGGTTGAGGATTGACCTGATAATCAGAGTTAAGCCCAAGTTGGAAGCGACTGAAGCAGGAGGTATCCAAAATGGAGACATGGATGGAGCTCGGTGAAAGGTAGTTTGATGAAGGCTGAATGCCCAAGTTTGCTTGAAGTTGGAGAATGTCTTGTTGAGCATATTGTTGAAGTCGTTGTGTTAATATGATGTTTTGGTGGATTTTGTCGACAAGGCATCATTGGATATCGCCCAATTTTTTTTTGACGTTTCGTCAAATTAGGCTCGATTAACGAATGGGTCGAGGTTGGGAGCATTAGGGGTGCTTAAGTTGGTCGGAGCTTCAGTGAGTCAAGGTCGAGAAGGAAATTCCGAATGAGGATCGGCAGTGGAAGATCCGGCCATAGGATTCTTTTCTTTGTTTACCATTGTTAATAGGCTTGGTCGGTAAGTCTAAGAAAACTTAAGTAGCGACCCAAGTATCAGTGACTGAGTAGAAGGAAAGGCAAGGTTTCGATTCCTCGAAGGAAGTAACAAAGTCAACCGTAGGCGCGCTCTTCGTCCACCTTCCTGACGCACCAAAGTGTTGATGTCGAAAATGGTCATTAACGATCGTGATTTTCACATGAGTGAAAATAAACATCCAGAACTAGAAAAAGAATAAGTAGCAGTATAGTGTATAGGAAAAAATGCAAATAAACGATCACACAGAATTTATAGTGGGTTCGGCCCCTTGGGGACTACGCCCACTTTGAATGGTTTTGCTCTTTTATTATGTTCTTGGTACAAGTTACAACATTAGGTCGAAACATCACCGAATACACATGCTTTTAATTTTGTGAAGTAATGGAGATGTTGAAATTTTATGTGACAAGCATGGTCATGGTGGCATGTTGATCCAAAGATTATTGTCGTATCTTCTCCCTGAATGCCAAAACAGCCAAAAGATGGTATGACGTCCAAAAATAGGTCAAGTGTCCAAGAATATCTGTCTTCTCCTTCTTTGGATGAAGGAATGTGTTTTGGAGGTTTTGGGAAGATTATCTTCTTCTTAAGCAGCCATTAGAGCTTGAAGGAGAGCTTGAACCAATACCCTTCATGTTGGAAATGAGTGGATATTTATAGGAGTGGGTTGATAGTGGAGTAGGTGAAAAATAGGTGAGAATAGCAGAAAATTGTATCCTGTGTGTCCCTCTTCAAAAGAATTTCATATCCTCCCCAGGGATGCGAAATTCGCATCGAGAGGCATGCGAAATCGCATCCTAGAGGGTTGCAAGGAATCACATCCGAAGAGATGAGGAATCACATCCCGATAGGATGCGAATTTGTATCCAACTAGAGGGGTACAAATTCATATCCTATGTAGGGATGCGAGATCGCACCCGATGGATGCGATGGGTTGCAATGTCGAATCCCTTAAAGGGATACGAATTCGTATCCCTTGAGGGATACAAGTTCGGGTTCTATGGGTGAGATTCGATGTTTCTCTAGCCCATGTGGAGCTGCGATGCTGGATGGTGAGCTGATGGTGAGGCCAGAGGTCTTTCCTGGGATGTGGGTCCCGCGTCGTGTGGTTTGATCGAGCCGGATCGAGTATCAATGATCCTATACGGACCTGGGCTTTGGATGTCTCCGCAATGCTTCTGGGCTTTCGATGCACGCAATGGGACAAGTCGGGAGGTCTTCAATTCTTCTTAGGAATCGATCCAAAAAGTTGGTTAACAGGACTGATCCTACCGTGCATCTAATGCGCTATATGCGTCGTATGAAAGTGCTATCAGTGTCGGACAACGTCATGGATAAATGCTTCCCTCTATTCTTGACTGACGTCGCTACTATGTTGTTTCGGCAGTAGGAATCAAAATCGATCAACAGTTGGAAAGTATTGGCCGCTCGGTTTATCGAAAACAATTTAGGGTCCACGTAGCTCGGCCCAAAAATTCCATGTGCCTAACTTCATCTAAGAAGCGGTCCGGTGAAACCTTTTGCTCTTTTATGGAATGTTTAATGCGACGGCAGTATCAGTGGATCGACTAGAACCATTCATGGTAATTATGGTCGTTGTGTCCGACATTTTGGACAAAATGGACTTCAAAATCTCTCTACAATGAAATCCACCTAAAAATCTTGGATAATTCTATACTGATGCAGACCGGTCTCTTCGACAAGAGGATGTTAACATTGAGATGGATGATCTTGATGTTTTCATAACAATTATTGGAGGACCATCCAACTCTGGGAATGATTAGAGCAAGGGAAAAGCCTTGGAAAAGAATGTCAGGAATGTGTGGTTTCGGAGAGAACCAGTTTCACGGAGAAAGTCTACAATCTTGTTTGTTAAGCTTAATGGAACCATGATAAAACATGAACGAAGCGGCTTGATTAACTTCCTAACGAAATTCATTCACTTGCATCTTCACGAGCTTGCTCAACTTCATGACTAATCAGGTAAGACTAACTATGTTCGATGAAGCTCGATGAGGCGATCCTCACTTTCTGACTAAAATGAAGGAATGACGTCTACGCAATTGTAATTCGACCATTCACACATTCAACTCTAGCTCTCGATGACTCGAGGGAGTGTACGAAACGACTTAAGTCAACTAAGATTGCTACTCTAACCTTATGCAATGACGAAAATTTTAAAGGCTTAAAGACTGGATGCCTAAGTGACCTAGCCCAACCCACACAGACGCTGGGGGAACAAGCAGTGACTTCACTTGTCCTCCACTGGCATTAGGAGCACGAGCATCAACTCACAGACAGATATTGAACACGTCCCCGACTTGGCATGAGATTCAAAACATATACACTATATCTTCGGAATATGACAAGATTCATCTTGCTCGTTAAAGCGAGCCAGCTTATGAGTCAAGCATAACTTCAAAGATTTGAGTTGAAACTACATTGAATGGAAAGTTAGATATATCTCTCTACTGCCTTATGATTTTTACAGTCATACCCAACGGACTCACCCAATTTCAAAAACATCTCGTACTGATTTGCATGTGATCATTGGACAATAAAACGGTCCGAAGCGATCATGGATTTCTTTAAATATAGTCTGATGTGACCATGGATTTCTAGTTTTCTATTGATACAATCTAGAGTAATCATGATTTTATAACTTATTATTGTTACAATTCAATGCGATCATGGGGTCCTAGAATAATATCCTAATGTCAGGATAGCCCAAAGCCAAGTGCGCATGTCAAATCCACATGCCATTCTAATGTGTCTTATCCTAACCGTCCAGATGCTCGCTCAAAGCCTGAAAATTCTTATACTACACCATGACTTGGATAACTACTACATACATCGACTTGTATGTAAAAGAAGGTCTAACTCAACTATATGCTTGACTTGCGCGACAAGACGATATCGTTTGGCAATGACCCGTGTGACAATCACACTCGAGAGCCAACAATCCAACGTGACTTATGGTGAAAGAATTTGACCTCTTGATTCGACGAGGCTTAAATGATTACTTGATCATCTCGACTACTCCGGCCACAGACTTTAGCCCGATAAGCTCCAGTGAAAGCAATGCAATACATGACAAGCTATTTATGAAAGAAGGAGTCCAAGTGACAGGACTATTCAAGAATACACAATAATTCGACACTGTACTCCCAAGGGTGAATGCGTTCCAAAGAGATGCGGCTCTACTAATTCAAAGCACATCCCGTTTGACATGCGATGTACTTTGGAGGGAAAATTGTTGACCCACCGTTTGGCAAGACCGTCACTCTATGAGATACCACCGACAGAGCCGATCAGGGCTCGAGCATTGGCTTGGACAAACTCGGGCATCGCTGGCTCAACCCCTGGTTCAATTACCTTTGGGCTTCTCTAAGCCTAGCAAAATCAATAGCCTACCGGAGTCGAAGAAGAGGGGTATACGAAGTCTTGGATCGAAGGAGATCCTTCCAACTCACCATAGCTTGAACAGGGTTCCAAGTCAGACTGATTTAAGCCCCTGATCGGGTCACAGAACGTACATCAGTAAATAGAGCACTAGATCATACACAACACTGAATCGAATGGAATCCAGATCAGATCGAGTGGAATCCGAATCAGATTGAATATAATCCAAAATAGAAACTGCGTTAACAACCTGCTTCCACTATCAGCCCATGATCTCTTGTTATTTCAAATTTTGTGCCACGTGGCCATGTTTGAACCGACATGCCTCGAACCGACCCACCACTTCGTTATAACCGCCTCCACTATCATCGAGAAACACAAACCAGATGCCACCTATAACAACCATTCCCACCTTAGATATGGACCATGTGCCATTGCACCTATAAATACATTAATTTGAAGAGATTACAAGGACTTTTGGCACTCAAACAATATACATGCATTTTGACCAGCATTCAACAGCGAACGACCAGGACCTATCTCGATCCAATCAAGGAATTTCGATAGTTTGAGTGTTGTTTCTTGAGTATTTAAAGATTATACTCTTTGTAATTGTAAATTCTTAGTGAATCAAGGAATTATAAAATGGGTGTAGGCTCGTTAACACCGAACCATTATAAAATTGTTGTTGTCTCGAGTTTTCTTTCCTTTTTCAGTTATTTTCTCATATTTCATGCTCAAACATGACTTTTTGGGTGTTAGTGCTATTTGGGTCTAACACTAAACATCCAATTGGCGTCATCCCTTATCCAGTGTCTCTATATTGAAAGATCATTGGCCTTTCGGTTTAACTTCAGTCTTTCTGGTTCTTGCTCTGATTGATGATGACAGGTATGCAAAGATTACTATCTTTTTTCGGTCCTGACCATGAAGCATGCCCTTGGGGCCAATGAAACCTTCGAATCCTAAAGTCAAACATCTGTATTATGACTCCCATCGATTTAAATGTAGTTAATACATACTCTTTTGATGGAATCACTATAGACCTACCACCGGGGGTGCAAATTCGTTAGTCTTACCTCAGAGAGTCATCCTTGAGTATTCTCACATCCCATAGAAGTTTTGCACTTCTCTCCAGCATAGATGAACAACAATTTGGACGTGCACCAGCTGTACTAAAACGTCTACGATTATCTTCTTCATTACGCCCTTCACCCAGACTCCATTCGTACTGCTCCAAGTGCACCTCACTATTTTATTAGATCATATGTTTAATCTTTCATTATGCATTTAGCTCACTTTTCTTTTCATTTGTTATAAAACTGATCAGTGTTTCCTACGTAGTTCCCTCTAATCTGGGCCATATTTACTTGCTTATTAACTTTGTTAACCACTTATTTTTCCCAATCAGTCTTAGCTGTGGGAATGGACCACTGCTATTACATGATTATCAACTTAATCCTAGATCTAAATTTTATTTATAATAAGACTTTCTTATTTTCGACTTTCTTATTTTTATTTAAAATGCTTATGTTTTAATTTTACTCGCAACATGTTACATTCATTTTCTTTTATTACGATTTTCTAACATGACAACATGGTTCTTGTAACAACCAAAATTTTAATATATAATGATTAATTAACAAATTAATAAATGAAATAATAAGTAATAAAAATTGTAGGAATTCAGCAATGGTGATTGAGCCATTGTGTCCGTTATGATTTTCCAGTTCAAATCGATATTTGATTTGCGTAAAGCGGGCTTAAATCAAAGAAGTTGTGGTGAATTAAAATTTTAAATTGAAATAAGAATTTGAAATAAAAACATATATAAATATATAATAAATAGATACGTTCCATGGGAAGACCCACAAAACAACCGGGTCAAACCATGAGGTCGACACATGTGTTGACCCAGTTGGAGCCTAGGTCGACCCATGTCATGCTTAGCAGTTTTTATTACTAGGCATGAAACCGAATAGTTGGTTGCATTTTTTCAAGCAAATTTTAAGGCCTACTTGTCCCATTCATATTTTCTGATGTGACCAACCCGGATTGACTCAAGGACATGGTCAGTTTAGAATAAAACATGAAATCTAACGGTTGAGATTCTTCTACTCTAACTATAAATAATCTTCCACCCCTTCCATATTCACACAATTCGTCTTCTTCTCCCCAATGCTAATTTTTATATAAGAGTAAAATAAAATATTTTATATACATATATTCTAGAGTTTTATTTATACATATATTCTAACGATTCTACCAAGGCCACAAGAGAAACAATTACTAGTGAGTTTTTGTGATTATTTCATATTTTTGAATAAGTTAGGGTAAATTGGAACAAGAGTAGTTTTAGCTATAATCCGTTTTACAGATTTGATTCTTACAAATCTACTTACCGTTTTAGTTTGCAGGAAAATAGTGTGAAGGACAAAATGAATAAAAATTTGTGGCAGAAGTACAAAGGGTTAACAATTTATCCATAAGGACAAATTTTAGTGTAAACGGAGGAATTATAGTAGGCCCCTGAATTTCTCCCTTTACACTAAAATTTGTCCTTATAGTTAAAATTTTATCCCCATGTCCTTATGGAATATTTGTTTTGTTCATTTTGTCCTTAAAGCTAAAAACCCCTTTAGTTTATTCCTATTTTTTGTAATTCCTTTTGTGTAAGAAATTTTCTGTAATCTTTCTTTCTAATTTATTGTAAACTATTATTTTCGCATTTATTTTCCCATTTCTTATTTTGAATTCCAATTTATTTTGGTTATGCCAAAATATGCCTAAATGAAATATGAATACAACTAATTTAGGCACAAATCTGTATGCCTAATTGCCTATGACTGATTATTATTTTTTTATTTTGTGCACAACGACTGATTATTATTCTTTTATTCTGTGCATATTGGGGGACATTTAATTGAATTGGAGTAATTAAATTTGGGGATAATTTGACATATTATAAACTGAAGTAAAAAGGGAATGACTAGACTGAACAAAAATGAAAACTTGATATGGATTGTAAAAAGACTATAGGATAGAATATGATTTTTTTACTATAACCTATATTGGCATAAATAAGATGGACTGAGAACCATAATAAACTTGAATAATTTAGTTGCAAATATGAAAATGACTTGGACAATAAAGAGAACAATTAGGCTTAACATAAAAATAAACTTAAAATAGGTATTAAGTTATAAGCCTAAAATTATTATTATATGGGCTATGTGATCTGGCATTACTATTGATCTATAATACCATATGATTTGGCTTACTATTATTCTATGGGGCCATGTGATTTTACGTTATTATTATTTTATAGGGCCATTTGGCTTGGCGTTATTCTATGGTAAATATATTAACTGTTAGGTTTAATTATATTTGAACTTAAAAATGATATTAAGTAAAAGCTTAATTTTATAGTTTATCTATTGTAATGTTCTATGGGGTCTCAAATCAATGAGGATGTGGACCGAGTATTTATTTGTTTGTGGGTATCCATGCTAGACAACATACACTTTTTATCATATATAGCCTCACTAGGAGGCGAGGGCACACACCATGTTATGCATGGTAGTAAGTTAGTTCAAAATATGAGGTGAGTATGGGTGCGTTCTGGTGGGTCATGTATGTGCGTTGGTCCGACGAGGAAAAATAAGACACTGTAACGCCTACAATTAATGCAATGCCTTTTTGCTGATGGGCTAGGCCTGATAAACCCAAACCCATAGTGGGCATAGATTACCATTCTACGGTATAAGCAACCCATCGGTGGGGGGTATTAGGATAGTTCTTCTTAATTATGTTATATTCCAAAATGGTACAAGTGAAAAACAATCACCAACCAAATTCTGCTGAATGAGAAAAATCAACCCTATCTATACTCTTTTATATTCACTTTTTGGTGCAAACGGACGCTTACCCTATATTTCACTAGAAGTATTACCCTATCTATTTCCTTTACTTATTCAATCGTGCTAGTAACTATAACAACTCACCAGGATATATGTCTGACCCATTTTCCTTCTTTCCTTTTCTTCCCCCCAAAGGCTCACAGGGAGGAAGTGCATAGTTCAGATTTCTTTATTGATTTTGTCATGGAGGGTTCTTATAGCATTTCTTTTTATTCATTTACCACAGTTTGGTTGTATCTTTTGACTACTTAGGGAATATTATTATTTTGTACTCTGATGTTGTTCTTGATTGAGATTTTTTTTGAGACATGATATTTTGAAACAATTTAGTTTTGCTGAAAGAAATGGTTCTTTTTATCATTATGTAAATTGTCTTCTTCTTCCGTTGTGCATTTATTTTTGTCTTGTGAAATCTTAGTCTATGTGATGTATTTATGTATTTAAACCTACAACGCCTCACATTCCTTCATCGGATTCTATTTTGGATAACATTAAGGGATGTTAGGTGTTTCATTTGTTATCAGAGCTAGGTTACAAGATCACTAAAATTTCATTTTAAAAATGAAAATATTTTTGAAAGAAAACATATTTTCGGAAACCATAAGTTATTTTTAAAATTAAAACATATATACCATCTAGTCAGTTACAACCTTCTTTCAACTCTTTCAAATTCAAAATTTCTATCCTTTCTTTTGTGTAGCATGTCGAGATCCCCTATTCTTCCTGAAGATGTTCCTACCCTCGGTTGGTTTTATAGATATTTAGAGGCTACGGCACCTGCTGAAGGACAAGAACATGCACAGGCTCCACCAACAGCAGCAGTGGTTCCTCCTAACCCACCAGCAACCACGAATTTTTATAAGCTTTGTAAGGATTTTTCGAGCACCGAGTCAGTTGTGGAGGTGCGCACTTGGATTAGAGAAATAGATAGGATTTTCGAGATATTGGAGCTTGAGGATAGAATGAGAGTTCGGCTAGCTACTTGGAAGTCTAAGGAGGAGGCCTCGTTTTGGTGGGAGACTGTGGAGGCAGAGAGGAGAGTTACGAATTAGCCTGGATTCTGAAATAAATTCGAGAGGAAATTTCTATTACTTGTAGATGAAGGTGTGTAATTAGAGAGGTTTCTAAATTTGAAGCAAGAAGACCTTTAGGCAAAGAAGTACATAAACAAGTTTAACGAGTTATCGAGATTGGTTATGGATTTGGTTATTACGACCAACAAAAAGGACGTTAGATTTATGAGAGGATTGAATCAACCTCTCCAAGGTTTGATGATGACTCATATCCTAATAGGGGAAACTTTCGAGGCTTTGACTAGGGTGGCATTGATGCATGAGGATAAGAAGGAAGAAGTCAAGGATGTTAAGAGAGGAACCTTTAAGTTTTCTGGTTCTAGAAAGCAATGGTGTAAAAATAAGAAAGGCAAGATAAAGCAAAATGGTAATCCTTAGAAAGGGTAGATCAAGACGGAAATCACGTGTCATGGATGTGGGATGATAGGGCATCTCATTAAGGATTGCAAAAATTCGATGATAAAGGGAAATTTCTTCAACTATTGGCAAGCTGGTCGTTATAGTAGGGCATTTCCGCAAAAGGCTGGACAAGGGACTGGTATATCGATAATTCCGGCTAGCAATGGCTCGGATAGAAGTAGGAAAGTTTTTATAGAAGGTTTGATCTCTATCTCTGACTTTCCTATATGCATTCTTTTTTATTCTGGCGCTTCTCATTCGTTTATTTATAGTACCTTGGTTGACTGTTTGCACTTAGATACCTCTCTTATTATTGATCCCATAGTAGTTTCAAACCCCATAGGTGGTACGACACACTTATCTATGGTTTGTGAGGGTTTGAAAATTTCTATTTTAGGCATTAGTTTTGATTGTGATGCCTATGTTTGCGATTGTCTAGTACAGTATGATCTTACAGAATCGTTGGTTAGCCATGTATGGGTTGTACTTGACTGCGAAAGGAGGGTTGTTCATTTGATGACGTGTAGTGGTAGGACCCTTGAGATTTCTCGCAACACACGGGGGTCAGTTATGTTAAATTTTATTTATTCCCTAGATTCTTTTGTTGATGATATCGATACTATACATGTTGTCGGGGAGTATCCGGAAGTATTTGAGGAGGTGAGAGGGTTGCCACGGAAGCGAGAGATCAACTTCCAGATTTATCTTAGTGAGAACTCGAACCACGTAGCACTACCTGTTCAACGTATGGCTCCGAGGGGACATAGAGAGCTTAGCAAGCAAGTAGGAGAGATTTTGGAAAAAGGGTTTATTAGGCAAAGTGTTTCTGAGTGGGGAGCATTAGATGTTTTTTCTACTAAGGAAGATAGTTCCCATCGTCTATGTGTGGGTTATCGAGAATTGAATAAGCTCACAAAGAAAAATCATTACCCACTTCCTTAGATAGGTAATCTGTTTGATTAGTTAGTAGGCACATCTATATTCTCTTAGTTAGACTTGGCTACTGGCTTTCGTTAGTTGCATATGGCAGAGGATAACATTGCCATGACGACATTTCAGACTCTTAATGGCATCTCTGAGTGGTCGGTTGTGCCTTTTGGGTTGACCAATGCATCAACATATTTCGTGGACTTGATGAATAGAGTATTCAGAGACGTTTTGAATAAGTTTATTGGGGTTTTTATGAACAATATTCTTATCTTCTCGAGGAGTCAGGATGAGCACGCTTTATATTTGGGAGAGGTTCTCTGTACTCTTCAGGCTCATCCGCTTAAGGCAAAATTCTCCAAGTATCATCTTTGGCGGATTGAGGTACATTTCTTACGACATGTGGTCTCAAAGGATGGGTTAGCTGTTGATCCCAGCAAGCTGGTGGCACTACATGATTGGAAAACCACCAAGAACGCGATAGAGGTGAGGAGTTTTCTTGGTTTAGCGGGTTACTGTAGGAAGTTTATTAAGGACTTCGCATGGATCTCGACACAACTGACCCGATTTACTAAGAAGATTTTGGCTTTCTCTTGGGGTAAGGATTGCAAGGATACTTTTCAGTGGTTAAAAAAGGCTCTTTCCAGTGCACTGGCTTTGACATTACCTAACGGTTCTAAGATGTTCACAACATATATTGATGCTTATAGGACTGGCTTAGGCACAGTGTTGATGTAAGAAGGTATGGTAGTGTGCTGCATTAGTAGGCAGTTGAGGGCTCATGAGAGAAATTACCCTACCCATGATTTAGAGTTAGCTACTATAGTGTACACACTTAAGCCTTAGAGACATTACCTACTTGGCGAGAGATTCGAGCTCTTTATGGACCATAAGTCTCTTAAATATTTATTCTCTCAATGGAATCTTAATTTGAGGCAGAAGAGGTGGATAGAGTTTTTATCCTCATATGATTTTGAGATTGTTTACACCCTAGGTAAGGGGAATGTAATGGCTGATGCTTTGAGTGCGCAGAGCGCGTCGTTGAGTCCTTTTTTCACAGAGTGGCAAAGTTTGGAGTTTATATCTACATTCGATTTTAGACCATCTACGTACTGTACTCCAAGATTGTTGGCATTGTTGGAGGTGCAGCCTACCTTGCTAGAGAAGATTGGGATGGGGCAAAGGGAGGATCCATAGCTTGTGGAAATCTTAGATAGACTAAGTAGAGGAGAAGTGTCTAGACATCTTCATGGATATTATGTGGATTATGGAGGTTGTCTTTGATGTGACGGCAGTTTATGTGTACACCGCATAGATGATTTGACGAGTGTGGTGTTGGCTAAGGCTCATCGCTCTCGGATGACTATCCATCTATGTATCATGATATGGGACGGGTCTTCTAGTGGGTGGGTATGAAGAAAGACGTTGTTGAATATGTTTCTAGGTGTGTGACTTGTCAAATAGTAAAGATAGAGAAGAAGAAACTCGATGGATTTCTTAAGCCTTTGGGTATTCCATTGTGTAAATGGGACAGTGTTCCTATGGATTTCGTGGATGGGTTGCCTAGGTCAAGGAAAGGCAACACTAGCATTTGGGTGATTGCGCATCGACTGACTAAGAGCACTCATTTCATCCTAGTTAAGAGTAAGAGGATGGCGACAAGGTTGGCTTCTGTGTATGTTCATGAGATAGCCGGATTTCATGGGGTACCTTTGTGTATTGTGAGTGATAGAGACCACATCTTCAGCTATTTTTGGTGGAGTCTGCAAGAAGCTTTGGGGACACAACCAAGGTTTTAAATCTCGGATATCGGTCGCGTTTCGTCTCGGGGATTTTATAGACTCGGTCTCGTATCGGGGGAGATCTCGGACGAGATGAGTTTAACTCGGGAGTTCGTCTCAGATTTTCATATCGGGTCTGAAAGTTCATATCGGAACAATCTCGGGGTACATGATATGTTAAAAATGATATTTTAACAAAATGATTTTTATGAATGCTATCAAAACCATAGTAACTTAAACTTAAAACGGAATATAACTTTATTATTCTTTATTTTGCGAAAGATCATTCATATTCTAAATTGTAATATGCTTAAAACAAGAATATTGTTAGATAGGAAACATTAAAAGGATCCAAAACATTAGAAGTCCAGCACAAATAGACCATAAAATACATAATTTCATAAGTAACATGTATGTAAAAAGACGAATATGAAAATCATAAGCATTGTAAAACATATACGAACATACAATATAGTCATTTAACATGCAAAATGTAAAATAACAAAAGATTGATATGGCTAGATTTGAGTTTTTTAATTATAGTTCTAGTTCAGGCACAAATTTAAATTTCAACCAAAAAAACTAAGATCTCGGATGATATTCCAGTATTTTGTCTCGGTCGATATATCGTTCGATATTGCAATATCTCGGGTGATATATTCAAAAGGAGATTTAGAGTGATATTTGCTATTTCGTTTCGGAAGGAGCCCAAAACGAGATCTCGGAGGAGATCTCGGGCGATATTTGCAAGATTTAAAACAGTGAACACAACTCAAATTGAGCATGGATTATCACCCTTGAACCGATGGATGGACTGAGAGGGTTAATAGGATTTTGAGGACCTATTGAGGTTGTGTACCTTGAAAATCAGAGGGATATGGGAGGAAAATTTACCTATTGTGGAGTTTTCTTATAATAATAGCTTTCATACTAGAATTTTCATGGCACACTTCGAGGCTTTGTATGGATGACCTTCCAGATCTCTGACATGTTAGTGGAAGGTGATAGATGAATTACTTCTTAAGTCAGATATAATTAGAGAGACCTTTAATAAGGTTGATTTGATTAAGAGGAGGATAAAGGCTGAACAAGATCGACAAAAAAAAAATCTTGCATAGATAAGAGAATGACTGACCTAGAATTTGCTTTGGAGATTTGGTTTACATCAAGGTATCACCGTTAAGAAACATGGTGAGATTTGGCTATGCAAGTAAGTTAGCGCTGAGGTTCGTTGGGTCATTCCTAATCGTTGAGAGAGTGGCGAAGATCGCGTATAGGTTTCATCTACCGTAGAGGCTTTCAAGCGTTCATGACGTATTCCATATTTCACACTTGCGAAAGTGCTTACATGACTCAACATAGTAGTTGAGCCTAATACATTAGAGGATGTGGAGATTGAGCGGGAGGCATCTATTCGACGAGCACCTACGCAGATCCTAGTTTTCGACACCAAGAGGCTAAGTATTAAAGAAGTGAAGCTAGTAAAGTTTCATTGGGGTGATGATTCCAGCGAAGCCACTTGGGAACAATAGGAGAAGATGCTTGTTTCCTATCCTTATCTTTTTGACGGTACGTTCAATCTTTTTCCATCTTTAGTTCTTGAATAGATTATACCTTTCCATCACTTTGAATTTGAGCTTAGGAGAATCCTATGGATGGTAGGATATGTGTGAAACATGTTAGTAGGACATGTTATGTTTGATATATGTAAATAGATGCAAGCGGATGCATATACACACAATAGGCACTATGAAGCGAATTACTGATAGGACACTTACATACACATATAGACGTATGTGCATTTCATTTATTTCTATGGTTGTAATATATGGATGCTATCATTTATATGTTGCATATAGATGATTTTTGATGCACGCATATAGAAGAACCTGTTATCATTAGGATTTTTGCATACATTTGGATGTATGGTGCAAAATTAATCACATAATAAGGAGGTTAACTGAATCAGTAGACCGATTAATCTCTCTTGCATTAAGTAGGGTCATATACACTAAAATATTGCATAAGTACATAGATTGCATTAGAAAAATTAAATACAATTTGGATGCATGGATGAGATGGTTCGCTGCCTTCTGGAGCTTGAATTTAGGGTTTCGAATTGAACTTTCCTTTTTTATTTATCGGTTCCTTATTCTTTACCGAGCTGACGTGGAATTGAGTTTGGGTGCTTACCCAATGTGGTGTTGGGCTACTGTTTTGGCCGATTGTTTCTTGTGGACATGTATTTTTATTTTTGGGTTGTGCAAGTAGATGTTTATGTTGAGACCTTGCTTTTTGTACTAGTGTACTGTTTTTTATTGATGGGATATCAATAAAGAGCCGCACTCTTTTCTCTATCATGTATTCACGCTGAGTACATGTACAGGTTTTCAACAAGGCAGTTTACGAAATTTCAGAAAAAATTAAGTACAATGGTTCCAATGGATGATGGTTTAGTAGATGGTCGTAGATATTAATGTGGAAAAACTTATCTTATTCTTCTGCCTTAGAGATATTGGGGACGAAATCCTTTAAGGAGGGGAGAGTATAACAACCCAAATTTTAATATGAACAGATTTATTAACAAATTAATAAATTAAATGATATGTAATAAAAATTGTGGGGATTTTGCAATGGCGATTGTGCCATTGTGTCTATTACGATTTTCTGGTTAAGAAAGATAATTGGTTTGTGTAATGCGGACTTAAAACAAAGAAGTTTTAGGGAATAAAAGTTTGAAATTAAAATAAAAACATATGTAAATATACAATAAATAGGGACGTTCCATGGGATGACCCAGAAAACAACCGGTCGACCCATGTGCAAACCCAGTTGGCCTGGGTAAACCCATGGCGAGCATGGCAGTTTTTCTTGCCACGCATGAAATCGAATGGATGGCTGGATCTGTTCAGGTTAATTTAGAGCTGACATGTCTGCTTCAAATTTGTTGACATGACCAATCCGGATTGACCAAGGACATGGTCGGCTTAGAATAAAAATATAAAATCTAACGGATAAGGGTCTTCTACTCCAACTATAAATAAACCTCCACCGTCTCCCCATTCCACACAACTCATCTTCTTTTCCCTATGCTAATTTTCTTTCCAAGAGTAATAGAGTTTTAAAATAAATTATTTTATTGAAACGACCCGAACTTCCCCGTGAAGGAAAGCCGAGAATGCTTTGAGGACAAGACGAATCAGTACACAAACAGAAGAACATTTCATTGCTTATTACAACAATTTACATCAGAGTACAAGAATATGCAGAGTATGAATAAATATTATACATTTGATAAAGATCAGAGATTTACAAGTTACAATGCAGCGGAAAATAATACAAAATACATCTGAAAAGAATATACGAATACAGAGCTTTTCGAATATCATTCCAGTTGTAAACCAGGATCCTGTGAATATAAATCTGCAAAACCAAAACTACTAGCTGCCCGTGTGGAAAATAGGGGCACCCAGAGTTTAGGTTAAAACAATAAACTCCAGGTCAGTCATGTGACTGGTGTGAGAACTAAAACAGTTATTAATTTGATTTTAAAGTTAGGTAAATCAAGGGACCACGCCGTATAACATGGAACGGTTTTACCCCTAAGAATACCAGTGCATAAATAAACAGCGCAATGCTAAATAAAGAACAATGAAGCTATTATAAGACTCAGGTCCCATCACACAATGCAACGCAGGCCGGAGGATAGAGTTTTTACCTTATAATAGCCAAAATTGCTTGGTACGTGAAATTTCATCTTTTATTATTACTATAAGTGTATAGTGTCAAAACAATTTCAATCATAAGTATCAAACATAGACGACATGAGTGCCCCATCCCACTATGTCGCCATACTAGGCTCTACAATCAAAACGGAAAGTGTCACGTATTGGAAGCTGGATTTCCATCTATGAACCAAGGCAAGGGATCATCCTTACCGCTTTGAGACGCTCTAGCCCATGTCTCAGGAACAGCCGCAACTGCACCTTGGATCGTCAGGGCCGGTCCACTCGATGTGGATTAAAATGCCTGAACACTACATTTACCCGCCCTATGGGGCATCAATCTGGTCTGTATAAAGACCATCCATCGGCTCTGCAGAGACCAAAATAACTGAGGCGCCTCGCAATCCATCATCCACATAAGTAAAATGTCAGGGCTAGTAAAACACTGACACCACTCCTAGCTAGAAGGAAACGCATGCCCTCCCTGATGTCCTCTCCCGTTTCTAGTTTTCATCGGGGTGTGAGGCTCGCGTATTAACACTACACAAAGCTACTCTATATTAAAGCCGTGCTTTGATCATCAACCACAAGACTCTGCTTTTCAACAGAAGCCTTGATCGTTTGCATCTCAGCATGCCACACAGGCAATTCACGCTATGCAACCGATGTCTATCAATCACACAGAATGAAATCTGATGTCAGAAACCCATCCATTTACAAGTTCGTTCTAGGTCTGAACAAAACCAGAAGCACCTTATTCCTCATCCCATATGTCCAATACAGGAGAGAGGTCCTCGCATATCCGTTCGATCTCCAAGTACATTTGGACAATCACCACTTATTACGTTGTCTTAGGTGTACATCCCAATCAAGACATCAGTAATCATCCAGACGATGTGAAGATCTCCGGCCTTCAACCACCGTCTTCATTCTCGACATATCGTCGAATCAGTTATTCAGAATGGGATAAACCCGGTCTTCCTGAATAACTCGCGTATATAATAAATAAGTGCTATTAAAAACACAACATACACCTCATTCCAATCCAGAATATTCCTTTATTCAAATATTCTTATACTTTGGGAAAGGTTCCCATTAATTTTATCAAAGATAAGTTCTTTAAATTTATTCTTTAATCTTCCTTTGGATTTCAATTCAAACCAAATTAGGGTTTTCCAAATTAGTCGGGATTAGCGAACCTTACCGAAGTAATCATTTGTTTTAATTTCCCAATCCCAACCTATTCATCCCATGAAGTAAGATTGATAATACTTCATATCTAACACCATGGTGTTATCGGTAAATTCAATTACCATTTCACGTTCAAAGCTAATTAAAGATTTAACTATCACCTGGAGTAAAACTGGTGGTACTCCATCCTCGATCATTTCTTGGATTTGATAATTTTAGTTATCAAATTCACCTTTTAATCTATTTAATGATTCATTAAAACTCTATTTCAGTTTTAATTTCCAAAAATAATTACTTAATGATTATTCCAGGTTAAGAAATAAATCTTATCTTTAACTGGGTTAAAGAACTAATGTCATTTAAAACACAGCTCACGATAAACCCAAAATTACATTCCATTAACAATGGAATCTTCACGGAAAACAGATCAATATATATAATCGACATGAACTTCCATATCCGACTAATAATATAAATGGAATAATGGAAAAGCCTTTTAAATTCCATATGTATTAGCAGTCTTCCTCCATAGAAATTCACTTCGATTATTACCAAATCGAATTCCATTCCAATTTATTTTATTAAATTGGAAAACTTTGTTTTGGAAAATCACCTTTAAATCTTAACAAAAGATTTATAAATTCTAAATCACATTTCACTGTAAATCGGGTTAAAGAACGAATGTCGTTAGAAACACAGTTCATGATAAACCCAATTCACATTCCATTAACAATCTTAATTAAAAGATTTATTCTCTTCGCATGGGGTTCAAGAACAGTGTTACTGAAGACACCATTCACGACAAACCCAAAATCCCATTTAATATTAAATACAAGGCTCTAAATAGAAAATATATCGGCTTATATTCAATATCAAATACTACAACCAACAAATATCGTATTGGAATTAACGATATAAATATATCTTTCAAATTTTCATAACAATATCTATATAATCACGAAATCCAACATCGAAATATTCCGAAGACAATTTCGATTCAAATCCATTTCCAAATTACATATTGGAAATTATGGTTATTTTTATAACCATTTCAAATCCAATTTATTTATTTTAAAAATAATTGGATTATAATTCTAGTTCAAAACTAGTTCATTTCGATAAAAATCTATTTTTATCTTTTCAAATATGGAATTTTTCATCCCAGTTCTTTCCAAATCATTTCTTATGATTCTACACTAATTATTGATATTTTTAATAATTTTATCAAGTCGCGTACAGTCGATTTCCATAAACGGCCATCGAACTGCACTTACAGCGACCTTTTCCAAATTTGATTTGGACATAATTCCAAATCCAACCGTTATATTTCAGTTCTCTAATATTCGTTAGAAAGCTCTTTTCGATACGAACCCAACAGTTCCGGTTTTAGGAGAATCCGATGGTCCGATCTCCCATGATGTTCATTCGAAGTCAATGGTCGAAATTCGCGAACTGCCGCAGCGCAGCGCGTTCTATTCAGGCCATTATATATATATATGTATGTATATAATATATATTGTATATTTCATCGATTTCCATTTAAAATGTATTTTATAAATCATTTTAAATTCGTTTTCAAAACGATTTCAACTTCATATTCAATTTCTAATCAAAATTGAATATTCCATATCATCGATATATAAATGATAATATTTTCGAAACATTTGATTTTGAAATCACTTCCTTTTCCATATTCATTATAAAAATGAATAAAATCGATAAAATATCGTTCATGTCAAAATGGCATTAATCTAATCAACATGGCTTTATATATTTAAATATATTCGTGTCCATCCCAAATCGGACATCTAAATCATATTTTGATTCTTTTACTGAATATTATTTTAAAATATCCATTATTTTAAAATAATCGTTATTTTAAAATATTCGTTCGTTCTGAATTGGAATCAGACATAGTCAATTACCATATAATTTGATTTATATGGATTTCATACACACATGTATATAACAACAATCAAACACAGTCAACCATAATCCAAAGTGCATTCTACACTGCATAAGCATCAAATATAAATATTTAACGCTTATAATAGTCTGTCAACCCATCGATTGACATACAGCTAATTATCGGGACTAGTGTATGTCATATATCATCCTAATACCCATGTGGGGTTTCAATCAACAAATAATGAATTTTATTTATGCAGTTGGGCGATGAGTAAAATTTATCGTCCCAATCTGTATCAGTCAAATGGGTGTACATAAACAAATCGTCTGATTTGTAAATGAATATTTATTTTATTCATATCAAAATTAAAAATTATATTTTTAACGATAAAATATTTTATTCAACATATGAATATTCTATTCAGTTCATTTATATAATAAAAATGATATTTTTATCATTCTAACATATTTTAGAAAATTTTCGCGGCATAACGGCGCGATATCAAAATCGGGTAATGTCTACCGTTACCCCTCTCCTGATATTGGCTCGCGCCATACACACATAACAATTCTAATCAATTCATTTCACCCAAACAACCAAATAATCTAATCAACCAAACCAAAAAAATCAAACAAGTCGTCCATGGTCTGTGGACGATGGGGAACAGTTCATATATGCAGTTATAAAATAAATAACTGTACAAAGAAAATTATAGTGAGGAGTTCTCACCTTAGGTATCCACTCCACCATTCTTTAACGGACGATGGTTTGGATTCTATTAAAAATTCCAACGCAATATTCTTCACGCTGTTCATAGTAAAAATCACCTTTTTATTTCAATGCTATAAAAATTATATTTTTTATTTCATCGCTATAAAAATTATATATTTTTTATTTGCTAACTTCATAATAAAAATCTTATTTTTATTATATCCCTTCATGTATAAAAATCAAATTTTTATCGCCTTAAAAATCAAATCTTTATCGTATAATTTTTTTAAAATCTTTTCTTGTTAAAGATCAAATCTTTTTACCTTTAAAAATCTCATCTTTATTGATTTAAAAACCTAATCTTTTCTAGTTATAAAAATCTATTTTTTATAACATATATCATAATATGTAAAAATTGTATTCTTCCTTGACTAAAAATCATATTTTTATATGAATAAAAAAATCTCATCTTTAGACTTTTAAAGATATCGTCTTTATAGAAATAAAAATCTAATCTAAATCAAAGATCTAATCTTTATATTTTTAAAAATCTAATCTTTCATTTATATAAATCATTTCTTTCATGTATATAAACATCGTATTTTTATGTCGATGTTTAAACTATAAAAATCATACTTTTTATATGCTATATAAATAACAAAAATCAAATTTTTATGTTTTAAATCCATGTTATTTTATTTCTTTAAAACAATATATATTTATCTATAAAAACTAGATTTTAAATAATTAAACTAAATAAAATATGTTTAAAAACTCTCTGTTGTTAATAGTAGGGGGAGGGGAGGGTCGCTAGCGAAGGGGGGAGGAGGTACTCGCGGTCTCTGGTGGCCGCTGGTGGTGGTTGCAGTGCTCTGGTCGGCGGCGGTGGGACAACGAGGTGGCGGCGGCTTAATCAGATCGATTTAGGGTTGGGAGGTTGGAGCGTCGTGGGTAGGAGCTGGTGGCATGGAAGGGGAGCGAGGAAGGTTGATGCGGCGGCGGGGACTTCGGTGCGGTGGCAGCGCCTGAGGCAACGGGGACATGGCGCTATTTTTTTCCCCGAAGTCGATCTGAAATAAAGGAACGGGGGAAGGGAGAGATAATAAGGGGGTTGATTTTTTTCTAATATTTAATTAAATCCAAAAAGTCACTTTTCCATACAAACTCCAAATCGAACCCAACGACTATCGCCGCTAGCTAATTACCGCCATTCCAAACACAATGGGTTATGTTTAATAAGCCAATTTGGGCGTTACGATCAATTTCCATTAAATTTAAAATATAAATCAATATACTTTAAATTCAAATGCACATTTCAATTTACCAGGGCCACATACGGACTCTAAAAATTCCAGAAAAATTAATTCTAGCTTCGTATTGACGATACGGTCCTAACAAAACTGATTTCGTCTAATTTGAAGACCGTTTGAAAAATGGCCATTTTCTGGTCGATCCAAATTGACTAAAACTGACAAAACACGTTTTACTCTGCCACGCTCACATATTGATTTCTGAAATTACGAATTTTGGAATTTAGCAATAATTTAACATCTCGGATCCAACAAAAATGGTTTCGTTGAAAATGGAGGTCGTTTGCAAAATTTCCATTTTTAAGGGCTATATTTTCCATAGCAACTATTCTGAATTTTCAATTGGACATAACTTTTTATTCCCGCTATGAAATTTCAAGTTTTCGGATTCGTTGGAAAGGTATTTTCAAATAGATTCTAACATTTTTGGTTTCGCTAAAATCAGGTTTATTATGAATCCTGTACATTCAATTGAAATTTGAAATCGAATTTTCAAACTACCGTGCCATTTTCAATTCCTTTTATAATTAAAAATAAATATTTATATTCTAACGTCGATTCAAATAAATATATACGTTCTAATTCTATTCAAAATAAATTTCTCGTCGTTATTATTTAAAATAATTCATTTTAAATGTCCAAAATCACTAAAATTGCCAAAATAAAAATTTTTAATTGGTTCAGATTTTCCGGGTTGTTACAATCTCCCCCACTTAAAATCTTTTCGTCCTCGAAAAGGAACGGAGCTGAAAGTTGTTTTACTAATCAACTCAACTTTCTATTTGGCGTTCATTCTTCAACTTTTCAGTTTCTAAGAATTTTCCAATTCTTCAAAAATTTGGCTAACACCCTAAATTTTCGAAAAATTCCGCCATAACCTCCTTTGTATGGGAGCACCGGGAAAATCCCCAAACCGCCACACAGGCCTCTCCAATCAAAAAGAAAAAGAAACAGCCAAGCGGCTAGCCAATCGGCTCACAAAATCATCAAAAACCCCAAGAAATACAATAAACCTGTACCTATTTGTCGGGCAAACAATTTTATTCCTCTTCTCTAGCCTCCTTGCAATGACCTGTTCACACATTTATATGTACATGCATGCATTTAGAAACAATTTTCAATACAGTTCAATATTTGGTTCAATTTGGCCTAAATTAACCTTTCTTTCACATGTTGATTTAAATAAATAATCACACAACACAATCATCAATCAATTAGTTGATTAGCTTTTCAAATTCATAACTTTGATACATAGTCCGAAAATCAGATTTTTGATGCTAAATCACAACAATAAGCCCTATCTAGTTTTGGTTCTCACACTAGTCAATTGGAAATATATAGATATCCCACTTTCGAAACTCGAACACAAACTGCTGATGCTACGTAGTCATTAACAGAATCATCTGAAACGACCCAAACTTCCCAGTAAAGGAAAGGCTGGATTGCCTTGAGAACAACACACAACAGAACACAAACTGAAGAACCTTTTATTGCTGATTACAACAATTACACCAGAGTACAAGAATATAAATGAGTATGAACTTAATATACATTGGAAATGAAATAATATCAGAGTTTTAAATTACATTTAAATAGCAGCGGAAAAATAATACAAATATACAACTGGAAGGAATACACGGATACACAGCTTTCCGAATACCGCTTCAGCTGTAAGCCAGAATCCTGTAAATATATCTGCAAAAAGCTACTCGACTTCCCGTGTGGAAAATAAGGGCATCCGAGTTTGCCAGTGAAACAAACTACAGGTCAGTCATGGGACTGGTATGAGAAATCTTAACTAAACTTATCTAATAATAAGGCTAATCACAGGACCACGCCGCTAACGCAGAACGGGTTTACTCCATTGGATTGCCCGTGCATAAATTAAAGTAAATCGTTAAACAATGCAATGCTTTTTAGGAAAATGAAACCATTATAAAACCCAAGTCCCATCACACAATGCAACGCAAACCGGAGGATAGGGTTTTACCTTATAATGGTCAAAAAATGCTTGATACGATAAAACGGAGTTAATATTAGTGTGTATATCTATGGGTATATATATTTCAAAAACAATTTTTAATCATAATGTATTAATCATAGACGGCATAGTACCCCATCCTACTATGTCGCCATACTAGTTCTACAATAAAAACCGCAAGGTCGTATTGGAAATTGGATTTCCATCATGAGTCGAGGCTAGGGGCAAGCTCCTCTCCGATTCGAGACACTCTAGCAAATGCCTCAGGATCCCCCGCAGTGAACCCTTGGATCTTCAGGGCCGGTCCCCGCCTATCGGCAGTGGATTGGTTATGCCTGAACACACGTTTCCCGGTTCCTTTGAACCTATAATATGACCACTATCGGCCTATAAAAATCCGAGGCGCCTCAAAATACATCATCCACATAAGTAAAATGCCAGGTCGTGTTAAAGCACTGACACTACCACTAGCTAGAAAGAAACGTGTGCACTCCCTGCAGTCCATATCCCATTTTTGACTCATACCGGGGTGTGAGGCTCGTGAAGTCACGATATACCCAAAGCTATGCCGTAATAGGCTATGCTTTGATCATCCCACAAGGCCCTGCTTTTCAACAAAAGCCTTGATCAATTGCATCTTGTCGTGCCACATTGACAATTCACGCCATGCGATCAATCACTATTAATATATACCAGGGTGTTAAGTAGAGAATAAATCCTCTACCACCAAACAGACATACATTAACAGAAATCGATTAAATTCACATGGAACGAAATCCAATGTCAGACACGCATCCATTTACTAGCTTATGCTCTAGGTCTGAGCGAAAACCAAATCTGAACAATCAACAATAGTCCGGATGGCCACCACTGAAGCCCCTTCAAGGTAGCTACTCCCATCAGGGTCTCTGTAGCAACACATCCATCCGATGTGAAGATCGTCGGTCTTCAACACCATCTTCATCTTCGACTCTTCATCGTCGTAGTAATTATTCGGAATGGGTTAAACCCGGTCTTTCCGAATAACTCGCGTATTTTATAATAAAAATCAAGTACTATAAAACACATCCAACGTCTTCTTCCAATTCAGAATATTCTTTTAAATAAAATATTCAAATTATTCTATCAAAGATAAATTCCTTAACTTTGCACTTAAATCTTTCTTTTTAAAAAGGTTTATTAAAATCTCAATTTGATTTTAGATATTAAAAATCATTATTCAATGATTATTTAAATCCAAGAAATTAATCTTATCTTTGACTGGGTTAAAGAACTAATGTCATTTAAAAACATAGTTCACGGTAAATAAAAAATCATCTTCCATAAAATATGGAATCTTCATAGAAATCAAATCAATATATAATCGTTATAAATTTCTGTATCCGACTAATAATATAAATGGAATAACGGCAAAGCCTCTTAAATTCCATATGTAGTATCGGTCTTCTTTTACAGAAGCTTATCTCGGTTATTATTAATTTGAATCCTATTCAATTCCAATTTAATGTATTAATTTGGAAAACTTTAATTTTGGGAAATTCCCATTTAAATCTTAATAAAAGATTTATAAATTCCAAATCATATATTTTCACTTGTCAGTTGGATTAAAGAACACATGTCACTTAAAAACACAGTTCACAATAAACCCAAATCACATTTCATCTTATTCCAATTACTAAATTTAGTTGAAAACTTTAATAATCTTAGTTAAAAGATTTTTCTTTTCATACGGCGTTTAAGAACAGTGTTATTTAAGACACTATTCACGACAAACCCAAAATCCGATTTATTTAATTTCATCAATTAAATCTTAACAAATGGGAAAGCTCATTAAATCTAAATTTTATGATTTATTCTAATTTATAACTAGTTTATTTCGATAAAAATATATTTCCTCAAAATATATTCTTTTCTAAAATATTCTTTTCAAAAGTATATTTTCTAAGATATTCTTTTCCTAGAATATTCTTTATTGGAATGTGACTCAACCAACAACCATATATTTTGTATGGAATCAACAATCATGATAAATAATTATCAAACATCCAAATGACGACCAAAGTGGAATCTATAATTGTGTGAGCATAAAAGTAAAGAACTGACGCTCATCACAGACTGTCAATCCATTGATTGACAGATAATTTAACATTGGGATTAGTGTGTATCCAATATCATCCCAATACCCGTGTGGGGTTTCATCCAACAAACAAATAACAAGTTATTTGTGCACTTAGGCGATGTGAAAAATTATCGACCCAATCACATAAACAAGTCAGGTAACTTGTAAATGAGAGTGTAACATTTCAGCATCATAAACATATATAATGATGAATCATTTTATATATAATAGAAATGTAAATTCTCATGTTGACATAATTTATCAAAAACAATGAATCTTTCGACTGATTTATTTACATTTAAAATGTGAATTCTGATGTTGACTCACCTACAATGAAGTATGATCTTTTCCTTTTTTACATAAAGAGTGATATTCTTTTTATGTTGTATAAAATGAAATCTTTATATTACATTACAAATGTAATTATTTAATCTTATCATTTTTATAACAACTAAAGTATAGATAAAAATATACTTTTTGATTTCATGTTTTATTTGCAATAGAGAATGCAAACAAAAATATAACCTTTTAACTACGATGTTTATTTGCATCTAAATACGCAAATAAAAGAAAATATAAAATCTTTATTAAATGTTTGTTTGCAACTAAATTTGCAAAAAAATGTATATCTCTAATTCTACCTAAAATACAAAATAAAAATGTAATATTTGTTTGCATCTAAAAATGTAGCTCTTAAATCATATTTTGTTTCACTAGTGTAAATTGACAAAGTGAAAAATTGGTTTTCAACTAGTATAAATTGACCAAAGTGAATAATCGGTTTCAACTAATGTAAATTGACAAAAGTGATTATTTTGTAATAACTAATGTAAATTGACAAAGGTGTATATTTGGTGTTTCAAAACTAATAACATAAAGATGCTATATTTGTTCCATTCTTTTAATTTTGACAAAAATGTCCATTTTATTCCAATTTACATTTTCTAGCAAAAATGTCCTTTTCTGATTCATCCTTCTTAATGTATAGAAATATACGTTCTTAATTCATTCATTTCTTTTATGTATAAAATATACATTTTCTAGTTCATTTCTTATATGTATAGAAATATACATTTTCTAGTTCATTTCTTATATGTATAGAAATATACATTTTCTAGTTCAATTCTTATTACAACAAAAATGACTATTTTGATGCCATTTCAAATTTCACAAAAATGTTAATTTTGTCTAATCTTTATAATGTAAACAAAAATATAAATTTTGTTTAATCATTTTAAATGCAACCAAAAATGTTAATTTAACTCTAACGCACATTTTTCACTAATTTGAGATTAAATTTTCTAATGTCATCCTTTTCATAAATGTAAATTCTATTACTAATGTTAATTCTTATCAAATCCTTTTAATGCTAACAAAATATGAATTTTGTCATAATCCTTTTAATGTTAACAAAATATGAATTTTATTATAATCCTTTTAATGTTAACAAAATATGAATTTTATCATAATCCTTTTAATGTTAACAAAATATGAATTTTGTCTAATCACTTTCAATGCAATCAAAATGTTAATTATGGTTGAATTTAATCAAATTAACCAAAATGTTAATTTTGTCCCTTATAATCTAATCAAATTCTTTTGAAAAAAATGGTCATTTTATTCCCTAAGCAATCTTTTGATAAAGATGGTCATTTTATTTCAATAATCATCCTTTTGACAAAAATATGATCATTTTATCCCAATAATCATCCTTTTGACAAATATGTGATTTTGATTTGCATAACACCTTTCAAATAAAAATGTTAATTCTACTATAATGTCACATTTTAAAATGAAAATGTTAATTTCTCTTTAATGTCATATTCTATAATGAAAATGTTAATTTCTAATTTTAATATCACCAACTACATAAAGTTGTAGTTTCTATTCAAAACATTAAAATGTACTTTTTATTAAAATCATGTTTTAATTCTAATCTAACAAGAATGGTTTTAAAATGGCATTTCATTTTTGTTGAAATATACTAGTTCAACAACTTACCACAATTTGGTGTTTCATATGTTTGTTGAAATTTCTAATTCAACAAATTAACAAGATTTGGTATTTCATATTTTTGATCATTTTATCTAGCCAAAAATTATATCTTTTAGTTTTACTTCCTTTATCAATACAAATTGATCTAAATATTTCTAATAAATTATCTCCCGACAGATAAATATGTTTAACCATTCATCATCCAAATAACATTACCAAACAAACAGATCCATACATTACATTCAACACAGAACACGCATGGATAATAGCAAACAGGAAATAACTGTAGATTTGTGATAATAAATTCAGTATTATTTATAAAAAATATATATATATAGATTTCTCACATCGATTGGTTTTCAGAAATAGTTCGTGTTCAAATTTGCTGAATTTCCAAAGTGCTCCGTTTCTTCTCTAGTCTGTTCTATGTTGTAGCTCTCATTTTTCGGTTTCCAACGCTTCCGACGGTTCGTAAAACAGACCTCGTACGAAAGAGTTATAGTGTTTTAAAGATTTGATTACATAAATTAATTAAATAACAATTTCCCATTTTACCCTTTCATCTTCAATTCGTAAGGCTCCAGGTATTCATCGCTACAAACTGAACCCATCGTTGCTCCTAATCCTCCTCTGCGCATGCCACTCGAGGGGGCTGGAGACCGATCAAGGGACACCACGAGGAAGGGCGGAGTGGCGCCTCCCCATGGCGGCAGCGAGGTCGGACTCGGTGGGCCCAGGACCCACGAAATCCGCCCCGAGCGGCGGTCCTTCCTACTCGAAATTCGAGCCCATTTCTCTATGCTTTTTGATCATCGCCGTATCGATGTAAAGCTTGTGGAAAGTTCTTCGATTTGCTTCTGATTGCTTCGAAAATTATAAAGTAGATTGGAAGTTATTTGGATTTGAATTCCGGAGCTTCCTGGCCTTCGATGGAAGAACATGGCGGCTGATGTAACTAGACTTAGGGTTTAGCAATTTTAAGCTTTATTTATATTAAAATATTATTAAATTGAACCCCTTAAGGCCCGTTAAACCACTAACTAAGAATTAGGCCCAACGACTGTCGTTCTTACCTATTAACCCCCGTTCCAGACTCAATGGAACATGTTTCGTAACCCAATTCGGCTGTTACGATATGTTTTTCTTTAAATTTAATTATAAATCATTAAATTATTAAATTCAAACATACATTTTAAATTACCGAGGCCACATACTGACTCTAAAAATTACAGAAAAATTATTTTTAGTTATGTTTTGACGATACGGTTCTAACGAGACTAATTTTGTCGAATTCTGAGACTGTTTGAAAAATGGCCATTTTCTAGTCGACCAAATTTGACTAAAACTGACAAAACACATCTTCCTCTGCCACGCTCACATATTAATTCGAAAAATTATGAAAATTGAAATCTAGCAATAATTTGACATTCTGGTTCCAACAAAAGTGGTTTCATCGAAAACCGAGGTCGTTTGAAAAATGACTATTTTTAAGGCCAATATATTTAATATTAAAAATACATTTTTAAACAAATAAACTCCGAAACTCAAAATATATAAGTGTTTACTGTTTCTCAATGCAGGAATGTCATTCCGAACTCAATGGAAGTGGTTTCGAGTCGAAATTCCTTCATATGTGAAAAGTAGCCTTCCGGGCCCTATATATATAATATATATATATATATATATATATATATAAACTCTACAGCGACCTTTCTAAAAATTGAATTGGCCATAACTTTTGATTTCCGCTATGAAATTTCAATTTCTCAGATTCGTTTGAAAGATATTATTAAACAAATTTAATTATTTCTTGTTTCGCTCAATTCTGATTTAAAATGAATCCTGTACAGTCAGTCAAAGTTCAAATTCAAATTTTCAAACTGCAGCGCTGTTTTAAACTCCTTTTGTAATTAAATTGAATTTATTCCTTTTAAAATAAATTTTTAGTCGTTCCCTATTTAAAGTAAATTATTTTAAATATTAAAGTCCATTAAAATTTCTAAAATAAAAATTTTAAATTGGCCCAAAATTTCGGGTCGTTACATCATCTCCGGGCGACTAGAGTATGATTATATATCTATCCAGTATATTAAAACTTCAAATACACATGGATCAGACGTATATGCAAAGTCTTTATATATTGGATTGTCCAAATTCAATACAAATAAATATTCAAATACGTATAAACAGGTTTAAATTTTCAAAACAAAATTCATTTTTATTTTTATTTTAAAAATATCTCTCTTCACACTCGTTCTAGGATACTACTGATCCTGTCTCTAACGAGTCATTCTCATTGGACATTACTAATCCAATCTCTGATGAATTCTTTCGTTTAGTTCTAACGTGTCTTGTTCTCCGAGCTCTGTAAACCAAAGCTCTAATACCAAATGAAACGACCCGAACTTCCCCGTGAAGGAAATTCCGGATTTCTTTGAGGACAAGACGAATCAGAACACAAACAGAAGAACATTTCATTGCTTATTACAACAATTTACATCAGAGTACAAGAGTATACAGAGTATGAATAAATATTATACATTTGATAAATATCAGAGATATACAAGTTACAATGACGCGGAAAATAATACAAAATACAACTGAAAAGAATATACGGATACAGAGCTTTACGAATATCATTCCAGCTGTAAACCAGGATCTTATGAATATAAATATACAAAACCAAAATTACTAGCTGCCCGTGTGGAAAATAGGGGTACCCAGAGTTTAGGTTGAAACAATAAACTCCAGGTCAGTCATGTGACTGGTGTGAGAACTAAAACAGTAATTAATTTGATTTTAAAGTTAGGTAAATCAAGGGACCACGTCGTTTAACACGGAATGGGTTTACCCCCAAGAATACCAGTGCATAAATAAACAGCGCAATGCTAAATAAAGAACAATGAAGCTATTATAAGACTCGGGTCCCATCACACAATGCAACGCAAGCCGGAGGATAGAGTTTTTACCTTATAATAGCCAAAAATGCTTGGTACGTGAAATTTCATCTTTTATTATTACTATAAGTGAATCATAGACGGCATGAGTGCCCCATCCCACTATGTCGCCATACTACGCTCTACAATCAAAACCGCAAGTGTCACGTATTGGAAGTTGGATTTCCATCTGTGAACCAAGGCAAGGGATCGTCCTTACCGCTTTGAGACGCTGTAGCCCGTGTCTCAGGAACAACCGCAACTGCACCATGGATCGTCAGGGCCGGTCCACTCGATGTGGATTAAAATGCCTGAACACGACGTTTCCCCGCACTATGGGGCGTCAATTTGGTCTGTATAAAGACCATCCATCAGCTCCGCAGAGACCGAAATAACCGAGGCGCCTCGCAATCCATCATCCACATAAGTAAAATGTCAGGGCTAGTAAAACGCTGACACACTCCTAGCTAGAAGGAAACGTATGCCCTCCCTGATGTCCTCTCCGGTTTCTAGTTCACACCGGGGTGTGAGGCTCGCGAATCAACGCTACACAAAGCTATGCTATATTAAAGCCGTGCTTTGATCATCAACCACAATACTCTGCTTTTCAATAGTAGCCTTGATCATTTGCATCTCAGCATGCCACACAGGCAATTAACGCTATGCAACCGATGTCTATCAATCACACAGAATGAAATCCGATGTCAGACACACATCCATTTACAAGTTCGTTCCGGGTCTGAACGAAACCGGAGGCACCTTATTTCTCATCCTATATGTCCAATACAGGAGAGAGGTCCTCGCATATCCGGTCGATCTCCAAGTACGTTTGGACAATCACCACTTATTACCTTGTCTTGGGTGTACATCCCAATCAAGACATCAGTAATCATCCAGACGATGTGAAGACCTCCGGTCTTCAACCACCGTCTTCATCCTCGACACATCGTCGAATCAGTTATTCAGAATCGGATAAACTTGGTCTTCCTGAATAACTCGCGTATATAATAAACAAGTGCTATTAAAAACACAACATACGCCTCATTCCAATCCAGAATATTCCTTTATTCAAATATTCTTATACTTTGAGAAAGGTTCCCATTAATTTTATCAAAGATAAATTCTTTAAATTTATTCTTTAATCTTCCTTTGGATTTCAATTCAAACCAAATTAGGGTTTTCCAAACTAGTCGGGATTAGCGAACCTTATCGAAGTAATCATTTGTTTTAATTTCCCGATCCTTACCTATTCATCCCATGAAGTAAAACTGGTAATACTTCATATCTAACACCACGGTTGTAACAACCCGGAAAATCTGGGCCAGTTTAAAATTTTTATTTTGGCAATTTTAGCGAATTTTGATTATTTAAAATGAATTATTTTAAATAATATTGACGAGAAATTTATTTTGAATATAATTCGAACGTATATGTTATACGCGTCGTCGCTAGAATATAAATATTTATATATAATTATAAATAGAATTGAAAATGGCGCGGTAGTTCGATAATTCGATTTTAAACTTCAATTGAATGTACCGGGTGCAAAACAATCCGGATTTTAGTGAAACCAAAAACATTAGGATCTAATTGATAATATCTTTCCAACGAATCCGACAAATCAAAATTTAGTAGCGAGAATCAAAAGATATGTCCAGTTGAAAATTCTGAATAGTCGCTATGGAATTCAGGCCCTTAAAAATGGACATTTTGCAAACGACCTCGGATTTCGACGAAACCAGTTTTGTTGGGTCCGTGATGTTAATTTATTGCTAGGTTTCAAATTTCATAATTTTTCGAATCAATATGTGAGCGTGGCAAAGGAAAACGCGTTTGACCAGTTTCAGTTGATTTTAATCGACTGGAAATTGGCCATTTTTCCAACGGTCTCAGAATTCGACGAAACTAGTTTTGTTAGGACCGTATCGTCAATACGAAGCTAGAAAATATTTTTCTGGAATTTTTCTAGTTAGTATGTGACCCCGGTAATTTGAAATGTACGTTTAAAATTCAATATAGTGATTTAAATGTAAATTCAACGGAAACTGATCGAAACGGTCGATTCAGCTTGCGGTACATATCCCATTGTGTTCGGAATGGGGGTGAAACGCTATAGACGACAGGTGGTGGGCCTCGTTTCGAGGGCATATGTAAAAGTCAACCTTTTTCGAAATGTTCTTCTGTATGCGTTCTGTTGTGGTTTGTTCTCGAACTATCCGACGCTTTCCTTTACGGGGAAGTTGCGGGTCTTCACAACGGTGTTATCGGTAAATTCAATTACCATTTCACGTTTAAATCTAATTAAAGATTTAACTATCGTTTGGAATAAAACTGGTGGTACTCCATCCTCGATCATTTCTTGGATTTGATAATTTTAGTTATCAAATTCACCTTTCAATCTATTTTAAGATTCATTAAAACTCTATTTCGATTTTAATTTCCAAAAATAATTACTTAATGATTATTCCAGGTTAAGAAATAAATCTTATCTTTAACTGGGTTAAAGAACTAATGTCATTTAAAACACAGCTCATGATAAACCCAAAATCACATTCCATTAACAATGGAATCTTCACGGAAAACATATAAATATATATAATCGATATGAACTTCCATATCCGACTAATAATATAAATGGAATAACGGCAAAGCCTTCTAAATTCCATATGTATTAGTAGTCTTCCTCCATAGAAATTCACTTCGATTATTACCAAATCGAATTCCATTCCATTCCAATTTATTTTATTAAATTGGAAAACTTTACTTTGGAAAATTGCCTTTAAATCTTAACAAAAGATTTATAAATTCCAAATCACATTTCACTATAAATCGGGTTAAAGAACGAATGTCGTTAGAAACACAGTTCACGATAAACCCAATTCACATTCCATTAACAATCTTAATTAAAAGATTTATTCTCTTCACATGGGGTCCAAGAACAGTGTTACTGAAGACACCATTCATGACAAACCCAAAATCCCATTTAATATTAAATACAAGGCTCTGAATAGAAAATATATCGGCTTATATTCAATATCAAATACTACAACCAACAAATATCGTATTGGAAATAACGATACAAATATATCTTTCAAATATTCATAACAATATCTGTATAATCACGAAATCCAACATCGAAATATTCCGAAGACAATTTCGATTCAAATCCATTTCCAATTTACATATTGGAAATTCTGGTTGTTTTTAAAACCATTTCAAATCCAATTTATTTATTTTAAAAATAATTAGAATAAGATTCTAGTTCAAAACTAGTTCATTTTGATAAAAATCTATTTTTATCTTTTTAAATATGGAATTTTTCATCCCAATTCTTTCCAAATCATTTCCTATGATTTTACACTAATTATTTGTATTTTTAATAATTTTATCAAGGCCCATACAGTCGATTTCCATAAACGGCCATCGAACTGCACTTACAGTGACCTTTTCCAAATTTGATTTGGACATAATTCCAAATCCAACTGTTAGATTTCAAATCTCTAATATTCGTTAGAAATCTCTTTTCGATACGAACCCAACGGTTCCGGTTTTAGGAGAATCCGACGGTCGGATCTCCCGTGATGTTCGTTCGAAGTCAATGGTCGAAATTCGCGAACTACCGCAGCGCAGCGCGTTCCATTCAGGCCATTAAATATTTATAATATATATTATATATTTCGTCGATTTCCATTTAAAACGTATTTTATAAATTGTTTTAAATTAGTTTTCAAAACGGTTTCAACTTCATATTCAATTTCTAATCAAAATTGAATATTCCATATCATCGATATATAAATGATAATATTTTCAAAACATTTGATTTTGAAATCGCTTCCTTTTCGATATTCATTATAAAAATGAATAAAATCGATATAAATATCGTTCACATCAAAATAGCGTTAATCTAATCAACACGACTTTATATATTTAAATATATCCGTGTCCATCCCAAATCGGACATCAAAATCATATTTTGATTCTTTACTGAATATTATTTTAAAATATCCATTATTTTAAAATATTCGTTATTTTAAAATATTCGTTCGTTCTGAATTGGAATCAGACATAGTCAATTACCATATAATTTGATTTATATGGACTTCATACACACATGTATATAACAACAATCAAACACAGTCAACCATCATCCAGAGTGCATTCTACACTGCATAAGCATCAAATATAAATATTTAACGCTTATAACAATCTGTCAACCCATCGATTGACATTTTTATTTGTGGGGTTTCAATCAAAAAATAATGAATTTTATTTGTGCAGTTGGGCGATGTGTAAAATTTATCGTCCCAATCCATATCAGTCAAATGGGTGTACATAAACAAATTGTCTGATTTGTAAATGAATATTTATTTTTATTCATATCAACGTTAAAAAATATAGTTTTAACGATAAAATATTTTATTCAAATATGAATATTCTGTTCAGTTCATTTATATAATAAACATGATATTTTTATTGTTCTAACATATTTTAGAAAATTTTGGCGGCATAACGGCGCGATATCAAAATCGGGTAATGTCTAGCATTACCCCTCTCCTGATATTGGCTCGCGCCATACACACATAACAATTCTAATCAATTCATTTTACCCAAACAACCAAATAATCTAATCAACCAAACCAAACAATCAAACAAGTCGTCCATGGTCTGTGGACGACGGGGAACAGTTCATATATGCAGTTATAAAATAAATAACTGTACAAAGAAAATTATAGTGAGGAGTTCTCACCATAGGGATCCACTCCACCATTCTTTAACGGACGTTGGTTTGGATTCTATTCAAAATTCCAACGCAATCTTCTTCACGCTGTTCATAGTAAAAATCACCTTTTTATTTCAATGCTATGAAAATAATATTTTTATTTCATCGCTATAAAAATTATATTTCTTTTATTTGCTAACTTCATAATAAAAATTCATTTTTATTATATCCCTTCATGTATAAAAATCAAATTTTTTTCCTTAAAAATCAAATCTTTATCGTATAAAAAAAATTAAATCTTTTCATGTTAAAGATCAAATCTTTTTACCTTTAAAAATCTCATCTTTATTGATTTAAAAATCTAATCTTTTCTAGTTACAAAAATCTAATTTTTTATAACATACATTATAATGTGTAAAAATTGTATTCTTCCTTGACTAAAAATCATATTTTTATATGAATAAAAAAATCTCATCTTTAGACTTTTAAAGATCTCGTCTTTATAGAAATAAAAATCTAATCTAAATCAAAGATCTAATCTTTATATTTTTAAAAATCTAATCTTTCATGTATATAAATCATTTCTTTCATGTATATAAACATCGTGTTTTTATGTCGATGTTTAAACTATAAAAATCATACTTTTAATATGCTATATAAATAACAAAAATCAAATTTTTATATTTTAAATCCATGTTATTTTATTTCTTTAAAACAATATATATTTATCTATAAAAACTAGATTTTAAATAATTAAACTAAATAAAATATGTTTAAAAACTCACTGTGGTTGACAGTAGGGGGAGAGGAGGATTGAAACACCCCACCTCCGTTAAGGTCACTCACAAAGGGAATGCCTTAACTTTGGTGGAGGTTTATAGGTAAAAGTCACAGATAAAACACAAGATAGATGTAAACATATATATATATATATATATATATATATATAAGCAGCGGAAAACAAACAGACTTTCATTTCCTAAATATGTGTTTATACAAAACATTTCCAAAATTATCTCACAATAACTTCTCAAAACATTACAACATCATTTCTGTCTTGATTATTGAATAAAGAAGCATAAAACATAATTAAAATTGCATAAATCCCCATAGAATGTGTCCAAAACCCATAGCCAATGAAAGAGAGTCCAAACCATACATCTACTATCTTGAAGCTTGCAAAGAGTCTGACTAAGCTGGATTGTTTCCTCCCTGTAGACCTGGGGGTGGGAGGGGGGGGAAACGGAAGAAAAGAAGACGAAAGAAAAAACAGAGTCAGACATAAAGCCTGGTAAGTCTAGTGACTCTTCAGTATGTGAATAAGAAAAAGAGCATGGCAGGAATAAACTGGAAATAGGAAAGTATCATAAACTAAGATAAAGTAGTTTAGAACCGAATATACTATCGCACCCCACACTATATCTCTGCACCTACTTGTATTTATTCCGACTGGCACCCCATGGTCAGGTTGAAGTGATCCCCTTTCTCTAAAGATCGGCTCCTACTCGCATTAACATATTTGTCATACGTCCCCCAATGATTGTAGATACCTATGCTGGTCCCGCCATGGGGTGTATCAAGACCCATGGTGGCGGCCCGACACAATTCTAAAATACATAGGTTATACTACTGATGCCCAGTGCCCTGTTTGTCTGCTCCGAAGTGTGTGCACGCCCGCACTCCGTTAGAACCTACACTGCCGCATCAACCGCCGTCGCTTTTGACCGCTTATAATCAGACCAGTAATCTTGCCCCACCCTGCCTAGTTTCAGGGTACCATGATACCTAATTGGGTTACTGCTGAAATGGGTCCCCGTTACTAGGGTTTTCAAGTCAAACATGTTAAGTGGTTAAGTGTCTGTATTGAGACCTAACCCCTACCCATTAGTTCAGTTAACATGTTGAATTGGTTAAGTGTTTTAGTTAACTTAACCCTACCATCCTGACTAGTCTGTCCTTAGCATTAAATCAGTTAAAGCACCAACCACTCAGATTAGACAGGTGTTGTTACGGTTACTGGATGTGCCGGTCGGTTCCAGGCAGGTTTACACCGTAACTCAGTCTAACCTCGGGTCCTTATTGGGCTCAATGCCTTAACCTCCCACATTGGATAAGTATTGTTGTGATTACTGGACAGCCGGGCGGGTCCGCGCAGGTTTACATCACAACTCAATCCAACCTCGGGTTAAGCATACTCGTATTTTCTAAATTTACATATTTGTCTCTTTTACTTGTTATATGTAAATTTGTTAACCATTAAATGTTATGGCCCACTTTCCAAGTTCATCATTTTTAGGTATATAATTTATACCGTTTCATGCCATAAATTACCTAGGGGATTTTTCACCCATCTATGTCAAGTTTCCTATAATTACCAATTTTTTCCAATGTTACCCCGTCTAAATATTAGGCTAACAATCTTAGCCTAATTTTCCGCTCGCATGATTTTTGACATATAATATTAGGCTAAAAACTTAGCCTAATTTAGCGTACAAAATTTGCATAAAGGAATCCATTAACATAAGCATGACATAGGTGTAAACTTGGCATTTTTGGCATAGTCAATATGAACATAATAGGGGTGAACTTGCAAAATAGTCATCATGAATGTCATAGGTGTGAACTTGCAACGTAGACTAAACCACATACATATATGTGAATTTGCTTCATAGACATATATGTGAATTTGCAACATAGACTAAATCGACTTACATATATGTGAATTTACAACACAGACTAAATCATCTTACATATATGTGAACTTGCAAATCAATCACAAACATATAAATAAGTGTGAACTTGAAATATGACATTGGTTTAACATATACACCTAAACATGTAGAACTAACATTTGGTCACATATGTGATAGGGTTTCACAACCTAAAACTTGCATAAAACATAAGCCTAAACATATTCTTATCTAGGCATAACTTCAAACACAACTAGCATGTGACAAAGTTAATAAACATATAGGCGTAAATCCTAACTTTAACCATATACTTGTATGTGATGTTGCCTTCATTCTAAATGTACAATAGGACCAACATCAAGTCAATTATACCACAAACATCCCAATACCATTCACAATACAATCATTGCAATACACAGATATGAATTAACATCATCGTTATACAATAGTAAAATTCCATTTCCACTTTACATCGAATCAAGTCTTAATTTTATTCTCATCGGAAAAATCACTATACCTACAACCAATGACGATCTTGGTTTCTGGTTTCTGAGTTCTGAATTTGCAATGCTTTCCTTTGGTAGATAAACGTTGTTTGAATCTTGTTTCTACTTTAGTTTTGCTCGTCTCTAAGCTTTTCTACAAGTGGAGGCTCCTCTTAGTTTTCTCTCGATAGCATGGCGGCTCCGTCTCTAAGTTTTAGGTGAATTTAGGTTTGAATCTTAGGTTGTATTTATAGAATTTCAGATTGATTTGAGCCGTCAGATGATCATAGAGTGAATCCAGACCATATACACCAAGAGGAGCCAATCAGGAGGTGACAAGTCAGCCCTAGTGACACACCAAAGCTCAAAAATTCGACCAGAACCCGACCAGGCCAGCCAAGACCTAACCAGGCCGACCCCCAAGTCGACCCCCTGGTCGACCTGGGTCCTGGGCGGGAATTTTCCCGCCCAGCCCAGTTTGGGTCTGTTTTTCGAATTTTGAACTGATTTTGAACTGTTTGAATTTCAAATCGAATTCTGAAACTTCCGGAGGTCGTAACTCCTTCATACGGAGTCCGATTTATGCAAACTCAGACTCTATCTCAAGCAGAATTCCGAGACGATCGCAACGGCGAAACCCATTTCCCTTAATTCTTTCATTTAGAATTAATTATACTTTAATTTGTTAATTTAATGTTTAACCGAAAATTCAGGGTTTTACAAGGATCGCTAGCGAAGGGGGAGGAGGTGCTCGCGGTCTCTGGTGGCTGTTGGTGGTGGCAGTGCCCTAATCGGCGGCGGTGGGACAATGAGGTGGTGGCGGCTTAATCGGATCGATTTAGGGTTGGGAGGTTGGAGCGTCGCTGGTCGGAGCTGGTGGCGGGGAAGGGGAGCAGTGGAGGTTGATGCGGCGGCGGGGACTTTGGCGCGGTGGCACGCCTGAGGTGACGGGGACATGGTGCTATTTTTTTTCCTGAAGTCGATCTGAAAGAAAGGAACGGGGGAAGGGAGAGATAATAAGGGGTTGATTTTTTCTAATATTTAATTATTTAATTAAATCCAAAAATTCACTTTTCCATACAAACCCCAAATCGAGCCCAACGACTGCCGCCACTAGACAATTACCCCCATTCCGAACACAATGGGTTATGTTTCGTAAGCCAATTTGGCCGTTATGATCAATTTCCATTAAATTTAAAATATAAATCAATATATTTTAAATTCAAACGCACATTTCAATTTACCGGGGCCACATACGGACTCTAAAAATTCCAAAAAATATATTTCTAGCTTCGTATTGACGATACGGTCCTAACAAAACTAATTTCGTCAAATTTGAAGACCGTTTGAAAAATGGCCATTTTCTGGTCGATCCAAATTGACTAAAACTGATAAAACACGTTTTCCTCTGCCACGCTCACATATTGATCTCTAAAATTACGAATTTTGGAATCTAACAATAACTTGAAATCCCGGATCCAACAAAAGTGGTTTCGTCGAAAACGGAGGTCGTTTGCAAAATTTCCACTTTTTAAGGGTTATATTTTCCATAGCGACTATTATGAATTTTCAATTGGACATAACTTTTTATTCCCGCGATGAAATTTCAATTTTTCGGATTCGATGGAAAGGTATTTTCAAATAGATTCTAACATCTTTGGTTTCGCTAAAATTCGGTTTATTTTGAATCCTGTACATTCAATTGAAATTTGAAATCGAATTTTCAAACTACCGCGCCATTTTCAATTCCTTTTATAATTAAAAATAAATATTTATATTCAAATGTCGATTCAAATAAATATATATATTCTAATTCTATTCAAAATAAATTTCTCGGTGTTATTATTTAAAATAATTCATTTTAAATGTCCAAAATTCACTAAAATTGCCAAAACAAAAATTTTAAATTGGTTCAGATTTTTCGGGTTGTTATTTTTAGATTCGTTTTCCCTTTTCTTATTCCGATTTTTCAGTTTACTTATATTATACCCAAATATGCCTAAAAGGAATTTTAATACATGTGATTTAGACATAGATCTGTATTCCTAATTGCCTACGACTGATTATTATTCGTTTAGTATGTGCATGTTGACTTATTATTATTCTTTTATCCTACGCATGTTGGAAAAAAAATCTAATTGAACTGGAATAATTGAATTTATGGCTAATTTGACATATTATAAACTGAAATAAAAAGGGAATGAATTCAGTGAATAAAAAGCAAACTTGATATTGATTGTATGGGAAATAATATGATAGAAAATTTGATTGTGACCTATATTGGCACAAATAAGATGGATTGAGAACCATAATAAAGATGAATATTTTTTTGCAAATATGAGCATGACTTGGACATGAAAAGAAAACAATTAACCTTAACATAAAAATAAACTTTAAATGGGTATTGAGTTATAAGCCTAAAATTATTTCTATGGGGTCATGTGATTTGACTTTGTTATTATTCTATGCGGCCATGTGATTTAACATTATTATTATTCTATGGGGCCATGTGGCTTGGCATTATTATATGGTATATAAGTTAATTATTAGGCTTAATTAGATTTTAACTTGGAAATGACATTAAGAAAAAGCCTAATTAATTGTTAATCTGTTGTAATGGTCTATGAGGGGTCAAAGAAATAGGGATTTGGATCGAATATTTATTTGTTTTTGGGGATCCATACTAGACATCATTCCCTTTTTATCATATACATACAAGGAGGCGAGGGTATGCACCATGTTGTGCAAGGTAGTAAGTTAGTCCAAAATTTGAGGTGGTTACGAGTGCATTCTAATGAGTCAATATGCGTGCATTGGTTCGACGAGGGAAAATAAGACACTATAACATCTGTAATTAATGTTATGTCTTTTTGCTGATGGGTTGGCCCTAATAAACCCGAACACATGGTGGACATAGATTATTACTCTATGGCGTAAGCAGCCGATAGATGGGTAGTATTAGGATAATTATTCCTAATTGTGTTTTGTTATGAAATTGTAGAAGTGAAAAACAGTCACCAACCAAATTCTATTGAATAAGAAAAGTCAATCTTATTTACACTCTTTTAAGTTTACATTTAGGTGTACATTGACGTTTACCCTATACGACACCAAAATTACTGTTTTACCTATTTCTTTTTGCTTATTCAATCGTGCTAGTAATCATAACAACTCAACACACTTTATATCTGACCCATTTTCCTTCCTTCTTTCCTTTTCTCCCCTTGCGGCTCATAGGGAGGAAGCACATAGTTCAGATTTTTTGCTGATTTTATCTTGGAGTATTTTTGCAGCAAATGTATTGTTTTTATTTCTTTACCACGGTTCGGTTGTTTCTTTTGACTACTTGGGGAATATTATTATTACGTACTCTAAGATTGTTTTTGACTGAGATTTTTTTTGAGATATGATATTTTGAGACAATTTGGTTTTGCTAAACTAAATGGCTCTTTTATCATTATGTAAATTGTCTTCTTCTTCCATTGTGCCTTTATATATGTCTTGTGAAATCTTAGTCTCTGTGATGTATTTATGCCTTTATACCTACAGTGCCTAACATTCCTTAACGAGATTCTATTTTGGATTATGTTAAGTGCTGCAGGGTGTTTCAATCCTTATTTATCATAATAGTTTATTCATTTTCTGTTACTTTTTAAATCATGACACAAGTAATTTACTGCAAATTCTCATGCATTTGCCGAACTCAATCTAATTCTTTTTTATTACAAATCTACAATTTGTATACATACTGTAAATTTATTTCTCTTTTATTTAATCAATGTTCTAAAAGTTATGCATCTTATTCTATTTTTCTCGCACACAAAGAGGATTAAACCTACATCTTTTTAACTAACATTTACTAATTAGACATTTTCAGAACATGCATAATTTATTATGGAAAAGCTGTAAATAACTGAATTATAACCTCTTGTCTATAATATTCTTTTTTACCTTTTATTACAAGTTTGTTTACATTTATTGTAAGTTTAATTCTAGAAATTAGTCTTACCTATTTAGTTGGTTATAGAAACGGCACTAAAATCTATTTTCTTATTTTTAATATTAACATCATAAACAGTAAAACATAATTGCAAGGTATTTTCCTTATCTTTTTCTTTGTTTTTGAAAAGCGCAATATACATTAATACCCCTATTTTGCATTAATCACACTTTTCTTGATTTTCCTACAATTACGTTTACCGTCTTTCCTACAATATTAAATTGTGAAAATGTATCCTTTTTCTCAACTAACCGACAAAACTAATACTAACTTCCAAACAAATTTATTCATTAGAATTCCTTTTTATTCTAGTTTCCAATTTTTTGACATTTTACTGTAAATTTTTTACTTTTAAGCTTATGTAATTTTTCACAATTCACAATTTCAACATTAGTAATAATCATTTATGTGGATTTCCTTTTATAATAATGACAATTTCATATAAGTACATTTTTTTACAATTTAAAACCCAATAAAGATTAACTTGCATAAATATTTCGTAATTCTTACCAACACAGCTTGTGTCGAACTCAATGATTTAACGGTAATCTAACAATATTGTATACCATTAACAGAAAAGATATATAATTTATATCTACTTACATGAAAAAAGCACTTCTGGTTAAGATCTGATTTGAATCCACATTTATTATCTGTAGTTTTTTCTTTTGTAAACATATTTAATCTACAAATTGGAATTTACATGGAGTAAAACAATATAAAATAAACTATTTAAAATCAGATATGAAGAACTTACCGAGCTCGTATGGATAACAAATTTGGACATATACTTTCTAAATGTACAGCTTCTACCTCCAGAATCAGAAACATTATATCTAACATATTTAATTTCTGAAGAATTGGAAAAGAAAGAAATGTGACAGGGCTTCCGCACTCACTTAGAAAAAATATAAGTTTGAAGACTAGATCTACATGTTTATTTATAGATATCAAAAACAACATTACCCGTTCGATCTAATCAGACAAGATCTACGCGTTCAACATAAAATAAAAAATGTGCATTGAGATGTCTTGACGTTTTTAATTATACATATTTATCTCACTTAATCTGAATTCGTGTGTTACTTAACTAATGTCATTAAACTTCCTTTTTCATGTGATTTAATTCTATTTATGATGCACGTTTATTTTCAAATTCAAACACGTGTTACTTCTGAAATTTATATTTATATATATTTATATGAAACAATTATGTACACACGTGTGCTACCATTCTAAAATTAATTCTCCACTTTTAAACTTCCATGTTATGCTTGCTAATGTAAACAAAATTCCATTTATGTCTCTTTTAATTTTATTAATAACGCGTGTTGTTAATTATTTGAATGTTGCAATTTAACATTAATTTATTTCCATTTCTTTTTGGATTTTTTTTATTACACGCATTTGTTTTGAATTCAAACACGCATTATTTCTATAATTAATATGCACATATATTCATGAAATAATTATATGTACGTGTGTCTATGCAAGCGTTATCTTTCCTGTATTAGTTCTCTTGTAATGTTAGATAAATTTACTAATTTATAATGCATTTGCTTTTGATAAACCTCCATTAATTATTTAATAATGTTACATTTACTTAACATTAACATATTTAATTAATTCTATTTATATCTTTGTAATTTTTCTTACATAATATTAACTTCTTATTTAATTCTCATTTATTCTGCACCTTCAAAACTTCAAATTTAAACATGTGTTATTCCTGCAATTCACACGTTTTTATAGAATTAAAAAAATGTATATACACACACGTGTTTGTTTACACATATAATTTTTTTTCGACATGGAACTTCGAACATCCACGACTTTCCCATATGAACTCCATTCGGTACGTAATATATATGTAGACTAATCAGAAAATTACTATAAATAAAATGGTATAAGTCTTAGGCTAAATGTTGAGAACTCCAAAAATGTCAATTTTCGTTGTTTACAATTATTGCAATTATTTTATTATTTTAAATGTTGGGCCTGTAATAAAAATTCTCCGCACATGTAGATCTCCAAAACGTAAAGGACCACTATTATAAGTATGTATTATTATCCTAGGAGCAATCAGGACATCAATATATAGTTCTTTCTGCCTCGAAGGTCCATGTCTGCACTCCATAGTCATAAGCATAATCTTTAGGTTATCGGCATATCAATTTCGAACACTACGCCAGTTCGAAGTGATTCTAGATACATTCTGATCCAGTTTCCTCAAACTAACACGTTATAAATTAAAAGGGAATTTAGGTGATAGTTTATTATTCAGCCATCGACCATAATCAAACAGTTAAGTACATCAGCAGCTTTAGCCTTTTTAATTAAATTCTTCATTGAAGTAATTTCATCGATTCTTAAAAGTCGATTCCATATACTTATCTCATCTGAACAAGCATGTTCACAAATATCATCATTTTTGTAATTGGAACTTATATCTATATACATATCTCAATAGAATAAACGTATTCACTAGTCTTGTAGTTTTCGTACTTTGAAATTATTTCTACATTTAGCACAATGGTATAAGCATAGTCATAAGCCATAAGTGGGTCAAAAACAATGTTATGTCATACATCATATCCTATAATAACCCAAAACAACTGGTATTGAGTATAAACAAGAGTAATAATGATAAGAATGATAATACTGAATACAATCTCCAAATTCCACCCATACTATTCACCGAATAGCGGCGATAACACCTTTCAAATTCGTATGAATGGTACAAGCTCCGTATTTGCAACCCAATACAAGTCAAATTAGAATATTGTAATCGTTCTATTTCAAAACATGTTAAGTTTTAAAAATGTCATATTTAAATTTCAAATCTTATGTAAATTTCTTTATTATAAATCAATTAATTTTAGAACTTAGCTTGCAAATCAAATTCAAGCACTTATAAGTTCTTGTTTAGATTTTTAAACTCCATAAATCTTCATTTCTAATTTCTATCATTCTTTACAAGCTTATTACAAGTTCTTACCAGTTCATACTTATAAATCAATCATAAAACTTACTCCTTTATAAAAACCTGGTTTTATAACCTCATCGAACTTATTTTAAAATTAGTTAAGTATTAATACTTAAGATCTCTTCTTAAAAGTCTTCAATTTGTTATAAAATCATTTTTCAAATTCAATTATAAATCTTGGTTAGTTTATAAAACTTCATTTTATGTAACTTATGTAAAATCAATTCAAAATCTTGCTTTTGCTATAAAACAATTTATAACTTCAAAACTTACTGTTTTTTCCTTATGACGAATTTCATGTTGAAATCCCGAATTTAGGCCTTTTGCCATCAATCACTTGGCCAAAAAGGTTCACTAATTAATAGCATATCAGGGTTGAATTTAATTCAGTACTAATCAGGCAAACAAGGTTTTAATGATGCTTAGGCTAGATAGTTTATATGTGTATAATATAAAAGCGAGTAACACAAAACATTAAGAAATCCTATTAGATCCATCCAACATACGTCCCCGCATCACAACTCATATATCAACATATATATATATATATATATATATGCATGTCAATTAAATGAAATAACCTATTTCGTACAAGTTGAATCTTCCGCACTGAGTAGGTGATGTCAAAAGTTGTCTGCTCTTAAGATGGGAATACATAAACATAAACCAACTGAACAAGCAAAATAAATCATCTCATCAACCAACCATACACATAATAGGTAAACAGTAGAGAATATTGTTATGTGGTATAACAATATTCTAGAAGGTGTGAATTTAAATTCATAAACGTAGACAAAGTGTGTAAGGTTTAACTCACGAATATAAACAGAGTAAGTAAGGTTCAACTCACGATCCAATCCAAATCAATGATTATTCACCGTTGAATAGTTAAAATCGTAGGTGTTTGTATTTAACTAAGAATATAAGAATTTCCAAATCAAATCAATTCAACTCATACACGTAGATTATGCGAATACAAATTATAGATGAAGACGGTGCCTCAATCAGACCTCGTATGAACAAGATATATATGTTATTAATGTTGGTTTCACACTTAACCGCACATCACTCCTTAATTATAGCATGACCGTTGCTCCTTAATTTAAGCTCTTTATTTAGCATGTGAACATTGGGTCTTTACAGGAAAGTCCCTTAATTATAGCATGACGGTTGCTCCTTAATTTTAGCATCCAAACGTTGGGCAATCTATTATATATTATCTTGCTTTGTATTTCTTTCTTGTATGAGAAAAGTTACAATTAATAATACATATTTCTACTGCATCTCTCCTCCTTATCTCCATTACTTTTCTTTATACTTTCAATTTGGTATCGGAGCACCACCGCCAAAAGGCTTAAACACTGAACTGAAAGTCCATTTTCTCCATTGTCTGTCGAACCACTCTTTTCTTCAGGTTTTCAGCTGCAGTTCCCTACCTTGCAGACCTCTGAACAGCCATGACAAATAACAACGAAGCCACCTCCAATGTCTCTGGTAGCATGGGCCATGATGCTCCACCAAATTGGTACAACCTAATCAAACCAAAAAGCCAAGTCATTACCACATCTCTGGATGAAGATAATTACATATTGTGGAAATATCAAATTGAAATTGCACTCAAAGGGTACGGTTTACAAGATTACATAAAAGGTACGCTATCTATTCCACTAATTATGATGACTGATCACGGGGGAAACACCAAACCAAACCCCGACTATACCAGTTTTCAAAAAACAAGACAGTTTGCTATCGTCATGGCTCCTATCATCTATTAGTCCGAATCTACTGTCACAAATCGTGGGGTGCAATTCATCATATGAAATATGGACCACTATAGAGCAGATTTTCAGCTCACAGTTAGCCGCACGTGTGATGCAATACAGAAGAGAATTACAAAACTTAAGGAAAGAGGACTTGAGCATGAAAGAATACATAAGCAAGATAAAAAAATTATGTGACAAACTGAATGCAGTAGGACACAAAATAAGTGACAATGAACAAATTTTGTTCATTACCGGCGGATTAGACGAAGAGTACGAGTCATTAGTTACGGTTATTGCGACTCAACAAACATTACCTGACTTATAGTTCGTCAGATCTGCACTCCTCGCCTATGAAGGGAGAATAGACCAAAGGAAAGCTATACAAGGCGATTTCTCTGCAAATTATGTTGCGGCTAAAAACAAGCAAATTCATAGGAACAGTAATTCAAATAAACAAGAAGGCCCGTATCAGAGGGGATACCAACCCCAGAGGGCATATCAAACACAGAGAGGTCGTGGACGAGGCAGATGGAACAACAACAACAACAACAACAGGGTGAAGTGCCAAATTTGTCAAAAATTGGGACACATGGCGAACCGCTGCTATTGCAGATATAATAGCGACCACAGTGGACTGCAAACAGACCAAAACAGCCAAGCGCCAAGAGCAAACATGGCTGCCATGGACAATCATAACAAAAGCGCTATTGTGGACAAAGGCAAAGGTCATACCAGCAATGAAGACATGATTGATGAGGAGGAATTGGACGAGTGGTACCCAGACTCTGGAGCCACACACCATGTCACAAATAGGCTTCAGAACTTAAACATTGGAAGCAAAAGCTATACAGGTATGAAATCACTACACATGGGTAATGGCAACACTGCCAACATCACACACTTAGGTAAAGGTACCGTGCAGGGAAAAAGGCAACTTATGCTAAACAATTTACTTAGAGTTCCCACTATTAACAAAAATTTATTAAGTGTTTCTAAGTTTACTAAAGATAATAATGTTTTCTTTGAATTTCACCCTAAGTTTTTCCTAGTCAAAGACCTCCTAAGTCGAGAAATATTACTACAGGGTGACCTTCACGATGGCCTATACAAATTTGGCAACTTGAAGACTGGGAACGCTTTGAATAAAGAAATATGATGCAACAACGTAGACATCAGTAGCGGTAGCAATTATGATTACCTTAATAATAGGAACAATGGATGTAATGATGATTACAATAATGTAGTTGATTCTTGGCATATGAAACTTGGTCATCCCAGTTTGGAAACTGTTAGAAATGTTTTAAATAATAATGACATTTATTTTGAAAATGTACCTGTGAAACACACTTGCACACACTGCCAACTTGGCAAAAGTCACAAACTTCCTTTTAGTAAGTCTGAAACCATGTACAACAAACCCCTGGAGCTTGTCGCATCTGATCTGTGGGGACCAGCACCACTAAACTCAAATCAAGGACACAGGTACTATTTATTCCTCGTTGATTCTTATTCAAGATACACGTGGATATACATGCTAAAAAACAAATCAGAAACATGCAATACAATCATTCAGTTTATAACTTTTATTGAAAAACAGACCAACTGCAATGTAAAAGCTATACAAATAGATGGTGGGGGTGAGTTCAAACCACTCACAAAATTCTTCATCCAAAAGGGGATAAGACATAGGCTAACCTGCCCCCACACATCTGAACAAAATGGTTTGGTCGAAAGAAAGCACAGACACATAGTTGAAACTGGTATAACATTGCTATCACAAGGGGCATTACCAATGAAATATTGGAATGAAGCATTCAACACTTCTGTGTATCTCATAAATAAATTACCCACAAAAGTGTTGAACAATAGAACCCCGCATGAAATGATATTCAATGAAAAACCAGACTACAAAATATTGAAGAACTTTGGGTGCCTATGCTTTCCATGCCTAAGGGACTACAACACGCACAAACTTAGCATGAGATCATGCCCATGTACTTTTATTGGTTACCCACAAAATCAAAAGGGCTATATATGATTGGCCAAAAATGGAAAAATTTATATATCAAGGCATGTCATATTTGATGAAAATGTCTTTCCATATGCAGATAAACAAGCTACAAAGGAAGAGTGCAGACAAGATCATGGAATCAAAGTTATCAATATGCCACCACTGATGGAGCAAGAGACAAACAGTAACAACAACAAAGAGGGACATGACACATGCAACATACACACACATACAAGCAATACTCAAACAAACGCAGATGATGGTAACAATGAAGAAACTTACAGTAATCAGCAAGAACATGAAAGCGAGGAAAGCAACAGTGACAGAATCAACGCAGACCATCAACCTCAAGCACAAGAAACACAAACCGGACATCATATGATGACTAGATCAAAACATGGGGTTTTCAAACCCAAGGTATATAATCTATCATTGAATGAGGTTGAACCAGGAAATTATAGTGAAGCAGCCAAATCTGAAAAGTGGAAACAAGCTATGAATGACGAATACGAGGCATTAATGAAAAATAAAACTTGGAGTTTGGTTGCACCGCCCACTCACAAGAACGTCATAGGATGCAGATGGACATACAAAATAAAAAGGAAGGCGGATGGGACCATAGACAAATATAAGGCCAGACTCGTTGCTAAAGGATACGCTCAACAGTTTGGATTCGATTTTAATGAGACTTTTTCACCAGTCATAAAACCTACAACAATTAGAATCATTATGACTATAGCTTTGTGTAAAAATGGAATATCAAGCAATTAGACGTGAATAATGCTTTCCTAAACGGCGAGTTAACTGAAGAATTCTATATGCAACAACCAGAGGGATATGAGGTTAACAATGGCGATAAACATTTAGTACACAAGCTGCACAAGGCTATATACGGCCTCAAACAAGCATCGAGGGCATGGTATGAAAAGTTAAAGCTAACCCTATGTAGAATTGGTTTCTCACAAATAAAATCCGACAACTCCCTATACATGAAAAAGGATAATGAAAATGTCGTATACATCCTTGTATACGTGGATGACATGCTAATAACAGGGAATGACACACAGGAAATCAACAGGATCATAAAAGTTCTCGACCAAAGCTTTGCCATCAAAGATCTTGGCGAATTAAACTATTTCTTAGGGATTCAAATCAAAAGAAATGAAAATGAAATGTTCCTATCTCAACAGAGTTATATTGCTGAAATTTTACAAAGGACCAACATGCATCAAGCTAAATCTCTACCAACACCAATGACCAGCAGTTCATGCCTATCTAAATTTAAAGGTGAAGCCATTAATAATGCTACTCAATACAGAAGTATAATTGGAGCATTACAATATGCAACAATTACACGACCAGACATATGCTATAGTGTTAACAAACTAAGCCAATACATGCAAAATCCGTTATCTGAACATTGGATAGCCGTCAAGAGGTTGTTGAGATACCTGCAAGGAACTAGACACCATGGAATAACAATAACTGCTGATAAAGAAATGAACTTACAAGGATTCAGTAACGCAGACTGGGCTAATGACATTGATGACAGAAGGTCCGTATTGGGATACTGCGTGTTTCTTGGCGCAAATCTTGTCTCATGGTGCACCAAGAAGCAGACAACCCCATCGAGGTCAAGCAATGAAGCGGAGTATCGTGCTCTTGCTAGCGCCACCACTGAAATCTCGTGGATTGAGTCACTATTACACGAATTAGGTTGCACTCCTAAAAGAAAATCAGTCATCTGGTGCGATAATAGAGGGACAGTATCCTTGTCTCTCAATCCAACTCAAGATCAAAACACCTCGAGATAGACCTACATTTCGTACGAGAACGAACCCAAAATGGAAAGTTAATGGTATGCCACATCCCAGCATATTATCAGAGAGCTGACGTGCTTACAAAGCCGCTATCGACAAAGAATTTTATAAGACTAAAGGAGGAATTAAAAGTGAGTGACGGGGGCGAAATGAAGAAGACAGAAAAAACCTAGTTTTGTTTGAGGGGAGCTAATGTTGGTTTCACACTTAACCGCACATCACTCCTTAATTATAGCATGACCGTTGCTCCTTAATTTAAGCTCTTTATTTAGCATGTGAACATTGGGTCTTTACAGGAAAGTCCCTTAATTATAGCATGACCGTTGCTCCTTAATTTTAGCATCCAAACGTTGGGCAATCTATTATATATTCTCTTGCTTTGTATTTCTTTCTTGTATGAGAAAAGTTACAATTAATAATACATATTTCTACTGCATCTCTCCTCCTTATCTCTATTACTTTTCTTTATAATTTCAATTGTTATAACATTTTATTCAAGTTAAATATAAATTCACTTTACTAGTTACATCATTAGCTAGTTAATTACCATGTTAAGGTCCTATTCACGTGTTAAAAGTCATGACTTTCCACCTATTTTAGGTTCAAAAACCCAAACCTATCTCTGATGCAGTCCCATCACGTCGTCGCTGTTGTATATAACAGTGTTGTATACACAATTATATGTTTTTTGTTTGATGATAACAACCAAATATATTTTATTATTGAATGTGTTTGTAAATGCACTGAAATACTACACAACAGATAGGAATATAATATTTCTATAAAATATAACTGTGCAGAAACTTAAACAGTCACACGGTATTTTTTTAGATAAGAATATTTTATTTCAATATCAAAAAGTACATCTTTTACAACTCCACTACTTGACATACTATATTTCATTCATACAAATCTGTCACTCTATACAACTATATTTGCAGACATTGTTATACATTGACACCGGTATTTTTCCATTGACTTTTGTCTTCTATCTTCAGTCTTTACAGCCTTCAGTCCAGTCACCATCTTCTCACCTGTCACATACAGAAGAAAACACACAATAGACTGCAACAAAAATAAAATTAAATACAACCAAATAAAAATTTAGTTTTTAAATTTTATTTGCCTCAGAATTACGGTGTGTTTCTCATCATTTTTCTAGACTTGGTCTGATATGCAGGGATAGGAAAAACAGGGCTGCATGTACACACATACGTGTGCACTGCCTCGCCAATCAGCAAGCAACTGAGGAGTAGCCACAATGACCGTCTCGACTCAGTGCACATCAAAAAAAAATTAACCAAGAATAAATGCATAACAAGGCAGCACAAAGGGTTCAGACATGTTCAACACAGCATGGTCATGGTGCAACTGCTTGATGGAAAAACTAGAGGAGCAACATAGTGGAGCATAACAGCATGTTTTAGCACACAACAGTTTCAAATATATGATGAAAACAGTTCAATATCAAGCATAGGCACAAGAAAAGTAAACAATAATTAAAATACCAAAAATTATGGGACTCAACTAAGTACCAGAAATCATAGCATACAGGAGCAAAACATTTCAGAAAGTTCAAGTGAACCAGAGCAGCCATATAGACCTACTCGACGCAATGCTTTCTAATCATGGCAGATTCTGTTCTTATCAGTTTAAGAAACGCAAAAGCAATGAACATCAATCAGAAATGCACGTGTACAAAGTGAGTTTTCAAGCACATGATCAAGTCGATACAAGCTTGTGCGCATGATCAAGTCGATACTGCTCAGATTACAAGACCTACAGAAAACTAGCATACTCAAAGTATATGGTCGAACAGCATCAATTCAGCCAAGTTAAAATGTGGTACAACAGTTCATGTAAGAACAAAACAGCTCAGTTTCATTCGAGCAAACGCAAACATGATTCACTAAAAATTGGATCGAGCAATGTATGGACATGGTGGGAGCAGATAATAAACATAGAGATGCAGCATGAAGCAATTCAATGTATGAAAGTGAACAGAAATACAGACATGACAATGGTGCACACAACCAGGTGCAAGGCAGTATTCGAGCAGAGCATGGTGATCAAGCATACAAAATGTTGGAGTGTACACATAAGCAGGTCTAAAGTAAGCAGGCACCAGTTTTTTTTTAATGCAGAGGTAGACAAAGAAAAGTGTTCATATATGTCAAGTCTGCATATATATTTTTGGAAGAAAATTGATTGGCAAAACCAATGAAGGCATAGAGAATGCATGAACAGTTTTTCAAGAGGAGCAAGTTTTAAATGGAAAGAGCATCTTCCAAATCAGAAAGTTTTCAAAGCAACAGAACAAGTGAATCGGTCAACAAATCCTTTTATGGCAAGCAATCAAGTTTTAATCAAGGGTCGAAATCATATGTATTAGGCATGAAATAAATTGCAATCAAGGCCGAATACAATACAGAAATCTCCAGAGTAGCCGAAGACCTCAAGCCCAAGATATATGCAAATATACTCAAGTTTTAATTCGAAGAAACCTCCAGAATTGCAAAAATTTAAAGTCCAATTCAAAGTTGTATTCTCACGCAAGTTTGAAATTTTAAAAGATCACGAATTCAAAAATCGAGTCTCATCGGTTTTCAAGCCCCAAAAATTTACTCATATATCATGACCAAGTAATATGGGAAATCAGAGAATATTCAGAATTTTAATCCTATAAATACACCAATTCATCACTGGTTTCATATCATCGAAGATCAAGTACAACTAAAGCATAAAATCGAATAGTAAAAACCATACCAGAAATCGAGAAAAGCTAGAATCCGAATCAGAGTCTACAAATTCGATCGAAGAAGATACAAGCCGCCAGAGATTGAAGCCAAGAAGAATCGAACAACAGAAAACTGATTTTGATCAACCAGCGATCTCGATTTAGTGATTTCATAGAAACCCTAGTTTTACTCAAGCCGCCATTTCTATTTCCAGAAAGAGACAAAGGAAGATCGGGCTAAACAAAGTAAAGTGGTGGAGCAATAAGGGAGCCGCTATTTTCTCTTATGATAAAAAGGGGATAACCCTAAACTTTTAAACTCCTAGGGTTTTAATTTTTTTGTTTTAAAATTCAAATTCCATTCCTTAAAGTCAATAACTACTAGTGTTTGTAGTTGGAAAAATCACAACTTAACGGATCAAGTTGTGTCAGGGTCTTGAGCGTAGGGTTTAAACAGTCGGGAGCGAAGGTCGCAAGTTTACAAGAGTCTGTAAGCGAAGAGATTGTTTAAAATTCCTAGTAGAAACCTTGAATGCAGCAGTAGGCATAGTTTTGCCGAAGCTGGATATTTTCTGTGTGTGATTTTTCTTTCTGCAATTTTTCTGTGACATTTTTATTTTGCAATAAACCCTATTCACCCCCCCCCTCTTGGGTTAATTTAGATCCTACAAGTGGTATCGGAGCGGGTATTTTTAACTCTAGAGTCATGAATTTGTCTAACAACGCTTTTTCTGAGGGTCAGTCCATAGCTAGGCCACCAATGTTTAATGGAACTGATTATGCCTATTGGAAAGCTAGGATGAAAATTTACTTAAGTTCAGTTGATTATGATGTATGGGATATCGTTGAAACAGACTACAAACCTCCTGTTACGATTATCAATGATATTGAAATTCCTAAACCAAAAGATAAGTGGGATGCTAATGATAAAAAATTATTCTCAATTGATGCCAAAGCAATGAATGCTTTAATTTGTGCTCTTGATAAAACTGAATTTAACCGTATATCTCACTGTTCAACTGTGCAGGAAATTTGGCATACTTTGGAAGTTACACATGAAGGAACATCTCAAGTCAAGGTATCTCGTCTCGCACTACTCTACAACGAATATGAAAATTTCACGATGCGGAAAGACGAAGATATAAAAGAGATGTATGGTCGTTTCTCCACACTGATTTATAATGCAAGGGCTCTTGGAAAAGTCTACACTGAAGTAGAATTAATACGCAAGATACTGAGAGTACTGCCAATGAATTTCGGAGCCAAAGTAACTGCCATTCAAGAATCAAAAGATCTAAATAAGTTGAAAATAGAAGAATTGATTGGAAACCTGATTGCTTATGAAATGGAGTTAAAAGCCATATAAGGACGCGATGATTCAGAATCAAAGAAAAAGACAATTGCTCTAAGCAACACTGTTGAAAGTAACGATGAAGCCGAGAATCCTATCGAAGAATTGGCCATGGTTCTTAAAAAGTGGTCTAACAAAAAATACAAGTCACGAAAGAAGAACAAATCCAAGAATTCAGACAATTCAGACGATGAAGTCATATGCTACAACTGCAATAAACCAGGCCATATCAAACCAAATTGTCCATTACTTCAGAAAGACAGAAAGAAGAAGAAGATAAAGAAAGCTTTTGCAGCTACATGGGACGATGAAGAAGGAGAAAAAGAAGACTCTAACAGTGATAAAGAGGAACCCAATTTGTGTCTTATGGCACAGTCAGATTCAGAAAGTGGCGAAGATGATTCCACTGAGGTACCAAATTACTCTTATAAAGATTTAATTTTAATGTGTCATGATCTTACCAAAACCGTTGATTCTCTTGAACTAAAAATCAAGAAATTAAAATCTGATAGGTTAAAATTGGTCCACGAAAACGATAGGTTAGAAACTGAGCTTGAAAAAGTGACAAACCTTGATTGTGAAAACTGCAAGTTATTAAAACAAGAGCAAACAAAATTTAAGGCAAATTTTGAAAAATTGAAACAAGAACACTTGGCCTTAAAAGAAAGTGATGACACAAAAAGAAAGAACTTCATTAACAGATGCACTTCTCTTGTAAATGAAAATGAAGCACTTAAAACCAAAGTAAAAAATCTTGAAATAACATTGAGTAAGTTTTCAAAAGGGGAAAAATCATTTAGAATGTTGCTTGGAAACGAATTATATGCTAATAATAGAAAAGGATTAGGATTTGGGAAAACACACATTAATATGAATGATAATGCGAAGGGTGGAAGTGTTTTTCCTAAATGTACAAAATGTTGAAAAATTGGACATAGCTATGAAAAATGTGAAAGTAGGAACAACAATAAAAAATTCATACAAATTTGGGTTCCAAAAGGGTCGACAAGCAATTGTTATAAATTTGTATTTTGAAAATTTTTGTGAAGAAAATGGTTTTAAACATGAATTTTCTGCTCCTCGAACACCCCAACAAAATGGGGTAGTCGAAAGGAAAAATCGTACATTACAGGAATTGTCTAGATCTATGTTAAGTGAATATAATTTGCCTTTGACTTTTTGGGCAGAGGCAGTTAATACATCCTGCCATGTAATGAATAGAGTAATGATTAGACCAATACTTAACAAAACATCCTATGAATTGTGGTTTGACAGAAAGCCTAACATTTCATATTTTAGAGTTTTTGGATGCCCTTGTTATCTTCTTAATACAGGTGATCATCTTGGTAAGTTTGAATCAAAGGCCGACGAGGGAATTTTCATGGGTTACTCTTCAAGAAGCAAGGCTTACCGAATCTTCAACAAACGATCAAAAACTATTGTTGAAACCATAAACGTGAAATTTGATGAATCAGATCTGGATACGGTGGACAAAGAGAAAAACGATGAGGGAATTACATATGAAGGTGAAAAAGAAAACAGCAAAGAGAAGACTGGCAGTGATGATCCAACCAAACAAACATTTGAAGTTGAGAAGTTGAAATTCAAAGCCAATCATCCTCCAGAATTCGTAATAGGAAATCCAACGGCAGGTATACGAACTCGTTCATCATTTAATAAAGATATCTGTACTTTTTGTATTCACAGTTGTTTTATCTCTGAAATCGAACCTAAAAATGTTGAAATTGCACTTAATGATGAAAGTTGGATTTTAGCGATGCAAGAAGAACTTAATCAATTTGAGCGGAATAAAGTTTGGAAATTTGTTCCTAGACCGAATGACTATCCAGTAGTAGGAACTAAATGGGTGTTCAAAAATAAACTTGATGAATACGGAAATGTAATTAGAAACAAAGCTAGGTTGGTTGCAAAAGGATATAATCAAATTGAAGGCATTGATTTTGATGAGACATTTGCACCAGTAGCTAGGTTAGAAGCCATTAGAATTTTGCTCAGTTTTGCGTGTTATAAAGGTTTCAAACTTAAACAAATGGACGTAAAAAGTGCGTTTTTAAATGGAGAATTAAAAGAAGAAGTTTTTGTGGAACAACCCCCCGGTTTTGAAAATCATGAATTTCCAAATCATGTATTCAAACTTGAAAAAGCATTATATGGTCTTAAACAAGCTCCAAGAGCTTGGTACGACTGTTTAAGTGCATATCTTTTGGAAAACGGTTTTAAAAAGGGCAGTGCTGACACTACATTGTTTCTATTACATGAAGGTGATGACTTTTTAATAGTCCAAATTTATGTTGATGATATTATATATGGTGCTAGTAATGATTGTTTGTGTGAGAAATTTGAAAAAGTCATGCAGGATAAATTCGAAATGAGCTTAGTAGGTGAATTAAAATATTTCCTTGGATTTCAAATCAAACAAAGCTCCAAGGGTATTTTCATATCACAAACAAAATACATTGCTGAATTGCTGAAAAGATTTGGACTAGAAAATGCAAAACCACTCAGAACACCGATGAGTCCTTCAACCAAGCCTGACAAAGACGAGAAAGGAGTTGCAGTTGATCAGAAAAAATATCGTGGAATAATTGGTTCACTTCTTTATCTCACTGCATCCAGGCCTGATATTATGTTTGTTGTTTGTTTATGTGCACGCTTTCAATCTAATCCAAAAGAATCTCACTTAAAAGCCACAAAAAGAATATTAAGATATCTTTTGCACACACACAAATTTGGTTTATGGTACCCCGCATGCAATAATTTCAAATTAATTGGATATTCTGATGCTGATTATGCTGGATCCCTTGTTGATAGAAAAAGCACTAGTGGGACTTGTTTTATGCTAGGACACTCGTTAGTCTCATGGTCAAGTCGGAAACAAAACTGTGTTGCTTTATCCACAACTGAGGCTGAATACATTGCCTTAGGAAGTTGTTGTGCACAAATACTATGGATGATGCAAACTCTTTCAGACTTTGGTCTAATTTATAAAAAAGTACCACTAAAATGTAACAGTAAAAGTGCTATAGACCTGTCTAATAATCCCGTTCATCATTCACGAACTAAACACATAGATGTGAGACATCATTTTATTAGAGATCACATTTCACGAGAAGATATTTGTATTGAGTTTATTTCAACTGACTGTCAACTTGCTGATATCTTTACAAAACCTCTTCCCGAAGATAGATTTTCACGATTACGCTTAGATTTGGGAATTATAGAAATTGATTAATCATTATCCATTTTTTAAAAAAAAAAAAAATCTTAAATGGTTGTTCAAAAGTTAAATGATTGATCATTTGAACTATTTTGGAACTCGTTGAAATTATGACAGATCTTGGAATTGTGATGAGTATTGACTATAATATTTTTTATCATGAGGAAATATTTTTAAATCTCATGATGATTGGACAGATTTTATAATATTTTTGAATTAGAGCTTATTTTACGACCATCTTCTATATCTACCATACTTCTGTCATTCATCATGGTTTTATTTAATTTGGAGAGTTATAATTATTCTTGAAATTAAAAAAATAAAAAATAAATAAATAATAATAATTTATCCTTGGTACTCACTCCCATTTAAAAGTCCTCGCGGTCATGCGTGGGTGAATTACCTTAATCTCTATGTGCTTCCATTCTCACTTAAAAGACCTTTGGGCTGTGCATGGATGGAACTCATTAGAGAGGATAAAGTTAAGCTACTACTAACCCCATTTAAAAGACCTTTGGGCTATGCGTGGTTAGGAAGTGCTTAACACATTTTTAAGCATATTTAAAATCTTTAAAATTTATATTCAAATATTCAATTCTTATTGAACTCTCCTAATTCTATAAAATCCATAGAAAATCCATTCATTCTGAAAGTGAAATTTGTCTCTGATTCCAAGAATATTATATTTTTGTTTGATTCAATGAGATTTACGATATATTATCCTCTTGATCTAAATTTATATTTCTAGTTTATATTCATCACTGTTTTAATTTCTGCTATTCTTTTGATGATAACAAAAGGGGGAGAATGGTCAAGATTTTGATGGATAAGTAAACATTTATAGAATATTTTGAAATTTGGGTCTGATTAATTCATTTCAAAATTTTCAAATCTATGCATCAATAAGGGAGGCTTAGTTGTAGGGGGAGCATACAAATAGGGGGAGTAACATACTTCACGTTTCAAACACATTCACATATTCAAAATCTTTTATTTGTTTGTCATCATAAAAAGGGGGAGATTGTTGTATATAACAGTGTTGTATACACAATTATATGATTTTTGTTTGATGATAACAACCAAATATATTTTATTATTGAATGTGTTTGTAAATGCACTGAAATACTACACAACAGATAGGAATATAATATTTCTATAAAATATAACTGTGCAGAAACTTAAACAATCACACGGTATTTTTTTAGATAAGAATATTTTATTTCAATATCAAAAAGTACATCTTTTACAACTCCACTATTTGACATACTATATTTCATTCATATAAATCTGTCACTCTATACAACTATATTTGCAGACATTGTTATACATTGACACCGGTATTTTTCCACTGACTTTTGTCTTCTATCTTCAGTCTTTACAGCCTTCAGTCCAGTCACCATCTTCTCACCTGTCACATACAGAAGAAAACACACAATAGACTGCAACAAAAATAAAATTAAATACAACCAAATAAAAATTTAGTTTTTAAATTTTATTTGCCTCAGAATTACGGTGTGTTTCTCATCATTTTTCTAGACTTGGTCTGATATGCAGGGATAGGAGAAACATGGCTGCATGTACACACATACGTGTGCACTGCCTCGCCAATCAGCAAGCAACTGAGGAGTAGCCACAATGACCGTCTCGACTCAGTGCACATCAAAAAAAAATTAACCAAGAATAAATGCATAACAAGGCAGCATAAAGGGTTCAGACATGTTCAACACAGCATGGTCATGGTGCAACTGCTTGATGGAAAAACTAGAGGAGCAACATAGTGGAGCATAACAACATGTTTTAGCACACAACAGTTTCAAATATATGATGAAAACAGTTCAATATCAAGCATAGGCACAAGAAAAGTAAACAATAATTAAAATACCAAAAATTATGGGACTCAACTAAGTACCAGAAATCATAGCATACAGGAGAAAAACATTTCAGAAAGTTCAAGTGAACCAGAGCAGCCATATAGACCTACTCGACGCAATGCTATCTAATCATGGCAGATTCTGTTCTTATCAGTTTAAGAAACGCAAAAGCAATGAACATCAATCAGAAATGCACGTGTACAAAGTGAGTTTTCAAGCACATGATCAAGTCGATACAAGCTTGTGCGCATGATCAAGTCGATACTGCTCAGATTACAAGACCTACAGAAAACTAGCATACTCAAAGTATATGGTCGAACAACATCAATTCAGCCAAGTTAAAATGTGGTACAACAGTTCATGTAAGAACAAAACAGCTCAGTTTCATTCGAGCAAACGCAAACATGATTCACTAAAAACTGGATCGAGCAATGTATGGACATGGTGGGAGCAGATAATAAACATAGAGATGCAGCATGAAGCAATTCAATGTATGAAAGTGAACAGAAATACAGACATGACAATGGTGCACACAACCAGGTGCAAGGCAGTATTCGAGCAGAGCATGGTGATCAAGCAGACAAAAGGTTGGAGTGTACACATAAGCAGGTCTAAAGTAAGCATGCACCAGTTTTTTTTTAATGCAGAGGTAGACAAAGTAAAGTGTTCATATATGTCAAGTCTGCATATATATTTTTGGAAGAAAATTGATTGGCAAAACCAATGAAGGCATAGAGAATGCATGAACAGTTTTTCAAGAGGAGCAAGTTTTAAATGGAAAGAGCATCTTCCAAATCAGAAAGTTTTCAAAGCAACAGAACAAGTGAATCGGTCAACAAATCCTTTTATGGCAAGCAATCAAGTTTTAATCAAGGGTTGAAATCATATGTATTAGGCATGAAATAAATTGCAATCAAGGCCGAATACAATACAGAAATCTCCAGAGTAGCCGAAGACCTCAAGCCCAAGATATATGCAAATATACTCAAGTTAAAATTCGAAGAAACCTCCAGAATTGCAAAAATTTAAAGTCCAATTCAAAGTTGTATTCTCACGCAAGTTTGAAATTTTAAAAGATCACGAATTCAAAAATCGAGTCTCATCGGTTTTCAAGCCCCAAAAATTTACTCATATATCATGACCAAGTAATATGGGAAATCAGAGAATATTCAGGATTTTAATCCTATAAATACACCAATTCATCACTGGTTTCATATCATCGAAGATCAAGTACAACTAAAGCATAAAATCGAATAGTAAAAACCATACCAGAAATCGAGAAAAGCTAGAATCCGAATCAGAGTCTACAAATTCGATCGAAGAAGATACAAGCCGCCAGAGATTGAAGCCAAGAAGAATCGAATAACAGAAAACTGATTTTGATCAACCAGCAATCTCGATTTAGTGATTTCATAGAAACCCTAGTTTTACTCAAGCCGCCATTTCTATTTCCAGAAAGAGACAAAGGAAGATCGGGCTAAACAAAGTAAAGTGGTGGAGCAATAAGGGAGCCGCTATTTTCTCTTATGATAAAAAGGGGATAACCCTAAACTTTTAAACTCCTAGGGTTTTAATTTTTTTGTTTTAAAATTCAAATTCCATTCCTTAAAGTCAATAACTACTAGTGTTTGTAGTTGGAAAAATCACAACTTAACGGATCAAGTTGTGTCAGGGTCTTGAGCGTAGGGTTTAAACAGTTGGAAGCGAAGGTCGCAAGTTTACAAGAGTCTGTAAGCGAAGAGATTGTTTAAAATTCCTAGTAGAAACCTTGATTGCAGCAGTAGGCATAGTTTTGCCGAAGCTGGGTATTTTCTGTGTGTGATTTTTCTTTCTGCAATTTTTCTGTGACATTTTTATTTTGCAATAAACCCTATTCACCCCCCCCCTCTAGGGTTAATTTAGATCCTACAGTCGCTGCTCCGGCCATCTCCATGCGACGACCCCCACTCCATGACCTCTACCTCTCCCAAATCCACCCTGCGCCAAGACTTCCAACGTGAAACTGACCAGAGTCGTCGAAAATTCAGATGAACGGAGGGAGTTCATATTCGATTTTCACACAACAACTGCCTCCATAGTTTACTGAATCGTCGTCAAAGCTAGCCCCCCTCTTGTGCTCCACTTTCCTTAAAATCTCGACCACCCATAGCTCATCGCTGATGAGATAAGACAAGAATCACAAAATTGGTCTAGTTTTAGTTTTGGGCAATTTCCTGTCACTCGATTAGTGAATAGCTAACGCCAGTGAGTTCATATCATCGATACAGGAAAATTTCATATTGGGAGTTTTGGTTAATTCTGGACGGACTAGATCGAACAATTTCGACTATTCAATGCAAAATGAGGCTAGGGTTTAAGCAAATGGAAGAAATAAAATTTATTAATACCCCCTTCAAAACACTATCCATCAAGTCGGAAATTTTCCAAACTTGAAAAGGGAGATGCTTGTTGCCATCCACAGCTAATAACTCTCATTCCGAACACAATGGAACTAGTTCTGGAGATCTAATTCAATCCTATGCAAAATCTTGATTTTGAAGTCATATCATAATAATATAATTCCATATCATTTATCGATACACATTTATATCACACATGATCACACGATAACTTCAATCGGTACAAAATTTAAAATCTAACAAATTAACCATTCCAGCTTGAAGCTAGTTTCATCGAATTTTGAAATCTATTGCAAAATGGCTATTTTTACATGCTAACAAAATCGAGAAATGATAATCTGATTTCTAAACACTTAAACTATATGATAATAATCTATTATCATCAATCATATTCAAATTGAATTTTAACCAAACGTCTAATAAATTGAAATTCATTTCACATTGAAGTTTAGAAATTTTATTTCATTCCAACATTCTAATTATCTTATAAATTTAATTCAAGCCATTAAATTTCAATTCCAATCGCTTTAAAATTAAAATTCTTTCCATATTCAAGTGACAAAAAATCGTGTTCCTACATTCACCCCTTTTAAGAGGATTTTGTTGCTGAAATCTCAATCAAAATCAATGCCACAAAACCTATTAATTTTCATCAAAATATTTTCAAAATCATGTTAAATTTTATAACACTTGAAATTGAAGAAAATTTCAGCTGTACCACCTTTGCGCAGCTAGGTTCGAAAAATCTCAATATTAATATAAGCTCTTTTTTTTTGAGTAGGACGGATGTGTAGCACGAGACTACACAGCCAGTTAAACATTATATTAAAAAATATATAAATATAAACCAGTTGACAAGCCCAACTGGTGGCTAGAAGTTTGCGATAATAGTTCAACAACAACAAAATACCCGAAGCTAGATAATACTACAACAAAGCAACATAGAGTCTTACTACCATATCATATACATAAACAAGCCAAAAGAAGCACCCACTGAAGACATAACCAAACCAAGCATACATAACAAAGAGCCATCTTAATGTAGATCAGGACTTGAATCACCAAAGTTTGAACCAACAGATTCAGCAGGACAATTATTGACAGGTAAAGCAAGCCTGAATCGAGCAGAGGATGATTATTAATGTAGATCATTTCTTATACCTTCCATATGTGAGGTAACAACAAATAATATATATTGCATATTAAACTTGTAAAGTGTGTATGTCACGTAGCATACACACCCACTAAGCGTAAACACATACCGTTAGTCGGGAAAAAAATCTTTATCAATGAAACCAAGAGCTATAAGCAAGCTTTTGTTTCCATGTACTGGTATATATTTACATAACCTAAGAGAGAGTTAAGCAAATAGACAAGTAATGCAAATAGAGTTAAGCAAATAGACAAATAATGCAAATAATTACAACGTATGTATTAACATCCATATCAAGCAAATATGATGCAACTAACAATAATGATATAAACATGCAAACAACATAAATGTTACATTATATGCAACCATAAATAACAATCACACAAGAATATATAAAGTGTCACAATTACTAATAGTTATAACTTGTAGTTCGTTCGGTTATAAACCTTATCGTCGCATAAGGATGACAAATAATCTATTATGTGTCACCTTATGCTTAATACCCTCAGATTATTGCTTAGCCGATCATCTATGCTACCTCAAACAATTCCAAGATTCATATCGTAAATTAATTACAAGTCAATATACCTAGCCTGTATATTTATCCATTAAGCTTTGTATTTTATACTCAAAATCTTCCATTTCATTCAATTTTAGTTTTCGTTCATGAACTACCATTTTTTTTTCAAAAATTAATTTTTGACATGTCTCAAAATCTACAAGATGCAATCTTGATTTTTCTCTCTTATTAGAAAACTGCATTCCAATAGATCTGAAAGATTATTGTTTCAAAGAATTCTAACTTATATTGAATTTTGTATATTCATTTAAAGTTCAAATAAAAAATACGAACTGTCACGTCGTGACGAGCTCAATTTAATAAAATTTAATTAACTTATTCAATTTCACTAAATTAATAAATTCTAGAAATATTATCTTACGTTTTCATATACCTACTAATTTCTTCAAATTAAACATGGAAATTCGACTATGCAAAAATCATCGAATATTCGATTTACATTACTTCTTATTTAAATTTATTATTAAAAAACTTTATTTATATTAAATTCTTATCCAACATTGTCAACAAACGCCTCATAGTCAAATTGTGAAACTGAATTCATAAGGTATTCGTTTCCAATGTTCCTTAACAATTTATTCACTAACCTAATCAACAAAATGGTAAGATCACTATTATCCAAACCAGGTAGTCAATACGCATAGATTTGTTGATACAACTTCCACCCAATCAATAATATCCAATGCTCGAAGGTTAATGAGCATGACCAGTCGATCAATAAGTGATATAATTACATATCATCTTACTTATCAAACTAATCATCCATAAAATTATATCTAGTTTACATATAAAAATGCATTAAATCTCCGTAAGTTTATTTCATTTACCAAATTTTAGAACAGTTCAAAAAAAATCTATGATAAATACGCTCTTATATATATAATATATATATGCGTGGAACTCATCATAGAGATTACTAACTCCATATGTACTGAGCCTTAAAAACGTATACCTTGGTATTTGATAAACCAAGGCTCTGATACCATGTAAAATGATTTGCTCACGCTCATTAGGTCCGCATATAAGCCGAATCGGGAAAATAAGAGAAGATGCTTTGAGAAAGAAATTAGATGTTAAGAAAGAAGAAAGAAAATTTAGAATAGAAGAAAGAAGGTTTAGCATAGAAGAAAGAAGAAGATAACATCATCTGATTTAGAGTGGATATAAAATCTCACTATGGAATGAAGAAAATATAATATAACAAAATCCTTTTTCATCGATAGTAAACTGTATATACACTCATATATTCAAAATTAGAGTGCAACAAGTAAATCAGCATGGACAGTTATAATTGTTGGATCTGGATAAACCCCAGAGGGGGGTGAAAAGGGTTTATTGGATTTTAACGAGATATTAAAATTATCACAGAATGGATTTTAGTAGAGAAAATAAATGCAGAAATAAAATAACACAGATTTTACCCAGCTTCGGCAAACACTGCCTACTACTCCATCCCAAGATTTCTACTTGGTATTAAAACAGATCCCACTTACAAAACCCTATAAACTCTCAAGCCTTGCTCCTGAACTAATCCTACGCTCAAAACCATGGACCGATCTTTATCCCCAAGATCAGATTTTTCCCTGAATTACAAACCTGTAATTCGTAAACCCTATAACTAGTAACCCTAGTTTAACAGACACTAGAAAACTGAGGGATGATTTACAAAAGAAAAAAAAAACAATACAATAAAAATAAAATGAATACCCCCTTTATATAAAAAGTATGGCCAACCCTTTTTGTTTCTCAATACATTGGTTCCACTTTGATCTTCAATGTCGGCCGAAAATAAAACTTTTGGTTTTTCTACCCAAATCAAAATTGCAATGCCTATAGCTTGATTCAATTTATTCTCTGATAATCTTTGAAGTCATTTGTTCTTGCTCGATTTGATTTGACCTTTGTAATCGAAAAAAAACTCTGAGTTATTCTGATTTGAATTTGTTTGCTCTTCGAATTGTTGCTTTTGGTTTCCGATATCTCTACCGATGATGAATAGGTGTTATTTATAGGATTATAAAACCCTAAATTACCTCTGATTTATTCGAATGACTTGTCTGATTTGTGCGTGAACATTGCATGATTGAAAACCTTACTTGATTAGATATGCTGAGAACAAAATAAATGCTTCATTTCAATCTTGCCAAAAATGTGCTTTTCTGGAAATAAAGATTTTAGAATTTAATCATGCCAAGATTGCATTGTTAATTTCAGGAAAACTTCGAATAGATACTTTCCCAAAATTGTTTCTTAATTCTGGAAACATTAGAATTTGATTTTTGTCCAAAAATGTGCTTGCATTTTTTTGGAAACACATTTAAAATTATTGCCTAAACTTGTGCATGATTTGCATGAACTTCTATTCATAAAATTGTAGTGTCCATCTCTTAAAAAAAACTTTTGCATGTACATATTGACCTGGCTTGTCCATTCTCTTGTATATGCCATGTTTTGAACTCTGCTTCTACTGCCTCTATGTATAAAACTGTGCACACCACTTGTGTCTTTGATTGTCTCCACTACACACATTACTCTTAATTGATCTATGGGTATTTATATATGTAGTGTATACACACACATATTTATACATATTTGTGCTTGTGTATATCTTTGTCAGTGCTTCCTTGTTTGAGCTTAAATATGATTTCTGCCTTGGGTCTTTTGACCTATTTTTAGCTGAGTGCATATACGTTGAAATTTGGTTTTGTGCATTGTCAAACTGCTCTGGTTTGCTATGTGGACTTGAATTTGACTGCACTTAACAATGTAGTATGATGGCCATGTATATTTGTGTATATCTATGTTTGGCCATGTAGTTGTTGACTTGAACTTGTCTTTGAACTGCTATATTAATGTGGCTTGTTTTCTTGAGTCATATGCGTGCATCATTCTTTTTGTACATGCTACCATTCTAAACATGTCATGTGCATGTTGACTGCAGTACATTCATTTCTCTGACCCATGCTACTTTTCCTCATACATTCATGTATGTGTGAGTTGCTTTTGTTACGTTATGAACATGTGTTCATGTACACATTTTACTGCTCCATATTTGCTATCCAATTTCGGTACATGTGTTTTCTTGCCATTTTATGATGCCTGAACTAGAGAGTCATTGTGAATTTTCCATGTCGAGCTCCTTTAATGTATGTATGTATGTCTATATATATGTATGTATACACACATAACATGTATATATATGTGTTTGTGTGTGTAACGACCCGGAAATCTGAGCCAATTTAAAATTTTTATTTTGGCAATTTTAGCGAATTTTGAATATTTAAAATAGATTATTTTAAATAACAACGACGAGAAATTTATTTTGAATATAATTCGAACGTATATATTTATATAGATCGTCGTTAGAATATAAATATTTATTTATAATTATAAAAGGAATTGAAAATGGCGCGGTAGTTCGAAAATTCGATTTCAAATTTCAAATGAATGTACAAGATTCAAAATAAACCTGATTTTAGCGAAACCAAAAATAATAGAATCTAATTGAGAATATCTTTCCAACGAATCCGAAAAATTGAAATTTCATAGCGGGAATAAAAAGTTATGTCCAGTTGAAATATCAGAATAGTCGCTATGGAATTCAGGCCCTTAAAAATAGACATTTTGCAAACGACCTCGGCTTTCGACGAAACCACTTTTGTTGGATCCGCGACGTCAAATTATTGCTAGGTTTCAAATTTCATAATTTTTCGAATCAATATGTGAGCGTGACAAAGGAAAACGCGTTTGACCAGTTTAAGTTGATTTTAATCGACTGGAAAATGGCCATTTTTCAAACGGTCTCGGAATTTGATGAAATTAGTTTTGTTAGGACCGTATCGCCAATACGAAGCTAGAAAATATTTTTCTGGAATTTTTCGAGTTAGTATGTGGCCCCGGTAGATTTAAATGTGCGTTCGAATTCAATATATAGAGTTATATTTTGATTTTGACAAAAACTGATCGAAACGATCGAATCAGCCTACGATACATATCCCATTGTGTTCGGGATGGGGGTATTACGCTTGGGACGACAGTCGGTGGGCTTGATTTGGTGTTCGAATTAAAAGTCAACCTTCATGGATTTAAAAATTAAAAATAAATAAAATAATATAAAAATTTACAAACCCCCCTATCTTTCTCTTCCCCGATTTCAGATTTTAATAAAAAAAAGAGAAAGAAAAGATCGGAGGAGCAGGCGCCCCCCCTCGTCGGCGATACTCCACCGTCGCCGCCAAGCACCGTCGCGCCCTCCCATCGTCCCCTCTCTCTTCTCCCTCCAGCCTCGTCCTTCCTCTACCTGAAACCCCTCCTGTCGCAAACCTTAGAACCCCAAACTCGAAGACATCGACACCTCGACCCACGCTCCACCGTCGCCGCTCCATGCCAGAGGGCCAGCGCCGCCGCAGGCAATCTCCGTCCGCCTCCCCTAGCCTCCACGCAACACCCCCTCCAGTCTTTCCTCCTCCTCTCCACTTCAACTCGCAGAAAACCCCTCCTTCCTACACATGAGTGCGGTGAGTTTTCCTTTTATATATAGTTTTATTTAAATAAAATTCTGGTTTTTAACTATAGAGAAAAAAATATGGATTTTTATTAGTGAAGAAATGATTTTTTATCATTAGGGAAAAACTGATTTTTTGATTATAGGAAAAAGCTTAAATTTTTATACGATAAAAGCTTGGATTTTTAGGTGGTAAAAATTTGATTTTAGCTAAGAGAAGTTGTAATTTTTATGTGATAGGAAGAATAAAAATATAATTTTTATATTATAGAAAGGATAAATATATAATTTTTATAGTATAGAAAGTATAAATATATCATCTTTATAGATATAGCGAAATAAAAATTCGATTTTTATTATATATATGTTGAAATAAAAATGTGATTTTTATAGTGATGAAATGAAAAGGCGGAATCTTTATATTTGAAAAGGCGAAATCTTTATGTAGAGAATAGCGTGATAAAAATATAATCTTTATTATATGAACACTGTTGTAAAAATAGAATTTTTATCCATATAGCGTAGTTATAAAAATATGATTTTTATACAATAGAGAATGTAAAAATGTGATTTTTATATATGTAGTGAACATGGACGGCGAAAATGATAAAAGGCGAGCACGGCGAGATTCCTACATAAGAAGAGTCGTGGCATTTGGATTAGCTATTCGGTGAGAACTTTTCACCTTTTAATTTTGTTTTCTAGTTAAATAATATACTAGGATGCAGACGGTGTTTAGTAGCACCCGACACCCGTCGTCCACAGACCATGGACGGCTTGTATGCTTGTTTGTTGGATTTTGATGTGTAGTTGATTGTGTGATGTGAAATGAAATAAATATTTATATAGTTAAAAATATTTTGTAGTTGAAAATAGAATTTTTAACGTGTATATAAAATAAATATTTATAAACAAATCGGAGATTTGTTTATATACACTGATTTGATTGATATTGATTGGGACGATAAATTTTACACATCGCCCAACTGCACAAATAAAATCTGTGTTTGATTGTTTGAAACCCCACACGGGTATTGGGATGATATATGACATACACTAATCCCAATAATTAGTTGTATGTCGATCGATTGATTGACAGACTGTTATGAGCGTTAAATATTTATATTTGATGCTTATACAGTGTTGAATGCACTTTGGATGATGGTTGATTATTTGTCATTGTTGATTTATACATGTGTTGTAGAAAATCCATATAATTAACCTTATATGGTAATTGATTGGGCCTCATTCCAGTTTAAAGAGAAATATGTGAAAAAGAAATATTCGAAATAGAAATATTTTAAAATAGAAATATATGAAGCCGTGTTGATAGATTGACGTCATTTTGACGTAAACGATATTTATATCGATTTTATTCAAATTGAAGTGAATATTAAAGTGAATTGAAATTCGAATTAAATTGAATTGATTTGAAATTCGAAATAAACTGAAATGATTTGAAATTCGAATAGAATTGGAATTCGAATTAATTTGAAATAGAATTGAAATTGTTTTGAAATGAATTCGAATTAAATTGAAATAGAGTTGAAATCGTTTTGAAATGAATTCGAATTGAAATTGAATACAAATGAATTCGAATTGAAAATGAATAGAATTGAATTCGAATTGAAATTGAATTGAAAACAAATTTAAAACGATTTATAAAATACGTTTTAAAAGGAAATCGATGAAGTATATATTATATATATAATGTAATGGCCTGAATAGAACGCGCCGCGCCGCGGCAGTTCGTGAATTTCGGCCATTGACTTTGAATGGATATTGCGGGAGATCCGACCGTCGGATTCTCCTAAAACCGGAACCGTTGGGTTTTTGGCCTTCGGGGTTAATATTTGGGGAATTATTCTCTTGATTAACTTACGGTCAGTGACTGATGAATTGGAATGAGGTGTATGTTGTGTTTGTGTAACACTTGTTTATTATATACGCGGGTTATTCAGAAAGACCGGGTTATCCCATTCTGAATAACCGATTCGACGATGAGTCGAAGATGAAGACGGTGGATGAAGACCGGAAGTCTTCACATCGTTGGGTGATTACCGATGATCTTGATTGGGCTGTACACCCAAGAAGATGGAAATAGTTAGTGAACGTCCAGACGTATTTGGAGATGAATGGATATGCGAGGAAAGTGCCTCCGGTTTCGTTCAAACCCAAAATGGACTTGTAAATGGACTGTGTGTTTGACATTGGATATCATTATGTGTGATTGATGGATATTGGTTGCATAGAGTGGTTTGCCTGTGTGGCATGCTGAGATGCAAATGATCAAGGATTCTTGTAACAACCCATTTTTTGAATAACATGTTATAACATAAATCAAGGCAGAATTAAATGTTAAAATCTGAATCAAGGGAAACGGGCTATGGCATTGCGTTCGTCTCGAAAAAATACGCGAAATAGAATCTGAGTTTTCGAAAATCGGAGTCCGTATGACCAAGTTATGGCCCGTCAAAGTTTTCAGAAAATTTCAAGTTCAAAAACAGTTCAAAATTGAATTCAGAATTTCAAATTCAGCCCAAGCAGGACAGGCGGGAAAATTCCCGCCAGCCCCAAGTCGACTGGGGAGTCGACACACCCCAGGTGGTGTCGACTGCCCAGTCGACACCCCTGTCGACTTGGGTGGTCGGGCCAGTTTGGCCTGGTGCACCTGCTGTCCACTTTGAGTCGTGTTTTGAGGCCTGTGATGAGATTTGATGGCTCAGATCTAAACTAGGGTTAATCCTATGGCCTAAACTAACCTTAACTTCTGTAAAAAGACTCTAAACCCTACCCTAAATCACCACAAATCAATCCTACAACTAGGTTATGCCAAAATGCTCCTTGATCATGGCCTCCATCTTCATAACATGGCCTCCATGTTCTTCATGAAAGCTTGACAGCTTCTAAGGCAAAAAGGATCCATCTTTCTTCATCAAATCAAAGGAGCTACTTATTCTCAAGGCTATTTGTGTTGCTACATCATTCCTAGAGCTTCTACAATGTCTCTATCCTGTTCTATTGCGTTCTAGTTCTCATAGCCACGCTTTCTAAGCCCTATTCTACTCTTAGATTTAAACTATGAACTTAATATGACATGTAGCAAGTTGAAATAGGATTTTTGCGTAACACTTGCCTTGCATCTATCATTGTATGCATAGATCTATACATGACTCTTTTGATCTATGGTTATGGGACTATCACCTTGACTTTTTGGGTAGAAAGCTATGAGCTTTATTTGGTGGTTACGCATAATGCAACATAGAACTTGATAGTTATGCATAAATGCAACATAGAACCATCTTAAAACCTTGATGTTAACTTGCATATGATGTTATGAACCTATGTGCTAATCACAAGTGTATCACCCTATTTGCTAAGTTTAATACCATACATATGTAGATAGGAATTGGACCTAAATGCAATATTTGCCTTGAACCTATCATTGTATGCATAGATCTATTCATGCCTCTCTTGATCTATGATTGTGGACCTATCATGAACCTAGTACCGTTCATGTTGACCTTTGGGAAAAATGCTATGAAATGGATTATGGCTTATGCATGTTAACAAACCTTAATCCCTCATGTTCCTTAACATGCATATAATGATATTGAGCCTATTTGCTATTATGCATGCTTGTGGCCAAATCACCCTTATGCTATTATGCATGCTTGTGGCCAAATCACCCTTATGCTATTATGCATGCTTGAGGCCAAAGTATCCTTATGCTATTATGCATGCTTGTGGCCAAATCACCCTTATGCTATTATGCATGCTTGAGGCCAAAGCACTCTTATGCTATTTGATATGTTTGAGGCCAAGTCTCCTTTTATGCTATCATACATGTTGAGGCCATATGCTAGTATGTTGAACACTTTTGTCTCAAATATCACCATGTTTAACTTGTGATAGCCTTTGCCACCTTGTCATATTCTTATGTTCCCCCTTTTGATCTATTTGTGTTGATGCGAACTTACATGCGATGGGGTTACGTTATGGGTAAACTTAAATGACATGAAACATGACTTGAAAATATGACTTGTGATTATGGTTGAAAACATGAACGTGGACATGACATGTAGAAAACATGAAAGTGGCCAACTCGAGGTTGGGTTGAGTTTGTAGCATAAATCTACCTGGAACCGACCGGCTTAACTAGTGGCTACAAACAATAGGACCCAATGTGAGTAGTTGGTCATATCGCACTTAAAACCCGAGGTTAGACTAGGTTGTGGTGTAAAGCTACCCGGACCCGCCCGGCTTAACTAGTAACCACAACAAAGTCTAATGTGAGAGGTTGGGGTGCATTAAGTTAATTAATGCCACATGATAGGGTTAAGTCATGGACTACTTGAATACTTAACCAATTAAACACGATGGATTGGTAGGGTTAAGTCATGGACTACTTGAATACTTAACCAATTAAACACGATGTATTGATAGGGTTAAGTCATGAACTGCTTGGATACACTTGACCGACTCAATACATGGTTAGGATAGGGTTAACCACACTTAACCCGCTTGAAATCCTAGTTACGTGGTCCTTTTCAGCAGTAACCGACTTGGGCGTATCTGGATACCCTGGACTAGGCTAGGGTGGGGCACGATTACTGGACTGATTGTAAGAGACCAAAAGAGACGGCTGAATGGTGCACCGGTTGTTCAGGCGGACCATGGTCGTGCACATTAAGTCCGGAGTTGAACATGGGCACCAGTAGGTTTAGACTGTGTGTGCTTGAATTATGTCTGTGGTTTACACCTTAGGGCTGGATACACCCTAGGGTGGACCTTGCACAGTTAACTACATTCCATGATTAGGCCGTATGACACCGATACACGACGAGTTAGGCTTATATGGAGCCGATCGACTAGACCGAGTAGTTGGACCTTGATTTAGGGCATCTCATGAGTTTGGGCCAATATTGGGCTAAGGGATCATTTCTTGTTTTTACTTGACATGGATTAGAATACTAGTACACTTGGTGCAACTTAACCTTGTATATGCGATGCCACATTTGATCTATCGTGTTAACTTTTCACCATGCCGGTTACCATCCTATGTTTCATCTCTGTTTACATGTCCAGTTAACTTTAATAGTTTTTATACTAATAGTAGGTAGGACTTACCAGTCTTTTTGACTGACCCATTTTCTTTCGCCTCTTTTCTTCCTTCCCCCCTCCCCCCAGGTTCTCAGGGTGGGAACACTAGCACCTAGCTTGGATCTTTAGCTTGCTTTCTGGATAGCTCATGTACGGTTTGGACTTGAGCTCGCTATGGCTTTACCACGTCTACTTTTGGGATAGTTTACTTTATGTTATTTCCAGTTTTCAGTTTATGTTTCTAGACTTGTAGTAGTTGGAAAATAATGACTAAGTACTTTGATGTAACTTGACTATGGTTTTGAAATAGTAATTTTATCCGCTGCTTTATTTACTTTGTTTTACTCATATGTTCTGTCTTGTGATATCTTCATGCATGTTTACCTTGACAAACACCCCTCCAAAGCCAGTGTACTTGCAAGAGTGACCCTGGCGGAGGTGGGGTGTTACATTTGGTATCAGAGCATAAGGTTTACGAGATTGAACAAAAGGTTTTTAAAACTTACCTTTTGAAAAACTATTTTCAAAACCGATTATAAAGAAGTATTTTTCCAAGAAAAGTCTAGTTTATTTTAAAAGGCTATTCCCCAAAAGCCATTAGCACTATCCTTTGTTTCCTCGTTCTCAATCTAACTTTTTCTTCGTTTCAGTATGGCCGATAATTTTTCCATTCTGGAGGGCGTACCAGTACCTATTTGGTTTAGAAGGTACATGGAGGCAAGGGCGAATGAAGCCGGCCCCGCGAACATTCCTCCTCCTTCCCCCATGGCTAACATTCCTCCTCCTCCCGTAGCTGAGGTTTCTCCTCCTCCTCCTCAGCATCCGCAAGCGGATTTCGCGAAGATTTGCAAGGACTTTAAGGCGATGGGTGGCAAGAATTTTGTTGGGACGGAGACTTTTGTTGAGGCAAGAAACTGGTTGAAGGAAACTGAAGACCTCTTTGCTATCTTTGATATAGAAGACCGTAGGAAAGTTCTGTTAGCGGTATGGCTGTTGAAAGGGGGAGCTGCATATTGGTGGGTAGTCACCACCACTACTAGGCCAATTCAGACTTGGGATGACTTTAGGAGAAGGTTTGGACTGAGGTTTCTATCATTGACAGAAGAGAACCTTCAGATGGAGAGGTTCCTATCACTAAAGCAAGGGGACATGGCCGTTAGGGAATACGTGGATAAGTTTAATCAGCTTGCTCGGTTCGGTTTAGACTTGGTTAACACAGCTCAGGAGAGGGCCCTACACTTTGCTCTAGGATTGAACGAGCCATTGCACGGTTTGGCCATGTCTCACATACCCATGGGGGCGACCTTCTAGAGTTTGGTGAATATGGCCCTGCTTCAAGAAGAAGATAAGAGTGGCAAGAAGGAGGTCAAGGCAAATGAGTCTCAAGGCAAGGAGGAAGATTCCGAGAAAGGAGACAAGAACAACAAGAAGGGAAACAAGGGCAACAACAACAACAAGGCAAGAGAGACAAGGAAGTGCAACTACTGTGGGATCATTGGGCACATAGCCAAAGACTGTAAGAAGAAGAAGAGGAAGCTGGGCGTATGCTTTCATTGTGGAGAGTCTGGACACTATAGTAAGGATTGCCCGAAAAAGCGAGGACAAGGGAAAAGGCAAACTCAGCGAGCAGGACCCTCTGGAGGGCTGTTGCAGGCTCTCCTTGCTCTTCCAGCATTTGATCAAGGTAGTGTTACTATAGAAAGTCATGTTTACATTTCTAATTTCCCTGTTCGTACCTTATTTGATTCTGGCGCATCGTATAGTTTTATATCTGATCTTGTTGGAAGTTTGCACCTAAGTACTAGTCTAGTTGAGGATCCCGTTAGTGTTTCAAATCCAATTGGGTGTTCCGCCCATTTATCTATGATTTGTATGGATTTGAGGATTTTCTATCTTGAGCGTAGAATTCATGTGTAATGCTTGTGTTCTCGGGTCTATGGGATACAGGTTGATTTTGGGCATGGGTTGGTTGTCCAGTTATGGAGCCATTCTTAATTTTGAACATAGGGTTGCGAGGCTCATGACTCGCCTCGGAAATACCCTCGAAATCTCGTGTGACCTTTAGGGTTCCGTCATGATTAGTTACCTAGAATCCCTTGGCACCTTTATTGGAAATTTGTAATCCAATCGAGTAGTGTTCGCCACTAAGGCGGATAGTCCATTTCGCTTAAGCATGGGTTATAGAAATCACCCTAGTAAGTACATTTGGCAACGTGGATTGGCATTTGTTTTCAAGAGATAGTTCTTCTGCGTGGAATACCGTATAGTATGTAAACGAGATCTAGGATTCACTAACGAATTTTGGAAAGCTTGCATGAAACCATGAGCACGTAGTTATGTTTAAGCCAAGTATTCTAGGGAAAGAATAAGTGGAAGTGGAACGAGAGGCAACGGTGAAATAAGTTCTAACTCATGTTTTGGAAATAAGAATTAAGAAGCTACGGAATTGTGAAGTTAAAAGACGGTCAAGGCACGATAGGATTAAGCTCAAGAAAATGCGGCTTAGAAGATTGAAGACTAGATACGCGCATTATATCTCTTTCTAAGAGTATATCCTTGATCCCTATTATTCTGTAGAGCTTACTCGCATGCTATCTTTTAAGTATATCCTCTCGGTCCTATTCTCAATCTTAGTTCTGTTGCAAACCCCATAAGGAGTATGACTCGCCTATTTGTGATATATAGTTGGGGTGAAGATGTCGGTCAAGTTGACCAAATTATTTGGGCTTTATGGGATATGGGTCATAGTTGATAGACTTACAAAGAGCGCCCATTTTATTCCGGTGAAGAGCAAGAGGACCGCATCATGGCTAGCATCCATTTATCTTCGAGAGATAGTGCGATTGCATGGGGTTCCTTCTAGCATAGTTAGCGATCGTGACCCAATCTTCACTAGCCAGTTCTGGAATAGTTTGCAAGAAGCAATGGGTACGCGATTGAATCTAAGTACAGCCTATCACCCACAGACGAATGGCCAGACCGAAAGGGTGAATAGGGTACTAGAAGATATGTTGAGGCGATGCATTCTTGACTTTGGTGGCACTTGGGAAGACCACCTTCCTCTCGTAGAGTTTGCTTATAATAACAGCTACCAAGCAAGCATAGGGATGGTACCATTCGAAGCTTTGTATGGGAGGCCGTGCAAGTCACCAACATGTTGGTGGGAGACGACGGATAAGCTTATACTTGGGCCCGACATGATAAGGGACACATCCGAGAAGGTTGAGTTGATTCGAAGGCGGATAAAAGCGGCCCAAGACAGACAGAAATCCTATGCAGACAAGCGAAGGACAGACTTGGAATTCGAAGCTGGAGATATGGTATTCGTGAAGGTTTCTCCTTTGCGAAACGTGGTTCGTTTTGGAGCAGTAGGGAATCTAGCACCAAGGTTCGTAGGACCCTTCCCTATCATAGAGAGAATTGGGAAGATGGCTTATAAGGTGGAATTGTCCGAGAAGATGGCTGGAGTGCACAATGTCTTTCATGTCTAGCATCTCCGAAAGTGCCTGCATGAGTCGGCCAAGGTGGTTGAGCCTAGCATTCTTGAAGACGTGGAGGTAGAGAAAGACGCAACCCTGAGGCGAGCTCCGATTCGTATCTTGGAAATGGAGATCAAGAAGCTTAGGAATCGAGAAGTCAAGTTAGTAAAGGTTCAGTGGAGTGAAGCCGAAGAGGACGCAACTTGGGAAACCGAGGAGAAGATGCGCGCGCTTTATCCATTCCTTTTTGAGGGTACATTCTGACTCTCTTTTCCTAGTTAGCATATCTTTCTTTTGCTATCCATGTTTATCTTGTTATCTCGTTAACCTTGTCATGAGAACCTTAGGTAGAAACCCTTTGGATGAAACATGTATTTGAAACATGTTATGCTTGATGTTTGCAAGTGGTTGCAAGTGTTTGCAAGTGGATACTCGTGGATGCATGATACACATTAGGCACTAAGATCGGCTCGCACACTTTCATATTGCATATGCATGAGTGTTTATACTTATTCATGGATGAAACTTGTTATGCTATCACGTGGATGTTGCATATGGACGAATGTTATGTGCACTCATATAGAGATTATGAATTATGTTAGGAATTTACATACATATGGACTCATTTCACTAACATACTTTGCATTAAGGAGGTTTACTGAATTAGTTACCGCCTGATTTTCGCATTAGATAAGTACATATACACACACCATCCACATATGATCATACAGCATTCAGAATCTTTCAAGGACAATGACTGCTCGTGGATGATGTTTTGAGTAAATGGATGATGGATTGTAGGATACGTTTTTCCTAACTTGAAGATTTCGGGGACGAAATCCTTTAAGGTGGGGAGAATGTAACAACCCATATTTTGAATAACATGTTATAACATAAATCAAGGCTGAATTAAATGTTAAAATCTGAATCAAGGGAAACGGGCTATGCCATTGCGTTCGTCTCGGAAAAATACGCGAAATAGAGTCCGAGTTTCCAAAAATCGGAGTCCGTATGACCAAGTTATGGCCCGTCAAAGTTTTCAGAAAATTTCAAGTTCAAAAACAGTTCAAATTTGAATTCAGAATTTCAAATTCAGCCCAAGCAGGACAGGCGGGAAAATTCCCGCCAGCCCCAAGTCGACTGGGGAGTTGACACACCCCAGGTGGTGTCGACTGCCCAGTCGACACCCCTGTCGACTTCGGTGGTCGGGCCAGTTTGGCCTGGTGCACCTGCTGTCCACTTTGAGTCATGTTTTGAGGCCTATGACGAGATTTGATGGCTCAGATCTAAACTAGGGTTAATCCTATGGCCTAAACTATCCTAAACTTCCATAAAAAGACTCTAAACCCTACCCTAAATCACCACAAATCAATCCTACAACTAGGTTATGCCAAAATGCTCCTTGATCATGGCCTCCATCTTCTTCATGAAAGCTTGAGAGCTTCTAAGGCAAAAAGGAGCCATCTTTCTTCATCAAATCAAAGGAGCTACTTATTCTCAAGGCTATTTGTGTTGCTACATCATTCCTAGAGCTTCTACAACGTCTCTATCTTGTTCTATTGTGTTCTAGTTCTCATAGCCACGCTTTGTAAGCCCTATTCTACTCTTAGATTTAAACTATGAACTTAATATGACATGTAGCAAGTTGAAATGGGATTTTTGCGTAACACTTGCCTTGCATCTATCATTGTATGCATAGATCTGTACATGACTCTTTTGATCTATGGTTATGGGACTATCACCTTGACTTTTTGGGTAGAAAGCTATGAGCTTTATTTGGTGGTTATGCATAATGCAACATAGAACTTGGTATTTATGCATAAATGCAACATAGAACCATCTTAAAACCTTGATGTTAACTTGCATATGATGTTATGAACCTATATGCTAATCACAAGTATCTCACCCTATTTGCTAAGTTTAATGCCATACATATGTAGATTGGAATTGGACCTAAGTGCAATATTTGCCTTGAACCTATCATTGTATGCATAGATCTATTCATGCCTCTCTTGATCTATGATTGTGGACCTATCATGAACCTAGTATCGTTCATGTTGACCTTTGGGAAAAATGCTATGAAATGGATTAGGGCTTATGCATGTTAACAAACCTTAACCCCTCATGTTCCTTAACATGCATATAATGATATTGAGCCTATTTGCTATTATGCATGCTTGTGGCCAAATCACCCTTATGCTATTATGCATGCTTGTGGCCAAATCACCCTTATGCTATTATGCATGCTTGAGGCCAAATCACCCTTATGCTATTATGCATGCTTGAGGCCAAAGCACCCTTATGCTATTATGCATGCTTGTGGCCAAATCACCCTTATGCTATTATGCATGCTTGAGGCCAAAGCACTCTTATGCTATTTGATATGTTTGAGGCCAAGTCACCTTTTATGCTATCATACATGTTGAGGCCATATGCTGGTATGTTGAACACTTTTGTCTCAAATATCACCATGTTTAACTTGTGATAGCCTTTGCCACCTTGTCATATTCTTATGTTCCCCCTTTTGATCTATTTGTGTTGATGCGAACTTACGTGCGATGGGGTTACGTTATGGGTAAACTTAAATGACATGAAACATGACTTGAAAATATGACTTGTGATTATGCTTGAAAACATGAACGTGGACATGACATGTAGAAAACACGAAAGTGGCTAACTCGAGGTTGGGTTGAGTTTGTAGCATAAATCTACCCGGAACCGACCGGCTTAACTAGTGGCTACAAACAATAGGACCCAATGTGAGTAGTTGGTCATATCGCACTTAAAACCCGAGGTTAGACTAGGTTGTGGTGTAAAGCTACCCGGACCCGCCCGGTTTAACTAGTAACCACAACAAAGTCTAATGTGAGAGGTTGGGATGCATTAAGTTAATTAATGCCACATGATAGGGTTAAGTCATGGACTACTTGAATACTTAACCAATTAAACATGATGGATTGGTAGGGTTAAGTCATGGACTACTTGAATACTTAACCAATTAAACACGATGTATTGATAGGGTTAAGTCATGAACTGCTTGGATACACTTGACCGACTCAATACATGGTTAGGATAGGGTTAACCACACTTAACCCGCTTGAAATCCTAGTTACGTGGTCCTTTTCAGCAGTAACCCACTTGGGAGTATCTGGATACCCTGGACTAGGCTAGGGTGGGGCACGATTACTGGACTGATTGTAAGAGACCAAAAGAGACGGCTGAATGGTGCACTGGTTGTTCAGGCGGACCATGGTCGTGCACATTAAGTCCGGAGTTGAACATGGGCACCAGTAGGTTTAGACTGTGCGTGCTTGAATTGTGTCTGTGGTATACACCTTAGGGCTGGATACACCCTAGGGTGGACCTTGCACATTTAACTACATTCCATGATTAGGCCGTATGACACCGATACACGACGAGTTAGGCTTATAGGGAGCCGATCGACTAGACCGAGTGGTTGGACCTTGATTTAGGGCATCTCATGAGTTTGGGCCAATATTGGGCTAAGGGATCATTTCTTGTTTTTACATGACATGAATTAGAATACTAGTACACTTGGTGCAACTTAACCTTGTATATGCGATGCCACATTTGATCTATCGTGTTAACTTTTCACCATGCCAGTTACCATCCTATGTTTAATCTCTGTTTACATGTCCAGTTAACTTTAATAGTTTTTATACTAATAGTAGGTAGGACTTACCAGTCTTTTTGACTTACCCGTTTTCTTTCGCCTCTTTTCTTCCGTTTCCCCCCCCCCCGGTTCTCAGGGTGGGAACACTAGCACCTAGCTTGGATCTTTAGCTTGCTTTCTGGATAGCTCATGTACGGTTTGGACTTGAGCTCGCTATGCCTTTACCACGTCTACTTTGGGGATAGTTTACTTTATGTTATTTCCAGTTTTCAGTTTATGTTTCTAGACTTGTAGTAGTTGGAAAATAATGACTAAGTACTTTAATGTAACTTGACAATGGTTTTGAAATAGTAATTTTATCTGCTGCTTTATTTACTCTGTTTTACTCATATGTTCTGTCTTGTGATATCTTCATGCATGTTTACCTTGACAAACACCCCTCCAAAGCCAGTGTACTTGCAAGAGTGACCCTGGCGGAGGTGGGGTGTTACAATTCTGTTGAAAAGCAGAGTCTTGTGGTGGATGATCAAAGCACGGCCTGTATGGCATAGTTTTGCGTAGCGTGGATTCGCGAGCCTCACACCCCGGTTGTGAACCAAAAACGGGAGAAGGACCTCGAGGGGACATGCGTTTCTTTCTAGTTAGAAGTGGCGTCAGTGGTTTTACATGCCCTGACGAGTTTGACTTATGTGGTTGTTGCTGTTGCAAGGCACCTCGGTTATATCGGTTTCGGCCGATGCATTCTGGTCGGCAGACGGACCAGACTTACACCCCATAGGGTGGGGAAACTAGTGTTCAGGCATTATAATCCACATCGGTGGACCGGCCCTGACGATCCAAGGGGCGGTTGCGGCCGTTCATAAGACACGGGCTAGAGCGTCTTGAATCGGTTGAGGACGATCCCTTGCCTCAGTTCACAGATGGAAATCCAACTTCCAATACGTGACATGTGCGGTTTTGATTGTAGAGCCTAGTATGGCGACATAGTGGGATGGGGCGCCTATGCCGTCTATGATTGATACTTATGATTTGAAGTTGTTTTATACACTATACACTTATTATAGTATCAAATGATTTGTTTTAAACGTATCAAGCATTCTTGGCTATTATAAGGTAAAAACCCTATCCTCCGGCTTGCGTTGCATTGTGTGATGGGACCTGGGTCTTATAATAGCTTCATTGTTCTTTATTTAGCATTGCGCAGTTGTTTTATGCACTGGTTTTCTTGGGTGGAAACCCGTTCCGCGTTATACGGCGTGGTCCCTTGATTTACCTAACTTTAAAATAAAGATTAATAATTGTTTTAGTTCTCACACCAGTCCCATGACTAACCTGGAGTTTATTGTTTTAACCTAAACTTTGTGTGCCCTTATTTTGACATGGGCAGCTAGTAGTTTTGGTTTTGCAGATTTATATTCACAGGATCCTGATTTACAGCTGGAACGATACTCGGAAAGCTCTGTATCCGCGTATTACTTCTAGTTGTGTATTGTATTATTTTCCGCTGCTATGTAATGTATTGTAATCTCTGATATTTATCGAATGTATTTTATTTATTCATACTCTGTATATTCTTGTATTCTGATGGAATTGTTGTAATTAACAATGAAATGTTCTTCCGTCTGCATTCTGTTATGGCTTGTTCTCAACTCAATCCGTGATTTCCCGTAAGGGGGATTTCGTGTCGTTTCATCGTGGTATCAGAGCTTTGGTTTACAAAGCTCAGAGAATAAGACGCATTAGAACCAAACAAAAGAATTCATCAGATATTGGATTAGTAATATCCAATGAGAATGACTCGTTAGAGATGGGATCAGTAGTATCCTAGAACGAGTGTGAAGAGTAGTGTTTTGAAAAATAAAATTGAAAACAAGTTTTGTTTTGAAAATTTAATTCAATAATTCGTATTTGAATCTTTATTTATATTGATTTGGACTATCAGGTATTTAAAGATTTTACATATACATCTGATCCGCGTGTATTTGAAGTTTTAATATATTGGATAGGTATAGAATCACATTCTAGACACCCGGGGATGATTCTGATGATGTGGCCACATCATCAGTATTTATGTTCGAGTTTCGAAAGTGTGGTGTCTATATATTTCCTATTGACTGATGTGAGAACCAAAATTAGATAGGGCCTATTGTTGTGATTTGGCACCAAAAATGTGATTTTTGACTATATATCAAAATTATGAATTTGAAACGTTAAATTCACTAATTGATTGATGGTTGTGTTGTTTGATTATTGGTTTGATAATTTTTAACCATTTAGGCTAAATTGAACCAAATATTGAACTGTATTGGAAATTGTTTGAAAATGCATGCGAATACATATACTTACATTGAACAGGTCATAGCAAGGAGGCTAGAGCAGAAGAATAAAATTGTTTGCCCGACAAATACGTACATGTTTACGATAATTTACTGTTTTGTTTGGGTGATGATGATTTTATGAGCCGATTGGCTAGCCGCTTGGCTTTTTCTTTTTCTTTTGGATTGAAGAAGGCCATGGGAGGCTATATGAAATATCCCGAAGTCCATGGTGCAGGGGAGGTTATGGCGAAATTTTTCGAAAATTTAGGGTGTTAGCCAAATTTTTGAAAAATTTGAAAAAATTTTAGAAACTGAAAGGTTGAAGAACTTAAGCCGTAGTGAAAATAGTGAAAGTTGAGTTGATTTGTTAAACAACTTTCGGCTTCGTTCCTTTTCGGGAACGAAAAGTTTTAAGTGGGGGAGATTGTAACGACCCGGAAATCTGAGCCAATTTTAAAAATTTATTTTGGCAATTTTAGCGAATTTTGAATATTTAAAATAGATTATTTTAAATAATAACGACGAGAAATTTATTTTGAATATAATTCGAACGTATATATTTATATAGATCGTCGTTAGAATATAAATATTTATTTATAATTATAAAAGGAATTGAAAATGGCTCGGTAGTTTCGATAATTCGATTTCAAATTTCAAATGAATGTACAGGATTCAAAATAAACCGAATTTTAGCGAAACCAAAAATAATAAAATCTAATTGAGAATATCTTTCCAACGAATCCGAAAAATTGAAATTTCATAGCGGGAATAAAAAGTTATGTCCAGTTGAAATATCAGAATAGTCGCTATGGAATTCAGGCCCTTAAAAATAGACATTTTGCAAACGACCTCGGTTTTTTACGAAACCACTTTTGTTGGATCCGCGATGTCAAATTATTGCTAGGTTTCAAATTTCATAATTTTTCGAATCAATATGTGAGCATGGCAAAGGAAAACACGTTTGACTAGTTTCAGTTGATTTTAATCGACTAGAAAATGGCCATTTTTCAAACGTTCTTGGAATTTGACGAAATTAGTTTTGTTAGGACCGTATCACCAATACGAAGCTAGAAAATATTTTTCTGAAATTTTTCGAGTTAGTATGTGGCCCCGGTAGATTGAAATGTGCGTTCAAATTCAATATATAGAGTTATATTTTGATTTTGACGAAAACTGATCGAAACGATCGAATCAGCCTACGATACATATCCCATTGTGTTCGGAATGGGGGTATTACGCTAGGGACGACAGTCGGTGGGCTTGATTTGGTGTTCGAATTAAAAGTCAACCTTCATGGATTTAAAAATTAAAAATAAATAAAATAATATAAAAATTTACAAACCCCCTTTCTTTCTCTTCCCCGATTTCAGATTTTAATAAAAAAAAGAGAAAGAAAAGATCGGAGGAGCAGGCCCCCCCCTCGTCGGCAATACTCCACCGTCGCCGCCAGGCGCCGTCGCGCCCTCCCATCCTCCCATCTCTCTTCTCCCTCCAGCCTCGTCCTTCCTCTCCCTGAAACCCCTCCTGTCGCAAACCCTAGAACCCCAAACTCGAAGACATCGACACCTCGACCCACGCTCCACCATCGCCGCTCCACGCCAGAGGGCCAGTGCCGCCGCAGGCGATCTCCGTCCGCCTCCCCTAGCCTCCACGCAGCACCCCCTCCAGTCTTTCCTCCTCCTCTCCACTTCAATTCGCAGATTACCCCTCCTTCCTACACATGAGCGCGGTGAGTTTTCCTTTTATATATAGTTTTATTTAAATAAAATTCTGGTTTTTAACTATACAGAAAAAAATATGGATTTTTATTAGTGAAGAAATGATTTTTTATCATTAGGGAAAAACTGATTTTTTGATTATAGGAAAAAGCTTAAATTTTTATATGATAAAAGCTTGGATTTTTAGGCGGTAAAAATTTGATTTTAGCTAAGAGAAGTTGTAATTTTTATGTGATAGGAAGAATAAAAATATAATTTTTATATTATAGAAAGGATAAATATATAATTTTTATAGTATAGAAAGTATAAAAATATAATCTTTATAGATATAGCGAAATAAAAATTCGATTTTTATTATATATATGTTGAAATAAAAATGAGATTATTATAGTGATGAAATGAAAAGGCGGAATCTTTATATTTGAAAAGGCAAAATCTTTATGTAGAGAATAGCGTGATAAAAATATAATCTTTATTATATGAACACCGTTGTAAAAATAGAATTTTTATCCATATAGCGTAGTTATAAAAATATGATTTTTATACAATAGAGAATATAAAAATGTGATTTTTATATATGTAGTGAACACGGACGGCGAAAATGATAAAAGGCGAGCACGGCGAGATTCCTACATAAGAAGAGTCGTGGCGTTTGGATTAGCTAGTCGGTGAGAACTTCTCACCTTTTAATTTTGTTTTCTAGTTAAATTATATACTAGGATGCAGACGGTGTTTAGTAGCACCCGACACCCGTCGTCCACAGACCATGGACGGCTTGTATGCTTGTTTGTTGGATTTTGATGTGTAGTTGATTGTGTGATGTGATGTGAAATGAAATAAATATTTATATAGTTAAAAATATTTTATAGTTGAAAATAGAATTTTTAACGTGTATATAAAATAAATATTTATAAACAAATCGGAGATTTGTTTATATACACTGATTTGATTGATATTGATTGGGACGATAAATTTTACACATCGCCCAACTACACAAATAAAATGTGTTTGATTGTTTGAAACCCCACACGGGTATTGGGATGATATATGACATACACTAATCCCAATAATTAGTTGTATGTCGATTGATTGATTGACAGACTGTTATGAGCGTTAAATATTTATATTTGATGCTTATACAGTGTTGAATGCACTTTGGATGATGGTTGATTATTTGTCATTGTTGATTTATACATGTGTTGCAGAAAATCCATATAATTAACCTTATATGGTAATTGATTGGGCCTCATTCCAGTTTAAAGAGAAATATGTGAAAAAGAAATATTTGAAATAGAAATATTTGAAAATAGAAATATATGAAGCCGTGTTGATAGATTGACGCCATTTTGACGTGAACGATATTTATATCGATTTTATTCAAATTGAAGTGAATATTAAAGTGAATTGAAATTCGAATTAAATTGAATTGATTTGAAATAAACTGAAATGATTTGAAATTCGAATAAAATTGGAATTCGAATTAAATTTAAATAGAATTGAAATGGTTTTGAAATGAATTCGAATTAAATTGAAATAGATTTGAAATCGTTTTGAAATGAATTCGAATTGAAATTGAATAGAAATGAATTCGAATTGAAAATGGATAGAATTGAAATTGAATTGAAAACGAATTTGAAACGATTTATAAAATACGTTTTAAAAGGAAATCGACGAAGTATATATATTATATATTTATATATATAATGGCCTGAATAGAACGCGCCGCGCCGCGGCAGTTCGTGAATTTCGACCATTGACTTCGAATGGATATTGCGGGAGATCCGACCGTCGGATTCTCCTAAAACCGGAACCGTTGGGTTCGTATCGAAAAGATCTTTCTAACGAATATTAGAAATTTGAAATCTAATGGTTGGATTTGGAATTATGTCCAAATCTAATTTAGAAAATGTCGCTGTAAGTGCAGTTCGATGGCCGTTGATGGAAATCGACTGTACGGGCCTTGATAAAATTATTAAAAATAGTAATAATTTGTGTAGAATCAAAAGAAATGATTTGTGAAGAATTGAGGTTGGAAATTCCATATTTGAAAGGATAAAAATAGATTTTTATCGAAATGAACTAATTTGGAATTAGAATAATAATTTATTTATTTTTAAATAAATAAATTGGATTTGGAAAGGGTTTTAAAAGTAACCAGAATTTCCAATAACTGAATTGGAATGGATTTGAATCAAAATTGTCTTTGGAATATTTCGATGTTGGATTTCGTGATTATACAGATGTTGTTATGGAAATTTGAAAGATATATATAAATATATATATCGTTATTTCCAATACGATATTTGTTGGTCGTAGAATTTGATGTTGAATATAAGCCGATATATTTTCTATTCAGAGCCTTGTATTTAATATCAAATGTGATTTGGGTTTGTCGTGAATGGTGTCTTCATTAACGCTGTTCTTAAGCCCAGTTGAGAAAAAGATTAAATCTTTTTATTTAGATTTAATGAAGTGTACCAATTAAATAATATTTATTTGGAATTGAATTGGTATTGATTTTTGGGTTTATCGTGAACAGTGTTTTTAAATAACACTTGTTCTTTAACCCAAAAATTGATGGAATGTGATTTTGGGTTGTCATGAACGGTATCTTCAATAATACTGTTCTTAGACCCAAAGGAGTTAAGAAAATCAGAAACTAACTGGAGATTAGTTAAGTTGAATGGTTTCTGGGTATTGATCTGATGTTGGTTTCGGCCTTCGGGGTTAATACTTAGGGAATTGCTCACTTGCTAATTTATGGTTAGGGACTGATTGAAATGGAATGTGATTTTGGGTTTATCGTGAACCGTGTTTTAAATGACATTGATTCTTTAACCGAGTCAAATATTAAAACAAAGTGGAAATTTAATGAATCTTTAATTAGATTGAAAAGATCGAGAATGGAGTATCACCCGTTTTGCTCCAGGCGATAGTTAAATCTTTAATTAGATTTAAACGTGGAATGGTAATTGAATTTACCGATAACACTGTGGTGTTAGATATGAAGTATTACCAGTTTTACTTCATGGGATGAATAGGTTGGGATTGGGAAATAAAATAAATGATCACTTCGGTGTGAATCGCTAATCCCGACTAGTTTGAATTGATATTCAAAAGATGATTAAAGAATAAATTTAAAGGATTTATCTTTGATAAAATTAATGGGAACCTTTCCCTAAGAATGTGAAATTTAGAAACTAACTGTAGATTAGCTAAGCAGAACGGTTACTTGGGTATTGATCTGATGTTGGTTTCGACCTTCGGGGTTAATATTTGGGGAATTATTCTCTTGATTAATTTACGGTCAGTGACTGATGAATTGGAATGAGGCGTATGTTGTGTTTGTGTAACACTTGTTTATTATATACGCGGGTTATTCAGAAAGACCGGGTTATCCCATTCTGAATAACCGATTCGACGATGAGTCGAAGATGAAGACGGTGGATGAAGACCAGAAGTCTTCACATCGTTCGGGTGATTACTGATGATCTTGATTGGGCTGTACACTCAAGAAGATGGAAATAGTTAGTGATCGTCCAGACGTATTTGGAGATGAATGGATATGCGAGGAAAGTGCCTCCGGTTTCATTCAGACCCAGAACAGACTTGTAAATGGACTGTGTGTCTGACATTGGATATCATTCTGTGTGATTGATGGATATTGGTTGCATAGAGTGGTTTGCCTGTGTGGCATGCTGAGATGCAAATGATCAAGGCTTCTGTTGAAAAGCAGAGTCTTGTGGTGGATGATCAAAGCACGGCAAGTGTGGCATAGCTTTTTGTAGCGTGGATTCGCGAGCCTCACACCCCGGTTGTGAACCAGAAACGGGAGAAGGACCTCAGGGGGGACATGCGTTTCTTTCTAGTTAGAAGTGGCATCAGTGGTTTTACACGCCCTGACGAGCTTGACTTATGTGGTTGTTGCTGTTGCGAGGCGCCTCTGTTATATCGGTTTCGGCCGATGCATTCTGGTCGGCAGACGGACCAGACTTACACCCAATAGGGTGGGGAAACGTAGTGTTCAGGCATTATAATCCACATCGGTGGACCGGCCCTGACGATCCAAGGGGCGGTTGCGGCCGTTCCTGAGACACGAGCTAGAGCGTCTCGAATCGGTTGAGGACGATCCCTTGCCTCAGTTCACAGATGGAAATCCAACTTCCAGTACATGACATGTGCGGTTTTGATTGTAGAGCCTAGTATGGCGACATAGTGGGATGGGGCGCTTATGCCATCTATGATTGATACTTATGATTTGAAGTTGTTTTATACACTATACACTTATTATAGTATCAAATGATTTGTTTTAAACGTATCAAGCATTCTTGGCTATTATAATGTAAAAACCCTATCCTCCGGCTTGCGTTGCATTGTGTGATGGGACCTGGGTCTTATAATAGCTTCATTGTTCTTTATTTAGCATTGCGCAGCTGTTTTATGCACTGGTTTTCTTGGGAGGAAACCTGTTCCGTGTTATACGTCGTGGTCCCATGATTTACCTAACTTTAAAATAAAGATTAATAACTGTTTTAGTTCTCACACCAATCCCATGACTGACCTGGAGTTTATTGTTTTAACCTAAACTCTGGGTGCCCTTATTTTGACACGGGCAGCTAGTAGTTTTGGTTTTGCAGATTTATATTCATAGGATCCTGATTTACAGCTGGAACGATACTCGGAAAGCTCTGTATCCGCGTATTACTTCTAGTTGTGTATTGTATTATTTTCCGCTGCTATGTAATGTATTGTAATCTCAGATATTTATCAAATGTATTTTATTTATTCATACTCTGTATATTCTTGTATTCTGATGGAATTGTTGTAATTAACAATGAAATGTTCTTCCGTCTGCGTTCTGTTGTGGCTTGTTCTCAACTCAATCCGTGATTTCCCATAAGGGGGATTTCGGGTCGTTTCAGTGTGTCTTGTGTCACTTTGCATCTACCATGAGCTATTTCTATCCACCTGTTACATGTCATTGTAATTGATGTGATTTGTGACTTGTTCTTTCCCCTGAGCACTTTTGTTGTGGCATTGTTAATCTCGTGCATGGTTCGAAATGTATTGCCTTGTACTTGAGCCATGTCATTGTTTATATGACACTGTGTATATATATACAATATATGAATATATATATATATATATATGTATGTATGTATTTATTCGAGTATACCTTCATTGTTGGACTATTGCATTGATTCTTGGGTACTTTTGGCAGCTCGACCATGTATGTATGCTGAACTTCTTTTTTATTTATGTCACTTGGGATTCCATGTGCATGTTGCACTACTTTGTCACTCTTTCCATGTTACATTACTTCATATATGCTGCACTTATTTGATTTGAGCTTGAAGTTGATTTGTATGGTGCCACTCCATGCAGCTGCGGACGTGCATGCTCAACAATGTATATATATACATACATACTTGTGTGTGTGTGTATATATATGAATATGTATATATATATATGTGTGTGTGTGTGTGTGTGTGTGGCGCTTTGCTGAGCATATCAAACATGATATATTTGTCCATGTTGTTTCAATGAATGACCATATTGCCTCTTCACACATGCCCGGCTTTGGGCATAGGTCGCCTAGGCGGTGGCCTAGGGCCTCGGACCGGGGAAGAGGTGGAAGAAAGAGATGGGGGCCTCAAACTTCATCACTTTTAGTTAAAGAGGATATTCATTCTAGGATTGTGAAATGGCTTTGGTCTGGTGGTAGTAGGTGTGGCTTGTCAGCTCTGCATTTTGGGTTCAATTCCTAGCAAGGTTGTTTTATTCATTGTTCTGGTGCTTCTTTTTTTTCACTTTGCTCCAGTCTTCCCTGCATTCTCCCCAAAAGTTAGGGCCTAGACGAAATATTTGGCCTAGGGCCACAATTGACTCAGGGTCGGCAATGTCTTCACATAGTATATGTGTATATACATACACATATATGTGTATATAGGTATGTGCAGAATATATATGTGTGTGTGTGTGAGAGAGAGAGAGAGAGAACACTAGAGATATTGTCTACCTTATGGTATTTATAGTGAGCCACTGTGAATATCACAAGCAGTCTAAACACAGATGGATGTATGCATATCAGATCAAGTCATGAAATATGATGAGAAACACACCAAAATTATAAGGCAAATAAATTTTAAAACAAAATTATATCTGCTAAAATTTAGAATTAATTTGTTCCAGTTTACTGTATGTGTGTGTTTTTGTGACAGGTAAGCAGGTGACTGGATTGACTGTGAAGCAGAATAAACAGTGATGTGTTAGTGAGGGAATAGATGTATATGAGTGAGTTGAGTACACCTGAATGTATTTGTACATCTGAGTGATTGAGTGCTGTAGTGAGGAACTGTGTATATGCAGTTGAATATGAAATGGAATGTATTTTATTACAGTGAGATGTACAAATCTGTACTATTCAAATGTTGAAATGAAATATTATAATTGAATAAAATATTGTTGAATATTTAAATTCTTGTGCGGTAGTATTCTATTTAAATATAAATATCTAATTTTGTCTGTGATGTAGTAGAATCACTATTACAACACATTTATAATAATATATGTTTGTTATCATCAAACAAAAATCATAGAATTGTTATATACAACAATCTCCCCCTTTTGATTATGACAAACATATAATAAGATTTTGAATACAATAAATGTGTTTGACAGTGAAGTATAGAACTCCCCCTATATGTATGCTCCCCCTACAGTACAACAGAACTCCCCCTAGATATGTGCATAAGTGAAAAGAAACCAATAATTGAAACTTCAATATTAAAAAATTCAAAGAATGTTCACTCATCAATCAAAATCTTAACATATTCTCCCCCTTTTGTTATCATCAAAAGGATACAAAAATTTAAAATAGCGACGATAAAATGATTAGAAGTATAAAATCAGCTTAAGAGAGAGAATATTCGTCATGAATATCATTCAATCAAACAAAAATCATAATATTCTATGTACTAGAAGCAAATTTCACATTGTAGAAGAGTGGATTTACGAATTCTACAAAAATAGAGAGTTTTTAAAAACATACGGATTTCAATTATTTTCAAAATAGGTTTTCAAAAATTAAGCACAAAAGAGTGATGGATTTGGACTATTATTATAAATTCAAATTGAGTGATAAAATCAAATAATCTCAAATCCCAATAAGTGTCAACCAACAAATCATAATACATCATAAAATATTATCACTTTTCACAAATTAGAAAATGGATTGATAGGCTGGTTTTTACACACCAAGGAGAAATTCATATATATATATATATATATCAAATTAATTCCTTTTCTTTTTTTCATTTAAGAGCACACTGACCATGCATAACCAGATTTTGGATTTTTAAATGAGGTCAGTCACAACTTAAATTATAAGTAATCTGTTAACCATGCATGACCAGATCTTGGATTTTTGAATGAGGTTAGAGAAACACTTATGTATATTATATACTTATCATTTTCTTCTTCAAAATCTCCTCGGTGTACTACAACAGAACTGGTATTTTATAGCGGTCTACAGCCGCTATGAATAAGAACTATAGCGGTTCCATAACTGCTGTATATGAACATGTTATAAAAAACTGCTAAATATTTATAACGCTTTATTATCCGCTATAAAAGAGCATGGTTTTATAACACAAATTTGCTGTTATGTTACTTAAAGACAATAGCTCATGCTCACCGCTATTAAACGTCTGAATCTCAATGAAAGTGGGAATCTTTTATAACACATTATAGCCGCTATAACATATTTATTTAATAGCGGCTATACGATGCTATTAAATAATCATGTTATAGTATTGCTAAAACCTTTTACAGCTCGTATATGCCGCTATAAAATTCGTATAGCTATGCATATATATTACATTTTAATAATAACAATCAAAATAAATCTTTATAATAATTTAAAGAGCAATGTAAGAACAAAAAAAAATATAATAATCAACAAATATAACACATATTCATGATAACAAAATAAAGTATCAACTAACAAAAAATAATTTCAATCCATGAGTACCAAATGTATCACTAAGAACGTCAACTGCTCAAAGCCTTTCTTTTTTCCATCAAATGTCCATGAATACCATGCAATCACCTGGTTCCAAAAAGACGTTTATAAATTCATGATAAACCCAAAGAAATAAAAAAATATTAGACAAACTACAATACTACATAAGAATCTTCCCAACAACGAAATAAGAAAAGAAAAGCTGGAAATTGGCTTAAAGGCTTGATGCGTATACCTTCAACTCCTACTTAGTTAAGAGTATACCCTACTTATTGAAGCATATACCTTCAACGCCTGTTGGCTCATCACCTATGCCAGCCCATCCTCAAATTAGTTTGTAGCCTTAATATTTCTTAAGCACGGACACCCAATTTATATTGCACATAGCACTCTACGGCACATGTAATTCAGTTCCAGATCTTAGTCAATCTGCAGCTCTCAGTACAATGCATGCGGATGTTTTTGCAGTAACTAAGCTACCTGTGGGCGTAGAACATAGTGCTTTACGCCATTCCACTTCAATTCCATTGTTCACCATATCCAGTGTGCGTTGTTGCGTCATTCTTCAGCGTATCCAAGCTTGCATGTATCACCATCAGCCTAGTATAGTGCATTAATCTAGTCAAACAACATAACAAATCATAGGAAAGTTTTCAAAATCATAACAACTCTAATAGGTACACATAAGTCAAACGTGAAACTTTCCGAAATGAGAAAAAGAAATAATCAAACATTTAACTATTTGTAGTAGAATGTATATGTGTAGTCTTGTAGAGTGCAATTATCTATGAAATGGTAAGCAAGTTATTGAGTGTACTGGTGCAAACAAACAATTTACTAGTGTACCATCCTAGTTTGTATATCATACCCTACTGTTAATTCATGCTCTATGCAAAATTACATATACCTTAAGCTAAATACTGGATTGCATACTAGCTGAGCCAAACTAATGGAGGATCGAGTTTTTGCAACATTGATGGTAGTATGTAACCATATCAACTATGTCATGATGTAGAATACAATAGCTAGGCAATTGATTCAGGCCTGCATCGAGTATGGAAATCAGAACTGATGTGAAAATTCTAGATCTGTTCAATCTTATGCAAACAATGATGATTGACAACTTAACAGTAAATGCATGAATGCAAGTAACAAACTGAAACAATTATGTTTCAGTAAATAAAGAAAATATAGTCTAGTAGAGGTAACCGGTAAAAAAAGCCTATGCAATGAGAGTTTGGAAACTATTGCGAGAAAACAAAAAATAGATGCATTTTTTGTTCAAATCAGCTTTCCTTTTTTTGTTGGATAAAAATACAAATGTGAATTATTTAACAAACAAATAATTTGGCTGGTTATGACCATCCCATATCATCTCTTTGGTTGCTACTAAATTGAAACAAATTATAGTGTAATTTAATCCTCTGAAGCTTCATACATTCAATGACCGACGATTGGAAAATAAGGAACGGTGATTTTATCCATCCAGCAACTGCATGACTAAATATGTTTGCAGCCATCTTGAGAGCCGTGGGAGAAAACCTATGATTTTAGGTTCGCCTATCGAGGTTTTGAAACTAACAATCTGCTAGTAGAAGTGGAAACATGAAATCTCCAAACCAGCAATCCAAAACACACATTAAGGTAACATGAAATCTAGCACTCATTTTCAATCTAGCACTCATTTTCAACAGTCTACCTTTGTTTATACGAATAGAGGTTTCAATCTAGCACTCATTTTCAAAATGATTCAAGATTTAAGGTAATAAGAAATCGAACCATTTAAGCCAATAAGACCAAAATGGATAAATTTTAAGGCTTGGGTAAGGAAATGTTTTTATAAAAAGCAGAATATGTAATGAGTAATAATAAATTAGGAGAAAAAGAATCGTAACCCTTAATAGAACTAGTAATGACCATTATTTCTACATATATTTGAGATTCTAAGTTTAGCCTTCTAATATTTCAGAAAAGGGCAACTCTTAGGTCTACGTCAAAGACAAAGTAACGTCTATTGTGTTATTTATCAGGAAATCAGATCAAACAAAGATCGAGTAGCTAAAAAACAATACTAACTATGGATATAAAACTATATAAATGATTGAAGTATTTATTTTTCATTGAACTATTTGCTCATTTTTACAAGTGGGAGTTTGTTCTCTTCTCAAAATGCTTGAACAAGCGCTCGGTCCGAAAATAGTTGGAAATTTCTACGTTCTAACTATTCGGGGTGCGGAAAATCGAAAATCCGCACTCTAAACAGTTGGAGACGCTCTTGGAAGCCAGAGGCCACTCAATCTCCTCTTTGTTTTTTTTACAGCCGCTCTCTTCTCAAAACCTTGAATCAAAATCGCACACACCACGCTCTCTCTTCTCTTCATTTTTTTACAGCTACTTTCCTCTCAATTCATTATACACCAGGCTCCTTTCAATAATCGATCTGCACTTATTGTTTATTGTTTGACACAACAAGCATGCCGAGCTTTCTATTTGACACAGCAAGCATGCCTGGCTTGCTGAAATAGCAAGCGTGCTTGCTGTTTGACACAGCAAGCCCAAGCCTGCTGTTTCACAGCAAGCCGGTTTGCTGTGTCAAATAGCAAGCAAGCTTGTTGTTTCAGCAAGCTTGAGCTTGCTGTCAAACAGCAAGCCTGAGCTTGCTGTTTGACACATCAAGCCAGCTTGCTGGTCAAACAGCATGCAAGATTGAGCAAAGGTTCGAAAGAATTAGGGGCAAACTTCCTAGTAAACAAGTAACACAAAGTAGTAGGCTCAAAATTATAGGAACAAGCAGTCCTGTTATGCCTTATGAAGAAAACAAAAGACAGATTGACCCATGCTATTTTTGTATCTCTTAAATCCACAAAATATAGTTATATGGAGAGATAATGGTATGAATCCAGTTCAAAAGGAATATGATAAAGAGTAGCAAAAATTATGATCACTACAATGATTCTTCCATACTGATGGCTTTCATGAATTTCTTTACGTGAATTGATTCTCCCAAAATCAGATTGATTCCTTAAACAAAATGGGGAGGATCACCATAGTTTTTGCCAGAATGGAACATTGTCGTATGAATTTATGTGATCGACTTAACTATTGTTAGTTTGATGTATTTTATGTATTATTACATTTTTTCATTTTTGGTTCAAAGCCAAATGAAATATGCATTACATTGAATTAAATTTCGGATACATTTTGAAGGCTTAACCATGTCCCCGCTTTTTCCTTCCATAACAATATCTCTATATGTAAAAGCAAGGCATCATTAGCAACAATCAAACTAAATGCATAACTAAATTAATTTACTCCTGTCATCTTTCTGTAAGGCATGTTATACTACGTTCACAGTATATTGTGTATACACATTTAAGTAGTGTATCATGAGAGATAAAAAGATGTTAAAAAGGATTGAAGAAAGAGCACCACATCTACCTCATTTGTTACTCTGGTTTGCACTGCCACCATATTGTAGATTACAATTCAAGTAAAGTTGTTCTATTTTTTTTAATTTCTTATCATTTGTCATAATGAAAAACAAACGTGTTACATATTATGCAAAATGCATTTTAGTACAACAAAGGGCAAAAATTTGGCAATGAAAGAAAATATATTTAAAAAAAATTAGAGTATCTCAATTCTTAAGTTGTTGTGAATAAAAGTTTCAGAACTCTTACATCTAACAGAAATAAAGAGCTTTAAGGTCACTTGATCATCCAGGAAAAACAAAAAATTCTTACTCTTGATGGAAAGTACAATGAGTTCATTCTTACACCTGATGGAAAGTACAACGAGTTCCCATTTACTGTTAAATTTGACGCACTGTCTTTACTTCCACGGTTTATCTTATCCCTTATAACTAGCATAGGAAATGATTGCATTGTTTCTACATATATTTGAGACAAAGAATCATATCCCTTAATAGAACCAGTAATGACCATTATTTCTACATATATTTGAGACAAAGAATCATATCCCTTAATAGAACCAGTAATGACCATTATTTCTACATATATTTGAGATTATGAACATTCAGAAAGATCATCCGGTTTAGCCTTCTAATATTTCAGAAAAGGGCAACTCTTAGGTCTACGTCAAAGACAAAGTAACGTCTACTGTGTTATTTATTAGGAAATCAGATCAAACAAAGATCGAGTAGCTAAAAAACAATACTAACTATGAATATAATACTATATAAATGCTTGAAGTCTTTATTTTTCATTGAACTATTTGCACATTTTTACAAGCGGGCGTTTATCATAAAGACAATCAAATTCTAATTCTTAACCCTTTATCATAAAGGAAACCCGAAATCAACAGACTAAAATATACTGAACTACGCAATAAAAAAATAAAATAACCTACTAAATAAATTGAACTGCGCAACAGAAAATAAAATAAGCTACTAAGTATGACGAACTATGCAACAGAAAATAAAACAATCTGCTAAGAAAAGAGTCCTATGATCAGAAGATATAATACAATTTAATATCAAGCAGTTGATGAATGTACCTATATGGGACCTTGAGCATTATGCAATCCGCTGCTAATTGCATACCTTAATTTTGACGAAAGCAACTATAAATATATTTCAGTGATCGTTTCCATTGTTGAAGCATCTTTTAATGGTACCTTATATGATCAAAATCAAATACGGAATCTGCAGCATTCAAAAAAAAAAATGGAAGGTGTCATGGAAACTTTGTGCAATTATACTTTTAAAGCAACATCATATAACAACCAATAGAATGTAAGCCATAAACAACAACCTACATGTATTCTGAATAGTTGAATAAGCTTGATTTGAAAAAAGAAATGCAAAGCATATTAAGATGTCCATAACTCATATTGTACTAAGTTCTAATCAAAACTTAAAAAACAAAGATTAGGTTGATTCGAACATCAAAAACGATCACTGGAAGTTTTTCCCACTTGATTCTTCGACCACTTCAAGTAACACCAGATCATGTTTATTTTATGATGTTATTTTCAAATAAACATTAGTTACAATAGGGTTATAAAAGAGTATAAGTGGACGATTTCAAGTAAGTTGACATTAGTACTTGAAAATTAGTTTATCTGCAGTTAACACTGTCATGGTATATGCACAGGTTGTAAGAAAGGACACAAAATTGGTATATACACTATCATGCGTTAGCATGTAAGTCAATAGTAACATTGTTTAGCAAAAGAAAATTAGGTATTAAATCTGGAAAAAATCTTTCAACGTACAATCAATTTGACATAGAATTGGAAAGTAGTCAAAAAAATAGGAGTCCACCAGCATGCGGAAATAGTTTGGAATAATTCACCTTATTGACCAATCAATCAGAAAATTTGTATCATACTGGACCTAGTGGATAATAACTGATGTCTGCCATAGCCTACGATGGCAGTAATCATCGCAGTAATAAGAGAAACAACAACATTCTATTTGGCGACACTGAGTCAGTCCAAAGAAGAGAAAGTCCGTCAAATTGAGTTTGTGTGAGAAATTAGGAAATTATTTCTGGGAGAAATGATATGAGTTTGTGGGGGAAATGATAACTGTCGGGGGTGTAGTTATCCGTCGTGTGTATCACAAATTTGCAGTATTCTGCAATAGGAGAAAATTGGGGATACATGTGGCTGTTTTCTATTATAAGTAATAGATTCATACCAAGACACATACCCAGAATAGTAAGAAAATATGCCAGACCGAGAATAGTCGTACCTGCAATCAAAGTTTATCAAATGATCTAACAGATTCTTTTCGTTCATATGAAAATTGAGCCAGCTATTTATCTATGTATGTGCATGCATGCATGAGCCAAATTGTGCTGCTCCACTGAGTAGAATTCCATTTTCCCGATTTGGATTTGATAGCCTTACTGAAGTTCTATGAGAGTGAAAGACGCAGTCTAGCTTATTACTTCAAACTCACATGCCTCTTATCCATTTTCGTTTGATCGCTACAGAACAGCAATTAAAATAGAAAATAATCCTACTGGGTTTAGAGATATTCAGACTTGAACTAATGCCATTGTTCCTGTATGTATGTGGTTTTAATTGATGTATATGGCAGTAAGAAAAAAAAGATGAGAAAAAGGTTGTAATAACTTGTCACTTTTAATTTAGTGCAAAAATAAAAGATTCTTCTTTATTATTAAATGGATCTGCATTATAAGGTGAATGCTTTTGTGCCTCAAAAAGTTCAAGTATATATTTGACGCATGGTGAAACAGCTAGAAGCAGCATTCAAAGTAAAATGTAAAACAATAAAAGAAGAGACCAGAGAAACAACAAAAGAACCTAATATTTTGGCCCACATTTATCACTGGTATATCATAAAAAAGTTGAATGGCAGTTACTAGGTAAAACTGGACATGTTTTATCAGATTCAAATGCAAATAGGAGACGCATATACAATTATGTGTGGTTCATATAATGAGGCAAAGAAACCAAAAACCATATATATAATCAGTCCAAAAAAAAACTCAATCATCATCACAGTCCAAATCCAACGCAGATCATGATTCATAGTCAAAAATCTTTCTACAAAAGAAGCAGATAATCATATGTCCATTGCTACTAGAGTTTGAATTGTTGTGATTTACTCCAACAGAATCGGTGTACATGATTACTCAGAAGAAGGAAAAAAAAACTATTGATAACACAGCTACTCATGGTCCCTAAATGGAATTGGTATGATCATAAAAATTGTCACTTATACTCTTAAATAAACTCATAGAATCTAAGTTTGGTATAATTGTTCAACATTAGTTTATTAACTCCACATCCAGATAGGCACTTTAACTTGAGATATGAACTGCATTTAGAATGTCTACTATGCATATAGATTCTCCTAAGGTGTTATATATATATGTATGTATGTATGTATGTATGTATGTATGTATGTATGTATATATAAACACACACAGTCATCTCAATCATCAACATACCAAACTAATGATTTTCATTAATTATTACCACTGAAGAGAAACAATTATAGACAAGATATAAGATATTGTGAATGAAATAAGAGAAATACCTGCTGCATTGCTAGCAAAATCTTTGCTTTTGACCGTTAACGGATACTATAGGAGTCTTAGAATGAACTTCACAAACTTTATGCCTCATACGATACTCCTTACAACTGTTAAGGTCAGCTGTGCATCCTTCAACTAAACATGATACATTCTGATTGTTGCTGTTAGGAACACGCGGTCTTTTCGATGTGCTCGAGGGCGACACAGTCACTGTTGGCACCCTATGGTGATGATCTTTCCATTTCTCATTCAAACCAAAATCTCCAAAATTACCAAGTTTCAAATCGACCGAGCAGTCTGGATTGTTTGATTGAACTGAACTGATGTTGGGCTCAGCATTCAGATCTAGTTCGCTCATCTCCAATGCCGTTTTCATCTCCCAATCCATTACAATTGTTTTATCCCTTTTTATTATGGTACCACAACCTAAAGTACATGTATAGGAGAGCTAAAATTAACGCAATTCGAAAATATTAAATCGAGCCACATGACAGGCTACAGAATTGTGAAGATAAACAGTAAGATTACAAGAACACTTACCAATTGGGATGGCAAAACAAGAATGAATTCCAGAACCTCACCTGAGCCAAAAAATTAAAGGAATCCCCATCGCCACTTCCAAAAATCATACTATCGCAACCCCTCTCAGAAGCCACCGTAACCCATCAAATAAGCGAACCCCAATCCCAAACTCGAAACCCAATTCGATTTCGTCCTCCTGCTTCAAATATCAAGAAGCAAACTACAACATCGATTGATTAAAATCGGGACCTGAACCAGATAGAGAAACCCTAAAACCCAAATTGATTTCAAAACAAGAGGCGACTTCAATTTTTGCTTTTCTGAGAACTTGACGGTTTTGAGTTTGGGGATGGCAGCTGTTTTGAGTTTGCTTTCTTTCTAAAATGCAGAGAAGCCCCGTGACTGCTACAGGTTGGATGTGGAGATTATGAAGACGAGCGAAGTTTTCCATTTTTGGAGCGAAGTTTTGCATTTTTGAGGCAGACGAAATGGACTTCGAGATAAAAAATAGAAAATAGTTATGTTTTAGGAGGGAGACGAAATTGTTTCGGAGGGAGATAGAGGAGGAATTTGTGGTTTTGGAGGGAGACCAATTTTCACTTAGAATTCATCGTTACACGTTGAGTTGTAAACAATTAATGGTTAATAATAACACTTCGGAATAAAGAGTTATTAAATGGTGTTATAAATAACACATTTTGTTGTATATATATATGGTGATAGAAACATGATAAGTACAAAAATGATTGTGAAATAAATTTCTAAATTAATCATGTTATGTAATATGGTCAACATATACCGGGATTCTTGAAAAAAATTCAATTATCTCTTTTTCTGAAAAAAAATACAGTCACATTTCCATTACAAATTTTGAAGCAGTATATTCATTAAGATGATTTTAAAAAATGTCAAACTCTCTACATTAATATAAAATCATGATGGGTGACCGAAGGATGAAAATAGAAGAAGATGGTCGTGAAATAAGTGCCAATTCAAAAATATTAAAAAAGATGTTCAAACATCATGATAATTTAAATAAATTTCCTCTTGTTGTTAAGTGTACTACAATCACAATTCATCATAATTTCAAAATTTTGATAATAATTTTGATGAATTTTAAATACAGTTCAATTTGGTTATTGATTTCAATTTCTGAATAAATAATCAATAAATGATTTTAAAATTAAAAATCAATTACAAGAGGTATTTGAAAGATTTATACAAAATGAGGAAAAATAAATCAAATGAATGTAACAACACTTTTAGATCTGATACCACTTGGAGCTCCTAATTATCCATAGTAATCGATGAAAACAAAGCACAAAATTTCAAGTTTAATTTACCAAGCTCAAGCAGTCATATCTAGCATACCAATTCCATCTTTCAGAGAAGCAAATTCTTTTTACCAAAACAAGCAGTCATATCTAGTATACCAATTCCATCTTTCAGAGAAGCAATTTTTTTTTACCAAAACAATCAGTCATCAAAAACATTTTCAAAACGATTACTTTTATCAGAGCAGCAGAACAATCAGGTTCAGAACAAGATTCTTAATGATTTTTTTTTTTAGAATATTTGCATCAAGCCTAAAAGATGATTCATGATCCAAGATTCAAGCAGTTTATTTGAAATCACTTGAAGAGTTGTGTTAATTTCAAGATATAATGAATCAATCATGCAAGATTATTAATTTCAAATTCAAGAAGTGTGTGAGATTCAAGATATCAAAATTTTCAAATGATCAAATATCTTAGTCAAGTGATCACGATTAAAAATGAATTTCAAGATGCAACACAATAAATCATGTCGAAAGATTTTCATGTTAGAATATCCAAGCCAATCCAAAAACCAATGAAATTATCCCAAGTGAAAAATAGTAGTGTATTGTAATAAGTATAGTTTTTCGAGTCTTTCCAAAATTAATTAGAAGAAACTCAAAACAACAATGGTGTGTGAAATTTCATTAATTTTTTTAGATCTTCAAAATTTTAGAATTCAAATTAACAGTGTTTGGGATATGATAAGAATTGTTACTACCAAAATTAACTCTGAAACCAACTGCCAGTGAAGGGGTATTCGGTGAACACAAGCACGAACGAATAATCCGAAAGCTACACAAACCGACACCTTTTTAGGGAAAGGAGCTCAAAGCCTATAGAGTGCCAGCACAATCTATCCAGCAAGGCATACCCGATAGGGGGTTCTACAGCGAAAGGTCATCCTAGTTAGAAGCTAAGAGCGAAAGAGGCAAGAACTACACTAACAGAAATCCGGGAGGACGCAAAGGTTGCCAGTATTAACCTACTTAACGCCTGTACACTAGGGGGTAAAGACACCCCAAGCATACACAAAGATTATCCAGAACCATCTTCCGAAACATCTACCGCACAAACTCCGAAAGGTCATCTTGATAAACAACGGTAAATTACCTGGAGCAACCTTCCGGAAGACTAGGCTATGCACCGAGGCCACACCGGAACCCAAATCGGAACCCCGAAAAGGATACAACCTATCTGTACTAGTCTATTTAATACAGATGCTGACGGTGGTTCTGAACCGGCAGCTATGTACATGCATCCTGAGGACAAGCTCCTCTAAGCATTCATAGAGAAACCGGAAGCCTACATCCGGAAGCTTATAACCAAAAGTATACAGTCAGAAGCTCAAGTACCTTTTGTTAATCCCTAAAAAATCCATACGCACATTGAGCAAGGGATGTGGAACATACACCATTAGGGTCGGTCATGCATAATGATTATCCAAGGCGCTTGAACGACTCACAACAGGTAGGATACAGCCTCACAGAATAAGGCCTGAATATCAAACCCGAGATAAATCAAGTCAACCAGTACAACCGAAGATGATGACATGATATGCTACGAGAAGTGCGGCCTAATAAAGGAAGAGATCGTACATCCTGTAAAGTCGTTCACAACAATGGAGCTGATCTAATATCAAAATCCACTCGAACATATCAGGACCGGAGTCTAGGTCGCATGTATATCTAAGCAACTGGTCAGGGACTGTAACACCAATCGCTCGACACCTAGATCGGAAACCTATTGGACGGTCATATATCAGTCCTTGGAAAGAGCACTCAGAATCCCAAGCTTCAGTCGGTTGTTTCCAGACTAAAGGAGATCGTCGCTCGCCTAGTCAAGTCAAACATAACCGCATTAAAGAGTTATGGTCGGCTCGTTCCTTCGCTTCACCATCAAGTAAATCAGGTATCTACCCGTCAAATGCCAGAAATAGCCGCAACTGAAGGGCATCGGCCAAAGTTAAATGCGAATCATGATTCAGGCGCAAAAGCAAAGATTATTCGCCCATATTAAGGGAAAATCGCTCAAACACCGAAGAAAGGCAAATAGCGCTATACAAAAGTAGCAAAAGGATAAGCGCCCTTGAACCAAGAAGGTCGGTCCTGTAAGGAACAAGGAAGAATCGAGTCCAGTCCTGTGTTTTGCTCCTATAAAAGTATCCAAGTTTCCCAAAGCAATCACTCTCACACGAACGCCCGCTCCTACGAACCTGCTCAACTACTCAAGACACTCTCTCTGTTGAGTCACTCACGCAAACTATTCAAGACGCTCGCTCCATTAAGTCGCTCGCGCATGATAATTGGATGCAGCCGCGGACAGCTAGCTACAGCTGGCCAATGGCATAACTGTAATTAACAGAGTGAGCGATCTGTAACCTGCATAAATGGATTTCAGGTCATTTCCCAAGGGGAGTTCAACTATAAATACACCATGCCTGCCAACATAAAGGGGGGCCAATCTTGGAAACAAATAAATGCTGCTAAATTCTATCCTCAACTACTAATTCAGCCATGGCGCCAAGCATAATCTGGGGATGAAGGGAAATGGATGCATCCTTCTTCTCAATCATTCATCCATCCTTCTTCTCCTCAAATATCACCATTCTCTTGTATAATTCCAAGATTGAAATATATAAACGAGTGTATATTGAGTGGATGCAAAGATGTGTAGAACGAGAGAATTGATGTACTTTGTAATCCTCATTATAAGATTGGAAATCACCTTCAAAGTGGATGTAGGTCTAATTAACGGCTAAACCACTATAAATCTCATCTCTATTTTACTTTTCTCGCATTTTTTTTCATTTTTAATTGTTGATTGAACACGATTCCACTTTTTCCTACCAAATCGGTGAAGTACATTTTAGTACCTTGGGTATTTAGACCATTTTTGGTGTAAACATTTTGGCTCCCACCGTGGGGCCGTGTTTTTTTTTTTCCTTTCTTTTTTCATTTCAGACCTGGTGGGATTTTCTGAGAGGCACCATGCTTGAAACCATGAGCACGCCAAGGAGAACCGTCGATGAAGTCAACAACCCCAACAACGGCGTCGACATCGTCACACCGTCAGACAGCGACTTTGGGGAAGAGAGGTTGCTAGAAATTAAAGAAACTGTAACCCGAGAGGAATTGGAGGAGGTGATGACAGGATTAACAAGTCAAATAACTATTGCAAGCAACGCAATAATGAAGAAGCTCGAGTCGATACTCGCCATTCAAGCTGCCACCGCAAAGGCCACCTGTAGCGCCACTTGTTCCTCAATGGCTCAAACGAATTGCGAGTCAAAGGCAGAGCTCCCCGCTTCAGGCTCAAGACAACAGGACTCCATCCAGAGAGTTGCACGTCACATCAATCCAAACCACGAAGGGGACAAAGCACCTGTGTGCGATCACCCTGACAATACAATCACGGAGAGGGAAAACAGCCCCACCATCATCAGGATGTCCCTTCCAAAAGGATGCCTAAATTCCTTGCCCCCAATTCATAAAGAACCATCTAGATCAGAGGTCGATGATAAAATAGGCGGTCAATCCATGGATCCAAGCAAGGAACATGAGTACATCTTGGGAATGGCGCGAGCAATTGTGAAGGAAAGCCTAAATAAGAAGGATGATCGAAGAGAATGGGGGTCCTTCCCATCTAAAACCCCACTCACTGAAAGGGTCGAGAAAACTGTATACCTACAAAGATTCGAACCTCCATCATTGCAGCCCTACGATGGGACAAGCGACCCTAGTATGTTTCTGTGTAAATATGACCAGTACATGAATGGGGCGTGCGCCACTGATGAAATCAAATGTTTATATTTTCCGACTTATCTAGAAGGAGTGGATTATCTATGGTTCACAAAGCTACCACTGCAGTCCATGGATAATTTCGTGACCTTGGCTAAGCTATTCAGTGAGCAGTTCAAATCCCAGGCACTCGAAATTCGGGATGCTACGGAGCTAAGTAGACTACGAGAAAGACCAGGAGAGCCCATCAAAGCTTTTCTCACTTGCTTTGATATGGCAGTGGCTAAAGTCAGGAATCTCGAACCCGACCTAATCTTAATGGCTCTTAAGGGGGGCATATGTAAGAAAACCAAGCTGGGACGGTGGATCAAGAAAAAGAAACCAAGTACACTCGAACGATTGCTCAACAAAGCCGAAAAATATGCAAGTATTGAAGGAAGAAATGCACAAGTAGAGGAGAATGGAAATGCGCACCGCAACCTAGACAATCGAAAAAGGAGCAATGAAGAAGAAGAAGAAGACGGTCGAGCAAAAAAGAAACTGCGTTTTTTCAAGAACTCCGAGTTCACTCCCCTTAACGATACCGTGGGAAACATCTTCATGGCAACTAAAAGTACCGAGAGATATCCGGTTTTGAAACAAAGGCAGGTCAAAAACGCCGCTATGAAGTCAGGAAGATTCTGTCAGTTCCACAAACAGCCAGGCCACGATACGGATGAATGAGGCACTTGAAGTCAGAAATCGAGGGGTTAATCAGGAAAAACCATTTGCAACAGTATGTAAACGACCATAAAAGTTATCTCGACTCTCCGCAAACAAGGGGCAATGCACCTTAAAGAGAAAAAGGCTTAAACCAATCCAAAGAGGATGATCATCAGGAGGACCAATCGCTAATATCTCAATAATGGAGCATTTGCATTAAACTAAGAGCTCTCATAATTTTGCTTCATTCCCCTAATTTTATCTTGTTGTTAAGACTGTTCTAACTCGCTTTATTATTCATTATGTTCGTATTAAGAAACGGTTTACATGCAGAAACCGTGTGCATTTAAAATTTAATTATGTGTCTACCTGAGCAACATATTTATTGATCCATGCTAAAAGAAGAACAATCTCTTGAATGTAGGCATGGTAAAAGCAATCCGCCATATGCAGTGGAGCCGTAACGAAAGATCCTAGGGTTTGCATTACACAAAGCAGCTTGAAAATCACGAACATCAAGCAAGATCAAACGGGAGGAATAGACACATCACCTCAAAAAGAATAAGCTATTCTAAGAAAGACAACAAGGTTGCACCTCTCATTATGGAGTATGCTGAATGCTTAGCAAACACCCAATCAAAGGATTACCGCCAGACCTCGTTGAAAATACATGAATATTACCAAATCCGTCCCTCAGATGAAATTGCTAATCCTAAAGAGGGGCTCTCTCAGGTACAGGACATGAATTCCTTAAAACCGGAGTTAAATCCGGCAGCAAGGATTAATGTCTACCTCCTAGGAGTCAGGGCCGAAGTGGAAGCAATGCAAAAAAAGAAAAGAGAGGGAAAGAGTCCAACGGATAAAATCGCTGAGCCCACCAAAGAAACACCTTCTTAGGTGCTGGACACGGGTTCCCTAACTTGAAAAACAATTTCAATGAGGCGAACCAGTGTCTTTTTCCGAGGGCAAGGCGCAAAGTCGGAGAAACCGACATGTCCCGAAACGGAAAAATGCCCATCACGGGGGGCACCTTGTTAGGTGAAGTGCACGAAATTTATCCCTTTTGAGTCAAGGCTCGATGAGATAAATTAGTGTCCTCTCCTCGGGATGAAGCATAAAAATGGGGAAGGATTAAACATGTTGGAAGGACCAGCGTAAAACAGAAATCCTAGCCGAAAGGGGGTGTCAAAAATCCTAGCCGTAAGGGGGTCCATTCTAGAACCTTTTTGAATAACTGAAATAATCAAACAGGGCCAAGAATGGATCGAAAATCTTTAACCCAAGACTTCCCCAAGGGGCACGTATTCAAAACCAGTCTCCGAAGGGCTTGGGTCACCAAGCTAGTGATGCGCAGGGTTGAATACTAATAAGTAAAAGATACCAAACGCGCTTATAATAATGCAAATGTGTGATATCCTTCGATAGGCGATGAACTTAAAAAGATAAAAGGACAAGGTCAAAGGGTAGGATCTTCTAGAGGGCATGTGCATGCTCTCGTGGTCGGCACGCCAGATAGAGGAAGGAAAGTTTCCGTTGAAGGTTTGATTTCTCTTTCCAATTATCCAGTTAGAACTCTTTTTGGTTCTGGCATTTCGCATTCTTTTATATCTGATTCTATGGTTGAGTCTCTGCACCTTAGTACTAGTATGGTTTTGGATCCCATTGTTGTCTCAAACCCCATTGGGGCTATGGTTCATCTGTCTATGATTTGTCGGGGTTTTAGAATATCTGTGTTAGGCATCGAGTTTGAATGCAACACATATGTGCTTGGTTTCATGGGCTATGGTTTGATTCTAGGGATTGATTGGCTAGCCATGTATGGTGCCATTCTGGATTGCGAGAGGAGGGTCGTTAGACTTTTGACTTTCCATGGGAGGACCCTCGAGATTTCTTGTGACTCTAAAGGATCTGTCATGCTTAGTTTCCTAGAGTCGCTTGATGCATCTATCGATGATCTATGATATGTAACAGTAGTTTATGAGTATTCTAATGTATTTGAGGAGGTTCGAGGCTTACCTCTGAGGCGCGGATTGATTTCCATATATACTTGGTAGACAATGCAAAGCCAGTTAAGAAAGGAGGGAGCTCAGCAAGCAATTAGGTGAGCTACTTGATAATGGGTTTATCAGGCGAAGCATATCTGAATGGGGTGCTCTGGTGGTATTTTCCACTAAGGCGGATGGGTCGCTTCACTTATGTGTGGATTATAGAGAGTTGAATAAACTCGCTAAAAGAATAGGCACCCAGTTCCGAGGATAGATGATATGTTTAACTTGCTTGTTGGTGCATCCGTTTTCTCTTAGTTGGACTTGGCCATAGGGTTTCATCAGTTAAGGGTGGCCGAGGACAGTATAGACAAGACCTTTTTTAGAACTCCAGATGGTTTCTTCGAGTGGCTCATCATGTCTTTTAGGTTGATGAATGCATCCGCCTATTTTGTTGATCTGATGAGTAGGGTGTTTCAGGAGTTTCTAAATAAGTTTGTCGTGGTATTTGTTGATGACATCTTGATTTTTTCGAAGGGCAAGGGAGAGCATGCCCGACATTTAAGGGAGGTTTTGAAAACTCTTTGTGTGCACCAGCTTAAGGCAAATATTTTCAAATGTCATTTTTGGAGAAAAGAAGTGAGATTTCTAGGGCATGTGGTCTCTAAAGATGGGATAGCAGTAGATCCCGCGAAGGTAGTTGCAGTTCAAGATTGGCAGATCCCAAAGAATGCAACGGAGGTGAGGAGTTTTCTTGGTTTAGCGGGCTATTATAGGAAGTTAATAAAGGACTTCGCAAAGATATCAGCCCCACTCACCAAACTAACGGAGAAGAATCTGACATTTTCTTAGGATATATATTGTGACAATTCTTCTCAGCGTTGAAGAGGACTCTGACAACAGCCCCAGTCTTGACTTTGCCTGATGAGAACAAGGTGTTTACAGTGTACACTGATGCATGTGGTACAGGGCTTGGTGCGGTTCTAATGCAAGAGGGAAGGGTAGTATGTTATGGAGGTAGAAAACTAAGAGTTCATGAGAAGAACTACCCTACCCATGACTTAGAGTTGGCTTCCATAGTATTCGCGCTTAAAACTTGGCTCCATTATCTACTTGGAGAGAAGTTCGAGTTGTACACCAATCATAAATCTCTCAAGTACTTGTTCTCGCAGAAGGATCTTAATTTAAGGCAAAAAAAAATGGATGCAATTCCTAGCGTCCTATGATTTTGAGATTGCTTATACCCCTGACAAGGGTAATGTGGTGGCAGATGCATTGATTACGCAGATGATGGCCTTGAGTCCTATATTTGTGGAGAAGAAAAGCTTGGAGTTTATATCGACTTCTGATTTTAGACCCTCCACTGAGTTTATACCTGATTTATTGGCATCGTTAGAAGTGTGACTTATTCTATTGGCCAGATAGGTAGTTCACAACGAGAGGACCCATAGCTAGCAGATATCTTGGATAGGCTCAGTAGAGGGGAGAATTTTAGTCACCTTAGTAGATATTCCACGGACGATAAAGGGTGGTTGCGACGAGATGGAAGGCTTTGTGTCCCCCGAGTTGGGTGTCTGTTGAAGACAATCCTCGAGGAAGCCCATCATTCTAGGATGGCTATTTATCCAAGCGGTGATAAGATGTATAAAGATATGAAGAGGGCTTTCTTTAGGGCTGAGATGAAGAAAGATGTGGCAGAATTTGTTTTTAGATGTATGATTTGTCAGCAAGTCAAAGTTGAGCAAAAGAAGACCGGTGGTTTACTTCATCCTTTGGAAGTCCCATAGGGGGGAGTGGGAGTGCGTCTCTATGGATTTCATCGATGGTTTTCCTAGATCAAGGAAAGGCAACACCAATATTTGGGTTATAGTGGAAAGACTTACTAAGAGCGCTCATTTCATCCTTGTTAAGAGTAAGAGGACAACAACATGGTTGGCAGCAGCTTATCTTTGTGAGATAGTCTGTCTACATGGAGTACCTTCCAGTATTGTGAGTGACCATGACCCCATTTTCACCAGTGAGTTTTGGAGGAGCTTGCAAGAGGCATTAGTTACACAGTTGTGTTTGAGCATCGCTTATCACCCATAGACCGATGGACAGGCGGAAAGGGTGAATAAAGTTCTTGAGGATCTTTTAACACTATGCATCCTAGACGTCGGAGGGACTTGGTAAGAGCATCTTCCTTTGGTAGAGTTCGCTTACAACAACAGTTATCAGGTTGGTATTGGCATGCCACCCTTCGAAGCATTGTACGGATGACCTTGTAGATCACCGACTTGTCGGTGGGAATCTATAGAAAGGCTTCTACTTGGACCTGAGATGGTTAGAGAAACTTCAAAAAAGATTGATCTTGTCCGCAGGCGCACGACGACAGCTCAGGATAGGCAGAAGTCCTACGTAGATAGGAGAAGGACTAACATTGAGTTTGAGGTGGGAGACTTGGTTTTCATCAAGGTATCACCTTTGAGGAATGTAGTTCATTTTGGATCTACAGGGAAATTGGCATGAAGGTTTGTAGGGCCATTTCCCATAACAGAAAGGATTGGCCAAATGTCATATAAAGTAAAGCTACCAGAGAGACTGTCCGACATTCATGATGTTTTCCACGTCTCTCATTTAAAGAAGTGCTTGCATGATACCACAGAAGTAGTTGAGCCGAGTATGCTTGAATAAGTAAAAGTGGAAAGGGAGGCGATAGTTAGACGAGTTCCTACCCGTATTCTTGGATCAGAGGTTAAGAAGCTACGAAACCGAGAGGTCAAGTTGATGAAAGTTCAGTGGGGACATGACCTAGAGGATGCAACTTGGGAGACTGAAGACAAGATTTTCTCTTTGTACCCTTTCTCTTTAAGGCTATGTTCTTAAGTTCATTTTCCAAAGCTTTTATTCATGCTTATTTCTATTGTTTAAGTGTATCCTATCAATTGAATTTCGACCTTTAGGTAGGGAACACATGGATGTAAATATGTGTTTAAGACATGTTATATTTGATGGATGCAATTGTTTGCTAGTGGTTGCATGTGGATGCATATACACACATATTAGGCACTAAATCGGCTTAATCACTCTCATACTACATATGGATGTGTGTGCATTTTTCTTCTTTTAATGATGAAAATGGATGAATCATCATATGGATGCTGCATTTGGATGGATGATTGTGCACACCCATAGAACCAGCATGTTATGATAGGATTATTTGCATACATGTTGGATTCATGAAACTAACATACATTGCATTAAGGAGGTCAACTGAATCAGTATGCCACTTTATATTTCGCTTTAGTATAGGGACATATACACACACACACTTGCATATGTTCGTATAAGCATTAGAAATCTTTTAAGAACAATGGATGCCTGTGATTGATGGATGAGTAGATGGATAATAGATGTTAGGATATGCATTCTTCTTAACTTAGAGATTTTGGGGATGAAATCCTTTAGGTAAGGAAGAATGTAACACTCCGTAATTCTAACAACACAATAATGATAAACCGAGGAATACTTAATTAAATATTTGGACTTAAGTAAAACAGTTTGCGCCATTGCGTTCGTCTCGGAATTCTGCTTGAGATAGACACCAAGTTTGCGTAAAATGGACATCATATGAAGAAGTTATTAAGACTAGAAATTTGTATACGCACAAGTGAATTATATATTTAAAAAACCAATCAAAACATTCAAAATATTTTGAAATCAGAGGTAGGAAGATTAGGGGGAAATCGGTCCGTAAGGGGTGTCGACCCATGGGTCGACACCATACCAGGGATGTCGACACCCATGTCGACCCCGCGGAGATCTGGGCAGAATTTAGTTCCTGAACGTAGATTCGTTTCTTGACTAGATTCGTTGATCCTAGGATATAAATAAGACCTCATTCTCATTGTTTTTATTCACCAAAAACAATGGAGACAACGAGGTGCTACCTCAGCTCAGTTTGATCTAGCCTATTATTCTTTAACAACAAGTTACACGTATTCAGAGATCTATGCTACAACATCTACGATTAATCTTCTGTTCTTTAGATCCAATCATAGTAAATCTATGTTATTTTTAGATATAAACACCTAAAATGTAATCTTGACATGTTTATAATTTTGGATCTATGCCTATGCCTATTAGTAACCTGAATCATAATAGATCTGCCATTACCTGTATACCTGATCTATTAATCAGTTCGCCTAATCATCACACTGTATGCATGTTCTATTAGCATGATCAGTTCTATCATCATATGTCAGTTTTATTTACTATGCCTATTCTTGTTCTCTCCTCTCCCTCTTTCCCTTTTTGTTTTATAGGAAGGATACCTTCGAGCTTAGGCCTATCACTGAAATACGCAAACAAACGAATTTTGGGAACGATTAGGAATGATTAATCTGGGGCATAATTCACATTGTAAACATGATTGGGAAATTTGTATCTTTAACCAAAATATGGGGATTTGGGGGCATAATTTATATCTTGATCTATAACCTTAATCTGGGCATAACTTGTATCGTAGAACAGACACGATTTGGGGCATAATAAACATGATAATTGGTTAATAATGAAAATGCCTAGATTTACATTAATTCGAAACTGTAATCATGCTTGGACACGAGGTTAGATTACACTTATGGTAGAATCCTGCCCGGAACCGCCCGACATATCCAGCGTCCACAAGTGTTAAATCAAATGTGAGGGGTCTAAGTGCATAAACACGTAACGCGCTAAGACGCGAGGTTAAGTCCGATTTGTGGAAGAAGTCTGCCCAAACCCAACCGGCATATCCATCATCCACAAGTGGTAGACTTAATGTGGGAGATCTAGCACATTATAACCATAAATGAATGAATGGTGATAAACTTGTAACACTTAACCTGATTGAATCCATGAGGATTACATGAACCTGTTAACTTGAGTAGGGGTTAAGTAAACTTGTTTGAATCAGTGGGAGGGTTAAGTAAATTTTGTGGCAGTGGGTAATATTTATATATAGGCCCACAAACTTAATCTATGGGGTTATGCAATCTTGTTAAACTACTAGGCATAACATGTTGAAATCCTAGTAGTGGGGGATGCAAGCCAAGGGGAAGCTTGTATCATTTGGTGTGTGGGACCTGTTTCAGTCAGTATCCCATCTTGGTATCAAACGGGGAACCCCAAACTAGGTTGGGGTCTGGGCATGCTTACTGAGTTGATTATAAGAGGTCACTTAAGGGATGGTGTAGGCGGTGCATTCCGATGGGGTTATGTGCGTGCATGGGTCCGATCCAGGGAGGTTAAGACGTCGTGACACCGGTAGATATGGTTTGCACACATCTTGTAAACAATGGGTTGCCACTTTAAGACGTGATACATCCTACCGTGGGGCCAGCATAGGGTATATATGTGTTAGGGAGTTGATCGATTGGGGGTAGTAATAGGGGGTACATCTAGTCTTGCTTGTCTAGGAGCCCATTCTTGTCGTTGGGGGTTAACGCCTGTCATTTCTGTTAGGCTACCTGTTGTTGTATAAGGTAAAACCTCTCACAAGAAGTACACCTAAGTCTACCATCTTATACTAGTTGGGATCATCTTGTTCTTGTTATACTAGTATTGGTGCAAAGAGAAAAGCATTAGGGAAGCGCAATGCATGTTCTGTTTTGTTTATCCTGCATACCTTGTTATACCTGCCTCATGACACTTTTATCTCTCTTCAACTTATATGCCTGTCATGATGCTTTTATTTATTTATATGCTAAAGGTAACTGGACTCACCAAACTTTATGTCTGACCCATTTTGTTTCCTCTTCTTTCCCTTCTATTTCCCTCCCCCCCCCCAGGTTCTCAGGGTGGGAATACTCAAGCTTGATCATGATTCTTCTTTTCTGCTTGGAACTGCTTAGATGTATTGCTCGATTTCTCATTTGCTCTACTATGGCTATATTTTGGGGATTATGCTCTTTTTATATCGTTGTACTTTGATGATGATTTTTGTACAACGCAGAATATTTATGTTTTCAGTATTCCAGACTTATTATGTAATTGGGTTTGAACCACGAAGCTTTTCTATTAAATAAAGTTTTAAATCTGCTATTATTTTATATATGCCTTTTACTATTTCTGTTACTGTTTACCTATAATGTGTGATGGCCCACCCTGCACCAGCCGACATTTCCAATGAAAGTGCGTTGTGCCAATGCCCGACTAGCATGGGACGGTCGCCAAAGAAAGGAAAAGAAAGGAATTTGTACTAACAAGAAACTTGTAGTATATCTCACAGCGCATGGAACAAAATATAATAGTAACATAACTTGATATAAAAATGGTGAGACAGTGCATAAGCTGAAAACTAAACCATCATAACATCGGAAAATTCAAAGTATAACTTATGATACAAACCATCATTATTACAACTTTGAAATACTGTCTCTAAAGAAAAAGAAAGAGGTACACTACTAATGCCCAAAGTAGTGACCAACAACAACACAGGGAGATTATATATAGATCATACGTGGAAGCCTCCTGCTCGTCTCTGGTACAGCTACTCGTGCATAATCACCTGACCTGTCTCTAGTCTGCCCGTTTAAGAGCACCCAGAGTAATAAGAAAATACATAAAACTCTTGGTCAGACAAAAGTCTGGTATGAGCGATAAGCAACAAAACAGAACAATAACAGGTATACATAACCATACCTGAATCTGGACCTGCAACCAAAGAGTTAGCACAACAGGATGTACAATACTCTAAGGTGACACTAACACATGGTGTGAAAATAATGGGGAGGGGGTATGCATGTCATAGTGATGGCAAACAATCAAGCATAGCAACCATCCTCACATCTCTCACTCAGTGCATAAAGCATACGATATCCATCGCTTTGATCATCCAAATCCTCGCTATGATCACTCTGCCCCATGGAATCATGGCGACTCCACTGCACTGATCCATAGCCACTAGTCCTTGCTATGTCCACTCTGCCCCCATGAAGTCATGACGACTTCACTGCACTTGCTCATATCCATGCTACGATCACTCTGCCCCCATGGAGTAATAACTACCCCACTGCACTGATCTGTAGCCTAACATTCGTCTCTCGGTGGTGAATCAAAGCTATGGACGTCAACAACTCCTTAGCACATGCCCCGCAGCAAAGCCCAATCATGAAGTTGACTCGTTGGTTCCCATCTGGATCCTGAGTACAAACTTCTCCTTTGGACTACCTTTGCATCTCGGGTTTTGGTCATCATCTCCGGATTGGTTCGGTTCTTCACTTCTCTTCGCTTTAGATCGTACTCCCAGCTCGGTTCGTGGTTCATATCTCAAGTCCAAGCTCTTCGGATCGGAATGCTCCATATGGGTCGGGTCGTGGTGCTCTAGTTCTCTTGTGCTCGCCGGCTCGTGTCCCCCATTCCCGGTTCGGATCGGAGAATTCCACCGGGTCGATTTGTGCAAACTTGAGTAGCGGTTCGTGACAAACTTCAGGTGAACGGTTCGTGGTGCATAGAGCACGAACGAATCGGGTTACTTCACAACAGGTCGGTCCGGAGCCTTCAGATGTGGTTCGTGATGTAGGTAGGCGAGCGGTTCAGTTTCCATGTCACGAACGGGTCGGTTCGTAGGGGGTGATCCAATCCGGTTCCTGCACAACTTTCCTACGAGTTCCAACGACTGTTTTTACGCCACACTACGGCGTTTTCGACCATTCTAACTGTTCTAAACAACCATAGAACTGGCCAAAAAGTCACAGCAACATGTATAATCATCCACAAACACCAAAACCATAATTTAACATGTATATAAAGATCAAACATACCCCAAAACCCTTGTTTTCCCCTTAATCATGTTTAACAACAACTAACAGTAGGATTAGGAAAACTTAACCAAATTAACCCAAATTTCTAAAAAAGGCCTAAACCAATATTTCAAAATTTCTGAATATTTTTCCAGAATTTAATAATGCTTAATTTCGCTAATTATCACTAATCACCTCTAATCAACCGTAATTAGTGAAAACAATTGCAAATCACTCACCTTAGACACAAATAAAGTATCAACTCTGAAAACTCTACTATTTGGGTCGAATTCCAATGCCTAACAGCAGTTCCACCTCTGATTTGGTGCTATTTTTCCTTGATTTGACGTAGATTAGCTTAATCCTTGATTAGAGAGCGATTTAGGATGAAATTAGAAGGTGGAGGCCATTGTTAGGGTTTCTAAGAGGTAAATGGCAGCTAGAAAACTGAAATAGAATGAAAACCTAACTCATTTCAGCCTCCCCATAACCCTAATCCCGAAATGGGTTATGGGCCCATTTGCTAATTACCCTAATTAGCCCACTTAAGTAGTTTTTCACCTTCTAAACCTTGTTTCAGCCATATCTCCCAAACGATGAGTCTGTTTGGCTAATGTGACCACTTTATGGAAAGGTAAACCATCATCCGAAGCCAATGGAAGTGGTTTCAGGTCAAAACCCCTTACCAATCAGAAGTTATGGGTAAACCAAAATTCTCTAGGGGCAAAATGGTCATTTAAAAATTGGCAAAAATCATGAATATGGTAAATGACCCGAATAGTCGTTCCCCAAAGTTACACGACCATACGACCTCATATGAAAAAGAAATAAATATTCTATGATCCTTCGATACGTAGAATGCGGGTCGTTACACTCTCCCCCCTTAAGAAATTTCGCCCCCGAAATTCCTTAACCAAAAACATACAAAGGTGTTCTGCATGCCTATCTGTCATTAACAAACAATCAAACATACACAACAAGCACAACAAGCCTACCCTAGCATGCGGTTTACTAATAAGGGAAGAAACTATCACTATTAAAATCTTACCAGGCCAAGAGTTCTGGATGCGATTCCCTTATGCTCTCCTCTGTTTCCCAAGTACAGTCATTCTCATTCTCGCCCCACTGAACCTTGACCAGTTTCACCGCCTTCCTTCGAAGTTGCTTCGTATCGCTCTCGACAATACGGATTGGCTTGCGGTCCCCAACCGCCTCGGGTTCTACTTCGATGTCATCCAACTGATCCGGTGAAATAGTCATATCGGGGTCGTGCACGAACTTCCTTAACTGGGAAACATGAAACACGTTATGATCTCCCGCCATCTTGTCTGGCAACTCAACTTTATATGCCAAATTCACAAATTGCTCGAGAACTGGGAATGGACCAACAAATCTTGGTGCTAACTTGCCTCCCCTACCAAATCGAATCACGCTCTTTAATGGAGAAATCTTGACAAACACCAAGTTGCCAACGGAGAATTTCAACTTTCTTCACCTTTTATCAGCATAACTCTTCTACTTATCTTGGGCAGCCTTCATTCGTTGTTGAATGATCTTAGTCTTGTCTGAAGTTTCTCTTATCACATCTGGCCCAATCACAAATTTCTCATCGTTCTCTAGCCAACATGACGGTGAGTTGCACGGCCTTCCATACAAAGCTTCAAATGGAGCTATACCAATACTGGACTGATAACTATTATTATATGCGAATTCAACCAGATGCAAATGGTCATCCCATGACCCTCCAAAATCTAATATGCAAGCTCTCAAGAGATCTTCTAATACTCGATTCACCCTCTCTGTCTGACCGTCGGTTTGAGGATGGTACGCGGTACCAAGATGTTATTCTGATCCTAAAGCCTCTTGTAAGCTCTTCCAAAATCCACTAGTAAACAATGGATCTCAGTCACTCACAATGCCTTTGGGTACTCCATGAAATCTCACTACCTATTTCATATACAGTTCTGCTATTTAGCTGTTGTTCTATTCGACTTGACGGGTATAAACCTTGCACTCTTGGTCAATCGGTCCACAATCACCCAAATGCTATCATGGCCCGATCTAGTCCTTGGTAACCTATCAATGAAATCCATTGAGGCTTGTTCCCATTTCCTTTCTGGAATTTCTAATGGTTGCAAATAACCACTAGGTTTCTTTTGCTCAGCTTTAACTAACTGAAAGTTCATGCATTTGGATATAAACTTCCCAACGTCTCTTTTCATCCCTTCCCAGTAGTAGGTCTGCTTCATGTCTCGATACATTTTGTTACCACCGGGGTGTATAGTCAGTTTTGAGTGATGACATTCTCTAAGCACTTCATCACTCAATCCATTGATATTGGGTACAACCAGTCTCCCATTCTTTCTAAGCCATCCATCTCGATCAAGCCCATACTTGTTCATCTCCTCATCGATGCCCATCTCTAACTTGGAGATTATTTCTAATAGACTAGGATCGTCCCTCTGACTGGAACCAATCCGCTCAATCAAAGTGGGTCTGACTGTCAAACTTGCTAACATCTCTGGATCCGACTCGCACTTTGGTCTGAAATCATACCCTGCGATATACTCCAGTTGCTTCCACTCAAGAAACATAGCCCCTAAACTGGCATGTCTCCTACTCAATGCATCAGATACCGCATTGCCCTTTCCTGGTGTATATGCGATATCGAAATCATAGGAAGCCAAGAATTCTAACTATCTTTGCTAATGGAGATTTAAATCCTTCTGAGAGAAGAGATATTTTAACGATTTATGATCGGTAAACAACACAAATCTTTCTCCCAAGAGATAATGTCTCCACATCTTCAATGCGAACACGATCGCTGCTAATTCCAAATCGTGGGTGAGGTATCTTTTCTTATGTGGTTTCAGTTAACGACTTGCATAAGCTACAACCCTACCTCCTTGCATCAACATAGCACCTAGTTCGGTTCCACAGGCATCCGTGTATACTGTCATCTCTTCATTCCCTTTAGGAATGACTAACACTGGCGCATCCGTCAACTTTTCCTTTAGACTCTTGAATGGATTTTCACACCTTTCGTCCCAGACGAAAGCTTGAATCTTCTTGGTCAACTGAGTTAACGGTGTCGCTATCTTGGAGAAGTCTGGGATAAACTTACATTAATATCCAGCTAACCCCAAGAAACTTCTCACGTCTTTTGCATTCTTGGGCGTAGACCAATCTTATACCATAGCCACCTTCGCAGGATCCATGGCAATACCATTCTCTGAAACAACATGGCCCAAGAATCTCACTTCCCTCCTCCAGAAGTGACACTTAGAAAATTTCGCTTCCAATTGGTGTTTCCTCAACACCTCCATCACTATCCTCAAATGTTCCTTATGTTCTTCCTCTGTTCTCGAGTAAACCAAGATATCATCTACGAACACAAGAACTAAATTATTCAATTGATCCCTGAATACCCTATTCATAAGATCCACAAAATATGTTGGTGCATTGGTCAACTCGAATGGCATGACCAACCACTCATAGAATCCAGACGGCGTCCGAAATGCCATTTTATGAATACTCTCAGCTGCTACTCGGAGCTGATGAAATCCTGTCGCGAGGTCCAATTGGGAGAACACTCTTGCTCCTTCCAGTTGATCAAACAAATCATCTATCCGTAGAAGAAGATACTTATTCTTCCTGGTCACTTTATTCAACTCGTGATAGTCCACACATAAACGAAGGGAACCATCTGCCTTAGTAGCAAACACAACTGGTGCTCCCCACTCGGAGACACTTCTTCTGATAAATCCCTTCTTCAAAAGATCGCTTACTTGCACCCCAAGCTCTCTCTGCTCCCTTGGCCCCATACGACGAAGTGGTATCACTATAGGTCTGGCATATTTCACTAAATCAGTACGAAACTCAATCTCTCGTTGTGGTGGAAGTCCGGTCACTTCCTCGAAGATATCCGGATACTGTCCAACACTGGGAATTCCTGCTAACTCATCTTGCGGGATGTCGAGGGAATTTAGAAAACTAGTCATCACCTCATCACTAGGTAGGCCACCAATGTCTACCCTCCGCCCATCATCCGCCCTAATAGTCACCAAAAATCTCTCACAGTCTACTACCACCCCGTATCTTTGGAGCCAATCGACTCCCAAAATAATGCCAAACCCAGTAAAGCCCAAAACAAAACAATCACAAGAAAATATACATCCATGACTCGATAAGGCCACATTACGACAAATCATACTAAGGCTAGTCGAACCACCAATCGGGTTCGTCACCGCTAAAGGTCTATCGACTGTCTCGGGTTCCAATCCTAACCTATCTACCCGGTCACTAGATATGAAGGAACGGGAAGCCCCAGTATCAAACAGTACTTGAACAGGAACAACATAAACAGAAAGCATACCTTGAATGACGACATTCTTTCCTTTCTCTGCCGCAGTTGGGGCATTCGACGAAGAAGGAACAACATTAATAGCATATGCTTTCACAATCTGCTTCTCTTTGGAGGGTTGCAGACATTTATCCTTGTGATGTACCACTTGGCTGTAGTTGAAGCACTTCCCGTCTGCTGGCTTTGCTCGACATTCTTTAGCATAATGGCCCTTCTTGCCGTAGCTAAAACACTCAACATATTTCTTACTCTTCTTCTGACCATCCTTAGTCTGTTCTATTTCCTTTTGTTCTGAGAATTATTCTTGCCTCCACCGCTTGCCTGCGGCTCTGGCCCTTCTGCAGATGCAACAACGACTTCAGCCTTGGGAATAAGATAAAGGCTCTCTGATCTCAATGCTTTTCCAACAATCGATTCAAAAGTCTCATCAATATGGCTGATAAGCCTTTCCCCTAAGTACTGATCTAAGCCGGTTATGAACTTCTCATTCTTCTTCTCGGGAGTGTCAATAAGGGATAATACATACTTCGATAAAGTATCGAACTTAGCAATATACTCCGAGACTGCCCTACCATTCCACTTAAGCTCCAAGAACTTCCTAAACAATTCTGATTTCTGAGCAGTTGGGATGAACTTATCACTAAATCGGGGATTAAACTGATCCCAAGTAACTTGATCCTCAGGGGTAGCTGCCTTAATAGCATTCCACCAATTCATAGCCCATCCTTGCAGTTGATGCGATGCTAGCTTTCTCTTTTTTGTGTCATCGATCCCTAAGTCCTTGAAGATGCGCACACAACTATCGAGCCAATCCTAAACTTCTGTAGCTGATTCTGTTCCATGGAACGACTTCCCACCAAGACAAGTGTAGTCCTTACAGAGCTTGGCGAAATCGGCCCTAGGCGCCTGCACTGCTGCACCACCACCATTTGCAGCATTAGGAGCTTCCCTCTGAACATCCCTAAGCATCTCTCTCATGAAGTCAGTGAACATCGTCCTCATATTAGGAGCATTCCTATTATTGGCTCCTGAACCAGTATTCCTCGTATGTCGGCTCATCGTTAAATCTGTAAGGAGAAAACGATTAACCATCTCTTCAGTGGTGCCAGTGCTGTGCGACTCCATCCTTAGATATACTAATAGTATATATACATATATATCTTTTGAAAACCAAAATATCACAAATACACGCTCACATATACGTACTATCTCTCCCTGGTGTCTTTCCCTAGGTTAACTACGCAACCTAGAGCTCTGATACCAAGTGTGACGGCTCGCCCCGCACCAACCGACATTTCCAATGGAAGTGCGATGTGCCAATGCCTGACTAGCACGGGACGGTTGCCAAAGAAAGGAAAAGAAAGGAATTTGTACTAACAAGAAACCTGTAGTATATCTCACAGCGCATGGAAAAAATATAATAGTAACATAAATTGATATAAAACAGGTGAGACAGTGCATAAGCTGAAAACTAAACCATCATAGCAGCGGAAAATTCAAAGTACAACTTATAATCCAAACCATCATTATTACAACTTTGAAATACTATCTCTAAAGCAAAAGAAAGAGGTACACTACTAATGCCCAAAGTAGTGACCAGCAACAACACAGGGAGATTATATATATATCATACGTGGAAGCCTCCTACTCGTCTCCGGTACAGCTACTCGTGCATAATCACCTGACCTGTCTCTAGTCTGCCCGTTTAAGAGCACCCAGAGTAATAAGAAAGTACATAAAACTCTCGGTTAGACAAAAGTCTGGTCTGAGCGATAAGAAAAAAAAACAGAACAATAACAGCTATACATAACCATACCTGAACTTGGACCTACAACTAAAGAGTTAGCACAACAGGATATACAATACTCTAAGGTGACACTAAGACATGGTGTGAAAATAATGGGGAAGGGGTGTGCATGTCATAATAATGGCAAACAATCAAGCATAGCAACCATCCTCACATCTCTCACTCAGTGCGTAAAGCATACGATATCCACCACTTTAATCACCCAAATCCTTGCTATGATCACTCTGCTCCATGGAGTCATGGCGACTTCACTGCACTGATCCATAGCCACTAGTCCTTGCTATGTCCACTCTGCCCCATGAAGTCATGATGACTTCACAGCACTGGCTCATAGCCATACCACGATCACTCTACCCCATGGAGTAATAACTACCCCACTGCACTAATCTGTAGCCTAACATTCGTCTCTCGGTGGCGAATCAAAGCTATGGACGTCGACAACTCCTTAGCACATGTCCCGCAGCAAAGCCCAATCATGATGTTGACTCGTTGGTTCCCATTTGGATCCTGAGTACAAACTTCTCCTTTGGACTACCTTTGCATCTCGGGTTTTTGTCATCATCTCCGGATCGGTTCGGTTCTTCACTTCTCTTCGCTTTAGATCGTACTCTCGATTTGCTTCGTGGTCCACGTCTCAAGTCCAAGCTCCTTGGTTCGGATCGGAATGCTCCATATAGGTCGGGTCGTGGTGCTTTGGTGCTCTCCGGTCCATGTCCCCCATTCTCGGTTCGGATCGGAGAATTCCACCGGGTCGGTTCGTGCAAACTTGAGTAGCGGCTCGTAACAAACTTTAGGCGAACGGTTCGTGGTGCATAGAGCACGAACGGATCGGGTTACTTCACAACAGGTCGGTCCAGAGTCTTCTGATGCGGTTCATGACTCAGGTAGGCGAGCGGTTCGGTTTCCATGTCACGAACGGGTCGTTCGTAGGGGGCGATCCGATCCGGTTCCTGCACAACATTCATGCGACTTCCAGCGACTGTTTTTACGCCACACGACGGCGTTTTTGACCATTCTAACTGTTCTAAACAACCATAAAACATGCCAAATAGTCATAGCAACATGTATAATCATCCACAAACACCAAAACCATAATTTAACATGTATATAAAGATCAAACATACCCAAAAACCCTTTTTTCCCCTTAATCATGTTTAACAACAACTAACAGTAGGATTAGGAAAACTTAGCCAAATTAACCCAAATTTATAACAAAGGCCTAAAACAATATTTCAAAATTTCTGAATATTTTCCCACAATTTAATAATGCTTAATTTCCTTACTTATCACTAATCACCTCTACTTAACCATAAATAGTGAAAACAATTGCAAATCACTCACCTTATCCACAAATAAAGTATCAACTCTGAAAACTCTACTGATTGGGTTGAATTCCTATGCCTAATAGCAGCTCCAACTCTAATTAGGTGTTATTTCTCCTTGATTTGACGTAGATTAGCTTAATCCTTGATTAGAGAGCGATTTGGGATGAAATTAGAAGGTGGAGGCCATTGTTAGGGTTTCTTAGAGGTAAATGGCGACTAGAAAACTGAAATAGAATGAAAACCTAACTCATTTCAGCCTTCCCATAACCTTAATCCCAAAATGGTTTATAGGCCCATTTGCTAATTGCCCTAATCAACCCACTTAAGTAGTTTTTCACCTTATAAACCTTGTTTCAGCCATATCTCCCAGACGGTGAGTCCGTTTGGCTAATGTGACCACTCTACAGAAAGGTAAACCATCACCCGAGTCCAATGGAAATGGTTTTAGGTCAAAACTCCTTACCAATCAAAAGTTATGGGCAAAACAAAATTCGCTAGGGGCAAAACGGTCATTTGAAAATCGGTAAAAATCGTGAACATGGAAAATGACCCAAATAGCCATTCCCCAAAGTTACACGACCATATGACCTCATATGAAAAAGAAATAAATATTCTACGATCCTTCGGTACGTATAATGCGGGTCGTTACATAATGCTTCACGAAACTTAAAGCATTCTGATAAAGAGTGACATTATCGGACGTACGATGTCATAAGCAAGTCAAAGGAATGTTATTTGAACAACAAATAATGAATGATATTGACTGCATCACCAACAAATAGCCTGGAAGGGTGACATCCTGACCTCAGTGCATTGTTTTAAGAAGGAAGAAATATATATGTACAACGACAAGGCTGGGTCATAAAAGGATTAGGCCCAGCGGCAGGAAGAAGGACTTACGCCAGGATTACCTAAAGGAAACTACCTCACCACTTCAATGGAAAACATTTACTTCCTAACCAAACACGAACTTAATTATTGGCCACTCACAAAGAAAAAATACAAATGTGAAAGGAAAACGGGAGGATCCTATTGCCATTACCACATGATGACAGGACAAGAAACAAATCATTGCAGAACCCTGAGGAAACAGTCATCAAATTCATCAACCAAGGCCCATTATGTGAATTTATGAAAAGATCAGATCAAATTTAGTAAAAATCCTTAGGAAAATGATTATTAAACATACCCAAGGGTACGGAAAACCCTCCTTTCGAAACTCAAAAATGGGTCAAAACATAAATGGATTAAAATCCATTGTCATCACCAAATTGGTCGGGGCAAGGCACCCCCCGGAAGGGGGTGGTGTGTTAGTCTTTTTCCATGCCCAAATCAGAGGGGGCTAGGTTCAAGTATCAAAAGCGTGAGCCTCTGTCTCACACCAGAAATGGTCGTGGAAGTGCATCTAAAATTAGCACGCCCTGCCTTTGCTCACAGAAGAGTATGCTCTGCCTCTTCTAGAACTAAGCATGTCCTACCTCTGCTCGCAGAAGAGCACGTCTTACCTCTGTTTATGTTCCACATTACCCACAGAAGGGAACGCCAACCTCTATCACCACCTACGACGATGGTCAGGATAGGGCAACCCTCGGAGGGGGTGGTGTGTAAGCCTCTATCAGTACCTACAATGGTCAGTATGGAGCATCAAAAGATTAAACCTTATTCTTTGTCTACAATGGCCCAGTCTAAGTTTCTAAGACCTTATCATCACCTACGATGGTCTGGATAAGGCGCCTCCGGGAGGAAGGTCTGGTAAGTCCTTGGACCGTGCTTGTGGATAAGCTAGCCAAGCGCACCGGACGCACATACCCAGAGAGTAGCCAACAAAGCACGTACATCCTCTGCTTTGACATCAAGAACGAAGAGGGTGGCTCAGGAAGCACGTACAACCTCTACTTCACAAATCAAATCCAAGGGGGATACCAAAACTTTAGTACCGAAAGGAGGTTCCCGGTCTTCAATCTTTAACTACCCTAACAAGGGTTATTTCGGGACTTCTATTTAATACCGGAAGGGGATTCCTGGTCTTCAATCTTTAATTACCTGAGGAAGGGTTTGTTTAGGTGTTCTATACTAATACCTGAATCTGGGTTTATTCCGTTCTTTGCAAATACCGGAAGGGGATGCCTAGTTTTTAATCTCTAATTGCCAGAACAAGGGGTAATTCAGGTCTTCTACATCGATACCTGAATCTAGGTTGGTTCAATTCCTAACGAAGATCAGAAGCGTATTTCCAGTCACTTACCTTTAATAACCCAAATCTGGGTCGAATCAGATACGCAAACACGTACCAGAAGGGGCTTACCTCGATACCCAAATCTGGGATAATCCAAGAGAAACCGCAACCAGGCAGGGATTCCAACCCGCCACAGATACCCAAGATAGAGTGAGCTCAAATCCAAACAAGAAGGAGTCATTCGGTTGTCTTGGCAATTTGAATATGGTTCAAAATTATACTTCCACTATTACTAAGCTCATGATCCTCCCATTTGCTCAGGGAAGTATCTTTAATTTATAGGTACATCAGTTTATTTCTTTTATGTACCCGTTGCTTACACAACACAAAAAATAGCGTCACATTAAAACATAAGTTCGGGTAGGAACTTGAGAAAAGATCCTAAATATTTATGAATAGTTCTCTTGTCGTTACAACGCCCTGGGCTATCATTACCATTATTTCCGACAAAATCTATACATCAAATAATAACACAATACACAAACATGCCTACTAGAAGTCACGATGTAAACATTACACAAGCACAATCATTGTTTTGAGAGGTTTATATTACAAGCATATGGGAAAAGTCTATCATTCCGAGTTGGGGTTTTGCAAAGCAAATTCTAAGGAAGCGTAATTCTCCTTAGCTTTCTTTAATTCATCCTCCAACTTGTCAATTTGTTGGTATAGTCTACCTACCGCCACGTTTGAACTTTCAGAAGATTTTGTCGCTAATCTACATTGCAAATTATAAATAATTTTATCTTTCTCCTTCAGTTGTTTTTCCAAATGAGACACTTGTTCCTTGAGATTCGTTACTACTATCTTTTGAAGATAATACATCTTTTTATAGCCCGAAAGAGGAGCACCCTCAAAAATGTATTTGAAGCTAGCAATATATGAAGTTTCCTCTCTAAACTGTGTAGGAGGGGTCTGGAATTGGTCCTCCTAATCATGGATAAGATGAGATGTCGTAATAGGTAAAACGCAAACATCAGATACACTAATAACATCATGCATTCCCAAAGAAAGACAATCACATGACCTTTATCAATTCATACACACATACACATAGCGTTCACCCTGACTTATAAATACAACATTACAAACCACCAAATGTCATGAAACTAACACCATTCGCGGACAAATTAAAAGAAAATGTATACTTCATACAATAATATTCGAAACTCCTTGTTAAGTTATTTTCACAAGACAAAATTCCTTGAGAATACGCCCATGTTTTCAAACGCAAAGTCTAAAGCATTACTATAACTTACATCTTTGTAGAAGCAGAGAACTGCTGTAACATGAGAAGACTAGTTATTAATGAAATTCAAGGAGAGGGGAAGTATTTCGAAAGCGAAATCCATGCCTATGTAGCATTGACATCGGAACGAGAAGGAGTCACTTTCTTCTTGGAATCCGAAGAACCACCTTCCTTTGAAGGTGACCCCTTCGTTGTGCGAAAAGATGTTCCGTCGCCCTTTCCAAGTCCACCTTGTTGATCCGTGCCTTCTCCTATTTCCCATTCTGTTGTGTTTTCCTCCTCCACCTCTTCCTCATAATCCTCAGAAAACTCATCAATAAACAAAAGCGACGTAGGGTTTATCTTCTTCATCAGAGGAACCTTATGCTCTCGTTTCACCCACTCAATTTTCTCCAGAACTCTATCTCGGACTAAGGGATCAATTGAAGAGAAGTAAAATTCCGAAAGCCTCTTATAATTGTCAAAAAAACCAAGTATGAGGGCATCTTCATAATACTCCATAGCTATGGTATTAAGATGAACATTCAAAAAATTGGAAATTCTGTCACTAGCCTCGTAAATTATTCTTTTTGCGGTAGAGAGTTGAGTGTTCATCCGATCCACCTCAACGGCATGGTCCACCTCCATCCCTGACTTTTCCTCCTTAAGGTCTTCAACTTGCTTCATCAGCACCTCTTTAGCCTTTCTTTCCCCTTCCAACAGGGTCGCAAATTCATTGCTCTTGATGTCACCTTCTGCCTTCTCCTGCAACAAAGTATTGACCCTATCTGTTAGCGCCCTATTCTCCCCCTAAGAGCATTGACCTATGCCGCTGAAGCAACAACCATCCCTCTGGATAGATACCAAGTCTTCATTATCTGAGGACGGGAAATGAATTTAGCTACTCACAAAAACAATATGAATACAAAGAAATCGGAAAGGATAAAGCAATACCAAATGTTGGTCCCTGATTTGCTGTCGACGAAAATATTCTGAATTTAAGGGTGAAGAAGTTGGCATGATAATAGTAACTTCATGAGATTAAAGAGAAAGACTCACAAGCCTATCGAAATCAGAGAGTGGCAAAGGAGGTGAAGGGGAGATAGAAGACTAAGAGGAGGAAGGCAACGAAAGACTACGCCCTTCCCACCCTAACTCGCCGAAGGTATCGGGAAGAACGAGACTGCTTATGGGCTTATCCTTCGGTAAAGTATCAGGGGAAGTGTCAACATTGACCACCTGGTCATCATCAATAGTAGGGGGATCAAAGGTCCACCTTGTTTTTAGGGTAACAACGATGTCTACTGAAAAGCTAACTAACTTATCTTGTCTAGGCTTCTTTGACGGAGATTCAATGTCGGTATGGGCGAGCCTATTTATAGCTTAAGTACTGGACCGGGAGTAAGCTGCGAGGTCAGACGCATCCTGAGAAACCGAAGGTCCTAAACGAAGACGAATTAAATTAGGAAAACAATAATAACAAAGAAACGAGAGAAAGAATGACAAACTTTGTCTAAATCAAAAATAAAAATATAGTCTCATCCAGATCACCTGGATGGATGGGGGAGCCTGCGTTGAAAGAGCTAGAATTCAGCAGTAGTCCTTTAGGACCAGAAAATTGGATGGGAGGTTTCCCCAATATCTACTACCTAGTGGTAATTAAGCCATATTGATGAAGCCTGTCGATGGTTAAGATGAATGACCGACACATATGCTCCGCCGGTGCTTTGAAGATAGCCTCGACAACTTGAGATTCCTCCGGCGTTAAAATCACATTTTTAAAAGGGGGTTCTGCAATGAGAGAAAGACACGGATAAACGAAAACCACAAATATAAAACATTTACCTTCTAAGGCAAGAGACCTACCATCATCAACAAATTTTCCTGATATGCCGGGTGGGCATTTAACAAGAAAAAAATGATCTTCCCACGACCACGTTTTGCTAATACTATTGGTAACCAGTCTCCTTACGGGATTATCCCTCTATATCGGCGATTCAGAACTTTTAGAAAATCGGAACATATGACGAATGAGTTTGGGGCTTAAAGAATCCTGACCGGATGCAAGCGCTAGGGCCTCCATGCACAAGAGATTTGTATACGTATTGGGTGAGAGTTGAATGGGAGCAACATTCAAATCACTTAAGAGCTTGTGTAGAAAGGGTGGAAAAGGAAGAAAGCCTCCATGCAAGATATGAATTTTTGACTATGCAAAATACCCTTCTAGAGGGTTCTTGAGAAAATTTGGAGAAGAAGCTACGATGGCGTCAGTGCCCAATATGCCAAAATTATCCAGTATGCCCATCACGCAACGTCGGGATGTAATCAAAGACGACTTTGGAGCATATTCTTTCTTAGGACGTGAGACCTTGGAATCTTTGGCCTTCGCCTTAATAGGGCTTTTGCTGAACATGATTCGGCCAGGTAATATCATTCCATCAAAGTACTATTAGTATACATACTTCTTACACAATTGCATGAATAACATTTATGAATGGGTAGAGTATTATTATATCTTGTTCACAAAAATCTCGATTTGTCGTAAGCTAAACCGAACTCAGATATTGAATGCAAAAAGGATTATGCATAATGTAGTTTCATTAGTGGTCAAGTAGGTTTTTAATAGCAAGGAAAACGCATACCCTAATTATTTTTGAATCATTTTGTATCAGTGGCATAGAACCTTAATTAGTAGGAAAATTATTTCCTTCTTGTGTACCTTGCATCTTGTATCATAACTTGTACACAAAATAATCTACGAAACAAATAGCCGCTAACGTCGGGCATTAAGCAAGGTGAACAAGAGATCATTGCCTAAACCTAGTTTATGATCAACATAATCCTAATTGACTCCCCCGTCAATTTTGGTACATAATTGAGATTACGACTTATATAAGAAGTAAAAATACTCACATAGAATTGGGCTTGGTTTCTCAAAATGAAAATTTTGAGCAGCTTCTTAGAGAAACAGTAATCTTGTTCGAGAATTCGATTTGCAGGTGAAAGGCGGAAATGAGAGAGAAGAATTTATGATTCAAATTCCAAGACCAATCTGAACCGTACAGGCAAAGATCAATCAACGCATCCGATCAAGGGAGATCAAAAGACTCAGAAGTGACACTTCGGAAAAGACAAAAAAGTTTGACTTGAAAAGTCGAAAACACCCCTTCACCAGAGGATGGAAATGTTACTATGAAAATTAACTCCGAAAGCCCCTAATGGTGAAGGGGTACTCGATGAACACAAGCACGAAGGAATAATCCGAAAGCTACACAAACCATCACCTTCTTAGGGTTAAGGAGCTCAAAGCCTACGGAGTGCCAGCACAGTCTGTCCGGCAAGGCATACCCAGCAGGGGGTTCTATAGCGAAAGGTCATCCAAGTAAGAAGCTAAGCGAGAAAGAGGCAAGAACTCCACTAGCGGAAACCTGGGAGGATGCAAAGGTTGGTGGTATTAACCTACTTAATACCAGTGCACTAGGGTTAAAGACACCACAAGCATTAAGCCAAATGTACAAAAAGATTATTCGGAACCAGCTTCCGAAACGTCTAACACACAAACTCCAAAAGGTCATCTTGATAAACAACGAGTAAAATACCTAGAGCAAACTTCTGGAAGATTAGGCTATGCACAAAGGGCGCACCGGAACCCAAATCGGAACCCCAGAAAGGATACAGGCTATCCGTACTAATCTACTAAATATAGACGCCGACGGTGGTTCTAAACCGGAAGCTATCTACATGCATCCTGAGGACAAGCTCCTCTAAGCATTCATAGAGAAATCGGAAGCCTACATCCGGAAGCTTATAACCCAAAGCATAGAACCAGAAGCTCAAGTACCTTTCGAAAAGCAACTACATCAATAAGCTCATATCATTGTCCAAGAAGTCTGGCTGAACAGGACCTTCCCTTCGGAAGTTATAATCCACACCTCAAAGTGACCGAAACTAAAGAAAAAGGCGGCCGATAGAAGCACCTACAGGCCCACATCCCAACAACAGAAGGGACGCCAAATAGGACCCCACTGGACATATTTGAAGGGGGGTCTAATTTTCTGATTCTTATACTCTTTTTCTTTAGAATAAACCCGGATACTTAGATCAACTGGAGGATTTCCTCTACTCCGTTCATGTATTCTAAATGGAAGATTAATAAAGAGCGGATCTACACTTATATTATTATCCTATGAGTTTATTATGCTGTTTTGTTAGTTATCGTTGCTACAATTTGCTGTTTATTTACTACATATGTATGGATCCTTACCTAAACCTTTCCGTAGATCAGATGGTGTGCTCCTTCCCTTTTGCTTAAACCTTTCCTGAGAGCTTAGAATCTTTCAGCAAACTTGGTGCAGCACTCCTTTCCACCATCCATTAGGTCCCTTATCAAGAATTGTTTAGAGATCCTTCTCTCTGGGGCTGTGATACCTAGGAATGGTGATCTAACCCAAACTCGCGAAAGCTAAACAGCCAATCCTTTTTTGTTAAGACCATTCCCATTGGCATATCTCCGATGTTGACGAAAAATATCGTTAACAAGAATGCTTCAGAACTGTTAGGAATCCAGAAATAAAAAAAAACTTCAAAATAATTTCAGAAATTTACAAATCGGAATTCAAGATCTCGAAATCATTAAAACATGAGAGTTTTATACAGATGAAGAAAATTTCCAGGAAATCAAGAATATTGCAAATTTGAAGTTTAAGAAAGCTCAAAAAAAATTATGGCAATGTCAAAGAAAATAAACATAATCAAAAGAAATAATTAGAAGGGGTAGAAAGAGAAAAAAAATAGAGAATATATACAAGCAGATGTGAGTCTAGAGATCATACCTAATTTATAGTAGATGTTTGTAGATCTCCAACTCAACAGACTTGGCTAAGGAACTCCGAATAATTCAATGATATGATATAATAGGAATTCAATTTCTCTTTCGCAAAGTGGTTCCTCAGCCTCCCTCGGCACCTAACAGTTTATAGGATCGACTGGCCTTGAAAAAATTGTAAAACAACTCATAACTGGTTTCATACAATTAGGTACCTGTGACGACCCCAAAACCTCGTACTACGGTGTTAAGGCTAATCTTTCGAATATAACACATAAACAGAAATAACCGAACAGAATTAAATAAATACACCAGATAATGAACAAATAATACACTGGATAAACATAATCATTAGAGTTACACAGTATACAGGATCATACTTAGTACAAATACAGTTCAGCTATACATAAATGTCAACAGCGGAAAACAAGCATAATATGTACAATAGGAGCTGAACAGCATAAAAAGAGATAAATGATAGAATCCATCTTCAGCTCCAGCTATCCAGAAAGAGCCTGCCAAAACCAGAATACAAGGCTGCCCGTGTAGAAAAAAGGGCAATCGAGTTTGCAAGTGAAACAAACTACGAGTCAGTCATGGGACTGGTATGAGAAATCTACTTAACACATTTCATAATATGGCTAATCACAGGACCACGCCGCTTTCGCGGAACGGGTTTACTCCATTGGATTGCCAGTGCTTTAAAACAAGTACTTCTTTTAAAACATCCCAATGCTTTTTATAGAAATGAAGCCATTATAAGACTCAGTTCCCATCACACATTGCAACGCAAACCGGAGGATAGAGTTTTTACCTTATAATGGCCAAATATGCTTTATACGAATAAAACAAAAGCTTTTGATATTATTACTAGTGTTTATATGTTTCAAAAACAATTTCAAATCATAAGTATCAATCATAGACGGCATTAATGCCTCATACCACTATGTCGCCATATATAGGTATACAATCAAAACCGCACAGTCACGTATTTGGAAATTGGATTTCCATCATGAACCAAGGCAAAAGATAGTCCTTACCGAATTCGATACGCTCTAGCCCGTGTCTCAGGAACAGCCGCAACTGCACCTTGGATTGTCAGGGCCGGTCCACCGATGTGGATTATTATGCTTGAACACTATGTTTCCCCGCCCTATGGGGCGTCAATGAGCCAACGAATGACTCCATCGGCTTTACACAGTCACCGATATATCCAAGGCGCCTCGCAACAGCAACAACCACACAGGTGAAAATAATATAAATGTCAGCCAGTTTAAGCACTGACACCACCTCTAACTAGAAGGAAACGCATGCCCTCCCTGATGTCCTCTCCTGTTTCTGGTTCATACCAGGGTGTGAGGTTCGCGAATTCACGTTATACACAAAGCTAAGCCACAGAGGCGGTGCTTGGATCATCGACCACAAGGCTCTGCTTTTCAACAAAAGCCTTGATCACTTCATCTCTGCATGCCACGTTGTCAATCTACAACGTCAGACACACTTCCATTTACAAGTCCGTTCTGGGTCTGAACGAAACCGGAGGCACCTAGTACCTCGCATATCCAGTCGATCTCCAAGCACGTCTGAACAATCACTGCATTTTCCATCGTCTTCGGATGCCTCCCAATCAAGATATCAGTAATCATCCAAACGACGTGAATCTCTCCGGTCTTCGACCACCGTCTTCATCATCGACTTCTTATCGTCGACTAATTATTTGAAATGAGATTTAACTCGGCCTTTTAAAATAATTCACGTATATTTTGAATTTAAATCAGTTCATTGTCATTCCATATCGTTTATAATATTTTATAACAATTTTCCCGCTATTTTTATTTAATTAAAAATAGCCTATTTGATTTAAACGACGTTTCAGGCCATAACGCGGCCGTGGCGCTGTTTTTCTTCATATTTGGTTTACACATATCTGAAAATCTAACTGTTGGATCTTCACAAAATTTTTTATCATTAGAAAGATCTTTTTAAAACGAATCCAACGTTCTAGTTTCGGGAAAATCCGACGGTCGGATCTCCCGATATAATCGTTTGAAGTTTCGATTTCAAAATACGGACTGCAGCATCGTTATTCGATTTAATTTAATTATAATTATATATATATAATCGATTCTGGCGCTGTTTTTCTTCAGATTTGAATTAAACATTCCAGACAATCCAACCGTTGGATCTTTACAAAGTTGGTGCCATTGGAAAGATATTTCCAAGGCGGACCCAACGGTTGTGGTTTCGAGAAAATCCGATGGTCGGATCTCCCTCAATAATCGTTTGAAATCACGGTTTCAAAACAAGAACTGCAGCTTCGTTATTCGATTTATTTTAATTATATATATATAATTATAATCGATTCTTCGATTTCAAAACCATATTCATTTCATACATTCGATAAAAATGATATTTTTATCCTACAGATATTTATTTCAACACATCACTATTTTTAACAGTTCATGTATATAATAAAATTGTGATTTTTATTGTAAAAGAATTTATTTAAAAACACAATTATTTTATATAGTTCAAACAGGTGATAAAAATATGATTTTTATTATAAAAGGATTTATTTCAAAACACGGTTATTTTATATAGTTCAAACAGATGATAAACATATGATTTTTATTATAAAAGGATTCATTTCAAAACATGAATGTCATTCAACACATGAGTTCCTATTCAACACATATATAATTTCAACACATGAATGTTATTCAAAATTTCGGCAGCATAACGGCAGGGTAGTTAAAACCGGGACCGTCCCTAGGACGGCTCCTCGCTCTACCTTAAAGCCTCGCAGCTTTTGACAATGGGGATTTCATGCATCTAGTTCGCACGCAGGCGACATGTATATTTTTCTTTTCCACAAAATTAATCCTATGTTGATTCAACCAAATAATTCTCAACCACAAACGGGTATTTTTCAACCACAATCAAGTAATTTCAAACCACAAACAATCCACATCAACCATTCGCTATCAATCAATTTTCACACCAATCACAACCAATAAATATCGTCCATGGTTTGTGGACGAGGGGCGTATATATATATATATATATATATATATATTTATATTTATATAAGTAAATTTCACTTCCATTCAACACATATATAATTTTTACAACGCATATATAACTTATACATCGAACATACAACTTATACAACGCTTATACATGAGGTGTACAATGCTTATACAACTCATACATCGACTATATAATTTATACTTCGTCATTTTCCATATCGTTTATAATTTAGAAATCTCACATTGGGTTCCACTCCACCAAAAATAGCAGAAGGCTCAGAAAAATATGCGGTCTCTTCTAGAATGTAGAAGACGTCTACACGAGTCCACTGTCTCTTGTTTCACTGAATTTCATCAAAAAACGAAAAAGATATGATTTTATAGTGAAATCAAAAACCGTAGCGCTTAGAAGTGCTATAATATAGTTTAATTAATTTCAGCCGTACCTCCTTTTTAAATCTTCAAAACTAGGTTTGAAGATTTCTCCTAATCCGTGAACCTTGAGGAAAATCCGGCTTTGCAGCGACGTAGAGCTCCGAGACGGCTTCCCGGCGCTACCAACCTTGTCCAGCTCGAAGTGGAGACGGGCGCGCAAAAAGAGGTGATGCGGCGCCGCTTCCCAGGCCCGATTCTCGATGATGAGTGAAAGAGAGGTGTTGATTCTTATACGGATTTGAAGCTCGTGGAAAGGCCTTCAAAATTCTCCAAAGGAGCAGTGGGTTCTGATGCGTGGATGATGAGAAAAAGAGGAGGGAAGAATCGAAGCAGCGTCGCCGTCAATCGGGGGGGTTTCAGAAAAAAGGGGAGAGAGAAAGCTTTGACCGACCAATCAGATTTTTTTGTTTATTTATATATTTTAAAGTCCGAAAATACCCCTTGTCACACACCAACACCAATCCAAACCCAACGACTGTCGTTCTAGCTAAATACCCCCATTCCGAACACAATGGGATATGTTTCGAAGGCCCATTCGACTGTTTCAGTCAGTTTCCCTTTAAATTAAAATATAAAACATTCAATATTCGATTTGAACGTACATTTCAACTTGTCAGGACACAAACTGATTCAAAAAATTCCAGAAAAATAAATCTAGCTATGTTTTGACGATACGGTCCCAACAAAACTAGTTTTGCCGAATTCTGAGACCATTTCAAAAATGGCCCTTTTTCTGGTCGATCCAATTTAACTGTAATTGACCAAAACACATTTTCCTTTGCCACAATCACACACTAGCTTCAAAAATTACGAAATTTGGAAACTAGCAATAATTTGACATCCCGGATCCAACAAAAGTGGTTTCATCGAATTCCGAGGTCGTTTGCAAAATGTCTATTTTCAAGGGCGATATATTCTCTATAGCGACCTTTCTGAAAATTCATTTGGCCATAACTTTTGATTCCTGCTATGAAACTTCAATTTTTTAGATTCGTTAGAAAGATATTCCCTAACAGATTTAAATATTTTTGGTTTCACTAAAATCCGTTTTATTTTGCACCCGGTACAGTCAGGCAAAGTTTGAATTCAAATTTTGAAACTACCGCGCCATTTCAAGCCTTGTTTATAATTAGAATTAATTATATTCATTTTCAATGTCGATTCAAACTTACTTTTCATCGTTATTATTTATAATATTTATTTTAAATATTTAAAATCCACTAAAATAGCCAATTTAAAATTTTTAAATTGGTTCAGATTTTCCGGGTCGTTACAATCTCCCCCACTTAAAACTTTTCGTCCCCGAAAAGGAACAAAGTCGAAAGTGGCTTGATTAATCAACTCTACTTCCAATCTGGCTTCCATTCTCCAACTTTTCAGTTTTTGAGAATTTTCAAATTCTTCAAAAATTTGGTTAACACCTGGAATTTTCGAAAAAAATCGCCATAACCTCCTTTGTACGGGGACGGGTTTGGAAATTTATTGGGTCGTATTAGGTACCCAATAAATCCTATAAAGTATACACATATTTATAGTGATATATTCTGGTGTTTACAGGGGAGCGTGTATAGATAATAACTCCAGAAAATAAATTCTCGTCACCCTGTCCAAGCCTGAGGGAGTGTGTATTTTTAATTGCTCCTGGGAATAAATTCTCGTCACCTCGTCCCGTGTGGGAAATAAATAATCCATGTGTCGTATCTGATGACTAGAGAGACGTGATTATTGTCAACTCCAGACCCGTGTGGGGTTTTTATTAATCTGGCAATTTATCGTTACAAACTTCTATATGGTCCATATCAGTCATCAGTTCAACCTGTAATAAATAGTCCATATTTGTCCTCAGTTCAACCTGTAATAAATAGTCATCACGTACAAGCCTCTCGATCGTATGGTAAATCTTCAACCTCGTCGCACAAGCTCCAAATACTTGTGTGGTATATGATGAAGTATGTTATCTTCAAGAAGTATGCCATGCAGTGTAGTTCAAAATTAATTGTTACTATCCTATGGCGACATTTATTAATTACACACAGAATAACCAGCACTCCGCATCCAATGGCACTCACAGGAGTTGATATAATAATCAAATTGCGCATCCAACTCATTAAGGTTTACCTATTTGTCGGGCACGCAAATAAATTCTTTACTCAACAGCTAATCCATTTACCTGTTCAAACATATATAATGCACATGTATATATTTCTATCTATTTCTAAATCAGTTTAATGTGTGATTTAATCGAATAAATTTACCATTCATTAATTATCATTCCAATAGTTTAATTAATTTCAGCCGTACCTCCTTTTTAAATCTTCAAAACTAGGTTTGAAGATTTCTCCTAATCCATGAACCTTGAGGAAAATCCGGCTTTGCAGCGGCGTAGAGCTCCGAGACGGTTTCCCGGCGCTACCAACCTTGTCCAGCTCGAAGTGGAGATGGGCGCGCAAAACGAGGCGATGCGGCGCCGCTTCCCAGGCCCGATTGTCGACGATGAGTGAACGAGAGGTGCTGATTCTTATACGAATTTGAAGCTCGTGGAAAGGCCTTCAAAATTCTCCAAAGGAGCAGTGGGTTTTGATGCGTGGATGACGAGAAATAGAGGAGGGAAGGATCGAAGCAGCGCCGTCGTCGATCGGGGGGGGGGGGTTCAGAAAAAAAGGGGAGAGAGAAAGCTTTGACCGACCAATCAGATTATTTTTTGTTTATTTATATATTTTAAAAGTCCGAAAATACCCCTTGTCACACACCAACACCAATCCAAACCCAACGACTGTCGTTCCTAGCTAAATACCCCTATTCCGAACACAATGGGATATGTTTTGTAGGACCATTCGACTGTTTCAGTCGGTTTTCCTTCAAAGTAAAATATAAAACATTCAATATTCGATTTGAACGTACATTTCTATTTGCCAGGGCCACAAACCGATTCTAAAAATTCCAGAAAAATAAATCTAGCTATGTTTTGACGATACGGTCCCAACAAAACTAGTTTCATCGAATTATGAGACCGTTTGAAAAATGGCCCTTTTCTGGTCGATCCAATTTAACTGTAATTGACCAAAACACGTTTTCCTTTGCCACGCTAACACACTAACTTCAAAAATTATTAAATTTGAAACCTAGCAATAATTTGACATCCCGGATCTAACAAAAGTGGTTTCGTCGAATTCCGAGGTCGTTTGCAAAATGTCTATTTTCAAGGGCGATATATTCTCTATCGCGACCTTTCTGAAAATTCATTTGGCCATAACTTTTGATTCCCGCTATGAAACTTCAATTTTTCAGATTCGTTTGAAAAATATTCCCTAACAGATTTAAATATTTTTGGTTTCACTAAAATCCGTTTTATTTTGCACCCGGTACAGTCAGGCAAAGTTTGAATTCAAATTTTGAGACTACCGCGCCATTTCAAGCCTTGTTTATAATTAGAATTAATTATATTCATTTTCAATGTCGATTCAAACTAACTTTTCATCGTTATTATTTAAAATATTTATTTTAAATATTTAAAATCCACTAAAATAGCCAATTTAAAATTTTTAAATTGGTTCAGATTTTCCGGGTCGTTACAGTACCCAAACCAGTTTATATAACAATCCATTTGAATCAACCTTTACACCATTAGGAACCCAAATTTGTTTAAATTTAGTCAAATTCGTTTTATATCCTTTTGGGATCCAAGATTGTTTAAACGGATTGTTAAACAACAAATTTTCATCTCATTTATGATTAGAAAATCTTTTCAAATTATTAAAGCCCAAATTTTCAATTCGATTACAAACCAAGTCATTTGAAGAGTTTTTAAAATCATTCGAGTTTTTCTTCTGAACAAATTTATTAACTTTTCCAGAGCCATGACCACTTTTATTTCCAACAGAAATATGGTTTTGTAACAACATATACAACGATTTTTCCCCAATAGAAAATTTATCCGAAGTTGATTCTAGTCATTGAATTTTGGATTTAAGATAACTATTATATTTCATAAAATTTGAACAACGGTTAATATTGATATTTCTCTTTCAACACATTTTGTTTCAAATTCAAGTTTCCGTTTTTAAGCAATTTGATTTTGGTATTAGATTCAATTATCTTTGTTTCAAATTGAATTTTCTTTTCAAATTGATGTTTTTAGAGATCTAGAATTTTTCAATCTCTTTTTTAAGCTCATTCAAGATAGATTCAGTTTTCTAAAAAAAATGTTTCTCAGCAATTTCATATTCGGAATTTTCAATCGTCTTAAAATTTTCAAATTCTTTTTGCAAGAAATTGTTTGTGCTTATAAGCTCAATCTTGTTCTCTTTTGAGATCAAAATTTCATTTTCAAGCTTTTGAATATTTTCATTTTGATGAACAAGATCATTTTTCAAATTCAAACAAATTTCACAAACAGAGTTTGAAGACTTCCTGGCATTTTCAAGATTTAATTCTAAAATATTAATTTTGCTAGTCAACTCATGATTTTTGGATTTTAGAAGTTTGTTTTCCTGTTGGAGTTGATCGCCAGATTTAGTTAAATCTGTACACATATAAACTAAATATTCATAAGAGAAATTTCCTATCTCATCATCTATTGAGTCTCCATCGTTTGATCTATCTGATTTTTTATCTGTAAGACCTGTTAAACACAAAAGTGAATATGAGTTGGCATTCTTAGATCTTGATTAGTTGTCATCTCTTACATACAATGCGTCGAGAGTTTTCCAAATATCCTGTGTAGATGAGCAATGAGAAATAAGGTTAAACTGATTAATACTAGTGTAAGAATAAATAATATGCATTGCAATGTCATTCCTATCTGCATTATTACCTCAATTCATAATAATATCCCAATTTTTAATATTAACAAATTTTAAGTAGGATTCCATTTTTGATTTCCAATTTAAAAAACCTGTACCATCAAAAATATTAGGAATATGATTGGACTGACTCCCATTGGATTGACAACTAAGGGAAAACATGACTCTAGAGTTAATGAAATACATGCTCTGATACCACTTGTTGGATCTAGATTAACCCTAGAGGGGGGTGAACAAGGTTTACTGAATTTTAACAAGATATTAAAACTATCACAGCATAGATTTTAGTAGAGAAAATAAATGTAGAAATTTAAATAACACAGGTTTTACCCAGCTTCGGTAAACCCTGCCTACTACTGCATTCCCAAAATTTCTACTAGGCATTAAAACAGATCCCGCTAACAAAACCCTATAAACCCGCAATCCCTACTCCTGCTCTAATCCTACGGTCAAAACTCTGGATTGATCTTTATCCCCAAGATTAGATTTCCCTAATTACAAACCCGTAATTAGTAAATCCTATAACTAGTAACCCTTGTTTTACAGACACTATAAAACTGATGGTCGATTTACAAAAGAAAAATAAAACAATACAATACAAATAAAATGAAAACCCCCCTTAAATAAGACGTATGACCGACCCTTTTATTTCTTAAAACATTAGCCCCTCTTTGTTCTTCACTGTCGACCGAAAATAAAACTTAGGTTTTTTCTACCTAAGTCAAATCTCAACGCCTGTAGCTTGATTCAGTTTATTCTCTGATAATCCTCGAAGTCGTTTGTTCTTGATTGATTTGATTTGGCCCTTTGATCGAAAAAATGTGAGTTATTATGATTTGAATTTGATTGCTCTTCAAATTGCTGCTTTTGGTTTTCGATAATTCTCTACCGATGATGAATAGGTGTTATTTATAGAATTATAAAACACTAAATTACCTCTGATTTCTTTGAATGACTTGTCTGATTTGTGCGTGAACTTTGCATGATATTTGAATGATTCCTAGAGTGATATTTGTGTGATTGTTTAAGAAAATGTGTTTCTTTGTAGATTTTGTGGAATGATTTAAATCGAAAGAAAAACCGCTACCAAAAATATTGTGGCTGAATTCTGGAAATGATTTTCTGCCCAAAATTAAGTGCTTGATATACTCGGCTTTGAATCCACTGTTGATAGCTCGAATTTTTGGAAACAAATAAAATTATTTTCTTTCCTAAAACAATACTATGATTTCTGGAAACATTTAATTGTTTTCCTGAGCCCTTGCGTGATTGAAAACCTTGCTTGATTATATATGCTGAGAACAAAACAAATGCTTCATTTCAATCTTTCCAAAATGTTTTTTCTGGAAATAAAGATTTTAGAATTTAATATTGCCAAGATTGCATCGTTAGCTTGAGGAAAACTTCAAATAGATACTTGCCCAAAATTGTTTCTTAATTATGGAAACATTCGAATTTGATTTTTGTCCAAAAAATGTGCTTTTAATTTTCTTGAAACACATTTAAAATTCTTGCCTAAACTTTTGCATGATTTGCATGAACTTTTGTTCATAAAATTGCATTGTCCAGCTTTTTTTTAAAAAAACTGTTGCATGTACATATTGACCTGGCTTTTCCATTCTCCTATATCTTCCATGTTTTGAACTCTGGTTCGACTGCCTATATGTATAACTGTGCACACCACTTGTGTCTTTGACTGTCTCCATTACGCACATTACTCTTCACTGATATGTGTATATTTATATATGTAGTGCATACACACAAACAGATATATATATATGTACTTGTGTATATATTTGTCAGTGCTTCCTTGTTTGAGCTTAAATATGATTTCTGCCTTGAGTCTTTTGACCTGTTTTTAGCTGAGTGCATATACATTAAAACTTGGCTTTGTGCATTGTCAAACTGCTCTGGTTTGCTATATGGACTTTAATTTGACTGCACTTAATAATGTAGTATAATTAGCCATGTATATTTGTATATATCTATGCTTGGCCATGTAGTTATTGACTTGAACTTGCCTTTCAACAGCTGTAGCAATGTGGTTTTTTTCTTGAGTCATATGGGTGCACCATTCTTTTTGTACATGCTGCCATTCTAAACATGTCGTGAGCATGTTGATTGTTGTACATTCATTTCTCTGACCCATTCTACTTTGCCTCATACATCCATGTATGTTTGAGTTGATTTTGTTATGTTATGAACATGTGTTCTTGTACACTTATTACTGCTCCATATTTGTTGTCCTATTTTGGTACATGTGTATTCTTGCCATTTTCTATTGCCTGAACTAGAGAGTCATTGTGAATTTTCCATGTCGAGTTCCTTTAATATATATATATGTATATATATATATGTAACATGTATATGTGTATGTGTATATATATATATATATATATATGTGTGTGTGTGTGTGTGTCTAGTGTCACTTTGCATCTTCCTTGAGCTGTTTCTGTCCACCTATTACATGTCCATGTAATTGATGCAACTCGTGACTTGTTCTTTCCCCTTGATCACTTTTGTTGTTGCATTGTTAATCTTGTGCATGGTTCGACCTGTCTTTCCTTGTACCTGATCCACGTCATTGTTCATATGCCACTATGTATATACATACAATGTATGTATGTATATGTGTGTAAGTTTATCTTCATTATTGGACTATTGCTTTGATTCTTGGGTACTTTTGGCAGCTCGACCATGCATGTATGCTGAACTTCTTGTTTATTTGTGTCACTTAAAATTCTGTGTGCAAGTTGCACTACTGTGTCACTGTTGTCATGTTGCATTACTTCATATATGCTGCACTTGTCTGATTTGAGCTTGAAGTTGATTTGTATGGTGCCACTCCATGCACCTACGTATGTGCATGCTCAACCATGCATATATATATCTATATACTCAAACTTGTATATATGTGTGTGTGTGTGTGGCTTTGCTGAGCATATACATCATGATATATTTGTCCCTGCTAGTGCAATGAATGACCATATTGCCGCTGCACATAATATATGTGTATATACATACACATGTATGTGTAATATATATATATATATATATATATATATATATATATATATGAGCACTAAATATATTGTCTACCTTGTGGAATTTACAGTGAATCACTGTGAATATGACAAGCAGTCTAGACACAGATGGATAAATATGCATATCAGATCAAGTCATGAAACATGATGAGAAACACGCCAAAATTCTAAGGCAAATAAATTTTAAAATAAAAGTATATCTGCTAGAATTAGAATTATTTTGCTCTTGTTTATTGTGTACGTGTTTCTATGACAGATAAGCAGGTGACTGGACCGACTGTGAAGCAGAAGAAACGATGATGTGTCAGTGAGTGAATGGATGTATATGAGTGAGTTGAGTGAACCTGAATGTATTTGTACAGTTGAGTGAGTGAGTGTTGTAGTGAGGAACTATGTATATTAAATTGAATACGAAATGGGATGTATTGTATTAAAGCGAGATGTACAAATAGTGGAGTTATAAATTTGTACTATTCTAATGTAGAAATAAAATATTATAATTAAATAAATTTCTACTTGAATATTTAAATTATTATGTAGTAGTATTCTATTTAAATATACATATTTAATTCTGTCTACGATGTAGTAGAATAAAACAATTACAAACATATTTATAATAATATATATATGTTTTTTATCATCAAACAAAAATCGTAGAATTTTTATATATAATAATTACCTGTCCTCACAAATGTTGATGCATACAATGCATAACGTTGTGGAAATACAACATACATTAACATAACACATTGAAAAAATAGATAATACTAGATATACGTGTTGACCAACCTTTTGGTAATGCCGTCAAGATCTCAGATGTATCATAGTCAAGCCAAGCCAGCTCTTAGAAATCATGGTCTCATCTCGAAGAACCTCTGCGTCAATTTAAGCCCGACTCAGTGTCGGACCGCCCCCCATATGCCTCGTGAAAGCAACACGTACAAGTTCGGCTCGATGTAGCCCACGGGTGGAGCAAAACTCGGGTCAAAGGATGCAAGTGCGTGCGAAGACATCCAAGTGAGCCTTGGATCAAACAACTCCCGGTTTGACTATGTCGAGCCGGGCCTGCTCCAGCACGCAAATATCTCCTCTTTGACCGGTTCCAACTTCGTTTTGACCGATTCTACTATCTATATATATCTGGATCAACTGTCACCTATCCACATCTAGTCGGATTGGGCCTTTTCACATAAGAAGAAAGCTTCTTCAGCCATTTCTATAATCCTGGGATGGATGCCATGTGTCCTAATCGACCCGAAACTTATCATTTATAAAGAGCCATCCAAAGCTACGAAAAAGGGACTTTGGCATTCTCTTGTCATCTTATATATTATTACTGCATTGTACTCAGGTTGAGCTATTAAACAATCATTTGTACTCAAAGATTATATATAATCAATAGGTTATAAAGTAGACGTAGGCTCGATAATGTCGAACCACTATAAATTTGTATGTGATTGTATTTTCTCTCCTTTTTATTTATGTTCCTTCATTTTTATTCTGTACATTATTTCTATTTGGGTGTTATTCCATCTTTGGTGTCAACACTTTGGTGCTTTCACCGAGAAAACTCAATTCTCACAATTTAAGGGTTTTGATCAACATTTAGATCGCCAAGTTCGAGACAAAATCCTAATTTCCCTCATCTTCAACAATAATGGTTTCTAAGTCTTCTGCACGCGATTCTGGAATACAATATCAATAGCCAAATTCTGCCTCACCATCAAACGCAGCAACTTCACTAGGCCTCGGCTCGACATAGACCGACTTAGTGATTCCCGGGTCGACATAGACCAGGGCCGGGGCCAGCTCTAGGGGACAATGGAAGTACTAAATTCTCAGGCCTGAGAGAATGCTACAGCGAGGCAGGACATGAACCGAATGGAGAGGCAATGGGAAGGGTTCAGGAACCAACAAGCTAACTCTCCATTAGGAATTTAAGATGCAGAAGGCTCGCCATTATCTAGTAGGAGCGGGGACCAGCTACGACAATGGTGCCCACTTGAAAGACTTGCAAATGTGTGAGATTTGCACCTTGGGAGGCCACCGTCTCAGCTTGAAGCAGCCGATCCGGCTTGGCTTGACATTGTCGAGCCAAGGCATAATGAGTCGAGACCATCCGGACCTAATCCATTGCCTATTAGGAATCCTCCTCACTTCTAGAGCCATCCGTGCTACTGTGCTTACTCACGTGCGTCTAACTAGATAACCAGGACTAAGGAAGTACCACCTGTTTATCCGTTTAAAGACCGAGCCTGAGTTAGAACTACAAAACATGCACTTGCAACATTTTATGAGCCCATGTCTTCAACCAGAGCCAGATGCAAGTCGTAACTCGGGCGCGGAAGCACAGGTCAGTCATTTGTATCAGAACGAGGCCAATAAAAACCAAAACAAGACAAGTCGACCATGTAACATAATCAGGGGCGACCATATAACACAGCCATATAGAAAAATGGCACGGTACAAAGACGGTGAAGGTCGAACATCCTTGAGCCAAGGAGACCAATCGTGAAAAATACAAAGAAGAATTAATTCCAGTCCCACGCTCCGCTCTTATAAAATCGCTCGACCATAAGTATGATCTTAGTCGCCCACTCATTTCACAATCAAAAGAATCAGATAACTATTCACCAATTGCTAGATATAGCCATGTCCAAAGGGCATTGAATAAAGTCGGTCACTCGACTACTCAAAACGATCACTCCTATAAAGTTGCTCACACATGACAGCTAGATACAGCTATAGATAGCTGGCAACAACCAGGCTGTGGCATTTTTGGTAATTATCGACTGAAACAATCCGTCGCTTGCATAAACGAACTTCAACTCACTTCTCCGAGGAGGCTCACCTATAAATAGGCCATGGCTTTTAACATAAAAGGAGGGAATCTTTTGAACCGCAAAATGCTGCTAAATTCTATCTTCTATCATTCCTTAAACATTTGATCCATCTTCTCCATTCAAAGTTTTATCACAGATTTGGCCATGGCATCCAGTACAACCTTGAAATCGGAAAATGAAAGACACCCACCTTTCAATCATCCATCCGTCATTCTCCTCCTCAAACTCTACCATTTTCTCATGAAATCCAAGGATTGATATGTATGAATGAGAGTATGTTGAGTGAATATAAAGATTTATGAGAAAAGAGAGTTGGTGTATTTTGTAATCTCCATTTTAAGAATGCAAGTAATTTTCATAGTGGATGTAGGCCTGGCACAAAGCTGAACCACTCTAAATCTTGTCTCTATTTTTCCTTATTCGCATTTTTACTTTCAATTGTTATTAAGTACAGCTCCATTTATTTTCCTACCGTATCGGTGAAGTACAACTTTAGGACCATTGGTGTTTAAGCCATTTTTGGTGAAAACATTTGGCGCCCACCGTGGGGCCGTATTTGCATCTCTCCCCATTAAGATCTGACGAGATTCTCTAAGAAAAATTGTGCTTGAAATCATGAACACGCCAAAGGAAGTTACTGGAAAATTTGACAGCGTCTTCAATGTCGTCACATCGCCTACCATCCATTCTAGAGCAGAGAAACCATTAAAGGTTGAAGCAGCCGTGCAACAACGGCCAGTTTAAATTTTTTAAATTGGCAATTTTAATGAATTTTAAATATTTAAAATGGATTATTTTAAATAATATCGACGAGAAATTTATTTTGAATAGAATTCAAATGAATATATTTATATAGCGCGTCGTTAGAATATAAATAATTATTTATAATTATAAAAGGAATTGAAAATGGCGCGGTAGTTCGATAATTCGATTTCAAACTTCAAATGAATATACAGGATTCAAAATAAACCGGAATTTAACGAAACCAAAAATATAATCTTTTATATTGTAGAAGTATAAAAATGTGATTTTTATAGCAATGAAATAAAAATCCGATCTTTGTATATAAAGTAGAAATATAAAAATATAATCTTTATATAGAATGAAGCATCGAAAATATATATGAAGTAGAAATAAAAATATGATTTTTATTTATTGAAATGAAGCAATAAAAATATAATTTTTATTTGAACAGCGTGAAAAGGACTGTACTGGAATTGCAAACAAATCCAGTTGTTCACCAGTTCAACAGCAAAGCACGGTGGAGTGGAACCCTCAGTGAGAACTTCTCACCTTTTTATTTATTATCTAGTTGAAAATATATACTAGGATGCAGACGTTGTTTAGTAGCACCCGACACCCGTCGTCCACAGACCATGGACGGCTTGTATGCTTGTTTGATTGATTTTGATGTGTAATTGAATGTGTGTTGTGAAATGAAATAAAATATTTATATTGAAATAAAAATATTTTATAGTTGAAAATAGAATTTTTAACGTGTATTTAAAATGAAATAAAAATAAACCAATCGGACGATTTGTTTATACACACACATTTGACTGATATTGATTGGGACGATAAATTTTACACATCGCCCAACTGCACAAATAAAATATGTGTTTGATTGTTTGAAATCCCACACGGGTATTGGGATGATATATGACATACACTAGTCCCAATGATTAGTTGTATGTCAATCGATTGATTGACAGGCTATATAAGCGTCGAATATTTATATTTAATGCTTATACAGTGTAGAATGCACTCTGGATGATGGTTGATTATTTATCGTTGCTATTATATACATATGTTGTAGAAAATCCATATAATTAACATTATATGGTAATTGATTGGGCCTCATTCCAGTTTTGGAATAGAATATTTGAAAAAGAAATATTTGAATAGAAATATTTGAAAAAGAGATATTTGAAATAGAATATTTGAAAATAGAAATATATGAAGCCGTGTTGATCAGATTTGCGCCATTTTGACGTGAACGACATTTATATTGATTTTATACATTTTTCAATGAATATTGAAAATGATTTGAAATTCGAATTAAATTGAAAATGATTTGAAATTCGAATTAAATTGAAATGAATGGAAATTCGAATTAAATTGAAATGAATTGAAATTCGAATTAAATTGAAACTGAATTGAAATCATTTTGAATTGAATTTAAAACGAATTGAAATTGAATTGAAATCGATTTGAAATGAATTTAAAACGAATTGAAATTGGAATATTCAATTTTGATTTGAAATTGAATATGAAGTTGAGACCGTTTTGAAAACGAATTTAAAACGATTTATAAAATATGTTTTAAAAGGAAATCAACGAAATATATATTATATATATATTATATATATAATATAATGGCCTGAATTGAACGCGCCGCGCAGCAGTAGTTCGTGAATTTCGACCATTGACTTCATATGGACATTGCGGGAGATCCGACCGTCGGATTCTCCTAAAACCGGAACCGTTGGGTTCGTATCGAAAAGAGCTTTCTAACGAATGTGAGAAATTAGAAATATAACGGATGGATTTGGAATTATGTCCAAATCAAATTTGGAAAAGGTCGCTGTAAGTGCAGTTTGATGGCCGTTGATGGAAATCGACTGTACGGGCCTTGATAAAATTATTAAAAATAGTAATAATTTGTATAGAATCATAAGAAATGATTTTGAAGAATTGGGATGAAAAACTCCATATTTGAAAAGATAAAAATAGATTTTTATCAAAATGAACTAGTTTTGAACTAGAATTATAATTCATTTATTTTAAAATTAAATTGAATTTGAAATGGTTTTGAAAATAACTAGGATTTCCAATATATAGATTGGAAATGGATTTGAATCGAAATTGTCTTCGGAATATTTCGATGGGGGATTTTGTGATTATACAAATATTGTTATGGGAATTTGAAAGATATAATTATATCGTTATTTCCAATATCATATTTGTTGGTCGTAGAATTTGATATTGAATATAAGCCGATATATTTTCTATTCAGAGCCTTGTATTTAATATCAAATGTGATTTGGGTTTGTCGTGAATGGTGTCTTCATTAACACTGTTCTTAAACCCAGTAGAGAAAAAGATTTAATCTTTTTATTTAGATTTAATGAAGTGTACCAATTAAATGATATTTAATTGGAATTGAATTGGAACTGATTTTTGGGTTTATCGTGAACGGTGTTTTAAATGACATTTATTCTTTAACCCGACAATTAATGAAATGTGATTTTGGGTTGTCGTGAACGGTATCTTCAATAATGCTATTCTTAGACCCAATTGAGTTAAGAAAATCAGAAATTAACTAAAGATTAGTCAAGTTGAATGGTTTCTTGGGTATTAATCTGATGTTGGTTTCGGCCTTCGGGGTTATTACCTAGGGAATTGTTCACTTGCTAATTTACTGTTAAGGGCTAATGGAATAGAATGTGATTATGGGTTTATCGTGAATCGTGTTTTAAATGACATTGGTTCTTTAACCCAGTGAAAGATTAAAACTAAGTGGAGTTTTAATGAATCTTTAAATAGATTGAAAAGTGAAATTGATAATTAAAATTATCAAATTCAAGGAATGATCGAGAATGGAGTACCACCAGTTTTACTCCAGACGATAGTTAAATCTTTAATTAGATTTGAACGTGAAATGATAATTAAATTTACCGATAACACCGTGGTGTTAGATATGGAGTATGACCAGTTTTACTTCATGGGATGAATAGATTGGGATTGGGAAATAAAATAAATGATTACTTCGGTGTGGTTCGCTAATCCCGACTAGTTTGAACTGATATTCAAAAGAAGATTAAAGAATAAATTTAAAAGAATTTATCTTTGATAAAATTAATGGGAACCTTTCCCTAAGAATGTGAAAGTAGAAACTAACTGAAGGTTGGTTAAGATGAATGGTTTCCTGGGTATTGATCTGATGTTGGTTTCGGCCTTCGGGGTTAATATTCGGGGAATTGTTCTCTTACTAATTTATGGTTAGTGACTGATGAATTGGAATGAGGCGTATGTTGTGTTTGTGTAACACTTTTATAATATATACGCGAGTTATTCAGAAAGACTGGGTTTATCCCATTCTGAATAAGTGATTCGACGACGAGCCAAAGATGAAGACGGTGGTTGAAGACCGGAAGTCTTCACATCGTTTGGGTGATTACTGATGATCTTGATTGGGCTGTACACCCAAGTGGAGGGAATCAGTTGGTGATCGTCCAGACGTACTTGGAGATCGATGGATATGCGAGGAAAGTGCCTCCAGTTTCGTTCAGACCGAGAACGGACTTGTAAATGAATGTGTGTCTGACATCGGATTTCATTCTGTGTGATCGATATCGGTTGCATAGCGTGAATTGCCTGTGTGGCATGCTGAGATGCAAATGATCAAGGCTTTTGTTGAAAAGCAAAGTCTTGTGGTTGATGATCAAAGCACGACCTTTGTGGCGTAGCTTTGTGTAACGTTAATTCGCGAGCCTCACACCCCGGTATGAACCAAAAACAGGACGAGGACCTCAGGGAGGACATGCGTTTTCTTCTAGCTAGGGTGGTGTCAGTGACCTACCAGCCCTGACATTTATATACTTTTCACCTGTGTGGTTGTTGCTGTTGCGAGGCGCCTCGGATTTATCGGTCGTTCTCGAACCGATGGAGTCATTCGTTGGCTCATTTACGCCCTAAAGGGCGGGGAAACGCAGTGTTCAGGCATTTTAATCCACATCGGTGGACCGGCCTTGTCACTCCAAGGGTCGATGCGCTCTGACCCTGTGGCTCGTGCTAGAGAGTCGAGAAGTCGGTAAGGACTATCTTTTGCCTTGGTTCATGACGGAAATCCAATTTCTGAATAAGTGACTTTGCGGTTTTGATTGTATAACCTATATATGGTGACATAGTGGTATGGGGCATTCATGCCGCCTATGATTGATACTTATGATTTAAAATTGTTTTGACACTATACACTTATAGTAATGATAAAACATGAAATTTCACGTACCAAGCATTCTTGGCTATTATAAGGTAAAAACCCTATCCTCCGGCTTGCGTTGCATTGTGTGATGGGACCTGGGTCTTATAATAGCTTCATTGTTCTTTATTTAGCATTGCGCTGTTGTTTTATGCACTGGTATTCTTGGGAGGAAACCCGTTCCGTGTTATACGGCGTGGTCCCTTGATTTACCTAACTTTAAAATAAAGATTAATAACTGTTTTAGTTCTCAAACCAGTCATATGACTGACCTGGAGTTTATTGTTTTAACCTAAACTCTGGGTGCCCTTATTTCGACACGGGAAGCTAGTAGTTTTGGTTTTTTGCAGATTTATATTCACAGGACCCTGGTTTACAGCTGGAACGATACCCGGAAAGCTTTGTATCGGTATATATCCTTCAGTTGTGTTTTATATTATTTTCCACTGCTATGTAATGTACTGTAATCTCTCATATTTTATAATGTGTATTATTTATTTGTTTATACTCTGTATATTCTTGTAATCTGATGAAATTGTTGTAATATACAATGAAATGTTCTTCCGTTTGTGTTATGATGTGGTTTGTTCTCAATTCAATTTGGCCTTTCCTTACCGGGGAAGTTCGGGTCGTCTCAAGCCGTAACCAAGAGAGAATTGGAATAAGCAATGATAGGGCTAACGAGTCAAATAAATATTGCAAATGATGCAGTGATAAAGAAGATTGAGTCGATGCTCGTCATTCAGGCCACTACCGTAAAATCCGCACTAAGTGCCACTAACCTTCCATTCGCTCAAGCGGATCATGTGAATGAGACAGAATTTTCTGCTGAACGAGAGAATTCTACTCAGAAAACTACATATCATGTTAATCTGGACCATGGAAAAGTTAAAATACCCGTGCGTGATCATTCCAGTGACATAACCCCACAACGGGTAAATGATCCCATTAAAGGGGTGTCTCTCTTAGAAGAAGGCTTAAATACCTCATTTCCAACCCATGATTACGTGCCCAGGCAAAGATCTGGCGGGGAAGAAGGCGCTTGTTCCATGAATAGGAGTGAATAGCGAAAGTATATCAAAGGAATAGCAGGCGAAATTTCGAGAAGAAGCAACAAAAGAAGAACTAACTAGCCTAAAAAGAAGTCACGCTTTTTTAAGAGTTCTAAACTTACCCCCCCCCCCTCAACGACACCATAGGGAATATCTTCATGGCAACTAAGAGCACTGAAAAGTATCTAGTTCCAGAGAAAATGAAAATCAGAGATGTCACCATAAAATCAGGAAGGTTTTGTCAATTCCATAACCAGTCAGGACCTAATACTGATGAGTGTAGGCATTTAAAGTCATTAATTAAGGAGCTGGTCAGGGAGAATCATTTGCAACAATATGTGCAAGACTGTTAATGTTGTCCCAATTCTCTACGAATAAGGGGAAGCGAGTTATGAGGGAATCAGCCAAATCAATCTGAGGCCAACGCCTACTTGAGGATCAGTAACTAGAGCTATAAATGAGCGACCTCCGTTATCTTGTTCCACTTCGTTACTTCATGTTGCTTTATTATCCAAGAACTAGTAGTTATTTTATCCTATTACATTACTTAATATACTTGTAACACCCCACGCCCGCTAGGGTCACTCACAAAGGGAATGCCATAGCATCGGTGGAGTATTTTAGTGAATATAGAACAGAAAAATTACAACAAGACAGATATAAAGAGTATTTAAAATTGAAAACATCATCTCATAACAGCGGAAATAAACATGTCTGGTTACATCATAAAACCATGATAAAAGTCAAGTACAATATCTGTCAAAATAAAGAAGTACATAATCCCACTCTCTCATACAATAGCCATAAGAAAAGAAAAGATAACTGGATAACTGGAGCTTTACATCAACCCAAGCTCCTCAAGACTGGAAACAGAAATCTGATCAAGCTCTACTACCGCTAGGATCCACCGTAGGACCTGAGGGTTGGGAAAAAGATAAAAACAACGGGGTCAGACATAAGTCTGAGTGAGTCCTATAACTTTAACAATACAATCATTAAAGTAACCAGAGAAGACATAAACTTGACCTACGGTAATATCTGGGGATGAATGGCTACACTAAGCAACTTGGTAGACTTAGGATAAACTAAGATAACCGTCAGGACGCATCTACCCACCCAAGGATAATTACTAACTGCACCACACCAGTCCTTCCTACTTAAAGGTTGATCCCTTCCAAAGACTTAGAAAATTTCCCCAGTAGTTTCATGTACCCCTAGCCCACTACATAGGTGCCGTCTGCCCCTATCTCCACTAGGTGTACCCGGTAATACTTACCCAGTAGTTTCTTGTACCCCTACATAGGTGCCGTCTGCCCCTATCTTCATTAGGTGTACCCACTACTCCCCAAGCGATCGGCTCCCTACCGTAGATACCCGTGCTGGTCCCACAGTGGGGTGTATCACTCCCCTAAAGTGGCTACCCAATACTAACGGTGCACGGCTTTATATCTACACGATGCAACAACGGCTTATCTACCAGCCCGGGCCCACACACGCATATGAAACCCGTTGGACTTGCGTTGCCACCGCTAACCCGTTTTGGCCTCTTATAATCAAGCCCAATATGCGTGTCCCGTCACTCGACATGGGTCGAGCCCACAAAGATACGTTTGGGATATTGGTTGAAATGGGCCCCCACAAGCTACCCACTTAAGCTTGTCAAATATCTAGTGTATCCCACTTAACCCTTTAATCATGTTTAATTACATGTTTCCACTTGGTTAAGTATTCTAATCGTATTTTCTATTGCCACCCAAGGCAACCCACTAGATTCCACATGCCACCCAAGGCAATCACCAAATTTCCTCATGCCACCCAAGGCACCCACTTAACCCCTCATGTCCCACTACATGCTATTATGGTTAAGTGTTTCTTAATTAATTAAGACCGTGATCTCCCGTAAAGACCTCCCACATTAGACTGGCTGTTATGACCGCCTGGTTAAGCCGGTAGAATCCGGGCAGTCTTACGTCATAACAGAGTCTAACCTCGTGTCTTTACCTTAATCACGTATTTAATTTATGGCCAAGACCTCTCACATTGGGCTGACATTTGTAGCAACTGGTTAAGCCGGTCGGGTCCGGGCAGTTTTACACTACAAATGAGTCCAACCTCGTGTCTCAGTCGATTAATTACACCTAATTAATCACCCCCATATTAATTATCCCTAATTAATATCAAGTTTTCCATAACATGGGTAGACCTAACTCAATAGGTAAATTCCCATGGGGTAGACCTAACTCAATAGGTAAATTCCCACTTATGGTAATTTATTTTTATGGTATGCTTAATCATACCCAATCATTCATTTATTAACATATTTACCACCCCATCGTTCCCCACGTAAATCGTTCTCATTTCATGACATAACAAAGGGGAAGATCATCACAAATATCATGGGTTTAACATACAACTTTGTCATGGGTTAAGAAGATGTCAACTTGCATATATGAGCATATATTAACCCAACTACATATAACCCAAACTTGCATATTATCATACACATGATTTGCATAACATGTTGCATATGAGCTTGCATATTACCATACACGTATCTTGCATAACATGTTGAATCTTGCATATAGGCATCCTCATAACTTGCATAACATGTTAAACATGCATTTGAGCATACACATAACTTGCATAAGTATTCACATACTTGCATAAGCATTCACATACTTGCATAAGCATTCACATACTTGCATAAACATGAATAACTTGCATATCATGTCATTTAAGCATATACATATCTTGCATAAACATTCATATACTCGCATAAGCATGCATAACTTGCATATCACATAAATCTTGCATTTAAACATATACATGACTTGCATAAGTATCCATATACTTGCATAAGCATGCATAACTTGCATATCACATTAAACTTGCATTTAAACATATGCTTAACTTGCATAACTCACTTTGTTAAACATGCATAATTCCACTCATTAAATATGCATAAATCCACTTGTTAAACATGCATATATCAACTTGTTAAACATGCATAAATCAACTTATTAAGCATGCATAAACCAACTTATCACATATATGCATAAACATAGAACAACATAGAGTAACATATCATTATACATGATTCAAACTCACTAATCCGCATTTAAGACCGTAAGTCTCATTACACCCAATCTACTTACTTTAACAATTGATGTTAAAGTGATAGAAACTCACCAAACTTAAGATTAGCAACCTTATGAAGTAGAATTAGTTGCAACTATGAAGATAATGATGATTAGAGAATGATATAAGAGGGATTAGCTTGCAACTTCCTTCATGAACTAGTGGAGGCCATGCTCAAATTTCAATTTGCCATAGTTTAGTTACAAAACTTAATTATGAATGAATTAGGGTAGGGTTGTGGTCTTATTTATAGGATTAGGTGAGTGTTTTAGGCCCTTAGATTAACCCTAGATTAGATTAGGACCCTTAGATTTAGGAAATCTCTAGAACCAGCCCTCCTAGCCAGCCTGAAACCCAACCTGGTGCAACCAGGTGCACCCAGGTTCACAGAACGGTGCCACCCTGTCGACAGGCAAGTCGACAGGCATGTCGACACCCCTGTCGACAGGCCTGTCGACAGCCCTGTCGACATGGGTTGGGCGGGAAGCTTCCCGCCTGACCCCGCCTGGCCCATTCCTAATCTGAATATTTAAATTTTTAAATCTGTTTTAGTTTTGAATTTTCTGCAAACTTCATCGGGCCATAACTGGGCCATACGGACTCCGATTTTCGAAAACTCGGACTCTATTTCGCGTATTTTTCCGAGACGAACGTAATGACGCAGCCCGTTTCCCCTAATTCCCACATCTGAGTTTATTTATCTTGTAATTAGTGAATTTTAGTATTAACTAAAATTCGGGGTGTTACATTCTCCCCTCCTTAAAGGATTTCGTCCCCGAAATCTCTAAGCTAAGGAGAATGCATATCCTACCATCCAAACAACCATCTACTCAAATCATCAACCACGGGCATCCATTGTCCTTAACACAATTTTTAATGATGTATGAGCATATGCAAAAAGTGTGTGTATATGTTCCTTATCTAATGTATGAACATATGCAAACCATGATAGTGCCATGCATCCATTATGTATGCGAGAAAACCCTATCGACACATACAATATCTACATGAGTGCACAATCATTCACCAAAATGCATCATCCATGTGATAACACAACCATTATACATCCATAAATATTTTCCTACACACAATTTTATGCAATATGCAATATGAAGTGACTGAGCCGATCTAGTGCCTAGAGTGTGTGTATATGCATCCACGAGCAACCACTAGCAAACACTTGCATCCACTTGCATCCATCAACCATAACATGTCTCAAACACATGTTTCAACCATAGGTTTACCCTATCTAAAGGTCAACGGTACTAACGAGAGGACATACCAAAGATAAGATAAGTATTAGTCAAGCGATAAAGGAGAAAGTAAGGACATACCCTCAAAAAGAAATGGGTACAATGAACGCATCTTCGCTTCCGTCTCCCAAGTCGCGTTGCTCTCATCTTCTCCCCATTGCACTTTGACTAGCTGAACCTCTCTGTTTCTCAACTTCCTAGTCTCTGACCCAAGGATGCGAGTAGGAGCTCGTCGAATAGTCGCATCACGCTCTACCTCCATATCTCTAAGCAAGCTCGGCTCTACCACCTCTGCGGTCTCATGTAAGCACTTCCTCAAATGGGACACATGGAATACATCATGGACACCACTAAGTCTGTCAGGCAACTCCACTCTATATGCCATCCGTCCAATCCTTTCCTTAATAGGAAACGGCCCAACAAACCTTGGTGCTAACTTCCCGACGGATCCGAAGCGAACAACATTTCTCAACGGAGATACCTTAACAAAAACCATATCCCCAACCTCAAATTCAAGATCCGTCCTTCTCTTGTCCGCATAAGATTTTTGCCTATCCTGCGCTGCTTTCATCCTTCTTCGAATCAAGTCAATCTTCTCTGAAGTCTCCCTAACCATATCTGGCCCAAGCAAGATCTTATCCGTAGATTCCCACCAACATGTAGGTGATCGACAAGGCCTTCCATAGAGAGCTTCGAAAGGAGCCATACCAATACTGGACTGAAAGCTGTTATTATATGCGAACTCCACCAATGGAAGATGCTCTTCCCATGTACCTCCAAAATCTAAGATACAAAGCCTCAAAAGGTCTTCAAGAACACGATTCACCCTCTCAGTCTGGCCGTCTGTCTGAGGATGATATGCGGTGCTCAGACACAATTGAGTCCCCACTGCTTCTTGCAAACTTCTCCAGAACTCGCTAGTGAAGATAGGATCTCGATCACTCACTATGCTAGAGGGTACCCCATGCAATCGAACTATCTCTCGAAGATATACTGAAGCTAGCCATGGAGCAGTCCTCTTACTCTTCACAGGTATGAAATGGGCGCTCTTAGTAAGTCTATCTACCACCACCCAAATTCCTGTATTACCCTTTCTCGATCTGGGTAACCCGTCAATAAAATCCATCGAGACGCTATCCCACTTCCATTGCGGAACCTCCAATGGGTGAAGCAACCCACCTGGTTTCCTTTGCTCCGCCTTCACTTGCTGGCACACCAAACATCGAGCGACATACTCGGCCACATCTTTCTTCATACCGGCCCAGAAGAAAACCCTCTTCATGTCTTGGTACATCTTATCCCCACCGGGATGAATGGTCATCCTAGAACGGTGTGCATCATCAAGAATAACCTTCCTCAACCCTTCATCTCGCGGTACACAAAGTCTACCGTCTCTACGCAAGCACCCCTTATCGTCTAGGGTGTACCTACTCAAATGGCTGGACGACTCCCCCCTTATGAGCTTTTCTAGCAACTCAACCAACTGTGGGTCGTCCCTCTGGGCTTCTCCAATCCGCCCCAGAAGAGTAGGTCTAACTTCCAAAGAAGCTAGCAAACCGGGTACATAGTCAATGGAAGGTCTGAAATCAAACATCGAGATAAACTCCAAGTTTCGTCGTTCCACGAACAATGGACTCAAGGACAACCTCTTCCTACTCAAGGCGTCCGCCACCACGTTACCCTTGCCAGGGGTATACGTTATCTCGAAATCATAGGATGCTAAAAACTCCATCCACCTTTGCTGTCTTAAGTTTAGATCTTTCTGAGAGAACAAGTACTTCAAAGATTTATGGTCAGTGAACAACTCGAATCTCTCACCAAGAAGATAATGGCGCCAAATCTTAAGCGCAAAAACAATAGCGGCCAGCTCTAGATCATGGGTAGGGTAATTTTTCTCATGTGCCCTCAACTGCCTTCCACCATAGGCTATTACCCTCCCCTCTTGCATTAAGACTGCGCCAAGTCCTGTCCCACAGGCATCAGTATAGACAACAAATGGCTTGCTCCCATCTGGCAACACTAAAACTGGAGCGGTGGTTAAAGCTCTCTTTAACCGTCGGAACGCATCATCACAATCTACGTCCCACGTGAAAACAAGATTCTTCTTTGTTAAGCGGGTTAATGGGGCTGATATCTTCGCGAAGTCTTTAATAAACTTCCTATAATAACCCGCCAACCCCAAGAAACTTCTTACTTCGGTAGCATTCTTCGGAACCTTCCAATCCTGAATTGATACTACCTTCGCGGGATCCACAGCTATCCCTTCCTTGGAGACCACGTGCCCCAAGAATCGTACTTCCTTCCTCCAGAAGTGACATTTAGAGAATTTAGCCTTAAGGCTATGCGCTCGAAGAGTCTTCAACACTTCCCCAAGATGTAGGGCATGCTCTTCTTCACTCTTAGAAAATACTAAGATATCATCCACAAAGACCACCACGAATTTATTAAGGAACTCCCTGAACACCCTACTCATCAAATCAACAAAGTATGCAGGGGCGTTCGTCAACCCAAATGGCATCACCAGCCACTCATAGAAACCATCCGGAGTCCTAAAGGCAGTCTTGTCTATGCTATCCTCAGCCACCCTCAACTGATGAAACCCCGTGGCCAAGTCCAACTGAGAAAATACTGAAGCGCCAACCAACTGATCGAAAAGATCATCTATCCTCGGCAATGGGTGTCTATTCTTCTTTGTGAGCTTGTTGAGTTCTCTATAGTCTACACAAAGTCTGAGGGACCCATCCGCCTTCGTAGCAAATACTACTGGAGCACCCCACTCCGATATGCTCCGTCTTATGAACCCCTTCTCAAGCAACTCCCCTATTTGCTTATGGAGTTCCCTCCTCTCACGAGGAGCCATGTGGCGCACTGGTAAAGATACCGGTTTAGCATTATCCACCAAATATATTCGGAAGTCAATCTCCCGCTTCGGAGGTAAGCCCTTCACCTCCTCAAACACATCCGGATATTCCCGGACCACTCTAACAGATTGCAAACTCTCGACCAAAGCGTCAAGCGATTCAAGATAACTTAGCATAACAGAGTCCATGGGATTACAAGAAATCTCGAGAGTGTTACCCAAGCGGGTCATGAGCCTAACTACTCTCCTTTCGCAATCAAGAACGGCACCATTACTGGATAACCAGTCCATGCCCAAAATCAACCCATAGCCCGTGAAGCCCAACACAAAAGCATCACATCTAAACTCAATGCTAAGTATAGAAATCTTCAAACCCAAACATATCATGGACAAATAAGTGGAGCCCCCAATTGGGTTTGAAACAACCAAGGGATCATCTACCAGACTGGTGTCTAAGTGCAGTAACTCAACTAATGATGATGAGATAAACGAATGCGATGCGCCTGAATCAAACAATGTACGGACAGGATGATCAAATAGAAAAACCAGACTTTCAACGGAAATAGTTCTACCTCTCTCCTGAATCGGTGGAGCCGCGAGAGCCTGTACTTGCCCCCTAGCCTGACTCGGTGCCATAAGAGCTTGCACCTGTCCTCCTGAGGTAGATCCCGTCCTTTGCCCCTTCTTAGGGCAATCCTTCACTAAGTGCCCTGCTTCGCCACAGTGGAAGCAGCCGGTCTTCTTCTTCTTGCGACAATCCTTGCTTAGGTGGCCAGGTGTCCCACAATTGAAACACTTCTTCTTCTTGCCCTTGCCACCGTTGCCTTTCCCACCTTTACTTTGCTGTTGTTGAGGTCTCTTTTGATCTCCCTTCTTCTCGGGTGCCTTATTAGCATTAGGACCCTTCTCTTCCTCATACATGAGTGCCATGTCAACTAGCTTCTCAAAGGTGGCCCCCATAGGGATATGAGTCATAGCCAACCCATGCATAGGTTCATTCAAGCCTTTCACGAACCTCAAAGCCTTCTTCTCCGGTGTATTCACCATGTCTAGGCCAAACCTTGCCAATTGATTAAACTTATTAACATATTCCTTCACCGAAAGATTTCCTTGCTTTAAAGTCAAGAATCTCTCCATATACAAGTTTTCCTCCGCCCTTAAGAGAAACTTTGCCACAAATCTTTGCCTAAAATCCGCCCAAGAGTCAACGGGGCGTTCTCCATTAGTGACCTCCCACCAGAATGAGGCCTCTCCCTTCATTAACCAAGCAGCCAACTTGACTTTCTTCCCTTCTTCCATCTCAAAGATATCTATCAACTCTTCCACCTCCTTAAGCCAATCTCTAGCCTCCACAAAAGTTTCAGATCCTTGAAAAGGTTTTCCTCCCATAGCTTTGAATTCCTTACAAGTCTTAGCAAAAGTATCCGTACGAGGAGGAGGGGGAGGAGGAAGATCGGGCGCTACGGTTGGTGGAGGAATATTTGCTGGACCCGCAGTGGTGGCCCTAGCCTCCATCAATCTCCTATACCATACTGGTACCGTCACACCCTCCGGAAGATTAGGATTCTCGGCCATGCTGAAACGGAAAAGGAAAGATTCAAAACGGAGAATTCGAAGGATATAGATATGGCTATTGGGGATTATGCTTTTCTTTCAAAAACTTTCTCTTTAAAGACATGTTTTTGAAAATATTTCTTCCAAAAATGTTTTAGAAAAATAGTTTTCTAAAAATTTTATCTGTTCCGGTAACCTTTGCTCTGATACCACGTGTAACACCCCACGCCCGCTAGGGTCACTCACAAAGGGAATGCCATAGCATCGGTGGAGTATTTTAGTGAATATAGAACAGAAAAATTACAACAAGACAGATATAAAGAGTATTTAAAATTGAAAACATCATCTCATAACAGCGGAAATAAACATGTCTGGTTACATCATAAAACCATGATAAAAGTCAAGTACAATATCTGTCAAAATAAAGAAGTACATAATCCCACTCTCTCATACAATAGCCATAAGAAAAGAAAAGATAACTGGATAACTGGAGCTTTACATCAACCCAAGCTCCTCAAGACTGGAAACAGAAATCTGATCAAGCTCTACTACCGCTAGGATCCACCGTAGGACCTGAGGGTTGGGAAAAAGATAAAAACAACGGGGTCAGACATAAGTCTGAGTGAGTCCTATAACTTTAACAATACAATCATTAAAGTAACCAGAGAAGACATAAACTTGACCTACGGTAATATCTGGGGATGAATGGCTACACTAAGCAGCATGGTAGACTTAGGATAAACTAAGATAACCGTCAGGACGCATCTACCCACCCAAGGATAATTACTAACTGCACCACACCAGTCCTTCCTACTTAAAGGTTGATCCCTTCCAAAGACTTAGAAAATTTCCCCAGTAGTTTCATGTACCCCTAGCCCACTACATAGGTGCCGTCTGCCCCTATCTCCACTAGGTGTACCCGGTAATACTTACCCAGTAGTTTCTTGTACCCCTACATAGGTGCCGTCTGCCCCTATCTTCATTAGGTGTACCCACTACTCCCCAAGCGATCGGCTCCCTACCGTAGATACCCGTGCTGGTCCCACAGTGGGGTGTATCACTCCCCTAAAGTGGCTACCCAATACTAACGGTGCACGGCTTTATATCTACACGATGCAACAACGGCTTATCTACCAGCCCGGGCCCACACACGCATATGAAACCCGTTGGACTTGCGTTGCCACCGCTAACCCGTTTTGGCCTCTTATAATCAAGCCCAATATGCGTGTCCCGTCACTCGACATGGGTCGAGCCCACAAAGATACGTTTGGGATATTGGTTGAAATGGGCCCCCACAAGCTACCCACTTAAGCTTGTCAAATATCTAGTGTATCCCACTTAACCCTTTAATCATGTTTAATTACATGTTTCCACTTGGTTAAGTATTCTAATCGTATTTTCTATTGCCACCCAAGGCAACCCACTAGATTCCACATGCCACCCAAGGCAATCACCAAATTTCCTCATGCCACCCAAGGCACCCACTTAACCCCTCATGTCCCACTACATGCTATTATGGTTAAGTGTTTCTTAATTAATTAAGACCGTGATCTCCCGTAAAGACCTCCCACATTAGACTGGCTGTTATGACCGCCTGGTTAAGCCGGTAGAATCCGGGCAGTCTTACGTCATAACAGAGTCTAACCTCGTGTCTTTACCTTAATCACGTATTTAATTTATGGCCAAGACCTCTCACATTGGGTTGACATTTGTAGCAACTGGTTAAGCCGGTCGGGTCCGGGCAGTTTTACACTACAAATGAGTCCAACCTCGTGTCTCAGTCGATTAATTACACCTAATTAATCACCCCCATATTAATTATCCCTAATTAATATCAAGTTTTCCATAACATGGGTAGACCTAACTCAATAGGTAAATTCCCATGGGGTAGACCTAACTCAATAGGTAAATTCCCACTTATGGTAATTTATTTTTATGGTATGCTTAATCATACCCAATCATTCATTTATTAACATATTTACCACCCCATCGTTCCCCACGTAAATCGTTCTCATTTCATGACATAACAAAGGGGAAGATCATCACAAATATCATGGGTTTAACATACAACTTTGTCATGGGTTAAGAAGATGTCAACTTGCATATATGAGCATATATTAACCCAACTACATATAACCCAAACTTGCATATTATCATACACATGATTTGCATAACATGTTGCATATGAGCTTGCATATTACCATACACGTATCTTGCATAACATGTTGAATCTTGCATATAGGCATCCTCATAACTTGCATAACATGTTAAACATGCATTTGAGCATACACATAACTTGCATAAGTATTCACATACTTGCATAAGCATTCACATACTTGCATAAGCATTCACATACTTGCATAAACATGAATAACTTGCATATCATGTCATTTAAGCATATACATATCTTGCATAAACATTCATATACTCGCATAAGCATGCATAACTTGCATATCACATAAATCTTGCATTTAAACATATACATGACTTGCATAAGTATCCATATACTTGCATAAGCATGCATAACTTGCATATCACATTAAACTTGCATTTAAACATATGCTTAACTTGCATAACTCACTTTGTTAAACATGCATAATTCCACTCATTAAATATGCATAAATCCACTTGTTAAACATGCATATATCAACTTGTTAAACATGCATAAATCAACTTATTAAGCATGCATAAACCAACTTATCACATATATGCATAAACATAGAACAACATAGAGTAACATATCATTATACATGATTCAAACTCACTAATCCGCATTTAAGACCGTAAGTCTCATTACACCCAATCTACTTACTTTAACAATTGATGTTAAAGTGATAGAAACTCACCAAACTTAAGATTAGCAACCTTATGAAGTAGAATTAGTTGCAACTATGAAGATAATGATGATTAGAGAATGATATGAGAGGGATTAGCTTGCAACTTCCTTCATGAACTAGTGGAGGCCATGCTCAAATTTCAATTTGCCATAGTTTAGTTACAAAACTTAATTATGAATGAATTAGGGTAGGGTTGTGGTCTTATTTATAGGATTAGGTGAGTGTTTTAGGCCCTTAGATTAACCCTAGATTAGATTAGGACCCTTAGATTTAGGAAATCTCTAGAACCAGCCCTCCTAGCCAGCCTGAAACCCAACCTGGTGCAACCAGGTGCACCCAGGTTCACAGAACGGTGCCACCCTGTCGACAGGCAAGTCGACAGGCATGTCGACACCCCTGTCGACAGGCCTGTCGACAGCCCTGTCGACATGGGTTGGGCGGGAAGCTTCCCGCCTGACCCCGCCTGGCCCATTCCTAATCTGAATATTTAAATTTTTAAATCTGTTTTAGTTTTGAATTTTCTGCATACTTCATCGGGCCATAACTGGGCCATACGGACTCCGATTTTCGAAAACTCGGACTCTATTTCGCGTATTTTTCCGAGACGAACGTAATGACGCAGCCCGTTTCCCCTAATTCCCACATCTGAGTTTATTTATCTTGTAATTAGTGAATTTTAGTATTAACTAAAATTCGGGGTGTTACAATACTCTTGTAAGCAACAGACAACGATTCACCTGCTTTATATTAAATGAATGTTTTACAAGTTAAAGGTTAGGTGCTTACCTAAGATGATGTACTTATGAGTTCATACTAAAAGCCAATTTCTTATATTTAGGCGTAATAAAGAGGCAATCGCTCATCTATAGTTAAACCATAATGGAAAACTTCCAAAAGAGTGTTTCAAGGAAGAGTAATTTGAAAGCAAGGTATATCATGCAAAGTAAAGCAAAATAAGTAAGCACATCGCCTCAAGAAAAGGCTGTACATTGATGCTACAAAAGGCACTAAACTCTCGATAAGCGTCCACTGAAGGAGCTTACATCAGGCTTTGAGAAAGGTACAAGGGTAATATTAAAATTGTCCCACGGATAAAACACCTAGGCTGGAAACACCAGTTCTAGTGCTGGAAAGATCGGCAAAACATGCTGGAAGGACCGGCACAAATCAGTAATCCTAGCCGAAAAGGGGTAATAGAAATCCCAACCGAAAGGGGGTATCCAACGAGGTCTTTTCAGTTCTAGAAAAATCAGGAAAAATAAGACCAAACTTGGATCGAAAATTGAAACCCAAGACCTCCCCTGGGGGCACCCCAAAAAAAAACATAATGCCCCCGCACGTGTCTAAAAAAAACTAGTCCCTGAAAGAAAAACTTGTACAACTAAGTTAGAAGGAGATGTGGTTGAACATCAATTCAAAAGTCATGAACTGATCAATTGGAACCGTGACTAAAATTAAGAAAATCTATAAAATTATAAAGAGCTTTGGTATGGGGACATCACCATTGTGTAAAAATCAACAATGCCCACTCAAAACATACCACAAACTCGTTATAACTTTACCCCGGAAAATAAACGAACGATAAGTTCGCGCGGCTGACAAAAATAATTCCCCATGGAGTATTGTCACTCATAAAAGCAAAATGGTAAAACTATTATAATACCAAGCGATACAAACGTGAGTGTGCGAACATAAAATATTAAGCGAGGGCCGACACTCGCATATACAACAAGTCTAAATGCGTAACAAATCAGAGTACAAAAGTCATAAATGTTGTTGCTTAATAGAGAAGCAAAGGATGGACCGACTGCTTGACATTCATCTCTTACTAATCTGTTTACACAAATAACTATCGGGAAAGGACAGGTTAATGATTTTGGACTACTTGCAAATTGGTTTCCTTTTGCGTACCAAAGTAGACACGACCTTGGTATTCCAAATCCCGTCCTTTTCTTCCGGGTCTGACATATCAATTAATAATGGTGAAGGTGTGATGCGAGGGTTAGTGCTGGTAGATATTAAGAAAGAATCAACGGCGACAGTTTGAACAGTAGTACCACAAGCAGGCACGGGAGGTGGCGAGTGCGAACCTGGTGCATGTGTATAACAAGCACGAACTCAGCGAACCCCAGTGAAGAAGTAAGGAAATACAAATCTGGGGTAGACTGATAGATATCAATTTTACCTGGGGTTACTGGGTATGCAAGATCGACCTCGTGATCGTTCACATTTGAAGTCACGGCTCGTGCATGGTTTAACAACATTTTCTTGAACTGAATGCTCGGTAACGGGGTGAATTCCTGCAACATCTAGGGCAGAGTGATCTACAGAAGGAATATGAGAACTTGAAACTTCAATCCCAATGGAACTGGATGGGTCACAAGTAATGATAACACCTGGATCTTTTCCCCTAGAAGATTGAGCTCGCACGTTCGCCAATATCTTCCTGCCCTCAGCCAAAGCCCTACGATCTTCACCTTCCAAGAGCTGCTCTTGAAGGTATTCACCATCAGCATTATCGGAATATAGAAGCACCTATTCGCAGACCAGGGCCAAAGTCTGCGGAAATTCCTTGTGCAAATAACTTAGACTTCCACGACTCATGACACTGCAAATATAAAATTGGAACAAAGTATTGTCAGTCCTGATTCTGTCTTCATCAAGTTCTTTACGCAGCTTGATTTTCTTTCTTCAAGAATTCTAAGGGTCTCATTTTGGGAGGTAATCCTGCCCTCGAGAACCATTTTTTCCTGTTTAGAAGTAGTCAGAGCCCGTCCTTCTAAGGCTAGGTGGCACTCGGCAAGTTCTTGAGCAGACTGGCCTTCTCGAAATCGCCTTCACACAACCTCCAGCTCTTTCCTAAGCTCATCATTTTTGGCCTCTAGGTTGCTCACTTTGATGTTCCCACTCTTTAAAGAGGCAATTTAAGATCTCGAGATTTGACCAAGCGAACAGTCCAGCGTTATCATTTTCTAAGATATCAATATGGTCAAGGTGCTGAGCATTTAATCTTTGAAATTCATAACCAAATTTAGCCCAGTGTTCTAGCCGTTTGTCAACATTACTCATGGCCAAATTTAACTATGTTTCGACCTGATCCTTAGCGGTGTTAAACTGAGCAATCATACAACTCTTTATGGTGTCTAGACTATTAACAGCATCCCGCCTGTCATCTGGATGTAAATCTAAGTCAAAATACGTTCAGGGCAGATCCCAGCCACCGAAGCGATCCTTAAGCATCAAATTTCCAGGTGGAACCTTATAAGAGGGGCGGTCGCGTATCATCTGAATTTGAGCAGAAGTTGGAATAATGGATCATTCAGGGGATTCAAGTGATGAGGAACACTTCTGAATCTCATTCTTGCCTCGGTCCATCCTACTCTTTTTCCTTTCATCCCTTTTTATGAGGTGTCCGCTCCTATTGTCTTTGATCAGTGTCTTTGCACAATCAGGTCCTCCCCTCCTTAATGAATCGGTCACTGGGAGGTCAGGGATATGTTGGGTCTGAGAATTTGAAGACGATTGGGGGCGTTTCAAATGGCGAGAAAGGCGAGATTGTAAAAGATTTTGTGGATCAGTAAAATCAGCTTGATATGCGAAACTGTCCGATAGCGAATGTCCCATGTTTATACCTAAGGATAAAAACAAGATTTTAGCAAGTAGTTGAAAATTGTGAGGGTTATGAGAAAGCATGTCGTGCGAGTGATAATAAAAACCAATTTCAAGGGGAGTTGTTAAGTCAGAAGCTTTCCCAGGACGCTGACTAGACTCTCGAGTTCTTTCCATATCAGATGTCACCAGACCAGAAATCATAATGTCACCCTAATCAAAGTAGTTGATAGTATCTAAATCCCTCGAGCCTCCGGAAGTTCTCACGAGAGCCCCTTCCTGAGTAACAAAGGGAGCGGAGTTTTCAACGATCTTTTCAGAAATAATAGCAACCTTCGAGCCGTATATGTTCTCGTCTGCCCCCTTATCACTCCCTTCGGTGATCAAAGGTAAATATTGGCTACTATCATCACGGGTTAAGTGTTTCTTTTTAGTAGGGGGTTTTCCAATGGAACGTTGAGGATGGGCCAGAGTTTTATTAAGAGATCGTGTAGAATGAATCAGCCGGTATTTGTGAAGGTTTTCCTCTAAAAGCAATGCCTGCCTACTTCTTCCAGTTTTATCAACAGCAACTAAAGAATTAAAGAGAGCTTATTCTAGAGAGAGGCCCACAACAGAAGGGATCACTGCAAATCAAAAAGAAAGTCGAATGAGAAAGAAAGAGAAGTAAAAATTCCAGGGCCAAGGTGTAATTACCTCCCTCTATCCATCGCCTGTAGAACCTACCAGGGCACCAGACGTAGAAATATTGATCCGGAAACCCCTTGGCACCATCCGTCAAGCCAGTAATAATTCTTCCATGCTTGGCTTCCATAAAAATGAAAGAAGGACCATCCATTTACCTTCTTTTAAAAGTATATAAAGAACAAATATTTGCAAAAGTAGGTTCTTGCTGCCGGACTTTCATGAAAAGTATGTACAGCCCGAGCAAAATTTGGTACCCACTAGGATGCAAATAGTATGGGGAAATGGCCAGTTGCCGCAAAACAGACTCTAAGTAAGGGTTAAAAGGAGGAATTGCTCCACTAGACAACATGTAATAATTAACTGTCATGTACCCAGGAGGCGGACGATCGACCGAATCTTCTTTCCTTGGAAATTTGGCTTCGTCTTTTGAAAACCCAAAGCGAGCACACACTTGTAAGTATAGATCAAAAGAGAGTGTCGATTTACAGTAACAAGAAGGCACCCCTTCAAGAAAGCAAGTTTGAGGATAAATCTGGCTAGCGTTCAATTCAGAACTAGCGGTAGGGGCTACTTCAATTGCCTAACTAGAGCCCTTTTGTTCTGCAGACATGACGGTTTTGCTGGGGTTTTGACTGAATTGATGTTTAGTCTGCATTTCAACGCAGATAAGTATGCTTAGAAAATAAGTTGCAACTTCAGTTGCTGATAATTAAAAAGAAGCAGCTCCGAGCAGATTTGCCTTTCGAGTACAAATCATCAATCACACCCAGCACTAGGATTTACTTGTAACATAATCATATGAAGGAAGAATCACAAATTCAAAAGTACGAGAAACACAGGCTTTGGTCTGATCGATTATAGAGAATTACTGATCGCACATGCTAAAAGAATACTAGCAGCAGCAAAAGAAAAAAGAGCAGAAATATTTCTATGGCATAAGTATTCCATCAAAAATCTAGTAAAGGCATAGTGCATTGGAAATGTCGTTTCAGAGGCGTTTTAGTAAGCAATTTGCAGGCATACTATTGAAACTAAAAAATCAAATGGTTTTTTGTATAAATCAGAACTGCTAAATGATTTCACATGAGATCCAAGTACATACTAAGTCAAATCGACACTTTCCAAACATCACAGTTGTACATGTTCAAGCGATTTGGTCTTTCTTTTACCAAATGGGAACCTTTTTACGAAACCAAGTAAATTAACTCAAACTCAGGATTTAGAAGGAGAAAATTCACTTACAAACAAATAAACAGATTCAGTTTGAAAGGAGTGTTGTAGCTGGAGATGAAGTCGAAAAACTCCAACTAAAAGGATTAGGCGAAACGATCAACCAAGAAAAGAAAATCAGAGTTTCGAGAGGCAACGACGGAGTCTTCTACAGCGGAATCGCCATTAAAATAGGTTTATCAGAAGGCTATAAAAAGCAGCAAAACAAAGAGACGATATTTAAAGAGGACTAGAAGGCTCTTTTTTTTTAAATTAAAGTGATAGGACAGCTCAGTCGAAACCCGGTGACCCAGTTTAACATACTCGAAAAACAGCATGTTAGGTGTCCGTAGGTGGACGACCGTAAGAGTGTCTAAGCTCTGAAAACGTAGGTTATTGATAAGAGTGCCTGTTTTATAGAAAATTGGATTAAATCCACCTAATGGTTTTGTATCTCACTATTTCGAAGCTTATAGTTTTTTAAAAAAAACAACAAACTTTGAGGGGCAAATGTTTATCCATTAAAAGACCGAGCCTAAGTTAGAGCTACAAAATAAGCACTTGCAACATTTTATGAGCCCATGTCTTCAACCAGAACCAGATGTAAGTCGTAACTCGGGCGCGGAAGCATAGGTCGGTCGTTTGTATCAAAACGAGGCCACTCGAATACAAAAACAAGACAAGTCGTCCATGTAACATAAGCGGGGGCGACCATATAGCACAGCCATACAGAAAAATGGCACGGTACAAAGACAGTGAAGGTCGAACGTCCTTGATCCAAGGAGATCAGTCATGCAAAATACAAAGAAAATTTGATTCCAGTCCCACGCTTCGCTCTTATAAAATCGCTCGACCATAAGTATGATCTTAGTCGCCCGCTCATTTCACAATCAAAAGAATCAGATAACTATTCGCCAATTGCTAGATGTAGCCATGTCTGAAGGGCATTGACTAAAGTCGCTCACTCGACTACTCAAAACGACCACTCCTATAAAGTTGCTCGCACATGACAGCTAGATACATCTATAGATAGCTGGCAACAACCAGGCAGTGGCATTTTTGGTAATTATCGACTGAAACAATCCGTCGCTTGCATATACAAACTGCAACTCACTTCTCCGAGGAGGCTTACCTATAAATAGGCTATGGCTGCCAACATAAAGGGAGGGAATCTTATGAACTGCAAAATGCTGCTAAATTCTATCTTCTATCATTCCTTAAACATTTGAACCATCTTCTCCATTCAAAGGTTCATCACCGATTTGGCCATGGCATCCAGTACAACCTTGTAATCGGAAAATCAAAGACATCCTCCTTCTCAATCATCCATCCATCATTCTCCTCCTCAAACTCTACCATTTTCTCATGAAGTCCCAAGATTGATGTGTATAAATGAGAGTATGTTGAGTGAATATAAAGATGTATGAGAAAAGAGAGTTGGTGTATTTTGTAATCTCCATTTTAAGAATGCAAGTAATTGTCATAGTGGATGTAGGTCTGGCACAAGGCTAAACCACTCTAAATCTTGTCTCTATTTTTCCTTATTCGCATTCTTACTTTCAGTTGTTATTAAGTACGGCTCCATTTATTTTCCTACCGTATCGGTGAAGTAAAACTCTAGTACCATTGGTGTTTAAGCCATTTTTTGGTGAAAACACCACCCGTACGGCTGGCCAGGCAACGTTGCCTGACGCAAGGGGAAGGGGGGCTCGGCGCGCTGAAAGTTCGAAGCCAGGACATGTTATGACCAATGTCAAAGTTGCAGCCATGTTACGACAGATAATTAATGATGGTAGAAGCTACAAGAATGAAGACTGGGGGATTGATCGTATCCACACTCCATTTATAAATGACATCCTACAAGTGGATTTCCTGAGAAGATTCAACGTGCTGCAAGTAAACCACTATTCCGGCATGAAAAATCCCAAATAGCATCTGATGAGATATTGCTGACACATGGAAACATCGGCTGCCCCAGACGTGGTTAAGTGCATGGCCATCCCAATATACCTTAACAATGTGGCACACATGTGGTTCATGCTACTTCCTCCGAGTTTAATCCTGAACTTCGAAGAATTGAGTGAGAAGTTCTTAAACCAATTTTGTCTCCATGCCACAAATTCCAAACATGTCATGGCTCTCTATGCAATAAAGCATTACCAAGGAGAATCTCTAAGGGATTACCTTAACTGATTCAATACAACAATAGCTAAAGTGAGTAATCCCAATCCTAAAATAGTTTTGATGGCAATTGTCAATGGAGTCGACAAGAAAACAGAATTTGGAAAGTATTTGATTGGAAAACCTCCCACAACTCTTGAATTGTTTAATGAAAAAGCAATTATGTGCTTGCGACAAGAAGACGCACAAAAGAATTAGAAAGGAGGGCTGAGTGATGTGTTTAACAACGGTATTCAAAGCAGCATGGTGGTGATGTAGTATAGAGACAACCCCAGAAAGATTGAGGTAAATGTTGGTAATCGTGGCAAACAAAATAATAATCAAAGGAAGAACAACAATGGAAGCCGTGGTTGGAAAAGGGAAGCTAGAAAGTGACTCCGGTTATGGATATTTGATAGTTATACAACATTAAATGACATGTTGGAGAATATCTATCTTGATACTTGTAGCATGATGCAGTATAAGAAAACCCCTCTACGGGAATCCATGGAAAAAGAGCATGAAAGTGGGAAGTATTGTTTGATTCACGAGATTGATGGATACATGACTAACGAGTGTCATCATCTCAAGGACATCATCGAGAAGCTGATCAAAGATAGATCGTTCTATGAATAAAAGGTTGTCCCGCGGGATAGTGGACATGGGGCTTCAGCCCCCAAACAAGTTCAGGTGGCTCCCAAAGCCACTACCTATTAGAAGAATAATGGAATTTTTGTCAACAACATTGTCAAAGAACCACATATGCTAGGTCACAGTGCTAGTACTATGGAACTATACGTCAATGTTGCAAAACATTTGGATATTAGGGAGTGTAGCACCCTCGAAGAAGCTAGTTCTGCGAATCAAAGGAAGACAATGGAAGACGATATTGTCTTTTATGATAGAGAATCAGAGGAGGTGGAAACCCAGAGCATTGATCCCTTGGTGATTATGGCCATCATCGGCCTAGCCACAGTATGGAAGGTCCTTGTAGATTGCGGGAATTCCGTAAACATTCTTTTTAAACGAGCCTATGACCATATGAGGCTAGAAAAGAGAGACTTAAAGCCATGCAAAGGCATGATATGCGGTTTCAATGGCTCGACTAATGAACCTGCAGGAATGATTGAGTTGCCAGTGGAGTTGGATGAGGGGGACCGTAGGAGAGTGTGGATCCTCCTATTCCTTGTGACAGACATAAACTCTCCATACAACACCTTCTTGGGTCAACCAGATCTAGCAGAATTATAGGTATGCATATCTCCTTGGTGCCAACTATTGAAGTTTCTGACTGAAGCTCGAGTTGGAGTGGTATGGGGAGATCATGTAGCAAGACGAGCATGCTACTTTGAGGAATGGAAGGAAGTCCGCTACAAGGAAAACAAGCAGTCCAAAGACAATCCTCCTCCTACAAAGGAGGCGATAGTATAGAAAATAAATAAAACATTCTATCCAGGACAATCCATTTGCCATTTGGAGGATATTGATCCAAGGGAGGACGAAGGGTCGGGACGCATAAAGGCGATTTATAATGAAATTACAATGGAGATTCTGATCGTTATCGACGAACTGACCATGATCTTGAAGATCGAATCCCACCTAGACCCCCTCCGAACGTGGGATCTGACTGAATTCCTCCGCGCAAACATTGATGTGTTTATGTGGACTCATGCTGACATGTGTGGTATATCACCATCCATCGTGACTTGTTCGCTGAACATTAATCCAAATTATGTCCTGGTAAAGCAGAAAAAACGTATGCTTGACCCGAAGAGAACTACAGCTTTGAAGGAAGAGGTCGAAAATCGAAGAATAATGGGTTCATCGGAGGTTCGACATACCCCATATGGATTTCCAACCCAATGCTTGTGAAGAAGCCAAATGGGAAGTGGAGAACGTGCATCGACTTTTCGGACTTGAATAATAGCTTCCCTAAAGACAACTTTCCATGTCCTAGGATTGATTAGCTTGTCAACTCTACAGCTAGAAATGAGCTCCTCTTGTTCAAGAATGCCGATCCAGGATATAACCAGATTGCGGTGCATGTCCCAGACTAGGTGCATACTTGTGATATAACGGATCTCGGGCTATATTTCTGTGTTGTTATACTTTTTGGACTGAAGAATGCGGGAGCAACATATCAACGCTTGGTCAATCGCATGTTCCATGATCAAAATCAAAAAGATAATGGTGGTATATTTAGATGACATGCTAGTGGAGTGAAAGCAATTAACCAATCATGTCTGGGTCTTAAAAGAGATGTTTAGTGTTCTCTGCAGATATGAAATGAAGCTCAACATTTTGAAATCATCCTTTGCCACTACATCAGGAAAATTCTTAGGCTTCATCTTCAGCTCTTAAGCAATTGAAATTAACCTCGAACAAATTGAAGCAATTAAGGGTATTAAGGAACCTCAGAAGATCAGAGACATGCAAAGCTTGGCAGAAAAGGTTGTAACTTTGGGAAGATTTATTTCTAGAGCAACCGACAAGTGCATTCCCTTCATTGACTTGATGAAGTGAGGTGTAACAACCCGAATTTTAATAAACCAATAATTAATTATAGAATAAGTTGAGAAAATAAATATTAATAAAAAATATTGGGAGATGGACAACGAAGGTTGTGCCATTGAGTCCGTTACAAAATTCTGGCTAAGATAGACATTTGGTTTGTTTAAATCGGACTTAAACGAAGAAGGTATAAAAGAAAGAAGTTTGAAATTCGAATTTGAAAATACAATAAACAAAAAATTAATCAGAATTAATTTCAGATTAAATCACTTTTGGTGGGGCGACCCAGCCTCCGACTGGGTTGACCAAAGGGTCGACCCAGACCCCAAATTGGTCGAACAAGGAGTCGACCCACCTAGTTAGCGAGTGCAACATGGTACGCACGCTATCGATCCATTTGATCGGCTTTCTAGTACGTTTTTTTTTGGAAGTTTCTTCTAATATGATTGGCGTAATTCTAAACCTAAATCTAACGTTCTAAAACCCTTTATCTGTGTTATTAATATGCTCCAAACCTAACCTATTTCTCACTGCTCCATTCTCTACCTCCATCTCAAATAGCCTACTTCTCAAATATATTTCTAATGGAGTACTGAGGATTTGGTTTGCAAATATTTTTGTAGGATATTCATAGATAGATATTACTTACTGGGGCTTGATTGGATTGTTTTTAAATTATGAGTATTTTGTATGATTACGAGATTTCTAATAAGTTGGGGCTAAATTTATACAATAGTAGTTATAGTATTTACCTATTTGAATTTTTCTATAGTTTGTACAAAAATCTAGTTTATTTATAGATCCGATTATTCTTAATTCTTTCTACATAAATTCTTCTGCTTATCCCTTCAAATTTTGTACAATCCATATTTAGATTTTTGTCAGTAGTTTCGGTAATTGCAAGATTCAGTGCAAATTGGGGTTTTCTTGACAGTATAATAAGTTATATATTTCTTCTGATTTTTATCTTCTTTTTTATCAATAACCTATGTAAATCTGAATTCTTCTTCTATACTTTCTTTTTATTTCAGTAGATCTGTTATTGCAGTTTCATTCAGTTCATCTATATCTCTTGTTCTTCATATGTAATACAGTTTAGTGTCAGTCCTATTTTATTTCAGATTTTTCTTATTTATCTAAGCCTAGGCCATGCGAAAGCTTAGGCCATTGTATTTTTTATTTCGTCATTGAGTTTAGGCCTTCTTGAGCCTAAACCTCTATTCTTTCTTGTTTATGCGCAAATTAGGTTAAAATATGAGATCAATAATAAAAGTACAATTTGGGGAAAAATAAGAAATATGTATAAAAAGGATAAATTGGGATTAACTGAAATTGTGGAATAAAGGATAATTGAACTATAACTTTGATAAACTGAATAAATGACATATGGATAGATGAAAATGACAGGGGTTGGGTTAATGAAATTAAACAAAAGTAATGTTTATAGATAATCTGTAAACTAAAGTTTACATGCAACCTTTGAAATGACATAAAAGTTACATGAAGGAAAGTAGGCTTATTAATAAACTTAAGATTGCCGTTAAGATTAGAATAAATAAATTAATAAGCATGAGTAGTAGTGGTGGTGGCCCGTTCCGGCAACACAAGATGATTAGAGAAAATAAGTGGCCTATTAAGAAAATATGTGGCAGAAGCCCATTCCGGCAGCATCGACTGATTAGGGAAAATAAGAGGCTCGCGGTATTGGTCTGTTCCTGCAGTGAGAGTAGAATGATTAGGGAAAATAAGAGGCCAATTAAAATTAATAATTTTTATTGATCTAGGCGTTTGTTGACAATACCATGGGGGTCTACGGTTGTTAGGCAATCAACAATAATTTTATGGGGACCTTGGTGCTAGTAAATTAAATTGGGGAAAAAGTCTAGGGGTGACATATGTCAAATAGCATTTTGGTTGGGGACCCGTATCAGGTATTACCCCTTATATAATTCTATGGAGGTCTCGCACGAGGAGGAGGCTAGAGCACGCTTTACTGCACTGGGTTGTAAGATGACCAACCCCATAGTCTCCACCCCGTAGGAACTACGAGATCGCCCCAAGGACGCCTTCGGCATCCAGGGGTCACGGACCGACCATAGACCCTGTTCAATAAGTGGAAAGCATTAGCTGTCCGCTCTCCGGTTGGGCTCGAAATGAGGAGGTGGGTACGGGTGCGTTATGGAAGGGAGACGAGCGTACGTCACACCGATTAGGGAAATAAGACATTGTGACACCTGTGATTAACGCTATGTCCTTGGAGCTGATGGGTCGGGTCTGATAAAGCGGTAGTCGACATATGTTATCGTGTTGGGGTATGTAAGCAATCGATGGGTGGTATTAGGAAATTTCTTCTTAATTATTTATTTTTCTTTGAATTTGTAGAAGTGCAAAATAGTCATAGTTATTATCATCAATAGTATGATCATTTTTATCATCATTGTCATTAAATGAGAATAACCAATCCTTTATGTCATTCCTATCAGTATTATTCACTTTTAGGTGTGCATAGACACTTATCCTTTTATGACACGAGAACTACTGTTTTATCCATTTTCTCTTCTTCTTTTCTCTTTTCTTCTTCCAGGATTATAAGGAGGAAGTGTGTAGTTCAGATTTCATTGTTGATTCTATCTTGAAGGATTCGTTCAAAAGACGGATTGCTTTCTGTTTCTCCTCCAAGGTTAGGTTTTATTTTTTTGAGTATTCGGGGGAAAATATTATTTTTGTTGACGTCAAAAGTTGGTCACTAGTGACGATCGACCCCCAATTATGTGGAGAGCACACGAATATTGTTTATAGAATGCAGAGAAATAAAGAAAACAGGGAACACGCAAGACTTTTTATAGTGGTTCGGAAAAGATGGTGCCTACGTCCACTTTATATATATTGATTTACTTTTGATTACAAGTACAATGCTTTTTTCTGTTTTGAGAAAAGAGAAGAACTGGATATTTTTAGACTTAACCGTGGAGAAGCTTAGATTTAGGAGGAGAAGTTCAGCTAAGGGTTGAAACAACTCAAAGAAGTCCCTTTCAATTTTGAGCTTGGATGTATTTATAGGTGAAGAAGTGGGGTGAGCGGGCTGCCAAATGGCTTTCATCTTTTTCGAAGCTTGGACACGTGGAGCTCGATTAGTGGAAATAGTTACGATGGTGGGACCCGGTCTACTGCTGATTAATAGTATCCTCGAAAATTATGGCTTATGCGGCAGCTGAGATATGGTGTATCAAAAGTAGAGCTTTGGCCGGTAGCGTTTGACCACCTTTTTGCCTTGAGAATCGGTCTGAGCAATGAACGGCTTAGTTGGATATTTCCAGATGGATCCGAGATATTTGGTGGATCCATCTTTAAAGGAAGCTCGGTCGGTTGAGAGGAGCGATTATTCCGGGCTCGACGAGTCGTTGTTCGAAGGAAACCAACTCGAGCCAGCCTTGGTGCGAGCTGACTTTAAAGGAAGCTGGTTTGGGCCAAATCTTGCCTGGGCTTTCTAGGGTGCAAGTTGATCTATCGGCCGATCGAACTATGCTGAAGGGAATTTCTGGTTATTGGGTTTCGATCCGTTGAACCATGATAGCTTTTGCCAAAAATTTGGTCAATACTTTGCCCCTCAGAATACATCTTTCTTGGTAAAGGAGCTGTATTCTGATCCTTGCCCTAAGTCCAATATCCGAGTGGCGATGGTTGCGCCGAACCACATTTAAGGCCAGAAGTCTAACGGTCCCGATGGTGGTATTAAGACTAGAAAACCGATGATCGAGGTAGATCGTATTAAGGTCAGAAAACCAACAACCACCGAAGACCGTATTAAGGCCAAGAAAATAATTGTTAACCTAGTCGTGAGAGTCATCACCTGCAAAGATTACGCGGGCCATCCTCGCTCTAGAGAAGGCTTTTGTTTTGCTTGGGCGAATATTAACCATACTCAGCTTGAAGTTAAGGGTGAGCATTAATTACACTTCGCTTAGAGGGATGACGAGTATTAACCATACTCGGCCTACAGAGGTGGCGAGTATTAACCATACTCGGCTTATAGAGGTGGCGAGTACTAACCATACTCGGCTTACAGAGATGGCGAGTATTTACCATACTCGGCTTATGGAAGTGGCGAGTATTAACCATACTCGGCTTATCGCAAGTGTTAACCATGCTCAACTTGTATATGGTCGTTTGATAAGTCTTAGAAGGTGCGAGTATAGTCCATACTCGGCTTAAAGAGATCTGACCGTACTCGGCTCGAGGAGTAGGTTTGGAAATGGTCGCAGGCTTTGATCGTGTATTACGGACAATGGCTTAACATTGACCATATTCGGGTTGGTGAGCGTTAGTCATGCTCGATCTAATTTATTCAAAGCATAATCCATGTTTGCAAAAGAAAGATCACTATTTACTAAAGAACTTATTACAAGATATAAAAATAAGTTCCTAGAGGACGAACGTTGATTCCAGAGCATGCCTAGGAGCTAAATCCTAACCACGTACATGTGTACATCAAAATATCCTTTTTATTGAAAGAAACGAAAATACAATGAAAATAAGAAATCTAAATCTCATTAGTTGATGATGATGCCGTGAGTGCTGGGCTCGGGGTCCTTCCCGTTTCTAGGAGCCCGAGAACTGGCCTGAGTAGCTTGGGCTGAAGGTTGTGGCGACATGGCCTGTGTGTTTCTCTTGACATATTCAGTAAATTCCCTTCTCCTGACCCTTTCCTCGATGAGATTGTGTAGGTGCCTGCATTCACTGGTGTTGTGGCCGGCAATGTTATGAAACATGCAGTGCTTTCCAGAGTTGAACTCTTTCTCGTTCGGCTCATTCCAAGAAGGTTTTGGGAAAGGCAGGGACCCTTATACGTCAAGATAGATGTTGAGCAAGGAAGAATTGAGCTCGGTATATTGATCATACTTGTTCTCTCTTCGATGTCGTACGTTGAAATCATTCTTTTCCGGGGCCTTTCCTCTTCCTTTATTCTGGCCATTGGTGTTGGATGGATCTCCTTGCTTGGTGGCTAGGACCTCGAGGCTCTCCATCTCAATGATGGCATCTTCTTGTCGGAGGAATCGCTCGGCCTCTACATGGAAGTCTTCTATGTCCTTGGGAGGATCTCTGGTCAAAGAGATTGAGAATTCTGATCGGTTCTGAACACATGCAATGGTGACCATAAGCGCCATCGATGGCTCGTGTCGATCGACTGATGCTACAGCCATGTTGAATCTTTCGAGGAAGGATCGAAGTGTCTCTCCCGGGCATTGCTTGATGGAGGTCAAGAAAATGACACTTTTCGATCGGGAGATGTGGACTCTAAACTGCTCGATGAAGCGGGTGACCAACGCGTTCCAGCTGTTGATCGACTTCGTGGTTAGCTGCCGAAACCACATGTCGACTATATATGTAAGGAAAAGTGGGAAGCACTTTTTCATAACATTGTTCGAAGCGCCGAGCACCTCCATATGGCACATGTATCATATGAGATGGATGGTTGGGTCGTTCAGACCATTGTAGGGTTCAATAGCTGGAAACTTGAAGTCCGGAGGATTACGGGAGTTCATGATCTCCCTGGTGAAGGGGCTGCGGTGGATATTATCTATATCCTACTGAGAAAAATTGCCCCAGGTGAAATATCGAACGATGCTTGCAAGCTGGCTTCCATGTCCGAGGAGTAGTTGCCATGAATCTAGCTCTGCATTTGGGAGAGCTCTAGCACTGGGGTCTAACGAAAGCATGCTCGAAAGGGCGGCTGTAGGTTGCGCTCGACCTCCGAGAGTTAAGTGAAGGTTAGGACAAGGGTTCATCGCAATTGCTGGTTCTGGGTAGAACAGCGCCTCTTGAACCTAATGAGAATTGGACCAGGCCGTACCCATGACAGGAGGTCCGGGCTGACCCATCATAGCATGTGATGTTCGAGGCTCTTCAATGCCCCCACCGAGTTGATGTTAGAAGGGTCTACGGTTGCATCTTCCTCCGCCAATTTGGGGAACGTTATGGTAGAGAGGTCTTCCTAGTTCAAGGGAAAGGCTCCACTAGCTCTTCGTTGAAGGAGGGGCGACATAAGATGAGTCTGTTGTAAGATACTGGGTTGCAATGGGAATGGCATTGATTCTGGATGACCCAGTGGTTGCTCGATTGGTCCAGAGGGCCGAGCTGTCCCCAAGGGTGGAGGAAAAGTGGTCGAACGACCTAGATCTTAATCGCGGGCCTCCTGTGAATCTGCAGCTGCGCTGCGCTAGTCGCTGAAAGCAATACTCCTGGCTGTGATTGGTCGGGAGGTGGAGTCGATCTAGGTGGAAGCAAAGGTGTGATCCGATCTGGGGCTTGGATTTCCGCAGACTGAAGATCAGTTACTGCCCCAACTACGAATTGATGTTGAAATGTTAAATCCCTTTTCCATCCGAGCGAGAAGGTGATCCATCAACTGTTACTATCGTTCGAGGAGTTTATCTTGAGATGTCATATAGCCTTTGAACTCGGTCATAATCTTATCCATGTCGTCCCGGGTAAGATACTGGGACACGTCTTCGTAAGAGGAGGCCTCCTGACTTGCTTCTGCAGCGTTTGTCTCAGCTGCATCAACATTCGTGGGTTGGAAAGATGTTGCATCTTTCTTCCCCTTGTTCGTCATGGGTCGGAACTTGCTGAAGGTCGTAGGGAATGTAGGTGCGTGCCATTACCTGGCACGCCAAAGTGTTAATGTCAAAACTTGGTCACTAGTGACGGTTAACCCCCAATCGTGTGGAGAGTACACGGATAATGATTATAAAATGCGGAAAAATAAAGAAAACAGGGAACACGCAAGACTTTTTATAGTGGTTCGGCAAAGACGGTGCCTACGTCCACTTTATATATATTGATTTCCTTTTGATTACAAGTACAATACTTTTTTCTGTTTAGAGAAAGGAGAAGAACTGACAATTTTTATACTTAGCCGCGGAGAAGCTTAGATTTAGGAGGAGAAGTCCAGCTAAGGATTGAAACAGCCGAAAGAAGTCCCTTTCCATTTTGAGCTCGGATGTATTTATAGGTGAAGAAGTGGGCTGATCAGGCCGCCACATGGCTTTCCTCCTTTTCGAAACTTGGACACATGGAGCTCAATTAGTGGAAGTAGTTGCGGCGGCGAGACCCGGTCTACTGCTGATTAATAGTATCCTAAAAAACTATGGCTTATGTGGCAGCCAAGATGAGGTGTATCAAAAGTAGAGCTTTGGCAGGTAGCATTTAACCGCCTTTGTTGCCTTGAGAATTGGTCTGAGCAATGAATGACTTAGTTGGATATTTCCAGATGGATACAAGATATTTGGTTGATCCGTATTTAAAGGAAGAGGCTAACACGGTCGGTTGAGAGGAGCGATTCTTCCAGGCTCAACGAGCCGTTGTTTGAAGGAAACTTGCTCCAGCCAGCCTTGGTGCGAGCTGACTTTGAAGGAAGCTGGTTTGGGCCGAACCTTGCCTGGGCTTTCTAGGGTGCAAGTTGTTCTGTCGGCTGATCGAACGATGCTGAAGGCAGTTTCGAATTTATTGGGCTTTGATCCATTGAACCGTGATAGCTTTTGCCAAAAAGTTGGTCAACAATTTTGTGCTTTGATGTTGTTTTGATTTAGATTTTGACATATGATATTTTGTAACAACTTAGTTAAATTGAAATAAATATGGTTTTTTGTCATTTTAATATAAATTTTTTCTTCTTCTGTTGTACATTTATTACTTTATGTCTTGTAAAATCTTAGTCTTTGTGATGTTTAATGTCTTTATACCTACAATGCTCTATATTTTCGTAACGAAATCCTCATATGGGTAACGTTAAGGAATTTGGGGTTTACATTTGGTATCGGAGCTTAAGGTTACAAAATCAAAGAAATTTTGTTTTAAAATAAAGTATTTTCGAAAGAAAACATATTTTTCGAAAACCAAAAGTTGTTTTGAAAAAAATATCCCCTCTATTAAGTTACAACCTTTCTTTAGCTCTTTCGAATTCTGAATCTCTTCGTTGAGTTATCTATATGGCAACTTATATGATTTTTTCTATGTATAGGAAGCTCGAATCTTTATAGGTTGAAGTTTTGATTAATTGACAAAATCGTTTAGCTCAGTAGTTAGGAATGGTCGAAGTTAGAGAGAAACTTGTTTCTTAACAAAAGTAGGGCTAATTATGGATGTCACAACCTTATTAACTTAGAGACAAAAATGGAATTTAGGAAGTTACGAATAACCTAGATTGATTGTTAATAAAAAGGGATGTATTTCCATAGTTTGGTTTGTAATTAGCATAGAAAATGTCATTGCAAAAGTAAATGGATTAATGCGGAATAAGGATTTAGCCATATTGCGCACTACTAAAAAATATATAGATAATTAAAAGAGATATCTCTTAGTTATAGGTTTCTATTATCCTATACTATAGAAAAAGATTTTCGTACTTTTTCGGTAAACAATCAATCAGGGGTGTGCAAAACTTTCTAAAGGGTAAAATTAAGGATGGCAAGTAAGAAGATTAACCTAAGTATGATAAGGTCGAAAGGATTATAGAAAAGGTATTGATCAAAAGGGATCGAGAAATGAAAATAAGCAAGACTTGATGGAAAAAAGAATGTTATCTATCTTTAGTTCTTTCTAGTTCTCCTATTTTATTTGGTTTAGGAGTATTTTTTCTTTTTAATTTTGATATATTAGTTGGGGTGGCTATGTAGGGCCATTGCCACAATGAGATGAGATAAGTCATTTAGAGCATCTGTACTGTTGGCCTAACCCCTTTACAGATATGGAAATCCCTGGGTGTGACGACTGCATCATACCTCCTGCACCAAGCTAAGGGAAATGTGCGATGTATGACGTGCCAGGCTGATATGGGATGATCATCAAGGAAGAATAACTTGAAATGAACTTGTTGTATAACTCACAGCACATGGATAATGTATAATAATAAAATATACAATAGGATATTGTAGTGAAGCAGAATTGAACAAAAAACAAAATCTTCATAAAACAATAGAATCTCAGTACAATATATTTGAGTACATGAATCTCTGAATACAATATGCCTCACTACATCACTCAGAGTCTCAATAACCATCAACATACAGTGGAAATAGAAAATAAATATGTAAATAGATAGTAATAGTACGTCGGTTTCCTGCTCATCACCATTAAGCATCAATGACAACAAATCTGCTACCTGCTACTTAGTCTGCTCATCAACAACATTGATTAACAACCCAAGTAATAAGAGGGAAACATAAAACCTTGAGTCAGAAAACAGTCTTAGTAAGCGATAAAATAACTAACAACAGTTACACAAGATAATATGAATATTGGTGGATCAACCATCCGATCTGCCTAGTAACTAATAAGTCAACACGTGAAAACCAACCATCACATGCCAGTAGAGAATAGGAAAGGGCAAACCTCGATCCCGCTTCTCTTCGACATCCTAAGGTGATAGCCTACCCATAGAAAACAGAGAAGAAAGGGGAAAAAAATCAAACATAGCACCCATAGCATCCAATATCCTAGCTTTCACCGACTACAGCCCTGAATCCATCAATAATCGTACTTTCTTTCAACAATCAAAAGGGATAATGGAGAAACCCCGGTTCTAACCAAACTACCATACATCATCGTGACTCGGATGTTTTCCTTATTCGACGAAGACAACCGGGCCCATCACGACTGCCCATGGTACTCGATCTATCAAATCTAATCCTAACGAGTGTCCCTATGATACCCCTGCTTTGATTCTGCTAGAACACTTCGATTATCGATGATTCCTTAGCGCATCAAATCTACCGAGCCTTTCACCTCAGCGACATAATCTATTTATCTAACCGTTCCATTATCATCCATGGTTGACTCTCATCCTCTCAATCCATCATCACACTGGATCGTATATCGAATCAAGACCAATGTCACATCAATCTGGCTTTGACCACTCCAATACGAGTTCACAATCAAAACACCATCCATCATTGAGTTACACATCGATCATCTGAAGTCCATTCATCACCAAATTTCACAAGCAACTCTAGAAGCCTCCACAGTCAAGCTCCTTAAAAATCACATGCACCCGACCTTCCCTGATGGGTCGGTGTCGACCCATGATAGATCAGTTCCGACCTATACACTTAGCCAAAAATGGCTATGTTTTGATACGTCTGCACTCCTAACCCCATGTGCTTCCGACCGGTCTATTCTCCAATCATTTTGGCGTTCCTATTGAAGCTTCTGCCGGTCCATTCATATCTTGAGTAATCAACCTTTGACCCATCCCAAAGCAACCTCGAATGACTTGAAAATTTGTCGGTAGACTCGATTATCAACACGAAGCCATGTTCCAAACATAGTCGCCATCCGGTCCACCTATATAGGCGGGCCCCGACCTATCGTGGGTCGGTGCTGATCCATGTACTTAACGATTTTTGGCATGAAAATTTTCGTGCTTCAATCCTTTATCTTCCAGAGTGCCTCTACCAAGTTTCATCTGAATTTGATCATCTGAACCTCTGATTTGCCATGTTATTTTATCCTAAGATCTATGGCAACCAATTCTAACAAACAACTCAAATAACACAATCAATTCAACCAGAACAAACATCAATTCAGAAATACATAATCATAAAAACATGCACAAATCACAATCAAAGTATAAACATATCATTAGCATGAGATCAAACATGATTTGGATCTAAACATACATATAAACATGATTATTCTAACATTCATCTCGTTAATATGATCAAATTAAATTTTTCTATGGTTTCTAAATAATAATTTAATATACATGATCAGATCTAAGGTGATTATAACATATATGAATGAAATTAACATAAATCTAACCCATATAACCCTCTGCTTTTGTGTGAGATACCTATCGCTCACCTAATTCCCAATTAGATGCAAATCCGATTATATTAGATTTGGACAACGCTGAAAATCTTCAGATTTGATGCTACTTGACGTGATCTAACTTCCCTTGATGATGATCTATCCTCTAGATGTAATCTACTATGAATTAGTATAAAAAGAATGGAGAAATAGGGCTTTAGGTTGAACCGAAATATCACAGACGGCCAACCTAAAGTTTAGATTGAAAAGAGTAACCCTAGTTCTCTCCCCAAGTCACCTTATTTATATCTGGATGTCATTAATTTCATGGGCTTGGCTAACCAGCCTATTAGCTGTTAACCAGTATGCATAACACAAACCGAAACTTAAAACAGCGATTTCTCCCAAACCACTGAACCAAATCCTTCGTGTTACCACTCTATGGAATTATGAACCACAATTCCGATCTAATGAGGCCGACCTCGGCACCATATTCAATCCTTATCAAAAGTTATTGCCCAAACAGTAAATGAAAAGGCAATATAGTCATAATTAGGATTGGTAAAAATCATGGGCATGTCTCACACCTCCATGAACAACGTATCAAAATCTTAGAATGATCCGACCACTAAAGAATAAGATATAATTATTTTACGATCAGTCGATACGTAAAATACGGGTCATTACATTCTCCCCCCTTTAGGAATTTCAGCCCCGAAATTCCAAGAAAACATGAGCAAACACAAGCAATCATAACATCCCGCATTCCTACCATCCACGAGTATCCAATCTACCATTCAATCTAGAATCCAATAATCCATGGATCCAAAATCCTATCCTAGCATGTGGAACTTCTAATAGTGCAAGACATGATGGTGTAAGTAGGGTACGATATCTGGGACATACTACTCAAAGAGCTCTAGATGGGTCAACCTTGTACTTTCTTCCATTTTCCATGTACAATCGTCATCGTTCTTGCTTCATAGTACCTTGACTAGCCTAACAACCCTCTTTCTAAGTTGTTTCGTGTCGTTTCCTATGACGCGAAGTAGTTTACGAGGTCTAGAAAGTTCAGGTCGATTTAAAAACCTTTAAACTAATCAGGAGATACCATAACTTTCGAGTCGTGCATGAACTTCCATAGAAACGATACATAAAACACATTATGCACACTCACCGTCTTCTCAGGTAAATATAGTCTATAAGTGAGCTTCCCAATACGATCAACAATCGGAAATGGCCCAACAGACCTTGGCGCTGATTTTCCTTTCTTTTCAAAATGAACCATATTCCGAAAAGGTGAAACCTTAACGAATACCAAATCCCCAACTAAAAACTCCAAATCCTTTCATCATTTTTTTGCATAACTCTTCTGACGATCTAGGGATGCTTTCATTCGATATCGGATGACTTCAATATTATCCGTAGTTTCTCTTGTCATCTCTGGCCCAAGTACCAACTTCTCACTAGTTTTTATCCGACAAGATGGAGAATTACACGGTCTACCATACACCACGTCATATGGTTCCAATTTAATACTCGACTGGTAACTATTATTATAAGCAAACTCAACAAAATGCAGATGGTCTTCCCATGATCCTCTGAAGTCCAATACACAAGCTCTAAGAAGATCTTCCAGTACTCGATTAACTCTCTCTCTATCTGACCATCTGTTGGGGGATGATATGCCGTAAAATAAAGCTCGGTTCCTAATGTCTCTTGCAAGTTCTTCCACAAGCCATAGGTGAATAACAGATCTCAGTTGCTAACTATACTCTTCGAAATCCCATGGAATCGATCTATCCACTTAAGATATTACTCAGCCAACTTCGATGCAGTCCTAGTTTATTTAATAGGAATAAATCTTGCGCTTTTGGTCAAACAATCCACGACAACCCAAATAATATCATTCCCTGTCCTTGTCCTAGGTAATCCATAAATAAAATCCATTGACACTTGCTTCCATTTCCATGTAGGAACTTCCAATGGCTGTAACAATCTGCTTGGCTTATTCTACTCGACTTTAACCAACTGACAGTTCATGCATTTCGAGATGAATTTCCTGACATCTCTTTTCATACCTTCCCAGTAGTAAACTCGTTTCATATCTTGATACATTTTATTACAACCAGGATGAATCGTCAATATAGTGTGATGACACAGCCTTAAAACTTCATCTCTTAACTAGTTCAAATCAGGAACAACCAATCATTCATTCCTGCGAAGCCAACCATCTCAATCAACTTCATAATCCTTAAATCCCTCGGGTTCCACTCTCATCTTCAACCCCCGAACAATTTCCGTAATCTTATCGTCTCGTTTTTGGCTTTCTCCAATTCTTTCGATGTGAGTTGGCTTAATCGACAAGCTTGCTAACATCTCGCATTCTAATTCACAATGACGTCTAAAATCTAATCCGGCTAAATACCCGAGATGTTTCCATTCCGAAAACATGACTCCCAGACTCGCATGTCTTCTTCTTAGTGCATCGGCTATTGCGTTACCTTTTCCTGGAGTATAGGCTATACCAAAGTCATATGATGCTAAAAACTCTAACCATAGTTGGTGTCGAATATTCAAATCCTTCTAGGAGAAAAGGTACATTAACGACTATGATCCGTAAACAACTCAAATCTAACTCCCAACAAACAATGCCTCTAAATCTTCAGAGAAAATACAATCACCGCTAACTCCAAATCGTGAGTAGGGTAATTCCGTTCGTGCAACTTCAGTTGTCGAATCACAAAGGCCACAACTCTATCATTTTGCATTTGCATTGCTCCAAGTCCGGTGCCACATGCATCGAAATATACTATTATCTCCTCATTTCCACTTGAAATAGTCAAAACAGGAGCACTCGTCAATCTCTCTTTCAGAATTCCAAAGGCTATTTCAGACTTCGTAACCCACTCGAAGACCCGATTCTTCTTTGTCAATCTGGTTATTGGTGCAGCTATCTTAGAGAAATCCTTGATAAATAGTTGATAGTATCCCACTGAACCAAGGAAACTTCTCACATCTGTCGCATTCTAAGGTCGATCCAAATCTTGTATCGCTGCCACCTTAGAGGGATCCACAGCTATTCCTTGTCTTGAAACGACATGACCCAAAAACCTCACTTCTTCCTTCCAGAAATGACACTTCAAAATTTTAGCCCTTAAAAAATTGGCGGAGGCGAGGGCAAGCTTTACTGCACTGGGTAGTAAGAGGTCCAAACGAAGAGGTGGGTAGGTCGCATTCCGGTGAGGCAATGAGCGTGCATCGCGCTAATTAGGGAAAACAAGACGCTGTGACACTGGTTATTAACGCTATGTCCTTTGGAGCTGATGAGTCAGGTTTGATAAACTCGGGGCCATAGTCGGCATAGGTTATCACGTTGGTGTATGTAAGCCGATTGATGGTTAGTATTAGGAAATTCCTAGCTGATTATTCATTTCTCTTTGAAGTTGTAGAAGTGCAAAATAGTTATAATTATTATCATAATTAGTAGGATCGTTACTATCATCATTGTCATTAAATGAGAATAGCCAATCCTTTATGTCATTCCATTAGTATATGTTCACTTTTAGGTATGCACAAACACTTATCCTTTTATAACTACTGTTTTATCTATTTTCTTTAACTTATCAGTCGTACTAGTAATCATAACTGCTCACCAGAATTTATGTCTTGCCCCTTTTCCTTTCTTCTTTTCCCTTTTCTTCACCCCAATCTTACAGGGAGGAAGTGTGTAGTTCAGATTTCATTATTGATTCTATCTTGAAGGATTCGTTCAAAAGACGGATTATATTTCTTTCTATTTCTCCTCCAAGGTAAGGTTGTATTTTTTGATTCGGGGATAATATTATTTTGTACTATGATGTTGTTTTGACTGAGATTTTGAGACACGTTATTTTGTAACAACTTGGTTAAATTGAAATAAATACGGTTTTTTGTCATTTTAACATAAATTGTTTCTTCTTCCATTGTAAATTTATTCCTTTATGTCTTGTAAAATCTTAGTCCTTGTGATGTTTTATGTTTTTATACCTACAACACTCTATATTTTTTAACGTAATCCTCATATGTTGACTTTAAGGAATGTGGGTGTTACACGAGGGAAGCGTAACTTTGCTTGGACAACTGACTATGTCAAAGCTTTTCAGATGTTGCTTGATCATTTGGAAAGGCCACCCATATTGTCTAAACCATTCAACCTGTTGGAGAATGGAGTTTTGATGACAACAACCTTATTTCAATGTTAATTGATTATAAAATATATACTAACACTTATATCTAGAATATATACACACACATATGCAGGATTTATATACAGGAATTATTACTGAAGACTGTACAGTTTAAAGAAATTAGAGATTCAAAATTCAAAGATGATTCAAGATTCAAGAGTATTCAAGATTCCAAGAGTTCAAGATAAATATAGTAATAGAGTCTAGTTTATGTAAGGCTCTGAATATCACTCTAGGTTCTAATTCAAATTCAAATTTCAATCTTTATCTTCTCTACTTCACGTTCTCTATTTTACTTTTGATTTTAAACTCAAGTTTTATAGTTTATAAGTTTTATATATTATATACTTTATATTTATATAGTTATACTTTATATTTATATAGTTTTCAACCTTATAATTTTACAAATATGTTTATATAGTTTATACTTATGGTTTCAAATGATTTTCTACTTAATAATATTAATTTACAATACTATGTTTTAATTCGATTTCCTAGATTTATATATATATATATATCAAAACACTTCAAAAATGCTCAAAAATAAATTTTGAACTAGGTTATGTCAACATATATTATTGCCTTTGTCGATATATAACTGTCATATTATTTATTTTCAAGGGAAGTGTCTTTTCACTATTTGTAACATTGCAGAAGCGTTGCAACCTTTCATATCTTAAAAATATGGTCTGATTTCGAATTTTTTTCATCAGTCTTCTTCTCTATCTTCATACCCTTTCTTTACACCATTATATTTTCTTATTGTTATGATTTCTACACCTATACTCGGCCAAATTCAATTTTATTTACATAAAACTTCTTCTCTTCTCACTCTCTACTCATTACTCTCTGAATCGAAGTTCTATTGAAGAGTTATAAGGCTATTGTAATTGTTTGGGAAGTGTTTGGGAATAGGTGTTTTCCTTGTAGCCGTGAAATCGAGGAACGAATCGGTGTTTTCCATGTTGCCGTGAAATCAAGGAACATGATCGGCGTTAACCTTGTAGCCGTGAAATCAAGGGGTGTAGTTGGATATTTTTGTAGTAATAAAATTTTGTGCAATCCAGCGTTGCGTGGGACTGGACGTAGGAGCAATTCCGGACCAGTATAAAATCCGGTGTGTTCTTCCCTTTTCTGCATTTTATTTTTGTTTATCTTTGTCTTTGATTTTGTCTCTATAATTGTATCTGTGGTGTGCGATTCATATAGTAGATCATATAAGTTTTATATTTTGTTTGATTTCTCAAAAACACTATTCACCCCCTCACTAGTGTTAGTTTTGCCTTAACGATCCATTCTGCAATCCTTAACGATTGGTATCAGAGCAAGGTCTTTCAAAAAATTCATAATCTGATTTTTGAAAATAGTTGTAATGGTAACCAACACTGCTAGCAATACTTTTGTAGAGGGTCAGTCCATAGTTAGAGCACCACTATTTAATGGTAGTAATTATTCATATTGGGCATGTAGAATGAAAATATATTTACAATCAGTAGGATTGGACACATGGAATAGTACACAAAATAAGTTTGTTGAACCCACAACTGCTTTTGCAAAATGGACAAATGAACAAAAGGTTGTTGCACAAAGCACTTCTAAAGCCATGAATATGTTATTTTGTTCATGATATAGGAATGAGTTTAATAGAGTGTCAGTATGTAAAACTGCTTATGAGATTTGGAGAACCTTATATGTTACTCATGAAGGAACTAGTAAAGTTAAGCAAACTAAGATATTAATGTTAGTTAATCAATTTCAGTTATTCAAAATGAACAAGAATGAGCCTATCTCTGATACGTATTGTAGATTTCAAGAGATAGTGCATTCATTAACAGCAGTTGGAAAACTTATTCGAAAGAAGATCAAGTCAGAAAAATATTGAGTTCATTGACTCCAGAGTGGGATCAGAAAACTTTGGCAATTAAAGAAGCCAATAATGTCAGTGAAATGATGATTGAAGAGTTAATCGGAAATCTGACGTCTTTTGAAGTCCAGTTACAGTGAAGAAAGGAAAACATGCCAACTGAGAAGAAATCCATCGCATTTACAACAACAACAAATGATTCTGACTCAAGTGGATAAGATGATGAAGAAACAGCCCCTATGATAAGACATTTTAGAAAATTTCTGAAATACAGAAGGAAAAATTACTCTTAAAATAATAGTCAAGGAAATTCAAGAAGAAATGATGATCGATGTTATAACTGCAACTAACCAGGCCATATAAGGAGAATGTGTCCATATCCAGATAAATCAACTCAACAAACGGACAACGGCAATTCATCAAAGAAGAGAAAGAAAGCATACGCAGTGTAACAACCCGCAGCCCCGTTCACGCAAGATGTTGTCCGCAACTTAGCCACCGTATAGGTGTGGGTTTTTTTTCCTCAAAAGGCCTCGGTGTTAGTAAGAGATGAGCTCTACTATATAAGTACCCACTTCACACAGGCTTCCACAATGTGGGACTTGGGGGTGTTACATTCTCCCCTCCTACAGAGCCCAACGTCCCTGTTGGCTCACAAACACCTCACGCAGGCGCTGTGGTCCACACAGGAGCCACAATTCCGGCTGGGTATTGGCTCTGATACCACTGTAACAACCCTCCCCTCTATTCACGCAACAAATTGTCCCCAACTTAGCCACCGTATAGGTGTGGGGTTTTGTTCCTCAAAAGGCCTCGGCGTTAGTAAGAGATGGCTATACTATATAAGTACCCACTTCACATAGGCTTCCACGATGTGGGACTTAGGGGTGTTACACGCAGCAACGTTAGATGATTCAGATTAGTTATCAAGTGATGAAAAGCCAAAAATCGGAAATTCAAATATGTGCTTCATGGCAATTCAGAATTTAGAATACTTCTAAGAAAAGGATCTAAAAAACTGGTACGTCTTAATTATTATTTTTTGGTTGAATGGTTTCTTTGTTTGCTTTGTTTGTTTTGAATTTAAAATTAAAACTTTAAAATTAAAACTTGAAAATTAAAATTCAAGTTTGAAATTTTGAATTTTGAAACTTAAAATAATATTATAATACTAAATAATAATAAAATAATAAAATAAATTTTGGATGTTTGTTAGGATTAGAATTATTTCAGGAAATCATTAAACCTGAAATATAAATCAATAATTTAAATCACATTTCCCAAAAAACAATTTTCCTTTGAAAATAAGTACATATGTCCATATGTCGACATATCTGACCAGTAATTTGAAATTTAAATTTAGAATTTCAAAGGTTTAAACTTTCAAACTTCCCTCCAACTTTTCACCAACTCCCACAGTTTGAGAAGGTGTCATTGACTTCCGAAAAGTTGTGCCTATTCAATTCATATCCATTCAATTTCCATATACACATCTACTCTCTCTACCTTTTCATTCATAATTCAAATCATATTCTTCATATCTATTCTCTTCAAAACTATCAATCCAATGGCTTCCTCAAGTTCATCTCAAAAATTGAAGTTAACCAAAACCATCAAAGGTTATCTTCATAATGACAAAGAAGTTATCAAAACCTATGTTAACTACGTGGCAAATGCTTACATTAATACGGGTGCTTTCACTGTCTTTGGAAACTTTCCTTCATATGATCTTATCTCCCTCTTTCAACACAATTAAGTCTTAAGTCTATTGAATCTCGGGATAATGACGAAGTGTGTAATACCCCATGTCCATTAATGTCACTCACAAAGGGAATGCACCAATGTCCATGAAGCGCTATTGTTGTATAGAACAGATAAATTACAAGAATAAATAAATAAAACAACTTAGCGGAAGATAAAACTTATTTCATAGCATCATAACTCAAAACAAGCTTACATAAGTAGTCTCCAAAACCATTACAACAGGATGAGTAGTCTTTTCCAAAAACTTCATAAAACATAAAGAAGCAAATACTTAAATAACATAAATGCATAAATCCCCACTGAGCATAAGCAAAGCCATAAAGATGAGAGCGTCCAAAGCGATACATCTACTCTCTTCAAGCAACTGAAAGAAATCGGCACTAAGCTGTAGTATTCCCTCCTTGCAAACCTGAGGGGGGGAAAGGAAAGAAAAGAGGTGGAAACAAAACGGGTCAGACATAAAGTCTGGCGAGTCCAGTAATTTTAACAAATAATAGGTAAGGTAAATGATCAAGACATAAATAGGCATCATGATATGGCTGTAACTTAGATAAGGTAGATAAAAGGATGGACAAGATGATTCCGTTCCTAAGTACTAAGACAACCCTACACCTTGGCTAAGCGAACAACCCTCCAAGTACTAACCCCGAAGACCGAAGTCAACATCAGACTAGCAACCAAAGGACTATCCAACTCATCCAACATGTATTTCGTTACACCGAACTTTTGCTAAGTTACACCACATTACTTAATTACACCGCACATCTACTAGTCTCTATTTACTAAAGGTTGATCCCTTCCCACTAACTGTACCCACATGACAAACTTGGTAGTTACTTGTACCTAGCTGCTATCGTAGGTGCCGGCTTGCTCCTACCACCGCTAAGGTACCCTTACTCTACCCATTCGATTGGTTCCCTAAACCCCATAGGCACCCGTGTTGGCCCCACAGTGGGGTGTATCACTCCCCAAAGTGGCAACCCCGATACCAACATAAAATGCACGACCATACCTACACGATGCAACAACGTCTTACCTACCAGCCCGGACCCATGCACGCACATGAACCCTTTGGACTCGCGTTGCCACCGCTATTCACGTTTTGACCTCTTACATTCAAGTCCAGTAAGCATGCCCCAACCCCGACCTAATACCGGGCCCAATTAGATACTCAAACGGGTTACTGGTTGAAACGGGTCCCCAATCCGACACAAGCCTCCCACCTATGCTTGGTCCCCACTAGGTTTTTCTCCCACTTAACCATTTTAATTTAAATGTCCATGTCTTACACATGCTATGGTTAAGTCCATACTTACATGTCATAATTTACATGTCTTATCTTATACCGGTTAAGTCCATATTTACATGTCATAATTTACATGTCACCCCACTTAACCCTCTAACCATACCCATGTCTTATTATGGTTAGTATTCCTTAATTCATTCCTTATGACGAACGGTGCATGACCTCCCACATTAGACCGAACGCTTTGTGGCCGCTGGATTTGTCGGGCGGTGCCGGGCAGTCTTACGCCACAAACCAGGTCTAACCTCGTGTCATCAACCGTTGCGTCTACAATTCATTCCTTTGACCTCTCACATTAGACGTCCAATTGTGGCAGCTGGATTTGCCGGGTGGTTCCAGGCAGTCTTACGCCACAATTGCGCCTAACCTTATGTCAAAGGTTTATTAATAATCGTATTTCACCCATACCCAATTTTCATGTCATGTATATCCAATTAAACATATAATCATGTTTAAAATATTGCATATTCCAAATTGTCACTATTTACATATTAATTAGCCTCATTTACAAATTTACAATTATAGGCAATTTCATCAATTCCATGTAATTCATACCCAAATATGCCAATTTCACATATTATCCAATTATCCAAAATATCCAGTAATATCCAATTTTCCATATTTCACATATTCCCATCGTTCCCACGTATTTGTATTCGCGCATATTTTTAACATAGGCTCGAAGGTAGCCTAAATCCAAAAATAAAAGGAATAGGGATAAGAAGAGAGAATCAAATCACAGAAAATTGGAATTAACACAACATCATGAAATAAAGGGGCATGTAAAATGGCATAGAGGCATAATGACAGATTCAACATGAATAAACTGATAAAGGTATGAACTTTACATAGAAACATAGGCATATGATGACATGAATCAAAAAGGTGAAGACTTGGATGAGATTTAAATTACATACATACATATGAATCCTCTTTACAATTTCATCATGTTACTTTCAATCCCATTATATTGTGAAAATCACCGTACTCACCTTTCATGGTTAAAGAATAGAATTATGCACTGAAATTGGTGTAGAAACGTTGCGGTGTTGCTGATTTATCTTCTTGAATTGTTGTAGAAGCTCTGATCTTTAATTTGAGTTGAAGTTGAATACTTGAGATTTGATTTAGAGGCGGCGGTTAGGGTTTAAGAGAGAGTTTGACAGCATAATGGTATCATAGATAATATTTATGAATTAGGGTAGGTCTTAGGGTGTATATATAGGTGTAGGAAGTTATTTAGGACAATTAGATTAACCCTGAACCATGAGAACCATTCAGATGCCACATCTGCCTTTGAGCGAATCGGCCCACGGGTTGACAGCCAAACACCCTGAATCAACCCCTAGTCGACCCAGCGGGGCTTGGGTCGACCTCAAAAATGGGTCGGTTCAGTTATTCCCCCTCCCAATTCGTTGTTTTGAACTTTTTTGCATATTTATTTATTTAATTTTTTATATATATATATATCTATATATATATATATATATTTCTCTCATATGCATACAAACTTTTGACTTCTCAAACATACATCTCATGCAAATTCCACTCACTTTCCAACCATATGAGACATTCGAAGCCAAACAAGCTCGAATGCAACAAGAACAAGTGCCTATGGAAGTCGAAGAAGAAGAAGAAACTTCTTTAGAAAGTGTTGAGTGTCCCATCAACACTAGATACATTTCCAAAGAGATGATTATTCAATATCTAGTGAAAATTATCAACAATCAAAAGAAGCTTAAGAAGAACTTTTCCAAAATAACCAAGTTCATGGTCAAGATAGGAAGAAAGATTGAAATTTCATCTTCATCATCATCATCCGCTGAAAACTGGCTTATCTAGTTTTATTTATCTTTAAATATTTGAATGTATTTTCTTTCGAATCTCGTAGTCAGTGTAATAATTAGTTGAATGTATTTGCTTTTCATGAAGTAATGAATGGAGTTTTATTTATGTTAAAATTATCTTTAAGTTACTGCAAAAAATTCAAATTAATTATGATATAATATAAGACCAAAAGATTCAAAATTTGAAAATTTTCAAAATTGTTAATAGGATATGTCGACATACATTACTTCATATGTCGACATATAACTACCAGATTTTCAAAACTTTTCAAATTTTAAAATTAAATAACTAACTCATTTCCATTCAAAATCCAACGAATTCCAGACCCTATTTAAGCCTATTTCTTCTAGAAAACTTCATTATTTCATTCCTCCTTCATCTCTATTCATTTCTTATCAAAATCATGGAAAATCCAAGTCATAACATAAGTGATAATCTTGAAGATTCTTTGAATTCATTCAAAAAAAATCTCTCTATAGTGTTACGTAATCAGCGACATTTGGAGTTAATTCAAATGAGAATGGTTAAATATAAAGAGAAACATTTTGATGTAATTCATTGGTCAATATTTTCTCACTTTAGAGATTAGAACAACAAAGCATCACTTACCAATGAAGAAGAATGGAAGGACATCAAGAAGAACCCAATCACTAGATAAGATGAATGGGTAGAAGTCCCGAGAAACGTTTAATTGTTTGGTATGATTTGTTGTTTTGTTTGAATTTGTTTGATTCGGGTTGATTGACTTAAAACTTGTATATATTGATCATATGTCATTATGATACTTAGATTGGTTTGTATTAATTATTGTAATCACAAATTGCGTGAAAATATTAAGGGGGAGTATTTGAGTATAAGAATTATTTAGATGATTATAGGAATTAGGGAGAGTAGTTTTAGAATTTCTTTTTGATAATGCCAATGGAGGACAAATTATAGAATATAGAATTAGTTTATAGGATTCATATAGACAGGGGGAGTATTAGAAGGATCATCATCAACAGGTATGTACAGGTATGATATTTTATAAACTAAGGTTGTCATCATCAAAAAGGGGGAGATTGTTGGAGAATGAAGTTTTGATGACAGCAACCTTAATCCAATGTTAATTGATTATAAAATAACACTTTTATCTAGAATATATATATATATATACACATATGCAGGATGTATATACACGAATTATTACTGAAGACTGTACAGTTTAAAGATATTAGAGATTCATAATTCAAAGATGATTCAAGACTCATGAGTATTAAAGATTCAAGAGTTCAAGATAAATATAGTTATAGAGTCTAGTTTATGTAAGACTCTGAATAGCACTCGAGGTTCTAATTCAAATTCAAATTCCAATTTTTATCTCCTCTACTTTACTTTCTCTATTTTACTTTTGATTTTAAACTCAAGTTTTATAGTTTATAAGTTTTATATATTACATACTTTATATTTATATACTTATACAGTTTTAAACCTTATAATTTTATAAATATGTTTATATAGTTTATACTTATGGTTTCAAATGATTTTCTACTTTATAATATTAATTTGCAACACTATGTTTTAATTCAAGAATTTCCAGAATTATATATATATATCAAAACACTTCAAAAATGCTCAAAAATCAATTTTGAACTAGGTTATGTCGATATACATTATTGCATAGGTTGACATATAACTGTCATATTTTTTATTTTCAAATGAAGTGTCTTTTCACAATTTGTAACGTTCCAGAAGCGTTGCAACCTTTCAAATCTTATAAATAGGGGCTGATTTCGGATTTTTTTTCATCGTTCTTCTTCTAAATCTTCATCCCTTTTCTTTACATCATTATATTTTCTTATTTTTATTATTTCTACACTTATACTCTACCGAATTCAATTTTATTTACATAAAACTTCTTCTCTTCTCACTCTTTACTCATTACTCTCTGAATCGAAGTGTTATTGAAGAGTTATAGTGCTATTGTAATTATTTGTAAAGTGTTTGGGAATCGGTGTTTTCCTTATACCGTGAAATCAAGAAAAAGAATCGGTGTTTTCCTTATTGTCGTCAAATCAAGGAACGGGAGCAGTGTTAACCTTGTAGCCATGAAATCAAGAGGTGTAATTGGATATTGATATAATAATAAAACTTTGTGCAATACATCGTTGCGTGGGACTGGACGTAGGAGCAATTCCGAGCTAGTGTAAAATTTGGTGTGTTCTTTCCATTTCTGCATTTTATTTTTGTTTATATTTTTGTTTGATACTGTGATTGTTTCTCTGGTGTGTGATTCATATAGTAGATCATATAAGTTTTAGATTTTGTTTGATTTCTCAAAAACACTATTCACCCGCCCTCTAGTGTTAGTTTTTCCTTAACGATCCATTCCACAATCCCTAACATGACCATGAGGACTTATTCATGTACCTGGCAGTGTCTCTATATGCTATCAGTTCAGCTTTGGTTCATGAAGGAGATTGGGTGCAACAACAAGTTTATTATGCAAGCAAAAAGTTGACGGGAGTGGAATGCAACTATCTGAAGATTGAGAAATTAGCTTATAGTTCATTGATTGCCTCAAGAAAACTCCATCACTACTTTCAAGCTCACTCTATCATGGTGTACACCAACCAACCACTATGACAAGCCCTTCAGCGACTTAAGGCGTCTGGAAGGTTGCTCAAATGGAACATCGAGATGAGTCAATTCGACATCACCTTCCTTACTCGAAAATTGATACGAGGACAAGCATTGATATACTTTATAGCTAAGTTTGCGACTCCCGGGGATAACAAATCAGAAGATGATGACAATCTTCCAAATGTCAAATCTAGACTAGACACATGGAAGCTATATACCGATAAGGATTGTAATGGTCGACGTTTTGGCTTCATAGTTGTGCTGTTAAGTCCTGAGGGACAATCAATTGATAAAGACCTGAGGCTGGACTTTCCGGCAAGGAACATTGATTCAGAGTATGAAGCTCTAATTGCTAGGCTGAAGCTCTCAAAGGGGTCGGGGGAGTGGTTTTGGGCATTTTCCATGATTCGCAACTTATTATATTTCAGGTTCGAAAGGTGTACCAAACTAAGGGAGCACGAATTTCTTTCTATCTCTATCGAGTAGAAGAGTTATTTGACAATTTTTACTATACATCTCCCGAATTCCAAGGGAGGGGAATCAAAAGGCTGACAGATTAGCTAAACTGGCTTGTTCTGATTCCCGAGATGAAGGTGAAATGGTCCCGATTGAAACATTAGACACTTCAAGCATGTACCAAATGGAAATTGATCAAGCTTCGGAAGCTGACCCTGAGAATAAGTCGTGGATGACCCCCATAAAAAACTTCCCCTAGCATGAAACTCTTCCAAAAAGAAAGAATGAAAAGATATGTAACAACCCGCATTCTACGCATCGAAGGATCGTAGATTATTTATTCCTTTCTCATACGAAGTCGTATGGTCATGTGGCTTTGGGAAACGACTATTGGGGTAATTTCCCATGTTCATGATTTTTTGCCGATTTTTAAATGACCGTTTTGCCCCTAGCTGATACTGTTTTGGCCATAACTTTTGTCTGGAAAGGAATTTTGACCTGAAACCACTTACATTAGATTCGTTTGATGGTTTAAATTTCGTAGAGTGGTCACATTAGCCAAACGGACTCACCGTTTGGGAGATATGGCTGAAACAAGTTTCAGATAGTGAAAAACTGCTTAACCGGGCCAAATAGGGTGATCAGTGAATGGGCCCATAACTCATTTCGGAATTAGGGTTATGGGGAGGCTGAAATGAGTTAGGGTTTCATTTCATTTCAGTTTTCTAGTCTCCACTTATCTCTAAGAAACCCTAAAAATGGCCTCCAACCTCTAAATCACCTCCAAATCATTAGCAACTTGAAGATTGGGATTAGCAACATCAAATCAAGGGAGATCTTCACCAAATCAGGATTAGAGCTGCTGGAACACATAGAGATTGGATCCAAATCAGAGAAGTTTCAGATTTGAGAATTAATTTGTGGCTAAGGTGAGTGATTTGCATTGTTTTTCACTAGGCTCACGTCCTTAAAAATAAAGTTAATTAGGCTCACATCCTCCCCTTTTGAAATATATAAATCTCATCCCTATTTTCAAAATGCAACTTTAATATTTCCGGAAATGCCCTCATCCGTTTTTTAGGGGTATCGATTGTTTATAGGTTCGTATTAGGTTTTATTTTTTACAGGAATTTTTTTTTCTAATCCATGGCGGCGGCGGCTCTAGAAAAAAAAAACCTAATCGTGATCCTGACTTCCAGCAAACAGCGACCGCCGCTCTAGCACCATCGATCAGCCTGCCTTCAGGCGACGCCGCTCCAGCACCAGGATCCGCCAAGGCGCCGCTACCCATTGGTGCACCCCCACCTCCAGCAACCAGCGACGACCACCATCGACCAGCCTCCCTTCAGTCGAAGGCAGAAAACCGTCCACGGCAAACCCTCCGCCCTTTCTGGCTCCGGTTATCCAAAACCTAAAATTGTGTGAGTTTTTTTTCCTTTTCATTCTGATTTTATTTGTAGGATACGTATAAGGTTTTTATTATCATAAAAATGCGATTTTTCTTATGATAAGGACCTGAAAAAACAAAAATTCATGAAATTGTTGTTAGAACTTGTGGATTTTTGCTGAAATTTTGATAAAAAGCTGCGGACAATTATGCATCTATTCTTAATATATACATATCTGTATGTAATTTTTTATTAAACAATCAGAAAACATATTATTTTACAAATATATTCTTATTTCTATGCACATATGTAGAACACTTGCATGTAAATATTCAGAAATTATTTTTACAGATGTTCCTTTTTTTTCCAAATGATTGAAATCTGCATATAATTATTCAGAAATTACAAATATATTCATATTTCTATGCATATATGTGAGTTTTTTTTCCTATATTTTATGATTTTATTTGCAGGATACATATATGGTTTTTATTAGCATAAAAATACGATTTTTCATATGATAAGGACCTGAAAAAACATAAATTCATGAAACTATTGTTAGAATTTGTGGATTTTTGCTGAAATTCTGATAAAAAGTTTCGGAGAAATATGCATCTATTCCTAATATATGCATATCTGTATGCAATTTTTTATCAGAAAATCATATTTTTTTTACAAATATATTCATATTTCTATGCATATATGTCGAATTCTTGCATATAAATATTCAAAAAATATTGTTATTTTGCTGAATTGTATGCATGTATTTATGTTAATCTGAAGCTGTTTTTGTAATTTAGGTTACTGCACAATAAGCTTATTAATGGTGATTTTCTTTTTTTGATAACAGTGTTCCGGCGGATATTGGTGTAGTGGTGTTGTTGAAGCTTGGTCGGCCATCTTATTCCAAAAGTTTGAAATTTGCAGTTGTTTCTACAGAGACGAGTAGATGTGGTTTGTTCAATAAGCTGGGTGTCAACAAAATTATTTGTTCTACATTGTAAATGTTCTGAAATTCTTGATTTAGTACATGTAAATGTGGCCTGTACTTATTTCTTGATGTAGTAAATGTAAATGTTAAGAATTTTTTCATGTAAGTATGCACATATTTCTGTTATTTGCATATATATATGCATCTTGTTATAATTATATGTATTTATTTTGTTGTCATTTTTTTTGTTTCAGCAATTATGCAATACAGTTCTGTATATGTATGCAATTTTTTCGCTTAGTTGCATAAATATATGCAATTTTATGCAATATTTGTATCTAAATGTCTAGTTTTTCTTAAAAATCAAAAAACTTGATTAAAAAAATGTAGTCACTACATTCAAGTAATAATTTATTTCTGTATAATATTAACGTATGCACATGTATGCAATTATTTCACTTAGTTGCATAAATGTATGCAATTTTACGTTATATCTGTATCTAATTGTCTATTTTTTCGAAAAAATCAAAAAAAAAAATTAAAAAAACGCTGTTGGACTGATCAACGGTTTTCCAGAATTGTAGGATTAGGTTTTGGGCGAGATTATAGGAGCAATAGACTGAGTAAATGAAATTTTTTAGGTGTGTAAGGGTAGATCAGGAATTTTTTTAGCTGAAATTCAAAAATAGGGATGTATTCTATATTATTTTTATCACCGGGTTTTTTTTATATTTTGAAACTTAATAGGGACCTGTAAAAAACGCACTCTTTTCACTAATTACGGCTAATTATGGTAATTAGCGAAGATTAGCGAAATTATGGCTCAGAAAAATCTAGAAATATTCCAAAAATTCTAAAGCATCATTTTATGCCTCTGATATGAATTTGGGTTAATTTCGACTAATTTTGCAAATCCCGGAATTTGGGGGATTAAGGGGTGATTAGTGGAAATTAGCGAATTTATGCATGTTAAAAATCTGGAAAATATTTATAAATTGATAAATATTATTTTAGGCCTCTGTTAGAAAATTTGGCTGATTTGGTTAAGTTTTGTTAATCCTATCACTAGTTTCACCTAAACATGCTTAAGGGAAAATATGGGGTTTTGGCTATGTTTGATCCATTTTAACCTATCATATTATTGTTTTGGTGTTTGAGGTCACTTCTACTTGTTGCTATGACTTTGTGGTATGCTTTGTGATCGATTAGGATAGATAGAATGGTTGAAAACGTCGTCGAATGGCGTATAATGCTCGCTGGAAAAGTTGCAGAAAAACAGTGCAGGTTTTTGGATCGGATCGGAGGATTGGGCTCGGATCGGATAGAGGACTTGGCAAGGGATCACCGAACTGAACCGAGGCTTGGCACAAGAGGAAAGTGTGGCAAAAAGGAAAGCCAAAGTGGTTGAACTGGGATCGGATCGAGCTAGAGAAGGGGGGATCGGATCGGAGCGGATGGGAATAGGAAGGGGGATCGGATCGGACCAGAAGATCAAGCAAGGGACGGAAGGAAGACAGTTGGCGAACCGACCCAATGCGACATGGAGGACCCGAACTGACCCGATGCGACATGGAGGACCCGAACCGACCCGATGCGACATGGAGGACCCGAACCGACCCGATGTGACATAGAGGATCCGAACCGAACCGACGTACTACTAAGGGACTTGGAGACCCCCGACCCGAACCGAAGCACTTGGAGGATACCGATCCGAACCGACAGAGAAAAAGGACAGAGAACCAAACCGATCCAGTGATGACCAACAACCCGAGATGCAAAGGTAGCCCAAATGGAAGTTAGAGCTCAGGATCCAGATGGGAACCAATGAGTTCACTTCATGATTGGCCTTTGCTGTGGGACGTGTGCAAGGGGTTATCGGTATCCGTAACCTTGGTTCACTACTGAGAGACAGATTAGGGGCTTGTAGTGATAGTTGTACGGGATTGGATTCCGTCATGGCCCAAATATTAGGTGACCAAAGTAGTGGATATCGTATACTTTACGCATCGAGTGAGAGATGTGAGGATGGTTGTTATGCTTGATTGTTTGACATCACTATGACATGCACATCCCCACCCCCGTTATCCTTACACCATTTGAAATGGCACCTTAGAGTGTTGTACAGTATGTAGTGCTAACTCTTTGGTTGCAGGTTCAGGTATGGTTTAGTATACCTGTTATTATTTTGTTTAGATGCTTATCGCTCATACCATACTTTTTGTCTGACCCAGAGTTTTATGTCTCTTCTTATTACTCTGGGTGCTCACACAAGCAGAGACAGGTTAGCTGGTGATGCGCGAGTAGCTGATTCGGAGGCGAGCAGGAGGCTTCCACGTATGGTATATAGATATTCTCGATGTGTCGTTAGTGGTCGCTACTTGGGCATTAGTAGTGTACCTCCCTTATCTTGCTTTTGCTTTTTGAGACAGTTTGAAAAGTTGTAATAATGTTGGCTTTGGATCATAAGCTGTACTTGGATTTTCCGCTGCTATGTTAGTTTGTTTTCAGCTTATGCACTGTCTCACCTGTTTTATGTCAAGTATGTTGTTATTATATTTTATTCCATGCGCTGTGAGACATTCTACAGGTTCTTCGTTTGGTTCTTCGTCTTCTTTCTTTTCTTCTGACGACCGTCCCGTGCTAACTGGACATGTGTACAGCGCACTTTTGGAGTAAATGTCGGTTGGTGCGGGGCGGGCCATCACATTTGGTATCAGAGCCAGGTTGCATAGTTAACCTAGGGAAAAATACCAGGGAGAGATAGTATGTATATGAGAGCGCGTATTTGTGATTATTTTGGTTTTCAAAAGCTATATCTATATATATTATTAGTATAGCTAAGGATGAAGTCGTACTGCACTGGCACCACTATGGAGATGGTTAATCGTTTTCTCTTTACAGATTGAACGATGAGCCGAGACACGAGGGGTGCTGGTAGAGGGACCAATAATGAAAATGCTCTTGACATGAGGACGATGTTCACTAACTTCATGAGGGAGATGCTTAGGGATGTTCAGGGAGCAGTTCCCAATCCCGGAAATGGTGGTGGTCCAGTAGTGCAGGTGCCTAGGGTCGATTTCGCCAAGTTGTGCAAGGATTACACTAACCTTGGTGGGAAGCCGTTCCACGGAACGGAGTCGGCCACAGATGTTCAGGATTGGTTGGATAGCTTTGATCGTATCTTCGACGACTTGGGTATCGAGGATGCGATGAAGAGAAGGCTAGCGTCTCGTCTGCTGCAAGGGCGAGCGATGAATTGGTGGAATGCCATTAGAACACCTACTCCAGAAGATCAAGTTACGTGGAATCAGTTTAAGACTCGCTTTTGTGATAAGTTTATTCCAGTTGCTCATAAATCAGAATTGTTCAGGAAGTTCTTGGAGCTTAAGCAGAATGGCAGGGCAGTCTCGGAGTACATCGCAGAATTCAATACTTTATCGAAATATGGATGGTCCCTTATCGATACAGTTGAAAAGAAGAACGAGAAGTTCATAACTGGATTGGATGGGTACTTAGGGGAAAGACTTATAAACCATATCGATGAGATGTTCGAGTCTATTGTAGGAAAGGCATTAAGGTCAGAGAGCCTTTTTCCTAAGTCGAAGACCGAAGTTGCAATTGCATCTACAAAGGACCCAAAGCCACAAGTAGGCGGTGAAGGCAAGAAGGATTCTCAGAGCAAGAGGAAGCAGAACCCGACCAAGGATGGTCAGAATAAGAAAAATAAGAAAGATAGCGAATGCTTTAGTTGTGGCATGAAGGGCCATTATGCCAGAGATTGTCGAGAAAAACCTGGGGAAAGGAAGTGCTTTAATTGTGGCCAGGCGGGACATCACAAAGATGATTGCCCATAACCTCCTAGGGAGAAGCAGATTGTGAAAGCGTATGCTATCAACTTTGTTCCTTCTTCGTCGAATGCTCCAAGTGCGACGCAGAAGGGAAAGGGTGTCGTTATAAAAGGTATGCTTTCTATTTAGGATGTTTCTGTTCGGGTATTGTTTGACAAACCCGAGATAGTCGATAGACCTCTAATTGTGACGAAGCCGATTGGTGGTTCGACTAGTTTTGGCATGAGTTGTTGTAATGTGGTCTTATCGAGTCATGCATGTATGTTTGTTGTGATTGCTTTGTTTTGGGCTTTACTGGGTTTAGCATTATTTTGGGGAGTCGATCTACTCCAAAGGAATAGGGTGGTATTAGGTACCTACCTAGTGATGGCGATAGTAACTGGAGTTAAGAAAGCTGAAAGGTTATCGTTGTAATAAGTTCTAGTTGTCTCTGGGAGGCAAATGAGTGCTCCAGTGCTAGATTGTTTTGCTAGTATCACCTCACGTGGGTTGTCCAAACTCTGAGGAGATGTTCCTTGGGTGCTTGTCTGATATTGGTTTAGGCCTTTGGGGCTTGTGCTTGGGGAATGTCGATTTCGACTAGGATGGTTTGCGTGAGGAGTAAATTGTTGTTGTGATTTTTCATTGGATGATATCTTGGTTTACTCGAGGAGTGGTGGGCAGACGGAACATGATAAGACTGTTCAATGGTATATACTGCCCAGAGTTAGACTCGATAGGGTTATGAGATTGCTCGAGTGGGACTCGAGAAGGATGCAAAGTAATGGATTGTTTAGAACCCTATGTTGATGTTCTCTATTGGATATAGAACTTTGAAGGAATAGGATGTGTTCGTTGATCATGGAAGAAACAACGAAGATTAGGGCGATTCAAGTTGGACTTGAACTCGTAAAAGAAAATGGGTGTTCGTTGATCTTGGAGAAGCAACGTATAGGGAGACGACTCACGTTGGACTAGAGTTTGTCACTAATGGATACTGAAGACTGGGTCTGAGTTATAGATTGACTCGAGGTGGACTCGAGAAGGCTGCAAGGAATTGGATTCGGCTTGAGTTGGACTCGAGAGGGAAGCAAGAAAATGGACAGACTTGGGTTGGACTCAAGTATTTTAGGCGGACTAAAAGCAGGGGTATCTGGGGACGCCCGTTACCTTGGATCCGTTGGACGTGATCTAGTTATCCTTGGAGGATAAACGTACGTTGGACGTACGGTAGTCCGTAGGGAGGCGGGGCTTCTATTGGCCTGGGATTGGTTGGACCAGTCAGGTAGGCATCGGTGTATGTATGGAGGCTGGGCTTCCATTAGTTATTGATGTTGGTTGGACCAAACATACTAGAATCGACATATTGGGATTGGTTAGACCAGTCATGTAGGTGTCGATGTGTTTATGAATTTAGCAGGTGATAGGTAGGACTTGTTCGATGGATGTTATGGTTGCTATGTTGTTCCTATTTTTCTTCCCTTGAGTAGACTATCAACTGTAGGGTTCCAGCGATGGGGAACAAAGTGATTGTAGTAGGACTATGAGCCAGTGCAGTAGAGTCGTCATGACTCGAGGGGCAAAGTGGACATAGTAAAGGATTAGTAAGGCTATGAGCCAGTGCAGTGGAGTTGTTATGACTTCATGGGGGCAGAGTGGACATAGCAAAGGACTAGTGGCTATGGATCAGTGCAGTGGAGTCGCCATGACTCCATGGGGCAGAGTGATCATAGTAAACGATTTGGGTGCGGTAATAGTTGCATTGAGTTGGAGACATGCCAGTCTAGAGGTTATGTTTCTGGGATGGAAGCAACTAGAGTATATCACAGGATATGATTTTAGGCCCAAGAGTGAATTGGATTCAGAAACACTAGTAAGCTTGACGATTAGATCGATTTTGATTGAGTGAATTGGTTCCAGTTAGAAGGACGATCCTAATCTATTGGAAACCATCTCTAGGGTAGAGATGGGTATCGATGGAAAGAGAATGATCAAGTAAGGATTTGATCGAGAAGGGTGGCTTCAAAAGAATAAGGGACTAGCTGTACCCAACGTAGATGGACTGAGAGATGAAGTGCTTAGAGCATATCATCACCCGAAATTGACTATACATCCTAGTGGTAACAAGATGTATTGAGACATGGAGCAGATCTACTACTAGGAAAGGATAAAGAAAGACGTTGGGAAGTTTATGTCCAAATGCATAAATTGCCAGTTAGTAAAAGCTGAGCAAAAGAAGCCTAGTGGTTTGTTACAACCATTAGAAATTCCTAAAGGGAAATGAGAACAAGTCTCAATGGATTTCATTGATGGTTTACCAAGGGTTAGATCAGGTTGTGATGGTATTTGAGTGAATTGTATATTAGAGAATGAAGGCTACCCAAGATAGGCAGAAGACTTATCTCGATAAGAGACGAAGAGATTTGGAATTCTTCGTTAACGACTTGGTGTTCGTCAAGATCTCTCCATTGAGAATGTGATTCGGATTGGTTGGAGAGTTAAGTTAGCACCAAGATTTGTTGGCTCATTCCCAGTCCTCGAACAAGTTGGGAATTTGGCGTATGAAATAGAGCTATCTAACAAGATGGCGGGAGTTCACAACGTATTTCATGTTTCCCAGTTAAGGAAGTTTGTGCAAGACCCTAATGTGGCTATTTCACCAGATCAGTTGGACGATATCGAGGTTGAACCCGAGGCGGTTGAGAACCGCAAGCCTATGCGTATTGTTGGGAACGATACGAAGCAGCTTCGAAGGAAGGCGGTGAAACTAGTCAAAGTCCAGTGGGGTGAGAATGAAAAAGACTGTACTTGGGAAACAGAGGAAGATATAAGGAAGAAGTATCCAGAACTCTTTGCCTAGTAAGGTTTTGGTAGTGATAGTTTCTTCCCTTGTTAGTAAACCGCATGCTAGAATAGACTTGTTTTGCATGTTGATTGTTGTTTTGGTGCTGATAGGCATGCGGGGCCCTTTGTGTGTTTTGGTTAGGGAATTTCGGGGGCGAAATTTCTTAAGGGGGGGAGAATGTAACAACCCGCATTCTACGCATCGAAGAATATTTATTCCTTTCTCATACGAAGTCGTATGGTCATGTGGCTTTGGGAAACGACTATTGGGGTAATTTCCCATGTTCATGATTTTTGCCAATTTTTAAATGACCGTTTTGCCCCTAGCTGATACTGTTTTGGCCATAACTTTTGACTGGAAAGGAATTTTGATTTGAAACCACTTCCATTAGATTTGTTTGATGGTTTACAATTCCGTAGAGTGGTCAGATTAGCCAAACGGACTCACCGTTTGGGAGATATGGCTGAAACAAGTTTCAGATAGTGAAAAACTGCTTAACCGGACCAAATAGGGTGATTAGTGAATGGGCCCATAACCCATTTCGGGATTAGGGTTATGGGGAGGCTGAAATGAGTTAGGGTTTCATTTCATTTCAGTTTTCTAGCCTCCACTTACCTCTAAGAAACCCTAAAAATGGCCTCCAACCTCTAAATCACCTCCAAATCATTAGCAACTTGAAGATTGGGATTAGCAACATCAAATCAAGGGAGATCTTCACCAAATCAAGATTAGAGCTGCTGGAACACATAGAGATTGGATCCAAATCAGAGAAGTTTTAGATTTGAGAATTAATTTGTGGCTAAGGTGAGTGGTTTGCATTGTTTTTCACTAATTACGGCTAATTATGGTAATTACCGAAGATTAGCGAAATTATGGCTCAGAAAAATCTAGAAAAATTCCTAAAATTCTAAAACATCATTTTATGCCTCTGATATGAATTTGGGTTAATTTCAACTAATTTTGCAAATCCCGGAATTTGGGGGATTAAGGGGTGATTAGTGGAAATTAGCGAATTTATGCATGTTAAAAATCTGGAAAAATATTTATAAATTGCTAAATATTATTTTAGGCCTCTGTTAGAAAATTTGGCTGATTTGGTTAAGTTTTGTTAATCCTATCATTAGTTTCACCTAAACATGCTTAAGGGAAAATATGGGGTTTTGGCTATGTTTGATCCATTTTAACCTATCATATTGTTGTTTTGGTGTTTGAGGTCACTTCTACTTGTTGCTATGACTTTGTGGTATGCTTTGTGATCGATTAGGATAGATAGAATGGTCGAAAATGTCGTCGAATGGCATAAAATGCTCGCTGGAAAAGTTGCAGAAAAACATTGCAGGTTTTCGGATCGGATCGGAGGAATGGGCTCGGATCGGATAGAGGACTTGGCAAGGGATCACCGAACTGAACCGAGGCTTGGCACAAGAGGAAAGTGTGGAAAAAAGGAAAGCCAAAGTGGTTGAACAGGGATCGGATCGAGCTAGAGAAGGGGGGATCGGATCGGAGCGGATGGGAATAGGAAGGGGGATCGGATCGGACCAGAAGATCAAGCAAGGGACGGAAGGAAGACAGTTGGCGAACCGACAGAGAAAAATGACAGAGAACCGAACCGATCCAGTGATGACCAACAACCCGAGATGCAAAGGTAGTCCAAATGGAAGTTAGAGCTCAGGATCCAGATGGGAACCAATGAGTTCACTTCATGATTGGCCTTTGCTGTGGGACGTGTGCAAGGGGTTATCGGTATCCGTAACCTTGGTTCACTACTGAGAGACAGATTAGGGGCTTGTAGTGATAGTTGTACGGGATTGGATTCCGTCATGGCCCAAAGTATTAGGTGACCAAAGTAGTTGATATCGTATACTTTACGCATCGAGTGAGAGATGTGAGGATGGTTGTTATGCTTGATTGTTTGACATCACTATGACATGCACATCCCCACCCCCGTTATCCTTACACCATTTGAAATGGCACCTTAGAGTGTTGTACAGTATGTAGTGCTAACTCTTTGGTTGCAGGTTCAGGTATGGTTTAGTATACCTGTTATTGTTTTGTTTAGATGCTTATCGCTCATACCAGACTTTTTGTCTGACCCAGAGTTTTACGTCTCTTCTTATTACTCTGGGTGCTCACACGAGCAGACTAGAGACAGGTTAGCTGGTGATGCGCGAGTAGCTGATTCGGAGGCGAGCAGGAGGCTTCCACGTATGGTATATAGATATTCTCCCTGTGTCGTTGTTGGTCGCTACTTGGGCATTAGTAGTGTACCTCCCTTATCTTGCTTTTTCTTTTTGAGACAGTTTGAAAAGTTGTAATAATGTTGGCTTTGGATCATAAGCTGTACTTGGATTTTCCGCTGCTATGTTAGTTTGTTTTCAGCTTATGCACTGTCTCACCTGTTTTATGTCAAGTATGTTGTTATTATATTTTATTCCATGCGCTGTGAGACATTCTACAGGTTCTTCGTTTGGTTCTTCGTCTTCTTTCCTTTCTTCTGACGACCGTCCCGTGCTAACTGGACATGTGTACAGCGCACTTTTGGAGTAAATGTCGGTTGGTGCGGGGCGGGCTATCACAAGATAGCTCTCATGCGCGAAGCCTCTAGATACGTCATCCAAAGAAATAAGCATAGAAGAGGGTTCTCGATTCCTATACTCTGGTGTGTGGCCGAGGACGATGCTAAACGAGTGTTGCGGGAACCACACAAAGACGAATGTTGTGCTCACACTGGGGGAAAACTCTGGTAAAGAATGGGCTATGGTACAACTACTTTTGGCCTACTATTAGCCGAGGTGCGACTAATTATTCCAAACATTTCAACAACTGTCAGAAGTTTTCCAAGTCAAAGAGATCCGCCAACTCAGCTTACCCATATGGTTAGTCCTTGGCCATTCGATGTATTGGGAGTAGACATCATTGGAAGTCTTCCAATTTCTAAAGATGAGGTGAAATATGCGATCATGGTTGTGGGTTACTTTACGAAATGGGCCGCAGCCAAACCATTGGCCATGATCACGACAAAGCGGGTGATCAAACTTATAGTCAGAAATATCATATTCCCATATGGACTTCTAGGAACTTCATAACCGACAATGGAACCCAATTCTACCACTCAAAATTCAGAGATTTATGCCAACAATACCGTATCAAGAAGAAGTACACTGCGGTTGCGCACCCACAATCAAATGGAAAAGTCAAGGCCATGAACAAAATCATCAAGTCCATCCTAAAGATATGATTGGAGCAGGCCAAAGGAAAATGGGTTGATGAACTACCTTTAGCTCTTTGGGAATATCGTACAACCCATAACTCTATAAGTAGCCACACTCTATTATCCTTGTCCTACAGCTCTGAAGCAATCATCCCAATAGAGCTTGAAGTCCACTGTCATAGAACGATGTATTATGACCCGCTGACTAACAAAGCGCTCCTCATGGAATCACTGGACATGATTGATGAGAAGAGAGAGGAAGATAACTTGCAAGCTGTAGCGCATAAGCAATGAGTTGCCTGATACTACAATAAGAAGGTTTGACTCAAAACCTTCAACTTTGGCGACCTTGTTTTGAAATGAATCTTTCTGACCTTCGTTCACATGAGCCTAAAGTGGAAAGGACCGGACGTTATCTAATAGAGGCTTGATAATGGAACCTTCAGGCTAACGACTGTTGATGGGGATCCACTCCCAAAAGCATTGAATGCCGAGCATCTGCAATGCTATCTTTCTTAGGCTTTTATTCTATTTATTTCATTTATTCTTAGCATTGTAATAAGACATGTCTCACCATTTATTATTGTTTATAAATAAAAGCTATTTTCCATGTTCCATTACTGTGTTTATTAATTTGGCTATGTGTTGTGGTTTGACTGACCATTCCTAGGGATCAAACGAAGAGGATAACTAGCTCCCCAACGATGTTCATCGGCTTACGCTTCGACGATCTGACTCAACTTTGCGACTAGTTAGAATTGGGCTGACTAAAATTGAGCTAGACATCGACGCTCGATATTGAAATCCTCACTTTATAAACTAAAGTGATGGAACGTCGCTTAAATGGCATCTTTAACTCTTTCCCACATTTCAAAGGGATGAGCATAAACTAGGGGATGTGATTCGGCCAATTTAATGGTGACCTTTGCCCTTGACGTTGAGGCCAAGGGATGATGCCCAAGCAAGTGTGACCCGACCACTAGCCCGACTAACTCCGTCCCACAGAGCTTGGAACCGTGAATAAACAAAGGACGAGTGTGATAGGTGCACCATGACTAATGACCACTCGATCCTTAACTCTAACTCCTGATGACTAAAATGAGAGTATAAAATGAATCGCGTGCCTCGATTCAAGGCCACTTGTCTTACAACTCTAACCTAAACTGACTGTGGGAGAGCATAACGGACAAACCATGATGTCCACACTATCTTCAATATTCTTAACTAGGATGGGGGAGTGTAAACGCTTAAGGATTGGACGTCCAAATTGATTCGCCCAAATCCCCACCAACATTGGGGGCAAGGGTATAGAATCGTGAATTAACTTTGAACACGATTCAGACATGAGTCGTGATTCAAATTTAATTGGGGACTTATACACTATATGTCCAAATGTCGACGTGCTACTTATTACCTGACTTAGTAATATTCAGGTTGCAAGTACACTGAATTGAAATCAATATACAAACTTACAGATAGATGACATTGTTTTTATCAAAGAAAAAATGCTTCATTTAAAAAAATGCATGTTTTATTCAGATTTACAAGCAAAAACGTGAGGGTCGTACTCGCAACTACATCCAAACGGCCTAGAAACAAATGCTTAATTTATTAAGCTTCCGATGACTCATCGCCAGTCTTCTTCTTCTCTCTCTCCTTAACAAACTTTGTCAAATCCTTCATGGTGAAGTTGTGTTTCTTCTTGGACTTATCTATAGGAATATATACAATTGAGGAAGTAGACACGTCATGTTTCTTCTTAATCTGTTTGACCAGGGTAAGAGGAGATTCCTTGATTGGTGGGTCTGTGACAGAGGGAGCAATGACTTGAAGTGGTTTGACTATAAGAGGCCTAGAACTTGATCCAAATTTTAGGAGGAGAAGCTTACCCTCATCTCTTGCTTTCATCTTCGTAAGGTTAGAGGTCTCATCTTGTTAGACTCTCCAGTATACACCACGTCCTTTTCTTCTGGCTGAGAGCCCTTGCCATCAAGCCCTTCAAGGAATCTATCATTTCTTCGTTTTTGCCTAGGTCATTGATAGTGGGAACTTGCCGCTCTTCGGTTACTTTCATCTCAGCATATGAAGAAGTCTTTTCTGTAGGTGTACCTAAAGAAGGAAGAGCAATGATCGGTCTCGGAGAATAACGGGTCTCTTTACTGGAGACCAGAAGCTAGGCGATGAGATACAACCATTCTCTGAAATTGGGGAGAGAGAAGAGATATACCTTCGAATGAGGCATCCTTGGGAGTTACGGAAGTCTCAAATTCTTGGATAAGAGTGAGAGGCTTTCTTAGGACTAAACCTGATTCATCGGGATCGTACTCTTCCACTGTTCCTAATGATTGTGGTGTAGGAGGCTGAATGATTATCTCTTTTGTAAAAGGATCCACGGCGGGAGTAGGTTGACTAGTGTAAGGGATGCATCACCTTTACATGTGTCGGGTTCCCCTTCCATTGTTGTTTTCCCTTTTTTCCTATACCACCGGCATCCTCCTCCTCCTTCCATTGTCGTCTTCCCTCAGCCAAGACGTCTGGCTTGTTGCCTCTCAAAAACTGGGTCATCGGTGGTTTTTCATTCACCATGCCTCCAGCGGTAACCCTACTCTCCTCATCCATAAACACCTTCTAGGTGTCGATCATTGTTTGTGGATAGTCAATAACCCAAGATATGTCCTGATTGCAGAGGACTAGAGCATAACACATGAGTATATATGATACCACTAAATTCATGATGCATCTTTTCTATCTCGGCTGCGTGATCCACCTTAAGCCCTTGAATTTCTATCTCATGCTTAAGTCAAGAATCGAAGGCATTTTCTAAAGAAGCATGGATGTTCTCCTCCGCCTTCTTTCGAGCTTCTTCGTTGGCAGCTAAATTTTCCTTAAGAACGACGATCTCCTATTCCATCGCCCCTTATCCTTCCTTAGAGAACCATTTTCGACATTGAAAGACTCGCACTATTGACCCACCAGCTTCACGTCGTCCTAAGCAAACTTGGTTAGGAGTGATCAGTGGTTGAGCTCAGTTTCAAATCGATTACGAAGACCGTCAAGCTCTTCTTTGCTCTTATCATATTGCTCCTTAAGAGTGGCCAGTTCAGTTTCTGCTCAACTAACTCTTTCTTCGTGTGCTCAAGAACACTTTTTTTGAAGCCTCATTCTAGCTTCATACCCTCTATCTCAATCTTCAAGCTCCTGATTACTTTAGATAATCGCATTGAATATATGGACATCTCATTATACTGAGTCAATGAAAAATCAATATCTGACCTAACCCGACTGCCAAAATATTCCGGAAACGGTTGCAAGTTAGGAACAAATTTTATATGGAAGAAGTGATATTGGGGAAACACGTGCTCCATCTCATTGACCCTTTACCTGGGGGTTTTCCCCAGCGCTGATGAGTTTGACAGTTGGGGACTTTTTTGTATGCTTGGAAGAGACAGGAAGTTCTTGGCCTCGTGAAGCAATTGATTGTAACTGTTGATTGGGATCGACATGGAGTTTGTGGTAAGAAATCTTTGCCTGAGATTGTTCACTAGATGTATGGCTATCAACCCACAAGGACATTTCATCAGAGCGAGAGGCAGAATGACCTCTTTCTCTGTCTTTCTCTCATGCTCCTTCCCTTTCTTTATCTTTCTTCTTCTTTTCTTTCTTCTCCTGTTCCTCATTGTCACTGCTCTCCTGATCATGTTTCTCTCACGAGCGTTCCTCTCATCATATTCTCGATCTTGTTTTTCTTCAGAGGAGGTCGGACCAACAAAACCACATTATGTAGATTAGCACCAAATCGATCGTGATAGTGCGCTCCATTTCTCATAGGACCTGTAATGCAAGAAATAGCTCGAGTTAGTACTTGGCATATGAAAACATAAAAAGTATTGTGACGTGCAATTCTTCTATGTGTCTTAGTGCTCTCACCTAAGAATGGACCAAAGCCTGGAGTTTGGATTGTAGTTGTTGCCTCCTTTGCCTTTAAGGGAGTTGTATCGTTCCCAAAATTTAGGAAGAAGGAAGTGGAATCCATATTCTAGGAAGAAAGTATTGTATCCTAGATATCAGATCTTCCATGCCTCTACATGGTGATTCCACTTCCTCTTCTTGAACGCCCTTGATGGGAGATTTTCCCTTCTGCACTTCCATGGGATCCCGACCGGACCCAGGAAGACCCACCTCCTGGATAGTTCTTCTTCTTTTAACGACCATCTTTATCTTGGCTAGAGATCGGGTCGTGGTGACCACTGTGACACCCCACATCCGTTAAAGTCACGCACTAAAGGAATGCATTAAGTTTCGTGAAGCGTTATAAGTAAACAAAAACAGAAATATTACAAGATGGATATAAAAACAACAGCGGAATTTGAATTTTTATTTCAAACATAAATCATAACATCGTGGTCCAAAATACCATAAGTCTGAAACTTCATAAAACCCATTACAATGACATAAAACATCTGTCTTGTATCATCAGTATAGAAAATACATAAAAAAACATAATTTCCCCAAAAGTGATAATGCCATAGTAGCAAAGATAGAAATTGAGCAATACTTCAAAAGCTGTTCTAAGCAGGATGATAACTAAGTCCTGACTAAGCCTAAGAATTCCCACCCTGCGAATCTAGGGGGAGGAAACGGAAGAAAGAAGAGGAAACAAAAAGGGTCAGACATAAAGTCTGGCGAGTCCAGTTACTTTTAGCAAGTAAATAAGCAAAAGCATTATGACAGACATATAAAGTGGACAAGGAAGGTAACATCACAATGGAAAAGTATGATAAGGTAAACAGGATAGAGTGTGTTCGCTTCTCTATTGATTACTCTACACTAATACTAGTATAACCAAAAAAGAAATGATCCCTTAACATGCATAAGTTAGTAGACTTAGGAGTACCTATGGTGAGAGGTTTTAACCCATACAATCCACAGGCAACCCCTATAACGGACTACTAACTTACCAGAATCTAGATGTACCCTAACAACTACCCTAATCGATCGCTCCCTATTCCGTAGATACCTTGAGCCGACCCTACAGTAGGGGTATCACTTCCCTAAAGTGGCAACCCTTTATGTTGAATGCACAACCATATCTACCGGCATCACGGCGTCTTATTTTCCTCTTTCCGGACCATGCACGAACATGTCCCGGTCGGTATGCACCGCCTACACCACCCTATACGTTTGGATCTCTTATAATCAGCTTAGTAAGCGTACCCCACTCCGACCTAGGACGGAGTACTCGTTGATACAGTTATATGGGTTACTGACTGAAATGGGTTCCCATACAAAATGATACAAGCTCTTTCCCTTGTCTTGTATCCCCACAAGGATTTCCGCAGATTATGTATGCCTATTGGTGCCTTTAATTACATAACCCCCTCAGGTTAAGTTTGTGGGCCTATATATAAATATTACCCACCCCTTCAGATTCACTTAACCCGCCCACTATCCAAACATGTTTACTTAATCCTTATTCAAGTTCACATTCATGCAGTCCATATGGATTCAACTAGGTTAAGTATTCCAATTTATTACCATATTAACATTTATGGTTAAGGTGTGCTAGACCTCCCACATTAAGCCTACCATTTGTGGATGCTGGACATGTCGGGTGGGTCCAGGAAGACTTATTCCACAAATTGGGCTTAACCTCGGGTCTTGGCACGTCTCGTATTTGTGCACTTAGACCTCTCACATCAGATTCAACACTTGCGGTTGTTGGATATGCCGGTCGGTTCCAGGCAGACTTCCACCACAAGTGCAATCTAACCTCGTGCTATAAGTGCACATACAGTTTCTAATTTCTGTGATCCTAGGTATGTCATTATTATCCAATTTTCAACTATGTCGTTATTGGTTATAGGTTTCATGCCCCTTTTATTCCCAATTATGTTCATAGTGAATTATAGGTCCAAATTCATGTCCATAAATATTATTCAAGTTATGCCAATTTTAATGTTTTCCCCTGTTCCCTAACTAACGCATTTGCACATATTTGACGGCATGCCTAGGCTAGAAAGTAGCCTAGCCATAAACAATAAAAAGAAAAAGGTGATGGGAAGAGGACAAAAGTGATTATTCTAAGGTAACTGGCATAAGCATATACTGGCATAGAGATAAGGTGGACATATAAGAATAGATCTAGTGAATTTGTGATAATTAAATTGGTTCTATCATATTAAGGATTTCATAATGAGTATGATAAGATCTAAATAACAATTTAAATGTCCAACTAGTTCAGATCTAATATGATAAGCACAAGGTGATCTAAATAATAAGCTAGATCTAAAAATCAAAAATTAGATCTAACATAATAAAGTATTTAAGATCTACATCATAGTTATGTCCGAATGTCATAGATTCACAAGTTATAATAGATCTGATATGATAAGGATTGAGATTCAAGTCATAACTAATTCAAAACGTCATAGATTCACAATTAACAATAGATCTGGTATAATTCAGTCATAGGAATAGATCCAAACTATAGTCATATCATTTTACTTTTAATCATTTAAATCTAAAAGTAATGTGAAACTCACAGCGTTTGGATTAAGAAAATAGAAGAAAAACAGATCTACACTTGAATCTCAAATCTGTAATTGTAGAAGAAGAAAAGGGTCCGATTCAGTCCAGGCACTGAAAGCATTTGGCCTCCATTTTTTTGCAGTGAAGAAAACAAGAGAAATGAGCCTGTGTATATAGCATCCAGCCCCAAAACTTCGACTACCACCTCAGCCCTAGGGGGGTCGACCCTGGTATCGACACCCCTCTTGGGGGGTCGACCCAGGGGTCGACATCCCTCTTGAGGGGTCGACTCCCTAGAGAGGGAATCTTGCTACCTCTTTTCTTTTCGAATTTTGAACTGTTTTCTGACTTTTTGATTTAATATATATGTAATTCTTCTTTGCGTATATAAACTTCAAACCCTCATAACTTCTTTATACGGCGTCCGTTTTACGCAAACCAAAAGTCTATCTTGATTAGAATTACGAGACGGACACAATGGCGCAGTCCCTTTCCCTTATTTCTGAATATTAAATTAAATATTCTTTAATTTACCCTCTTTAATATTGTTAAAATTACGGGGTGTTACATTCTCCCTTACTCAAAGGATTACGTCCCCGAAATCTCCAAGTTAAGAAGAATGTATCCTACCATCCACATCCATCTACTCATCCACCAATCACATGCATCCATTGTCCTTAAAGGATTTCTAATGCTTATATGAACATATGCAAAGGTGTGTGTATATGTCCTAATACTAATGCTAAAATTAGGCGATCTACTGATTTATTGATCTCCTTAATGCAATGTATGTTAGTGCCATGAGTCCAATATCTATGCAACAATCCTAGTATAATTTGTAAGTTCTATATGCGTGCACAATTATTCGTCCAAGTGCAACACCCATATGATATACCCACTTTCATCCATAAAAGAAAGAAAAATGCACACACATCCATATGGAATATGAGAGTGATTGAGCCGATCTAGTGCCTAATGTGTGTGTATATGCATCCACGAGCAACCACTAACAAACACTTTCATCCATCAAACATAACATGTCTTAAATACATGTTTACAATCATGAGACTCTAACCTAAAGGTCGAAGATTCGATCGAACTTATACGATAAAAACACGCATAAATAAAAGTTTTGGAAATGGAGTGAAGAACATACCCTCGAAAAGGAAAGGGTACGAAGAACGAATCCTATCTTCAGTCTCCCAAGTTGCATTCTCCGGGCTATCTCCCCACTGAACCTTTATCAACTTGATTTCTTTATTGCGTAGCTTCTTAACTTTAGATCCAAGAATACGGGTAGGAACTCGTCTAACTATCACCTCCTGTTCCACTTCCACTTCCTCCAATATATTTGGCTTAACTACTTCTGCGGTATCACGTAAGCACTTCCGCAAATGAGAAACATGGAAAACATCATGAACGTTAGATAGTCTCTTGGGTAGCTTTACTCTATAGGCCATTTGGCCAATCCTTTCTGTAATGGGAAATGACCCTACAAATGTTGGAGCTAATTTCCCTACAGATCCAAAGCGTACTACATTTCTTAAGGGTGACACCTTAATAAAAACCATGTCTCCCACTTCAAACTCAATGTCAGTCCTTCTCTTGTCTGCATAGGACTTCTTCCTATCTTGAGCAGTCTTCATTCGCCGCCTAATGAGATTAATCTTCTCGGACGTTTCTCTAACCATATTCGATCCAAGTAAAAGCCTTTCTGCAGATTCCCACCAACATGTCGGTTATCTACAAGGTCGTCCGTACAATGCTTCGAACGGTGCCATGCCAATACTAGCTTGGTAACTGTTGTTGTAGACAAATTCTACTAGAGGAAGATGCTCCTCCCAAGTGCCTCTGAAGTCAAGGATACACAGTATTAAAAGATCCTCTAGTACTCTATTCACCCTTTCCATCTGTCCATCAGTCTTAGGATGATAACCGGTGCTTAGACATAACTATATACCTAATGCTTCTTGCAAGCTCCTCCAGAATTCACTGGTGAAGATGGGGTCACGATCGCTTATGATGCTGGAAGGTATTCCATGAAGATGGACTATATCATGAACAAAAACTGTTTCTGACCATGCTGTCGTCCTCTTGTTCTTAACGGGAATGAAATGAACGCTTTTAGTAAGTCTATCCACTACCACCCAAATACTGGTGTTGCATTTCTTTGATCTAGGCAAACCATCTATGAAATCCATAGAGACGCTCTCCCACTTCCATTGTGGAACCTCCAAAGGATGAAGTAAACCACTGGGAATCTTTTGCTTAGCTTTGACTTGCTGGAAAATCAAACGTTTAGAAACAAACTCCGCCACATCTTTCTTCCTCCCCACCCAAAAGAAAACCCTCTTCATATCCCTGTACATTTTATCGCCACTTGGATGGATAGTCAACTTAGAATGATGGGCTTCCTTTAGGACTTTTTTCAACAAACTCCTAACTTGGGGAACACAAAGCCTTCCATCTCGTCGCAACCTCCCTTTATTGTCAATGGAATATCTATTGAGGTGATTAGAAGTCTCCCCTTTACTGAGCCTATTCACGATGTCCGAAATCTGTGGATCCTCTCGCTGCGAAGCTCCTATCTGGTCCATAAGAGTAGGTTGTGTCTCCAATGTTCCTAATAATCCAGGCAAGAGTTCGATGGAGGGTCTAAAGTAAAAAGTTGATATAAACTCTAAGCTTTTCCTTTCCACAAACAAATGACTTAAGACCGTCCTCTGCCTACTTAGCGCATCTGCCACTACATTACCTTTGCCATGGGTATAAGCAATCTCAAAGTCATAAGATGCTAAGAATACCATCCGCCTTTGATGCCTCAAATTATGATCTTTCTGCGAGAACAAGTACTTGAGAGATCTACGATTAGTGTACAATTTGAACTTCTCTCTCCAAAAGTGCATTTGGAGAATTTCGCCATCAGCTGATGTGCTCGTAGAGTTTTCAAAACTTCTCTTATATGCAAGGCATGTTCTTCTTCACTCTTTGAGAAGATCAAGATATCATCCACAAATACCACAACAAATTTATTTAGGAATCCCCGAAACACCCTACTCATTAGATCAACAAAATAGGCTGGTGCATTTGTCAGCCCAAAGGCATAACGAGCCATTCAAAGAAACCATCTGGAGTCCTAAAGACTGTCTTATTTATACTTCCTTGGCCACCCTCAACTGATGAAACCCTATGGCCAAGTCTAACTAAGAGAATACTAATGCGCCAACCAGTTGATCAAACAAATCATTTATCCTCAGGAGTGGGTGCCTGTTCTTCTTAGTGAGTTTGTTCAACTCTCTGTAATCTACACATAAGCGAAGCGAAACATCCGCCTTAGTTGCGAACACTACTGGAGCAGCCCATTCAAGTATGCTTCGCCTAATAAATCCTTTTTCAAGCAGCTCCCCTACTTGTTTGCTAAGCTCCCTCCTTTCTCTTGGAGCCCTGTGGCGCACGGGCAATGCAACTGGCTTTACATTGTCCACCAAATATATACGGAAGTCGATCTCGTGCCTTGGGGGTAAACCCCGAACCCCATATAAGACATAATAACACTCATGGACTACTGGAACAGTTCGCAGATCATCAATAGATGCATCAAGAAACTCAAGGAAACTCAGCATAATAGACCTATGAGGGTCACAAGAAATCTCGAGGGTCTACCCATGATATGTTAGAAGCTTAACGATCTTCTTCTCACAATCTAGAATGGCACCGTACATGGTTAGCTAATCCATTCCCAGAATCAACCCATAGCCCATAAACCCGAGCACATATGCGTCGCATTCAAATTCGACGCCTAAAAAAGATATCCTCAAACCCCGACAAATCAGAGATAAATGAGCTGAACCACAAATGGGGTTTGAGACAACAATGGGATCCACTACCATACTCGTATTTAAGTGCAGAGATTCTACTACAGAACTAAATATAAATGAATGTGAAGCGCTAGAGTCAAAAAGAGTTCTAATAGGGTGACTGGAAAGAGAAATCAAACCTTCTACGACGACTTTCCTACCTCGATCTGGAGCACCAATTCCGAGAGCATGCACCTTCCCTCTAGAAGCTCCTAGTTTCTTCGGGCACTCCCTACAAAAGTGTCTATGCTCTCCACAACTGAAGCAAGTACCCTTCCTTTTCCTGCAATCCTTAGCCAAATGACCTTCACGCCCACAAGCATGGCACTTTTTCTTATCCTTAGCCTTATCATTCCCGCCTTTCTTCTATTGTTGTCGTTTTTTGTCCTTTCTTGGGCCATACCTTTTGATTATGCGTTGTTCCCTCAGCGTTAACTTCTTTCTTCTCTCCTTTTCCTTCTTCATACATTAAGGCCATATTGACAAGTCTTTCAAAAGTAGCTCCCATTGGAATGTACGACTTAGCCAACCCATGAAGGGGCTCATTAAGTCCTTTGACAAACCGCAAAGATTTCTTATGCGGAGTGTCCAACAACTCTAATCCAAACCTTGCAAGCTAGTTGAATTTGTTCGCATATTCTTTAATGGTCCTGTTTCCTTGTTTGAACGCCAAGAACCTCTCCATTTGCATGCTTTTCTCAGCTTGGGAAAGAAATTTCATTTCAAATCTTTGCCTAAAATCATCCATGTCTCTACCGTATGTCTTGCTTGGGTTACTTCCCACCAGAATGAAGCTTCATCTTTCAGTAGCCAGGCAGCTAGCTGAATCTTCCTTCGATCATTCACTTCAAAGATTACGAACAAGTCCTTGTCTCCTTAAGCCAATTCATTGCCTCTACGAATGTTTCGGTTCCACAGAATGGATTCCCTCCCATAGCACAAAAATCTTTGCAGATCTTTGCGAAATTATCTGCTCTTGGAGGAGGAGGAGGAGGGACGACTAGTGTGACAGCCTGCCCCGCACCAACCGACATTTACTCCAAAAGTGCGCTGTACACATGTCCGGTTAGCACGGGACGGTCGTCAGAAGAAAAAAAATGCGAAGAATCAACAAGGAACCTGTAGAATGTCTCACAGCGCATAGAACAAAATATAATAACAACATACTTGACATAAAATAGGTGAGACAGTGCATAAGCTGAAAACTAGAACTAAGCATCATAGCAGCGGAAATTCCAAAATACAGCTTATTACAATTCCAAAATACTGTCTCAAAAAGCAAAAGCAAGATAAGGAAGGTACACTACTAATGCCCAAGTAGTGACCACCAACGACACAGGGAGAATATATGTAGATATCTTACGTAGGAGCCTCCTGCTCATCTACGAATCAGCTACTCGTGCATCACCAGCTAACCAATCTCTAGTCTGCTCGTTTAGGAGCACCCAGAGTAATAAGAAGAGACATAAAACTCTGGGTCAGACAAAAGTCTGGTATGAGCGATAAGCAGCTAAACAGAATAATAACAGGTATACTAGACCATACCTGAACCTGGACCTGCAACCAAAGAGTTAGCACTACATACTGTACAACACTCTAAGGTGCCACTAACATATGGTGTAAAGATACAGGGGTGGGGGTGTGCATGTCATAGTGATGGAAAACAATCAAGCATAGCATCCATCCTCACATCTCTCACACAGTGCGTAAATCATACGATATCCACCACTTCGATCACCCAATACTTTGCTATGATCACTCTGCCCCATGAAGTCACAACGGCTTCATTGCACTGATACATAGCCACTAATCCTTCGCTGTGTCCACTTTGCCCCATGGAGTCGTACACACCCCAATGCACTGGCTCATAGCCTTACTAATCCTTTACTATGTCCACTCTGCCCCATGGAGTCATAAGGGCTCCACTGCACTGGCTCATAGTCTTACTACGATCACTTTGCCCCTCGAGTCGTAATGACTCTACTGCACTGATACGTAGTCCTTCTACGGTCACTTTGCCCCTCAAGTCGTGATGACTCTACTACACTGATACGTAGCCTATCATTCTTTTTCAGTGGTGAATCGAAGTTATGAACGTCGACAACTCCTGAGCACACGTCCTGCAGCAAAGCCCAACCATGAAGTGAACTCATTGGTTCCCAACTGGATCCTGAGCTCTAACTTCCTATTTGGACTACCTTTGCATCTCGGGTTTTTGGTCATCACTGGATCGGTTTGGTTCTCAGCTCTTCTTCCCTGTCGGTTCGGATCGGTCTTCAGCTCTCCATCGTCAACATGGTTTGGCTCGTGGCATCCACCTGGTGGCGGTTCGAATCGTCAACACCCCCAGCGGGTCGGGTCAGGGTCTCCAAGTCCATTCCTAGTACATCGGTTCGGTTCGGGTGCTCTCTGGCGGGTCGGGTCGGTGTACCTTTGCTCCATCGGTTCGATTCGGGTTCCTGGTCACGGTCCGATCTACTTCCTCATTCCTTTCCGCTCCAATCCCCTTCTCTTCCCTTCTGTTTGATCTGATTCCCCCTTCTTTAGCTCGATCCGATCCCCCTTCCTTAACCCGATCTGATCCCAGTTCAACCATTGTGGCCTTCCTTCTTGCCCTTGTGCCAAGTCTCGATTCGGTTCGGTGATCCCTTGCCCAGTCCTCTATCCGGTCCGAGCCCATTCCTCCGATCCGATCCGAAACCTGCCCTGTTTTTCTGCAACTTTTCCAGCGAGTGTTTTACGCCATTCGACGACGTTTTCGACCATTCTAACAATTCTAATCAATCACAAAGCATACCACAAAGTCATAGCAACAAGTAAAAGTGACCTCAAACACCAAAACATCAATATGATAGGTTAAAATGGATCAAACATAGCCAAAACCCCACATTTTCCCTTAAGCATGTTCAAGCATAATTAATGATAGGATTAATAAAACTTAACCAAATTACCCCAAATTCATATCAGAGGTCTAAAACATTTTTTAAGAATTTATGAATATTTTTCCATTATTTATTAATGTATAAATTAGCTAATCTTCACTAATTACCCTTAATTAACCATAATTAGTGAGAAACTATGCAAATCACTCACCTTAGCCACAAATAAAACTTAGATCTGAAATAAATCTCTGATTTGGCGCAGATACCAATGCTAAACAGTAGCTCTAATCTTGATTTGGTGTTGATTTGCCTTGATTTGATGTTGCTAATCCCAATCTTCAAGTTGAAAGTGATTTGGAGGTGATTTAGAGGTTGGAGGCCATTTTTAGGGTTTCTTGGAGGTAAGTGGAGGCTAGAAAACTGAAATGAAATGAAAACCTAACTCATTTCAGCCTCCCCATAACCCTAATCCCGAAATGGGTTATGGGTCCACTCACTAATCACCCTATTTGGCCCGGTTAAGCAGTTTTTCACCTTCCAAACCTTATTTCAGCCATATCTTCCAAACGGTAAGTCCGTTTTCCACATGTGACCACTCTACGGAAAGGTAAACCATCATTCGAAGCCAACGGAAGTGGTTTTAGGTCAAAAATCCTTTCCAATCAAAAGTTATGGACGAAACAAAATCAGTTTAGGGCAAAACGGTCACTTAAAAATCGGCAAAAATCATGAACATGGGAAATGACCCCAATAGTCGTTCCCCAAAGCCACAAGACCATACGACTTCGTATAAGAAAGAAATAAATATTCTACGATCCTCCGATGCGTAGAATGCGGGTTGTTACATTCTCCCCCCTTAAGAAATTTCGCCCCCGAAATTCCCTAACCAAAACACAAAGGTTCCCGCATGCCTATCAGCCATAAAACAACAATCAAACATGCAAAACAAGTCTATCCTAGCATGCGGAATAACTAAATTGCAAAGTAAATCTTACCAGGCAAGGAGTTCTGGATACGTCTTCCTAATGCTCTCCTCTGTCTCCCAAGTACAGTCGTTCTCGTTCTCGCCCCACTGAACCTTGACTAGCTTCACCGCCTTCCTTTGAAGTTGCTTCGTATCGTACCCGACAATATGAATCGACTTGCGGTTCCCAACCGCTTCGGGTTCCACTTCGAAGTCCTCTAACTGATCAGGTGAAATAGTCGTGTCTGGGTCATGTACGAACTTCCTTAGCTGGGAAACATGAAATACGTTGTGAACTCCCGCCATCTTCTTTGGTAAGTCAACTCTATACACCAAGTTCCCAACTTGCTCGAGAACTGGGAATGGACCAACGAATCTTGGTGCTAATTTGCCTCTCCTTCCAAATCGAATCACGCTCTTTAACGGAGAAATCTTCACAAACACCAAGTCACCAACGGAGAATTTTAAGTCTCTTCTCCTCTTATCAGCATAACTCTTCTGCCTATCCTGGGCAGCCTTCATTCGTTGCTGAATGATCTTAATCTTATCTGAAGTTTCTCTTACTATATCTGGTCCAAGCACAAACTTCTCACCGGTCTCTATCCAACATGATGGTGAGTTGCACGGTCTTCCGTATAAAGCTTCATATGGAGCCATACCGATACTAGATTGGTAACTATTATTATATGCCAACTCTACTAGATGTAAATGGTCATCCCATGATCCACCAAAATCCAATATACAAGCTCTCAAGAGATCTTCCAATATACGATTCACCTCTCTGTCTGACCGTCGGTTTGAGGGTGATACGCGGTACTGAGATGTAATTCTGACCCTAAAGCCTCTTGTAAGCTCTTCCAAAATCCACTAGTAAACAACGGATCTCGGTCACTCACAATCCCTTTAGGTACTCCATGAAATCTCACTACCCACTTCATATACAGTTCTGCTAACTTAGCTTTCGTTTGGGTCGATTTGACTGGTATAAATCTTGCACTCTTGGTAAATCGATCCACAATTACCCAAATGCTATCATGTCCTGATCTAGTTCTTGGTAACCCATCAACGAAATCCATCGAGACTTGCTCCCATTTCCATTCGGGAATTTCTAGTGGTTGCAACAAACCACTAGGCTTCTTTTGCTCAGCCTTAACTAGCTGGCAATTCATGCACTTGGATGTAAACTTCCCAACATTTCTTTTCATCCCTTCCCAGTAGTAAGTCTGCTTCATGTCTCGATACATCTTGTCACCACCGGGGTGTATAGTAAGTTTTCAGTGATGACATTCTCTAAGTACTTCATCTCTCAATCCATTCACGTTGGGTACAACTAGTCTTCCATTCTTTCGAAGCCATCCTTCTCGATCAAGCCCATACAAATTCATCTCCTCACCTTCGATACTCATCTCTAACTTGGAGATGATTTCCAACAGATTAGGATCGTCCCGCTGACTGGAACCAATCCGCTCAATCAAAGTGTGTATGATCGTCAAACTAGCTAGCATCTCTGGATCTAATTCGCACTTTGGTCTGAAATCGTACCCTGCGATATACTCCAGTTGCTTCGATTCAAGAAACATAGCCCCTAAACTGGCATGTCTCCTACTCAAGGCATGCGCTACTGCATTGCCCTTCCCAGGTGTATATGCGATATCAAAATCATACGAAACCAAGAACTCTAACCATCTCTGCTGACGGAGATTCATATCTTTCTGAGAGAAAAGATACTTTAACAACTTATGGTCAGTAAACAACTCGAATCTTTCTCCCAAGAGATAATGTCTCCACATCTTCAATGCGAACACGATCGCAGCCAATTCCAAATCATGGGTAGGGTATCTTCTCTCGTGTGGTTTCAATTACCGACTTGCATAAGCTACAACCCTACCTCCTTGCATCAATATAGCACCTAGTCCGGTACCACAGGCATCCGTGTATATCGTCATCTCTTCATTCCCTTTAGGAATGACTAACACTGGCGCACGCTTCAACTTTTCTTTTAGACTCTTGAATGCATTTTCACACACTCCGTCCCAGACGAAGGCCTGATTCTTCTTAGTCAACTGAGTCAACGGAGCTGCTATCTTGGAGAAGTCTTGGATAAACTTATGATAATATCCAGCTAACCCCAAGAAACTTCTTACGTCTGTTGCATTCTTGGGCGTAGACCAATCCTGTACCGTAGCCACCTTTGTAGGGTCCACGGCAATACCATTCTTTGAAACAACATGACCCAAGAATCTCACTTCTCTCCTCCAGAAGTGACACTTAGAAAACTTCGCTTACAGTTGGTGTTTTCTCAACACCTCCATCACTATCCTCAAATGTCCCTTGTGTTCTTCCTCTGTCCTCGAGTAAACAAGGATGTCGTCCACGAACACAAGAACAAACTTATTCAATTGATCTCTGAATACCCTATTCATAAGATCCACGAAGTATGTTGATGCATTGGTCAACCCAAATGGCATGACCAACCACTCATAGAATCCAGATGGCGTCCGAAATGCCGTTTTCGGGACACTCTCAGCTGCTACTCGGAGCTGATGAAATCTTGTCGCGAGGTCCAACTGGGAGAACACTCTTGCTCCTTCCAGTTGATCAAACAAATCATCTATCCGCGGTAGAGGATACTTATTCTTCCTCGTCACCTTATTCAACTCGCGATAGTCCACACACAAACGAAGGGAACTATCTGCCTTAGTGGCAAACACAACTGGTGCTCCCCACTCGGAAACACTTCTTCTAATAAATCCCTTCTTCAAAAGATCGCTTACTTGCACCCCGAGCTCTCGCTGCTCCCTTAGTGCCATACGACGAAGTGGCATCACTATAGGTCTGGCATTTTTCACTAAATCAATACGGAACTCAATCTCTCGGTGTGGTGGAAGTCCGGTCACTTCCTCGAAAATGTCCGGGTACTGGCCAGCCACGGGCACATCTGACAACTCATCATGCGGGATGTTGAGGGAATTTATAAAACTAGCCATTACCCCATCACTAGGTAGACTACCAAACACTACCCTCCGCCCATCATCTGCTCTAACTATCGCCAAAAAGCCCTCATAGTCTACCACCACCCCGTATCTTTGGAGCCAATCGACTCCCAATATAATGCCATACCCAGTAAAGCCCAAAACAAAGCAATCACAAACAAACATACATCCATGACTCGATAAGACTAAATTTCGACAAATCATACTAAGGTTAGTCGAACCACCAATCGGGTTTGTCACTACCAACGGTCTATCGACTATCTCGGGTTCCAGTCCCAACCTATCTACCAGGTCACTAGATATAAAGGAACGGGAAGGCCCAGTATCAAACAATACTCGAACAGGTATATCAGAAATAGAAAGCATACCTTGAATGACGACATTCTTTCCTTTCTCCGCCGCAGTTGGGGCATTCGACGAAGAAGGAATAGCACTGATAGCATATGCTTTCACAATCTGCTTCTCCTTAAGAGGTTGTGGACATTTATCCTTATGATGTCCCACTTGGCCACAGTTGAAGCACTTCCTATCCACTGGCTTGGCCCGAGATTCTTTAGCATAATGGCCCTTCTTACCACAGCTGAAGCACTCAACATCTTTCCTACTCTTTTTCTGGCCATCCTTAGCTTGGTTCTGCTTCCTCTTGTTTTGAGAGTTGTTCTTGCCTCCACCGCCTGCTTGCAGCTTTAGCCCTTCTGCAGATGCAACCTCAGTCTTCGATTTAGGGTAAAGACTCTCCGATCTCAAAGCTTTCCCAACAATCGATTCAAAAGTCTCATCGATGTGGTTAATAAGCCTTTCCCCCAAGTATCCATTCAAACCAGTAATGAACTTCTCATTCTTCTTCTCAGGAGTATCGATAAGGGATAATCCATACTTAGACAAAGTGTCGAACTCAGCAATATAGTCCGAGACTGCCCTACCATTCTGTTTAAGTTCCAAGAACCTCCTAAACAATTCTGACTTCTGAGCAGCCGGGAAAACTTGTCGCTAAAGCGAGCCTTGAACTGATCCCAAGTAACTTGATCCTCTGGAGTGGCTGTCTTAATAGCATTCCACCAATTCATCGCTCGCCCTTGCAGCTGACGAGACGCTAGCCTTCTCTTCATCGCATCCTTGATACCCAAGTCTTCGAAGATACAATCACAGCTATCCAACCAATCCTGAACATCTATGGCCGACTCCGTTCCGTGGAACGACTTCCCACCAAGGTTAGTGTAATCCTTGCACAGCTTGGCGAAATCGACCCTAGGTGCCTGCACAGCTACACCACCATCATTAGCAAAATTAGGAGCCGCCCTCTGAATATCCCTGAGCATATCTCTCATGAGGTCAGTAAACATAGCCCTCATGTCAGGAGCATTCCCATTATTGGCTCCTCTGCCAGCACCTCTCAAACCTCGGCTCATCGTCAAATCTGTAAAGAGAAAAACGATTAACCATCTCCATAGTGGTGCCAGTGCAGTACGACTTCATCCTTATACTACTAATAGTATATATATAGCTTTTGAAAACCAAAGTAATCACAAATATGCGCTCTCATATACGTATTATCTAGCCCTAGTGTCTTTCCCTAGGTTAACTACGCAACCTAGAGCTCTGATACCAAATGTGACAGCCCGCCCCGCACCAACCGACATTTACTCCAAAAGTGCGCGGTACACATGTCCGGTTAGCACGGGACGGTCGTCAGAAGAAAAGAAAAAATGCGAAGAATCAGCAAGGAACCTGTAGAATGTCTCACAACGCATAGAACAAAATACAATAACAACATACTTGACATAAAACAGATGAGACAGTACATAAGCTGAAAACTAGAACTAAGCATCATAGCAGCGGAAAATCCAAAATACAGCTTATTACAATTCCAAAATACTATCTCTAAAAGCAAAAGCAAGATAAGGAAGGTACACTACTAATGCCCAAGTAGTGACCACCAACGACACAGGGAGAATATATGTAGATATCTTACGTAGGAGCCTCCTGCTCGTCTCCGAATCAGCTACTCGTGCATCACCAGCTAAAATGTCTCTAGTCTACTCGTTTAGGAGCACCCAGAGTAATAAGAAGAGACATAAAACTCTGGGTCAGACAAAAGTCTGGTATGAGCAATAAGCAGCTAAACAAAACAATAACAGGTATACTAGACCATACCTGAACCTGGACCTGCAACCAAAGAGTTTGCACTACATATTGTACAACACTCTAAGGTGCCACTAACATATGGTGTAAAGATACGGGGGTGGGGGTGTGCATGTCATAGTTATGGCAAACAATCAAGCATAGCATCCATCCTCACATCTCTCACTCAGTGCGTAAAGCATACGATATCCACCACTTCGATCACCCGATACTTTACTATGATCACTCTGCCCCATGAAGTCACAACGGCTTCATTGCACTGATACATAGCCACTAATCCTTCGCTATGTCCACTTTGCCCCATGGAGTCGTACACACCCCACTGCACTGGCTCATAGCCTTACTAATCTTTTACTATGTCCAATATGCCCCCATGGAGTCACAAGGGCTCCACTGCACTGGCTCATAGTCTTACTACGATCACTTTGCCCCTCGAATCATAATGACTCTACTGCACTGATACGTAGTCCTGCTACGATCACTTTGCCCCTCAAGTCGTGATGCTTCTACTGCACTGATACGTATCCTATCATTCTTTTTCAGTGGTGAATCAAAGTTATGAACGTTGACAACTCCTTAGCACACGTCCCGCAGCAAAGCCCAACCATGAAGAGAACTCATTGGTTCCCAACTGGATCCTGAGCTCTACCTTCCTATTTGGACTACCTTTGCATCTCGGGTTTTTGGTCATCACTGGATCGGTTCGGTTCTCAGCTCTTCTTCCCTGTCGGTTCGGATCGGTCTTCAGCTCTCCATCGTCAACATGGTTTGTCTCGTGGCATCCACCTGGTGGCGGTTCAGATCATCAACACCCCCAGCGGGTCGGGTCAGGGTCTCCAAGTCCATTCCTAGTACATCGGTTCAGTTCGAGTGCTCTCTGGCGGGTCGGGTCGGTGTACCCTTGCTCCATCAGTTCGGTTCGTGTTCCTGGTCACGGTCCGATCTACTTCCCCATTCCTTTCTGCTCCGATCCCCTTCTCTTCCCTTCAGTTTGATCTGATTCCCCCTTCTTTAGCTCGATCCAATCCCCCTTCCTTAGCCCGATCCGATCCCAATTCAACCATTATGGCCTTCCTTCTTTCCCTTGTGCAAAGTCTCAATTCGGTTCGGTGATCCCTTGCCCAGTCCTCTATCCGGTCCGAGCCCATTCCTCCGATCCGATCCGATCCGAAACCTGCCCTATTTTTCTGCAACTTTTCCAGTGAGTTTTTTACGCCATTCGACGACGTTTTCGACCATTCTAACTATTCTAATCAATCACAAAGCATACCACAAAGTCATAGCAACAAGTAAAAGTGACCTCAAACACCAAAACATCAATATGATAGGTTAAAATGGATCAAACATAGCCAAAACCCCATATTTTCCCTTAAGCATGTTCAAGCATAATTAATGATAGGATTAGTAAAACTTAACCAAATTACCCCAAATTCATATCAGAGGTCTAAAACATTATTTAAGAATTTATGAATATTTTTCCAGAATTTACTAATGTATAAATTCGCTAATCTTCACTAATGTATAAATTCGCTAATCTTCACTAATTACCCTTAATTAACCATAATTAGTGAGAAACTATGCAAATCACTCACCTTAGCCACAAATAAAACTTAGATCTGAAATAAATCTCTGATTTGGTGCGAATACCAATGCTAAACAGCCGCTCTAATCTTGATTTGGTGTTGATTTGCCTTGATTTGATGTTGCTAATCCCAATCTTCAAGTTGAAAGTGATTTGGAGGTGATTTAGAGGTTGGAGGCCATTTTTAGGGTTTCTTGGAGGTAAGTGGAGGCTAGAAAACTGAAATGAAATGAAAACCTAACTCATTTCAGCCTCCCCATAACCCTAATCCCGAAATGGGTTATGGGCCCATTCACTAATCACCCTATTTGGCCCGGCTAAGCAGTTTTTCACCTTCCAAACCTTATTTCAGCCATATATCCCAAACGGTAAGTCCGTTTTCCACATGTGACCACTCTACGGAAAGATCAACCATCATTCGAAGCCAATGGAAGTGGTTTCAGATCAAAACTCCTTTCCAATCAAAAGTTATGGACGAAACAAGATCAGCTAGGGGCAAAATGGTCATTTAAAAATAGGCAAAAATCATGAACATGGGAAATGACCCCAATAGTCGTTCCCCAAAGCCACATGACCATACGACTTCGTATAAGAAAGAAATAAATATTCTACGATCCTCTGATGCGTAGAATGCGGGTTGTTACAACTAGGGCAGCTGGGGGAGGAACGTTTCCTTGGCCATCGGCAGGCGCCGTAGCCTCTAGATACCTACGGAACCAGCCAAGTATCGTAACGCCCTTTGGAATGTTAGGTTCTCCAGACATGCTGAAACGAAAAAGGGAAGAGATTCAGACAAAGGATCGAAGGATATTACATATGGTTTTGGGGAATATGTTTTTCAAAATAAACTTTTTTTCTGAAAAATGCTCTCTTTTTAAAACCTTTTTGAAAATAGTTTTCAAAAACTTTTATCTAATATGGTTACCTTCAGCTCTGATACCAAGTGTGACACCCCACGTCTGTTAATGTCACTCACTAAGGGAATGCATTAAGTTTCGTTCAACATTATAGGTAAACAGAAACAGAAATATTACAAGACAGATATAAAAACAACAACAGAATTTGACTTTTTGTTTCAAACATAAATCATAACATCGTGGTCCAAAATACCATAAGTCTGAAACTTCATAAAACCCATTAGAATGACATAAACTTTTGTCTTGTATCATCAAAGTATAGAAAATACATAAAAAAGCATAATTTCCCCAAAAGTGACAAAGCCATAGTAGCAAAGATAGAAACTGAGCAATACTTCAAAAGCTGCTCCAAGCAAGATGATAACCGAGTCCTGACTAAGCCTAAGAATTCCCGCCCTGCGAACCTTGGGGGGAAACGGAAGAAAGAAGAGGAAACAAAAAGGGTCAGACATAAAGTCTAGCGAGTCCAGTTACTTTTAGCAAGTAAATAAACAAAACCATTATGACAAACATATAAAGTGGACAAGGAAGGAAACATCATAAAGGATAAGTATGATTAGGTAAACATTATAGAGTGTATTCGCTTCTCTAATGATTACTATGCACTAATACTAGTATAACCAAATATGAGATGATCCCTTAACATGCATAAGTTAGTAGACTTAGGAGTACTTCTGGTGAGAGGTTTTAAACCCATACAATCCACAGACATCCCCTATAATGGACTCCTAACTTACCAGAATCTTTATGTGCCCTAACTACTACCCTAATAGATCGGCTCCCCATTCCGTAAATACCCTGTGTCGACCCCACAGTAGGGGGTATCACTTTCGTAAAGTGGCAACCCTTCGTGTTGAATGCACAACCATATCTACTGGTGTCACGGCGTCTTATTTTCCTCTTTCCAGACCATGCACGCATGTGACTTGGTCGGCATGCACCACCTACACCCCCTCCACGTTTGGATCTCTTATAATCTGCTTAGTAAGCGTTCCCCACTCCGACCTAGGACGGAGTATTCATTGATATAGTTATATGGGTTACTGACTAAAACGGGTCCCCACACAAAATGATACAAGCTCTTCCCATTGCCTTTTATCCCCACTAGGATTTCCACAAGTTATGTATGTATATTGGTGCCTTTAATCACATAACCCCCTCAGGTTAAGTTTGTGGGCCTATATATAAATATTACCCACCCTTGCAGATTCACTTAACCCACCCACTATCCAAACAAGTTTACTTAACCCCTATTCAATTTCACATTCATACAATCCCTATGGATTCAACTAGGTTAACTTTTCCAATTTATTACCATATTTTAATTTATGGTTAAGGTATGCTAGACCTCCCACATTAAGCCTACCATTTGTGGATGCTGGACATGTCGGGCGGGTCAGGGCAAACTTATTCCATAAATTGGGCTTAACCTTGGGTCTTAGCACGTCTTGTATTTGTGAACTTAGACCTCTCACATTAGATTCAACACTTGTGGTTGCTGGATATGTCGGTCGGTTCGGGGTAGACTTCCACCACAAGTGCAATCTAACCTCATGCCATAAGTGCATTTACAGTTTCTAATTACTGTGATCCTAGGCATGTCATTATTACCCAATTTTCACCTATTTCGTTATAGATTATAGGTTTCATGCCCCTTTTTCCCAATTATGTTCATAGTGAATTATAGGTCCAAATTCATGTTTATAAACATTAATCAAGTTATGCCAATTTTAATGTTTTCCCTCGTTCCCTAACTAACGCATTCGCATATATTTGACGGCATGCCTAGGTAGAACGTATCCTGGCCATAAACATTGAAATTAGCGAAAGATTGTAAATTTGTGTTAATAAATCATAGAACATCAAAATATTTCATTTAGAATTAAAAGGAAACTAGAATTCTTTATATGAAATTAATCATAAATCAGAATTGCTCATCTAGAATTAATAGAAGTGCAGAAATTCCAACTTGGAATTAATTGAAAATCATTATTCCTTATCTAGAGTTAACATAAAACCAAAATTCTTTTTCTAGAATCAATCAGGAATCGAAATTCCTCATTTGGAATTAATAGAAGATTGAAACATTTTTTGAAATCAATAAAAAATTAGAATGTCCTTATCTAGAATTAATAGAAATCCAAAATTCATCATCTTGAATTGATAGAAGACCAAAATAACCACTTCTGGGATTAATGGAAAATCAAAAGATCATATTTCGTAAATATAGAAACTTCTATTTAACAATGATTGACTAATGGATAGAAACTTCTATCTGATAATGGTTAATTGATGATTTCCTCCATTTGATATTTGCTTTAGCTAAAGCCTTAATGCCTCAAATGGGTCGAGGGCTTCCTTCCTCTAAGAGGCTCTACAATAAGGCATTTTAAGCAGTCACTTTAGATTTAATACATTGAACGAATCAAGTACTTCCTTCCTCTAAGAGATGCTTTAGTGAGGCATGTCTTGCAGCACTAATGGCTTAACGCCTCGAGCGGTTCAAGGAAATACTATAGTGAGGCTTTTTCAGTAGGCACTATAGGATTAATGCGTTTAACAGATCAAGGACTTCATCTCTTTAGGAGATGCTTTAGTCAAGGACTTCATCTCTTTAGGAGGTGCTTTAGTGAGGCACGTGTGTGACACCCCACGTCCGTTAGTGTCACTCTTTATTAGAATGAATTAAGTTTCGTGAAACCTAATAGGTAAACAGAAACAGGAACATCACAAGACAGATATAAAATAGCAGCAGAATTTAAATCTTTATTAAAATAGAAAACATAGTGGTTCAAAACCCAGTTACATCATAAGTCTGAAGTACTGAAACCCCATTACATTAATGTAAAGCTTATGTCTTGTACTTAAAACCATCAGAGTACAGAAATACATAAAAAGCATAATCCCCAAAATATAGCCATATCAGAGAAGACAAGAAATCAAGAAGTACATCAAAGCAGCTCCAAGCAGAATGGAAGAGAGAATCCAAATCAAGCCCGAGTATTCCCACCCTGTGAACCTGAGGGGAACAAAAGAGAGAGAAGAGGAAACATAATGGGTCAGACATAAAGTCTGGTGAGTCCAGTAATGTTTAGCATATAAATAAGTAAAAGTATGATAGGCGTATAAACTGGATGAGAGAGATAATAGTATCATAAGATAGGTATAACAGATTGAGCAGGGTAAGCAGAATAAACAGAACAGAATATGTTGTGCTTCTTAAGCACTTTTCTCCGCACCAATACTAGTATAACAGAAACGAGATGATCCCAACAAAAATATAACGGTAGTTTTAGGTGTACTCTAATAGCAGGTTTTACCCCAAACAAAATTAACCGGTACCTAAACAGAAATAACGGGTGTTAACCCAAACAGAAATACAGGTACCCACAGAAACAGACAGGACTAGATGTACCCTAATTACTACCCCCCAAATCGATTGGCTCCATATCCCGTAAAAACCACGTGTCGGCCCCATAGTAGGGTGTATTACTTCCTAAAGTGGCAACCTACAGAAGGACACATGCCTATTAACTGGTGCTACAATGGCTTATTTTCCCAGAGCAAGCCGTACTCATGCACGTACATGAGTCCATTGAAATGCGCCAGTACACACCCCCTCCCAGATGAACCTCTTACAATCACCTCAGTAAGCGTGCCCTTACCCCTACCTAGTGCGGGGTCCCCCTTTAGTACCAGAATTGGTTACTGACTAATATGGGTCCCACACAACAGATGACACAAACCAACCCTTACAGATCTTGTGTCCCCATTAGCTAGGATTTTGACTGGTTATGCCTAACAGATTTAACAGATTCGCATAACCCTCTACAGGTTTACGGGTTAAACTTTACAAGTTAACGGGTCCATATAACTCCAACAAATGTAATACATTAAGTTTTCTAGATTAACAGGTTCGTATAACCCCTACAGATTTAACAGGTTTACTTAACCCCATAGGTTTAACAGGTTTACTTAACCCCACAGATTTAACAGGCTTACTTAACCCCACAGATTTAACAGGTTTACCTAACCCTACAGATTTAACAGGTTTACTTAACCCCACGGATTTAACAGGTTTACTTAACCCTACAGATTTAACAGGTTTACTTAACACCACAGATTTAACATGTTTACTTAACCCCACAAATTTAACAGGTTTAGTATTTCTAATTAACAGGTTCTTGTCATTCTCCATTCATGTCTGTTAATGCACCAGACCTCTCACATTAAGTCGACTACTTGTGGTCGCTGGATATGCCGGGCGGTTCCGGGCAGACTTCTACCTCAAGCTAGACTTAACCTCGTGTCTTAGCATCGTTATGTGTTTACGCACTTAGACCCCTCACATTAGATTTACCACTTGTGGATGCTGGATATGTCGGGTGGTTCCGGGCAAGCTTCTACCACAAGTGTAATCTAACCTCGTATCTAAGTGCGGTTATAGTTTTTAATTACTGTAAATCTAGGCATATTCGTTCTTAGCCAATTATTCATGTTCATCATAAGCTTCCCAATTACAGTATTCAATTTCAATGGATTAAACAGGCTTCATAGATTCTTTATCGTTCCATTAACATGTTTTCGCTTAATCTTAAATTAAGCCTACAGATTTATATGTCCCAAACCACAAGTCATAATTTACAGTATAAATCATGCCCTGATTTTTAGTCCAATTTCACAATATAGTTTATGCCCCCAAATTCCAATCGTGATTCAAAGTACAAGTTATGCCCATAAATGCCAATCATGATTTAAAGTACAAGTTATGCCCCTATATTCCAATCGTGATTCAAAGTACAAGTTATGCCCCTAAATTCCAATCGTTATTCAAAGTACAAGTTATGCCCCTAAATTACCATTTTCATTCATTCCCAATTTAACCTAATTTCGTTCGTACTCATATTTCAGCGATATCGACCTAGGCTCGAATGTAGCCTGGCTATACAAATAAATAAAAAGGGAATGAGAGAGAAGAACAGAATAGGCATAAAACCAACAGTAATATAAATGGGCATATGATAGCAGAAATAGGCATATAAGAACAGATCCGATGAACAAAAATAAGCATATAAGAATAGATCTAATGAATAGAAATGGGCAAATAAGATGAACAAAAATAGGCATAGGTTTAGTTCCAGATTAATAAACATGTCATAATTACTTGTTAATTGTTTATATTTAAAAAAAAACATGAAGTCACTGTGATTGGATCTAAAGAACAGAGAATTAATCGTAGATGTTGTACACAAATCTCTGTATACGTATAATTTGTTGTTGAAGAAGAATGGGCTATTTGACTCTAAGTTGGGGCAGCACCTCGTTGTCACCATTGATTTAGATGAATAAAACAATAGAAATGGGGTAATTAGGCCTAAAGCTAACAAACCAAGTCACAAACGAGTCCACGTTCAAAAACTGAATTCTGCCCAGATCTGAAGGGCGTCGACCCCGGGGTCGACACCCCTTTGTGGGGTCGACCCCTATGAGTTCGGATGCTGAAAACTAACACGGCCGCACTTCACAAGTGCGCCTGTGCAAAAGTGCGCCAGTTATTCTGGGATGCTTCTTGCTTTCTTCGTCAAACTTCTACCGTCCATAACTTCTTCATACGTTACCCATTTTACGCAAACCCGGAGTCTATCTTAAGAAGAATTTTGAGACGAAAATGGCGCAGTCGTTTTACTTAATTTCCAATATTTAATTAATTATTCTTTAATTTATCATTCTAATGTTCTTTAAAAATATGAGGTGTTACATTCTCCCCTACTTAAAGGATTTCGTCCCCGAAATCTCTAAGTTAACAGGGATGTATATCCTAATATCCATCATCCATTTACTCATTCACCGATCATAGGCATCCATTGTCCTTAAAAGATTTCTAATGGTTATGTGAACACATGCAATGTTGTTTGTATATGTCCATATGCTAATGCGAAAGATCAGGCGGACTATTGATTCAGTCGACCTCCTTAAGGCAATTCATGTTCGTGCCATGAGTGTAACAACCCGTATTTTAATAACGTGTTATAACCATAAATCAATGTAGAATTAATTTTTAAAATAAGAATCAAGGGCAACGAGTTATGCCATTACGTTCGTCTCGAAATTCTGCTTGGAAACGAGTCCGAGTTTTCGAAAATCGGAGTCCGTATGACCAAGTTATGACACTTCAAAGTTTCAGAAATTTCAAGTTCAAAAACAGCTCAGAATTCGAATTCGAATTTCGAATTCAAACCCCAGAATGGACTGGGCAGGAAATTTCCCGCCCAGGACCAGGTCGACCTGGGGGTCGATGTAATGACCCGGACCTTTATGGGTAAATTTTAAATATTTAATATGGATTTAAATATTGGGAGGGGATAATATAAATGGAATTTTATATTATGTTATAAATTTAATAATCAATTTCGATTTAATATCAAATATATTAAATTTTCGTAATACGTCAGTTCGAGAAGTTGAAAACTGAATTTAATACAGTTCAGATTTCTGTTTGAATTCAAATAATAATATTTATTTGTTATCGCAGAATTTATTGTTTTAAAATTTGATTTATATCAATTTAAATAAATATCTTCCACAGACGATCGAATTGGACTTCGTGACCTATCCCAGTGTGTCCGGAATGGTGGTTAAAACCTAGGAACGACCGTTGTTGCGTTCAAAAAGGAGTTATAAAACAGTAGGATAATTTAATTAATTTTATCATATCGGTAAAGTAAAACTAAAATAAATAAATAAAATTTAGTGGACTTTCTTTTGCCAACAAACCACAACCGTGGCTTTTCATTGTCCTCAAATTTCAAAAGGGGCCAGAAAGCACCACGTACATAGCTCCTTCACCTCAGCTTCAATGTCATTTCCTATTTATAAATCGATCCCTTTTATTTATCTGGAAATCGAAATCAAAGCTTCAAGTATAACTAACACCGCACCCTCATCTTGTAAATTGGCAAAATCAGAACCAAACTTCAGAGATTGAAAATGGCCACTGCCCCTCTGCTAAAACTAAATCCACTCTTTCCTTTATTAATCGCAGTTGTTCCCTTTCATTTCCCATTCGATTTTCGATTTCTTTAACTCGTATGAGGTAACAGTTTCGATCGACGGTCCTCGATGCGCGTGCGATCAAGTTGGGGTTGCCCCAAATCTCTGTACAGTGGGCTAGGGCATCGAATGAAGGTCAACAGGGAGGGCTCGATAAACTGAGATGGTAGCGCTTTGATGAGGGAGAGGTTCGATGCTTCACAAAATTGGTAGACGCGATATTCGAAGGAGGCATGAGGGTTTGTCGGGATGATGGCCATGATTTCAGGGTGGCGCGATTTCGTTTTGGGGACTGCGACAGTTCCTGAGTCGCAGGCAAGGCAACAGGGAGGAAATTGAAGTCGCGATGGTGGTATTTTGAGTCATCACGAGTTGTTGATGTATGGGGAGGCCGACACTACTATTTTTGGCTACTGGAGTTCGAAGTGGCTGATTTATTGAGGGCAGCAGAAGCAGGTTTCTGGAATCATGAAGGAGGAGGGTGGCCTATTCTAATGTAATTGAATAGGACAGTCAGTTGAATTTCGAGACAGTAAAGGACTAGGACTGATGGAGTGTTCAAGAGAATGCCGAAATGAAGATTTGCATTTTTGGTTGATGCAGTTTTTGAGCTGTTAGGGGATATGCTTCATGGAGCTGATCGACAAACCATTTCCTCGATTTGGTCGAGATGTGCATAAGAATAAGGTATACGTTTTATGATTTTAAAATACCTAGAATAATTTATTCGTGTTAGTTAATTTAAATAAATGTTTGATCGATAAATACAAACATAAATAATCATAGGTGCAAGAATAAATTCATTCGAGTAAAGGAGTAGCCGAGATGATACAGGATTTAACGGGATATTCAACAATGAAAAATTCCGGTGAGTAAATCTCACCTTTTATTTAGAATTTATTTTTATATAGTTAAAAATAATTGTTTGTGCTTGTTTGAATGCTGTCTGATTGTTTTAAAATATATATAGTTATTTAGGATTGGTTGACTATTATATATATATTGGGTTGATGATTGGTTGGATTCCCGCAGTTTCATTAGCGGATGCCCGCAGTTTCATAGCGGATGATTACCCTATACGCCCCACGCTATGATTAGTGGATGACCTTCATACCGCGATATCCTGCCTCGAAGCAGGATGGGTATTACTACGTTGACTAACATCTGTGGATGCAGGAAAACAGGTTGGAGGAATCCAACTGGATTCCTCAAAAATATATATATTCTGTTTGTTTGTTTGATTTCATATATATTCATATATGATGTGTTAAAAATCAAATGATTGAAAATTGGTTGATTGATTGTTTAAAATGTCCCTGGGCTTGAATATTGATTCATAAAAATATCGGAAAGGGTATTTGATATTTAAAAAGGGAATTCTATTTTTATAAATAGAATTTGAATTTTAAATAAAACTATAGAAAATATTTACTTGTTTTGAAAGTATATAAAACAAGTAATCGAATTTATAAACTTTGTTTATAAATGAAAATAGGGGATTTGAATCGAATTTATAAACTTTGTTTATAAATGAAAATATGGGATTTGAATCGAATTTATAAACTTTATTTATAAATGAAAATATGGGGTTGAATTGAATTTAAAACATTGTTTATAAATGGAAAGGTGGGATTTGAATTGAAGTTATAAACGTTGTTTATAAATAATGCAGAGAATTCAAATAGACTTTGAATATAGAATTTGAATATAGAAATTCAAATGGACTTTAAACTATAGATTTGAATATAGGAATTCAAATGGACTTTAAACTATAGAATTTGAATTCAAAGGAATTCAAATGAAGTTTAAATAAAAAGAATTCAAATAGAATTGAATTGGAATTTGAATAAGAAGTCGATAAGGAAACGAGAGTATGAGTATAATTAGAATTTGTTAATATGCAGTTAAAATATATTTGAACATGTCATGTTCAAATATGAAGGTGAAATAGACTGAAAAGTTAATTAACAGATTTAATTAACAAATTGAGTTAAAACGACTGGTATAGTTAAAATAGATTGGACAGGTATAGACATACAGGAGACAGGTATGGAATAAAGTATAGAAGTGAAATAAATAGAATGCCCGACAAAAAGGTACGTATTTAATTTCCATATGAGATTTTATGCGCCGTATCGGCTAGCCGCTTGGCTTTTTCTTTTTCTTTTTGAGATAAGAAGGACCGGGAAAGCTATTTGAAATTTCCCGATGCTCCCGGTACAAAGGAGGTTATGGCGAATTTTTCCGGGAATTTAAGGAGATAGAATATTTTTAAGATAATTTGATAGTTAGAAATTAACATATCAAAATATATAGAAGTCGATTAGAAAACGAACTTAGAAATAGAATAGTAAAATAAAAAGGGAAGTATAAGAATAAAATCTCGTAGGTATAGAAAGAGAAAATGTATATGTGTATAAAGGTGAATAATCAGTTGTATGGTATTGATTATTCGAGTAAGTAGTCTTGTCTGTTTTGACGTTAAATGTTATTCAGTCAAGGTCTGAGAGGTAATTATACCCCAACTTGGTTGATTTCATGATATACCGATAAGTAGCAAGATTCAGGCTCGAAGATCAATGTGGAATAAGAATTAGTTAAATACTGTATTTGGGTTGTCGTAACGATGTTTTATACAACATCTGTTTTAACACAAATATGTGCAAAGCTTGGAAATAGAATAATGAATATTTCCTAGTATAGAAAATAAAGGAAGGCGATATATGGAAATGTTTTCCAAAGAACGTATAAGGCCAATATGGTTATTGAAAATATTTGGTTAACAAATATTGATAAAGAAATAGAGAAGAGATTTAATTAATGGAATATTAATTAAAGGCTCACTGATTGTTGGATGTTTGGATGAACACATGTTTTATTCGATAGTTAAATCATCGACTATCGAAACACTTGTTTTTATTCGATAGTTAAATCACAGACTATCGGAGTTTTGACCATCGTTGTCAATATGGAGAGACCGGTTGGATTATTATCCGAAGAACCACTCCATATTGGCAGTAGCGTGCGAATCAGATTATATAAAGATAATCGAAGACGGAGTAGAGTGCAAGGACTTTTTCTATTTATAGAAATAGTACCTTCGGTTCATCCTATTCCTGGGTGACGTGTATGGATGAATGTCTGACAGAGTATTTCCAGAAAGGTCACGTACATTGATTTCTTCAACCGTACCAAGAGTGGAAGCGGAGAAGGAAACTTCTTTTAGCTAACACGTAATGTACTGTTGAGGACGTCAATCGGTGATTTGATGGATTTGACGATGTGGCATTCGAAGTAAATCTGGTGTGATGATAAAGCGTAGCTTCTAGCCTCATCATCCGGTAAATGACAGAAATCGGGCAAGCAGCATGACTATGTAGGTCGCACCTATTAGGCTGTATAATCACCTGATCTAGAGTTTCATTTACTTCTAAAAATCTATTGTCGATGCTGTCCCATTCGAGAAACGGTTGCTGATCCCAATCGTTGGTGATATACATTCGATACACTCAAGCGAAATGAGTGGTCGATCATGTGTGGCTGAGTTGCAAGATGTTCTTGTTGAACTCGGTGTATTCTCCTCTAGAGATATACCAGCGGAAGGTGATTCCATACCTTGTCATAGTTGGAAATCCATTACCCAATACGTGCTTGCGGTTTTGATTGTATATATATGTGGAATGTGAGATGCAAACGTTCCACTAGATTGTTATTTACTTGATTTAGACATTATTATAATATCAAAAGAGTTTTGATATAAAGATAAGTCATGTGTTTGGATTTTCATAAGGGAAAAACCCGTTCCGTGTTATACGGCGTGGTCTTATGAGATATCATTTAGTTTTCTGAAACTGTTTTAAACTGTTTACTCATACCAGTCCCATGACTGACCCGGAGTTTACTTTGTTGTTTTCCCTAAACTCTTGGGTGCCTAAATTTGTACGGGCAGTCAAGTAGTCGGGAATTTACAGATATACTGGAAGAGCTTGGAGAAGGAGGCTTCAGGATCATATAGCTATAGTTATTTCTGCTGTGTTGTAAGTGATGTACTTTGATATTGATGTATATTCAAGTACAGATGTATATTTCAAGTTATGTTATATATATTATATGTTATTCGTTCCGCTGTGAGATTCGTGTTACTCTGATGTTGTGTTCTTCTTCTTCTTCTATTCTAAGTTTCTATCTTATCTTTCCTCACCCTCTAACTTCTTTCTATTAATGGTTCGAATTTCTGTGTTATTTGGGGTTGGACTTGTGTTTTTGGTCAGCTCAAATTCTACCGGATTTTTGGGTCGTTACAGTTGGTATCAGAGCTTAGGTTGAGCGAATAGCTAGGCTGTGTGGAAATGTGCTCATTAGAGATAGGATCAGTAGTATCCTAGAATGAGTTGAGTGTATATATATACGAGAGCGCGTATTTGTTATTTGATATAAAAACTGTTTTATATTGTGTTGACTAGTCTGTTGAGTGGATTATAAATTTTGGTCGAATCGTGGGACGCCACGATGTCGATAGGAGTTTATAAACACTTGAACAGAAGATTGGACACGATATTGTTTTTAAATAGTTAAGTTGATTGTTAGGATTATAATCAAATTAGATTATAAAACAGAAATAGTTATATATATAACCAATAGGATTTGTATATGAAATCAAATATACAAATGTGATAAATTGAAATTGAATTCCAACCAGAATTCAGAATTTAAAATCCTGCGAGTTTGGAAAATATTTTTCTAAATGGAGTTTGAAAGTAATATAGCACTGGACTCATTCAGTAGCTGGGAAATAATCCTGATGATGGTCGCAACATCATCAGTGTTCATTTCTGAGTTTCTAAGTGATGAATTGCTGCCTTAGAAAAGTTTTGATGGAAATTTGTTTGAAAGGAAAACAAGTTGTTTGAAAATTCAAATGTTTTGAATTTGAGATAGATATAAATATATGTATATATTTATATAACTTCAAAGGAATTTTGAAATGTGAAATGGGAATATAGATTTCAAATAGAAGTAAAATAAAGGAATTTGAATATATATATATAATTCAAATAGAAGTGAAATAGAATTTGAATTCAAAGGAATTCAAATGAGTTTGAATAAAGGAAATTTCAAATAGAAATTGTATAAGAAAAATTGAAATGGAATTTGAATTCAGAGGAATTCAAATGGAATTGAATAAAGAAAAGTCAAATAGAGATTTGAATATTAGAATTCAAATGGAATTTGGTTAAATAGAATTTCAAAGAGAATATAAAGTGGAGGTTGAATATTAGAATTCAAAGAAAATATAAAGTTTGAAATAGAATTTTAAATAAAAGGAGTAAAAATAGAATTTAAATTCAAAGGATTTCAAATAGAAACTGAAAATAGGAATTTAAATAGAAATCGAATATAGGATTTCAAATGGAATTTGAATAGGGATTTGAAATGGGTTTTTGAATGAAGGATTTCAAATAGAAATTGAAGATAAGAAATTCAAATAGAATTTGAAGATAAGGAATTGAAATAGGAATTTGAATAGAAGAAATTCAAATAGAAATTGAATAGAAGGAAATTCAAATTTAGAGTTTGAATAAAGAAATTCAATGGAATTTGAATATTGTAAATATATAGGATTTGAATATTAGAAGTGAAATAGATCGGAAATATTATGAAATGGATTTGATATATATTAAAAATATATCAGAATGGAGTTGAATTTATTATAAACAAAGTTAAAATGTTTATATTTATAAATATAATTAAAATAAGCTCGCCATAGTGCGGCAGTTCGGAAATTGGCAATTCGAACTTCAATTTAGTATACAGGACTCAAATTAAGTCGGAATCCTTTGAAACAAGAATCGTCGGGACCGGTTGAACAATAGTTTTCTAATGAAAGAGAAAAATCTGAATTTCGTCGTATAGATTTTGAGTTATGTCAAAATCAAATTTTTAGAAAAGCAGCGCCAGAACCATTATAAAACCATAACGGTTTAATTAAATAAACAGAAGGATTTTTAGGAAATAAAATCCGAATTGGCATTAGAAAAATCCAGACTGGAGATATAAAATAAATATGAACTCCAGTGAAGTAAGTGAAATGATTTTTAAGACAAAAATCATACTTTAAATGGTTAAATAGAATTAACTAAATTGGAAAATAATTAGTTAAAGGAAATTTGAATGGAAATTGGGGTTTTGATAAGTGAAAGAGATTGAGAATTTATATTCGAAATCGAATATATAACTTGAGTTGAAAATATAATTAGATTAATTATATTTAAGTTGACATACATTTGAACAAGTTATATTCAAATAAAATGGGTGAAATAGGCAAAATGGATAATTAGCAACTAGTTAATGAGAATTTGAATGATTGAAATTAAATTTAACTTAAGTAAGTTAAATGGATCGAAATGGATAAATCGAGTAAAATCATTGTGAATGAAATATGAATTGGGTGTGAATAAAGGAAATATATTTGTAACACAAATACAAAGGAAGTTATGTGCAAACAAATAGAAGGAAAAATATTTGTAAAACATTTACAAATGGAAATATTTATTTATAGAAAATAAATAGAATGTTATAAATGAGATATTTATTTGTTAAATAAATAGAATTTAATCAAAGGAATATTTAGAAGATGAATAGAAAATGGAAATCTGTTTTTAACAGATAGATAGAAAGATTAATTTATAAATAACAGTTTATAAATTAAATTAAATACTTATCATTCGATAGATGGAATATATAAGTCTGAACTTATATAGAGAAGAGATATTGGTTTTTAACACCGATAGTTTTAAATGAAAGGGTGCACAACACTTGTATAAGTGAAGTAACGTTATTAAGAGAACATTTATAAAGTGAAGAACCGTTACTAAAAGTAAATCTTTATAAATGAATAAATGTTATCCAATAGGAGTTATTCGAATAGGAGAAGTCGACTGGAGTTAGAAATAATCGATTAGAGTTAGAATAAATCGATAAGAGAAAGAGTTAACCAGATAGAGTTAATTGAACATAGTTAATCGAATTAGAATGTAATTGAATGATAGTTATTCAATTAAAGTTGATCGAATATAGTTATTGAGATAGAGTTAGCCAAATATAGTTACTCAAGATAAGTTGCCATTTCGTACGACTGCTAGCGAAATTCGCAGGGCTGCAGATAGCCTAGGGCGGTCGGATGTTTCCTGGGGGAATCAGGCGTAACCATTGTGATCGCTGCGATCTAGGGTCAAGCGAGTGGAGTTAAATCGAATATTAGTTTATTCGGATAGAATTAAAGGAGTTATCAAATATTGTTTATTCGAAAGGAGTTATCGATTATTAGTTAATCGAAGGAGTTATCGATTATTAGTTAATCGAAGGAGTTATCGATTATTAGTTAATCGAAGGAGTTATCGATTATTAGTAAATCGAAGGAGTATCGATTATTTGTTAATCGAAATGAGTTATCGATTATAGTTTAATCGAAAAGAGTTATCGATTAGTTTAATCGAAGTGAGTTATAGAATATTGGTTATTCGAAGGAGTTATCGAATTTAGTTATTCGATGGAGTTAATCGAAAAGAGTTAAATGCAAAAGAGTTAAATCCAATAGAGTTAATTGATAAGAGTAAATTGAATAGAGTAAATCGAATATAGTTATTCGAAGAAAGGTTTTCGAATCTAGTTATTCGAAAGAGAGTAAATCGAATATAGTTATTCGAAGGGAGGAGTTATCGAATAAGGATTTATTCGAAAGAAAGGTACGTAAGGAAGTTTTGAAATGTTGAATATCAACATAAATAAGTTCTGAAGGTTAATGGGTTTGTAGCACTTTTTCTACCTTAGCAATTTCGAGGACGAAATTATTTTAAGTGGGGAAGATTGTAATGACCCGGACCTTTATGGGTAAATTTTAAATATTTAATATGGATTTAAATATTGGGAGGGGATAATATAAATGGAATTTTATATTATGTTATAAATTTAATAATCAATTTCGATTTAATATCAAATATATTAAATTTTCGTAATACGTCAGTTCGAGAAGTTGAAAACTGAATTTAATACAGTTCAGATTTCTGTTTGAATTCAAATAATAATATTTATTTGTTATCGCAGAATTTATTGTTTTAAAATTTGATTTATATCAATTTAAATAAATATCTTCCACAGACGATCGAATTGGACTTCGTGACCTATCCCAGTGTGTCCGGAATGGTGGTTAAAACCTAGGAACGACCGTTGTTGCGTTCAAAAAGGAGTTATAAAACAGTAGGATAATTTAATTAATTTTATCATATCGGTAAAGTAAAACTAAAATAAATAAATAAAATTTAGTGGACTTTCTTTTGCCAACAAACCACAACCGTGGCTTTTCATTGTCCTCAAATTTCAAAAGGGGCCAGAAAGCACCACGTACATAGCTCCTTCACCTCAGCTTCAATTTCATTTCCTATTTATAAATCGATCCCTTTTATTTATCTGGAAATCGAAATCAAAGCTTCAAGTATAACTAACACCGCACCCTCATCTTGTAAATTGGCAAAATCAGAACCAAACTTCAGAGATTGAAAATGGCTACTGCCCCTCTGCTAAAACTAAATCCACTCTTTCCTTTACTAATCGCAGTTGTTCCCTTTCATTTCCCATTCGATTTTCGATTTCTTTAACTCGTATGAGGTAACAGTTTCGATCGACGGTCCTCGATGCGCGTGCGATCAAGTTGGGGTTGCCCCAAATCTCTGTACAGTGGGCTAGGGCATCGAATGAAGGTCAACAGGGAGGGCTCGATAAACTGAGATGGTAGCGCTTTGATGAGGGAGAGGTTCGATGCTTCACAAAATTGGTAGACGCGATATTCGAAGGAGGCATGAGGGTTTGTCGGGATGATGGCCATGATTTCAGGGTGGCGCGATTTCGTTTTGGGGACTGCGACAGTTCCTGAGTCGCAGGCAAGGCAACAGGGAGGAAATTGAAGTCGCGATGGTGGTATTTTGAGTCATCACGAGTTGTTGATGTATGGGGAGGCCGACACTACTATTTTTGGCTACTGGAGTTCGAAGTGGCTGATTTATTGAGGGCAGCAGAAGCAGGTTTCTGGAATCATGAAGGAGGAGGGTGGCCTATTCTAATGTAATTGAATAGGACAGTCAGTTGAATTTCGAGACAGTAAAGGACTAGGACTGATGGAGTGTTCAAGAGAATGCCGAAATGAAGATTTGCATTTTTGGTTGATGCAGTTTTTGAGCTGTTAGGGGATATGCTTCATGGAGCTGATCGACAAACCATTTCCTCGATTTGGTCGAGATGTGCATAAGAATAAGGTATACGTTTTATGATTTTAAAATACCTAGAATAATTTATTCATGTTAGTTAATTTAAATAAATGTTTGATCGATAAATACAAACATAAATAATCATAGGTGCAAGAATAAATTCATTCGAGTAAAGGAGTAGCCGAGATGATACAGGATTTAACGGGATATTCAACAATGAAAAATTCCGGTGAGTAAATCTCACCTTTTATTTAGAATTTATTTTTATATAGTTAAAAATAATTGTTTGTGCTTGTTTGAATGTTGTCTGATTGTTTTAAAATATATATAGTTATTTAGGATTGGTTGACTATTATATATATATTGGGTTGATGATTGGTTGGATTCCCGCAGTTTCATTAGCGGATGCCCGCAGTTTCATAGCGGATGATTACCCTATACGCCCCACGCTATGATTAGTGGATGACCTTCATACCGCGATATCCTGCCTCGAAGCAGGATGGGTATTACTATGTTGACTAACATCTGTGGATGCAGGAAAACAGGTTGGAGGAATCCAACTGGATTCCTCAAAAATATATATATTCTGTTTGTTTGTTTGATTTCATATATATTCATATATGATGTGTTAAAAATCAAATGATTGAAAATTGGTTGATTGATTGTTTAAAATGTCCCTGGGCTTGAATATTGATTCATAAAAATATCGAAAAGGGTATTTGATATTTAAAAAGGGAATTCTATTTTTATAAATAGAATTTGAATTTTAAATAAAACTATAGAAAATATTTACTTGTTTTGAAAGTATATAAAACAAGTAATCGAATTTATAAACTTTGTTTATAAATGAAAATAGGGGATTTGAATCGAATTTATAAACTTTGTTTATAAATGAAAATATGGGATTTGAATCGAATTTATAAACTTTATTTATAAATGAAAATATGGGGTTGAATTGAATTTAAAACATTGTTTATAAATGGAAAGGTGGGATTTGAATTGAAGTTATAAACGTTGTTTATAAATAATGCAGAGAATTCAAATAGACTTTGAATATAGAATTTGAATATAGAAATTCAAATGGACTTTAAACTATAGATTTGAATATAGGAATTCAAATGGACTTTAAACTATAGAATTTGAATTCAAAGGAATTCAAATGAAGTTTAAATAAAAAGAATTCAAATAGAATTGAATTGGAATTTGAATAAGAAGTCGATAAGGAAACGAGAGTATGAGTATAATTAGAATTTGTTAATATGCAGTTAAAATATATTTGAACATGTCATGTTCAAATATGAAGGTGAAATAGACTGAAAAGTTAATTAACAGATTTAATTAACAAATTGAGTTAAAACGATTGGTATAGTTAAAATAGATTGGACAGGTATAGACATACAGGAGACAGGTATGGAATAAAGTATAGAAGTGAAATAAATAGAATGCCCGACAAAAAGGTACGTATTTAATTTCCATATGAGATTTTATGCGCCGTATCGGCTAGCCGCTTGGCTTTTTCTTTTTCTTTTTGAGATAAGAAGGACCGGGAAAGCTATTTGAAATTTCCCGATGCTCCCGGTACAAAGGAGGTTATGGCGAATTTTTCCGGGAATTTAAGGAGATAGAATATTTTTAAGATAATTTGATAGTTAGAAATTAACATATCAAAATATATAGAAGTCGATTAGAAAACGAACTTAGAAATAGAATAGTAAAATAAAAAGGGAAGTATAAGAATAAAATCTCGTAGGTATAGAAAGAGAAAATGTATATGTGTATAAAGGTGAATAATCAGTTGTATGGTATTGACTATTCGAGTAAGTAGTCTTGTCTGTTTTGACGTTAAATGTTATTCAGTCAAGGTCTGAGAGGTAATTATACCCCAACTTGGTTGATTTCATGATATACCGATAAGTAGCAAGATTCAGGCTCGAAGATCAATGTGGAATAAGAATTAGTTAAATACTGTATTTGGGTTGTCGTAACGATGTTTTATACAACATCTGTTTTAACACAAATATGTGCAAAGCTTGGAAATAGAATAACGAATATTTCCTAGTATAGAAAATAAAGGAAGGCGATATATGGAAATGTTTTCCAAAGAACGTATAAGGCCAATATGGTTATTGAAAATATTTGGTTAACAAATATTGATAAAGAAATAGAGAAGAGATTTAATTAATGGAATATTAATTAAAGGCTCACTGATTGTTGGATGTTTGGATGAACACTTGTTTTATTCGATAGTTAAATCATCGACTATCGAAACACTTGTTTTTATTCGATAGTTAAATCACAGACTATCGGAGTTTTGACCATCGTTGTCAATATGGAGAGACCGGTTGGATTATTATCCGAAGAACCACTCCATATTGGCAGTAGCGTGCGAATCAGATTATATAAAGATAATCGAAGACGGAGTAGAGTGCAAGGACTTTTTCTATTTATAGAAATAGTACCTTCGGTTCATCCTATTCCTGGGTGACGTGTATGGATGAATGTCTGACAGAGTATTTCCAGAAAGGTCACGTACATTGATTTCTTCAACCGTACCAAGAGTGGAAGCGGAGAAGGAAACTTCTTTTAGCTAACACGTAATGTACTGTTGAGGACGTCAATCGGTGATTTGATGGATTTGACGATGTGGCATTCGAAGTAAATCTGGTGTGATGATAAAGCGTAGCTTCTAGCCTCATCATCCGGTAAATGACAGAAATCGGGCAAGCAGCATGGCTATGTAGGTCGCACCTATTAGGCTGTATAATCACCTGATCTAGAGTTTCATTTACTTCTAAAAATCTATTGTCGATGCTGTCCCATTCGAGAAACGGTTGTTGATCCCAATCGTTGGTGATATACATTTGATACACTCAAGCGAAATGAGTGGTCGGTCATGTGTGGCTGAGTTGCAAGATGTTCTTGTTGAACTCGGTGTATTCTCCTCTAGAGATATACCAGCGGAAGGTGATTCCATACCTTGTCATAGTTGGAAATCCATTACCCAATACGTGCTTGCGGTTTTGATTGTATATATATGTGGAACGTGAGATGCAAACGTTCCACTAGATTGTTATTTACTTGATTTAGACATTATTATAATATCAAAAGAGTTTTGATATAAAGATAAGTCATGTGTTTGGATTTTCATAAGGGAAAAACCCGTTCCGTGTTATACGGCGTGGTCTTATGAGATATCATTTAGTTTTCTGAAACTGTTTTAAACTGTTTACTCATACCAGTCCCATGACTGACCCGGAGTTTACTTTGTTGTTTTCCCTAAACTCTTGGGTGCCTAAATTTGTACGGGCAGTCAAGTAGTCGGGAATTTACAGATATACTGGAAGAGCTTGGAGAAGGAGGCTTCAGGATCATATAGCTATAGTTATTTCTGCTGTGTTATAAGTGATGTACTTTGATATTGATGTATATTCAAGTACAGATGTATATTTCAAGTTATGTTATATATATTATATGTTATTCGTTCCGCTGTGAGATTCGTGTTACTCTGATGTTGTGTTCTTCTTCTTCTTCTATTCTAAGTTTCTATCTTATCTTTCCTCACCCTCTAACTTCTTTCTATTAATGGTTCGAATTTCTGTGTTATTTGGGGTTGGACTTGTGTTTTTGGTCAGCTCAAATTCTACCGGATTTTTGGGTCGTTACAGTCGACCATAGTGTCGACCTGCCCAGGACGAGGTCGACCATAGAGTCGACCTGGGGGTTGACCTGATGACAGAACCCATTTTTGAGTCTGAGTTCATTTTGATGTTTCCGGCCACATTTTTGTCTACATTCGTTGGCCTGACCCTATATAAACAGCCCCCAACACTAGTCTCTCTACACAAAATTCTCTCTGACCTTATGCTGCTCAAATTATGGTTGAAAAGTTAGAGAAAGGGACTACTTCTTCTACGTCGAAACTACGTTAAGAGATTTGCTGATTTGGGGATTTCTGTTAGGACTCGACTAAGCATGTAAAGATTCATCATCGACTTTCTTTTTCTAATTCTCGAACCACGATCTGTAAGCCCCAGTTACTTTTAGATTTAAACTGTAAATGTAATATGAATATGTTGTAAATTGAAATTAGACCTGTGTGTGATGACTGTTTCACATCCATTCTTGTTCATCTTGGATCTTGACTTTTGGGTATATTTCTATGACATTGATTTGGGGCTTATTCATGTTGTAAATCAAAAAGAAAAACCCTTCATATTATCATGCCTGCAATGTTGAATCTGTTATTAGTCACAAGTTTATGACTATCACCTTATGTCAACCGTTACCATGACCATCACCTTATGTCAACTGTTATCTCGACTAGTACCTTATTTTGCTAGATTTGGAATCTTAATGTTTGAGGCCGATATTCCATATGCCAGTAATGTTGTAATCATTTACCTCAAGTTATACCATGTTATGCTAGTAATCACTTTTGTCACCTTATACCCGTCCCTTTTATGTTATTCCCTAATTAGATTTATTTGTATCGATTCGAGTTTACGTGCGATGGGAATACGATTTGGGTAGATTAGGTAAAACATGAATTGGCTTTGAACTTCAACGTTGTTATAACTCGAACCTGTATATGGACAAGAACTTGACATGAAATTTACATGAAACCTGACATGAAACTCGACATGAATTTTGATATGAAAACTTGAACATGGACATGACACTTAGATAAACTTGAAAATGGCCAACTCGAGGTTGGGTTGAGTTTGCAGTGTAAATCTGCCCGGAACCGCCCGACAAATCCAGTGACTGCAAACAATAGGATCCAATGTGGGTAGTTGGTCATATCGCACTTAAAACCCGAGGTTAGACTATGTTGTGGTGTAAATCTGCCCGGAACCGCCCGGCGAATCAAGTAACCACAACAACTAGTCTAATGTGAGAGGTTGGGGTACATTAATTTATTTAATGCCACAATATAGGGTTAAGTCATGAACCACTTGAATATACTTAACCAACTTGATACATGATTGGATAGGGTTAAGTCACGAATATGAAAGACAACACTTAACCCATTAGAAACCCTAGTTACACGGTCCTTTTCAGCAGTAACCCACTTAGATGTATCACGATACCCTAGGACTAGGCAGGGTGGGGCACGATTACTGGGCTGATTGTAAGCGACCAGAACGACAGCTGAGTTGGTGCGCCATTGTAGGTTCAGGCGGACTATGGTCATGCACGTAGTCCGGAGTTGAAAAAGCAAGCATTGGGCACCCGTAGGTTTACACTGTGCTTGCTTGATTCGTGTCGGTGGTTGGCACCCTAGGACTTGATACACCCTATGGTGGACCTAGCACAGGTAACTACATTCATGATAGGGCCGTATGACACAGATACGTGACAAGCTAGAACTTGTAGGGAGCTGATCAATTAGGAGATCGTATTGTAGGACCCCGTAATGGGTCATTTCATGATATTGGGCCAAGGGATCATTTCATGGTTAATACTTGACATGGGTTAGAATACTAGTACAGTTGATGCAGCAAATCTTGAATATGCGATGCTAGACTTGACTTATCTTGTTATCTTAGTTATCATACCAGTCCTGTTATCATCCTTATGTTTAATTCCAGTTTTCACATGTCATGTTACCTTTACTAGTTTTTATACTGAAAGTCACCAGGGCCTACCAGTCTTTATGACTGACCCTTTTTCTTTCGCCTTTTTTTCTTTCGTTTCTCCCCCAGGTTCTCAGGGAGGAAACTCTAGCTCTTAGCTTGGATTTAGCTTGCTTTCTGTCAGCTCATGTACGGTTTGGTCTTGAGCTATGCTATGGCTGCACTTCTGCTATTTTGGGGAATAATTATTTTTGTTATCTTAAGTTTATGCTTCTTTATTTAGTTGTAATGGAATAATGAAAGTTGGTATTTTGGATGTAAGAGGTTTGACTCTATTTTGAAATAATGAAAGTTGGTTTATGATTCTTCTGCTGTTTTAAATTTATGTTCTGTCTTGTGATATCTCTGTGTTTGTTACCTAGATAGCGCTCCTCCAAAACTAGTGCATTCCCTTTGTAAGCGACACTAGCGGAGGTGGGGTGTTACATTTGGTATCAGAGCAGAAGGTTACCAGACTGGGCAAAAGTTTTAAAAACCTTCTGAAACTATTTTCAAACCATTTATGAAGAAGCATTTTTCGAGAAAAGTTTTATTTTTAAGAAAAGGCTATTCCCCAAAAGCAATTAGCACTTTCCTTTGTTTCCTCGTTTGAATCTTTTTCTTTTCGTTTTTCAGCATGTCTGACATTAACCTTCCTAAGGGAGTACCCGTACCTGGATGGTTCCGAAGGTACTTAGAAGCTAGGGCCAACGGTGCGGGCCCGGCAGACATCCCTCCTCCTCCTCCCCCAGTGGCCGCGTTTCCTCCTCCTCCTCCTGGTACCGCCTTTGCCAAAATATGCAAAGACTTTAAAGAAATGGGCGGCAAGAACTTCGTTGGAACTGAAACCTTCGTTGAGGCACGAAACTAACTAAAGGAGACATAAGACTTGTTTGTTATTTTCGATGTGGAAGATCATAGGAAAGTTCAGTTGGCAGCATGGTTGTTGAAAGAGGAAGCTGCATTTTGGTGGGAAGTCACCAACGCTACCAGGCCAGTTGAGACTTGGGCAGACTTTAGAGAGAGGTTTGGGCTTAAATTCTTATCGTCAGCAGAAGAGAACCTTCAGATGGAGAGGTTCCTAGCACTCAAGCAAGGGGACATGTCTGTTAGGGAGTACGTGAATAGGTTTAATCAGCTTGCTCGGTTTGGTTTGGACTTGGTTAACATGGCTCAGAAGAAGGCTCTACGCTTTGCTCGAGGATTGAGCGAGCCACTACACAGTTTGGCCATGACTCATGTACCCATGGGGGCGACCTTTGAAAGCTTGGTGGATATGGCCCTACTTCATGAGGAAGACAAGAGTGACAAGAAGGAGGTTAAGCCTAGTGAGACTCAGAACACGAAGGTTGACTTCAAGAAGGGAGGCAACAAGAATAACAAGAATAATAATAACAACAACAACAATAACAAACCACGTGAGACAAGGAAGTGCAACTTTTGTGGTATTACGGGACATCTAGCTAAAGACTGTAGAAGGAAGAAGAGGAAGTTGGGTGAATGCTTTCATTGTGGAGATACTGGACACATCAGCAAAGATTGCCCTAAGAAACAAGGGCAGGGGCAAGGGCAGGCCCAGCGAGTAGGACCTTCTGGAGGGCAGTTGCATGCTCTCAACACCACTCCAGCACTTGACCGAGGTAGTAATATTTCCTTAGAAAGCCTTGTTTACATTTCTGAATTTCCTGTTCGAACCTTATTTGACTCTGGCGCATCGCATACTTTTATTTCTTCTGATGTTGTTAAAAATCTGCACCTAAGTACTAGTCTAGTTGAGGATCCCGTTATAGTTTCAAATCCAATTGGGGGCTCCGCTCATTTATCTATGATGTGTGTGGATTTGAGGATTTCTATCTTAAGCGTAGAATTCACGTGTAATGCTTATGTTCTCGGATTTATGGGATACGGTTTGATCCTAGGTATGGATTGGTTGTCCAATTATGGAGCCATTCTTGATTGTGAACGAAGGGTAGTGAGGCTCATGACTCGCCTTGGTAATACCCTTGAAATTTCCTGTAACCCTAAGGGTTCGGTCATGTTGTGTTATCTAAAATCTCTTGACTCATCCATCGACAATTTGCAATCTGTAAGAGTGGTCCGAGAATATCCAGATGTCTTTGATGAGGTGAAGGGGTTACCCCCTAAACGCGAGATAGACTTCCGAATTTATCTTGTTGATAATGCCAAGCCAGTTTCATTGCCCGTTCGGTACATGGCCCCGCGAGAAAGAAGAGAGTTCAGTAAACAAGTTAAGGAGTTGCTTGAGAAAAATTTCATAAGGCGAAGCATTTCTGAATGGGGTGCTCCAGTGGTATTCGCTACTAAGGCGGATGGGTCGCTTCGTCTGTGCATCGATTATCGTGAATTAAACAAGCTGACAAAGAAAAATAGACACCCACTACCAAGAATCGACGATCTGTTTGACCAACTTGTAGGAGCATCTGTTTTCTCTCAACTTGATCTAGCTACAGGGTTCCATCAGCTTAGAGTGGCTGAGGATAGCATCGACAAAACTGGGTTTAGGACTCCAGATGGGTTCTTCGAATGGCTCGTCATGCCGTTTGGGTTAACGAATGCACCCGCGTACTTTGTAGATTTGATGAGTAGGGTGTTTCGGGAGTTCCTCAACAAGTTTGTAGTGGTATTCGTGGACGATATTTTAATCTTCTCAAAGGATGAAGAAGAGCATGCTAGGCATCTCAAGGAAGTCATGGATACGCTTAGAGCACACCAGTTAAAGGCTAAATTCTCCAAATGCCATTTTTGGAGGAAGGAAGTTCGGTTTCTTGGACATGTAGTTTCTAAGCAAGGCATAGCCGTGGACCCCGCAAAGGTGATTGCGGTGCAAGACTGGAAAATTCCTAAGAACGCAACGGAGGTGAGAAGCTTTCTCGGTTTGGCAGGCTACTATAGGAAGTTCATTAAGGACTTCGCTAAGATTTCAACCCCTCTTACTAAGTTAACAAAGAAAAACCTAGCCTTTGCATGGGACATAGAATGTGAGATTGCTTTTCAAAGACTCAAGAGAGCCCTCACCACAGCTCCAGTTTTGGCATTACCCGACGGAGGTAAGATGTTTACGGTGTACACAGATGCGTGTGGCACGGGATTAGGCGCTGTCCTAATGCAAGAAGGGAAAGTGATATGCTATGGGGGTAGACAACTTAAAGTTCATGAGAAGAACTATCCCACACATGACTTGGAGTTGGCGGCGATCGTTTTTGCACTTAAATCTTGGCGCCATTATCTCCTAGGGGAGAGGTTCGAGCTGTATACCGACCACAAATCGCTTAAGTACCTCTTCTCACAGAAAGATTTGAATCTGAGACAACAGCGGTGGATGGAATTCTTGGTATCATATGACTTCGATATAGCTTATACCCCTGGCAAGGGTAACGTAGTGGCGGATGCGCTGAGTAGGAAAAGGTTGACCTTGAGCTCCTTGTTTGTTGAAAGGAAAAGCCTTGAGTTTATAACAACCTTTGATTTTACACCTGTTGTCGAGTCATTGGCTGCTACGTTAGCATCTCTTGAGTTAAGACCTACACTTCTAGATCAAGTAGGGACTTCACAGAAGGAAGACCCACAGATAGTCGAAATCATGGACAAGCTGATTAGTGGTGAGACGTCAAGTCACCTCGGTAGGTATGCTATAGATGACAAGGGATGGCTAAGGCATGATGGAAGGCTATGTGTCCCACAAGTGGGAGACTTAGTAAGGAAAGTCCTCGAGGAGGGGCATCACTCGAAGATGACCATACATCCCGGAGGGGATAAGATGTACAGGGATATGAAACGCAATTTCTTTTGGGCTGGAATGAAAAAGGACGTGGCAGAGTTCATTTTGAAGTGCATGGTGTGCCAACAAGTAAAGGCTGAGTCGAAGAAGCCTGGAGGGCTATTACACCCTTTGGAGGTTCCGCAATGGAAATGGGAAAGTATCTCGATGGATTTCGTGGATGGACTGCCTAGATTAAGGAAGGGAAATACTAGCATATTGGTCATAGTTGATAGACTCACGAAAAGTGCTCACTTCATTCCGGTGAAAAGCAAGAGGACCGCATCATGGCTAGCGTCGATTTACCTTCGAGAAATAGTACGGTTGCACATGGTTCCTTCTAGTATAGTTAGTGATCGTGACCCGATTTTCACTAGCCAGTTTTGGAATAGTCTGCAAGAAGCAATGGGTACACGACTAAGCTTAAGCACGGCTATCACCCACAGACGAATGGACAAACCGAAAGGGTAAATAGGGTACCAGAGGATCTCCTGAGGCTATGCATTCTTGACTTTGGTGGTACTTGGGAAGATCATCTTCCTCTCGTGGAGTTTGCTTATAATAATAGTTATCAAGCTAGCATCGAGATGACACCGTTCGAAGCCTTGTATGGAAGACCGTGCAAGTCACGAACTTGTTGGTGGGAGATGACAGACAGGCTTATACTTGGGCCCGACATGATAAGGGACACTTCTGAGAAAGTTGAGTTGATACGAAGACGGATGAAAACGGCCCAAGATAGACAGAAATCTTATGCGGACAAGAGAAGGAAAGACCTAGAGTTCGAAGTCGGAGATATGGTCTTTATAAAAGTTTCTCCTTTACGCAATGTGGTTCGTTTTGGAGCGGTTGGAAAACTAGCACCAAGATTCATAGGACCGTTCCCTATCACTGAGAGGATTGGGCAGATGGCCTATAAGGTAGAGTTCCCCGAGAGACTGGCCGGTGTACACAATGTCTTTCATGTCTCGCATCTCCGAAAGTGCTTACATGAATAAGCCGAAGTGGTTGAGCCAAGCATCCTTGAAGGCGTTGAAGTGGAAAAAGAAGCAACTTTGAGGTGAGTTCTGATTCGTATCTTAGGAACGGAGATCAAGAAGCTAAGGAATCGAGAAGTCAAGCTAGTTAAAGTACAGTGGAGTGAAGCCCAAGAAGACGCAACTTGGGAAAACGAAGAGAAGATACGCGCACTCTACCCATTTCTTTTTGAGGGTACATTCTCGACCTCTTTTCCTATAAACTTGAAAACCTTTCATATCATTCTTTTACTACCTATATTTATCTTGTTTTCTTCTCGATCTCATCTTGAGAACCTTAGGTAGAACCATATGGATGTAAACATGTGATTGAAACATGTTATGGTTGATGTTTGCAAATGGTTGCAAGTGATTGCTAGTGGATGCATAACACACATTAGGCACTAGATCGGCTCAGTCACATTTTCATGTTGCATATGCATGAGTGCTTATACTTGTACATGCATGAAACTTGTTATGCTATCACTTAGATGTTTCATATGAATGAATGTTATGTGCACTCATGTAGAGATTATAAATTATGTTAGGATTTTGCATACATGTTGGACTCATTACACTAACATATTTTTCATTAAGGAGGTTTACTGAATCAGTAACCGCCTGATCTTTTGCATTAGATAAGTACATATACACACACTTACTGCATATGTTCATACGGCACTAGAAATCTTTTAAGGACAATGGTTGCATGTGGATGATGTTTTGAGTAGATGGATGATTGGATGGTAGGATATATTCTTTCTAACTTAGAGATTTCGGGGACGAAATCCTTTAAGGAGGGGAGAATGTAACAACCCGTATTTTAATAACGTGTTATAACCATAAATCAAGGCAAATTTAATTTTTAAAATAAGAATCAAGGGCAACGGGTTACGCCATTACGTTCGTCTCGAAATTCTGCTTGGAAACGAGTCCGAGATTTCGAAAATCGAAGTCCGTATGACCAAGTTATGACACTTCAAAGTTTAAAAAATTTCAAGTTCAAAAACAGCTCAGAATTCGAATTCAAATTTCGAATTCAAACCCCAGAATGGACTGGGCGGGAAATTTCCCGCCCAGGACCAGGTCGACCTGGGGGTCGACCATAGTGTCGACCTGCCCAGGACCAGGTCGACCATAGAGTCAACTTGGGGGTCGACCTGGTGACAGAACCCATTTTTGAGTCTGAGTTCGTTTTGATGTTTCTGGCTTCGTTTCTGTCTACATTCTTTGGCCTGACCCTATATAAACAGCCCCCAACACTAGTCTCTCTACACAAAATTCTCTCTGACCTTATGCTGCTCAAATTCTGGTTGAAAAGTTAGAGAAAGGGACTACTTCTTCTACGCCAAAACTAAGTTAAAAGATTTGCTGATTTGGGGATTTCTGTTAGGACTCGACTAAGCATATAAAGATTCAACATCGACTTTCTTTTTCTAATTCTCGAACCACGATCTGTAAGCCCCAGTTACTTTTAGATTTAAATTGTAAACGTAATATGAATATGTTTTAAATTTAAATTAGACCTATGTATGATGACTGTTTCACATCCATTCTTGTTCATCTTGGATCTTGACATTTGGGTATATTTCTATGACATTGATTTGGGGCCTATTCATGTCGTAAATCAAAAAGAAAAACCCTTCATATTATCATGCCTGCAATGTTGTATCTGTTATTAGTCACAAGTTTATGACTATCACCTTATGTCAACCGTTACCATGACTATCGCCTTATGTCAACTGTTATCTCGACTAGTACATTATTTTTCTAGATTTGGAATCTTAATATTTGAGGCCGATATTCCATATGCCAGTAATGTTGTAATCATTTACCTCAAGTTATACCATGCTATGCTAGTAATCACTTTTGCCACCTTATACCCGTCCCTTTTATGTTATTCCCTAATTAGATTTATTTGTATCGATTCGAGTTTATGTGCGATGGGAATACGATTTGGGTAGATTAGGTAAAACATGAATTGGCTTTGAACTTGAGCATGAACATTGTTATAACTCGAACCTGTATATGGACAAGAATTTGACATGAAATTTACATGAAACCTGACATGAAATTCGACATGAATTTTGATATGAAAACTTGAACATGGACATGACACTTAGATAGACTTGAAAATGGCCAACTCGAGGTTGGGTTGAGTTTGCAGTGTAAATCTGCCCGGAACCGCCCGGCGAATCCAATGACTGCAAACAATAGGATCCAATGTGGGTAGTTGGTCATATCGAACTTAAAACCCGAGCTTAGACTATGTTGTGGTGTAAATCTGCCCGGAACCACCCGGCGAATCCAGTAACCACAACAACCAGTCTAATGTGAGAGGTTGGGGTGCATTAATTTATTTAATGCCACAAGATAGGGTTAAGTCATGAACCACTTGAATATACTTAACCAACTTGATACATGATTGGATAGGGTTAAGTCACGAATATGAAAGACAACACTTAACCCATTAGAAACCCAAGTTACGCGGTCCTTTTCAGCAGTAACCCACTTAGATGTATCACGATACCCTGAGACTAGGCAGGGTGGGGCACGATTACTGGGCTGATTGTAAGCAACCAGAACGACGGTTGAGTTGGTGCGCCATTGTAGGTTCAGCCAGACTATGGTCGTGCACGTAGTCCGGAGTTGAAAAAGCAAGCATTGGGCACCCGTAGGTTTACACTGTGCGTGCTTGATTCGTGTCGGTGGTTGGCACCCTAGGACTTGATACAGCCTATGGTGGACCTAGCACAGGTAACTACATTCATGATAGGGCCGTATGACACAGACACGTGACAAGCTAGAACTTGTAGGGAGCCGATCGATTAGGAGATTGTACTGTAGGACCCCGTAATGGGTCATTTCGTGATATTGGGCCAAGGGATCATTTCATGGTTAATACTTGACATGGGTTAGAATACTAGTACAGTTGGTGCAGCGAATCTTGAATATCCGATGCTAGACTTGACTTATCTTGTTATCTTAGTTATCATACCAGTCCTGTTATCATCCTTATGTTTAATTGCAGTTTTCACATGTCATGTTACCTTTACTAGTTTTTATACTGAAAGTCACTAGGGCTTACCAGTCTTTATGACTGACCCTTTTTCTTTCGCCTCTTTTTCTTTCGTTTCTCCCCCAGGTTCTCAGGGAGGAAACTCTAGCTCTTAGCTTGGATTTAGCTTGCTTTCTGTCAGATCATATACGGTTTGGTCTTGAGCTATGCTATGGCTGCACATCTGCTATTTTGGGGAATAATTTATTTTTGTTATCTTAAGTTTATGCTTCTTTATTTAGTTGTAATGGAATAATGACAGTTGGTATTTTGGATGCAAGAGGTTTGACCCTATTTTGAAATAATGAAAGTTGGTTTTTGATTCTTCCGCTGTTTTAAATTTATGTTCTGTCTTGTGATATCTCTGTGTTTGTTACCTAGATAGCGCTACTCCAAAACTAGTGCATTCCCTTTGTGAGTGACACTAGCAGAGGTGGGGTGTTAGAGTAAGTCCAACATATATGCAAATAATCCTAACATATCATGTAAATGCTATATGAGTGCTCAATCATCAGTCCAAATGCAACATCCGTATGACGATTCACCCATTTTCCTTCATAAAAAGAAAAAAAATGCATATGCATCCATATGTAGTATGAGAGTGATTGAGCCGATCAAGTGCCTAATGTGTGTGTATATGCATCCATGAGCAACCACTAGCAAACACTTGCATCCATCAAACATAACTTGTCTCAAACACATGTTTACATCCACGGGATTTCTACCTAAAGGTCGAAGATTCGATCGATAGGATACACACGAATGACAGAAGCAAGTACGAATAAAAGCTTGGAAAAAGAAGTTAAGGACATAGTCCCGAAAGGGTAAGGGTATGAAGCGCTATTCTTGTCTTCAGTCTCCCAAATCGTATCGTCGCTGCCTTCTCCCAATTGCACTTTTATTAACTTAACCTCCCTGTTACGCAATTACTTAACCTCTGATCCAAGTATATGGGTAGGAACTCGTCTAATTGTCGTGTCCCATTCTACCTCTACTTCCTCAAACATGTTCGGCTCGACTACATCTGATGTATCGTGCAGACACTTCCGTAAATAAGAATTGAGGAAAACCATCATGAATATCCACATATAAGCAAATCGAGTTGTACGCCTTAGTTACAAGGATGACTGGAGTACCCTATTCTGATATGCTTCGCCTAACCAACACCTTTTCAAGTAGCTCCCCTACTTGCTTGCTGAGCTACCTCCTTTCCCTAGGAGTCATGTGGCGCACAGGTAATGCTACTGGCTTCGCGTTATCTACCAAGTATATCCGGAAATCGATCTCGCGCCTCGAAGGTAAGTCCCTAACCTCCTCGAAAACATCTGGATATTCACAAACTACAGGTACATATTGCAAATCATCGACAGAAGCAACAAGTGATTCTAGGAAACTAAGCATGACAGACCCCCTTGGGTCACTAGAAATCTCGAGAGTCCTCCCACGGTAAGCCAGAAGCCTAACGACAATCCAGAATGGAACCGTACATGGCTAGCCATTCCATCCCTAGAATCAGACAGTATCCCATAAAACCAAGTACAAATGCGTCGTGCTCAAATTCGACGCCCCAAAACAGATATCCTCAAACCCCGACAAATCATAGACAGATGGGTTGTGCCCCTAATGAGGTTTGAGACAATAACGGAATTAGAAACAATACTAGTACTAAGGCGTAGAGACTCAACCATAGAATCATATATGAAAGAGTGAGAAGAACCAGAATCAAAAAGTCCTAATTGGATGATTGAAAAGAGAAATCAAACCTACAACAGGAACTTTCGTACCTCTATCTGGTACATAGGCCTCGAGAGCATGCACCTGCCCTCCAGAAGGTCCTGCCCTTTGGCCCTATAATTGCTTCTTCAGGCACTCCCTAGTATATTGTCCGACTTCACCACATTTGAAGCAAGCATTATTCCTTTTATGCAGTCTTTGAGCAAATTACCCCTGTTCCCGCAACCATGACATTTCTTTTTGCCTTGAGCTTTGTCGTTCTTTCCATCCTCTTGTTGTTCTTTCTTAGGCCACACTTTCTTATTTTGTGTTTCCATAACCTTAGCCTCTTTCTTTTCACCTTTGTCTTCTTCATACATCAATGCCATATTAATGAGTTTCTCACAAGTTGCTCCCATCAGAATATGAGACATAGCCAATCCATGGAGGGGTTCATTCAATCCTCTGCCAAACCTCAAAGCTTTCTTGTGTGGGGTATTTACTACCTCCAAACCAAACCTTGCCAATTGATTAAACTTATTTACATACTCTTTGACAGACATGGCCCTTTGCTTAAGTGCCAAAACCTTTCCATTTGCATACTTTGCTCGGCCTGAGAAAGAAACTTCATCTTGAATCTTTGCCGGAAATCATCTCAAGTCCCGACTGGACGTTCTGCATACGTCACTTCCCACCAAAACGAGGCCTCATCTTTCAATTGCCAAATGGCTAACTAAATCTTCCTACGGTCGTCAACCACAAAGATCCCAAACAAATCCTCCGTCTCTTTAAGCCAATTCCTTGCTTCTACAAAAGTCTCAGTTCCTCGTAATGGCTTTCCGCCCATAGCCAATTCCTTGCTTCTACATATAGCTTTGGAAAATATGTTTTTCAAAACAAACTAAACCTTTTTGAAAACAATTTTCAAAATCTTTTATCTGATCTAGTAACCTTCAGCTCTGATACTAAATGTGACACACCAGTCCATTAATGTCTCTCTTTATCAAAATGCATTAAGTTTCATGAAGCGTTATAGGTAAACAGAAACATCACAAGACAAATATAAAATAGCAGTGGAATTTAAATCTTTATTAAAATAGAAAACATAGTGGTTCAAAACCCAGTTACATCATAAGTCTGAAGTACTAAAACCCCATTACATTAATATAAAGCTTCTGTCTTGTAGTTAAAAAAATCAGAGTACAGAAATACATAAAAAGCATAATCCCCAAAACATAGCTATATCAGATGTTGGCTAGCTTTTTGACCAAGCCACCAAGGTTCACACATAAGAAGAAAATACGAAGTTTCATGCCTTTAACCCTCGAAGACCCGATCGGATCACCATATCCTCCTCGGATCGCGATCGCCCCCCATTGACTACGATCCGATCCGTCCATCGCTAGGTCGATCTGATCCGATCCCCTAGGCTGATGGATGATGACCAAGACCAAGTCCACCATGATCCGAGAATACAGGATCTCGCGACACGTGTCACCAACTGTCATATTGACCAATTCTTCATCAAGCTACGAACCGGTCCGAGATCTTCGGGATGTGGGCCACGTATGGCCGCGATCTGTCACCAGAAATCAGCTATAAATAGCCCAGAGCTTGGCATTTTTGAGGATCTTTTGGCAGTATTGAATATTGATTCCACAATTACTGTCATACCACTATTTCTTATCAATTTTACATCGAGATTACTGAGATAAATCATAATTGTAAGAGTGAGTTTGAGAGAAATCATTGGTTGTACTAGCATTCAAAGTATAATCAATAGCATATAAAGTGGACGTAGGCTCGTTAACGCCGAACCACTATAAACCTTGTGTGTTCTCTGCTTTTTCCTTATTTTTTAAGTTATAATTCTCTACGAATCAGAACAATTTGGGTGTTAGAGCAAAATTTTGTTCTAACATTTTGGTGCTTTCACTGAGAATTGAACTCAGGATATTGGATTGTTTCTCCGTTGTTTGGATATTCAAGTCCGAAGAAAACAGTCCCGAAACCTCACTGTTCAGACTTTTGAAGATTTCAACGATACCTAATATCATGGCTGGAAAGAAGTCTAAGGAAGTACGTGCTTCACAGGCGAATGAAGCTGCGAATGAAGCGATTGAAGAGAGCGTGCATGAACAGGTCAACGAAGGACCCTCGGATCGCGGAACGGAGGTGGCGAACCGAACCATGGAGGGCGACACGAACCGAACAATTGAAGGGGTCGTCACCCGGTCCCACGATAACACCACGAACCCCCTCCCAATGTTACCACGATCCGACCCCAGGGGGGCGCTGCGAGCCACCGACACCGATCCACCACGATCCGAAGTGATGACCGAATTACAACTCGACCTGGAAAGGAGCCTATGGCTCGCTCTTCCCGTCCTGGTCCCGCTGTTCGACCTGGCTCAAGCTCTCTGCGCATAAGGGAAAATGTTGATGATCTGTATGACCCCTCTGCTCCAGTTACTGAAGGAGATCTCTCTCACTTCGTTGAAATGTGGGATAGGTTGTTTGACTAAATAGCTGCTCAAAGGCAGGAAAACTCCATGTTGCGACAGAATTTGACTACTATGGATAGACGTCTGGATGATCTTGTAAGGCAAAGAACGCCTCCTCCAGTCCGTCCGCTCACCCCAGAGTACTCTTCTTCATCGGAGGAATCGCCAAGACCTCCGCAGCGACCGTATGAGCGGGCTGTAAACATAGAACAGCTCCGATTTGGAACCTTGCTATCACGGGAGGAAGAGACACTTAGTGAAGGACCCTCAAACTGCAACTTGAATAATCATGCCGCAACTCCTAGAGCTCGAGTTGTGAATAATCCTGTTGAGAATAAACCACCTCAGCCCCTCCACCGTACAAATACTCATAGTAACAGGGGCAGCGAAGCCCAATCCATGCTCCGGACTTCGTGGATGTTCCTAGAAGAGAGATCGGAGAATTCCACCGAGCTAGGAGCACTGACCCCGAGCCTCCGATGACCAGTGCAAATGTTGCAGCTACGGTCCATCAAATCCTGGCGGATAGCCGTGGACAAAGGAATGAAGACTGGGGAATTGATCGCAGCCACACCCCTTTTACCGACGACATTCTAGATGTAACATTCCCGAGGCGCTTCAACATGCCTTAAATGAACCGTTACGCGGGTAGATCTGATCCAATCCAACATCTAATGAGATATTCTTGGTCAATGACCGCTGCCGCAGCTTCCGACGCTGTAAAGTTCAAAGCATTCCATATATTCCTGGAAGATGTAGCGTTATTATGGTTTACTCGCTTACCAGCAAGATCAATTTCCAGTTTCAGGGAATTGAGTGAAAAGTTCGTAGAACAGTTCCGCATTTATGCACAAAGGTCGAAAAGTGTGATTGACCTGTTCCTTGTCAAACAACGACCAGGTGAGAGCTTGAGGGTGTATCTGGATCGTTTCAACTTAGCCGCCACCGAAGTCAAGGATCCCCATGAGCCGACTGTTGTGGCAGCCCTAATTGATGGGGTAGATAAAGATACTGAATTTGGGAGATACCTGGCCGGCAAACCACCTCATACTAGAGAATTGTTTTACGAGAAAGAAAACGTACGCTTACGTCAGGAGGAGGTATATGCTAACCGGGAGATGAAAAAGGCAAATAAGGAGGAAATCCAAAGTAACGTCGCCATCAAGCAAACCAGAGACAGCTCGGGAAAGGTTGAAGTCAACATTGGGAACCGAAGCCAAGGCGGCGGCCGCCAGTCAGGAAACAATGGTAACAACAGTAATGGCAATAATCGGAAGAGAAATCGGGGGAACGATTCCCAGAGAAGGACCCGTCCCAGGTCTTTCGAAAGTTATACGCCAATAAATGATACTTTGGAAAATATATTCGTCGACTCGTACAACGTTCTCCAACATAAAAGGCCTCCTCCAAGGGATTCGACGGAGAAAGAATGTGAGACGGGGAAGTTTTGTCTCTTTCATCAGACTCACGGCCACTCTACAAATGAATGCCGTCATCTGAGAGACGTAGTTGAGAGGTTGCTCCGGGAAGGGAAGTTGGATGAGTACCGGGTGACTCCTAGAGACAGGGGGCAAGCTATTCAGACCCCGAACCAAAACCAGAATCAACCTACCGCCAGGCCAACTGTCCAGCAAAAAGGAAAGGATCTTGTTATCAATACCATAATCGGAGGGCTTCACCTAGCTGGGCATAGTTTCAAGGCGATGGACCAGTACGTAAACGCAGCAAAGCATCATCTTGAGGCAGGAGAGTGTAGCAACCCTGAGGGCAATGTCCCGGTAAAACAACAAAAGATGATGTCAGATGACGTCATTTTCCGCAACCGAGAGAGTATTAGAGACCACGCTCCGACCGAAGATCCATTTGTAATCACAGTTCCTATTGGCCCGGCCACTGTCCATAAAGTTTTAGTGGATAACGGGAGTTCAGTCAACATTCTATTCAGAAAGACGTTAGATCTAATGAACCATGAATTGAAAGAATTAAAGCCGTGTGAAGGATGGATCCGTGGATTTAACGGGGCATCAACTGCTCGATTGGGATATGTAGAGCTGCCGGTAACACTTGGGGAAGGAGAACGCCAGAGAGTGAGAATTCTTCCCTTCGTAGTTTTGGATATTGAATCGCCTTATAATGCCTTCTTGGGCCGACCGGCCCTAGCAAAGTTTAGAGCTTGTATAGCCCCCTGGTGCTTGTTATTGAAGTTTCCTACGGAAGCTGGTGTTTGCATAGTCAGAGAAGATCAGGTTGCTGCACGTGCATGTTACATTGCAGAGCTAAAGCTACTCCGTAAAGGAAAAGATATTGAGACTAAAGACGCTTCTTCCCCCACAAGGGAGGAGACGTCATAGCAATTAAAGAAAATGACTATAGGTGAGTTGCCCAGAGAACTGCCCGAGGATATAGATCCCAGAAAGGACGAAGAGACTGAGGGCAGAATGGCGACTCCCAACGAAACGACTGTGGATGTACCAATCGATGATAGCGACCCAGAGAAGGTCCTGAAGATTGGATTCCAGTTGGATCCGATTCGAGCTGAAGAACTAATGGGTTTCCAGAAAGATAACTTGGATGTATTTGCTTGGACCCACACGGACATGTGTGGGATATCTCCATCAATCATGAGCCATTCATTGAGCATTAACCCAAAGCACCCCCCTGTAAAACAAAAAAGGCGAATGTTGGGCCCAGAGAGGTCCGCTGCCTTGAAAGAAGAAGTTGAAAAGTTAAGAAGTAACGGATTCATCAGAGACTCAACCTACCCAGATTGGATTTCTAATCCAGTTTTGGTAAAGAAGGCCAATGGGAAGTGGCGTACGTGTATTGATTTTTCGAAATTGAATAAAGCCTGCCCAAAAGATACCTTTCCGTTACCCAGAATTGATCAGTTGGTAGATTCAACGGCAGGTCATGAGCTTCTCTCTCTCATGGATGCTTATTCAGGATATAACCAGATTCCTATGCATGTTCCAGATCAAGAACACACTAGCTTCATTATTGATCTGGGATTATACTACTACGTGGTAATGCCTTTTGGTTTGAAGAACGCAGGCGCTACATATCAACGGTTAGTGAACAGAATGTTCTATAACCCGATTGGGAAAACGATGGAGGTGTACGTTGACGACATGTTGGTTAAGTCCAGACAATCGTACGATCGCACCACAAACTTGGCAGAGATGTTTGGTATTCTTCGAAAGTATGGGATGAAACTCAACCCAACGAAATGCTCATTTGGGGTTGCATCCGGGAAATTCTTGGGATTCATCGTCAGCTCGCGCGGGATTGAAATTAATCCAGACCAGATTGCTGCAATCATAGACATTCAGGAGCCTAGACAAATCAAAGATGTGCAGAGCCTTACGGGGAAAGTAGCAGCATTAAGCAGATTCATCTCTAGAGCGACAGACAAATGCATTCCGTTCTTTGAATTGATAAAGCGAGGAAAACACAATTTTAAGTGGACTCCTGATTGCATTGAAGCATTTCAGAACCTGCTGAATCATCTGGAGAGACCCCCGATACTGTCTAAGCCGGTGGATCACGAGGATTTATTCGTGTACTTAGCAGTGTCGTCCCACGCGATCAGCTCAGCGTTAGTGAGAGAAGAAGACAAGGTTCAAAGGCCTGTGTACTACGTGAGTAAAAAATTGGCGGCAGCTGAACGCAATTATCCGAGGATCGAGAAGCTGGCGTACAGTTTATTGATTGCATCTAGGAAGCTTCGACATTATTTCCAAGCTCATCCTATCACCGTGTACACAGATCATCCGCTCAAGCAAGTTCTACAGAGACCAGAAGCTTCTGGAAGGTTGCTCAAGTGGAACATTGAACTGAGTCAATTTGATTTGAATTTTCAGCCCTAACGGTTGATACAAGGGCAAGTGCTGGCAGATTTCATAGCCGAATTTACTGCCTCGGAGGACGACATGGTAAACGAAGAGGCTGACCCACCAAAGTTACTTCTCGATCCCAGTGCATGGAAATTGTATATTGATGGTGCTAGAAATGATAAACGATCTGGTGTCGGAGTGGTGCTTGAAACTCCTGAGAAAAGACTGATATCCTATGCTATCCGGTTGGAATTTCACGCCACTAACAACGACTCCGAATATGAAGCCCTGATAGCCGGGTTGAAGATCGCAAAGGAATTAGAGATCGCGAAGCTGGACATATTTTGTGACTCCAAGTTGGTTGTAAATCAGGTTTCTGGAAAATTTCGAGCTAAGAGCCCAAGATTGATTTCATATTTGGAGAAAGTGAAGGAGTTGCTGACTGGATTTGATCACTACAGTATATCCCATATTCCGCGGTCAGAGAACCAACATGCGGACAAGTTAGCGAAGATGGCTAGCTCCGACGATCCTGAAGAAGCTAGGCTAGCCCCAGTTGAAGTACTTCAGTTCCCTAGCATAGGTCAGATGGAAATTGATTCGATACTAGAGACTGAGCCAGAAAGGGAGTCATGGATGACCCCTTTAAAGAATTTCTTGATAAATGGAACGCTTCCGACCAAGAAGAGCGAGAGGCGTAAAATAATCCGTAAAGCTTCCCGATATGTTCTGCAAGGCGGAATCCTGTACAGACAGGGATTTTCGATGCCTCTTCTCCGGTGTATAGCCCATGACGACATCAAGCGAGTACTGCAGGAAGTACATGAGGGTGAATGTGGTGACCATACTGGAGGACAAACATTGGCAAAAAAGGTGTTGTGGTATGGTTACTTTTGGCCTACCATGAACAAAGATGCGGCAAAATACGCACGACGTTGTGATGCATGCCAAAGATTTTCAAAAATTCCCAGGGCACCTCCTGGCCTGTTAAAGACAATGGCGAGTCCATGGCCTTTTGCTATGTGGGGGATTGATATCATCGGAAGCCTCCCTATAGCAAAGGGCGGAGCAAAGTTCGTTATTGTGGCTGTAGACTACTTCACCAAATGGGTCGAGGATGAGCCGTTAACTACAATCACAACCAAGCGAGTGATTAATTTTGTTGTTAGAAACATTATTTGCCGGTTTGGGATCCCGAAGATCGTCATCACAGACAATGGAACCCAGTTTGATAGCAACGAGTTTAGGGATTTCTGCCAGAAGTACCACATTGAGAAACGGTACACCTCTGTGGCACATCCGCAGTCGAACGGACAGATCGAAGCAGCAAATAAAGTGATTAAGTCCATTATCAAAAGGAGATTGAAGCGGGCCAAAGCCATGTAGGTCGATGAATTACCCTTGGCATTATGGGCCTACAGGACGACATATAAATCGGCAACAGGCCATACCCCCTTCTCCCTTGCTTTTGGAGCAGAGGCAGTCATCTCGGTTGAGCTAAAAGTACCATCTCACCGAGTTACTTATTACGATCCGATGACTAATAACGAGTTGCTCCTTGAATCCCTTGATTCAATAGAAGAGAAGAGGGATGAAGCAGACTTGCGTGCCTTGAGACACAAGCAACAGGTCGCTCGATACTACAACAAAAAGGTTCGAGCCCGAACCTTTGAACCTGGAGACTTGGTTCTGAAGCGTGTCTTTCCGCCCCCGACTCATATGGGTGCGAAGTGGGAAGGACCGTACTCCATTTTACGAAGGCTTGATAATGGAACCTTCAAGCTAGCTACAGTGGATGGAGAAGAATTCCCCAGAGTGTGGAATGCCCAACATTTGCGGCCTTATCTGACGTAAAGATGTCGGATTTATTCTTTTGTTTCATAGGACCATGTAAAAGGCACAACTTGCCTAGAATAGTCCAATTTTTTGAGCAAAAGATTATAAACTGGATGTAGGTTATGATTTGACCGAACCACTATAAAAATACCGTGTGTCGTTTACCTTTATTGCACTGTTATTTATCCTTTTTTCTATCTTTATGAAATTTGCTATAAACTATGCGGCAATCACAGGAACATGTGACTCCATGTGCCTTCCATCAGAATGGAGAGCAATCCGCAGCTAGAACTTTGAAGGTACAATAGAGTGAATCACATCATTGACAGAACTCTAACCTGGGCGACCGCTAGGAGAGTATAAAAGCGTCCATGATTGAGCGCTGAGAAAGAACTCTTACCCCGCTGAAGGATCGAGGAGCGACTGAACAGCTGAGTTCGAACTCTAACCTAGGCGACCGCCAGGAGAGTATAAAAGCGTCTACGATTAAGCGCTGAGAAAGAGCTCTTACCCCGCTGAAGGATCGGGGGGCGACTGAACAGCCGAGCTCGAACTCTAACCTTGGCGACCGCCAGGAGAGTATAAAAACGTCTGTGATTAAGCGCTGACAAGGATGCTGGAGACTCAGCGTCCTGCCCCGTTAAAGGATCAGTGAGCAGATCATGATACGAGTTCAAACTTTAACCCGCTGATGGATCATGAAAGTATAGAGGCACCGGAGATTTGGCGCCTCAAGGACTATAATTCTACTAAAAAACTCCAAGTCCACCGTATTCAAATATAGGGGGCAACATGCATAGAAATTGTTAAATTCTTTCTGTTGCTTGAATGATTTGTAATATAATTTTAGCTTGATTATAGCCAAATGACTTGTGACTAAATATGAAGAGTTTATTGACTATAGGTACACAATGACGCAAAAGAAATAAACTTTCATTCATAAACTGCAAACCTACAAGATAAAGAGGAACCTAAACAAAAGTGAGGGCCATTCTCACAATTACATTTCATGGCCAGTGGAAAGCCTAAAAATCCTAAGGACAAAATATGAACTGATATCTGCATCCTACTTATGCTGGGAGGGAGGGGGCTATGTAGGCTTCTTGCTCTTTTTCTGCTTCCCCGACTTCTCCTTATCAACATCCGAACGATCACCTTTTTTCCTCTTCCTCTTATCAACAAGAGGCTCCGGCGAAGAACTAGAGGATTGAGAGGCTAGTTGTGAAGTTATTGATCGGGAGGAAAATCTTACGACCAACCCAGTTTTGGGGTCGATCTCGGAAATAGGGGGCACATATACTGGATCCCGTCCCCCTTTCATAAGGAGAAACTGCTCCTCCTCTTCGGCTTGTTGTTTAGCCAAGGTTTCCTCATCATCGCCTCTGCTTTCTTTGGTAATGGCGACTTCCTCTTCATCGCCGTTGTGGCGCCCGTCCATGTCTCTCAAAGCCTCGATGGGTTCATCATCTGGGGGGACATCAGCACCAACACTTGGCCCGCCACCTGTATCATGAGAAACAAATGTTATTTTGGGAGAGAATGCGGTTTGCTCAGTTGATTGTCCGACAAGACGACAACAAGTGACAATTGCTTTGGCAAGTTGCGGAGAAAATATAGAGATACCTTCCGCCGATCCCCCATCCAAGCTAGCAGCAGAACCCCCGACAGCTGAAGGAGTTGGACCCAGAGGAATCAATGGATAGTCTGGACTGTATTCCTCAATTTCGGAGGTCTTGGGCTCTGCAGCTGAGCTCGGGCCTTCTTCCATTTTATCTTTGACCTTCGCCTAAGTTTTCTCTTTATCAATTTCTTCTTGGAGTAGGCGTCTGCCTTTCTCTAAATCCTCAGGTTCATTATCCCTAAGAATGGTCTGTATCAACTCATTCTCATCAATCTCATCAACTCCTAATCGATGTTTCTCGCTCTGGACGATTGCATCCCATATGTTGGCTAGAGTGACATGGTAGTCTGGGATCCAGGAGATGTTACGGGTCTTGATGACCTGGCCAAGGAAGTCGAACATCATTTCTTCAAATCCTTCGATATCCTTCTCTCTCTCGAGGAGCTTTTCATTAGAAACCGTAGCCATTTCAATGGCACTTTCCACATTATTTTCAGCAAGAATAGAGCGCTTCTCTGCACGCGCGAGTTGATCATTTAGAATCGCCCTCTCTTTTTCGGCCAGAGCTAAGCTATCTTTCAAGCTTGCCTTTTCTTTCTCCCAAGCAGCTTTTTCGGCTTCGAAATGATCCTATTTTGTTTTCAGTTCGGTGTTGGCCATCCTGAGATCTTCCACCTCTTTCTTCCATAACGCTCGCTCTTTGCTGTTAGAATCGAGCTCATTATGAAAACGTTGCCTGGCCTCCTCCAGCTCTGTTTTGTAATTTTTAGCATCTCGTTGAGCCAAGGCAAGCAAAGATTGTGCATCTTCTAAGTCCTTCTCCATTTTTACCCTGGCCCTTTCACTGTTATCTATCTTCACTTTGGACCTATGCGCTTCCATCTCGAGCGTTCGGATGACGTCTGAAAGATTGACAGCATGTTTCTTCATCGCCTCATACTGCTTGGCTACATGGCGAACGTGTCTGATGACTTCAGTATCCAAATTCCTAGGGACTGGTTCCAAGGTTGGAACGAACAACATCCTTTCGAAGAAGATATCGGGGAATTGTTCTCGTAATTTTTCCAGCTTGGCCTGAGTCTCAGGACCATGGATATAGTCTCGTGACCCGGGGGGCACTCAAACTTTGTTGGCTGGAAGGGACAATGTCAATTTTCTCCCTCTCAGAATCCTTGTTTGGATCCTTGCTTTTATCCTTGGGCTCGTGGTGCTTTTTGGATGATCTGCTGTGAGAGGGTGCACTATTCGGAGGGGTTAAGTCTTTGGGAAGTTGTTTTCCCCCTGTAGGCGGCATCGGATGACTGGGAGGCTTTCCAGAGGTTTGTTTTGATGGAGATATGGACTGTGAAGAAGTAGGCTTGTGAGAATCCCGGGACCAATGACTGTCCCTCCCTCGGTTGCTGCTACGAGCACACTCAGGATTTGGATGAAGACTAGGTGTGCCTTCACGAAGAGAGCGATAGGAATAAGATCGTTTGCGAGACATCTTTCCTGCAAAAGAAACAAGTACATATTAAAACCTTGAATACTGTTGGTATAAAAGTGTGGGGTCAAACAGTGCGTGTGATTTGTGCATCCCATATAATTCCCCCTAACAGACAAGGGCCTGAATCGTTCTCCAACTGGAACAGTTGTTTCCTCAGAAATAGGAAAAAATGGCTCCCCTTCGAAGTCTCCCTGTGTATATACATCATCAGGTAAAGGAATCTTGCTCAGTTCTTTAAATAACTACTCCTCGGTTAAATCATCGGGAGCAGCAGGTTCAACCGGTAGAGAGGCCTGTAACACCCCACCTCCGCCAGGGCCACACTCACGAGTTCTGGCACTAGCTTTGGAGGGGTGTTGTCTAGGTAAACATGCACAGAGATATCACAAGACAGAACATAGATAAATAAGTAAAGCAGCCGTAGAAGTTTAAAAACCATCATTTCAAAACCAAATAGTCAATTTACATCAAAGTACTTAGTCATTATTTCCAACTACCACAAGTCTAGAAAACATAAACTGGAAATAACATAAAGTAAACTATCCCCAAGATAGATGTAGTGAAGCCATAGAAAGCTCAAGTCCGAACCGTACATGAGCTGTCAAGAAAGCAAGCCAAGTGTCCAAGCTAAGCACTAGTGTTCCCTCCCTGAGAATCTAGGGGGGAACGGAAGAAAAAAGGCGAAATAAAAAGGGTCAGTCATAAAGACTGGTAAGTCCTACCTACTATTAGTATAAAAACTAATAAAGTTAACTAAACATGAGAAACTGAGATGAAACATAAAGATGGTAACTAACTGGCATGATAAATAGATAACAAGGTAGATCAAGTGTGGCATCGCATATACAAGGTTTAGTTTTGCACCAAAAGTACTAGTAATCCAACCCATGTCAAGTATAAACAAGAAATGATCCCTTGGCTCAATATCATGAGATGACCCAAGTCGGGGCCCAACTAGACGGTCTAGTCGATCGGCTCCCTATAAGCCTAACTCGTCGAGTGTCTGTGTCATACGGCCCAATCACGGAATGTAGTCATACTGTGCTAGGTCCACCCTAGGGTGTATCAAGTCCTAGGGTGCCAACCACTGACATGAATCAAGCACGCACAGTCTAAACCTACTGGTGCCTGTGTCTGCTTTTTCAACTCCGGACTACGTGCACGACCATAGTCCGCCTGAACCTACACCGGCGCACCAACTCAACCGTCGTTCTGGTCACTTACAATCAGCCCAGTAATCGTGCCCCACCATAGCCTAGTCACTAGGGTATCGTTGATACATCCAAGAGGGTTACTGCTGAAAAGGACCACGTAACTAGGGTTTCTAACGGGTTAAGTGTGGTTAACCCTATCCAATCATGTATCAAGTTGGTTAAGTGTACCCAAGTGGTTCATGACTTAACCCCATCCAATCATGTATCAAGTTGGTTAAGTGTTTCCAAGTGGTTCATGACTTAACCCTAACATGTGGCATTAATTAATTTAATGCACCCAACCTCTCACATTAGACTTTGTTGTGGTTACTGGATATGCCGGGCGGGTCCGGGCAGCTTTACACCACAACTTAGTCTAACCTCGGGTTTCAAGCGCGATATGACCAACTTCTCACATTGGTCCTATTGTTTGTAGCCACTGGATTTGCCGGGCGGTTCCGGGCAGATTTACGCTACAAACTCAACCCAACCTCGAGTTGGCCACTTTATTGTTTTCTACATGTCATGACCATATTCAAATTTCAAGCATAATAAAGTTTCATGTCACATTTCAAGTCATGTTTTTCATGTCATTTCAAGTTTGCCTAACTACCTATAACGTATCCCCATCGCACGTAAATTCGCATCAACACAAGTGAATCAAGGAACATAAAAATACGACCAAGAGGGGCATAAGGTGGTAAAGGTGGTCATAAGTTAAACATGATGATATTTGAGGCAAAGGTGTTCATCACAACTAGCATATAGGATTATTGGCCTCAAAACATGTATGACATCAAACTTAGCAAATAAACTTGTGGGTAGCATGTAGTTCAACATCATAGGCAAAGGTGATAACATGATAATAGTTGACATAGGGTGATAAACTTGTGGGTAGCATGTAGTTCAACATCATATGCAAGTTAACATCAAGGTTATGAGAGGTTCTATGTTGCATTATGCATAACCACCAAGTTCTATGTTGCATTATGCATAACCACCAAATAAAGCTCATAGCTTTCTACCTAAAAATCAAGGTAAATGGTACTAGCTTCATGATAGTGCCACAATCATAGATCAAAAGAGTCATAAATGAATCTATGCATACAAATATAGTCCCAAGACAAGTATTATACCAAAAGTCACATCTCAACTTGCTACATATTCATATTAACTTCATAGTTTAAATCTAAGAGTAGGTGGGGCTTACAAAGCGTGGCTATGAGAACTAGAAACCAAATAGAACAAGATAGAGACGTTGTAGAAGCTCTAGGAATGATGTAGCAACACTAGAAGCCTTGAGAATAAGTAGCTCCTTTGATAGAAAGAAGAAAGCTTGCTCCTTTTTGCCTTAGAAGCTCTCAAGATGAAGATGGAGGCCATGATTAGGGAGCATTTTGGCAGAATTTAGTTGTTAGGATGATTTGTGATGGTTTAGGCTAGGTATTAGGGTGTTTTTATAGGTGTAGAGACTAGTTTAGGCCATAGGATTAACCCTAATTTAGATCTGAACCATCAAATCCCGTCACAGGCTAGCTGAGCAGACCAAAGGAGCAAACAGGTGCACCAGGCCAGCCAGGGTCAAACCAGAAAGCTGTGCAGGTTGCTGCTCGGCCTGGGTGCACTTGCCAAGTGCGCCAGTGTATTTTTGTACTGGCGAAATTCACAAGTGCGCCAGTGCATTCTGGCTTGTATTCGGTTTTTCCGCCTAACTTCGTTCGTCCATATCTTCTTCATACGGACTCCGATTTTCGAAAACTCGGACTCTATTTCGCGTATTTTTCCGAGACGAACGCAATGGCGTAACCCGTTCCCATTGATTTTTAACTTATGATTTAATTCTGCCTTGATTTCTTGTTTTCACATGTTATAAAAATTCGGGTTGTTACATTCTCCCCACGTTAAAGTATTTCGTCCCCGAAATCTCCAAGTTAGGAAGAACGTATCCTACCATCCATCATCCATCTACTCAAACATCATCCACAAGTAATCATTGTCCTTAAAAGATTTCTAATGTTGTATGAATATATGCAAAAGTGTGTGTATATGCACCTATCTAATGCGAAAATCAGGCGGTTACTGACTCAGTAAACCTCCTAAATGCAGAATATGTTAGTGCAATGAGTCCAAATGTATGCAAATTCCTAACATAATTTATAATCTCTACATGAGTGCACACAACATTCAATCATATGCAACATCCACGTGATAGCATAACAAGTTTCATCCATGAATAAGCATAAACACTCATGCATATGCAATATGAAAGTGTGTGAGCCGATCTTAGTGCCTAACGTGTATCATGCATCCACGAGTAACCACTTGAAAACACTTGCAACCATTTGCAACCATCAAGCATAACATGTTTCAAATACATGTTTCATCCAAAGGGTTTCTTCCTAAGGTTCTCACGACAAGATTAACGAGATAACAAGATAAACATGGATAGTAAAAGAAAGATATACTAACTAGGAAAGGAGATTGAGAATGTACCCTCAAAAAGGAATGGATAAAGCCCACGCATCTTCTCCTCGGTTTCCCAAGTTGCATCTTCATCGGCTTCACTCCACTGAACCTTTACTAACTTGACTTCTCGATTCCTCAGCTTCTTGATCTCTGTTCCCAAGATATGAATCGGAGCTCGCCTCAGGGTTGCCTCTTTCTCTACCTCCACGTCTTCAAGAATACTAGGCTCAACTACTTCGGCTGATTCATGTAGGCATTTTCGAAGATGTGAGACATGAAAGACATTGTGCACTCCAGCCAGCTTCTCGGGCAATTCCACTCTATAAGCCATTTGCCCAATCCTCTCGATGATAGGGAAGGGTTCTATGAACCTTGGTGCTAGCTTTCCAACTGCTCCAAAACGAATCACATTTCGCAAAGGAGAGACCTTCACAAAGACCATATCTCCAACTTCAAACTCTAAGTCTGTCCTTCGCTTGTCTGCATAGGATTTCTGTCTGTCTTGGGTCGTTTTCATCCGCCTTCGAATCAACTCAACCTTCTCGGATGTGTCCCTTATCATGTCGGGCCCAAGTATAAGCTTATCCGTCGTCTCCCACCAACATGTTGGTGACTTGCACGGCCTCCCATACAAAGCTTCAAATGGTGCCATCCCTATGCTTGCTTGGTAGCTGTTATTATAAGCAAACTCTACGAGAGGAAGGTGGTCTTCCCAAGTGCCACCAAAGTCAAGAATGCATAGCCTCAATAGATCTTCTAGTACCTTATTCACCTTTTCGGTCTGACCATCAGTCTGTGGGTGATAGGTTGTACTTAGATTCAATCGCGTACCCATCGCTTCTTGCAAACTGTTCCAAAACTGGCTAGTGAAGATTGGGTCACGATCGCTCACTATGCTAGAAGGAACTCCATGTAATCGCACTATCTCTCGAAGATAAACAGATGCTAGCTATGATGCGGTCCTCTTGCTCTTTACTGGAATGAAATGAGCGCTCTTCGTGAGTCTATCCACTATGACCCATATGCTAGTATTCCCCTTCCTTGATCTCGGCAATCCATCCACAAAATCCATAGAGATACTTTCCCACTTCATAGCGGGACCTCTAATGGATGCAGTAGCCGACCGGGCTTCTTCGACTCGGCCTTTACTTGTTGGCAAACAATGCATCTAGAAACAAACTCTGCAATATCCTTTTTCATCCCATCCCAAAAGAAAATGCGCTTCATGTCCCTGTACATCTTATCCCCTCCGGGATGTATGGTCATCCTCGAGTGATGCGCCTCCTCAAGAACTTTATTTACTAAATCTCCCACTCGTGGGACACATAGTCTTCCATCACGCCTTAGCCACCCCTTGTCATCGATAGCATATCTAGCGAGGTGACTTGACGTCTCACCCCGAATCAACTTGTCCATGATCTTGACTATCTGCGGGTCTTCCATTTATGAAGCCCCAACTTGATCAAGAAGTGTAGGTCTAAGCTCAAGGGATGCTAACGAACCAGTCATCGACCCAACAGCAGGTGCAAAATCAAAGGTTGCCAAGAACTCTAGGCTCATCATCTCAACAAACAAGGGACCCAAAGTCAACCTTCTTCTTCTTAGCGCATCCGCCACAACATTAACCTTGCCAGGGGTATAAGCTATATCGAAGTCATATGATGCCAAGAATTCCATCCACCTCTGCTGCCTTAGGTTCAATTCTTTATGCGAGAAGTGGTACTTGAGCGACTTGTGATCAGTATATAACTCAAACCTTTCACCTAGAAGATAATGGCGCCAAGATTTGAGTGCAAAGACGATCGCCGCCAACTCCAAATCATGAGTGGGATAGTTCTTCTCATGAGCTTTGAGTGGCCAACCCCCAAAGCATATCACTCTCCCCTCCTGCATCAGGACAGCGCCTAATCCCGTGCCACATGCATCGGTGTACACGGTAAACATCTTCCCTCCATCGAGTAATGCTAGAACTGGAGCTGTGGTGAGGGCTTTCTTGAGCCTTTGAAAAGCAAGCTCACACTCTAAGTCCCATGCAAAGACTAAGTTCTTCTTCATTAACTTAGTGAGAGGGGCTGAAATCTTAGCGAAGTCCTTAATGAACTTCCTATAAAATCCTGGCGGACCGAGAAAGCTTCTCACTTCAGTTGCATTCTTCGGAACTTTCCAATCTTGTACCACCACTACTTTAGCGGGATCCATAGCTATGCCTTGCTTAGAAACTATATGCCCAAGGAATCGAACTTCACTTCTCCAGAAATGACATTTGGAGAACTTGGCTTTTAACTGATGAGCTCTAAGCGAATCCATAACCTCCTTGAGATGTATAGCATGCTCTTCCTCGTCCTTAGAGAAGATCAGAATATCATCCACGAAGACAACCACAAACTTGTTAAGGAACTCCCTAAACACCCTACTCATCAAATCAACGAAGTATGCGGGTGCATTAGTCAAACCGAACGGCATGACAAGCCATTCAAAGAATCCATCTGGAGTCCTAAACGCAGTCTTGTCAATACTATCCTCAGCCACTCTAAGCTGATGGAATCCGGTGGCTAGATCGAGTTGAGAGAAAACAGAAGCACCAACAAGCTGGTCAAAGAGATCATCAATCCTCGGTAACGGGTGCCTATTCTTCTTTGTAAGCTTGTTTAACTCACGATAATCAACACATAGACGAAGCGAACCATCCGCCTTAGTAGCGAATACCACAGGAGCACCCCATTCAGAAATGCTTCGCCTAATGAAATTTTTCTCAAGCAACTCCTTGATTTGCTTGCTAAGCTCTCTTCTTTCTCGCGGGGCCATGTGCCTAACAGGTAATGAAACTGGCTTGGATCAACAAGATAAATACAGAAGTCTATCTCTCGTTTAGGGGGTAACCCCTTCACCTCATCAAAAACATCAGGATATTCTCGGACCACCCTCACAGATTGAAGATTGTCAATAGACGAGTCGAGGGATTCAAGATAACATAACATGACGGGATCCAGAGGGTTACAAGAAATTTATAAGGTATTGCCAAGGCGAGTCATAAGCCTCACTACCCTATGCTCACAACCGAGAATGGCTCCATAACTGGACAACCAATCCATGCCCAAAATCAACCCGTATCCCATGAACCCGAGAACATAAGCATTACATGTGAATTCTACGGTCTAGATAGAAATCCTCAAATCCATACAAATCATAGATAGATGGGCGGAACCTCCAATCGGATTTGAAACACTAACGTGATCCTCAACCAGACTAGTACTTAGGTGCAAACTTTCAACAATGTCAGAAGAAATAAAGGTATGCGATGCGCCAGAATCAAATAAAGTTCGAACAGGAAAACCAGAAATGTAAACAAGGCTTTCTACAGAAACACTACCTCGGTCCGGAGCTGGAGTAGTGTTGAGAGCATGCATCTGCCCTCCAGAAGGTCCTGCTCGCTGAGTCTGTCCTTGCCCTGTCCTTGCTTCTTTGGGCAATCCTTACTGAAGGGTCCAGTCTCTCCGCAATGAAAGCATTCTCCCAACTTCCTCTTCTTCTTCCTACAATCTTTGGCTATGTGTCCAGTGATCCCACAGAAGTTGCACTTCCTTGTCTCCTTTTCCTTGTTGTTGTTGGCCTTGTTACCCTTGTTGTTCTTGTTGTTCTTGTTGTTCTGGTTGCTCTGATTGCTCTGGTTGCCTCCCTACTTGGAGTCTGCCTTCTTGGTTTGAGTCTCATTAAGCTTAACTTCTTTCTTGCCATTCTTATCATCTCCTTGAAGCAAGCCATATCCACTAAGCTCTCAAAAGTGGCCCCCATGGGTATATCAGACAAGGCCAAACCTTGTAATGGCTCATTCAATCCTCGAGCAAAGTGTAGAGCCTTCTTCTGAGGTGTGTTAACCATGTCTAAACCGAATCGAGCAAGTTGGTTAAACTTATTCACATACTCCCTCATGGTCATGTCCCCTTGCTTCAAAGATATAAACTTCTCCATTTGCAAATTTTCCTCAACAGATGATAGAAACTTAAGCCCAAACCTCATCCTAAAGTCGGCCCAAGTCTCTATAGGCCTAGTAGCGTTGGTGACTTCCCACCAATAAGCAGCTTCCTCTTTCAATAGCCATACTGCCAACAGAACTTTCCTACGGTCTTCTACTTCAAAGATAGTAAAAAGGTCTTCAGTTTCCTTTAACCAGTTTCTTGCCTCAACATAAGTCTCTGTCCCAACAAAATTCTTGCCACCCATCGCCTTAAGGTCTTTGCAAATCTTTGCGAAATCCGCTTGTAGACGCTGAGGAGGAGGAACCTCAGGTACGGGAGGAGGAGTGGGAGTGTTTGCTGGGCCCGCATCGTTGGCCCTAGCTTCCAAGTACCTTCGGAACCATCCGGGTATGGGTACTCCCTCAGGAAGGTTAAGATCGACCATGCTGAAAAAGGAAAAGATAGATTTAGAACGAGGAATCGAAGGATAGTGCTAATGGCTTTTGGGGAATAGCCTTTCAAAATAAACTAGACTTTTCTTGGAAAAATACTTAATTGGTTTTGAAAATAGTTTTTCAAAAGGGTTATTAAAACTTTTGTCCGGTCTAGTAAAACCTCGTGCTCTGATACCAAATGTAACACCCCACCTCCGCCAGGGACACACTCACGAGTGCTGGCACTAGCTTTGGAGGGGTGTTGTCTAGGTAAACATGCACAGTGATATCACAAGACAGAACATAGATAAATAAGTAAAGCAGCGGTAGAAGTTTAAAAACCATCATTTCAAAACCAAATAGTCAACTTACATCAAAGTAATTATTCATTATTTCCAACTACCACAAGTCTAGAAAACATAAACTGGAAATAACATAAAGTAAACTATCCCCAAGATAGATGTAGTGAAGCCATAGCAAGCTCAAGTCCAAAATGTACATGAGCTGTCAAGAAAGCAAGCCAAGTGTCCAAGCTAAGCACTAGTGTTCCCTCCCTGAGAACCTGGGGGGGGGGGGGGGAACGGAAGAAAAGAGGTGAAAGAAAAAGGGTCGGTCATAAAGACTGGTAAGTCCTACCTACTATTAGTATAAAAACTAATAAAGTTAACTAAACATGAGAAACTGAGATGAAACATAAAGATGGTAACTAACTGGCATGATAAATAGATAACAAGGTAGATCAAGTGTGGCATCGCATATACAAGGTTTAGTTTTGCACCAAAAGTACTAGTAATCCAACCCATGTCAAGTATAAACAAGAAATGATCCCTTGGCCCAATATCATGAGATGACCCAAGTCGGGGCCCAACAACACGGTCTAGTCGATCGGCTCCCTATAAGCCTAACTCGTCGAGTGTCGGTGTCATACGGCCCAATCACGGAATGTAGTCATACTGTGCTAGGTCCACCCTAGGGTGTATCAAGTCCTAGGGTGCCAACCACTGACATGAATCAAGCACGCACAGTCTAAACCTACTGGTGCCCGTGTCTGCTTTTTCAACTCCGGACTATGTGCACGACCATAGTCCGCCTGAACCTACACCGGCGCACCAACTCAGCTGTCGTTCTGGTCGCTTACAATCAGCCCAGTAATCGTGCCCTAGCCTAGTTCCTAGGGTATCGTTGATACATCCAAGAGGGTTACTGCTGAAAAGGACCATGTAACTAGGGTTTCTAACGGGTTAAGTGTGGTTAACCCTATCCAATCATGTATCAAGTTGGTTAAGTGTACCCAAGTGGTTCATGACTTAACCCCATCCAATCATGTATCAATTTGGTTAAGTGTTTCCAAGTGGTTCATGACTTAACCCTAACATGTGGCATTAATTAATTTAATGCACCCAACCTCTCACATTAGACTTTGTTGTGGTTACTGGATATGCCGGGCGGGTCCGGGCAGCTTTACACCACAACTTAGTCTAACCTCGGGTTTCAAGCGCGATATGACCAACTTCTCACATTGGGTCCTATTGCTTGTAGCCACTGGATTTGCCGGGCGGTTCTGGGCAGATTTACGCTGCAAACTCAACCCAACCTCGAGTTGGCCACTTTATGGTTTTCTACATGACATGACCATATTCAAATTTCAAGCATAATAAAGTTTCATGTCACATTTCAAGTCATGTTTTTCATGTCATTTCAAGTTTGCCTAACTACCCATAACGTATCCCCATCGCACGTAAATTCGCATCAACACAAGTGAATCAAGGAACATAAAAATATGACCAAGAGGGGCATAAGGTGGTTAAGGTGGTCATAAGTTAAACATGATGATATTTGAGGCAAAGGTGTTCATCACAACTAGCATATTGGATTATTGGCCTCAAAACATGTATGACATCAAACTTAGCAAATAAACTTGTGGGTAGCATGTAGTTCAACATCATAGGCAAAGGTGATAACATGATAATAGTTGACATAGGGTGATAAACTTGTGGGTAGCATGTAGTTCAACATCATATGCAAGTTAACATCAAGGTTATGAGAGGTTCTATGTTGCATTATGCATAACCACCAAGTTCTATGTTGCATTATGCATAACCACGAAATAATGCTCATAGCTTTCTACCCAAAAATAAAGGTAAATGGTACTAGGTTCATGATAGTGCCACAATCATAGATCAAAAGAGTCATAAATGGATCTATGCATACAAATATAGCCCCAAGACAAGTATTATACCAAAAGTCACATCTCAACTTGCTACATATTCATATTAACTTCATAGTTTAAATCTAAGAGTAGAGTGGGGCTTACAAAGCGTGGCTATGAGAACTAGAAACCAAATAGAACAAGATAGAAACGTTGTAGAAGCTCTAGGAATGATGTAGCAACACTAGAAGCCTTGAGAATAAGTAGCTCCTTTGATAGAAAGAAGAAAGCTTGCTCCTTTTTGCCTTAGAAGCTCTCAAGATGAAGATGGAGGCCATGATTAGGGAGCATTTTGGCAGAATTTAGTTGTTAGGATGATTTGTGATGGTTTAGGCTAGGTATTAGGGTGTTTTTATAGGTGTAGAGACTAGTTTAGGCCATAGGATTAACCCTAATTTAGATCTGAACCATCAAATCCCGTCACAGGCTAGCTGAGCAGACCAAAGGAGCAAACAGGTGCACCAGGCCAGACAGGGTCAAACCAGAAAGCTGTGCAGGCTGCTGCTCGGCCTGGGCGCACTTGCCAAGTGCGCCAGTGTATTTTTGTACTGGCGCACTTCACAAGTGCGCCAGTGCATTCTGGCTTGTTTTCGGTTTTTTCGCCTAACTTCGTTCGTCCATATCTTCTTCATACGGACTCCGATTTTCGAAAACTCGGACTCTATTTCGCGTATTTTTCCGAGACGAACGCAATGGCGTAACCCGTTCCCATTGATTTTTAACTTATGATTTAATTCTGCCCTGATTTCTTGTTTTAACATGTTATAAAAATTCGGGTTGTTACATTCTCCCCACCTTAAAGGATTTCGTCCCCGAAATCTCCAAGTTAGGAAGAACGTATCCTACCATCCATCATCCATCTACTCAAACATCATCCACAAGTAATCATTGTCCTTAAAATATTTCTAATGCTGTATGAATATATGCAAAAGTGTGTGTATATGCACCTATCTAATGCGAAAATCAGGCGGTTACTGACTCAGTAAACCTCCTTAATGCAGAATATGTTAGTGCAATGAGTCCAAATGTATGCAAATTCCTAACATAATTTATAATCTCTACATGAGTGCACACAACATTCAATCATATGCAACATCCACGTGATAGCATAACAAGTTTCATCCATGAATAAGCATAAACACTCAAGCATATGCAATATGAAAGTGTGTGAGCCGATCTTAGTGCCTAACGTGTATCATGCATCCACGAGTAACCACTTGCAAACACTTGCAACCGTTTGCAACCATCAAGCATAACATGTTTCAAATACATGTTTCATCCAAAGGGTTTCTTCCTAAGGTTCTCATGACAAGATTAACGAGATAACAAGATAAACATGGATAGTAAAAGAAAGATATACTAACTAGGAAAGGAGATTGAGAATGTACCCTCAAACAGGAATGGATAAAGCCCACGCATCTTCTCCTCAGTTTCCCAAGTTGCATCTTCATCGGCTTCACTCCACTGAACCTTTACTAACTTGACTTCTCGATTCCTCAGCTTCTTGATCTCTGTTCCCAAGATACGAATCAGAGCTCGCCTCAGGGTTGCCTCTTTCTCTACCTCCACGTCTTCAAGAATACTAGGCTCAACTACTTCGGCTGATTCATGTAGGCATTTTCGAAGATGAGAGACATGAAAGACATTGTGCACTCCAGCCAGCTTCTCGGGCAATTCCACTCTATAAGCCATTTGCCCAATCCTCTCGATGATAGGGAAGGGTCCTGCGAACCTTGGTGCTAGCTTTCCAACTGCTCCAAAACGAACCACATTTCGCAAAAGAGAGACCTTCACAAAGACCATATCTCCAACTTCAAACTCTAAGTATGTCCTTCTCTTGTCTGCATAGGATTTCTGTCTGTCTTGGGCCGTTTTCATCCGCCTTCGAATCAGCTCAACCTTCTCGGATGTGTCCCTTATCATGCCGGGCCCAAGTATAAGCTTATCCGTCGTCTCCCACCAACATGTTGGTGACTTGCATAGCCTCCCATACAAAGCTTCAAATGGTGCCATCCCTATGCTTGCTTGGTAGCTGTTATTATAAGCAAACTCTACGAGAGGAAGGTGGTCTTCCCAAGTGCCACCAAAGTCAAGAATGCATAGCCTCAACAGATCTTCTAGTACCCTATTCATCCTTTCGGTCTGACCATCAGTCTGTGGGTGATAGGCTGTACTTAGATTCAATCGCGTACCCATCGCTTCTTGCAAACTGTTCCAAAATTGGCTAGTGAAGATTGGGTCACGATCGCTCACTATGCTAGAAGGAACTCCATGCAATCGCACTATCTCTCGAAGATAAACAGATGCTAGCCATGATGCGGTCCTCTTGCTCTTTACTGGAATGAAATGAGCGCTCTTCGTGAGTCTATCCACTATGACCCATATGCTAGTATTCCCCTTCCTTGATCTCGGCAATCCATCCACAAAATCCATAGAGATACTTTCCAACTTCCATAGCGGGACCACCAATGGATGCAGTAGCCCATCGGGCTTCTTCGACTCGGCCTTTACTTGTTGGAAAACAATGCATCTAGAAACAAACTCTGCAACATCCTTTTTCATCCCATCCCAAAAGAAAATGTGCTTCATGTCCCGGTACATCTTATCCCCCCCGGGATGTATGATCATCCTCGAGTGATGCGCCTCCTCAAGAACTTTATTTACTTAATCTCCCACTCGTGGGACACATAGTCTTCCATCACGCCTTAGCCACCCCTTGTCATCGATAGCATATCTAGCGAGGTGACTTGACGTCTCACCCCGAATCAACTTGTCCATGATCTCGACTATCTGCGGGTCTTCCCTTTGTGAAGCCCCAACTTGATCAAGAAGTGTAGGTCTAAGCTCAAGGGATGCTAACGAACCAGTCATCGACCCAACAGCAGGTGCAAAATCAAAGGTTGCCAAGAACTCTAGGCTCTTCATCTCAACAAACAAGGGACTCAAAGTCAACCTTCTTCTGCTTAGCGCATCCGCCATAACATTAACCTTGCCAGGGGTATAAGCTATATCGAAGTCATATGATGCCAAGAATTCCATCCACCTCTACTGCCTTAGGTTCAAATCTTTCTGCGAGAAGAGGTACTTGAGCGACTTGTGATCAGTATATAACTCAAACCTTTCACCTAGAAGATAATGGCGCCAAGATTTGAGTGCAAAGACGATCGCCGCCAACTCCAAATCATGAGTGGGATAGTTCTTCTCATGAGCTTTGAGTTGCCTACCCCCAAAGCATATCACTCTCCCCTCCTGCATCAGGACAACGCCTAATCCCGTGCCACATGCATCGGTGTACACGGTAAACATCTTCCCTCCATCGGGTAATGCTAGAACTGGAGCTGTGGTGAGGGCTTTCTTAAGCCTTTGAAAAGCAAGCTCACACTCTAAGTCCCATGCAAAGACTAAGTTCTTCTTCGTTAACTTAGTGAGAGGGGCTGAAATCTTAGCGAAGTCCTTAATGAACTTCCTATAAAATCCTGCCAGACCGAGAAGGCTTCTCACTTTAGTTGCATTCTTCGGAACTTTCCAATCTTGTACCGCCACTACTTTAGCGGGATCCACAACTATGCCTTGCTTAGAAACTATATGCCCAAGGAATCGAACTTCACTTCTCCAGAAATGACATTTGGAGAACTTGGCTTTTAACTGATGAGCTCTAAGCGTATCCATAACCTCCTTGAGATGTATAGCAAGCTCTTCCTCGTCCTTAGAGAAGATCAGAATATCATCCACGAAGACAACCACAAACTTGTTAAGGAACTCCCTAAACACCCTACTCATCAAATCAACGAAGTATGCGGGTGCATTAGTCAAACCGAACGGCATGACAAGCCATTCAAAGAATCCATCTGGAGTCCTAAACGCAGTCTTGTCAATACTATCCTCAGCCACTCTAAGCTGATGGAATCCGGTGGCTAGATCGAGTTGAGAGAAAACAGAAGCACCAACAAGCTGGTCAAAGAGATCATCAATCCTCGGTAACGGGTGCCTATTCTTCTTTGTCAGCTTGTTTAACTCACGATAATCAACACATAGACGAAGCGAACCATCCGCCTTAGTAACGAATACCACAGGAGCACCCCATTCAGAAATGCTTCGCCTAATGAAATTTTTCTCAAGCAACTCCTTGATTTGCTTGCTAAGCTCTCTTCTTTCTCGTGGGGCCATGTGCCTAACAGGCAATGAAACTGGCTTGGCATTATCAACAAGATAAATACGAAAGTCTATCTCTCGTTTAGGGTTTAACCCCTTCACCTCATCAAAAACATCAGGATATTCTCGGACCACCCTCACAGATTGAAGATTGTCAATAGACGAGTCGAGGGATTCAAGATAACATAACATGACGAGATCCAGAGGGTTACAAGAAATCTCTAGGGTATTGCCAAGGCGAGTCATAAGCCTCACTACCCTATGCTCACAATCGAGAATGGCTCCATAACTGGACAACCAATCCATGCCCAAAATCAACCCGTATCCCATGAACCCGAGGACATAAGCATTACATGTGAATTCTACGGTCAAGATGGAAATCCTCAAATCCATACAAATCATAGATAGATGGGCGGAACCCCCAATCGGATTTGAAACACTAACGGGATCCTCAACCAGACTAGTACTTAGGTGCAAACTTTCAACAATGTCAGAAGAAATAAAGGTATGTGATGCGCCAGAATCAAATAAAGTTCGAACAGGAAAACCAGAAATGTAAACAAGGCTTTCTACAGAAACACTACCTCGGTCCGGAGCTGGAGTAGTGTTGAGAGCATGCATCTGCCCTCCGGAAGGTCCTGCTCGCTGAGTCTGTCCTTGCCACTGTCCTTGCTTCTTTGGGCAATCCTTACTGAAGTGTCGAGTCTCTCCGCAATGAAAGCATTCTCCCAACTTCCTCTTCTTCTTCCTACAATCTTTGGCTATGTGTCCAGTGATCCCACAGAAGTTTCACTTCCTTGTCTCCTTTTCCTTGTTGTTGTTGGCCTTGTTACCCTTGTTGTTCTTGTTGTTCTGGTTGCTCTGATTGCTCTGGTTGCCTCCCCACTTGGAGTCCGCCTTCTTGGTTTGAGTATCATTAAGCTTAACTTCTTTCTTGCCATTCTTATCATCTCCTTGAAGCAAGCCATATCCACTAAGCTCTCAAAAGTGGCCCCCATGGGTATATGTGACATGGCCAAACCTTGTAATGGCTCATTCAATCCTCGAGCAAAGCGTAGAGCCTTCTTCTGAGGTGTGTTAACCATGTCTAAACCGAATTGAGCAAGCTGGTTAAACTTATTCACATACTCCCTCACGGTCATGTCCCCTTGCTTCAAAGATATAAACTTCTCCATTTGCAGATTCTCCTCAGCAGATGATAGAAACTTAAGCCCAAACCTCATCCTAAAGTCGACCCAAGTCTCTATAGGCCTAGTAGCGTTGGTGACTTCCCACCAATAAGCAGCTTCCTCTTTCAATAGCCATACTGCCAACAGAACTTTCCTACGGTCTTCTACTTCAAAGATAGCAAAAAGGTCTTCAGTTTCCTTTAACCAGTTTCTTGCCTCAACATAAGTCTCTGTCCCAACAAAATTCTTGCCACCCATCGCCTTAAAGTCTTTGCAAATCTTTGCGAAATCCGCTTGTGGACGCTGAGGAGGAGGAACCTCAGGTACGGGAGGAGGAGTGGGAGTGTTTGCTGGGCCCGCATCGTTGGCCCTAGCTTCCAAGTACCTTCGGAACCATCCGGGTATGGGTACTCCCTCGGGAAGGTTAAGAACGGCTATGCTGAAAAAGGAAAAGATAGATTTAGAACGAGGAAATGAAGGATAGTGCTAATGGCTTTTGGGGAATAGCCTTTCAAAATAAACTAGACTTTTCTTGGAAAAATACTTAATTGGTTTTGAAAATAGTTTTTCAAAAGGGTTTTTAAAACTTTTGTCCGGTCTAGTAAAACCTCATGCTCTGATACCAAATGTAACACCCCACCTCCGCCAGGGCCACACTCACGAGTGCTGGCACTAGCTTTGGAGGGGTATTGTCTAGGTAAACATGCACAGAGATATCACAAGACAGAACATAGATAAATAAGTAAAGTAGCGGTAGAAGTTTAAAAACCATCATTTCAAAACCAAATAGTCAACTTACATCAAAGTACTTAGTCATTATTTCCAACTACCACAAGTCTAGAAAACATAAACTGGAAATAACATAAAGTAAACTATCCCCAAGATAGATGTAGTGAAGCCATAGCAAGCTCAAGTCCAAACTGTACATGAGCTGTCAAGAAAGCAAGCCAAGTGTCCAAGCTAAGCACTAGTGTTCCCTCCCTGAGAACCTGGGGGGGGGGGGGGACGGAAGAAAGGAGGCGAAAGAAAATGGGTCAGTCATAAAGACTGGTAAGTCCTGCCTACTATTAGTATAAAAACTAATAAAGTTAACTAAACATGAGAAACTGAGATGAAACATAAAGATCGTAACTAACTGGCATGATAAATAGATAACAAGGTAGATCAAGTGTGGCATCGCATATACAAGGTTTAGTTTTGCACCAAAAGTACTAGTAATCCAACCCATGTCAAGTATAAACAAGAAATGATCCCTTGGCCCAATATCATGAGATGACCTAAGTCGGGGCCCAACTACACGGTCTAGTCGATCGACTCCCTATAAGCCTAACTCGTCGAGTGTCGGTGTCATACGGCCCAATCACGGAATGTAGTCATACTGTGCTAGGTCCACCCTAGGGTGTATCAAGTCCTAGGGTGCCAACCACTGACACGAATCAAGCACGCACAGTCTAAACCTACTGGTGCCCGTGTCTGCTTTTTCAGCTCCGGACTACGTGCACGACCATAGTCCGCCTGAACCTACACCGGCGCACCAACTCAGCTGTCATTCTGGTCGCTTACAATCCGCCCAGTAATCGTGCCCCACCATAGCCTAGTCCCTAGGGTATCGTTGATACATCCAAGAGGGTTACTGCTGAAAAGGACCACGTAACTAGGGTTTCTAACGGGTTAAGTGTGGTTAACCCTATCCAATCATGTATCAAGTTGGTTAAGTGTACCCAAGTGGTTCATGACTTAACCCCATCCAATCATGTATCAAGTTGGTTAAGTGTTTCCAAGTGGTTCATGACTTAACCCTAACATGTGGCATTAATTAATTTAATGCACCCAACCTCTCACATTAGACTTTGTTGTGGTTACTGGATATGCCGGGCGGGTCCGGGCAGCTTTACACCACAACTTAGTCTAACCTCGGGTTTCAAGCGCGATATGACCAACTTCTCACATTGGGTCCTATTGTTTGTAGCCACTGGATTTGTCGGGCGGTTCCGGGAAGATTTACGCTACAAACTCAACCCAACCTCGAGTTGGCCATTTTTGGTTTTCTACATGTCATGACCATATTCAAATTTCAAGCATAATAAAGTTTCATGTCACATTTCAAGTCATGTTTTTCATGTCATTTCAAGTTTGCCTAACTACCTATAACGTATCCCCATCGCACGTAAATTCGCATCAACACAAGTGAATCAAGGAACATAAAAATATGACCAAGAGGGGCATAAGGTGGTAAAGGTGGTCATAAGTTAAACATGATGATATTTGAGGCAAAGGTGTTCATCACAACTAGCATATAGGATTATTGGCCTCAAAACATGTATGACATCAAACTTAGCAAATAAACTTGTGGGTAGCATGTAGTTCAACATCATAGGCAAAGGTGATAACATGATAATAGTTGACATAGGGTGATAAACTTGTGGGTAGCATGTAGTTCAACATCATATGCAAGTTAACATCAAGGTTATGAGAGGTTCTATGTTGCATTATGCATAACCACCAAGTTCTATGTTGCATTATGCATAACCACCAAATAAAGCTCATGGCTTTCTACCCAAAAATCAAGGTAAATGGTACTAGGTTCATGATAGTGCCACAATCATAGATCAAAAGAGTCATAAATGGATCTATGCATACAAATATAGCCCCAAGACAAGTATTATACCAAAAGTCACATCTCAACTTGCTACATATTCATATTAACTTCATAGTTTAAATCTAAGAGTAGAGTGGGGCTTACAAAGCGTGGCTATGAGAACTAGAAACCAAATAGAACAAGACAGAGACGTTGTAGAAGCTCTAGGAATGATGTAACAACACTAGAAGCCTTGAGAATAAGTAGCTCCTTTGGTAGAAAGAAGAAAGCATGCTCCTTTTTGGCTTAGAAGCTCTCAAGATGAAGATGGAGGCCATGATTAGGGGGCATTTTGGCAGAATTTAGTTGTTAGGATGATTTGTGATGGTTTAGGCTAGGTATTAGGGTGTTTTTATAGGTGTAGAGACTAGTTTAGGCCATAGGATTAACCCTAATTTAGATCTGAACCATCAAATCCCGTCACAGGCTAGCTGAGCAGACCAAAGGAGCAAACAGGTGCACCGGGCCAGCCAGGGTCAAACCAGAAAGCTGTGCAGGCTGCTGCTCGACCTGGGCGCACTTGCCAAGTGCGCCAGTGTATTTTTGTACTGGCGCACTTCACATGTGCGCCAGTGCATTCTGGCTTGTTTTCGGTTTTTCCGCCTAACTTCGTTCGTCCATATCTTCTTCATACGGACTCTGATTTTCGAAAACTCGGACTCTATTTCGCGTATTTTTCCGAGACGAACGCAATGGCGTAACCCATTCCCATTTATTTTTAACTTATGATTTAATTCTGCCTTGATTTCTTGTTTTAACATGTTATAAAAATTCGGGTTGTTACAAGGCCCTTGAGGGGAAACCCCCCGGAGAGACTGGGATTTCCTTAGACTCGTCAGCATGGGTCTCATCTCCTTTATATACATTTAGGTCTTCGTCGTCCTGGATAATTATCGGCGAAGGACTCTTACGAAATTTAGTTGTTTCTGCTGCCCGTGACGTTCCTTCTCCCTCAGTCAGGGGCACGTATTTGTAAGGTTTGCCACCCGCACCAAGTCCAAACCTTATATCCAGAAGGCGGTGCTTGTAAAGATTCTCGTCAGTAATACATTTCTTGATCTTTAGGAAGTCGGATTTGCTTTGCAGAAGAAGGGACAGTCGATTATTGTACACCAAGCCTTCCGTCTTTGGAAAGGCGTGATCTGCTTAGAGAAAAGAAGCATGTTAGCGCTTCGATTTCTTAAACAATTTATTCATTCAAAGGTTTAAAATTTACTTGATTTAAGCCATCTTCTTGAACACCCGACCTGTCTCTTTATATAGAACAAATCGGCCTTGGGATCCCCTATATTGCTGTACCTGTCAGGCAAAACCTTCCTATTTGCTACCGATTCGAAGAAAGAAAAATTTGGGGTTGCCGTGGAGCGATGTTTGAAAAGGTAAAAAAATTTCAAATCTTTAAACGTGAGCTCAGTTTGCAGGATTTCCGCATATGCGATGTATAGGGTGTATGGGGCTGCGTAGGCATTGGGATGAAGCTGATTTGGAGCAATACCCAATCGTTTTAGGGTCTCAATGACGATTGGAGGAAACGGAGGAATAGCGCCTACCCAGCACATAAGTCGGCTAACTGTCATATACCCCTCCGGAGCCAAATGAGGTCTATCTTCGCTACCAGGAGTCCTCACATCATCCCAGGGGATCCCATGTCTCAAGCAAATTCTCTTAAGCTTTATGTCATCAAGTTTGGAAGCTAAAGAGTCAGTGAATTTCTCTATTTCTATTGCACCAGGAATCTCGTCGGGAGCTCGGTCGTCTACTTCGGACTCCTCATCAAGCGAGGTACTCTCGGACGGTTCCGATTCCGTTTCTGCCTCATATTCAGATCCGGAATCCTCACCCTCTGGATTAATTGGACGAACCTCGGGGTTGTGGTGCTAATACACCTCGGGATCCGTCTCTGTATCAGATCTTGAAGGGGAACGGTTATCCGACATTACTGTTTAGGCGAGTAAACATGAGAAATAAGAATATAATTACCCGTCCCCCCGTGTGTGCAAGTGCCAGTGTGTGCTTGTGCATGCATTAAAGAAAAGTACGAAGGTCAACAAAATCATCGAGATATTGGTCGATTGCTCGCTGATAGGTTATGCACTAGTTCAGTCCAGAAAGTTCGTCTCAAAGGCTCTAACCTAACTGTCCATCGATATATCAGGTTTGAGTTGCAATGTTTATTTAACAAGTATATTACATCACTCGGGTCACATAGAAGGGATCGGGTCGCGGTGCATAGTCGGATCGTGAGGTAAACATGGACTCGCAGCGAAGTTGTCAGATCGTAGAATAGCATCGGGTCCCGAAACTGGAACGGATCGCAAAGACTACTCACGATCCGTTGCCTCCTCCTATGAATTATAGTTTTGCAGCGATCCGACCCGTCGTTTGACTTAGATATCAGCTCCACACCAGCGTCTCCATGACCCGAACCAGTACCTCACCACCACGATCTGATCCGCTTCCCCTCCTTCGCCACGATCCGACCTAAACCTCTCTTTCCTTCCCTTCCTCTTCTCCTTCCTCTCTTTTCCTTCTCTCTCGATGAACGCAAGTGATTAAGCCCATAAGCCATGGCATCCTGCCATCTTCCAGAACCACGAACATCACGAAATTCCGTCGTCTCCCCGCTCAAATCAACAAAAAAACCCAAGAAAAACGAAATAGAGATTACACAAAAGCATTTTTTAATAGGACTAACTTATTTTGATTGGAAGGTAATCGGGTTTTTGGAGATTTAAAGAAAAATTAGGGTTTCTCTCTTGAAGGATCTGGCGGCGCGATGCAGAAGGAAGAAAGAAGGTGCAAGTAAAGAGGGGTTCGGTTTATATAGGAAAAACTGAGACCATTCGTATCCCCATTTTTGTCTCGTTCGGAGCAACCGGCCCGCGAGTAGAAGCCCATGTCGGTCCGTTTCGATAAGGCCACGACCAAAGAGGGCTGCTTTAACCTTGAGAAAGAGCCCGCTTGGACATCAGACCCAAATGAGCGAATCACCACGAACCGTGGCAAGCAGGGGCGATCCGAGCCAAAGAACCATTGACAAAAAAAGAAGAGAGAAGGGAAAGAAGATAAGAAGAAAACTTTTACCTGGCAATTCGACAATGAAGTCTCCAAAAATTCCAGAGATAAAAATTACCCGATAAATAGAGACATAATTGAGGATTTAACCAATATTTATACCAATCAAGGAATGCGACTTTCCAAAGCGACGCAACATTTTAGGCAGACGCAACCGTTGATTTGCATCTTCCTATGAAAAGATGTTTCCGCGGTTTCGAAGCATATTCCGTCTCTGATAAAATATACTTCGTGGGGGCAAAATGTTGGCTAGCTTTTTGACCAAGCCACCAAGGTTCACACATAAGAAGAAAATATGAAGTTTCACGCCTTTAACCCTCGAAGACCCGATCGGATCGCCATATCCCCCTCGGATCGCGATCGCCCCCCATTGACTACGATCCGATCCGTCCATCGCTAGCTCGATCCGCTCCGATCCCCTAGGCTGATGGATGATGACCAAGACCAAGTCCACCACGATCCGAGAATACAGGATCTCGCGACACGTGTCACCAACTGTCATATTGACCAATTCTTCATCAAGCTACGAACCGGTCCGAGATCTTCGGGATGTGGGCCACGTATGGCCGTGATCCGTCACCAGAAATCAACTATAAATAGCCTAGAGCTTGGCATTTTTGAGGATCTTTTGGCAGTATTGAGTATTAATTCCACCATTACTGTCATACCACTATTTCTTATCAGTTTTACTTCGAGATTACTGAGAGAAATCATAATTGTAAGAGTGAGTTTGAGAGAAATCATTGGTTGTACAAGCATTCAAAGTATAATCAATAGCATATAAAGTGGACGTAGGCTCGTTAACGCCGAACCACTATAAACCTTGTGTGTTCTCTGCTTTTTCCTCATTTTTTCAGTTATAATTCTCTACGAATCAGAACAATTTGGGTGTTAGAGCCAAATTTTGATCTAACATCAGAGAAGAAAAGAAATCAAGTGGTACATCAAAGCAGATCCAAGAAAAATGGAAGAGAGAATCCAAATCAAGCCTGAGTATTCCCACTCTGAGAACCTGGGGGAAATGGAAGAGAGAGAAGAGGAAACAAAATGGGTCAAAAATAAAGTCTGGCGAGTCCAGTTACGTTTAACATATAAATAAGTAAAATCATCATGACATGCAGATAAACTGGATGAGAGAGATAATAGTATCATAACATAAGTATAACATATTGAGCAGGGTAAGCAGAATAAATATAACAGAATATATTGCGCTTCTTAAGTACTTTTCTCTATACCAATACTAGTATAACAGAAACAAGATGATCCAAACAAAAATATAATGGTGGTTTTAGGTGTACTCTAGTAGTAGGTTTTACCCTAAATAGAATTAACCGGTACCTAAATAGAAATAACGGGTGTTAACCCAAACAGAAATACAGGTACCCCGCAGAAACAGATAGGACTAGATGTACCCTAATTACTACCCCTAAATCGATCGACTCCCTATCCCATAAATACCCTGTGTCGGCCCCACAGTAGGGTGTATTACTTCCTAAAGTGGCAACCTACAGAAGGACACAGACCTATTTACTGGTGCTACAGCGGCTTATTTTCCCAGAGCAAATCATACCCATGCACGCACATGAGTCCGTTGGAACACGCCAGTACATATCCCCTCCCAGATGAACCTCTTACAATCAGCTCAGTAAGCGTGCCCTAACCCCTACGTAGTGCGGAGTCCCCCTTTAATACCAGAATGGGTTACTGACTAATATGGGTCCCACACAACAGATGACACAAGCCAACCCTTACAGATCTTGTGTCCCCAATTAACTAGGATTTTGACAGGTTATGCCTAACAGATTTAACAGATTCGCATAACTCCCTACAAATTTACGGGTTAAACTATACAAGGTAAAGGGTCCATATAACTCCAACAAATGTAACAGGTCAAGTTTTCTAGATTAACAAGTTCATATAACCCCCACAGATTTAATAGGTTTACTTAACCCCACATATTTAATAGGTTTACTTAACCCCACGAATTGCTTATTTAACCCCACAGATTTAATAGGTTTACTTAACACCCCCCCCCCCCCCCCCGATTTAATAGGTCTACTTAACCCCGTAGATTTAACAGGTTTACTTAACCCCATAGATTTAACAGGTTTAGTATTTCTAGTTAACAGGTTCTTGTCATTCTCTATTCATGTCTGTTAATGCACCAGACCTCTCACATTAAGTCGACTAATTGTGGTCGCTGGAAATGTCAGGCGGTTTCTGGAAGAGTTCTACCTCAAGCTAGACTTAACCTCGTGTCTTAGCACCGTTATGTGTTTATGCACTTAGATCCCTCACATTAGATTTACCACTTGTGGATGCTGGATATGTCGGGCGGTTCCGGGCAGGCATCTACCACAAGTGTAATCTAACCTCGTGTCTAAGTGTGGTTATAGTTTCTAATTACTGTAAATGTAGGCATATTCATTCTTAGCCAATTATTCATGTTCATCATACGTTTCCCAATTACAGTATTCAATTTCAACGGATTAAACAAGCTTCACGGATTCTTTACCGTTCCATTAACATGTTTTCTCTTAATCTTAAATTAAGCCTACATATTTATATGTCCCAAACCACAAGTCATAATTTACAATCTAAATCATCCCCCAATTTTTAGTCCAATTTCACAATATAGTTTATGCCCCCAAATTCCAATCGTGATTCAAAGTACAAGTTATGCCCCTAAATTTCAATCATGATTCAAAGTACAAGTTATGCCCCTAAATTCCAACTATGATTCAAAGTACAAGTTATGCCCCTTAATTCCAATCATGATTCAAAGTACAAGTTATGGCCCTAAATTACCATTTCCAATCATTCCAAATTTAACCCAATTTTGTTCGTACTCATATTTCAGCGATATCGGCCTAGGCTCGAAAGTAGCCTGGCTATAAAAAAAATAAAAAGGGAATAAGAGAGAGAATAACATAATAGGCATAAAACCAACAGTAACAGAAATGGGCATACGATAGCAGAAATAGGCATATAAGAACTGATCTGATGAACTGAAATAGGCATATAAGAACAGATCTGATGAACAAAAATAGGCATATAAGAACAAAGCTGATGAACAGAAATAGGCATAGGTTTAGATCCAGATTTATAAACATGTCAGAATTACTTATTAAATGTTTATATCTAAAAATAACAAGAACTCGCTATGATTGGATCTAAAGAATAGAGAATTAATCGTAGATGTTGTAGCATAGATCTCTGAATACGTATAACTTATTGTTAAAGAAGAATATGCTATTTTACTCTTAGTTAGGGCAACACCTCGTTGTCGCCATTGATTTAGATGAATAAAACAATAGAAATGGGGTCTTATTTATAGCCTAAAGCCAAAGAGCCAAGCCACAAACAAGTCCACATTCAAAAACTGATTTCTGCCCAGATATGAAGGGGGTCAACCTCGGGGTCGACACCCCTGTGGAGGGGTCGACCCATGGGTTGACAACCCTTTGTAGGGGTCGACCCCGGTTATTCTGGCCTACTTCCTGCTTTCTTCGTCAAACTTCTACCGTCCATAACTTCTTCATACGTTATCCGTTTTACGCAAACTCGGATTCTATTTTAAGCAAAATTCCGAGACGAACGCAATGGCGCAGTTCATTTTACTTAATTCCCAATATTTAATTAAGTATTCTTTAATTTATAATTCTAATGTTCTTTAAAATTACAGGGTGTTACAACATGCAGCGACACCAAAACCCTAATGCAACAAACAAATCAAGGACTTCCTCTTTCTAGAAGATGCCACTGTGAGTCATTTTCTGCAGGCATTATACGCTTAACATCCTAAATAGATCAAGCACTTCCTCCCACTAAAAGGTTCTTCAGTGGGGCACGTACCACAAGACTAAAGGATTGATATTTTGAGTGGGTGGAGGGCATTCTCCCTCAATGATGTCCTATAGTGAAACTAGCAGGGACTATAAGCTTAGCGCCTTGAATAGATGAAGGACTTCCGCTCTCTATGAGGTACATAGTAAAGCATGTACATTGACATTAAAGGCTTCATATCTTGAGCAGATCAAGGGTTCCCTCCTCTAGAGGTTCTATAGTAAGGCGTTTTCAATAGGCATTGTGTGCTTAATGCCTCGAATGAATCAACAGCTTTCTCCTTACATGTAACAACCATGTTTTTAAAGTCATGATACTATAAATATTTAACAAAAATAATATGTTAGTATTCGATTTGATAATTGTTAAGTCGATGAAGATGAACAAATTTTTCATATAAGTTTAATGGATAATTGAATAGAGAAAAATAACATTGGATTGAATGAAATTCTACAGTTGTGGAAATATATGTGTGTTTCATAAAGTAGTTTGAATAGATTTAAATTAATTTTAAATATATTAACAAAAAAATGAAAATAATTAAAAAAGAAAATAATTTGAATTCTTAATCAAGCCCGAAGTCTAGATAAAAGGAAAGTCTAAATGGACGCAAAATGTTGACACAAAATTAAATGCACAAAATCCGAGCACTAGATCTCCCCTTGAATTACACCTTCCGCATAAAGAAAAAAGAATCTTGTGGTCCAGATTTTGTGTATATAAATTTGTGTCTAATTTTTTGTCTCAATAGCCGCTCCCTTAGATAAATTAACATTTACTTTATCTTTTATTGGCAAACCTGGTCTCTGTTTGGCCAAGCCCATCCTCTTTAGCATGCTTTAGCCGTATTCCCATTTTCCTACAGATCAGTTTGATATGCAAAAAAACCTAGTGATCAATGGAATCACAGCTAGGCTGACGATGTCAAGAGGGCCCCCTCACTTAGGATAACCTAGGTGAAGATCGAAGGAGACACTTAGGGAGGTGTGCAATCGTTTAAGCGCCATCAAAATGGATATCGCTTGCTTTAAAGCATGAGTTGTAGCGCTGTGTCATGAAGATCTGCAATGGTCGAGATCAGCTTTGGTGGTGGTGGTGGTGGTAGGGATAGCAGTGGAATAGCAGTAATGTCTGGAGCTTGATGGTAATTGGTACTTTTAGCTACATCTAAGTGAAGGCACATGATTAAGTGAGAAGCAACGCGGCTTAGATGATTCCATGAATAAACATGGTTGATGAGCAAGAACTACATACTTAGGCTGAAGAAAATCATTTAGTGGCCAAACATGCAAGGTTTCCGGGGCATTAACTGAAACAAAAAAAAAAGAATTTAGACGAGCTTTGAGTTAAGTTGAGTTACTCATGTGTATCAAAAAATTAATTTTGCATTTTACATGGTTAGCTTAGCTTATGAATCGCTTATGAACTGCGTAAATTTCTCATAGCAATTGGATGAAATTATTGAAATTTAATTACTTGTGATATTTCGGCTGATTTGGTATTCGAATTAGTTGATTCGTTTATTTCAAATATAGGATTTCAGTCAATGATATGTCGTAAAACATATGACAACAATCAAAATGCATGTGTAGATAGATTATATGATGCATGTATATTGTTGATAGATAGAAGTTATCGGAAAACAACTTCGATCGCTAAATAGTTCCATATTATGCAATGATATTTTTATAAAGCGATCTTTGCTCTATTTGAGATATTCTCAAATTGAGAATTTATCTATCTTGATCCTTATTGGGATTTTGTTTGTAAAATATATTATTTAATAATATTATAATGTTAGTTTAATTCTTATTTCACAATTTCTATTCAAATCTTTTATAAATAATATGTAATTATATAACTTTTTAAATTGTTTGCTTCTGAAATATTGGAATTACTTCAGAGGCATAAGATAAAATATGGTATTATTTTACAGAAGTGGTCACAAAATTGAAGTAAGTTATTATCATTATTATTACCTAAAGAATAAGCATTAGTTTAATTTTAAAATTTAGTAAAAAGATTCTATTTTAAGAAAAGTAAAAGCTTTAGCCTTCATACTTAATATATAATAGTAATTTTTGAATTTAATTTCCATTGGATTTCATGCTTTTTTGTAAAATGAGGAATTTTAATAAATGACTAAATTATCGAATCGATATGGGACTTACCTTATAATTCTTTTACTTAATATTGTAATTCGTTAAATGGAGTTTGAGAAGAATTTACTAGCTTTTGGTAAATACTCAAATTTAAAAACTGGTATGGGATAGGTTGTTAAATCCTTGTGATTACTGGAGCGATAATAACTAGCAATTAGAGTTGGACTATCTTGAGCTATTTGGATTTCAGGCCAATAAATCCTCGTGAAATGATGACTCATTTTTCATTGACATAAGAGTCAATGAGTTTTATAGTTTGGTCGGTAGACTTCCTTTCATAGCCCTGTTACGATGTAAATACGGTTGTCTCTTTTCGAGCATATATTTACATGCATCATTGTCCATAAATGCTACAACCCACTAGTATATTTTGTTTTATATTGTTGGAAGATGTTTTACAACACCCCGAAATTTGATTTAAGTTAAATTAATTTTTTAACTAGATTCGAAAATCGAATTTGAGCAAACGATCGAATTTGACTATAAAACTTGTGTTGTTGCATTCATAACGAATTCTGATCAACTTTCATGTTTGTAACTCTGCGAATTGAGTCCTTATGAAAAGTTGCGGATGAAAAACAATAATGGATGGAAAATAATTAAAATAATAATATTAATTAAAACTTATCATTTACTTCCTGCCCCCGCAGGATGCAGATTGACCGAAGCAGTCAACCTAGGGATCGACCGAGCAGTCGACCACTAGGAGCGACCTCTCTTGGTTGCTACTTTAGTGTTGGCTAGGGTTAACGGTTATAAAATTTTGTATTAATAGATAGATTTTTATTAAATTTAATCTAACGTTTACGGGTCATTTGAGCGCCCATAAATAAAAGCCTACACCTCCTATCTTTTGCTCATATTTTCTAGAGACAGCAGTGAAGCTTTGCCATTTTCATTTCTTCAATCTCCTCCAAACTTCTGAAAACATATTAGTTTTCAACTTATAAAAAAGATTGAAGATAATGGATCTAGATTTATGATCAGAGATTGGTTCTTGCGCATAAGATAAATTATTAGGTTCTGTAATTTATCTTCTTTTCCTTTTTCCAATTCTTTTCCAAAACTACAAATTTTAATATGTATAAATATCCCCTTTTATACATATTTTAGATCTTTTTGGATCTAGGAATAGAAATCCAAAAGCTGTAATTAAGATCTGAGATTCAGGATGGCTTTTCATGTGAGTAGGAAATCTAAATATTGTTTACAATCTTAGATTTCTGTTTCGTTGGCGTAATTTAAATGTATATGCTTAAATATGGTAATTTGATTTTGTAGGCTTTCTTCTAAAACTTTTAAATATTAGTTATAGTTCTTTTTGTATCTTCTTTTTAATATTTACTGTGACGGCAAGGAATTTCGCTCGGTCCGAACCAGTCGCTAAACCGATCCAGGCCGTTCGAAACGCCCTATCGTTTGAGAACAGGACAAAACAGAACGCATACAGAAGAACATTTCACTGTATATAACTACAATGCATCAGATTACAAGAATATACAGAGTATTAATAAATGAATATTACACAGAAATGCCAGAGATTTAAATTACATTTAAATACATAGCAGCGGAAAATAATACAATATACAACTAGAAGAGATATACGGATACAAAGCTTTCCGGATATCATTCCAGCTGTAAACCAGGATCCTGTGAATATAAATCTGCAAAACCGAAACTACTAGCTGCCCGTGTCAAAATAGGGGCACCCAGAGTTTAGGTTAAAACAATAAACTCCAGGTCAGTCATGGGACTGGTGTGAGAACTAAAACAGTTATTAATCTTTATTTTCAAAGGTAAATCAAGGGACCACGCCGTATAACACGGAACGGGTTTCCTCCCAAGAACACCAGTGCATAAAACAACAGCGCAGTGCTAAATAAAGAAATTGGATTTCAATCATAGGCGGCATGAGCGTCCCATGCCACTATGTCGCCATATATAGGTTTACATATAAAACCGCAAAGTCACGTATTTGGAAATTGGATTTCCGTCTATGAACCGAGGCAAAAGATAGTCCTCAACCGATTCGAGACGCTCTAGCCCGCCCCTCAGGAACAGCCGCAACTGCCCCTTGGATCGTCAGGGCCGGTCCACACGGAGTGGATTATTATGCCTGAACAATACGTCTCCCCACCCTATGGGGTGTAAGTCTGGTCCGTCAGCCGACCAGAATGCATTCGGCCGAAACCGATATAACCGAGGCGCCTCGCAACCGCAACAACCACATAAGTCAAACTCGTCAGGGCGTGTAAAACAACTGACGCCACTTCTAGCTAGAAAGAAACGCAAGTCCTCCCTGAGGTCCGTCTCCCGTTTTTGGTTCATACCGGGTGTGAAACACGCGAGGTAAACGTTACACAAAGCTACGCCACAAAGGCCTTGCTTTGATCATCACCACAAGACTTTGCTTTTCAACAGAAGCCTTGATCATTTGCATCTTAGCATGCCACACAGGCAAACCATCCTATGCAACCGATATCAGTCACACAGAATGAAATCCAATGTCAGACACACAGTCCATTTACAAGTCCGTTCTGGGTCTGAACGAAGCCGAAGGCACCTAGTACCCCGCATATCCATCGATCTCCAAGTACGTCTGGACGATCACTAACGGTTTCCATCTTCTTGGGTGTACAGCCCAATCAAGATCATCAGTAATTACCCAAACGACGTGAAGACCTCCGGTCTTCGACCATCGTCTTCATCTTCGACTTATCGTCGTATCAGTTATTCAGAATGGGATAAACCCGGTCTTTCCGAATAACTCGCGTATAATTTAAATAAGTGTTACACAAACACAACATACGCCTCATTCCAATTCATTAGTCACTAACCGTAAATTAATCAAGAGAATAATTCCCCAAATATTAACCCCGAAGGCCGAAGCCAACATCAGATCAATATCCAGAAAACCATTCTGCTTGGCCAACCGACAGTTAGTTTCTAAATTTCACATTCATAGGGAAAGGTTCCCATTAATTTTATCCAAGATAAATTCCTTGAATTTATTCTTTATTCTATTTTTGAATCTCAGTTCAAACTAGTCGGGATTAGCGACCCTTACCGAAGTAATCATTTGTTTTAATTTCCCACTCCCAACCTATTCATCCCATGAAGTAAAACTGGTAATACTTCATCTCTAACACCACAGTGTTATCGGTAAATTCAATTACCATTTCACGTTCAAATCTAATTAAAGATTTAACTATCGCCTGGAGCAAAACTGGTGATACTCCATTTCGATTATTTCAATCTAATTAAAGATTCATTAAAACTCCACTTAGTTTTAATCTTTGACTGGGTTAAAGAATCAGCGTCATTTAAAACACAGTTCACGATAATCCCAAAATCTCATTCCATTAATTATCGAGTTAAAGAACGAGTGTTATTTAAAACACTGTTCACGATAAACCCAAAAATCAATATCAATTCAATTCCAATTAAATATTATTTAATTGGTACACTTCATTAAATCTAAATAAAAAGATTTAATCCTTTCTCAACTGGGTTCAAGAACAGTGTTAATGAAGACACCATTCACGACAAACCCAAATCACATTCATTAATTATCGGGTTAAAGAACAAGTGTTATTTAAAACACTGTTCACGATAAACCCAAAAATCAATATCAATTCAATTCCAATTAAATATTATTTAATTGGTACACTTCATTAAATCTACATAAAAAGATTTAATCTTTTCTCAACTGGGTTCAAGAACAGTGTTAATGAAGACACCATTCACGACAAACCCAAATCACATTCATTAATTATCGGGTTAAAGAACAAGTGTTATTTAAAACACTGTTCACGATAAACCCAAAAATCAATATCAATTCAATTCCAATTAAATATTATTTAATTGGTACACTTCATTAAATCTACATAAAAAGATTTAATCTTTTCTCAACTGGGTTCAAGAACAGTGTTAATGAAGACACCATTCACGACAAACCCAAATCACATTCGATATTCAATATAAGGCTCTGAATAGAAAATATATCGGCTTATATTCAATATCAAATTCTACGATTAACAAATGTCGTATTGGAAATAACGATATAAATACATATCTTTCAAATTTCCGTAACAACATCCGTATAATCACAAATTCCAACATCGAAATATTCCGAAGACAATTTCGATTCAAATCCACTCCAATGCAATCATTGGATATTCTGGTTATTTTTAAAACCCCTTTTCGAATTCAATTTATTTATTTAAAAATAAATAGAATTATAATTCTAGTTCAAAACTAGTTCAATTCGATAAAAATCTATTTTTATCTTTTCAAATATGGAGTTTTTCATCCCAATTCTTTCTAAATCATTTCTTATGATTTTACACAAATTATTACTATTTTTAATAATTTTATCAAGGCCTGTACAGTCGATTTCCATCAACGGCCATCGAACTGCACTTACAGCGACCTTTTTCGAATTTGATTTGGACATAACTCCAAATCCAACCGTTAGATTTCAAATTTCTAATATTCGTTAGAAAGCTCTTTTCGATACGAACCCAACGGTTCCGGTTTTAGGAGAATCCGACGGTCGGATCTCCCGTAATGTCCGTTTGAAATAAATGGTCGAAATTCACGAACTGCCGCGGCGCGGCGCGTTCTATTCAGGCCATTATATTATATATATAATATATATATAATATATACTTCGTCGATTTCTATTTAAAACGAATTATATAAATAGTTTTGAATTCGTTTCAAAAACATTTTCAACTTCCATTTCAATTCAAATCAAAATTGAATTCTTCTTTATAAATTCGTTTTAAAATTCATTTCTATTCAATTCAAATTTCAATTCAATTTGAATTCATTTCAATTCGCTTTCAATTCAATTTGAATTCGTTTTCAATTCCTTTCGAAATCGTTTTAAATTCAATTCATTTCGAAATCGTTTTAAAATCGATATAAATATCGTTCACGTCAAAATGGCGTCAATCTAATCAACACGGCTTCATATATTCCTTTATTTTCAAATATTCTATTTCAAATATTTCTTTTCCCAAAATAGTTGTTATTATCAAAATATTTCGTTCAACACATGACCAATCTCAATGAAAGAGTACTGTCAACACATGAACTTTTATTTTATATCGATAAAGGTGCAAATTTTATTACTAAAATATTTCGTTCAACACATGACCAATCTCAATGAATGAGTACTGTCAACACATGAACTTTTATTTTATAATATTCTTTATTTTTCAAATTGGAATGAGGCCCAATCAATTACCATATAAAGTTAATTATATGGATTTTCATGCATTATACACATATAATAGCATTGAAAAATAATCAACCATCAACCAAAGTGCACTACACTGTATAAGCATCAAATATAGATATCTAACGCTTATAACAGCCTGTCAATCAATCGATCGACATATTCAATCAATCAGGATGAGTGAACTTCAAATTTCATCCCAACACCCGTGTGGGGTTTCAAACAATCACAAACATATTTTATTTGTGCAGTTGAGCGATGTGTAAAATTTATCGTCTCACTCAATGTCCTTCAAATAGGTGTACATAAACAAACCGTCTGGTTTATAAATGAATATTTTATTTATTCACATTCCCGTTAAAAATTATATTTTTAACGATAAAAACATTTTATTTCAACCTATGAATTTCTATTCAATTCATTTCTTCAATAAAATGATATTTTTATTTTTCTAACATATTTTAGAAAATTTCGGCGGCATAACGGCACGACACTAGAAACGGGACGAGGCCTAGCCTTATCCCCGGTCTAGTGAAGGCCCACGCCATTCACACATCAATCAAATTCACTTTCGTTATGCAAACCACAAAATTTGGAGTAAGGGTCTAACCTAGCCTTACTCCTTCGCCTTATAACGGCGCACGTCTAATCCTAACCAATTTATCGATTCGATTTTTCACACCACAAATCACATTCAAACCAATATCGCAATCAATCACCAAACAGTCAAACAAACAAGTCCATGGTCTGTGGACGATTGTGTCGGGTGCTACTAAGCACCGTCTGCATCCTAGTATATATATAAAACTAGAAAGAAATTGAAAGGTGAGAAATTCTCACTGATAGCTATCCTAGCTCCACGGCTCTTCATTTGCAGAAGTCTTCGTCGTTCTGCCTCTCTATCACCTTCGTTGTCCGCTTTCACTACATATGTAAAAATCAAGTTTTTACTTCGCTATTCAATATATAAAAAACGAATTTTTACTTCAAAGTTCAATATATAAAAATCGAATTTTTACTTCAAAGTTCAATATATAAAAATCGAATTTTTACTTCAAAGTTCAATATATAAAAATCGAATTTTTATTGCGAAGCCATATAGATAAAAATTCCATTTCAAAAATATAGACTTCGCCTTTTCTAATAAAAAGTTTTCCTCTTTTCTAATAAAGATCAAATCTTTTTCCTTTTAAAGTTAAAACCTTTTTCTTATTTTAAACCTTAAGATAAAATCAGTTTTTATTTTCTTTATAGATCAGTTTTTAAAATAAAAATCGAAATTAGTTTTAAACTTTAAAATAAAAACAGTTTTTTAATTCTTTTTCTTTTAACTTAAAATTAAAATCAGTTTTATCTCATTTAAAAATCAGTTTTAATACCAATAAAAAAATCAGTTTTAATTTTTAAAACAAATCAGTTTTTATACTAATAAAAAAAAAATCAGTTTTAAAATTTACATAGCCGTTACCTCACTATACTGCTCAAAACTAGGTTTCCAGTTTGTGCGCAAACCAAGGCACGAGACGAAGATCCACCTGCGCGACGTCGAAGAGGGCTGCGAGGGCTTCTCGCGTCTGGTGGTTACGCCTCCTGCGATGGCCTGAATCATGGCCGGCGGCGACCTGAAGGTCGGATCATGGCGAGCTCGATTCGAGCAGGACTCTCAACGATGGTGGACGAGACTAGTATGGATGTGAAGCTAGGAGGGAGCTCTTCAAAACCCACAAAAGTGCGCTCGATTTCTTGGAGGATTGAGTGAGGAAAAGAAGAGAGAAGGTGGAAGCTTCGTGCGTCGTTCGGTCCTGGCATAATCGGGTTCCTGGTTGAAGAGCGTGGACAACGCATTAATGAAGAAGCATTCTAATTGGGCCAAGTTTTATATTTAATTATTTAATTTATTTTATTCGGAAAATACTCTCTCTTTCATACGAACTCCAGTTCAAACCCAACGACTGTCGCCCATAGCCAAATACCCCCATTCCGAACACAATGGGATATGTATCGTAGGTCAATTCGACTGTTTGAATCAGTTTCCGTTGGATTTAAAAATATAAATCTTTATATTGAATTTTAAACGTACATTTCAAATTACCGGGGTCACATACTAACTCGAAAAATTCCCGAAAAATATTTTCTAGCTTCGTATTGGCGATACGGTCCTAACGAAACTAGTTTCGTCGAATTCTGAGACCGTTGGAAAAATGGCCATTTTTCAGTCGATTAAAATCAACGGAAACCGGTCAAACGCGTTTTCTTTTGCCACGCTCACATATTGATTCGAAAAATTATGAAATTTGAAACCTAGCAATAATTTGACATCACGGACCCAACAAAACTGGTTTCGTCGAAATCCGAGGTCGCTTGCAAAATGTCCATTTTTAAGGGCCTGAATTCCATAGCGACTATTCAGAATTTTCAACTGGACATATCTTTTGATTCCCGCTACGAACTTTTGATTTTTCGGATTCGTTGGAAAGATATTCACTATTAGATTCCATTATTTTTGGTTTCACTAAAATCCGGATTGATTTGCACCCGGTACATTCAATTGAAGTTTGAAATCGAATTATCGAACTACCGCGCCATTTTCAATTCTATTTATAATTATATATAAATATTTATATTCTAACGACGACGCGTATAATATATACGTTCGAATTATATTTAAAATAAATTTCTCGTCGATATTATTTAAAATAATTCTATTTTAAATATTCATAACTCGCTAAAATTGCCAATTTAAAAATTTTAAACTGGCCCAGATTTTCGGGTTGTTACATTTACACCTAAATCTAGATATTAGTCCCTAAATATAATTGAGATTTATGTTGTTATTTTATTCCTGATTCGCGGAAATGGGCGTAAGTACAAAGTATATGTAAATTTACCCTTCTAAGTTTCAAATTCACCTATGTTTTGGATTGTTTAAGGTTTTGTTTAATTTTTTAAAAAATAGCCCTTTTGTTTTTATACACATAAAGACCATGTTTAAAACTATAAGGAATGCGCAAGAAAAAGGAAGAGATGTGAAAATCACGTGTTTTGTAGGTAATTTACATTGTTTGTTCCAAATAAATGTTATCAATTGCTTGTAGTAAATCCAAAACATTACAATTGGTATAAATGGGAAATTAATGTTGTAGATCCAAGTTACTGACAATTAGTATAATGAACATAAATATAAATATATAATAAAGAATTAAAAGTTTAAGTAATAATTAAAAAAGGGAGTTGCAATAAATAAATAAGGGCAATAAAAAAGGAATTAACATAAATGGTATTTATTTGGATGTCCGTTGCCGTAGGAAAAGTGATTGTTATGGTCATTAATGGCATGTGATAGTTATGGTAATTAATTAATTAATTAAATGAAGAATTAGGTAGTAATTACCTTAGTTAATACTAAGTCCAATAAATAATATTAGAATTATGAACATTATCTTAGGATAATCAATTCTATCTTATATCTAGTTTAATCTTAGGAATAATATCACTATTTAATATAAGAATTGGACTTAGTAGGTTAATGATGCGAGGTCGGTTGCGTTATTCAATAGTAGTCTATAATTTCTAGCAGTTAGATATACGTACAGTTGTGTGAAATATCGTTAACCATAGGAACCCGTGACAATAATTAGTATCGTAACGTGAAATGTTCCTAAGGTTTAGTTTAAGTGTTGAGGTCGTAAGTGGTTGAAAGGCCTTCCTCCCTTCCGAAAGAAGAAACCTAAAGGATAACTTAAGTCGTAGCCTACTTCGGAATTAAGGTCTTAAGTAGTGAGATCCCTCTATTAAGGGTATTAAGTGATCGGATTCGCGCTTTTCTTTTGAAGTAAGGGTAGATTCGTAGGTTCCGCCCCTTATCAGGCATTAAGTGATCGAAAAACTCGCCTTCTTCCAATAAAAGTATTAAATGGCTAATTGGGTACGGGATTGAAAATCTTTGGGAGAGTCTTCTTCCTCAAGGTAGTAAGTGTTGGGGTTAAAGTCCACCCTTTGATATGGTATTAAATGACCGCTATTATGGTACCGTTGATCTGCCTATCCTACGGGAAGTATTAAGTGGCTTAAGGGATTATCTAATATGGTCAGCTAGTAGCAATAAAGGGATCTGCCAGAGGAAGAACTTATATTACAGTCTACCTATCCTATGCGTAATAAGTGAATGCTTACTATCTCTCGCCTTATACGGGATTGGGATATGCACGAATGGCGAAAGCTTTAAATTAGTGATTAAGGGACATAGTAGATAGTGTCCTCTTATTTAGAACAACGGGTTAGAAAATCACGTAGTAAGGCCTTAAGTGATCATAGAAATCCTCCTGTTATGCAATGTTTTGGGTGAGATCGTAAGTGTTATAAATCCACCATTTTGGTTAAGTGATATATTAAGTGGTTATAAGGCACGCCTTTAAGTTATTGGATTGTAGGGTCGTTTAACGGCTTCATATATACATAAAAGTTCAATCTCAATATTCGCCGATAATCTATCTTTGGGAAGAACTATCTTGGGCCTGGTAGTTAATCATTGTGCTTAACTTAGTAGAGTTAAGCTAGAATTACTAATCTTATTAAACATATAATTTAGGTTGAACCAAACGGGAGACATTGGTATATTGTTGACGGTATTTTACATTTTCACCTCACGTGGACTAATTGTTTTGATCCCCTCCTCATAACAACTCTTAGGTTATCTTTGGAAAGAAAGATCTTTGGAAGTGTTCGAGCTTGGTTTTCTTTCCTTGTTCTCTCATTCTTGGTACTGATGTGGTGATTCATTATTAAGATAGTTGTCATGGTCAATACTCATTGTGACGACCGCCCATAACTCTTGCACTTAACAAGAGGAATAATGCGTTGAAAGACGTACCAGGCAGCTACGGACGATCATCAAGGTAATTTAATACAAGCGAAACATGTCGTATAACTTACAGCGTAGGGATAAAATATAATAGAACATATACAACAGGCTGTAATAGTGAAGCATCAATGAACAGAAACACAAACTTTCATATCATCAAGAAAGAATATCGATACATCACTAGATAACAAGATCAAATTCTATACAAGAAGCCTCACTACAAATTCTCTCAGAGTGGCATACATCAAACATAAAGCGGAAACAACAAGATATATATAGCAGAGAAACTAATACGTAAGCCTCCAATGCGTCATCGATCTGCGGCATCATCCCCACCAAGATCTACCACCCGTTACCTGCTACTCATACATCCCATCCACAACGTAGATGAACAACCCAAGGTAATAAGAGGAAACATAAAACCTTGAGTCAGACAATAGTCTTAATGAGCAATAAAACAGCTATCTAACATCACCAATAAAGTATATAAGAATAGGTACATCAACCATCCAATCTACTAACATCAACAAAGAAGAAACCCAAACCCATCTCCTCCGCATTTGATAGTTATAGCCTTTACAAAAAATCAGAAAGAAACAAACAGGCAATGCAACTAGTTATCCAGTGTAGACCATCCTAATTGAGATCAACATCCCCCAAGCACAAGCCCCGAAGGCCTAAACTAACATTGGACAAGCACCCAAGACATGTCTCCTTTAATGTCGAGGAATTTACGCAAGACGATACAAGAAAAACAATCAACATCCATGACTCTGGCTATCACCGCATGTCCTGCCTTGAAACCATCGTTAATCGTATGACTGGTCACGACATGCCATCTATCAATGGCAAATGGTGACCCCGGTTCTAGCAAAACTCCATACGACTTTCAACGATACGTACCTAGACCTTTCAACGACACCCAAGGTACTCGACCAGATCCCCTTTAGTCTTTTGGGCGTCCCCATTATACCCTTGCTTTGAGTCTGGTAGAACCTTCGACTAACGATAATCCCCCATCCTTCATATCTCTGGCCATCCGACTTGATGACTATCCATAAGCTCAAGCGACTTCTCGACCAACCATTAACCACGAACTCAAACATCGTTGATTCATTTTTATATTCATTGCATTCCATCGATCAATGAACACTTCACAACGCTTCGAACATTCCACCTTGAATTTCTGTCGAAGTCACATCCTATGTCGAGCCAAAAACAAACTTCATTTGATCAACATCACATTACGCCAATCCATGCGATCCATCATTTTCCGGGTGATTCATCATTATTTGGCTGATCCATCCAAAAACTTCACCAAAATCTTCGCACCCCTTTAGCCAACCCGACCCGCTTCGAGCGACCAGACCCACTTAGAGCGACCCAACCCACTTCGAGTGGCCTGACCCACTTCGAGCGACCGGACCCACTTCGAGCGACCTGACCCACTTTGAGCGACCCGGCCCACTTCGAGCATATATGCACACAATTCATCCAAATCGACCAATTTCTTCCAAATAATCTATATCACCCCAAATCGACCATCAACAACCATTAGCTTATCAATAATCATCATACAATCATATGAATTTCACCAAATCATGATAAAATAAAAAAAGAATCAATATATGGATCTAAACTTGTATAAACATAGAATTAGCACATGAATTTATCGTTATAATCTTGCAAGATTAGATCCTATGGTGATTCAAATTAAATATATACTTACCTCCATTAGATCTAGGTGAGAACAACTTGAAAATGATGAAAATAAGATCAAACAACCCATATACTTGATTGAATCCGCGTAAGAGATGCTTATCACCCACCAAATCCACAAAATAGCTTTAAACAATGATCTCTAATTCCGAACAATGAAGAACGGCAAAGAACGGCCTTCGAATCAATCACTTTGATGCGGTCTACCTTTCCTCGATGTTGATCTTCAATCTTCTAATGTAGATCTATGAATTAAATGAAATGGAGAAGTGTTTAATTGGAGTAGGGAGGATCACAAATCCCAACCAAATGGAGAAACGAAGAAACTAAACAATTCTCCTTGCCTCTACACTCCTATTTATAGATAACAACCCCTAGCCTTATTGGGCCTAACTAGTCAGTCCACCAATGACTAATTAGTCTATCCTAAAATTGTGTAGCACTAAAACAGTGATTCCTCCCAAACTGCTGAACCAAATCTTTAATATGACCACTCTATGGAATTGGAAACATCATATCCTTTCCAATGAAATTGATCCCAGCATCTTATCCGATCTCCATCAAAAGTTATGCCCTATACAAAACTAACAGGGGAAAAATGGTCACAAATAAAATTGATAAAAATTATGGACATGTCTCACATCCTTATAAACAACATATCAAAATATGAGAATGATCCAACCCTCAGGGAAATAAATAAAAATATTTTATGATCCTCCGATACATAAAATGCGGGTCGTTACATTCTCCGCCCTATAGGAAGTTCACTCCCAAAATCCCAAAAAACAAAAGCAACTAGAAACAATTCTGCATGCCTACCATCCACGAGTAGGCAATCTACATGCATCCATAGCCATAACCTAGCATGCTGAATTCTAACAATAGCACATGTTACAATGGTGTAAGGGTGACATGATATTAATGGGTCATACCAACGAAGAGTTTTGGATGGATCGTCTTCATACTATCTTCTGTTTCCCATATATAATCGTCATCATCCTCACTTCCTTGTACCTTGACTAGCTTAACCGTCTTCCTTCTAAGATGTTTCGTATCATTCTCAACAACGCAAAGCGACTTACGAGTTTTCGAACCTATGGACTCGACTTCTAGGTCTTCGTACTGTTCCGAAGATACTACCACATTCGAATCATGCACACACTTCGTTAGAAAGGACACATAAAAAATGTTGTGCACAGTTTACATCTTCTGGGGTAAATCCAATCTATATGCGAGTTTCCCAATCCGCTCGACTATTGGAAATGGTCCAACAAATCATGGAGCTAACTTTCCTTTATTTTCGAATTGAACAACATTATTCAAAGGTGAAATCTTCACAAAAACCGTATCACCAGCGTCGAATTTCAAATCCTTTTGATGTTTATCAGTGTAACTCTTCTCACGATCTTGGGCTACCTTCATTCGCTACCAAACGATCTCAATACAACCCGATGTTTCTCTTATCATCTCAGACCCGAGCATCAACTTATCTCCAGTTTCTAACCAATATGCCGGAGAATTACGTGGTCTACCATACACCACCTCCTATGGTGTCATCCCGATGCTCGACTAGTAGTTGTTGTTATATGAAAATTCAACCAAATGTAGATGGTCTTCCCACGATCCTCTGAAATCTAACACACAGGGTCTAAGGAGATCTTCCAACACTCGGTTAACCCTCTCGGTCTGACCATCAGTTTGAGGATGATAAGCTGTACTCAAACACAATTCGGTTCCTAAAGACTCTTGCAAACTCTTCCAAAATCCACTTATGAACAGTGGATCTCGGTCAATCACTATGCTTTTCGGGATACACGGAATCGAACTATCCATTTAATATAAAGCTCAACCAACTTCAATGCTGTCCTAGTCGAAATGACATGAATAAACCTTGCACTTTTGGTCAAGCAATCCACTATGACCCAAATCCATTCATTTCATGCCCTAGTTCTAGGTAATCCATTGGTAAAATCCATCGATACTTTCTCCCGTTTCCACGTAGGAACTTTAACTGGCTAAAGCAATCCACTCGGCTTCTTTTGTTTAGCTTTCACTAACTGATAGTTAATATACTTGGAAATAAACTTTCTAACATCCCTCTTCATTCCTTCCCAGTAATAGGCTCGTTTCATGTCCTAATACATCTTTTTACCACCAGGATGAATTGTCATCTTTGAGTGATGACATTCCCTCAGAACCTCATCTCTCAGTCCATCAATATCAGGAACAACCAGTCGTCCTTTCTTATGAAGCCAACCTTCCCGATCGACTTCGAATTCCTTATCTTCTGGTTCCAACTTCAGGATGATCCCGATAAGCTTTACATCACGCTTTTGGCCCTCGTCAATCCTTTCGATGAGAGTAGGTCTTATCGATAAGCTTGCCAACATTTCTGGCTCTAACTTACACCGAGGTCTGAAATCAAATCCTGCCAAGTACTCGAGGTGCTTCAGTTCTGAAAACATCGCTCCCAATCTTGCATGTCTTCGACTCAACGCATCCGCAACTGCGTTACCTTTACGAGGAGTATAAATCATACGATAGCAGAAACTCTAACCACTGTTGCTGCCGAAGATTCAAATCCTTCTAGGAGAAAAGATACTTCAACAACTTGTGATCCGTAAACAACTCGAATCGAACTCCCAACAGGTAATGTCTCCACATCTTCCGAGAAACACAATCACTGCCAACTCCAAATCATGAATCAGATAATTCCTCTCATGCAGCTTTAGTTGTCGACTTGCATAGGCCACAACTCTATCCTTTTTCATCGGCACTGCTCCAAGTCCAGTACCACATGCATCGGTGTATACCACATTTCTTCATTCCCACTCAGAATAGTCAAAACATGAGCACTTGTCAGTCTCTCTTTCACGATTCCAAAAGTTTGCTCATCCTTCGCATCTCATGTGAACACTTGATTCTTCTTTGTCAACCGTGTTAATGGTGCAGCTATCTTGGAGAAGTCCTTGATAAACCGACGATAATATCCCGCCAACCCAGGAAACTTCTTACGTCCTTTGCATACTTAGTCTATTCCATTCCTAGATTGTTGCCACCTTAGCGGGATCCACCGCTTTTCCGTTTCCAGAAACAACATAGCTTAAAAACCTCACTTCACTTTTCTAGAAGTGACACTTCAAAAACTTAGCTCTTAGCTAATTCTTTCGCAAGATTTCTAAAGCAACTCGCAAGTGCGTCTTATGCTCTTACTTATTTCGGGAGTAAACCAGAATATCATACACGAACACAAGCACGAACTAGTTCAACTAATCTCTGAAAACTCTATTCATAAGATCCACAAAATATGCTAGTGCGTTGGTCAATCCAAATGTCATCACCAACCACTCAAAGAAACTGGATGGTTTCCTAAAAGCTGTCTTCAGCACCCTATCCTTTGCCACTCTCAACTGGTGAAATCTCGTTGCCAAATCCATTTGAGAAAACACCTTAGCTTCGTGAAGCTAATCAAACAAGTCATATATCCTTGGCAATAGATACTTGTTCTTCTTGGTTACCTTGTTTAGCTTACGATAATCCACACACAATCTCAAAGATCCATTAGCCTGGGTTGCAAACACAACTGGTGTACCCCATTTAGAATGACATCTCCTAATGAATCCTTTTTCCAAAAGGTCTCGTACTTGCACCTCCAACTCTCGATGTTCTCTAGGCGCCATCTGCCTAAGGGGCATAACGATAGGTCTAGCACCTTCGACCAAATCGATTTTGCACTCAATTTCGCGATGCGACGACAAACCTTTGACCTCATCAAAGACAACATCAAACTCACTAGCGATAGGCACAGATGACAAGTCTTCCCATGGAATCACAAGCGAATAAAAAATCTTATGAAGACGCCATCTTCGAGCTTACATCGAATCACAACCATTCGCCCTTCCACATTCCTAACTATCACCTGGAGCTTATCGCAATCCATTTTAGCCGCATACCTCTTGAGCCAGTCTATACCCAAAATGATCCCAAACACAACGAAGTTCAAAACAAAGCAATCACACACACAAAAGAGCAACCATGACTCGATAACACTAAACCACGACAAAGCATACCCAAACTAGACGAACCCCTAACTGGATTAGTCACAACCAAAGGTCTATCGCAAATCTCGGGTTCCAAACCCAAGTAGCACACAAGCTCATTACAAATAAAAGAATGTGATGCTCCAGTATCAAACAACACTCGAACTGAAACATCCATGATAGAAAGCGTACCTTAAACAACAACACTCTTCCTTTTCTCCTCTGCCGTAGGAGCTATTGAAGAAGATGGAATGGCTTCCAAAGCATATGCCTTCACTATCTGCTTACCATTAGCTATTTCTGAACAATCCTTCTTGTCATGCCCTGGCTTTCCACACTTAAAGCACTTCCTTTCACCTTTCAGATTCTTGCAATCCTTGGAAAAATGGCCTTCTTGCTAACAGTTGCTGCAAATCCCCTCGCTTTTTGGTTTCTTTTGGCCATCTTTTCCTTTCTGCTGTTGTTGCTTCCTCTTCTTGTTATTACCAGCTTGTTGTGGTTTCGGTTCCTCTTTGGCTGCAACAACTTCTTCCTTGGGAAAGAAACTCTCATGCCTCAAAGCTTTCTCAACGATCTTCTTGTAAGAGTCATCCAAATGATCAACCAACTGATTCCCAAGATACTTATCCAAGCCCATGAAGAACTTATCGTTCTTTTGATAAAGAAAGTCAATATACGAACGAGCATACTTGGACAAAGCTTCAAAGTGAGAAACATAATCCAACACTGGTCGACCATTCTGCTTTAGCTTTACAAACTTTTTGAACAGAACTGACTTCTGGGCGGTAGAAATGAACTTCGTCTCAAACTTGACTCGGAACTGATCCCATCCTCAAGAGTCTCTAAAGTGGCAGAGTTCCACCAATCCATAGTTTTGCCCTTTAGCTGCTTTGATGCAAGCTTTGTCTTAGTCGCATCATACCTAGATCTCTGAAAATCCGAATGCAAGTATCAAGCCACCCTTTAATCTCAATTGTACCGATCTGTCCCTTTGAATGGATTCCCACCAAGAGCTGTGAAGTCCTTACATAGCTTTGCGAAGTCAACCACCTAGGTACCAGCACCTGAAACCCAACATCTACCTCGGCTGCTTCTGGAGCGGGTACCCTCCTCATGATCACTGCCATCATGGCCTCGAACATAGCTAGGTAATCAGGTATACCACCATCTCCCCCTCCAGGAACAGTCTCCTCCCTCGCAGTATGTCTAGAGATCGACGACTCATTCTAAATCTGAAAAATAGAATGATTATTCCACACACGAGAAAAACTTCAATGGAGTTCAAGCGCTAATACACTATATAATAATATATAATATACATCCATCAAAAAACTACAAATACATCTCTTATACTTCATTACGTCTTTGAATATTGGCTAGAATGGATTAACCATAGCTCTGACACCAAATGCGATGACCGCCCATAACTCCAGCACTTAACAAGAGGAATAATGCGCTGAAAGACGTGCCAAGTAGCTACAGACGATCATCAAGGTAAAACAATACAAGCGGAACATGTCGTATAACTTACAGCGCAGAGATAAAATATAGTAGAACATATACAATAGGTAGTAATAGTGAAGCATCATTGAACAAAAACACAAACTTTCATATCATCAAGAAAGAATATCCATACATCACTGGATAACAAAATCAAATTCTTTACAAGAAGCCTCACTACAAGTTCTCTTAGAGTATCATACATCAAACAAAAAGTGGAAAAAACAAGATATCACTACAAAAAAATAGCAAATAGCGACAGATTTTTAGCAGTGGAAAATTCCATCGTAAATTAACGACGGATTTTTGTGGAATTTATAGGGGATATTTTCTTAGAGTAGCATACATCAAACAAAAAGCGGAAAAAACAAGATATCACTATAAAAAAAAATAGCAAATAGTGGCAGATTTTTAGCAATGGAAAATTCCATCGTAAATTAACGACGGATTTTTGTGGAATTTATAGGGGGTATTTTCTAGGATTTTTCATTATAACTTGTTTTAAAATATTATCGTGGCTAAACCATAGAAAATTGCAACGATTTAATGTCACTATTTTTTCGTCGCTAAATTCCGTTGCAATTTGAGGCAGTTTACCGTCATGTATTTTTGAAGCTATTCTGCAGTAGTTTTTCAAGGGATTTGCAAGGGACTGGTATGTGTATTCTTCTTAAAATGTTTACTTTTATGTTTTTAATAAGTAATTTGATAAGTAAAATTAAATTTTAAATAATTAATGTGAATAACAATATACTAATAACAAAAACTAAATAATTATTATTAACAGCAAATAAAGTTCAATAGTCAGTATTGATTAATTAATAATCACTAAATAATTTAGAGATAATAATAAGTAATAATATTGTTTAATAACTAAATTTTAATAATCAATTATTAATAAGTAATTTTTAGTAATTAAGAAGTATAATTTATTATCTAGTATCTAAGATTCAGTAATTATAATTGCTAGTTGTAATAGGTGCGTATTTTTAACTTTTTTTGTTTGCCACTTGTAATAGATATATGCTACAATTTTTTTTCATTTGTCACTTATAATAGATGATTGCTAATAAATATTTTTTATGCTAATTATAATAGATGTCGATTAGAGATTTTTAATTCGCCCATTGTAATAATACATAAGTAATTATACTTGAATTATAATACTAAATAATAATAATTAAACAATTAACAAAAATATTATTTGTGTAAAACCATCAATATCATCCACTATGAATAAATGAACATTATATGTATAAACCCATCAATATCATCAAAATTTCAATTATTTGACTGTTTGTATGTGGTACAAAAATGTTTTATACCGATTCAAGGCATGTCTACGTACAAATTTCAGTTTCGCCCCGAAGCCCGCTTTCAACAAGTACTGTAATTTTCGTCTTCCCTCTATACAGTGAAACACAAATGTAAGTCCAGCCCCCAAATAAGTGACCCAAACAAAAAGAAAAAAGACCTAACTTGTTCATTCTTGAACCGCCGCCTCCAAAAAACCCTAGTTGTCACGATTTCAAATTGCCTCCTTCCCTCTGTTTTTCCACCCCGCCTTCGTCCTTTCGCTGCCGGCTCGCCTTCGTTCTTTCGTTGCTTCCTCGCCTTCATCCTTAAGACATCTTGCTTCATCTCCATGCCTGCTCGCCTCCGTTCTAACCTTGCTAAATCTTTCGTTCTCATAACCGATCCTCTCGAAAAATCAGATCCAGTCATTCTTCTATTTGGTTTACAAAGGGTACGAAATCCTGCAACTGGTTTCAATTTATAAGATTTGGGTTATTATTTTGTGTCATAGCTCATCGAGATCCACTGTTTATTTTTTGGGCTTCTTAATTTCTACGGCAAATTTGTTTATACTGCCAACTTTTATTTTCGAGAGAATATACAACCAATTTTTATGTTGAATGGAAGATGCAATCTTGCTAAACCGATATATATCTTGCTTGAAAGGTTCAAAATTGGGATTTCTGAGTATATTTTCAAAGGATTTGTAATACTAGCGTCCTACCTTTTATATCCCTATGATTGTATGACTGCTCAACTTTGTTTACTCTTTTCAAAATTTAATCGGAAGTTGTATATTTTTTCAACTACTTATTTACTGGGCTTGTGTGATTTTACTGGAATTTTCGTTTCATTATAAACTATGCCTGCTTCTTTTTTTAGATAAGGAAACTTAGGTATATGCCAATCTGAAAAGTGGATTTACATCCCAGACCGACAATTGCTTGGCTCAGTGGGGAAAACGGTGATGGGGTTGGGTTTGTTCGACCACAACAGCACGAAGCAAAGTGCATAGTGATGGATGCAGCGGTCGAGTGGTATGGCGAATGAAGGTGGGGGATTAGCATTCGACAGGTGAGAGTAAAAGACGGTTCTGAGGACTTGGGAAGAAGTAGGTTTTGAGAAATTGTGTGAATAAAGAGACGAAGAGAAGAAAGAGTGCAAGGCGAAGAGAGTTTGGAGACGACGCATGCATGTTGAGAAGAAAAGTGGCATGTTTTTTGTCTGGCAAATTCTATTTGAACCCAAGAATTTGCTGAGTAAACCCAAGAAATCTTAAAAAACAAGGTGAACCCAGTATTTTTCTGAGTTCACCCATGTATTATTTAAAAAAAGACATTTTTACCCTCCATCGTAGGGGTAGTACGAGATTTTATAGTTTACCTCGTAGATCCCCTACGAGATTCTTACCTTACCTCGTAGAGTCCCTACGCAGTAAAGTAAAGAATCCCATAGGGGATCTACGAGGTAGACTAAAGAGTCTCGTATGAGCTCTACGACGTATGATAAAAATTAAAAAAAAAATGCAAAATAGAGGCAGTTTTGTCATCGTTTTTTCTGGGTATACTGAGCAAATTCTGGGGTCTAAATAGAATTTGCCTGCTTTGTGCATGGAAGAGGGAGGAGAGTTGAGAAGAAGACGTGAATTAAAATAAAAGTGTTTCTTCCTCTGCTTTTGTTCCAGAAATGAATGAGTACAAATAGGTGACATGGGGACTCATTATGGACGGTTAGAATCCGTGAAATTTTATATTCCCATGAGCACAAAGTTTTATAATTTCCACAAAATTCAAGAAACTAGTTCAGGAACACACAAGGATATTATGATAGAGAAAATAGTTGAGATATACGTATATGTATCGATCGATTTTCATAGTTTGTAGACAAAATTGCAAATTCAAAGTAATAAAAGTTCAATGAAACGAAAAATGATGTTATTCTCATAAAATGGTCTAATGTTTAAAAAAAACCTAAATTTAAATTTTTTTTGAATAAAAGGTACTTCTTAAAAGGTAAGGGGCGAAACCAAAACACCACACACGAAGAAACAAATGCTTTACAAAAGAAACATTAATCTACCCTCCACCCAATAGACACTACGAACAAAACTACACACACCCCAATAAAAATTAAAACAGTACAAGCTCGCATGCCCAAAATAGCATACCCATCCCAGTACCCTACGTTGACAAATGTTCATCCAAAGCTTTCCACTTTAATTCTGCTACAGCAGTTCGATCCATGGCGACTCTCCAGATCTGGATTCGTCTCTCTTAACCTGGATATTTTTGTACTCCTTTGCTTTTAATTCCATTTGTTTATACCTCTTTAAAATAGCTTCCACCTCTGTTTCAATAATCTTTGATAGTAAATCCTTTGGAAGGAATGTTTGTCTAAATAAGCAGTTATATCTTTCTCTCCAAATATGGTTAGTTGCTGCAGTTAAGCAAGTTCTTGCAATGACACGATTTTTACTATGAATGATTCCCTCTATTTGATCTAACATGTTACCCTGCTTGCGTTTTGTATGAATACTGAATTTATGCTTTATGTAATTCCAGATATAATTAGAATATTCACAATGGAAGAATAAATGATCGTGAGTCTCCAAATGTCTATTGCAAAAGCTACATATTCCTGTAATAGATGGATTCCATTTTCTGATTTTGTCCAAAGTCTGCAGTTTGTTAACACAAGCTAAAAAACTAGTTAAAGCATACTTTTGTACCACTGGATATTTCCACAAAAATTTAGCTCATTGAAACTCTAGAGAATATTTATATATTGCACTATAAGTTGCTCTTAAACTAAACTGTCCCTGTTTACCTACATTCCATATCCAGTAATCCGAGTTTGCTTCTAAATTTATGTTACTCTTTTGTATTTCCCTTTTAATATTGTCAGGTATGAGCAGTCTATCAAGATTCCATCTGTCGTTGTCAATAATTTCAGCAACTTGAGTTATGAATAATTCCTCAGTGCTTCTTCCATTCCAACCAACTAAAGAAACCAAACTTCTACCTTTAATCCATAGATCAAACCAAAGATGAGTTGTCTTTCCATTTACAATACATTTAGTGCTATTTGCTTTGAATAATTCCCTGTGCTTTAGCATCACTTTCCACGTAACCGAATCATTATTGTCAATATTTAATTTCCAGAAGTTTTTATCTCTTTTACAATATTTATTAAACATCCACCTTGCCCATAAAGTATCTCCTTTAAAAAAGTCCAAATAAGCTTTAGAGCCATAACAATTTGCAAGTTTCTTATATCCTTTGAACCCAGACCTCCATTAATTTTTGGCATACACATTTGATCCCAAGCAACTTTATGGACTTTACCTTGCCAAATAAAATTTGCACATAATGATTCTATTTTATATATGACTTGCATAGGAAGTTGGCAAGTTTGCACCCAAAACTGAATACAACGATATATAGAAGATTTAACGAGCTCAAACCTACCCATCATAGATAAATACTTATTGCCCCAACAATTGAGTTTGCATCTTATACTATCTAGTAATGGGGAAGCATCAAACACCTTCATTTTTTTATTTGTTAATGGGAGCCCAAGATACTTAATTGGAAGGTTATCTTTTGCTAAATTTAATAAGTTAGTCAACATCTGTTTTTCTGTTGCCTCGACTAAAATAAACTTTAGATTTCTGCTTGTTAATAGTTAATCCCATTTTAGCCATATCAGAAAAAATCCTTTTTATTGCCTCCATACTACCTTCATCACTTGTAGAGAATATTAACAAATCATCAGCATAAATGAGGTGAGTAATGATTGGTGAAATCTTTGAAATAAGAGATAAATTTGCTTTTAAAAATTCTAGCTCCAAAGTAGAAGAAACATACTCCATAGCCAAAGTAAATAAATAAGGAGAAATAGGATCTCCCTGCCTAAGATCTCTATTGCTTGAAATAAAACCGATAGGTTTACCATTGATGAGAACAGAAAAGGTAGGAGTAAATATGCACGAATATATAAAAGCAGTGAATTGTTGTGGAAATCCCATTTGTTTCATAACATGTACAATAAATTCCCTGCTTATTTTGTCATAAGCCTTTTGAAAATCTATTTTTATACACATCATATCCGTCCCTGGCTTATTAAAATTTCTAACCAATTCGAAAGCCAATAAATTGTTTTCAAACATACATCTTCCCTAAATAAAAGCATTCTGATTTTCTAAAATAATATGAGGAAGGATCAACTTTGATCTATTGTTGCAAGTTGATCTCAGAATTTTATATATAACATTACTGTAAGAAATAGGTCTAAAATTTACGAGCTCAACAGCATTCTGAATTTTAGGAATTAAAGTTATGAAAGTATGGTTGATTTCCTTTATAATTTTGCCACTGAAAAATGTATCAATAACATCAAGAAGCAATTCATCTCTCAAATTATTCCAGTGCACTTTAAAAAAATTAGCACTAAAGCCATCCGGACCTGGGCTACTATCGTCCTTCATATGAAAGATAACATCATGTAATTCTTCTAAAGTAATTGAATTAATTAACATTTTCTTACCTGCATATGATATCCTTCCCCGTGGAATAAAATTTGGGAAGTTGTTGCATGAAGAATTTGTATTGAAGAGTTGTTTGAAGTAACCAATGGCCTTCTGCGCAAATAGATCATTGTTGAATGTAGGAGAGCCATCCTCATTTAAAAGGTAATACATTTGAATTTTTTTCTTCTTTTCTGACATTTTAGAATAAAAAAAACCTTGTTGGTATGTCACCTTCCAATAGCCATCTAAGCTTAGATTTTCCCTTCAAATCAATAGCTTATCTAAATAGCTCCACTTCTAATTTATAAATATTGTTTTTGTACCTCTCCACCAAAGATAGGTCTGAAGGATGTTCAACTAAATTGTTGTATAAATTGTTGTATATAATATTATTCTCCTCCGTGAGCCCTAATTTTATTATCTAGATTAGACAAAATCTTATTCCACAACTTTAGATTTGATTTTATCATTTTCAGCTTCTTAATAACCTGAAATAAAGGTGTGTCAATCACCTTGCTTTTTAAGATGGGAAAAATCATATCCTTATAGCCATCCATGTAAAACCAACTATTCTTAAATCTGAAGGGAATTTTTTTTTCTTTAATAACTCTTCCACCTTTTCACAATATAAGTTTATAACAATGGGAGTGTGATCACTTGTAGAGTGATTAAGAGTTTGAACTAAAAGGTAAGGCAATATCTCTGAACCTTTCTTACTAATAAGCACTCTATCAATTTTCGAATGTATATTAAAATTTAAACGACCTCTCCAAGTATAGATTGTTCCATAACACTTTGGCTCCATAACATTCAATGATGAGATACAGTCCAAGAAATCTTCATTTGGGGGATGATTGTGTTTGTTTATCACTTATTCTATCCATAGCATATAAAGTATCATTGAAATATCTAGCTATAATCCAGATGCCATTTACTTTAGATTTTATTTGTTTGAGATGCTCCCATAACATCCTTCCTTGATTTGCTTGATTAAAACCATAAACAGAAGGGATCATAATCTTTAAGCCTCCTTTATTAAAGAAATTACAAGTAATACTTTGTTGATCAACTTTTAAAATATTATGACTCCAAATTTTCCGGTCATATCCAATGAAAATTCTGCCTTTGTGAGTATGAACATTATTATTTAAAAACTCCCAATCTTCGAATTTTAAAGTAAAATTTTCCAAGGAACAATTTGATAACTTATGCTCCACAACTGTCATCCAATTAAGTCTCATGTCTCTAATTAAGCTAACTAAGTCTCTTTGCCTCGTTATAGAATTTAAACCCCGTACATTCCAAAATAAAAGAGACATGATATTATTTGTTCTTAGTGATACCCGTAGTTAACACACCACTAGGGAGGTTACCTTCTTCTTTTAGGTTTTTTTTCCTGGATCTGTTTTTGATTTGCGAAGTCAGTTTGTTCCATTTTGGATTATCTTCAACCAAATCCTCTTCGTCTAATATAATTTTATTTACTTCTTTATTCATGAGTTTAACTTTACTTCTTTTTTCCTCTTGCTTACTGATTGTGAACTAGAATCAAAGAATTCAACATTCATATCCACTGAGTTCCTTTCATTCTCCTTCATTGATGGATTGGAAATTAGATCATCTTCCTTATCCAACATTTGGAAATCTGTTTGAATTTTCCTCTCCATTACTGGGAATGGTTTGCCCTCTTCCTGCTTTTCAATAATTACCTCTTTACATGCTATACTCACATTATGTGAAAAATCATTATTACTTACTTCCTCTGGTATTATCTCCATTTCCATATTATTCAGAATTTCAAATTTGTTCTCATTTTCTTTCCCTTTAGCTAAGGACTGCTTTGCTTTTCCATTACTGTGATTGTTTTTACTCGTTTCCACCAGCTTACCATCAGAATTTACTTTCTCCCTATTATGAAATTCTTTCTTGTTATCATTCCTTGAAGTATAATCTGTCTGCAAATTATTATCGACTTTTTTATTTCCCATTTTTTATGATGACAAATTATCATCTACTTCAATATTAACTTGTTTATTCAAAGATTCTTTTTGCACCTATGCCTTTTTAACATGCATGTGGCCGAACTATGTCCAAAAGTTCTACAATTAGAGCATTTCACCGGATGCCATTCACAATAAACTCTTTGCTTATACACACTCCCATCATAACATTGTATATTGACTTCATTTGGGAAAGTAAAATTAGTATCTATTTCTATTAACACTCTTGCATATGAAATCCGTATAATTCCCTCTGTAATTTGATTAAATTTTACAGGAGTTCCCAGTAAAGTGGCAATTGTACTAATATCTTCAATAGACCAGAATTCAATCCCTAAATTTGGAAATTGAACCCAAATTGGAATTGTATGCAGATGCTCCTTTGATAAATTCATCCCAGGGTACCATATCTTCAAAAAGATCAATTTCTTATTATAACAATATGGTCCACCTGCAAGTATCACTTCACAGTCTTTAGAAGATTCCACTTTTATTATGTAAAACCCATTTTCTCTACTGTATAATTGATAACTCCCTTTAATCTTCCATGTCCTGTCTATGTAACCTTTGAGATATTTGTAATATGGTTTACTACCATAAACATAGAAGACTATTGAATTTTTCCACTTTTCTCTACCTGCATGTAACAATTCCTCATTTATTTATGCATATTCAACGTTATTCTTCAGTATCGGCTTGTAATAACTAAGATGTAAAAAGTTGTTATGAAATTTGTTTTCTTTGATAACTTCAATCCAAGATTTGGAGTAATTTCTATATGAATTTTCACTTTTTTCCAGCAATTGATTACTCAGAAGTGGGAACTCTTCGGCTAGATTATTATTAGGGTTTCCCAGACTATTCTTCTCTGTAAGATTTAATTCCCTCTCGCATGTATTGATGTGCGAGGCAGAGTGCGGAAAGACAGGAGGGAGAAGAAACTTCTCTTCAGGAGGACGTCCTGAAGGGGACGAGAAGTCATAAACAGAAGATTTAGAGGACGTCGTTGTCATCTTGTTTTTTGCAATCTTGTGTCGCCTGAAATATAAATTTGATGTACCCTACAACTGGTTTCTTTATAAAGAGATTTGCATCTCTTAAAAAAAAATTCAACGATTTACTCAAATTTAACTAAATTTATGTAAACGGAACAAAATTTCATATCTTATCTCATATTTTATTACTCGACTATATTTAATAAGACATATCTCAAATTTTAAATATTGCAATCTAATTCAGATATCAACGTTAATTACACTATATCAGCTGTCGCTGCCGTAAATCAATCGCATAAATTGATTCAAATGGAGCAAACTAAATTGGACTTCAACATAACGAACAATGAAATTTTCATTATAAAATCCATTAGATGAACTTTATATAAAACATTATGTTTTCTATAATTCAAAATAAATTGAATTTTGAATTCTAAGTTAAATTTTAGTTAATATCATTACTAAAATCGTTAAAATTTCTAGATCGTTACAGTTTGTGAAACCCAAAATTTAATGGGTCATCGATAACTACCTTACGAACATATACTACTTCTCTTGTTTAATGCTTTAATTCATTTTTGCTAAACTAAATGTGGTTTGGGGATGCTTTTGCATTAGATAATTGCTGTAGGAATGTATAAATGGATGTAAACGCCGAACAAATTTTGGATTTGAGATAGGAAATCAAAGGATAGTCATGGATGTAGGGATTGATATGCATTCATGTTCTTGACAGTTATCGGATTACAATTTATATGGGATAACAAGGAAGGCCCCAAAAGGCTGCCCATAAAATTTCAAGTTGTTTGGAGTTCATGTGATTGAGTTAAGGAGTTGGAAAGTTCGGATCGAAATAGAAATTGACCCTGCATCGGCATAATCAACTTGGTCTCAGATCGGTATAGCATGGCTTGTCTCTAGATCAACATAAACTACTATGGCACCGGATCGGCCTAATGACTTCAGCTCTATACGGCTAAAGGCATTCAACCCGAATTGGCATGGTGGCTTCAAATTCCGATCAATATGGAATGATGGTTTTGGATTAGCTAGAGGCGTTCAACCCGGTTCAGCATAAAGGATATTGCTTCAGATAAGGGAAGAGGGTTGAAGGTAAGGAACCAAATCAGTATACAAGAATATTGATCTGTATTGGATCAGTGTGACAAGCACATCGACCTAGATCAGGTCGGCCATTAATCCCATAAATGGGAGTGGTATTGACCCAAACTCATTCGAACGATGGGGCAGGTGGCCATATAGGATGGGGAGGTGTGATCTTTTAGAGTCTATTGGTAAAGCAAGGCTTGCAGCACATGACACAACGATTCGTACTACAACTTGCTTCGACGATGATTCTACTTACCGAAGGACAACTCTGGTATGGCTAACTAAATCGGAGATGCAAACTAAACGACAAGAGGTCAAATCAATGTGGTCGTTTGAGAGGAATATGAGATAGATGGTGACATGCTACATCGATTGTCATCATAGTCCTTAGAGTGTGGCGACTTCATATGGGAGTCATATAGATAGCCCAAAGATAGATTTTTATGTGGGAAACGCGTGCAAAGGAGTTATTGGCGTTGGGCATTTCGGTACACTCTTGAGGGAGTAGTACAAGAACAAGATCAGTGACAATTGAAGTTTTTGACCTGATCTTCCTGGATCCTAGAGCCTATCGGCATTTTCTACTAATCAACATTATCCATAATAGTCTATTGACATTTAAACATAGTGGGTAGTCTGATAGATTTATTAACGCTTTCGAGCTATCGGTGCTACAATGGATTGGACGACCAAAGCGTTAAGTATCATATACTCAATGCACCGAGCGAGGGAAAGTGGGAATGGATGATATGCTTAGTTGTTTGTTATTACCATATCACGCATACCTTTATTTACTCCTAGTGACATGGTGATCTTGGAGTAGGGTATGTTAGTACATGTATTAACTCTTTGGATGCAGGAACAGGTCAAGTATGACCCTTTATACCTATTGTATTATCTTACTACTACTTGAGATTACTATCGATCACATTAGACTTTATCTAACTTGGAGTTTTATGCATTTTTCTTATTACTTTAGGTACTCTTAAATAATTAGACCAGAGACAGGTCAGGTGCGCACGGGAAGTTGACCAGGAGATAAGCACGAGGCTATCTTATGTATTCTTTACATGTACCCTATTTATTTTTGTTATACACTACTTTAGGGCTTAGTAGTATTTTATTTGTAGACATTTTACTTTGAGTTATCTCCATGTATGACTCTATAAGTATTATGTTATATTTTGGATTTGCTGCTCTGATGTGTGTGGTTCATTATCAGCTTTTATTGTCTTGCATGTTTTATGTCAGTTATGTGCTATTATTATATTTTATCTCATGAGCTGTGAGATATATGATAGATTTATGAGTTCTTTTCTTTTATGATTACAATCGGCTTGCATTGGTCGATCCCCACCACAGCGAACCATTTAGGTATTGGCAGTACAGGGCAATTGTTACAACTTTGCTGTAAGAGGATGAGGAAGAACGATTAATAGGAATAATTTGAGAGGGAATAGAAGGTCCAAACCCATAGGAAGTATGACCAAAAGAATGCATGGCATGTAAATATTATGTTTCAAACTATGGCCAACTTCCACCTCTACATCATGACCCTCGACAATTTTGATCCTAAGGTTAAAAGGTAGTGGCTTATCAAGGTGATTTCAACTAGAGCTTTAGCATAAACTAATCTTTCCCTGACAATGGTCTTGGCATAAAGCACCTAATCTTGTCAACCAAACTAGGTAACCGGTCAAGAGCAATCATAAGCTGTAAAAGAGATGAGAAATGATAGATGTATGCCACACAAGGACATATAATACTGGTTTCATTGTCTTGTCAATCATAGGACTCCAAGTTATGACCATGAAGGGTTTCCCTTTAATGATAATATAATCGTACTTTTTTTTTGAGGAAGACGGATGAGTAGCGCAATGCTACATAACCAATTAATGCATATATATAAAATAGTTTATCCAGTTGACGTGCCCAACTGGTTGCTATATGAGCAATATCCCAAGATGCAAAATCAAAACCAGCAAAAACCTTCACCCAGTTTGTGTGCATAGCACAACTTACATAAATTTACATAGACAAACTGATCATCATGAGACACTACCATACAAAATAGTATTTCTCGTACTTAGAAAGTCTTCAGTGCAGGTAAGGGCTAGAGCTTCCACGATTCGAACCCACAGATTCAGCAGGGCTAGATGGCATTGGAACAGCAAGTCTGAAGCAAGTCTGAGATGAAGAACCTATCCAAGATTGAAAGAGACGAATAATTAGTCTGCAAATGCCATCAAAATGCTTACAAGGTCTATCAAAAACAGAAGCATTTCTCTCTTTCCAAATACACCAACAGTAAATGGCAATGAAGGTATCCGGTGAATTGTTAATAGAATTATATTGCCAGTAATCAAAAAATGATGAGAAAACAGGAATGTGATCAAGCAAATGAGCGTTGGTTGCAGCCAAAATAGGGTAAGATACATCGCAGTCGAAGAATAAATGATATATATAGTTTCCTCTTAGTTGGAACATAAAGCACAATTAGGGTTTGATACCAAATTATAACGATATAGCCTAGCTCTGGTATTAATTCTTCCACGAATAAGGCACCATTGAAAAAAGAGAACCGTTGGAGACAACCTACATTTCCATAATCTTGTAAAATTAAAGGATCTACCAGCATTGTTGAGAAAGTGATATAAGGATGACACAGAAAAGCCTTTAGTAGGAGATAAGGCCCAAATATAGTAATCAGGAGAATTAGAAAGATGCGTATGCTGAAGCAAGTTAGAGACAATGAGGAGATCAAGGGAAAAAGGAATATCAAAGACAGAAGAAGGAGAAAGACTAAATGGATCAGAGATCAAGGTATGAGCCACAGTATTGCTCAGGTGGGATAAAGGAAACGAAGAGAAAAGAGCTGGGTAAGAATGAAATAGGGGAAGCTGATCATGCCAAATATCAAGCCAAAAGAGACATGAGGAGCCATTGCCTAGTTTGACATGGAATAAATTCTTAATACAAGGCATAGCTAAAGTTACACTAGTCCAAAAGAGTGAGGGATTAGCAGAAGGAGGAAAATGCAAGACAAAGTGAAGGTTAGAAGAGTAGTGAAGAGAAAGAATCCAATCTTTCCAAATGAAAGAACCTGGAGAAATTAGGCGCCATAACCACTTTGAAAGCAATGCAGTGTTAAAATTCGAAAGATTAATAATGCCAAGACCTCCATGATTACGATGTAAACATATTGTTTGCCAATTGATTAGTCTCTTGATATTACTACCATTCCACAAGAAAGAGCTTCTGACTGAATCAATCTTATTAATAACCCATTTAGGCAACTTATGGAATGACATCCAGTATGTGGGAATAGTTGAAAGCACCGATTTTATAAGTACTAAACGGCCAGCAGATGATAAGGAGTTATCCTTCCAACAAGCTAGTCTAGACTCAATCTTATGAATGAGTGGATACCAATTAATTTTCAATAACTTTGTAGGTCTGAGAGGAATACCAAGATAAACAATTAGGAAGTGCTCAACGGGACAGTTAAGAAGGGAAGAACTGGTGGGACTAAGATGATCAGAATTACCCAACATAATGATAGAGCTTTTAGAAAAGCTGATGGAAAGGCCAGAGACAAGCTCAAAAACATATAAAAGGACTTTGAGACAGTAAATGTGCTTAAGACTAGGGGATGAAAAGATAATAGTATCATAAGCAAATTGCAAGTTGGAAATTGAAACTACTGAATTAGGGAGGTGAATGCCATCAAGGAGATTATTAGCCGTAGCTTTTTTCACCATTTAGTTAAATACATCTGCTATGAGTACGAATATGAGAGGTGATAGCGGATCCCCTTGCCTAAGACCTATGGATGATTTGATTATACCACCCAAGCTTCCATTAACTGAGACAGTAGAGAAGCTTGTTTTTAGAATACATTCAATCCAATTGCACCATCTGGGTGGGAAACCCCGACGCTTCATCATTTGAATAATGAAATCTCAGTTGATAGAGTCAAAGGCTTTGGAAAAATCCAGTTTCAGAAGAACTCTAGTAGTTGAAGTGCTGTGGCAGAAAGAAATAACCTCTTACGTGGCTGCAATACAATCAAGAATGTTTCCACCAAGGGTGAAAGCGGATTGCTCAAAACCAATGAGGGGAGAGATGACAGATTGGAGACGGTTAGCAAGAACCTTAGTAATGATTTTGAAAGAGGTGTTGAGAAAACTGATAGGACGAAAGGAAGAAAGGGAATTTGCACCATCAGATTTAGCTATAAGGACTATATTGGCATAGTTTAATCTGGAGACATGGCAAGGGTTTTCATAGAATTCCATGCACATATCAATAATATCATCCTTAACGAAGGCCCAGGAGCTTTGTCATCATCCATTTCTTTAATTGTGGCCCAAATCTCATTTTCAGAAAATGGATAATCAGTACATAACGAGGAGGGACTAGGATATAAATATTCCCAATCAGTATATGGTAAGGGAGGTGGAGAGCTACGAAGGACGGAGCAACAGAAATTGGTGAAGAGATGGAGAATGTCAATTTGATCAGTATACGATTGGTCATTATGGATAATTTTAGAGATGATAGATGATCTACGTCTACCATTAGCTAAGCGATGAAAGTAAGATGTATTTCGATCCCCCTCCTCTATCCATTTGGCTTTTGATCTTTGTTTCCAGCCAATTTCCTCCTGTTTAAAAAGCCTGTCTAATTCATTTTCAAGGTCTTTCAAAGAATTTCTTTCATCATTATTCAAGGGACGGGATTCTTCCATGATATTGAGATCAAGAATCGCTTCTTGTACAGCAGAAATTCGAGTTCGAATAGAACCTCAAATGTGTTTAGCCCAGGGTTTAATCAATTTCCTCAATGATCTCAATTTCAGGACAATACAATGAGATGCAGATTGGGCATGAACAGGATGAGTCCAAACTGTTTTGACAAAATCTTGAAAGTATGGTTCAAGGAGCCAAAAACGCTCAAATTTGAAAGGACAATTAAAGATAGCTTGAGAGCCAGTATCTAGCAAAATGGAACAATGATCAGAGATAATGGAAGCAAGGCCATGAACAACAGATAAGGGGTATTGCTCTTCCCATGCAACATTAAAAAGAAAACGATCAAGCTTGACTAGGGTGGGATCAGGTCTATGACTGGACCAAGTGAATAAACGATTGTTGATTGGGGGATCAATCAAACAGCAATCAAAGATAAAGGCCTTAAAAGCATCAGAATCAGCATAAATATTGTTTGTATTTCTTTCAAATACGGTTCTCGTGGTATTGAAATCCCCTCCAATAACCCATAGGCCTGTGAATTGGTTAGCGAGGTGTTTACAATACTCCCAATGATACATTCTTTCATGTGCATCCTGAGGACCATATATATTTGAAAAGAAATGGATAGTGTTTGAAGCGATGTGTTTGAGGGCAACATGCAAAGCATATTGGGATGAGAAAGAATGATGAAAGAACCAAATAGATTCATTCCACGATGTTATAAGGCCCCCCTTGTTTCAATGGCATTGACATGAGTCCACATAGTTAAAAAGGATCCACCAATAAGTCTGAAGTGGTAGTTTTAAGGATCAACTAGTTTGGTTTCTTGAAGCATTATCTCAACCTAATCATACTTAAGAACATGAAGTCTTTCTTTAGCTCTGGGAATTCGTAAAAGAATATATAGTTGCCTAGATGCAAATGGAGTCCAGCTCTAAATTTCTAAGTCTGATGGCAACACTATTTTACCAATTGATAGGATAGGAGAGAATCCGAAAAGAATCAAACCAAATATTAGAACAATAGGTAAACTCCATTTGCAAAACTTCGACCGGAGGAACCAACACATCGACAGTCTTAGCTAAACTGAAAGACTGAGATGTATGCACCTTAGCATTCCTCGATAAAGAGGTAATGAGAGAAAATTAAGGGATAAGGGGCACTATAGTAGGCTCAGGGGGCTGCTAAGGATTCGACACCCTTTCAAAATTTTGAAGAATAAATAGAATTGTCAACATAACGTGTTGCTAATTGAGATAGATTAGTATTGGCATTAACACGAGAAACTCTATTACCATTGGCTCAACAAACTAAAAGATCGGCTTCTATTGCATTATTACCTTCTAAATTATCACTATCAATATAATAACATCAATTTCCCATTCCAATGCATCTAAGATAGCTATAAGTCTAGGAAAATCGGATCACTGGCTAACACCATCACTTGAAGAAGTTAATAAAGAAGGCATAAGCATGGTAATAACAATTGAATTAGAAGAAAAACTTGAAATCGAAGGAGCAACAATTGAGTAATCGATACATTCAAAGCATCAAAAGGGTTGTAGAGAAACAAGGATAGAATTAAAATAAGGCAATCGTTGATCAAATTGATGGAGAAGTTGAGGCATATCTATTACAATAGAAATAAAGGAAGTCTAGAGTGGCATACCAGAGATAAGTGGAAGATTAGTTAATGACTCGACCTGGTTGATGATAGAGAAACAGGGCTAAAATGTGACATCTGAGAGATAATTCATGAAATAGAGCTTGGGTTTGGGCATCATTAAGAAAACATGAGCCACTGCTAAGAGTTATTTCGAATTTTATTGATGAATTACTAAAATCAAAATCAATTGCATGTGATAAAGTTTACAAAGGGTGTCAACTCGAAAATGTAATATGGGTTATTTTTATAAAAAGGTCAGTTTGTCTCAGGTCCCTAATATGTTTCGAAATTCACGTCACATCCATCTCTTAAACTTTTATAAATTAGGTCCCTATTTTTTGAAAAATCATAAAAAAAAATCATGAAAATTCATAATTAAATACAATAATTAATCATCATCAAATTCAGAAATTAAAACCACTAAAAAACGCATTAAAAAAAGAAAACAACGAACCTCCAGTATATTGCATCAAATGATGCAATTATTTACAATTGCTGCATACATTTCAGCAACAATTGCAGTTATGCATCAAACTGCAATATTACTGCTGAAATGTATGTAGTGATTTACGTTTCAGCATTCCAGTTTGTTGGCTTCCATCGAAGAAAACTTCTTGTACTCAGTGATGAAGGGGTCCAATCCAAATGACAAGCAATTGTTGTAGGTGACAGTATCCGCTTTGAAATACTCAGCCTAGATCTACTCCTAGATTATGAGGTTGGAGCAGTCGAGCCACAATTCCAGATGCTTTTCTATGGCTGATTTGGTGAAGTAGTGTACATTGGTGACTATTGAGAACTACCGGCAAAATTGACAACGACCGGCAAAATTCAAAACCATGCTATTGAGATACCAAAGCATTGGTTCCCCTTCGTCATCCAGCCAGAATTAAAAGAACTAGCACAATAAATTCCAAATAGCTTTGCATTCCTTCAGCTTGCCCTTGACAATATTAATTCTACAAGGCTGGATCGGTGGTGCCTACATGAGAGCTTATCACGTCTCTTCACTGGATTTTCGCTACATTATAAGGCAGCAAAACCTCCATGATTCAACAAACTATGCTGGATGATACCGCAAAGACTATTATTTTGACATCAATCACCACTGGAAGTTACCTTGGTAGTCCGGACATCTAGATCTATCCAACAAGCACACTTTGCTCTGCTATCATTTGTTCAAAAATTTGTCCAATGATTTTGACATCGTTTGGTTGCTTTGTCGTTTGACAGCCTCTGCTAAAGGAAATTGCCAGTATTCAGTAATGAAGAGGTCTAATCCAAAAGAAAAGTTGCCATGTTATGGTAAAAGGTTCTCTGAAATACTAATCCCAATTTTATCTTGGAGTATAGGTAATCCAATGCTTTAGTATTGCACATGTATAGTTAGTATAGCAAAGCACTCCAATAGCATTTTATTTACCTGCCCGATCAATTATTCAAACAACACTGACAATTACGATGACATATGACACTTTCAAAAAATTGCATTTTTCCTTCATCTATTTTGATCTTTCCCTCTTAAACAACACGTAGGGCTTTAAAGTTGCCCCCTCCCCACTTAGTGCTGACATCTGATCGGCTGTTAATACTAACAAAATTAAAATACGATATATGCACGCATCATTGGGTGTTATGTAGACGATGAGGATGAATATCTTTCTTATTCATTTTCCGTGGATAATAATTGATTTGGATATTCAAGGAGCAACTTAATCAAACCGGCCGTTAGGGAGGTTTTCTTACTGTCAGTTGGCCAAAATCAATTTCTCTGAAGCCAAAAAAACATGGTCCGTGTTTTCAAATATTTTTTCTCTTCCCCATCTTTTTTGTTCCAAATTTTTCGATAGTCTCGCTGTTACTAAATCCCATGAAATTTTGAAATTTTCATTCCTCTATCCTGTGCTCTAAACGGAGATTTCAGTCTATCCCGTTCTGTCCTACGCTCTAAACGAAGATTCCAATCTATACCCGTAAATAATTTAATCCATCACCGTACCCTCTCCTCCTACCGCTCCACCCTCCTCCGCCTCAGCTCTGAATAAAATCGCCTACCCTAATCCATTACTAGACCTAGTTCGGGTGAACTTTTTCCCTTCGTCATGGTGAATCAAGGCAAATAATTATAGGGGAAAGTTTAGGGACAAGAAGGAGGCGTTCAAGATAGAAACAAGCAGGGCGAAAGAGGAATAGTTGGCTAGAGAAATTCGTATTTTAGTGTCGGGGAGCTTGGTGGATGGAATAGGTGCAACTCTAATGGGGGAGTGGGGGAGTGCGAGATGAAGAGGAAGAAAAGGACAACTGCGTGACCGTGACCAATGCTAGCCATAGTAGGAGGGTTTTGAGGAGGTTGGTTACGTGCCTTTGGGGATAGAGTTGGACGGTGCTACTTCGAAGAAGGCAACTGTAGGTATGAGTTTTCTTCCTCTTTCTTCTGTTTCATGGTTTAAAGCAAAATGAAGGATGTTCCAGATAGAACAACTGATTCTTCTCAAATGTCGTGATCACACTTAATTTAGCTTGTTCCTTCCTTATGGTTTGCTATTTTTTTCTCTTTTCCCTTTTCCTTTTCAATTTTTTAGTTATGCAACACTTTTTAACATATAAATAATTGCAATTTTTGGATTTGGAGTATCGGATGGTGTAGTAAAATCCATTATGAACAGTTTCAACTAACAGTAAAAATAAGAAAAAAAATCAAGTCCTTTGGTCTAATGCAATCGATTTCTATTATTATTTTAAAAAAATTATATCATGTTTCATATGTGTAATTACAAGTTTTTATACCTTCTTTATTATTTTTTATGATTTTGCAAGCGGAGGGCAGTGTAGATGCATGAACAAATAACTATTTCAGTACAAGCGTTAATTGATAAAGCAACAAAGCTATATCTTCACTACTATGATAAAAAAAAGCATAGTGAGGGAAACCCATTATTCTTCATTATGTTCCTAATTGCTTAACTGTATTACTTACTTTTTAGCGAAGTTGGCTTGAAAAATAATGGGAACATTTATGTCAAAGACCATATTTCAGTAACTACTTTGAAATTAGCAAACCAAAAGTAGAGTTAGATCATTTTTGTAATTACCTTAAGCAATCAGATGTATCTGTTACATATTGAATGGCGAGATTTTCAAGATTTGACATCCGAAGTATCCCAGATATGTGAAACTATAAACAATGCTAATGTGAAAGAAACATTGATAGGTAAAACTTAAGTTACATGGAATTTTAAAGCAGTCCATGGTAATGTTAATTAAAGCAAGCAAGCTATAAAACCTAATTTTAGAGCAATCTATGGTAATGATAATTAAAGCAAGCGATTGTCAAGACTATGAAGCTGGGAGCTATATTTTGAAAATGTTAGGTGTCGTTGTTTATTAGATGGACCGGCTTTCAATTGTATACCAATAGCTAGGCTAACTTAAAGTCTAGACAACATAGGCAGTTGAATAGTACAATCCTAAGCCAACATAACTTTCTTGTATTTTAATAATATTTGATTTGTATAAGTGTATTTTACTTATATTGCTTTTGGATAAATGCATTTATATAATGGGTATTTGTATTGTATTGTTGTCAAGTAAAAGCAGTGATAACTTCAAAGATTCATTATATATTTTTAACGTTGTTTAGGAAAAGGTTGCGAGCTGGATGAGGTAGTGTATTGAAAATGTCTTTTTCAGCATTGAACTGAATTTTTTTATCTTGAACCGAGTGAACCATCCCATATTATTTAAGAAATGTCTTAGAATCAATTTAATTATAGAAGTGACTGAATTAGAATTCTTGAAGTACACATCAGTAATACTGTCTTATTTTTCATTTTAGTTTAGTATGTTGCTAAACGCACCTAAAAAAATGCTTTTTGATACCATTACTAAAAAATATCATAAAATTTTAGGTTGCATACTTTCTAATACCAACAATTTTAAAGGCCACCGAGTTCATTATTTTAAAAAAAATCACATGGCGAACAACTGCAGACCAACACCATTCTCTACGGCGATCAACCACCGACTAACAGTAGTTCCATCTAATAAACATAAGTTGAAATTTTGACATGTTTATAGCATGCATATTGATATTTCGAAACATAAGTTGACTAATTTTATCAATTAGCTTAAAGTTTGGATCAGTTAGTTATTTTTAATATGTGGGTCTCTATGTAAAATATTAGGAGAAAATCAGGAAATATTTGTAAATAATCATAAAACTTTTTAAAAGTAAATATTTGTTCTCACTTAAAAATGGCTCAAACACCAATGGCACGTGAGTCGTACTTCACCAATATGGTTAGAAAGTAAATGGAGCGACACTCAACAAAAATTAAAAGTATAAATGTGAGGGAAGTGAAATGAAAACAAGGTTTTGGAGTGGTTCGGCCCTAAGTTAGGCCTATGTCCACTATGAAGGTAGTTTGCATTATCATGATAGTGATTACAAGATATAAAATCTCTCTTTATACATGCATTCTCCCTCTCTTACAACATATACTATCTTTTACATGTGAGTCACACTTAAATTCATGGAATTCGATGGAGAGATGATATAGTCCATGAAGGAGGAGGATAGGGTGGCGGAGAAGAAGAATGTCCTTGTTTGAGAGGAGGATGATGGATAATCTTCAATTTGTTACCACTTAGGTGGTCTCAGTGGGTGCCATGGCCAAATGGATGAAAGATCTTCCAAATGGAGATGATGATGATGATTGAGATGCCAAGGAATGGTGGAGGAAAGAATTCGACAGCACGTCCTGGTCGCCAGAAGTTGATCCCCTTTAAGGTGGGAGCCATGGCCTATTTATAGGTGTGCCTGTATGAAGAAATGATCTGAAAATCATATATGTAGACTACGGGTTGCTTGTCTCAATAATTACGAATATGCCACCGCTTAGCTGTAGCCAACTGGTGACAGTTGTACTCAGTTGTCCTGGAACGACTTCATGGGAGTGAACGGTTTCATAGGAGCGAGCGACTACATAGGTCTGAGCACATTGAATAGGCGGATAGGCGATGAGTGTACGACGACTTGTCAAAGCTTCCTAGTTAGTATAAGTGCGACCGACCGGATCATCATGTTAAGCTTTTTCTAAATGATTGGCATATATTATCTGGTTGGAGCATTAGCATCTGATTGCCAATGAAGGGGCAACTTAACCGAGGCTTGTAGAGCAGATATAATTGCGATTACCCTGGAGTTGGCATCTGTTGGGCCGGTAGGTAGGATATGATTGAAGTGTTAGTGATTGATTAAGGAATGAGCGAGCGACTGGAGTTGGAGTCTGTGAACGAACATGTGGCGCATGTGTGAACTCCGACATCTTTGTGTTCCCTGCTATGTACGATTGATCAGGGTAGTATGAATGGACGACTGCAAAGTGAAACGTGTGGCAGGAACCAATTCTTTTCCTTGCCTTGTACGTATAATCTTTCCCCATGGTCGAGCTAATTTGTTATGTTCGACCCGTTTTGATGAGCGGTCGAACTAACCGTTCTTGTTAAGTCTTCCTTATACCTGAACGTTCTCACGGATCATTTGAGTTGTGTCGTGCTTGGGTTTCCCGACATTCGAACACCTTTTCTCGTTGTAGAGGTGGATAACTTTTCCTGATATGAGCGACCGACCTCTTCAGATATGAATGGCCGGTCTCTTGAGCTGTGCTCGTTTTTCAGTTAATGATGCATTCCTGGTTATGTGCAAACGACCCTTTGATATTGGAACGGGCGACTCTTATGTCAAATACGAGTCTTCCAAGCTTGCTTGAGCCTCATTATCTCTTTGTATGGTCGAACCATGTTGTATAACTGGCGTGCGACCCATCTGTTTTGATGTATGTGTCCTTCCTTGCCGTGCTCAAACCTTGTTGATGTATTTGGCCTTGGTTATGTGGGGCTGTTTTTTACCTTGTATGAACGACCCGAGTGTCATGGATCGTGCGTGCACATCTAAGCCCTATAGCGGTCATTCCGTAGTTCTTACGAAGATTTAATACACCAATTATTTACATGCTTTTTAGGGATAAACATTTGCCCCTCGAAGTTCGTAAATTTCTTGTTCCGCAGAAGATTACGGGCTTCGAAATAATCGATCATAACGTAATTTGGTGAATTAAATCTTCGTTTTCCAAGGGGTAATGGCTCATGGTTTTTGGTTGTTCTGGGCTGAACAAGACTAAGGTTGCCCTAGGTCGCTCGTACTGTCGGGCATATTATGGAGGTTCGAGTGAGTTGGTTTTGGTGGGTCATCATATTTTGACTAGACTGACGTGGTAAGTACATTCTGGACTAGTCTCTCTTTTTTTAAAAAAAAATTCCTTCTTCCTTCCTCATTTCACATCTTTTCCTCAAAGAACATTTCGATGGTGGTAACGTTCTAGAGATCCTTAAGAGGTAATCCATATACTTTAATTTTCGCCCAGACTTTTCTTTAAAATTCTCAGTTTTCTCAGCTCACTATTCTGTTTGATGCTTCCAGCAACACCTGGCTAATTGGGGCAACTTTTCTTTGGATCTGAAGCACCATTATTGTTTTGGGTAAGTTTTTGCTTTTTACTCCGGCTTGTTTTGTTTGAGCAGCTGCCGATGTCGTAGATAGCTTCGAACTAGGATGTTTTAAGTGTGGTTTGATTGATTTGAGTATGGATTGGGATTTTGGCAACAATTAGGTTTGTTTGATGGCGGTGTTGCTTCTGTATTCATTTGACGAATCTGAATCACATGGAACCTTTCGAAGTTTCAATTTCGATATTGCCTATAAGTTGTTTGCTGGAATTCACCAGACATTTACTGACTTAAATCGGCTTCTGTTCATGCCTAAATCTGGTTGGGTTGTTTTTGGTCGCGCATGATCTCTACTCATGCCCAGATTGACTTGCTTTGAAAAATATTCAAACTTCAGACTGAAACAACCCTTTGGTGTTCAACACATACTGAATTATCTTTTGGTCTTTTCCTTAGGTCCAAGGATGAAATTCCTGATGTTAAGAAGACTAAAGAAGAAGTCAATGAAGAAGATTAGTAGGAAAAGCAGGCTAAAGAGTAAAAAGAATTTGGGCAAAAGTGACCTTCAAAGATGTTGTACACTGGACGAACCTCTCGTCCCAGCTATTCAGACAACTTCTGACCAACTATCTTTAGCTTCTCTGTCCATCCCTTCAAATTCTTCTAATCTTCAAATGACCATACACTATGTTTCTAAGCCATGCCATCCTACACTTGTTGAATGATTCGAGGGTTGGTGTTTAGAAGGTTTGTGCTCCGACTTGAACATAGACCCGTACGACAAGTGGATTGTCGCTGGTAAGATGGATGTTATGAAAGACTGCATACTGGCGGAATTTGATCAGTTGGAGGCACGTCCAAATTTGGTTGGAGACCTTATTGTGGAAGTCAGGGATTATATTGTGAGACAACTGGGTGTGTTGCATACTCTTACTGAAGATCTTCAGAGGTTGAATAGAGAGAACATCGATCGAATCCATGCTTTGGAGAAAGACAAGTTTGAGCTTATCAAGGCCCTTGAATCCCAGGATAAGGTCGCTTCCTTACATACTAGAGGGTTACGATCGGCTAGCTTCACCTTTCACTATTTTCGTTGTTCCTTTTAACGTGTTGTGTTTAGACTGGTTTGTATATGCGGGTGCCAGCCCCCGCTTATTATCATATATTTATGTTGGTGACTTTATGACTGATTTGGGACCTGGTTTATTGCACTGTAGTTTTTTATTTAGCTTAGCTACCTTCTCGCTGGTGCGCTGCATGTTATACCTTTATCACAATTCATTTGTATCGCTGAGCACTTTGTTAATCGTACAACTGCGCCCGACTTATGGTGTGTAAAGTGAGCATTACTAGTTCGCTTTAACGCTACGGTTAGACCCCCGTATCAAAGTTCGTTGTCATCTTAGAATTTCACGCATTCACTCGTGTTTTTAATAACTTGGTAATTCAAACCCCTTGAAGTTTGATCTTGAATGCGCACCCTCCGAAGAGGTTTATGTACCTTATAGTCCATTTAATCGTGTTTTTCACTGACCTGGTGTTCCAAGCCCTTCGAAGATTCGATTAAATACATATTCTTACATATATACATGTTTTTTTATTAGAATGTATTCAACCCCATATATCACTGACTCGGTGACCCAAGCCCTTCGGAGACTGGTTTTGAGTACGTGCCCCCAGGGGAGGACTTGGGTTTCAAGTTTCGATCCATTCTCGGTTCTGTTTGATCTGGTTATTTTGGAATAAAAAAGACCTAAATTGGATACCCCTTTCGGCTAGGATTTCTGTTTGCGCTGGTCCTTCCAGCATGTTTGTAAGTCCTTCCAGCACTAGCGGTAGGTGGACATTAGTTCATCTTATCGAGTTTTACCTTGATTCAAAGAACTCATGTCCTGCACCTAACAAGGTGCCTCTTTTGGGAATCTTTTGATTGGGGTAGGTTGGTTTGCTTTATTCCTTGCATCATTCTCAAGGCTCGGTATCACTCCTTTTGCTAGATGCTTTGTCAAGGGTTCGGTGTTTATCTGCTGCGCTTTTTACCATTTGGCTCAGAGTAGCTCGTCCTTTTGAGATCTACAAGGTGGTGTGTTTTAATCATCACACTTAGTCTGCATGATGCTTCTGGCATTTAACGCTTGGGTTGTCTCAATTGAGGTGTGCCCAGGAAACTTCCGGCTATGGTTGGATTTTGAAAGAATGATTGTTCTGTTTTACCTGCATGAAGAAATCAACTTTTAGCAAAGGTTTGCGAATACACGATTCGTGCAAGCAAGCAGGGTTTTATACTCATAACTTTTGTATGCACATAGTTTTAAGGTAAAATTTGCAAAAGTTTACAACTTTTATAATAAATTTAAACAATGCATTACAGAGAGGAACGATGGATGTGCTCACTACTCCTAGCTTGAGGAATCTGGGCTCCTTCTGCTAATTCCATGAGTAAGTCGACTGTACCAACGAGTTGTGTAGGTTGTCCAATAAAACCATGGATTTTGTTTGGATAGGCTCGCACTTCTGCCATAGAGAGGTTCACTTTCTGGAATATATTTATGAAGATCTCATTAATGGATACCCCCATGTCAACTAAGACTCTTTTCACGACTGCAGGGCATATCATTGGCTGAAGCTCTAGGCACCTTTGTTGGGAGTTTGTTGCTTGAGATACCTTTCAGTTTGCTAGCATATCTTTCCATATCGGCCCAGCTGCCTCCAACTAGGTGGGGCCCTCCAAAAATCATGCTGATTACTAGTCTTGGACTGAGAATTGCTTGAGCCTTTCCTCCTAAGTCAGACTAATCAGTAGTGTTGGTTTGCCCCTGGGCGGCTGGAACGTTTTGAGGATTCTTCACATACCTTGAAGTTTTTTATTTCTGATGAGTTCTTCAATCAAACTTTTCAGGTATCAGCATTCATCAGTGCTATGTCCCGGTTGGTTAAGAAATCGACAGAATTTTCCAGAGTCGGCTAGTTGCTATGTAATCCTCTACGGCTTAACCCGAGGAAAAATATCTAAATACTTTGTAGCAGAGTAAATCCTCTCTGGGGTTTCGCTTAGGAGAGTCAACTCTAAATGCTTGCAGAGTCGTGTCTTCTTATTGGTTTTGATATCCTTTCTTACATTTCCGCTTTTTTAATCTTGGGCCACCTCCCCAATTCCGATTTTTTATTGATAGCTCCTTTCAAATCTACCAATAGGCGTCAAGGTTATGGTCCTATGACTTTGGTTGCTCCAGCGTGGGATCTCATAAGAAAAGCTTCGATGGTCTCTCCAAGCCTTTGTCCCATTTCGCTAAGCGACATTGCATTGCTTACTTTAGCAGTTTGTAGACGGATGTGGTCTTGGAGTCTTCTTACCAAACCAGCAAATTGATTGACTCATTCGGGCAGGAGTCTAGCGAACCATAGTGAAGTCACACCTTTCAAGCACTTGGGGGAGCATAAGCATCTTATCTCATCGGTGGCCCTAGCTTCGTTCATGTGCTGATCATATTTGAACAGAAAAATGTTTGGATCTCCCGTCTCAATGTGTAGCGCTACCGTCGGAGTTGGGAACTTCTTAGGGAGTTTTGCCTGACGAAACTTTTCTGTGAATGGGTTCTTACTAGGTGAAAACTCCCATTCCTTTTCGCCATCCCGATGGGTCGTGTTCTTCTTCATTGCTCACTGGATCACATTCGAAATGCACTTCTCATTACTAGCTTGTTCCACATGACAGACATCAGTCCTTTTACTGATACGATCGCGGTTCAAGTTCCAAGGCCTTGTACCTCTTCTGGGAGGTGTTGCTTTGATGGGACTTATGGTGCCTCGAGTTGCACGTTTCTTATCGTGCCGCGATGTTTTGACTTTAGAGCCTTCAACGCCGGCCTCCCTCTTATTCTTCCACTGGGGAAGTGGGATCGACTAGGGTCTGAGGCAGAGGGTTTCTCTTTTCCATCAACATTGTTCATGATATTTGGAGGTAGGGGACTAGCTCGAACATTTAAGCAAAACATCAAGCTTGTCCATCACTAATCGTCGCTTTCCTATGAATTAGAAAAGCGCGACATTTAAATTAAATTCTGCAAGCATACAGGTGTGTAGCATACAGGTCGAACACAGGGAGGTGTAATTAAAAATTATTATTTATCTAATCTCTTGGGCGAGTTAGATGAAGCCTGGAGATTTTGTTGCAATAAAAACGAATTGAAATTGCGAACTTAGGATTATCGTTGAATCTAATCAACGATTAATCACTAAAGAAAGTAAATTACAAAACAAGAACAATGCAGAAAATAAAAGTGCAGAATAAGAAGAACAACAAAAAGTAAATTAGGATTGTCGTTGAAACTAATCAAACGACTAATCACTAAAAAAAATGAAAAATACAATTGGTGCTCTTCCAAAACTAATTGTGAAGACAACACCGATTGCTAAGAAAAAAATATGCAGAAATAGTAAAAAAGAAGAACTTTTATTAATGGAGAAGAGAATACAGAAAAATGGAGATGGTGGCTACAATGACATTACAAGGGTATTTATATGATAGATAGCCAAACCCTAACCCTAATTACAAATGGGCCTAGCCATTACATCACTAATTAGTTTACAATGAGAATCTCGAATGGGCCTTAGTTAAATCTATTAAATTTTTGGCCTTTCTTCTTTTCCTCTTAGTTCTTTGACAAGCCTCCTTGATTGAGATGTGCATGGCCTTTTTATCACTCTTGTCCAACAACAACTAGATGTGGGATCTTCATCTACAATTCTTCAAAATGCAAATACATAGCAATTTGATCTCTACTTTTCTGTTTGCATGCGGGCTGGGTTGGAATATCTGTAAAAGTGACAAAACAATACCCAAGTAATATTTATTTATATACAAAAGATAAGATATAAGAGCATAAAATAAACACATTTTCATGTCAATCAAATACCCCCACACTTATCTTTTACTCGTCCTCGAGTAAAACAAGAAATAAAAAACTAAACTAGATAGGTCACACTTTCGTAGGAAACACGATTGCATTGAGCGTATGCAACAAGCTGTTAAACCTCTAGGTGTCCCTAGTAGGACGAGTGGTGTCTCGTGAGGGTTTTCAGCGGATACTACCCACAAAACCCAAATGCAGTATGTGTGGATCTAATGTAACTACATGAATGCAATGGACATATGCAAAATAAAAATGAAAATGAAAACAAGACTTATTTCTGAAGTGGTACAACAAATTAAATTAACAATTTCTAGTCAGTTGATTTTATTTTAGATACCTAAACTTGTCACAAATTTTCAATATAAATCAAGTTTTCAAATGTTGAATTCCAGTTTGGCCAGTTGGTTCGGTCGATAACATAGTGCAGCCATGAAATAGATTCTTAGTTTGCTTGGCACAGTTTGCAAAGTGGAATTATTATTTTCTCATGTATGGCTAGTCAAATCAATAAGGTCAAGAAGTGTTTGGGCATCATCGCTTATTCTCTATCTCTATAAAAGTTAAAATTTATGATTAAGTACATACACCTAACTCAGAAGACCAAGGTTTACCACCCATGCACTGCCTCGCGGACTAACGGAGAGTGGGTAAAGAGCTTGGCGGATTGTGCAGGCCGACTTTGACTTTGTCAACAACGTGTCGGTAATCCTTAGGTGTCCAATCTTATAAAATGAGACCAAGATATTCCAACGCTGACTTTGTCAACAACGTGTCGGATAGAGCTTGGCGGGTTTGCACACCAACGCTTGATATACAAGCAATGTTGGATACCCTTGGATTATTATTATTATTATTGAAAATATAAGCACAAAAGAGAGTTACGCGAATTCAACTTAACACAACTTAGTTTTAAAGATTCGAAAAGCCAATATAAGTCTTTTAAGTCCTCCACTTATTTAAACAAAGTCTACAATATAGAATAGATTTCATGGCCATCACCTAAGAATCTCTCTATGTACCGGTTACACTATTATCCTTCAAAATTAAACTTTTCATTATATTTCTTATTCGATCTGAGTTGAGAGAAAAAAATACTATCAACTGACTAATAATTGTTAACTTATTTTGTTGTATCAAACTAAAATGAGTCATGTTTCAAAAAAAAAATATGGTATGTTCGTACAATCTAAAATGCATGATGGTCCTATCTAAACGCATGAAAAATGAAAAGGAAAAACTAAAGAAGAAAAATAAAAATAAAAGAAATGAATTCAATGCAGACTCCCCCGACACTAGAACTAAACAGTGTCCACACTGTAAACACGTTTTCTAAATGTGAAAGATAGCACCCAAAGATGGATGAGATGCAAAATTATTTGTAGAGTGAAATGCAGTCTAACTATATGTAAGAATGGATCATATTTACAATGATATATGTGTTTGCGATGCATGCGATGCAAAGAATACCACCATCTTTTTCCCCCAAACTTGGTTCTAGCTCGATGAATCCCATTCCCACTATGACTAGACATGTTTTCTAACAAGCAAAGGTTTTTGAAAACCATCTCATCTTTATACCTAGATTTATAGTCCAGGAGATAAATATCCAGGGTCGTCCTAACATGAAGTTTTTCAATCAAGCTAACATTCCAAAAATAATTCATGTACTCAACAAATTTATCAGTATAATTGTTCAAAAATTTGTGATCGTATGTAAACTCAGTTGCAATCGTGAAATTTAAACTTTGAGTGTTGTTCAAGACTATGTGATCACATTTCTCATCACTAATTGACAACGTATTTTCGAAACTGACAATTTCAAGTTCATTTGAAATTTTCTCAAAGTTAAAATTTTCGAACTCGTGACGTGAATCCACTTCTTCCTCATTTGGAAACTCATCCTCGCACAATCCAAAGAATTCATGTTCGTTAAAATCCTTTTTCAAATTTGAATTGAAAAATTCAACATTTTTGTTCTGTTCAATTCCTAGAATTTCAATTTTCTCACAGCCTGAAAGAGGAATCAAAATCTGAGCTTAAATCTTTTTCCTGAAAAGAATTGAAGTCTAAATCATTTGCTGAATTGTGAACAACTTAATTTAGATCGTCATTTTCAATTTCCAAAGTTGTAATCTGAAAATTTTCAATGTCAGCAAAGAATGGATTATTTTCTGATTCATCGCATTGAATTTGATTTTGTTGCTCGAGTTGTTCTTTAAAACACGTCATTAAACAAAGAAGTTCATCAAGCCGTCTATCTTTTTCACCAAGCTGTCTATCTTGCTTTTCTACCCTCTCTCTAAGAATGTTAAGGTGATATTCTTCAGAATCATTGATTTGAGCGCTCTCGTTTTGGATTTCTTGATTCTCAAAATTATAGTCCACATCAATTTCACGATCAATATTATTTCCAAAGTGGTAGTTGTTTGAATTTTCAGAAAAATGATATTGGAAATCATTTTGATTATAAAAATTATGTTCATAACCAAAATTGTTGAAATTCGATGGAAAATTGCAATTTTGGCTATTCTCAAGATGTGGATATGGGCTGTAATTTTGAGAATTTTGATCGATTTGAAAATCATTTTCATATCCAAAATTATTTTCGAATTGGTTTCCAACCCCGTATTGATGTTGATCAAAGGTATATTGTGATTCAAAGCTATTTGGATGTGGCCATAATCAAAATTATTGAAATTTGAATTGAAGTCGCCATTTCGATCATAACTTTGAAAATGTTGGTCATTTTGAAAATTGTTGATATTGGACTCACAAAATTTTGGAAAATCTTACTTGATGAGTTGTAATTCATACTCATACTGTTCAAGAGTACGTCTACTCCGATTATTATCCCACATATCTCTCAATGATTTTTTTGAATCAGACATTTTAAAGAAGTCATGGCAAAACAAAAATTATTCCCACTTCAAAATAGTATAAAATACTCAGTTGCGCTCTATTAATTAACCGACTCAATCGGAAGGGGAAAGAGGGTCTTATGGTCGTTCACGTATTACTAAGGGATACGAGCAATGTTTTACGGGTAGTATGCAACCTCTTTTGCTAGAAGTTCAATAAATTGAACTAATATATATCCGCGATCCAATTGTACAAGACAGTCAATTTCACAAAACACCACTTTTCAATTATATTATTTTGCAAATCAAATCACGTGTTAAAATTGACGAGAGTGATGACTTCAGGTATGTAGAGTCGTTCCTCACAAACAGATTCAGAAATATCAGTCACAGAACAGTCACAGAATAACAGAAAATTAAAATATTGTACAAGCAAGCCGCTGCCCCTGTAGAAAATTTTTACAAGTAATTTCAATATTTTTCAAAACAGCAGAGCACCTGTAGAATTAGAAAATTTTACAGTGGTGTATGGTAGTCCGTCCAGAGAATTTGAGCAGTATCAGTGATTAAAATTCCACAGTTTGCAAATCGCTTGACTTTTTCAATCATCGTTTGTTGGTTGACTTCCGTTCACTTTGCCTTTTGTTTTTGTTTTTGTTTTTGTTTTTGGTGAGAGAAAGAGGAAGAAAGAAAGAAAATAAATGGAAAGAGAAACTAAACTAAAAAAACACTAAAAAAAAAAAGAATTATGCTAGTTAAGAGAAAAGGGAGAGTCCACATGCCACATAAGGTAAAACCAATGTTCAAATAGAAACTACAGTTTCCTATCTTACGAAACAAAAATTTGGAAAAATCTCGCACAAAACCAAAATCGAATCGGGCCTTTTTTTGTTGGCTATAAAATATCACCAATGAACTTCTCAGAAGATAATCCAGTCACAAAGGCAAATAACTCTCGTTCTAAACAAAATTAACCAGGCCTCCTTTTCTGAAAAACAAATCATGCCCCCCCCCCACCAAAAAAGGGTATTTATGGTGGCTACAATGACATTACAAGGGTATTTATAAGATAGATAGCCAAACCCTAACCCTAATTACAAATGGGTCTAGCCATTACATCACTAATTAGTTTACAATGAGAATCTCAAATGGGCCTTAGTTAAATCTATTAAATTTTTGGCCTTTCTTCTTTTCCTCTTGGTTCTTTGACAAGCCTCCTTGATTGAGATGTGCATGGCCTCTTTATCACTCTTGTCCAACAGCAACTAGATGTGGGATCTTCATCTACAATTCTTCAAAATGCAAATACATAGCAATTTGATCTCTACTTTTCTGTTTGCATGCGGGCTGGGTTGTAATATCTGTAAAAGTGACAAAACAATACCCAAGTAATATTTATTTATATACAAAAGATAAGATATAAGGGCATAAAATAAACACATTTTCATGTCAATCAAATACCTTTGCTTAGGGATGTTTCAAAACTTGAAATTAATGCAGTGGACAAAGCTATCAAGTTTCTACTGAATTATTATTAATTAAGCATTCATTGTTTTCTTTGCTAAAATCACAAAATTCTTATGTTGAAATGGCTGAACTAATAAAGCAACAAACAACAAAAGGTCTATGAAATGATATGTTACGTGCTTACCAATTTAAGTTTCATTTTTTTGTAATGGATCCCCTAAAACTTTGTATTTATTTTTATTTTTATTAAGTTTAATGGATTATTATTTTTTATTCTGACTTACAATGACCAATTTGAAGGGTCGCTAAAAGAAATAAGGATGATGCTTGGTTATTTACTGTTATATCTTATTCCAATGATATTACTGTGCCTGTGTATTTTATGATGTTCTACTAAGTATGTTTGTCAAGTAAGTGTTGTTCCCATTAAATGTTTTGTTTAATGGTTACTCACTGTTCTGCTAATCTACTTCAACTTTGAGCACAGATCAAATATGAATATGAATTTTGTATTTCTGCTAATGAACTTGGATAATCCTTTAATAATTTCTTTTCCTTCCCATGGAAATATGAACGAATGCCCTATTTGATTGAAATTAGGGCCTGGGCTAGAATTCATGGGATAAGTTCAGTGAAGAAAGTGACCAAGAAAGATCAAACGATAGAAGGATGCGGGGTTTGTTTACTTTTAATGAATATATATATATATATATATATATATATGGGAAACTCTATTTCGACACAAAATTGCATACAATAAATCTCAATCACTGGATCCTCCCATGAATTCCACTCTCCACATAAAGACAAATAAACCCAACGGTGGAAGCTTTGTGTCTCTCTCTTTGTGTTTAATTTTGTGTCCAAATAGCCGGGCCTATATATATATATATATATATATATATATATGTATATATATATACACACACATACATATACATATACATATATATAAAAACTATTTTGTGCATGGGAGCTATGGAAATATAGATTGTTGTTTGTACAAAACACGTAGAAAATCCTTTGCCAGACTCAAGTATTCGTTAGGTATATAAAAATGCACCGGAATTCGTAAAATGGAATCAAATAGAAATTTTTGACAAATCAGAATGGAACTAAGGGATACCAATGGTGAACTAGTTCACAATATGTTGTATAAGTTAATGCAACTATTCTGAAACGATGAGTTATTGCATCTGAAATTAATCAATATGATTTAAATTACCATTTATTCATCAATATTATAACGATGATCGTTCTACATAATGTTTTAATCAAAGTTCAGGTGGTATCAAACAAATGAATCCACTTTCGGGAAAAGATTTTCCTTACCGTATGGGAAAAGACAACAATCCATCTAAGAACAATTGTTGTATGTACGACAATCAAGGACCGTTAACCTTCACGTTTTCTCTTTACTCGGCAGGTTTAGTAGCATCGTTTGCTACTAGAAAGCATGGGCGTTAAACTAATATCATATGCGGTGCTCGCTTCATCGTATGTGTATGTGCAGTTAATAAAGTCATGATTTATTCCGTTTGTATCAAGCTCAATGGTTGCTTTGGTTAGGTGCAGATGTAGTTAATATAATCTTTGATAAATAAAGACAATTTCATTTGCCTTTAGTACTTAATTTTTGATAGTTAATGTTGAAGAAGTGGTCAACATCTCCAACTGTATCAATCCAACCGCTAATAATGGTGCAAAAAGGAAGCCTTAGAGTTTATTTATCCATCCTTCATATTCCATCAACCAATTAGTATCTTTCATTCTGCTATATTAATATATTCTTGGGGAAGTTTGTGCTTTAATTATGCCTCTAATCCATTACTATGCTTGCTACTGTCATTTTGTTCTCTATATTGAACCTCACTCTATTACTGTACTGGTAATAATTTATGTCCATAAAGATTATAATTCTATGTCTGTTCCAACTATGTTTTATTGTACGTGAAAGTAAGGATATGGTCCATCTTTTGTTATGCTTCGGTGTGCACTATGAAATCCATTCCTTAGTTCCATTTTGATTTAAATAAAATATTCATTTGTATCACCTCCAATGACCTAGCGGAATCCTTTAAATTTTATGCAGTTACAACACTTTACCACTGTATGTTATTATCACCATATAATATATATATATATATGATAAAAAATTTAACAATGTCACTATTGATTTACTAGGAGTTGACCGATAATGAAGAAAAATGATTCCAAGAGATGTTAAGTATTTAGAAGCCCAACCACAGATCATGACTAGCAATGTTCTAGTGCTCAGTCCGGATGACCTACTCCATATCTCGGTTTGGAAACTATTGGAATGCTATATTTACTAAATTATATTTCTGACAAGAGGCATATGTTCAGTTGTAATTTATTCATGTAGGTTGATGAAAGGGCATTAAAATTACAATTTATAAACATTTTTATTTTAAATTTATCAATAGCTACAAGTATGGAGTTTGTGTGTGTACATTACAAGAAATAAGGATATTTTCATGATGTATAGAGTTATTATATGATGGAACTGAAGTGTGCACTGAGTTATTATATGATGGAAGATTTTAATTTTTTTTCTAATAAACCATTTGGCATGTCAACACCTGCTTCCTACATATAAAATTATATATGAATTTTGCTATTTGGATTAATGTCTTCTTTTGAGAATTTTGTTTGCTAGAAGCAACGGCTGAAGGGTAAGGCCTTGAAATATGAATGGTGGTGGCACAAAAAAGGAAAAAAAATACCATCAAAATGATAAATTCAATATTAAGGACAAGGAGCTTCTTTCAAAAGGTAATTTTACATATATATATTTCCACTTTGATATAAAAAAGTTATAAATACTCTCCATTATATGCAAATTGCATAATCAATGTAGATTATGTCATTAGGTGAAAGCTCTGAAATTCAAAGTGTTGATCATAACAGGGACTATATAAAACCCACCTTCACAAGATTATCATTTACTAAAATGTTTAAATACACAATAAATGTGTTTGCATCGAGTATTAATATAATATCAAAATACGTAGAGAAAGCATCGATAAATTAACTTGACATAAGCTCATGAACAAAGTAGTTGACAAAATAATTGGTTTACGCTAAAATTGGTACATAAAACATTATTGTTTGTTATAAGTTGGCTTTGACTTTTCGTGTATGTTGAAATAATTCATGAGGCAATTCAATTGCGTTGGCTATATCAGAATGTGTTGATTTGGTAAGCGATTATTTCACTGATTTTATTGTCATCATTTCAAATAGCTATGCTATAAATTATGGCTTGACAATCAAATGCAGGTCCACCTGGACGTGCATATATACTCGTATTTTAATATAAACTCAGGATGAATTGTTGCATATATGTATGCGATTATTGGCTATAATTGCATACTTCGCTGATTTTTTTTTATGTTTTTTCCATTATGCTTCTGTGAATATATGCAATTTTTTGATTTTTTTTTTCTATATAGCAGCGCATTTAAAAAAAACACGTAAGTGCCCAAAATAGGGACTCGCTTAGAATGGAAAGTTAAGGGAGGATGTCGTTTACATTACCAAACATTTTAGGGACATGTGGCTTATCTTCACTTTATAAAATCCAACTCAAGTACCAGACTCGTTCAGTCATAGATTCGATGGATCTATAACAACACCTTCATGCATAGGTTACTGAAATATGTCACATATAAGTAAAATTTTAAAAGTCAATTTCAAGAGATGCTATATTTTATGAGTTTTCTTTGTATCATGAAAGAAGCCGTTTTCTCTACAAACAAGACTACCCGTCATCCAAAACAAATGTGGATTACACACATACACACATACATACATACATACATACACACACACACACACACACACACACACACATATATATATATATATATATATATGTGTGTGTGTGTGTGTGTGTGTGTGTATTGAAAAGTAAAATTTCAGCAAAAGCAAACTTTATTTTCTAAAAGCTCGAACCATCAATGTACAGAGTACCAAGTAATTATACAAATATTTGGCTTCCATAATCCAATCCAACAAACAAACCCAAACATCAAATAAAACGCTATATAAACCAGAACTAAAATACAAATTAACTACAAAGAAAACTACAAATTGATCATAGTAAACTCTACACCCCCTCCAGTACCCCTCCCTCAAGATTGACCTGCGTAGAAGAAGGGCAAACTTGACATGACAAAAAGACATCATACAAAGCTTGTTCACCGAGATCTTGTGTTGATCAGCACCGAGAGGCTTGGTCATGATGTCTGCCAGTTGAAGAGCAAATTTAACATACTTGATGATCAGAAAACCTGACTGAGTATTCTCTCTAACATAATGAACATCCAGTTTGTGATGCTTAGTACGCATATGTTTGGTCTTTTCATGAAAACAAGGGTCTCGAGTGATATGCATAGCTGAAACATTATCACAATGAAGAACAATTGAGGTTGAAATAGATACCTGTAAATCCGCCAATAACCCTTCAATCCAAACTATTTCACTAACTGCATAACTCATGCTACTATACTCTGCCACCATACTGCTTTTAGACACCACCTTTTGTTTCTTCATTTTCCATGAAATCAATGCATTTCCAAGAAAAATGCAATATCCAGATAAAGATTTACCTGTCTTAGTGCACATCCCCCAATCAGCATCATAGTAGGCATTAAGAAGAAATCCATACCTCAATGGAAGAGTTAATCCCAAGTTTACAGTAACCTTTAAGTATCTTAGAACATCCTGTAACAACCCGAAAAATCAGAACCAATTTAAAAAATTTAATTTGGCTATTTTAATGAATTTTGAATATTTTAAATAATAACGACTAAAACATTATTTGGATCTAAGTTATAGCGAATATATTTATTTTAATTATAAAACAAGGCCTGAAATGGCGCGGTAGTTTAAAATTTGAACTCGAACTTTGACTGACTGTACAGGATTCAAAATAAAACGGATTTTAGTGAAACCAAAAATATTTAAATGTGTTTGAAAATATCTTTCTTACGAATCCGAAATTCGAAATTCGAAATTTCATAGCGGGAATCAAAAGTTATGGCCGAATGAATTTTTAGAAAGGTCGTTGTGCAATTAATACAGCCCTTGAAAATAGTGATTTTGCAAACGACCTCCGTTTTCGATGAAACCACTTTGGTTGGATCCGGGATGTCAATTTATTGCAAGGTTTAAATTTCCATAATTTATAGAATTAATATGTGAGCATGGCAAAGGAAAACGTGTTTGGTTCATTTCAGTCAAATTGGATCGACCAGAAAATGGCCATTTTTCAAACGGTCTCTGAATTCGACGAAATCAGTTTTGTTAGGACCGTATCGACAAAACAATGCCAGATATAATTTTTCTGTAATTTTTAGAATCAGCATGTGGCCCCAGCAAATTAAAATGTACGCTCAAATCAAAAATTGAATGTTTTATATTTTAATTTGAAGAATAACTGACTGAAACAGTTGAATGGGCTGACGAAACATATCCCATTGTGTTCGGAATGGGGGTATTTAGCTAAAGGCGACAGTCGTTGGGTTTAAATTGGAGTTCGTGTGGAGCGAAGGGTATTTTCGGATTTAAAGAAATTAAATATATAAATAAAAAACCCTGGCCAATGGAAATTCACATTTTGCATCGTAGAAAACCCGTAAGCACTGAAGTCGACGGCGGAAACCACTTGAAACCTTCTCTCATCCGTTCCTTTAAATACACTCACCAAAATCCCTTGCTCCTTTGGAACTTTTTGTAGAGTTTCACGTCCTCTTTAAATCCATACGAGGTTTGGATGTTTTCGCGCAGTGTGTGAGGAGTTTCGAGCCCGGGAAGTCTCCGACTTGCGACTGCCGCCGAGCCACGATGGTTGCACCGATCTGAACGCCGCCGACGGCGAACCTGCGCCTCACCCCCCTCTTCGACGTCGTGTAGTCCGATTATCACCCCGCTCGACGGATTTGCCGAAAAACCAAACCCTAGATTCGAACCCTGTGCTAAAAGGTACGGCTTTAGCTGGTTTAAACTGTTTTAAACATTTAAATGCGTTGCGAACTTATAAAAATCATATCTTTTTGCTTTGTGGTCGAAATCCAGTGAAACAAGAGACACCCGGACCGTGAGGACGTCTTCTACATTCTAGAAGAGACCGGGGAATTTTTAGAGCTTGCTACAATTTTTGGCAAAGCGGAAAGCAATGTGAGATTTCTAAATTCAAATTTGAATGGAATGGTGATGTATAAATTATATGATCGATGTATAAGTTATATAAGCATTGTACGCCTCATGTATAAGCGTTGTATAAATTATATGTGCGATGTATAAGTTATATATACATTGTAAAAATCATATGTGCGTTGAATGGAGTTGAAATGATATTGAAATGGAATTGAAATATATTTATGTACGTATATATATATATATACATATATATATATATATATACATACTCTCCTCGTCCACAAACCATGGACGATATATATTGGTTGTGATTGTTTGGATTGTGGTTTGGAATGATTGATTGTGGTTTGAAAATTGATTGATTGTGGTTTGGAAATTGATTGATTTTGGTTGAAACCAAATAGGATTAGTTTGTGAAAAAATTCATCTGCGTACGAATTAGATTATTGAAATCCCCCTTGTCAAAAGCTGCGAGGCTTTAAGGTATAGCGAGGAGCCGTACATCGGGACGGTGCCGGTTTTAACTACCCTGCCGTTATGCTGCCGAAATTTTCTGAAATATTCATGTGTTTGAATTTTATTGATGTGTTGAAATATATTCATGTGTTGATAAAATATCCATGTTTGAAATAAATTGTTTTAACAATAAAAATCACATTTTTATTATATATATGAATCGCTAAAAATATTCATGTTTGAAATAAATTGTTTTAATAATAAAAATCACATTTTTATTATATATATGAATCGCTAAAAATATTCATGTTCTAAATAAATTGTTTGAATAATAAAAAATCACATTTTTATTATATATATGAATCGCTAAAAATATTCATGTTTGAAATAAATTGTTTTAACAATAAAAATCGCATTTTTATTATATGTATGAACTATATAAAATACCCACGTTTGAAATAAATTGTTTGAACGATAAAAATCTCATTTTTATAAAATATATGAAATGTTAAAAATACTCATGTGTTGAAATGAAAATTTGTTGGTTAAAAATATTATTTTTAACACGTATATGAAGTGAAAATGGTTAAGAAATCGAAGAATGAACTATATCTATATATATATAATTAAAATAAAATGAATAACGATGCTGCAGTTCGTGTTTTGAAATCGGGATTTTAAACGATTATTACGAGAGATGCGACCGTCGGATTTTCCCGAAACCGAAACCGTTGGGTTCGCTTTGAAAATATCTTTCCAACGATACCAAATTTGTAAAGATCCAATGGTTAGATTTTCAAAAATGTTTAATTCAAATCTGAGGAAAAACAATGCCAGAATGGATTATATATATATATATGTTAAAATAAAACGAATAACGATGCTGCAGTTCGTATTTTGAAATCGCAACTTTAAACGATTGTACCGGGATATCCAACCATCGGATTTTACCAAAACTGGAACCGTTGAGTCCGCTTTGAAAAGATCTTTCCAAAGATATATAATTTGTAAAGATCCAATGGTTAGATTTTCAGATATGTGTAAATCAAATTTGAAGAAAAACAGCGTCATGGCCGCATTATGGCCTAAAGCGCCGTTTTAAATAAATGGGCTACTTTTAAATAAATAAAAATAGCGATAAATCGTTATAAAATATTATAAACGATTGGGAATGGAAATAAACCGAATTTACTCGGTTTATTGGATATTTGAAGGTTGAATGTGTTTGACACGAAAATTATATTAATGAACTGAATTATAGATGTCAAATAATTTAACCATGGAAAAGAATTGATTTGAATTCTAAGTACACGTGAATTATTTGAAAAGGCCGAGTTAAATCTCATTTCAAATAATTGATCAACGATTAGAAGTCGAAGATATGAAGACGATGCAAGACCGAGGATCTTCACATCGAATGGATGGCTACAGATGCCTTTGATAGGAGTTGCTGCCTTGAAAAGGGTACAGTAGTGGTTGTTCGGACGTACTTGTTGATCGTTCGGATGTGCGAGGGCCTCTCTCCTATATTGGACATACGGGAGAGGAATAAGGTGCCTCCGGTTTCGTTCAGACCTGGAACGGACTTCTAAATGGATGTGTGTCAGACGTTGTAGATTGACAACGTGGCATGCAGAGATGCTGTGATCAAGGCTTTTGTTGAAAAGCAGAGCCTTGTGGTTGATGATCAAAGCATAGCTTTAAAACAGCTAGCTTTGTGTATAGCGTTGATTCGCGAGCCTCACACCCCGGTATGGACCAGAAACGGGAGAGGACATCAGGGAGGGCATGCGTTTCCTTCTAGCTAGGAGTGGTGTCAGTGGTTTTACACACCCTGACAAGTTTGACTCATGTGGTTGTTGGAATGCGAGGCGCCTCGGTTATATCGGTCGTTATAGGGCCGATGGTTTGGTCGGGATATGACCAGTTTACGCCCCATAGGGCGGGAAAATGCAGTGTTCAGGCAGTTTAATCCACTCCATGGGGACCGGCCCTGACGATCCAAGGGCCCACCTGAGTCTGGGCCCTGAGACATGGTAGGCTAGATTGTCTCGAAGCGGTAAGGACTATCTTTTGCCTTGGTTCATGACGGAAATCTAATTTCCAAATACGACATCGTGCGGTTTTGATTGTAAACCTATATATGGCGACATGATATATGGTACCCATGTCGTCTATGATTGATATTATGATTGAAGTTGTTCTTGAAACATATAAACACTAGTAATAAGATCAAATGATTTCGTTTTATTCGTATCAAACATATTTTGGTCGATACAAGGTAGAACTCTATCCTTCGGTTTGCGTTGCATTGTGTGATGGGACTTGAATCTTATATTGGCTTCATTTTTCTAAAAAGCATTGCTTGTTTGAATACTTTACTTTATTCATGTACTAGCAATCACTGGAATAAACTTGTTCCACGTTAGCGGCATGGTCCTATGATTTGCCTTGTTATTATTGTTTAACAAGTTAAGTAGATTTCTCATACCAGTCCCATGACGTGTGACGACCCCAAACCCCCGTTCCATGGTGGCAAGAGTAACCTTTGGAATATAACACATAAACAATAAAAACAGAACAGAAATATATCATTACATCAGATAATGTACAACAGAATACACTAGATAAATATAATCATCATAGTTACACAATACAACAGGATCACACTTAGTACAAAATACTGTTCAGCCTTATATAAAATGTCTGCAGCGGAATCAAACATAATACACATAACAGAAGCTGAACAACAAAAATAGAAACGATATAATCCATCTCCAGCTCCATAGCTATCCAGAACGATCCTGCTCTCTTTTGCCTTGGTTCATGACGGAAATCCAATTTCCAAATACGACATCGTGCGGTTTTGATTGTAAACCTATATATGGCGACATGGTATATGGTACCCATGCCGTCTATGATTGATATTATGATTGAAGTTATTTTTGAAACATATAAATACTAGTAATAATATCAAATGATTTCGTTTTATTCATATCAAGCATATTTTGGTCGATATAAGGTAAAACTCTATCCTTCGGTTTGCGTTGCATTGTGTGATGGGACTTGAGTCTTATATTGGCTTCATTTTTCTAAAACGCATTGCGTTGTTTGAATACTTTACTTTATTCATGTACTGGCAATCACTGGAGTAAAACCCGTTCTGCGACAGCGGCGTGGTCCTATGATTTGCATTGTTATTATTGTTTAACCAGTTAAGTAGATTTCTCATACCAGTCCCATGACTGACTCATAGTTTATTTCACTTGCAAACTCGGGTGCCCCTATTTTCTACATGGGCAGCCTTGTAATCAGGTTTTAGCAGGCTCGTTCTGGATAGCTTTGGAGCTGGAGATGGATTATATCATTTCTATTTTTGTTGTTCAGCTTCTGTTATGTATATTATGTTTGATTTTGCTGTAAACATTTTATATAAGGCTGAACTGTATTTTGTACTAATTGTAATCCTGTTATACTGTGTAACTCTGATGATTATATTTATCCAGTGTATTCTGTTGTACATTATCTGATGTAATGATATATTTCTGTTTTGTTGTTATTGTTTATGTGTTATATTCCAAAGCTTACCCTTGCCATCATGGAACGGGGGTTTGGGGTCGTCACACGTTGTATCAGCTCTTTGGTTAAGCTTAGTTCTGGAATATAACATATTAACGAACTCGTCAGAAATAGAATCAGAAGTATTCTAGGGCGAGTAACTCATTACAGATAGGATCAGTAAGGTCCAAGTATGAGTATAGTAGAATGAAATACACCCCAATAGACACATTTACATTCAAGCATATGTCTCTTTGCTTTAAAATACCTTTTCTGTTGGCCTAACACTTTGTCTGCTATTTGCAGACATCATAGAAAATGAGTGGCAGAAGTAGAAGAGGTAGGTCAGAACCAGATATTGAAGCTCTATTAAAGAAGTATCGAAATCTGGGTGGAGTACCATTCTCAGGCAATGATTCCATTATTCAAACTCAAGCATGGATGCGCTCTACTGAGAACATTTTTGAAGGTTCAAAGCTGAGTGATGATCAGAAAAGATTACTGGCATCTTGGGCACTCAAAGACGAAGCTTTAATCTGGTGGGACACTGTCATTAAGGATAATCCAGAAGGTAATATTACCTAGGATAGATTTAAAGAAATTTTCAATGAAATATTTATTCCTCCAGAAGCAACCGAGCGGTTAAGTGATGGATTCTACTATCTGATACAAGGAGATATGACCATTTCAAAATATCATAAGAAATTCAATGAACTTTCTCGTTTTTCCCCACATCTAATTTAAAATCCAAAGAAGAAGAATCTAAGGTTTATTAATGGGCTTCAAAGAAAGTACCAAAGCAGTGTAACTGGACACGTGAATCTTCCTTTTTTTGAAATGATATACATGGCTTATCAGTATGAAGATCTTGATAAGCGAGGTCTTTTGGAGGAAGAAGAGGAAGTCAGTTCTAGCAACAAAAGGAAAATTGAAACTGGTAGCCCAGAGACAAGTACACAGCCTGAGACAAGTACGAAATCTGAGTCCAGTAAGAAGCCTAGAGTCAATAGGAAAAAGGTTAAATCGGAGAAAGAACTAATAACGATTGCCGTATGCAATAACTGCAATAAGCAAGGACATTTGTCGATAAATTGCAGAGCTTTAAAGAAATAAAGAAAAGATGGATTTAAATCCAATCAAAAGCAAAAGAAGAAGGGATTTAAACCCGACGAGAGGTTTCAAGAGAATAGAGAATGCAATCATTGCCATCAGACTGGTCATCTTGCAAAGGATTACCGGCTATCAAAGAAATCTGAAGCAGTACATGTAAATGAAGTGGCAGAAAACTCCAGGACCCTCAGCTAGTCAAGGAAGGCCTAATGTTTTGGAAGTGACACTTACTGTCAAAAACATTCCAGTTAAAGTACTGTTTGATACAGGCGCGTCGCGAAGCTTTATTGCAAGTAATGCGGTTAAGAAATTGGATTTGAAATTGAAAAAGCTCAAAGAACCCATGACTGTCCATAATCCGGTTGGGAGTTCCCTCAATCTTAGTTGGATTTGCGGGGTGCCAGTTTCTTTTTCCTGTTAGCGGTTCCCTACCATCTCGATCGTCATGAATTTTACAGAATTTGATCATATCCTGGGATTGGATTGGTTAACCAGGTATAAAGCTGAGGTTAAATGCACCGACAGAGTCATTAGGGCAAAGATTAAATCAAGGAATTATATCACCATACCCTGTGAAGGTCTGAATTCATATAGAAAAGACTTTTGGTCAACTCTTAATGTTTCTTCTGCTCAATTAGAACCTATTCCTATCGTCGCAGAGAATATTCTGGTCACCATAGAAAATACTCCTGTCATCAAGAATTATGCGGATGTGTTCGAAGAAGTTGTTAGCTTACCTCCGCGTAGAGAAATTGATTTCAAAATCACTTTAATTCCGAACGCAAGGCCAGTAGTACACGCTATTCGGAGAATGACCTTAAAGGAGAAAGATGAATTAGACAGTCAAACTCGACAACTTGTATGGAAGGGTCTGATCAGACCTAGTTTCTCTGATTAGGGAGCAGCAGTGGTGTTTGTCCCAAAGTCAGACGGTACTTTCGGACTATGTGTGGATTATCATGACTTGAACAAGCAGACATTAAAGAATAAATATCCATTGCCGCGAATTGATGATTTGTTGGATCGATTGAATGGCGCGCAAGTATTTTCACGAATGGACCTAGCTACAGGTTTCCATTAACTTCGTATTGCCGAGGAATGTGTTCCTCTGATAGCATTCAAAGGTCCCGATTTGTTCTATGAGTGGTTAGTAATGTCATTCGGCTTATGTAACGCTCCAGCGTATTTTGTCGATCTAATGAATAGAGTATTCAGAGAGGTCTTGAATAAATTTGTATTGGTCTTCATTGATGACATATTGATCTTCTCTAAATCAGAGAGCGAGCATGCGAAACATTTGGAACAAGTGCTAGAGATTCTGAGAAAGAATATTTTAAAGGCCAAATTTTCCAAATGTATATTCTGGCAAGAAGAAGTCTAGTTCCTTGGTCACGTCAAATCAAAAGAAGGAATTTCTGTGGATCCTGGTAAAATCACTGCTATTCAGGATTGGAAACATCCTACTACACCCACAGAAATCAGAAGTTTTCTAGGATTGGCTAGTTATTATAGGAAATTCATTAAAGATTTTTCGAAGACATCTAGTTCCTTAACAAAGCTGACAAAAAAGCACGCAAGATTCAATTGGACTCCAGAGTGTGAGGCAGATTTCCAAGAGCTGAAATTAAAATTGACAAAGCAACAATATTAACGATTATCGATGGCAATCAAGATTTGAAAGTCTGGACAGATGCTTCTAAAGAAGGTCTTGGTGCAGTATTAATGCAAAGAGGCCAAGTTGTTGCTTATGCTAGCCGTCAGCTGAAGCCACATGAGAAGAATTATGTAACTCATGATCTTGAATTGTTAGCCATCGTGTTTGCTATGAAAATCTGGAGGCATTATCTATTGGGTTAGAGGTTCAAGCTATATACAGATCATCAATCATTGAAATATTTATTCACCCAGAAAGACTTGAATCTGAGACAACAGCGTTGGCTAGAATTTCTTGCACCATACGATTTAGATATTTTGTATACGCCGGGAAAAGCCAATGTGGTAGCTGATGCCCTCAGCAGAAAGAATGTAATCATCGCCAATCTTATAATCATGCCTTCATTGATTGACAACATATCTGCTCTTCAGAAGGATGATCACTTCATTTAGAAGATCAGAGAGAGAATTCAGAAAGGCCAGCCCTCGAGTTTTCAGGTTGATAACGATGGGATTCTAAGGTTAAAAGGCCGAATTTGTGTTCCAAACATTTCTAAACTCTAGTGAGAAGTACTGGATGAATGCCATAAATCTAAATTCAGTATCCATCCAGGGGTGAGTAAAATGTATAATGATATCAAATGCACCTTCGGGTGGAGATCTGTGAAAAGAGGCATTTCTTTATATGTTAGCCGGTGTTCCACCTGTCAACAAGTCAAAAGCGATCAACAGAAACGCGCCGGATTATTACAACCATTGGACATTCCAGGTTGGAAGTGGGAACAAATTTCTATGGATTTCATCGATGGCTTCCCCAGAACCAAGAAAGGAAATGACAGTATATGGGTGATCGTAGATCGTTTCACGAAGGCCGCCCATTTCATACCTGTCAAATCGAATAGAACGGCTCAAAGCCTGGCACAAATATATTTCAAAGAGATTGTTAAACTGCATGGAGTTCCCATGAGTATTGTTAGTGATCATGACCCCATTTTTGCTAGTAAATTCTAGGAAGCATTCCAAGCAGAATTGGGAACAAAACTGAATCTGAGCACCGCTTATCACCCTCAAACAGATGGCCAGACTGAGAGGGTGAATCGCATACTAGAAGATTTACTGCGGGCTTGTATTATTGATTTTGGCGGATCATGGGAAGACCACTTGCATTTGGTTGAGTTCTCATACAACAACAGTTACCAAGCGATCCTAAAAATGTCACCATTCGAAGCACTGTGTGGTAGACCGTGCAGATCTCCCGCTTTTTGGGTAGAACCTGGCAATAGACTTGTATTGGGGTTAGATATGATTTGCGAAGCTTCAGACAAATTCGATTTCATTAAGAAACGATTGCAAACAGCTCAAAGCCGATAGAAGAGCTATGCAGACTCGAGAAGGAGAGATTTAGCATTTGATGTAGGTGACTATGTGTATCTAAGGGTTTCTCCGATGAGAGGAGTAATCCGATTTGGCAAAACTAAGAAGTTGGCGCCCAAATTTATTGGTCCATTCCCTATACTTGAACGAATTGGAACTCTCGCTTATAGAGTTCAATTGCCTGATTGGTTGCCTGGTGTACATGATGTGTTTCACGTATCCCAACTTCGAAAGCATGTACATGATCCAGACTTGGTCGTGGAAGAAGCCGTGCAACAAGATTTGGAGATTACTCCAGAATTAGCTGTGAGGAGAGAGCCAATAAAGATTATTGGCAAACAAACTAAAGAGCTGAGGAACAAGAAGGTTCACTTAGTCAAAGTGCAATGGAGTGGAGATCCGTGAGACTGCACTTGGGAAACTGAAGAGAGCATTAAGAAAGCTTCCCAAATACAGAGTGGACCTCTCTGATTAACCCGGGTGCAAGGTACATTTACCATACTTTGCATTTCCGTTTTGTTTTCTACTTTGTTGTTGTTTCCTTTTCCTCGATGTAAAATTTTTAATTATATAATCTGAATAATTTTAAAGGAGTATATAAATTAATTAGTAATTTTTTGAAAAGTTAATCAACAAATTGATTGTTGTTTGTGTTGTGTGATTATTAATTGGATAATCAAATATTTGATGATTGAAAGTATAATTTTTAACATGTATATGAAGTGTTAAAAATAACTGTGTGATAAAATAAATGTTTGTTCACTAAAAAAATATTATTCTTAGCTTAGATGTGCATATATATACACATTGTTAAACAGGTAAATGGATTTGTTGTTGAGTAAAGAATTTATTTGCGTGCCCGACAAATAGGTAAGCCTTAATGAGTTGGCTGCGCAATTTTATTATTATATAAACTCCTATGAATGCCATTGGATGCGGAGTGCTGGTTGTTCTGTGTGAAATCATAAACGTCACCATAGGATAGTAACAATTAATTTTGAACTACACTACATGGCATACTGCGTGAAGATAGCATACTGTATCATATACCACATAAGCATTTGGAGCTTATGTGACGAGGTTGAAGATTTACCATACAGGGGAGAGGCTTGTATGGCGATGACTATATTGCAGGTTGAACCGAAGACTGATACCAACTAAATAAAATGTAACGGTAAATTGCTAGATTAATAAAAACCCACATGGGTCTGGAGTTGACAATAATCACGTCTCTCTAGTCATTAAGGCACAAAAACTATTTATAGGGTGACGAGAATTTATTCTTTGGAGTTATGATCTATACACACTCCCCTGTGGACAATGAAATATATCACTATAAATATGTGTATGCTTTCTAGGATTTATTGGGTGCCTAATACGGCCCAATAAATTTCCAAACCCCTCCCCGTAAAAAGGAGGTTATGGCAAAAAAAATCGAAAATTTAGGGTGTTAGCCAAATTTTTGAAGAATTAGGAAATTCTTAGAAACTGAAAAGTTGAAGAATGAAAGACAAAATGAAAGTTGAGTTGGTTAGTTAAACAACTTTCAGCTTCATTCCTTTTCGGGGACGAAAAGATTTTAAGTGGGGGAGATTGTAACAACCCGAAAAATCAGAACCAATTTAAAATTTTTAATTTGGCTATTTTAATGAATTTTTAATATTTAAAATAATTTATTTTAAATAATAACGACTAAAAGTTTATTTGGATCGAAGTTATAGTGAATATATTTATTTTAATTATAAAACAAGGCCTGAAATGGCGCGGTAGTTTGAAAATTTGAACTCGAACTTTGACTGACTGTACAGGATTCAAAATAAAATGGATTTCAGTGAAACCAAAAATATTTAAATCTATTTGAAAATATCTATCTAATGAATCTGAGAAATCGAAATTTCTTAGCGAGAATCAAAAGTTATGGCCGAATGAATTTTCAGAAAGGTCGTTGTGAAATTAATACAGCCCTTGAAAATAGTGATTTTGCAAACGACCTCTGTTTTCGACGTAACCACTTTGGTTGGATTCGGGATGTCAATTTATGGCTAGGTTTAAATTTCCATAATTTTTAGAATTAATATGTGAGTGTGGCAAAGGAAAACGTGTTTGGTTCATTTCAGTCAAATTGGATCGACCAGAAAATGATCATTTTTCAAACGGTCTCTGAATTTGATGAAATTAGTTTTGTTATGACCGTATCGACAAAACAAAGCCAGATATATTTTTTCTGTAATTTTTAGAATCAGTATGTGGCCACGGCAAATTAAAATGTACGTTCAAATCAAAAGTTGAAAGTTTTATATTTTAATTTGAAGAATAACTGACTAAAATAGTCGAATAGGCTTACGACACATATCCCAATGTGTTCGGAATGGGGGTATTTAGCTAGGGGTGATAGTCATTGGGTTTGAATTGGAGTTCGTATGGAGCGAAGGGTATTTTCGGATTTAAAGAAATTAAATATATAAATAAATAAAAAACCTGGCCAATGGAAATTCACTTTTCCCATCGTTGAAAATCCGTAAGCACTGAATCGACGGCGGAAACCACTTGAAACCTTCTCTCCTCCATTCCTTCAAATCCTCTCATCAAAATCCCTTGCTCCTTTGGAACTTTTTGTAGAGCTTCACGTCCTCTTTAAATCCATACAAGGTTTGGATTTTTTTCGTGCAGTATTTGAGGAGTTTCGAGCCCGGGAAGTCTCCGACTTGAGAGCGCTGCCGACCACGATGGCTGCACTGATCTGAACGTCGCCGATGGCGAACCTGCACCTCACCCCCCACTTCGACGTCGTGTAGTCCGATCATCACCCCGCTCGACGGATTTGCCGAAAAACCAAACCCTAGATTCGAATCCTGTGCTGAAAGGTACGGCTTTGGCTGGTTTAAACTGTTTTAAACATTTAGAAGCGTTGCGAACTTATAAAAATCATATCCTTTTTCTTTGTGGTTGAAATCCAGTGAAACAAGAGACACCAGGACCGTGAGGACGTCTTCTACATTCTAGAAGAGACCGGGGAATTTTTAGAGCTTGCGACAATTTTTGGCAAAGCAAAAAGCAATGTGAGATTTCTAAATTCAAATTTGAATGGAATGGCGATGTATAAATTATATGATCGATGTATAAGTTATATGAGCATTGTACACCTCATGTATAAGCGTTGTATAAATTATATGTGCGATGTATAAGTTATATATACGTTGTAAAAATCATATGTGCGTTGAATGGAGTTGAAATGAAATGGAATTGAAATATATTTATATACGTATATATATACTCCCCTCGTCCACAAACCATGGACGATATATATTGGTTGTGATTGTTTGGATTGTGGTTTGAAAATTGATTGACTGTGGTTTGGAAATTGATTGATTTTGGTTTATGGAAAAATTCGTCTGCGTACGAACTAGATTATTCAAATCCCCCTTGTCGAAAGCTGCGAGGCTTTAAGGTGGAGCGAGGAGCTGTACATCGGGACGGTGCCGGTTTTAACTACCCTGCCGTTATGCTGCCGAAATTTTCTGAACTATTCATGTGTTTGAATTTTATTGATGTGTTGAAATATATTCATTTGTTGATAAAATATCCACGTTTGAAATAAATTGTTTTAAGAATAAAAATCACATTTTTATTATATATATGAATCGCTAAAAATATTCATGTCTGAAATAAATTGTTTTAATAATAAAAATCACATTTTTATTATATATATGAATCGCTAAAAATATTCATGTTTTAAATAAATTGTTTGAACAATAAAAAATCACATTTTCATTATATATATATGAATCGCTAAAAATATTCATGTTTGAAATAAATTGTTTTAACAATAAAAATCGCATTTTTATTATATGTATGAACTATATAAAATACCCATGTTTGAAATAAATTGTTTGAATGATAAAAATCTCATTTTTATCAAATATATGAAATGTTAAAAATACTCATGTGTTGAAATGAAAATTTGTTGGTTAAAAATATTATTTTTAACACGTATATGAAGTGAAAATGGTTTAGAAATCGAAGAATGAATTATATATATATATATTTAATTAAAATAAAACGAATAACGACGCTGTAGTTCGTGTTTTGAAATCGTGATTTTAAACGATTATTATGGGAGATCCGACCGTTGGATTTTCCCGAAACCGTTGGGTTCGCTTTGAAAATATCTTTCCAACGATACCAAATTTGTAAAGATCCAATTGTTAGATTTTCAGAAATGTTTAATTCAAATCAAAGGAAAAACAGCACCAGAATGAATTGTATATATATATATATAAATTAAAATAAAACGAATAACAATGCTACAGTTCGTATTTTGAAATCGTAACTTTAAATGATTGTACCGGAAGATCCGACCGTCGGATTTTCCCAAAACTGGAACCGTTGAGTCCGCTTTGAAAAGATCTTTCCAACGGTCTAAAATTTGTAGAGATCCAACGGTTAGATTTTCAGATATGTGTAAATCAAATCTGAAGAAAAATAGCGCCATGGTCGCGTTATGGCCTGAAGCGCTGTTTTAAATAAATAGGCTATTTTTAAATAAATAAAAATAGCGATAAATCGTTATAAAATATTATAAACGATTGGGAATGGAAATAAACCGAATTTACATGGTTTATTGGATATTTGATGGTTGAATGTGTTTGACACGAAAATTATATTAATGAACTAAATTATAGATGTCAAATAATTTAACCATGGAAAAGAATTGATTTGAATTCTAAGTACACGTGAATTATTTGAAAAGGCCGAGTTAAATATCATTTCAAATAATTGATCAACGATTAGAAGTCGAAGATATGAAGACGGCGCAAGACCGAGGATCTTCACATCTAATGGATGGCTACTGATGCCTTTGATAGGAGTTGCTGCCTTGAAAGGGGTACAGTGGTGGTTGTTCGGACGTACTTGTTGATCGTTCGGATGTGTGAGGGCCTCTCTCCTGTATTGGACATACGGGAGCGGAACAAGGTGCCTCCGGTTTCGTTCAGACCCAGAACGGACTTGTAAATGGATGTGAGTCAGACGTTGTAGATTGACAACGTGGCATGCAGAGATGCTGTGATCAAGGCTTTTGTTGAAAAGCAGAGCCTTGTGGTTGATGATCAAAGCATAGCTTTAAAATAGCTAGCTTTGTGTATAGCGTTGATTCGCGAGCCTCACACCCCGGTATGGACCAGAAACGGGAGAGGACATCAGGGAGGGAATGCGTTTCCTTCTAGCTATTAGTGGTGTCAGTGGTTTTACACGCCCTGACAAGTTTGACTCATGTGGTTGTTGGAATGCGAGGCGCCTTGGTTATATCGGTCGTTACAGGGTCGATGGTTTAGTCGGGATATGACCAGTTTACCCCCCATAGGGCGGGGAAACGCAGTGTTCAGGCATTTTAATCCACTCCGTGTGGACCTGCCCTGATGATCCAGGGGCCCACCTGAGTCTGGGCCCTGAGACATGGTAGGCTTGAATGTCTCAAAGCGGTAAGGACTATCTTTTGCCTTGGTTCATGATGAAAATCCAATTTCCAAATAAGACATCGTGCGGTTTTGATTGTAAACCTATATATGGCGACATGATATATGGTACCCATGCCGTCTATGATTGATATTATGATTGAAGTTGTTTTTGAAACATATAAACACTGGTAATAATATCAAATTATTTCGTTTGATTCGTATCAAGCATATTTTGGCCGATATAAGGTAAAACTCTATCCTCCGGTTTGCGTTGCATTGTGTGATGGGACTTGAGTCTTATATTGACTTCATTTTTCTAAAAAGCATTGCGTTGTTTAAATACTTTACTTTACTCATGTGCTATCAATCATTGGAGTAAACCTGTTCCGCGTTAGCGGCGTGGTCCTATGATTTGCCTTGTTATTATTGTTTAACAAGTTAAGTAGATTTCTCATACCAGTCCCATGACGTGTGACGACGCCAAACCCCCGTTCCATGGTGGCAAGAGTAACCTTTGGAATATAACACATAAACAATAAAAACAGAACAGAAATATATCATTACATCAGATAATGTACAACAGAATACACTGGATAAATATAATCATCATAGTTACACAGTACTACAGGATCACACTTAGTACAAAATACAGTTCAGCCTTATATAAAATGTCTGCAGCGGAATCAAACATAATACACATAACAGAAGCTGAACAACAAAAATAGAAACGATATAATCCATCTCCAGCTCCATAGCTATCCAGAACGAGCCTGCTCTCTTTTGCCTTGGTTCATGACGGAAATCCAATTTCCAAATACGACATCGTGCGGTTTTGATTGTAAACCTATATATGGCGACATGATATATGGTACCCATGCCGTCTATGATTGATATTATGATTGAAGTTATTTTTGAAACATATAAACACTAGTAATAATATCAAATGATTTCGTTTTATTCGTATCAAGCATATTTTGGCCGATATAAGGTAAAGCTCTATCCTTCGGTTTGCGTTGCATTGTGTGATGGGACTTGAGTCTTATATTGGCTTCATTTTTCTAAAAAGCATTGCGTTGTTTGAATACTTTACTTTATTCATGTACTGGCAAACACTGGAGTAAACCCATTCCGTGTTAGTGGCGTGGTCCTATGATTTGCCTTGTTATTATTGTTTAACCAGTTAAGTAGATTTCTCATACCAGTCCCATGACTGACACGTAGTTTGTTTCACTCGCAAACTCGGGTGCCCCTATTTTCTACATGGGCAGCCTTGTATTCTGGTTTTAGCAGGCTCGTTGTGGATTGCTATGGAGCTGGAGATGGATTATATCATTTCTATTTTTGCTATTCAGCTTCTGTTATGTATATTATGTTTGATTCCGCTGCAGACATTTTATATAAGGCTGAACTGTATTTTGTACTAAGTGTGATCCTGTTATACTGTGTAACTCTGAAGATTATATTTATCTAGTGTATTCTGTTGTACATTATCTGATGTAATGATATATTTTTGTTCTGTTGTTATTGTTTATGTGTTATATTCCAAAGATTACCCTTGCCACCGTGGATTGGGGGTTTGGGGTCGTCACACATGCATTGCAGCATTGAAATGAGGAATTCGAAAATTTTGAAGAAATTGGCTTAATTGTTGAACAACATATGATATGTCTGGCCTTGTTAAATTCAAGTATAAACGCTTACCAATTATTCTCTGATAAATTTCAGGATCTAACATAACATCACCTTCAAACTTGCTGAGTTTCAGTCCTTTCTACATAGGAAAACTTGTTGAATTGCATTTTTCTAGATTATAATCTCGTAGAAGATCGAGAATGTACTTTCTCTGGTTAAGAAAAATTCCAGATTTTGATCTTGAAACTTCAATGCCAAGGAAGTATTTAATTTAACCTAAATCCTTGATTGTAAAAGCTTGATGAAGATCGGATTTCAATGCATTAATGAGAGAAGAATTGTTACTAGTTATGAGTAAATCATCTACATAAGCAACAACCACAATAAAAACATTGTCTTTCTTAAAATTGAACGTAGAGTAGTCCTGTTTGGATTGAAAAAACCCCATGCAATTAAAAACTTACTTAACTCTTGATTCAAACATCTAGAGGCTTGCTTTAAACCTGTAATAACCCGAAAATCTGGGCCAGATTAAAAATTTTATTTTGGCAATTTTAGCGAATTTTGAACATTTAAAATGAATTATTTTAAATAATATCGACGAAAAATTTATTTTGAATATAATTAGAACGTATATATTATATACGCCGTCGTTAGAATATATATAATTATATATAATTATAAATAGAATTGAAAATGGCCCTGTAGTTCGATAATTCGATTTCAAACTTCAATTGAATGTACCGGGTGCAAAACAAACCAGATTTTAGTGAAACAAAAAATAATGGGATCTAATTGGGAATATCTTTCCAATGAATCCAAAAAATTGAGATTTCATAGCGGGAATCAAAAGATATGTCCAGTTGAAAATTCTGAATAGTCGCTATGGAATTCAGGCCCTTAAAAATGGGAATTTTGCAAACGACCTCGGATTTCGACGAAACCACTTTTGTTGGGTCCGTGATGTCAAATTATTGCTAGATTCCAAATTTAATAATTTTTCGAATCAATATGTGAGCGTGGCGAAGGAAAACGCGTTTGACCAGTTTTAGTTGATTTTAATCGACTGGAAAATGGCCATTTTTCAAACGGTCTCAGAATTCGACGAAACTAGTTTTGTTAGTACCGTATCATCAATACGAAGCTAGAAAATATTTTTTTGGAATTTTTCGAGTTAGTATGTGACCCCAGTAAATTGAAATGCGCGTTCAAATTCAATATATAGAGTTATATGTTGATTTTAACGGAAACTGATCGAAACGATCGAACCAGCTTGCGATACATATCCCATTATGTTCGGAATGGGGGTAATACGCTATGGGCGATAGGCAGTGGGCCTCGTTTAGAGGTCGTTTGTAAAAGTCAACTTTTTGAATGAAATAAAATAATAAAAACTCTTCCTCTCTCCTCTCCTTTATCTCTCTCTGCTCCCCCCTTATTCATTCACTCTGAAACGAAAAAAAAGGGAAAAAGAGAATGACGGGGGGGGACCCGCCGCCGCCCCCCTGATCGATCGCCGCAGCCTCAGAGGTGGGGCGCCACCTCCGAACCCCCCTCCCTTCATCTTCTCCGTCGAAGCCCCCCCCCCCCCCCCCCCGCCTACGCGAAGCCCCCCCCCTCATCCGCACCCTCCTCTCGCCTTAAACCTCCGCCGACCACCACCTCTGCCTCGCGCAGCCCTGACGCCACCAACCGCAGGTCGAACTGCGAACCCCCTCCCCCATCGAGCGCTGACAGCCCCCCCGGCCTGAATACAAATTGTAAGTTCTTAACTTTGTTTAAATATTTTCATTTTGCTGATTAGGTTATTAAGATCCGATTTTATGAAGGTATATAAACTGAAATTTTACATTGTTTTGTAGTTTGATTAATTTCCAACGAAAGGAGCATTGTTTTAAGGTGTGTTTTAATTTAAATAAAATAGCAGCGATGGAAAGTTATTATTGTTTTCAAAGTAAGAAAAGATTAGATTTTTAAAATAGAAAAGATTATATTTTTACAATAGAAAAGATTAGATTTTTAAAATAGAAAAGATTAGATTTTTAAAATAGAAAAGATTAGATTTTTGAAATTGAAAAGGCGAAATCTTTCTATTTGAAAAGGTGAAATCTTTATATTTGAAAAGGCGAAATCTTTATATTTGAAAAGGTGAAATCTTTATATTTGAAAAGGCGAAATCTTTGTATAGATAGTAGCGTTAGAAAAATATAATTTTTACCTATATAGTAGCGAAGTAAAAATTCGATTTTTATATATTGAATAGCGAAGTAAAAATTCGATTTTTATATATTGAATAGCGAAGTAAAAATTCGATTTTTATATATTGAATAGCGAAGTAAAAATTTGATTTTTATATATTGAATAGCGATGTAAAAATTCAATTTTTATATATGTAGTGGCTACGGGCAGCGAAAGTGAAGAAAAGCGAGAACGACGAAGACTTCTACATTTGAAGTGGCGTGAAGTTGGAATAGCTATTGGTGAGAATTTCTCACTCTTTAATTTCTTTTTCTAGTTATATATATATACTAGGATGCAGACGGTGTTTAGTAGCACCCGACACAATCGTCCACAGACCATGTACTTGTTTGTTTGGTTGTGTAGTTGGTTAGATTATTTGGTTTGAATTGAATTGTTTGGTGAAGTGGATTGGATTTGATTGATGTGTGAATGGCGTGGGCCTTCACTAGACCGGGGATAAGGCTAGGCCTCGTCCCGTTTCTAGTATCGTGCCGTTATGCCGCCGAAATTTTCTAAAATAAGTTAGAAAAATAAAAATATCATTTTTATTTTGTAAATGAACTGAATAAAAATTCATGTGTTAAAATAAAATATTTTATCGTTAAAAATATGATTTTTAACATGAATGTGAATAAATAAATATTCATTTACAAACCGGACGGTTTGTTTATGTACACCTATTTGAAGGACATTGATTGGGACGATAAATTTTACACATCGCCCAACTGCACAAATAAAATCTGTGTTTGTTGATTTGAAACCCCACACAGGTATTGAGATAATAGATGATATACACTAATCCCAATGATTGGTTGTATGTCGATCGACTGATTGACAGGCTGTGATAAGCGTTAGATATCTATATTTGATGCTTATACAGTGTAGTGCACTTTAGATGATGGTTGATTATTTATCGTTGCTATTATATACATGTGTTGTATGGAATCCATATAATTAACTTTATATGGTAATTGATTGGGCCTCATTCCAATTTAGAAGATAAAGAATATTATAAAATAAAGGTTCATGTGTTGACTGTACTCATCCGTTGAGATTAGTCATGTGTTGAACGAAATATTTTAACAATAAAATTTACATCTTTATCTTTATAAAATAAAGGTTCATGTGTTGACTGTACTCATCCGTTGAGATTAGTCATGTGTTGAACGAAATGTTTTAACAATAAAATTTACATCTTTATCATATATGAAATTTGAAATCAACTGGAAAATAGATGAGATGAGTGGTCTCCTGGGCATTGATCTGATGTTGGTTTCAGCCTTCGGGGTTGATATTCAGGGAATCGTTCTCTTACTAATTTACGGTTGGATCCTGATTTTAAATCAAACGATAGATACCATAATTTTTATAAAATATATTAAATAACAAAAATAGTCACACGTGGACAGTACTCATTCGTTGAGACTGGTCGTGTGTTGACAAAGATATAGAGTCGTGTATTGAAAGAAATATAGATCCATTTGTTGAATATAAAGCCGTGTTGATTAGAGATGCGCTATTTTGACGCGAACGATATTTATATCAATTATATTCGTTTTTATAAATTGAATAGAAAACCAATGTGAATTGAACTGAATAGAAAACCAATGTGAATTGAACTGAATAGAAAACCAATTTGAATTGAATTGAATAGAAAACCAATTTGAATTGAATCGAATAGAAAACCAATGTGAATTGAACTGAATAGAAAACCAATTTGAATTGAATTGAGTAGAAAACCAATTTGAATTGAATCGAATAGAAAACCAATTTGAATTGAATCGAATAGAAAACCAATTTGAATTGAATCGAATAGAAAACCAATGTGAATTGAACTGAATAGAAAACCAATTTGAATTGAATCGAATAGAAAACCAATTTGAATTAAATCGAATAGAAAACCAATTTGAATTGAATCGAATAGAAAACCAATTTGAATTGAACTGAATAGAAAACCAATTTGAATTGAATCGAATGGAAAACCAATTTGAATTGAATTGAATAGAAAACCAATTTGAATTGAATTGAATATAAAACCAATTGAATTGAATATAACACCAATTCGAATTGAATTGAAAACGAATTCGAATTAAATTGAAAACGAATTCGAATTGAACTGAAAACGAATTGAAATGAATTCAAATTGAATTGAAATTTGAATTGAATAGAAATGAATTTTAAAACGAATTTATAAGGAAGAATTCAATTTTTGATTTGAATTGAAATGGAAGTTGAAATTGTTTTTGAAACGAATTTAAAACTATTTATATAATTCGTTTTAAATAAAAATCGATGAAATATATATTATATATATAATATAATGGCCTGAATAGAACGCGCCGCGTCGCGGCAGTTCGTGAATTTCGACCATTTATTTCAAACGGACATTACGGGAGACCCGACCGTCGGATTCTCCTAAAACCGGAACCGTTGGGTTCGTATCGAAAAGAGCTTTCTATCGAATATTAGAAATTTGAAATCTAACGGTTGGATTTGGAGATACGTCCAAATCAAATTTGAAAAAGGTCGCTATAAGTGCAGTTCGATGGCCGTTGATGGAAATCGACTGTACGGGCCTTGATAAAATTATTAAAAATAGTAATAATTTGTGTAAAATCATAAGAAATGATTTGGGAAAAATCAGGATGAAAAACTCCATATTTGAAAAGATAAAAATAGATTTTTATCGAAATGAACTAGTGTTGAACTAATATTAAAACCCATTTATTTTTAAATAAATAAATTGGATTTGAAATGGGTTGTAAATAGAATTGATTTGTGGGTTTATCGTGAAGGGTGTTTTAAATGACACTTGTTCTTTAACCCGATAAATAAATAGAATGTGATTTGGGTTTGTCGTGAACTGTGTTTTTAAATGACACTAGTTCTTTAACCCAGTAAAAGGAGTTTTATTGAATCTGCAATTAGATTGAAATGTGAATTGATAATTCAAATTATCAAATTTGGCAAATGAGCGAGAATGGAGTATCAACAGTTTTGCTCCAAAGCGATAGTTAAATCTTTAATCAGATTTGAACGTGAAACGGTAATTAATTTTACCGATAACACCGTGGTGTTAGATATGGAGTATCACCAGTTTTGCTTCATGGGATGAATAGGTTGGGATTGGGAAATAAAATAAATAATTACTCCGATGTGATTCGCTAATCTCGACTAGTTTGGAAAACCATAATTTGGTTTGAAATGACATCCAAAGGAGGATTAAAGGATAAATTTTAAAGAATTTATCTTGGATAAAATTAATGGGAACCTTTCCCTAAGAATTGAAATTTAGAAACTAGCTGAAGGTTAGTTAAGAAGAATGGTTTCCTAGGTATTGATCTGATGTTGGTTTCGGCCTTCGGGGTTAATATTTGGGGGATTGCTCTCTTACTGATTTACGGTTAGTGATTAATGAATTGGAATGAGGCGTATGTTGTGTTTGTGTAACATTTGTTTTTAATATACGCGGGTTGTTCGGAAAGGCCGGGTTTATACCCATTCTGAATAACCGATTCGACGATAAGTCGAAGATGAAGACGGTGGTCGAAGACCGGAAGTTTTCACATCGTTTGGGTGATTACTGATGATCTTGATTGGGCTGTACACCCAAGATGAGGGAATCAGTTGGGTGGTCGTCCAGACGTACCAGGAGATCGATGGATATGCGAGGAAAGTGCCTCCGGTTTCGTTCAGACCCAGAACGAACTCGTAAATGGATTGTGTGTCTGACATTGGACTTTATTCTGTGTTGATTGATTTCTGTTAAATATATATCTGTTTGGTGGCGGAGAATTTATTCTCTTGCTTAACGCCCTTCTCTGAGACGTACGAGCTTAGAGGTTATATATCGATAGATATCAATCGCATGGCATGAATTGCCTATGTGACACGCTGAGTTGCATGGATCAAGGCTTCTGTTGAAAAGCAAAGTCTTGTGGTTGATGATCAAAGCATGGCCTACGTGGCAGCTTTGTGTATAACGTGAATTCGCGAGCCACACACCTCGGTATGAGTTAAAAACGGGATAAGGACTGCAGGGAGAGCACGACGTTTTTTTCTAGCTTTAGTGGTGTCAGTGACTTACCAGCCCTGACATTTATATACTTTTCACCTATGTGGTTGTTGGATGAGGCACCTCGATTTTAGGTCTGTAAGGACCGGGAAACGTGTGTTCTGGCATAACTAATCCTCTAACGTAAGTGAGGACCGGCCCTGAAGATCCAGGATTGCCCAGAGTGTGTAGTCCTGAGACATTTGCTAGAGTGTCTCGAAAGCGGAGAGGAGCTTGCCCCTTGCCTCGACTCATGACGGAAATCCAATTTCCAATACGTGTATTTCGACTTTATTTGTAGATCCTAGTATGGCGACATAGTGGTATGGGGCACTTATGTCGTCTATGATTTATATTTATGATTGAAATTGTTTTGACACTGTACACTTATTATAGTATCAAATGATTTGTTTTAAACGTACCAAGCATGTTTAGCTATTATAAGGGAAAACCCTATCCTCCGGCTTGCGTTGCATTGTGTGATGGGACCTGGGTCTTATAATAGCTTCATTTTTCGAAAAAGCATTGCGCTGTTTATTCTATGCACTGGTATTCTTGGGAGGAAACCCATTCCGTGTTATACGGCGTGGTCCCTAGAATTACTCTCTTTTGAAGTAAAGTTTTAAATAACTGTTTTAGTTCTCACACCAGTCACATGACTGACCTGGAGTTTATTGTTTTAACCTAAACTCTGGGTGCCCGTATTTCCACACGGGCAGCTAGTAGTTTTGGTTTTGCAGATTTATATTCACAGGATCCTGATTTACAGCTGGAACGATGCTCGGAAAGCTCTGTATCCGTGTATTACCTTCAGTTGTGCTTTGTATTATTTTCCGCTGCTATGTAATTTATTGTAATCTCTGATATTTATCGAATGTAATTTATTCATTTATACTCTGTATATTCTTGTATCTGATGGGATTGTTGTAATAGCAATGAAATGTTCTTCCGTCTGCGTTCTGATTTGTCGTGTTCTCAAACGAACAGGGGTTTCGAACGGTCTAGATCGGTTTAACGACTGATTCGGATCGAGCGAAATTCCCAGCCGTCACATTTGGTATCAGAGCTTTGGTTTACAGAGCTCGAGAACAAGACACATTAGAACCATACAAAAGAATTCATCAAATATTGGATTAGTAATATCCAATTAGAATGACTCGTTAGAGATAGGATCAGTAGTATCCTAGAACGGGTGTGAAGAGTATATTTTTCAAATGAAAACAATTTTTGTTTTGAAAATTTAAGTCAATTATACGTATTTGAATATTTTATTTATATTGATTTGGACAATCTAGTATATAAAGGTTTTGCATATACGCGTCATGAATGTATATTCGAAGTTTTAATATACTGGATAGATATAGAATCACACTCTAGTCGCTCGGAGATGATGTTGATAATGACCATGGCATCATCAATATTTATGTTCGTGTTTCGAAGGTGTGATATCTATATATTTCCATTAGACTGGTGTGAGAACCAAAACTTATATACATAGATTTATTTGTTGTGAATTGGCATCAAAAACATGATTTTCTGTATATATATCAAAATTATGAATTTGAAACGTTAAATTCACTAATTGATTGATGTTTGTGTTGTTGGTTTAGTTGTTTGATAATTTTGAACCATTTAGCCTAATTTCATCAAAGATTGAACTGTATTGAAAATTAGTCGCATTTGCTTGCATATACATATACTTACATTGAACAGGTCATAGCAAGGAGGCTAGAGCAGAGAATAAAATTTGTTTGCCCGACAAATAGGTACATGTTTACTATAATTTACTGTTTTGTTTGGGTAATGATGATTTTATGAGCCTATTGGCTAGCCGCTTGGCTTTTCCTTTTTCTTTTTGAGATCAGAAGGCCTGTATGGCAATTTCGGGATTTTCCCGTGGCTCCCGGTGCAGGGGAGGTTAGGGCGAAAATTTTCGAAAATTTAGGGTGTTAGACAAATTTTTGAAAATTTGAAAATTCTCAAAAACTGAAAAGTTGGAGATTGGAAGCCAGATCGAACGTAGAGTTGATTAATCAAACCACTTTCGACTTTGTTCCTTTTCGGGGACGAAAAGTTTTAAGTGGGGGAGATTGTAATAAACCGAAAATCTGGGCCAGTTTAAAAATTTTATTTTGGCAATTTTAGCGAATTTTGAACATTTAAAATGAATTATTTTAAATAATATTGACGAAAAATTTATTTTGAATATAATTAGAACGTAAATATTATATACGCCGTCGTTAGAATATATATAATTATAAATAGAATTGAAAATGGCCCTGCAGTTCGATAATTCGATTTCAATTGAATGTACCGGGTGCAAAACAAACCGGATTTTAGTGAAACCAAAAATAATGGGATCTAATTGGGAATATCTTTCCAACGAATCCGAAAAATTGAGATTTCATAACGGGAATCAAAAGATATGTCCAGTTGAAAATTTTGAATAGTCGCTATGGAATTCAGGCCCTTAAAAATGGGAATTTTGCAAACGACCTCGGATTTCGACGAAGCCACCTTTGTTGGGTCCGTGATGTCAAATTATTGCTAGATTCCAAATTTCATAATTTTTCGAATCAATATGTGAGCGTGGCGAAGGAAAACGCGTTTGACCAGTTTTAGTTGATTTTAATCGACTGGAAAATGGCCATTTTTCAAACGGTCTCAGAATTCGACGAAACTAGTTTTGTTAGGACCATATCATCAATACGAAGCTAGAAAATATTTTTCTGGAATTTTTCGAGTTAGTATGTGACCCCAGTAAATTGAAATGCGCGTTCAAATTCAATATATAGAGTTATATGTTGATTTTAACGGAAACTGATCGAACCAGCTTGCGATACATATCCCATTGTGTTCGGAATGGGGGTAATACGCTATGGGCGACAGGCGGTGGGCCTCGTTTAGAGGTCGTTTGTAAAAGTCAACTTTTTGAATGAAATAAAATAATAAAAACTCTTCCTCTCTCCTCTCCTTTATCTCTCTCTGGCCCCCCTTATTCATTCACTCTGAAACGAAAAAAAAGGGAAAAAGAGAACGATGGAGGGGGGGAACCCCCCCCCCCCCCGATCGTTCGTCGCCACCTCCAAACCCCCCTTCCCTCCATCTTCTCCGTCGAAGCCCCCACCCCCTGCCTGCGCACAACCGCGAAGCCCCCCCTCATCTGCACCCTCCTTTAGCCTTAAACCTCCGCCTCGCGCAGCCCTGACGCCACCAACCGCAGGTCGAACTGCGAACCCCCTCCCCCATCGAGCGCTGACAGCCCCCCCCCCCCCCCCCGGCCTGAATACGAATTGTAAGTTCTTAACTTTGTTTATATATTTTCTTTTTGCTGATTAGGTTATTAAGATCCGATTTTATGAAGGTATATAAACTGGAAATTTACATTGTTTTGTAGTTTGTTTAATTTCCAACGAAAGGAGCATTGTTTTAAGGTGTGTTTTAATTTAAATAAAATAGCAGCGATGGAAAGTTATTATTGTTTTCAAAGTAAGAAAAGATTAGATTTTTAAAATAGAAAAGATTAGATTTTTAAAATAGAAAATATTAGATTTTTAAAATAGAAAAGATTAGATTTTTAAAATAGAAAAGATTAGATTTTTGAAATTGAAAAGGCGAAATCTTTCTATTTGAAAAGGTGAAATCTTTATATTTGAAAAGGCGAAATCTTTATATTTGAAAAGGTGAAATCTTTATATTTGAAAAGGCGAAATCGTTGTATAGATAGTAGCGTTAGAAAAATATAATTTTTACCTATATAGTAGCGAAGTAAAAATTCGATTTTTATATATTGAATAGCGAAGTAAAAATTCGATTTTTATATATTGAATAGCGAAGTAAAAATTCGATTTTTATATATTGAATAGCGAAGTAAAAATTCGATTTTTATATATTGAATAGCGATGTAAAAATTCAATTTTTATATATGTAGTGGCTACGGGCAGCGAAAGTGAAAAAAAGCGAGAACGACGAAGACTTCTACATTTGAAGTGGCGTGAAGTTGGAATAGCTATCGGTGAGAATTTCTCACTCTTTAATTTCTTTTTCTAGTTATATATATATATATATACTAGGATGCAGATGGTGTTTAGTAGCACCCGACACAATCGTCCACAGACCATGGACTTGTTTGTTTGGTTGTGTAGTTGGTTAGATTATTTGGTTTGAATTGAATTGTTTGGTGAAATGGAATGGATTTGATTGATGTGTGAATGGCGTGGCCTTCACTAGACCGGGGATAAGGCTAGGCCTCATCCCGTTTCTAGTATCGTGCCGTTATGCCGCCGAAATTTTCTAAAATAAGTTAGAAAATTAAAAATATCATTTTTTTTGTAAATGAACTGAATAAAAATTCATGTGTTAAGATAAAATATTTTATCGTTAAAAATATAATTTTTAACGTGAATGTGAATAAATAAATATTCATTTACAAACCAGACGGTTTGTTTATGTACACCTATTTGAAGGACATTGATTGGGACGATAAATTTTACACATCGCCCAACTGCACAAATAAAATCTGTGTTTGTTGATTTGAAACCCCACACGGGTATTGGGATAATATATGATATACACTAATCCCAATGATTGGTTGTATGTCGATCAATTGATTGACGGGCTGTGATAAGCGTTAGATATCTATATTTGATGCTTATACAGTGTAGTGCACTTTGGATGATGGTTGATTATTTATCGTTGCTATTATATACATGTGTTGTATGGAATCCATATAATTAACTTTATATGGTAATTGATTGGGCCTCATTCCAATTTAGAAGATAAATAATATTATAAAATAAAGGTTCATGTGTTGACTGTACTCATCCGTTGAGATTAGTCATGTGTTGAACGAAATATTTTAACAATAAAATTTACATCTTTATCTTTATAAAATAAAGGTTCATGTGTTGACCGTACTCATCCGTTGAGATTAGCCATGTGTTGAACGAAATGTTTTAACAATAAAATTTACATCTTTATCATATATGAAATTTGAAATCAACTGGAAAATAGATGAGATGAGTGGTCTCCTGGGCATTGATCTGATGTTGGTTTCAGCCTTCGGGGTTGATATTCAGGGAATCGTTCTCTTACTAATTTACGGTTGGAGCCTGATTTTAAATCAAACGATAGATACCATAATTTTTATAAAATATATTAAATAACAAAAATAGTCACACGTGGACAGTACTCATTCGTTGAGATTGGTCGTGTATTGACAAAGATATAGAGTCGTGTATTGAAAGAAATATAGATCCATTTGTTGAATATAAAGCCGTGTTGATTAGAGATGCGCTATTTTGACGCGAACGATATTTATATCAATTATATTCGTTTTTATAAATTGAATAGAAAACCAATGTGAATTGAGCTGAATAGAAAACCAATGTGAATTGAACTGAATAGAAAACCAATCTGAATTGAATCGAATAGAAAACCAATTTGAATTGAATCGAATAGAAAACCAATGTGAATTGAACTGAATAGAAAACCAATTTGAATTGAATCGAATAGATAACCAATTTGAATTGAATCGAATAGAAAACCAATTTGAATTGAATCGAATAGAAAACCAATTTGAATTGAATCGAATAGAAAACCAATGTGAATTGAACTGAATAGAAAACCAATTTGAATTGAATCGAATAGAAAACCAATTTGAATTAAATCGAATAGAAAATCAATTTGAATTGAATCGAATAGAAAACCAATGTGAATTGAACTGAATAGAAAACCAATTTGAATTGAATTGAATGAAAAACCAATTTGAATTGAATTGAATAGAAAACCAATTTGAATTGAACTGAATATAAAACCAATTGAATTGAATATAAAACCAATTCGAATTGAATTGAAAACGAATTCGAATTGAATTGAAAACGAATTCGAATTGAAAACGAATTGAAATGAATTCAAACTGAATTGAAATTTGAATTGAATAGAAATGAATTTTAAAACGAATTTATAAGGAAGAATTCAATTTTTGATTTGAATTGAAATGGAAGTTGAAATTGTTTTTGAAACGAATTTAAAACTATTTATATAATACATTTTAAATAGAAATCGACGAAATATATATTATATATATTATATATATAATATAATGGCTTGAATAGAACGCGCCGCGCCGCGGCAGTTCGTGAATTTCGACCATTTATTTCAAACGGACATTACGGGAGACCCGACCGTCGGATTCTCCTAAAACCGGAACCGTTGGGTTCGTATCGAAAAGAGCTTTCTAACGAATATTAAAAATTTGAAATCTAACGGTTGGATTTGGAGATACGTCCAAATCAAATTTGAAAAAGGTCGCTATAAGTGCAGTTCGATGGCCGTTGATGGAAATCGATTGTACGGGCCTTGATAAAATTATTAAAAATAGTAATAATTTGTGTAAAATCATAAGAAATGATATGGGAAAAATCAGGATGAAAAACTCCATATTTGAAAAGATAAAAATAGATTTTTATCGAAATGAACTAGTGTTGAACTAATATTAAAACCCATTTATTTTTAAATAAATAAATTGGATTTGAAATGGGTTGTAAATAGAATTGATTTGTGGGTTTATCGTGAAGGGTGTTTTAAATGACACTTGTTCTTTAACCCGATAAATAAATAGAATGTGATTTGGGTTTGTCGTGAACTGTGTTTTAAATGACACTAGTTCTTTAACCCAGTAAAAGGAGTTTTATTGAATCTGCAATTAGATTGAAATGTGAATTGATAATTCAAATTATCAAATTTGGCAAATGAGCGAGAATGGAGTATCACCAGTTTTGCTCCAAAGCGATAGTTAAATCTTTAATCAGATTTGAACGTGAAATGGTAATTAATTTTACCGATAACACCGTGGTGTTAGATATGGAGTATCACTAGTTTTGCTTCATGGGATGAATAGGTTGGGATTGGGGAATAAAATAAATAATTACTCCGATGTGATTCGCTAATCTCGACTAGTTTGGAAAACCATAATTTGGTTTGAAATGACATCCAAAGGAGGATTAAAGGATAAATTTTAAAGAATTTATCTTGGATAAAATTAATGGGAACCTTTCCCTAAGAATTGAAATTTAGAAACTAGCTGAAGGTTAGTTAAGAAGAATGGTTTCCTGGGTATTGATCTGATGTTGGTTTCGGCCTTCGGGGTTAATATTGGGGGGATTTCTCTCTTACTGATTTACGGTTAGTGATTAATGAATTGGAATGAGGCGTATGTTGTGTTTGTGTAACATTTGTTTTTAATATACGCGGGTTGTTCGGAAAGGCCGGGTTTATACCCATTCTGAATAACCGATTCGACGATAAGTCGAAGATGAAGACGGTGGTCGAAGACCGGAAGTCTTCACATCGTTTGGGTGAATACTGATGATCTTGATTGGGTTGTACACCCAAGATGAGGGAATCAGTTGGTGGTCGTCCAGACGTACCTGGAGATCGATGGATATGCGAGGAAAGTGCCTCCGGTTTCGTTCAGACCCAGAACGAACTCGTAAATGGATTGTGTGTCTGACATTGGATTTTAGTCTGTGTTGATTGATTTCTGTTAAATATATATCTGTTTGGCGGCGGAGAATTTATTCTCTTGCTTAACGCCCTTCTCTGAGATGTACGAGCTTAGAGGTTATATATCGATAGATATTAATCGCATGGCATGAATTGCCTGTGTGACACGCTGAGTTGCATGGATCAAGGCTTCTGTTGAAAAGCAAAGTCTTGTGGTTGATGATCAAAGCGTGGCCTACGTGGCAGCTTTGTGTATAACGTGAATTCGCGAGCCTCACACCTCGGTATGAGTTAAAAACGGGATAAGGACTGCAGGGAGAGCACGACGTTTCTTTCTAGCTTTGGTGGTGTCAGTGACTTACCAGCCCTGACATTTATATACTTTTCACCTATGTGGTTGTTGGATGAGGCGCCTCAATTTTAGGTATGTAATGACCGGGAAACGTGTGTTTAGGCATAACTAATCCTCTAACGTAAGTGAGGACCGGCCCTGAAGATCCAGGATTTCCCAGAGTGTGTAGTCCTGAGACATTTGCTATAGTGTCTCGAAAGCGGAGAGGAGCTTGCCCCTTGCCTCGACTCATGACGGAAATCCAATTTCCAATACGTGTATTTCGGCTTTATTTGTAGAGCCTAGTATGGCGACATAGTGGTATGGGGCACTTATGTCGTCTATGATTTATATTTATGATTGAAATTGTTTTGACACTATACACTTATTATAGTATCAAATGATTTGTTTTAAACGTATCAAGCATGTTTGGCTATTATAAGGGAAAACCCTATCCTCCGGCTTGTGTTGCATTGTGTGATGGGACCTGGGTCTTATAATAGCTTCATTTTTCGAAAAAGCATTGCGCTGTTTATTCTATGCACTGGCATTCTTGGGAGGAAACTCGTTCCGTGTTATACGGCGTGGTCCCTGGAATTACTCTCTTTTAAAGTAAAGTTTTAAATAACTGTTTTATTTCTCACACCAGTCACATGACTGACCTGGAGTTTATTGTTTTAACCTAAACTCTGGGTGCCCCTATTTCCACACGGGCAGCTAGTAGTTTTGGTTTTGCAGATTTATATTCACAGGATCCTGATTTACAGCTGGAACGATGCTCGGAAAGCTCTGTATCCGTGTATTACCTTCAGTTGTGCTTTGTATTATTTTCCGCTGCTATGTAATTTATTGTAATCTCTGATATTTATCGAATGTAATTTATTCATTTATACTCTGTATATTCTTGTATCTGATGGGATTGTTGTAATAGCAATGAAATGTTCTTCCGTCTGCGTTCTGATTTGTCGTGTTCTCAAACGATCAGGGGTTTCAAACGGTCTAGATCGGTTTAACGACTGATTCGGATCGAGCGAAATTCCCGGCCGTCACAAAACCATAAATATAATTCTTCAGTTTACAAACCTGATTTGGATTTTCTTTATTATATCCTACTGGAGGGAGCATATACACTTCTTCATCAAGGTATCCCTGCAAAAAATGCATTATTAATGTCCAATTGTTGAAATATCCAATTCCTTACTACAGCTACAACTAATACAATTCGAACTATTGTATGTTTAGCAACACAACTAAATGTATATTTATAATCCTTAACAGAAATCTGTCTATCTCCTCTTGCAACTAATTTGGCCTTATACATTTCCACTTCACCATTTGGCTTGAACTTTGTTTTGAATACCCACTTGCAAGCAATAGGTTTTTTATCATTGGGAAGTTGGACTAGTTCCCATATACCATTTTATTCTAAAGCAATTAATTCTTGTTTCATAGCTTGAACCCATTCTGGAAATTCTTTAGCTTGATTATAAGAAGATGGTTCAAAAAATGAAAACACATTTGCAAGACTATGTAATTCACTGTCATTCAAATGAGCAAAAGATGACTTAGTGAAAACATTAAAAGAATTATAATTATTCATTTTTCTTGTAGGGAAATTTCCAATAACATAATCATCATATTTCTTTGGCACTTGACAAATTCTAGAAGAAGTTCAAGTAGGCAGTGATTAAGCAGGGGGCATCATTTAAGGAATGAGATAATGGCTGATTTCAATTAATAGGGATGTTTGAATGAGCAGCAGGGCTATCAGAAGGTAATGACACAGAGTCATCTTGATTGGAAATAATTTGTGAAGGTTGAAGAATACAATCATGTCGATCTAAAGTTGGTGTTTACTCCCCAAAAATTGTACACACAATGATGGATCGAGACGCAAGGAAAGACCAAAAGTTCAAATGATTTAGTTGGTAATCGGTCGGTATGGAGCACGGGTACTGATCGGTCTGTACAAACAGCGCATACTACGTTCCATTGCTGATATAGCGGTCGGTTATAAACATTCAGGACCGATCGGCCATGTTTTGGAGTCCCAGGATGGTCAGTTAGCAAAGGTATGATCCAATCATACCGATCGGACATAATGAGGTACGATCGACCGGTCATACCAGGAACAACTCACTTTAACAAATCTTACAGCACCGACCGGTCAGGAAGGATTACAACCAATCAGTCATATCAGGAAGGTCAGACCGACCAGTCTCATAAGGAAGGGAGATGTGTCAATCGGTCACTTCTGAAGCAATGTATCTATGCTAATAGGTCAGAAGAACAGACAACCGACCAGCATGAAGCTCACAGCTAATCAACCATGCAGACCAAAGGAAGAGGCATACCGACCGGTCGGTTCTGATTCAGACCGATCGATCCTCTGGACAGCTGGCAATAGGTTGGCCAGTGGCAATTCCCGTAAATATGAGTTAGGCCGACCGGTGTCCTGAACATGATATCTTGGCTTTCCCTCATTCCTATAAATAGGGGACAACCCCACTTTAATGGGGGATGAATTCACTTGCCACGAAGTTCTGCTAAAATCTCTCCACAACTGTTTTACATAATTCTAACACTCATCCATCATCATTAAGGGAAGATTCATTCATTGATCATGGCTTTAATCAAGTTCATCCAAGTGATCTAGTAGTTAGAAATCTAACATCCAAGTTCGAATGCTTGAGGAAATCACTCCAATCCTTCTCCAACCATGCCTTACCTCCGCTGATCATCCCATTTCTTCATCACTTTTTATGAATTCAAGTGTGGTCTACAAGTGAGAGAGCGAGAAAACTTGTTGTAAAAATGAACCATACCTTATAATTGATAAATTGGTAATGGAATTCTATATGAAAGTGGATGTAGATCATTTAAGGATCGAACCGCTCTAGAAATGTTCATGTGTTTTACCTTAATATTTTCTATGCTTGTAATTGTGGCTCCGCATAATTTTTGTTGAAGTACCTAAAAGTGTACCTTTGGTATTTCATACCATTTTTGGCATAAACATTTTGGTGCCCACTGTTGGGCCAGTTCGCATATCTCTTTCTTAAATCGTTCGCAAAAGTGAAGGTTGGAGCTCGTTTCTCCTATAGATTTCACAAATCTAGAGTCTGAGTCATTCAACAAGTTCTCTCACAAGTTCAAGAACTTGATCAAATTATGGGTAAACCAGGTAGACCATCGTAGAAGACTACTAGTAAAAGTGTCGAAGATGCCGATAATGCCGACAACAATGAAAACACTCCTCTCACCAACCAATTTGAGGTCGGAGAAACCTCTAAGGCAAGAGAATTTATAACAAAAGGGGAGTTGGATGAAGTTTTTGTGGGTTTTACAAACCGGATAGACATTGCAAACAAGGCCATGATGAAAAAACTTGAGTCGATGTTTGCTATGCAAGTCGCTATGGCAAAAGTTACTATGGATACTGCTCGTGCCAAATCTGCTCAAGTGGATCATACGGAAAATGCGACTTCCTCTTCTTCAGGCCCAAATCGAGGAAACTCCGTCCAAGGGGTCACAGATCCTGACAATCCTCGAAAGGAAGCAAAGCCTCTAACACGCGACCGTTCTGATAAAGCAACTTCACAATAAGCGCTTGGAACCACCAAAGGAGAACCTCCTCAAGTGGGAGGCTCTGGGCCTCGGAATCCGAACCGTGACCGTTTGCCTAGGCAAATATCCAGTAAAGATGACATCGTCCTCCTCGTAGTCCATCTCAATGAAGAAGTGCGCATATCGGAGATGGTGCGCAGAATTATGGAAAAAAGCTCGAGGAAGCAGGATGATGAAAAGGATTGGGGATTTGCTCCCACTAAAACCCCACTCACAGAAAGGGTAAAAATGGCACCCTATACAAACAAATTTAAACCACCGACAGTCCAGCCTCACAATGGAACAAGCGATCCCAACGTGTTCCTATTCAAATATGACCAGCATATGGATGGGGAACGTGCCACGGACGAGTTGAAGTGCTTATATTTTCCAACTTATCTCGAGGGGGTAGCGTCTCTCTGGTTCACGAAGCTACCACCCAGATCTGTGGATGATTTTGCTACCTTGGCCAAACTATTCCGAGAGCGATTCAGGATCCAAATGACAAAATTACGAGATGTCATGGAATTGAACGAGCTTGAACAAAGGCCAGGAGAATCCATAAGGGCTTTTCTCACCCGCTTCAATACCGTCGCGGCTGAGGTTGGAAACTATGATCCCCGTTTAGCTCTAATGGCTTTGAAGGGAGCCATAAGCAAGAATACCAAGCTTGGATGATGGATTAAGAAGAAAAAGCCAAGTACTCTTGAGGAACTATTTGATAAAGCTGAAGAATATATAGGTGTGGATGAAGATCTAGCCTATACTATAGATGTTCCTGAGAGCAGCATACAGGCCGAGAAGAAGAATAATGTCGTAGAAGGTGGCCAGAAGGATCCAGGTAGTCAGAAAAGGGGGAACGATAGAAGAGACAACCGACCTAACAAAAAACTTCGCTTCTTTAAAAATTTGGAATTGACCCTTTTGAACGACACCGTAGAGAACATCTACATGGCAACCAAAGATACTGAAGAGTACCCAACACCGAAGCAGATGAAAATTAGTGATGCGGCGATCAAGTCAGGAAGGTTCTGCCAATTCCATAACCAGCCAAGCTTAATTGAAGAACTGATAAGGAAAAACAGACTTCAACAGTACGCAAAGAACCTGCAGAACGCCCAAAATGCTCAAGGCCAAGGTACCTCTATGGGACAACCTAAACAGAATGAGAATGTTTCAGTTGCAGCTATTCCAAGGTTGATCATCAATACTATTTCAAGTGGGCTACACCCAGCCGGAAGAAGCTGGGGGACATTGTGAAATATTCTAATGAAGCGAAGAACCTACCAAAAGGAGAAGAGCTCATGATCATGAACAAAGCCTTGTCAGCAAAGAAGCCAAGAATTACATGGGATGATATTGTGTTCAAAGACGAAGATGCAAATGGACTCATAACTCCAACGGTGGATCCCATGGTGATAACCATTGGCTTGGGACCAGCCGTTGTCAGAAGGTCTTAGTTGATAGTGGGGCATCTATCAATGTCCTCTTCATCAATGCATTTCATAGGATGAAACTCTCCATGGATGATGTGAAAGCTTGCTAGAATAAAATTCACGTATTTACGGGGCAAGCCGTTCAACCGATTGGCATTATCAATTTGCTCGTCGAACTTGGAAATGGAGATCAGAAAGCTGCACTAAAGCAAGATTTTGTCATAATTGACGAGTTTTCTGCTTACAACGCCTTCCTTGGGAGGCCAACCCTCGCAGCTTTTAGAATAACAATGGCTCGGTGGTGTCTCACAACGAAATTCCCCACTGAAAATGGAATTGGTACAGTCAAAGGTGACCAACATACAGTGAGGGATTGCTATCTAGTTGAGCTTGCTGAGGCGAGGAAGAAGGAAGTGAAGAAGAATGTGGAGCCTCCGCTCCGCATTCACAATCCCCCTTATAGCAATTAGGGAGGGCCCCTCATACTAGCGAACATAGCGGAGCCCAAAAGGAAATTGATCCAAGAAAAGCCGGTATGGGGGAAGACAGAGCGGCACCGGCTGAGGACACCATCTCTATTCCAGTGCACGATAAAGATCCTGACCGAGTCCTAAAGATAGGTTCTCAACTGGGCCTAAAGTTGCAGAAGGATTTGATATTGTTCTTAAAAGAAAACTTAGAGGTTTTCACACGGACACACTCCAACATGTGCAGAATATCACCATATGTAATTGTTCACAAGTTGAATATTAATCCTGGTTTGACTCCTGTAAAACAAAAAAGACGAATTCAAGGACCTGAGAGGTCTGTAGCGTTAAAAGAAGAAGTAGATAGACTATTCAAAAATAACTTCATAAGAGAGTCTATATATCCTGATTGGGTTTCTAACCTGGTACTTGTTAAAAAATCCAACAGCAAATGGAGAGTGTGCATAGATTACTCGAACCTTAACAAAGCGTGTCCTAAAGACAGTTTTCCATTACCAAGAATTGATCAACTTGTCGACGCAACTACGGGACACGAACTGTTATCCTTCATGGGCGCATACTCTGTATATAATCAAATCATAATGCATAAACCAGATGAAGAGAACGCAAGATTCATAACAGATAGAGGCTTATATTGTTATAAAGTTATGCCGTTTGGACTAAAGAATGCAGGTGCAACATACTAGCACCTTGTGAACTCCATGTTCAACTCCCAAATCAGGGACATTATGGAGGTCTACGTCGATGATATGCTAGTAAAATCAAAGAAGGAAGAATATCATCTGGATAATCTAGATAAGATGTTTCATATCCTTAGAAAGTACGACATGAAGCTAAATCCTCTTAAATGCTCATTTGGAGTTTTGCCAGGAAAATTTCTCGGGTTCATAGTCAATGCCAAGGGCATTGAGCCGAATCGTTCTCAAGTCACAGCCTTACGTGAAATGCGAGCTCCAAGGATAAAGAAAGAACTTCAGGGCTTGAATGGGAAGGTTGCTGCCTCAAACCGATTCATCTCAAAAGCGACAGATCAATGCATCCCACTCTTCGATGCCTTAAAGAAGGGAAAGAAATATTTTCAGTGGACTCCTGAGTGTCAAACGGAATTCGAAGAATTGATTAAACACATGGTGCCGGCACCAATGCTTTCTAATCCAAAAGATGAAGAGGAGTTGTTCTTATATTTGGTTGTCATGTCCCATGCCTTAAGCGCTGCACTTATTCGAGAGGATGCTAAAGTTCAAAGGCCAGTTTACTACATTATCAAGTGACTCGCTGGGGAAGAATTAAACTACCTGAAGTTGGAGAAACTTGCATACTGTCTGCTCATTTCTTCAAAGAAGTTAAGACCATATTTCCAATCCCATCCTATAAAAGTTCTCACCGATCAACCGCTAAGGCAGGTTCTTTTTCGCCCAGAAACTTCGTAAGGTTATTGAAGTGGAACATCGAGCTTAGCCAGTATGAAAACACTTATCACACTTGAAAAACTATTAATGGGCAAGCCTTAGCAGATTTCATCGCTGAATTCATGGACAAGGGGGAGGAAATTGAGGAACCAGCAGAGAAAATGACTAGTTGGAAGCTGTACTTTGATGGATCCAGAAACGATTACTGTTCAGGAGCCGGAATTGTCTTAGAAAATCCAGATGGCCACTCTCCATGCTACGCCTTGAGATTGGAATTCTCATCAACAAATAATGAGGCTGAATACGAAGCACTAATAACAGGGCTGAAGATAGCAAAGGAGTTGTGTAACACCCCCGCATTTTTAATGAAATTAAAAATGTGGAAATATGTATATACATTATATACATAGATATATTTACGAGAAAAATTAAATAATGACAATAAAATTGCATGTAATAAGTTCATGCAGTGAAATGAAGGAAAAAGATTAATAAAAGAAATTAAATGCAATACATGAAATGCGGAGAAATGCATGCGAACAAATAAATAGAAATAAAAAGGAAAATTTGAAAAGCTTCACGAATTTGGTCACAAAATTAGCGTCATTGCGTTCGTGGCGATTTTCTAGACAATTTAGACCTATGGTTTGCAGAAAACCGATTTAGAATGAAAAAGATATCTTTTAATTAATATTGCAACAAAATATGAAAAAGAGGAATGAGAAAAGAATAATGTTTAGCATTGTTCTAAGGTTTGTAAACAAAAGACATAGTAGCTCATTGGTTAGAACATGTGACTTATATACAAGAGGTTCTGAGTTCAATCCCCGCCAGCGCCATATTTTGGTTTTAGGGGAATGACTATAAAGTGGCTTAGTGTGAACGCAGTTCAATTAAAAAGCGGTTTAGTGTGAAAAGGGTTAACTGGAGGATTAATTAGAAAAATGGTTAAAAAGAAAAATATATATATATATATATATGTATGTATGTATATGACGTGTGGGTGTCAACACCCCTGCTGCTGCGCATCATGTTGCACACATGGCGCGTTTTTATTGGTTAATGATTGTTTTTTTTCTTTTGCAACATGGCTATTTTCTATTCGTCGGATGACGTGGACGATTCTTATGGCTCCTGATCTAATATAAACGTCCTGATGCACCTAATACACCTATAAATAAACAAACCTAACCCTAATCTCATTGTTTTCATCCATGGCGCCTCCATGCTGCTCTAATCTAAATTTAAACAAGCCTTTCTTCTCCATCAAGTCTAATTAGAAGATCAGAATTTCTACAACAATTTCTTAGCAAATCAAATTCAGAATTCTAGATCCGTTCTTTCTCAAATCTCTAAACCTAACGCTGTGGGTTTCTAAATTACTTCTAGGTTTAGATACATAAAAGTATGCTTTGACTGACAATGAATTGGATATGTTGTAAAGTATGATTTTGTGTTAATAAGAAATTCTATCTTATGTCATGACAAATCTAATTTCTTAGATCTAATATAATTGTGGTGATTCGATTATGATTTTTATATGGATCTTGACTTGTAACCATGTTATGATGGAAGTACATCTATTAGTTTGGATAATTGTGATGTTATTTGGATCTAGACCTTTATGTTAATCTACCTTTTTTAATCTAAACATGTTGTTGTGTCACTCTTACTTTGCTAGATCTAGGTAATTGGACACCTAATATTAAATCTAGATCTACTGTAAACTTGACATGTTACATTTATTTAATTGGACTGTTGGATCTAGTTGTTTATATGAATCTCCTTATTATGGTAAATCTAGATCTATTGTAAACTTGACATGTTACATTTATTTAATTGGACAGTTGGATCTAGTTGTTTATATGAATCCCCTTATTGTGATCAATCTAGATCTGTTGTGAACTTTACATATGAATCCATCTTTATGTCACCCTAATTATGGTAGATCCAATTAGGAGACATTTAGATCTCATTATGCTTGATTTGATTTTTTAGGAATTGCCACAAGTTATCAGTTTTATATATCCACACCGTTATGATAATTACATGTCCTTTCACTTTGTTATTATGCCAGTATGTTATGTCAATATGTGTTGAAATTATCACCTTTATCATATTCCCTTTTCATTGTTATGGCTAGGCTACTTTATAGCCTAGATGCCGCCAAAATACGTGTGAATACGTTAGTTAAGGAAACGGGGGAAAAGAGATTTATAATTGGCATGTAATCTTTTATTTGAATTGATATGTAATTCAAATTATCATTAAAATAGGTATTGACACCTATAAAAGGAAAGGAATAATTTATAAATAAATAAATCAAAAGTGGAATGTTTAGTAATTACAGTTAGGAATTGTAATTGTACTTATGATACGAGGTTAGGTTACATTAGTGGCGGAAGTCTGCCCGGACCTGATCGGCGTATCTAGCAGCCACTAATGTTGAACCTAATGTGGGAGGTCTAAGTCCGTAAATTCGAATCGGGCTAAGACACAAGGTTAAGCGCAACTGTGGAATAAGACTGCCCGGAACCGACCAGCATATCCAGCATCCACATGTTGTAGGCCTAATGTGGGAGGTCTAGTCCATTATAAACAATAAATGGACATGGTAATGAATTGGACTACTTAACCAAATCTAATCCATAGGGATTGTGTGAACTTAGACTTAAGTTGAGCTTAAGTAAACTTGATAGAGCAAAGTGGGAGGGTTAAGTAAATCTTGGGTAGGAAGGTAATATTAGTATATATAGGCCCACAAACTTAACCATTAAATAAAAATGCTTGAATCAGTGGGAGGGTTAAGTACATCTTGGGTTGATGGGTAATATTTGTATATATAGGCCCACAAACTTAACCATTATAGAGTTATGTAATTAAAGATCACCCTTTAGGGTATACATAACTGGTATAGGGCTATGTAATTAAAGATCACCCTTTAGGGTATACATAGTCAGTGGAAAGCCTAGTGGGGATACAAGACAAAGGGGAGAGCTTGTATCATATTGTGTGGGAGTTATGTAATAAAGATCACCCTTTAGGGTATACATAACTAGTATAGGGCTATGTAATTAAAGATCACCCTTTTAGGGTATACATAGTCAGTGGAAAACCTAGTGGGGATACAAGACAAAGGGGAGAGCATGTATCATATTGTGTGGGACCCATTTCAGTCAGTAACCCATAATTGGTATCAGAGTAGGGAACTCCGTACTAGGCGGAGAAGGGGCACGCTTACTGATTGATTGTAAGAGATCCAAACAAGGCGGATGGTGTGGGCGGCGCAAACCGACCGGGGACATGTGCGTGCATGGGCCAGGCAGAGGGGGCTAAGACGACCGTGACACCAGTAGATATGGTTGTGCACACCACGGGTTGCCACTTTAGGAAGTGATACCTCCTACTGTGGGGCCAGCCCAGGATATCTACAAGATAGGGAGCCTATTGATTAGGGTAGTAGGGTATACTTGGTCGTATGACCTAAGCCTACCAGCTTATAGTGGAAGGGATCATTTCATTTTAGTTATACTAGTAATAATGCAGAGTAATCATTAGTGAGGCACATATACCTTAACTTGCTTACCTTTTCACACCTACCATTTATGTAGTGGTCTTCCTTTAATCCACTTTATATGCCTATCATGTTGCTTTTATTTATCTACTGGCTAAAAGTAACTAGACTCGCCAGACTTTATGTCTGACCCTGTTATTTCTACTTCTTTCTTCCGTTTCCCCCCCAGGTTCTCAGGGAGGAAATAATCAGACTTAATCAGGAGCTAGATATCATCTTGTTAGGAGCTACTTCTGAAGTATGGCTCAAGTTCTTGACTCTACTGTGGCTTAACTCTTTTATTGGGGAAATGATGCTTTTTATTTACTTATGTACTCTGATGGTGTAAGACAGAAGTATTTTTAGTGTAATGGTTTTTGTGACTTATGAAATTGTGGACCACGGTTTTATGACTTATGTTTGAAATAAAAGTTTAAATTTTCCGATGCTACCTTATTTATCTCTGTCTTGTAATTATTCTATGTCTGTTTGCCAATAGCGCTTCATGAAACTTAATGCATTCCCTTAGTGAGTGACATTAACGGACGTGGGGTGTTTCAAGTTGAATCTGAAAACCTTACAAATCTTCAGTGATTCTCAACAGGTAGTGTGTCAAGTCCTTAAAGAGTTCTAGACAAAAGTTGGAAACCTCCTTCCTATCTTAGCAAAGTCATGGAACTTCTCAACGACCTCGACCACTACACTATATCTCACATTCCTAGGGAAGAAAATTCAAAGGCAGATTCTCTTACCAAATATGCCAATTCTTCAGATGCATAGTTACTGGGCCTTATACCTGTGGAAGTCCTTTCAACTCCCGCCATTGAGGAAGCAGAAGTTGACTGGATCATGGAAACGGTTGAAGAGCCCATGTCATGGATGACTCCAATCAAGGAATATATCCTCAACGGGACACTCCCCGAAGAGCCGAAAAAGCGAAGGAAGATATTACGCAAAGCTCCCCTATACCTTATTTAAGACGGAAAGCTATACAGGTGAGGATTCTCCATGCCACTGCTCCGATGTGTAATAAAGGAGGAATCAAAAGCAATCTTAGTAGAGTTACATGAGGGAGATTGCGGCGGTCAAATAGGTGGTCAAACACTGGCCAAGAAAATCCTACGATATGGCTACTTTTGGCCCGATTTGAACCTAGATGCGATTACCTATGTTAAAAAGTGTGATAGATGCCAAAGATTTGCAAAAATTCCAAGAGCGCCTTCCACTGAATTGACTTAAATGGTCAGCTCATGGCCATTTGCTGTCTGGGGCAAAGACTTGATTGGAGCATTACCTACAGCTAAATCAAATATGAAGTACACAATAGTAGCAGTTGACTATTTCACTAAATGGGCTGAAGCTGAACCGCTAGCTACTATTACTTCAAAGAAGGTAATCAATTTTGTATTGAAGAACATCATCTGTAGGTTCGGTGTACCGCAGCAAATAATCACCGATAATGGAACTCAATTTGAGGGCAGTGAGTTTCTAGTTTTTGTGCTAAGTACAAGATCAAGAAGAGTTTTGCAGCCATTGCTCATCCGCAGGCCAACGGGCAAGTCGAATCAATCAACAAAATCTTGAAGTCGACCATTAAAAGCGACTCGAAAAAGGTAAGGGTGCTTGGGTAGACGAGCTTCAGCTTGCATTAGGGGCTTACCATACCACCCATAAAACTGCGACAGGGAACACTCCATTCTCACTTGCGTTTGGATCTGAGGCTATGATCCCAGTAGAATTGGAAGTCCCAACTCATAGGAGAATCCACTTCAACCAAGAAGAGAACGAGAAACTACAACTCGAAGCCTTGATTTTCTTGAAGAGAAAAGAAGAGAAGCAGAGCTCAAAGTCATGGCACATCAGAGAAGAATAGCTCGTCATTTCAATGCTAAAGTAAAATGCAGAACCTTTCAAGTTGGGGACCTTGTCCTGAAAAGAATTATGACAGACACTGGGGTACTCGGACCCAACTGGGAGGGCCCATATATGATTAGCCAGAAAATTCTTGGATGGTACGTTTGAGCTGAAAACGACGGATGGAGTCCAACTTCCAAGAGCATGGAATGCTATACACCTCCGTCACTATTTCGCTTAATATTTCTTTCATATGTTCTGAAAAAGTTGTAAATATCATGCATTGTAAATACCATGCAACATCATTACAAGCTTTGTACATACTAATGAAAGAAATTGCTTTACTTGCCTAAATCGTACGATTCACAAACTATTTGCTAAGATTCGATTTTGATTGCAGGTTCATTAAGAAAATGCCAACGTATCTATGACCTAATAAGACCTGGTGATCATTATAGCACGTCCCGATTGGGATAGCTCGAATATCCATTTCTCAATGCTTAAAACATCATTCGCAGCCTACTCGAAGATGTGGAGCATATTAGTGCAAGGAAGGAACACCAGGGACTGAATGATCAAACAGTGGGGCACACAAAGTTATAAATAAAACTATAAGTTTCATAGAAGGGACACCTTCTTAATTGCAAGGTCCCAAGTCCTAGTTCTGACAAAACGTGGTAAACCCCAATAAATGAACTGGTGTCTGCTCCTAGAAACAACGCAGTTTTTAACCAAAGACTTCCCCGAGGGGAACCCAGTTGATCGTCAATGCCATTAATACATGGCTGGATAGCGACATAAACACTGGGCTTTAAAATCAAAGACCTCCCTAGGGGTGCTCAGTTCATTGTTAATGCCATTAATACATGGTTGGATAGCGATATAAACACTAGGCCTTAAAACCAAAGACCTCCCCGAGGGGCGCTCGGTTGATCGTCGATGCCATTAATACATGGCTGGATAGCGATATAAACACTGGGTCTTAAACCAAAGACCTCCCCAAGGGGAACTCAGTTGATCGTCGAAGCCATTAATACATGGTTGGATAGCGATACAAACACTGGGTTCTAAAAAAGACCCCTTCGGGGGCATCCGGTCAGATGCTGGATCTTTCAAATCCAACTATTGATTCTGGGTCTTCCAAATCTAGTTACTGTCGGACCGAAAGCCCTTTTTTTAAGGCTCCCTACAAATTCTACAAGCGACTGAGTCATTCAGTCACAACGAATAACGGGTTTACAAGTACCTCTTTAGAGGAACAAAAAAAAAGTTCATCGCCATAAGAGGAGCATGAGTAGGATCGACCAAAACTGGAAACTTCTTATCATGGTCATGCCAATAAATTCAACAGTGACAAAAACACATGATCAAAGAATTCCGAATAAAATTGGTCGCATAATGTCATGCTTAGCATTTAAAGTTTGTGACAAATTTTGGTATGGGGGAATTACTACTGCATTAAGGAAATTCAATGATACTTGCTTAAACATACCATAAACTTGTCACAACTTTACCGTGAAGCTTAGCGCTCACAAGGTTTACTCTGACCAGTGAAGTTAATTTCCATGATTGTGATTAAGACGAATTCGAAAACCTCGACATTATGATGAGCACAAAGTTGATTGTTCACGAAAAAGAAGTCTCATAAACTACCTTAGCCACAATCAAGGAAATACAGTAAAATCGGTCAAAATAAACCCGGTTAATAGTGATTCGCGGCTACAAATAATAATAATAAAAATAATGCCAAACATTGCAGTAATCAACGACTAGTAATGTAAAAGCATAAAAAATAAGCAGGTATGGAAAGTAAAGGATTAAAGTACAATAAGCATAATACTTCCATCATAGCAACACAGAGTCAAAATCACAGTGCAAAGTGTTAGACATAGAGAAACATAGGCGGGGACCGGCACCCGCATATACAACCGGACTAGAGCATAATACACAAAAGGAAAATAGCAAAAGTCAGACAAGAGGGTCTCTTCTTTTCGTCACTAGATCATTTCCCAACATGAGCAAAAGGAGAAGTACCGGTCGGTTCTGTTTTGTTCCCAGGACCTGCTAATTCGGTAATGATCTCATCCTGGGACTTGAGAGCCTGGATAAGTGCTACTTTGTCCTTCTACAAAGTAATGATGCGTTCAATGTTCTCCCTATTTATCCTTTGGAGATCGCAGGCAAAGGTTGTGACGACAAGGAATTTCGCTCGATCCGAATCAATCGTTAAACCGATCTAGACCATTCGAAACCACTGATCGTTTGAGAACAGGACAAATCAGAACACAAACAGAAGAACATTTCATTGTTATTACAACAATTCCATCAGATACAAGAATATACAGAGTATAAATGAATAAATTACATTCGATAAATATCAGAGATTACAATAAATTACATAGCAGCGGAAAAATAATACAAAGCACAACTGAAGGTGATATACGGATACAGAGCTTTCCGGATATCATTCCAGCTGAAAATCAGGATCCTGTGGATATAAATCTGCAAAACCTAAACTACTAGCTGCCCGTGCGGAAAATAGGGGCACCCAGAGTTTAGGTTAAAACAATAAACTCCAGGTCAGTCATGTGACTGGTGTGAGAACTAAAACAGTTATTTAAAACTTTACTTTAAAAGAGAGTAATTCAAGGGACCACGCCGTATAACACGGAACGGGTTTCTTCCCAAGAATACCAGTGCATAGAATAAACAACGCAATGCTTTTTCGAAAAATGAAGCTATTATAAGACCCAGGTCCCATCACACAATGCAACGCAAGCCGGAGGATAGGATTTTCCCTTATAATAGCCAAACATGCTTGATACGTTTAAAACAAATCATTTGATACTATAATAAGTGTATAGTGTCAAAACAATTTCAATCATAAATATAAATCATAGACGGCATAGCATCCCATGCTACTATGTCGCCATACTAGTTCTACAATTAAAACCGCAATACACGTATTGGAAATTGGATTTCCGTCATGAGTCGAGGCAAGGGGCAAGCTCCTCTCCGCGTTCGAGACACTCTAGCAAATGCCTCAGGGCTACGCACTCTGGGCAACCCTGGATTCGGCTGGGCCGGTCCTCACTTACGTTAGAGGATTAGTTATGCCTGAACACACGTTTCCCGGTCCTTACAGACCTATAATCGAGGCGCCTCATTCCAACAACCACAAAGGTGAAAAGTATATAAATGTCAGGGCTGGTAAGTCACTGACACCACCAAAGCTAGAAAGAAACGTCGTGCTCTCCCAGCGGTCCGTATCCCCTTTTTAACTCATACCGAGGTGTGAGGCTCGCAAATTCACGTTATACACAAAGCTGCCACGTAGGCGTGCTTTGATCATCAACCTCAAGACTTTGCTTTTCAACAGAAGCCTTGATCCATGCAACTCAGTATGCCACACAGGAAATTCATGTCGTGCGATTGATATCAATCGATATATAACCTCTAAGCTCGTACGTCTCAGAGAAGGGCGTTAAGCAAAAGAATAAATTCTCCGTCGCCAAACAGATGTATATTTAATAGAAATCAATCAACACAGAATAAAATCCAATGTCAGACACACAATCCATTTACAAGTTCGTTCTGGGTCTGAACGAAACCGGAGGCACTTTCCTCGCATATCCATCCATCTCCAAGTACGTCTGGACGACCACCAACTATTTCCATCCTCTTGGGTGTACAGCCCAATCAGGATCGTCAGTAATTACCCAAACGATGTGAAGACTTCCGGTCTTCGACCACCGTCTTCATCTTCGACATATCGTCGAATCGGTTATTCAGAATGGGTATAAACCCGGACTTTCCGAACAACCTGCGTATATTAAAAACGAATGTTACACAAACACAACATACGCCTCATTCCAACTCAGAATATTCTTTTATTCATAAAATCGCATTTTTAGGGAAAGGTTCCCATTAATTTTATCCAAGATAAATTCTTTAAAATTTATCCTTTAATCTTCCTTTGGATGACATTTCAAACCAAATTATGGTTTTCTAAACTAGTCGAGATTAGCGAACCACACCGAAGTAAATATTTATTTTATTTCCCAATCCCAACCTATTCATCCCATGAAGCAAAACTGGCAATACTCCATGTTTAGCACCACAGTGTTATCGGTAAAATTAATTACCATTTCACGTTCAAATCTAATTAAAGATTTAACTATCGCTTTGGAGCAAAACTGGTGATACTCCATTCTCGCTCGTTTTCTAAATTTGATAATTTAGATTGTAAATTCACATTTCAATCTAATTGCAGATTCGTTAAAACTCCTTTTATTGGGTTAAAGAACTAATGTCATTTAAAACACCGTTCACGACAAACCCAAATCACATTCTATTTATCATCGGGTTAAAGAACTAGTGTTGTTTAAAACATAGTTCACGATAAACCCACAAATCAATTCTAGATCAAATCAAATATATTAGGAATTCCGATTATTTAAAACCCCTTTTTAAATCTAATTTATTTATTTAAAAATAAAAAACCCGGGTTTTAAATTGAGTTCAAACTAGTTCATTTCGATAAAAATTTATTTTTATCTTTTCAAATATGGAGTTTTTCATCCCAAATTTTCCCAAATCATTTCTTCTGATTTTACACAAATTATTGATATTTTTAATAATTTTATCAAGGCCCGTACAGTCGATTTCCATCAACGACCATCGAACTGCACTTACGGCGACCTTTTTCAAATTTGATTTGGACGTACCACCAAATCCAACCGTTAGATTTTGAATTTCTAATATTCGTTAGAAAGCTCTTTTCGATACGAACCCAACGGTTCCGGTTTTAGGAGAATCCGATGGTCGGATCTCCCGTAATGTCCGTTTGAAATAAACGGTCGAAATTTATGAACTGCCGCGGCGCGGCGCGTTCTATTCAGGCCATTATATTATATATATAATATATATTTCGTCGATTTCTATTTAAAACGAATTATATAAATAGTTTTGAATTCGTTTCAAAAACAATTTCAACCTCCTTTTCAATTCAAAGCAAAATTGAATTCTTCTTTATAAATTCGTTTTAAAATTCATTTCTATTCAATTCAAGTTTCAATTCAATTTGAATTCATTTCACTTCGTTTTAAATTCAATTCGAATTCGTTTTCAATTCGATTCAATTCAAAGTGGTTTTCTATTCGATTCAATTCAAATTGGTTTTCTATTTGATTCAAATTCGTTATATATTCAATTGAAATCAAATTCGTTTTCTATTCAAATCAAATTCGTTATATATTCAATTGAAATCAAATTCGTTTTCTATTCAAATCAAATTCGTTGTATATTCAATTGAAATCAAATTCGTTTTCTATTCAAATCAAATTCGTTATATATTCAATTGAAATCAAATTCGTTATATATTCAATGGAAATCAAATTCGTTTTATATTCAATTGAAATCAAATTCGTTTTATATTCAATTGAAATCAAATTCGTTTTATATTCAATTCATTTCGAAATCATTTCATAATATTCATTTTGAAATCGTTTCATAATATTCATTTCGAAATCGTTTCATAATATTCATTTCGGAATCGTTTTTCAACATTCGTTTTAAAATGAGTAAAATCGATATAAATATCGTTCACGTCAAAATGGCGTCATTCTAATCAACACAGCTTCATATATTTCTATTTTCAAATATTCTATTTCAAATATTTCCTATTATCAAAATATTTGTTATTATCAAAATATTTCGTTCAACACATGACTAATCTCAACGGATGAGTACTGCCAACACATGAACCTTTATTTTATGATGATAAAGATGTAAATTTTATTATTAAAATATTTCGTTCAACACATGACTAATCTCAACGGATGAGTACAGTCAACACATGAACCTTTATTTTATAATATTCTTTATTTTCTAAATTGGAATGAGGCCCAATCAATCACCATATAATGTTAATTATATGGATTTTCATACATCACACGTATATAATAGCATTGAAAAATAATCAACCATCAACCAAAGTGCACTACACTGTATAAGCATCAAATATAGATATCTAACGCTTATAACAGCCTGTCAATCAATCGATCGACATATTTAATCAATCAGGATGAGTGAACTTCAAATTTCATCCCAACACCCGTGTGGGGTTTCAAACAATCAAACACAGATTTTAGTTGTGCAGTTGGGCGATGTGTAAAATTTATTGTCCCAATCAATGTTAGTCAAATCAGTGTACATAAACAAACCGTCCGGTTTGTAAATGAGTATTTATTTATTCACATTCACTATATTCATATTCACGTTAAAAATTATATTTTTAACGATAAAACATTTTATTTTAACACATGAATTTCTATTCAGTTCATTTATTCAATAAAATTGATATTTTTACTTTTCTAACATATTTTAGAAAATTTCGGCGGCATAATGGCATGATACTAGAAACGGGACGAGGCCTAGCCTTATCCCCGGTCTAGTGAAGGCCCACGCCATTCACACATCAATCAAATCAATTTCATTTCACTAAACAACTCAAATTTCAATCAAATAATCTAACTAATTTTTGCAATCAAACAAACAAGTCCATGGTCTGTGGACGATTGTGTCGGGTGCTACTAAACACCGTCTGCATCCTAGTATATATATAACTAGAAAATGAAATTGAAAGGTGAGAAATTCTCACCGATAGTTATCTAATCATCTTGACTCTTCTTTGATAAAAATCTTCATCGTTATCGCATTCTTGTCATCTTCGTTGCTGTAGCCACTACATATGTAAAAATCGAATTTTTACTTTGTTATTCAATATATAAAAATCGAATTTTTACTTTGCTATTCAATATATAAAAATCGAATTTTTATTATACTATTCAATATATAAAAATCAAATTTTTATTATACTATTCAATATATAAAAATCAAATTTTTATTATACTATTCAATATATAAAAATCAAATTTTTATTATACTATTCAATATATAAAAATCAAATTTTTACCTCGCTATTCTCTATATAAAGATTTCGCCTTTTCAAATATAAAGATTAAATCTTTTCAAATATAAAGATCGAACCTTTTCAAATATAAAGATCGAACCTTTTCAAATATAAAGATCAAACCTTTTCAAATATAAAGATCGAACCTTTTCAAATATAAAGATCACACCTTTACTATCCATATAGTATAAAAATCGTATTTTTATTCTTTCTTTATCAAAAAAAAATTATATTTTTACTTCATTAAAAATTACTCCTTTTTGTTTTCAAATAGCACTTCTTTTATACTGCAAAATCTCGCCTTTTACATTTTCAAAAAAAATTCTTTTATATAACTAAAACCGCAATCAAACAATGTAATTTAAACAAAATAAAAACTGAATTTAAATTAAAACAAGAAGGGAGAAGCTCACCGATGTAATTGGCGCAAGGGGGTGGCGGAGGAGGGGCTGGTGGCTCCGGTTTTGGGTGCTAAGGTACCACGACGTGGGCTGGAAGGAGAGAGAGCAACGAGGGGGAGGCGCAGGTGGAGAAAAGGGGGCGGAGGTGGTTGGATGCGGGTTTGGGGGGGGCCACGGTGTCACGAGGTCGCGGTTCGAGGGTTCCAGGAGAGGGAGAAGAGAGAGAGCGCCACGGGGGGGGGGGGGGGACTGAGGACATGCGGCGCAGGGGTGGTGGATTGGTCGGAGCGACGATGATGGATCGGGGAGGGAGAGCCTGGGGTGCGACGGGTTTTGTTTTATTAATTTTTTTTTTCTGAGATCGGGTTTATTGATTTGGGGGAGAAAGCATGGGGGGGCCATATAGGAGAGGGAGTATATATTTTTTTTATTTAATTAATTATGAAAACGTTGACTTTTACATACGACCTCTAAACGAGGCCCACCGCCTGTCGTCCATAGCGTTTTACCCCCATTCCGAACACAATGGGATATGCATCGTAGGCTGATTCGGTCGTTACAATCAGTTTCCGTTGAATTTACATTTAAATCTATATATTCTATCTTAAACATACATTTCAATTTACCAGGGTCACATACGAACTCTAAAAATTGCAGAAAAATATTTTCTAGCTTCGTATTGACGATACGGTCCTAACAAAACTAGTTTCGTCGAATTCTGAGACCGTTGGAAAAATGGCCATTTTCCAGTCGATTAAAATCAACTGAAACTGGTCAAACACGTTTTCCTTTGCCACGCTCACATATTGATTCGAAAAATTATGAAATTTAAAACCTAACAATAATTTGACATCACAGACCCAACAAAAGTGGTTTTGTCGAAATCCGAGGTCGTTTGCAAAATGTCTATTTTTAAGGGCCTGAATTCCATAGCGACTATTCAGAATTTTCAACTGAACATGTCTTTTGATTCCCGCTACGAAATTTCGATTTTTCGGATTCGTTGGAAAGATATTATCAATTAGATCCTAATGTTTTTGGTTTCACTAAAATCCGGATTATTTGCACCCGGTACATTCAATTGAAGTTTGAAATCGAATTATCGAACTACCGCGCCATTTTCAATTCTATTATAATTATATATAAATATTTATATTCTAACGACGACGCGTATAAATATATACGTTCGATTTATATTCAAAATAAATTTTCTCGTCGATATTATTTAAAATAATTCATTTTAAATATTCAAAATTCGCTAAAACTGCCAAAATAAAAATTTTAAACTGGCTCGGATTTTCGGGTTATTACAATCTCCCCCACTTAAAACTTTTCGTCCCCGAAAAGGAACAAAGTCAAAAATGGTTTGATTAATCAGCTCTACGTTCGATCTGGCTTGCATTCTCCAACTTTTCAGTTTCTTCAAATTTTCAAAAATTTGGCTAACACCCTAAATTTTCGAAAAAATTCGCCATAACCTCCCCTGCACCGGGAGCCACGGGAAAATCCCGAAATTTCCATAAAGGCCTTCTGATCTCAAAAAGAAAAAGAAAAGGCCAATAGGCTCATAAAATCATCATCACCCAAACAAAATAGTAAATTATGTAGTAAACATGAACCTATTTGTCGGGCAAACAAATTTTATTCTCTGCTCTAGCCTCCTTGCTATGACCTGTTCAATGTAAGTATATGTATATGCAAGCAAATGCGACCAATTTCAATACAGTTCAATATTTGATGCAATTAGGCATAATGGTTCAAAATTATCAAACAAATAAACAAACAACAAAAACATCAATCAATGAGTGGATTAACGTTTCAAATTCATAATTTTGATATATATACTGAAAATCATGTTTTTGATGCCAATTCACAACAATGTGTTCTAGCTATATTAGTTTTGGTTCTCACACCAGTCTAATGGAAATATATAGATATCACACCTTCGTCACTCGAAAATAAATGCTGATGATGTTTCGAACCACCATCAGAACATCTCCGGGCTACTAGAATGCGGTCCTATATCTATCCAGTATATTAAAACTTCAAATATACGTTCATGACGCGTATATGCAAAATCTTTATATAGTGGATTGTCCATATTCAAAATAAATAAATATTCAAATACGTATAAAATGGTTTAAATTTTCAAAACAAAATTGTTTTCATTTGAAAAATATACTCTTCACACTCGTTCTAGGACACTACTGATCCTATCTCTAACGAGTCATTCTAATTGGATATTACTAATCCAATATCTGATGAATTCTTTCGTATGGTTCTAATGTGTCTTGTTCTCGAGCTCTGTAAACCAAAGCTCTGATACCAAATGTGACGACAAGGAATTTCGCTCGATCCGAATCAGTCGTTAAACCGATCTAGACCGTTCGAAACCACTGATCGTTTGAGAACAGGACAAATCAGAACACAAACAGAAGAACATTTCATTGTTATTACAACAATTCCATCAGATACAAGAATATACAGAGTATAAATGAATAAATTACATTCGATAAATATCAGAGATTACGATAAATTACATAGCAGCGGAAAAATAATACAAAGCACAACTAAAGGTGATATACGGATACAGAGCTTTCCAGATATCATTCCAGCTGAAAATCAGGATCCTGTGGATATAAATCTGCAAAACCTAAACTACTAGCTGCCCGTGCGGAAAATAGGGGCGCCCAGAGTTTAGGTTAAAACAATAAACTCCAGGTCAGTCATGTGACTGGTGTGAGAACTAAAACAGTTATTTAAAACTTTACTTTAAAAGAGAGTAATTCAAGGGACCACGCCGTATAATACGGAACGGGTTTCCTCCCAAGAATACCAGTGCATAGAATAAACAACGCAATGCTTTTTCGAAAAATGAAGCTATTATAAGACCCAGGTCCCATCACACAATGCAACGCAAGCCGGAGGATAGGGTTTTCCCTTATAATAGCCAAACATGCTTGATACGTTTAAAACAAATCATTTGATACTATAATAAGTGTATAGTGTCAAAACAATTTCAATCATAAATATAAATCATAGACGGCATAGCATCCCATGCTACTATGTCGCCATACTAGTTCTACAATTAAAACCGCAATACACGTATTGGAAATTGGATTTACGTCATGAGTAGAGGCAAGGGGCAAGCTCCTCTCCGCGTTCGAGACACTCTAGCAAATGCCTCAGGGCTACGCACTCTGGGCAACCCTGGATTCGGCTGGGCCGGTCCTCACTTACGTTAGAGGATTAGTTATGCCTGAACACACGTTTTCCGGTCCTTACAGACCTATAATCGAGGCGCCTCATTCCAACAACCACAAAGGTGAAAAGTATATAAATGTCAGGGCTGGTAAGTCACTGACACCACCATAGCTAGAAAGAAACGTCGTGCTCTCCCAGCGGTCCTTATCCCGTTTTTAACTCATACCGAGGTGTGAGGCTCGCAAATTCACGTTATACACAAAGCTGCCACGTAGGCGTGCTTTGATAATCAACCTCAAGACTTTGCTTTTCAACAGAAGCCTTGATCCATGCAACTCAGTATGCCACACAGGCAATTCATGCCGTGCGATTGATATCTATCGATATATAACCTCTAAGCTCGTACGTCTCAGAGAAGGGCGTTAAGCAAAAGAATAAATTCTCCGCCGCCAAACAGATGTATATTTAATAGAAATCAATCAACACAGAATAAAATCCAATGTCAAACACACAATCCATTTACAAGTTCGTTCTGGGTCTAAACGAAACCGGAGGCACTTTCCTCGCATATCCATCCATCTCCAAGTACGTCTGGACGACCACCAACTATTTCCATCCTCTTGGGTGTACAGCCCAATCAGGATCGTCAGTAATTACCCAAACGATGTGAAGACTTCCGGTCTTCGACCACCGTCTTCATCTTCGACATATCGTCGAATCGGTTATTCAGAATGGGTATAAACCCGGACTTTCCGAACAACCCGCGTATATTAAAAACGAATGTTACACAAACACAACATACGCCTCATTCCAACTCAGAATATTCTTTTATTCATAAAATCGCATTTTTAGGGAAAGGTTCCCATTAATTTTATCCAAGATAAATTCTTTAAAATTTATCCTTTAATCTTCCTTTGGATGACATTTCAAACCAAATTATGGTTTTCTAAACTAGTCGAGATTAGCGAACCACACCGAAGTAATTATTTATTTTATTTCCCAATCCCAACCTATTCATACCATGAAGCAAAACTGGCAATACTCCATATTTAGCACCACAGTGTTATCGGTAAAATTAATTACCATTTCACGTTCAAATCTAATTAAAGATTTAACTATCGCTTTGGAGCAAAACTGGTGATACTCCATTCTCGCTCATTTTCTAAATTTGATAATTTAGATTGTAAATTCACATTTCAATCTAATTGCAGATTCGTTAAAACTCCTTTTATTGGGTTAAAGAACTAATGTCATTTAAAACACCGTTCACGACAAACCCAAATCACATTCTATTTATCATCGGGTTAAAGAACTAGTGTTGTTTAAAACACAGTTCACGATAAACCCACAAATCAATTCTAGTTCAAATCAAATATATTAGGAATTCCGATTATTTAAAACCCCTTTTTAAATCTAATTTATTTATTTAAAAATAAAAAACCCGGGTTTTAAATTGAGTTCAAACTAGTTCATTTCGATAAAAATTTATTTTTATCTTTTCAAATATGGAGTTTTTCATCCCAAATTTTCCCAAATCGTTTCTTCTGATTTTACACAAATTATTGATGTTTTTAATAATTTTATCAAGGCCCGTACAGTCGATTTCCATCAACGACCATCGAACTGCACTTACGGCGACCTTTTTCAAATTTGATTTGGACGTACCTCCAAATCCAACCTTTAGATTTTGAATTTATAATATTCATTAGAAAGCTCTTTTCGATACGAACCCAACGGTTCCGGTTTTAGGATAATCCGACGGTCGGATCTCCCGTAATGTCCGTTTGAAATAAACGGTCGAATTTTACGAACTGCCGCGGCGCGGCGCGTTCTATTCAGGCCATTATATTATATATATAATATATATTTCGTCTATTTCTATTTAAAACAAATTATATAAATAGTTTTGAATTCGTTTCAAAAACAATTTCAACCTCCTTTTCAATTCAAAGCAAAATTGAATTCTTCTTTATAAATTCGTTTTAAAATTCATTTCTATTCAATTCAAGTTTCAATTCAATTTGAATTCATTTCACTTCGTTTTAAATTCAATTCGAATTCGTTTTCAATTCGATTCAATTCAAAGTGGTTTTCTATTCGATTCAATTCAAATTGGTTTTCTATTTGATTCAAATTCGTTATATATTCAATTGAAATCAAATTCGTTTTCTATTCAAATCAAATTCGTTATATATTCAATTGAAATCAAATTCGTTTTCTATTCAAATCAAATTCGTTGTATATTCAATTGAAATCAAATTCGTTTTCTATTCAAATCAAATTCGTTATATATTCAATTGAAATCAAATTCATTTTCTATTCAAATCAAATTCGTTATATATTCAATTGAATCAAATTCGTTTTCTATTCAAATCAAATTCGTTATATATTCAATTGAAATCAAATTCGTTATATATTCAATTGAAATCAAATTCGTTTTATATTCAATTGAAATCAAATTCGTTTTATATTCAATTGAAATCAAATTCGTTTTATATTCAATTCATTTCGAAATCATTTAATAATATTCATTTCGAAATCGTTTCATAATATTCATTTCGAAATCGTTTCATAATATTCATTTCGAAATCGTTTTTCAACATTCGTTTTAAAATGAGTAAAATCGATATAAATATCGTTCACGTCAAAATGGCGTCAATCAAATCAACACGGCTTCATATATTTCTATTTTCAAATATTCTATTTCAAATATTTCCTATTATTAAATATTTGTTATTATCAAAATATTTCGTTCAACACATGACTAATCTCAACGGATGAGTACTGCCAACACATGAACCTTTATTTTATGATGATAAAGATGTAAATTTTATTATTAAAATATTTCGTTCAACACATGACTAATCTCAACGGATGAGTACAGTCAACACATGAACCTTTATTTTATAATATTCTTTATTTTCTAAATTGGAATGAGGCCCAATCAATCACCATATAATGTTAATTATATGGATTTTCATACATCACACGTATATAATAGCATTGAAAAATAATCAACCATCAACCAAAGTGCACTACACTGTATAAGCATCAAATATAGATATCTAACGCTTATAACAGCCTGTCAATCAATCGATCGACATATTTAATCAATCAGGATGAGTGAACTTCAAATTTCATCCCAACACCCGTGTGGGGTTTCAAACAATCAAACACAGATTTTAGTTGTGCAGTTGGGCGATGTGTAAAATTTATCGTCCCAATCAATGTTAGTCAAATCAGTGTACATAAACAAACCGTCCGGTATGTAAATGAGTATTTATTTATTCACATTCACTATATTCATATTCACGTTAAAAATTATATTTTTAACGATAAAACATTTTATTTTAACACATGAATTTCTATTCAGTTCATTTATTCAATAAAATTGATATTTTTATTTTTCTAACATATTTTAGAAAATTTCGGCGGCATAACGGCATGATACTAGAAACGGGACGAGGCCTAGCCTTATCCCCGGTCTAGTGAAGGCCCACGCCATTCACACATCAATCAAATCAATTTCATTTCACCAAACAACTCAAATTTCAATCAAATAATCTAACTAATTTTTGCAATCAAACAAACAAGTCCATGGTCTGTGGACGATTGTGTCGGGTGCTACTAAACACCGTCTGCATCCTAGTATATATATAACTAGAAAATGAAATTGAAAGGTGAGAAATTCTCACCGATAGTTATCTAATCATCTTGACTCTTCTTTGATAGAAATCTTCATCGTTATCGCATTCTTGTCATCTTCGTTGCTGTAGCCACTACATATGTAAAAATCGAATTTTTACTTTGTTATTCAATATATAAAAATCAAATTTTTACTTTGCTATTCAATATATAAAAATCGAATTTTTATTATACTAATCAATATATAAAAATCAAATTTTTATTATACTATTCAATATATAAAAATCAAATTTTTATTATACTATTCAATATATAAAAATCAAATTATTATTATACTATTCAATATATAAAAATCAAATTTTTACCTCGCTATTCTCTATATAAAGATTTCGCCTTTTCAAATATAAAGATTAAATCTTTTCAAATATAAAGATCGAACCTTTTCAAATATAAAGATCGAACCTTTTCAAATATAAAGATCGAACCTTTTCAAATATAAAGATCGAACCTTTTCAAATATAAAGATCGAACCTTTTCAAATATAAAGATCAAACCTTTACTATCCATATAATATAAAAATCGTATTTTTATTCTTTCTATATCAAAAAAAAAAAATATTTTTACTTCATTAATAATTACTCCTTTTTGTTTTCAAATAGCACTTCTTTTATACTGCAAAATCTCGCCTTTTACATTTTCAAAATCAATTCTTTTATATAACTAAAACCGCAATCAAACAATGTAATTTAAACAAAATAAAAACTGAATTTAAAGTAAAACAAGAAGGGAGAAGCTCACCGATGTAATTGGCGCAAGGGGATGGCGGAGGAGGGGCTGGTGGCTCCGGTTTTGGGTGCTAAGGTACCACGACGTGGGCTGGAAGGAGAGAGAGCAACGAGGGGGAGGCGCAGGTGGAGAAAAGGGGGCGGAGGTGGTTGGATGCGGGTTTGGGGGGGCCACGGTGTCACGAGGTCGCGGTTCGAGAGTTCCAGGAGAGGGAGAAGAGAGAGCGCGCCACGGGGGGGGGGGACTGAGGACATGCGGCGCAGGGGTGGTGGATTGGTCGGAGCGACGATGATGGATCGGGGAGGGAGAGCCTGGGGTGCGATGGGTTTTGTTTTATTATTATTTTTTTTCTGAGATCGGGTTTATTGATTTGGGGGAGAAAGCATGGGGGGCCATATAGGAGAGGGAGTATATTTTTTTTATTTAATTAATTATGAAAACGTTGACTTTTACATACGACCTCTAAACGAGGCCCACCGCCTGTCGTCCATAGCGTTTTACCCCCATTCCGAACACAATGGGATATGCATCGTAGGCTGATTCGGTCGTTACAATCAGTTTCCGTTGAATTTACATTTAAATCTATATATTCTATCTTAAACATACATTTCAATTTACCAGGGTCACATACGAACTCTAAAAATTGCAGAAAAATATTTTCTAGCTTCGTATTGACGATACGGTCCTAACAAAACTAGTTTCGTCGAATTCTGAGACCGATGGAAAAATGGCCATTTTCCAGTCGATTAAAATCAACTGAAACTTGTCAAACGCGTTTTCCTTTGCCACACTCACATATTGATTCGAAAAATTATGAAATTTAAAACCTAACAATAATTTGACATCACAGACCCAACAAAAGTGGTTTCGTCGAAATCCGAGGTCGTTTGCAAAATGTCTATTTTTAAGGGCCTGAATTCCATAGCGACTATTCAGAATTTTCAACTGGACATATCTTTTGATTCCCGCTATGAAATTTCGATTTTTCGGATTCGTTGGAAAGATATTATCAATTAGATCCTAATGTTTTTGATTTCACTAAAATCCGGATTATTTTGCACCCGGTACATTCAATTGAAGTTTGAAATCGAATTATCGAACTACCGCGCCATTTTCAATTCTATTATAATTATATATAAATATTTATATTCTAACGATGACGGGTATAAATATATACGTTCGATTTATATTCAAAATAAATTTTCTCGTCGATATTATTTAAAATAATTCATTTTAAATATTCAAAATTCGCTAAAACTGCCAAAATAAAAATTTTAAACTGGCTCGGATTTTCGGGTTATTACAAAGGTATTCCAGGAACCCAATTTGTGTGCATGATACTGTCCAATTTCTTCAAAGTGATTCTCCATCCAAGTCCTGGTAGCTTCGAGTTGCATCATTGAATGATTCTTTTGAATGTCCAGATCCTCGGGGACTGATTGCTTGTCGGATGGATATATGTCCAAGTTGAATTGATCAAAGTTCAACCCCTAAAGGCACCAGCCCTAAAAACGATCGATAAATTCAGAAGTATGTGGCATAGGGGTGTAGCGAGGTCTGTCAATATTGGCTTGAAGTTCGGCTAGAGTTGGAGCAACAGAAGAATTCTGAGTATCAGGCATGGGAAGCTTGCCCGGCCTATGGCGTTTCTGAGAACTATCCTTACTTGAAGCTCCCTCAATCCTTTTAGACATCCTACACAATTAATGGAGTTTCAAAGTAAGTACAAGTATAAGCATTATTAGGTAATGGTAAAGCAAGCCAACCAGAGCCCCTAATTGCCCAGGAGTTTAAAACCAACCGGTCGGAATTGCCTTCGTGAATGACCGATCGGTCTGGTTGGTTTCCCCTAAATTTGATAGTGACCGACCGGTGCTACCAAACTATGGAAGGAACAGAACTGGCCAGTCGGTGCTCAAAATAAGCTACACAGTTTAAAAAACTCCCTCAGGACTCACACCAATCGATCGGTGCTTGAGACCTAACCGGTCGGTATTAATCTAGTTTGGCCGATCAGTATCAGATTGAATTCAATTGATCAATACCAAGCTAATTTAAACCGATTGTTAGGAATTAGATTTGACTGAACGATATAAGTTTAGGCCAACCAGTACAGAACGAACTATATGGAATATCGACCGGTCGGAGCAACTGATCATCCGCTGATACGAAAACAACCGCTTGCCCTTTGAAGGATTGTAATACCGTCTGACCAATTTTAGAACAATCAATGAAGTCCAACGACGATCGGTATGAGTAAAAGTATTGTTACAATTCACAAGCAGGCATTAACGATATAAAGTTCATCTTCGACTCAAGAAATACAATGCAAAATTCAAGATTGAAACAGCAAAAGACAAGACATAAATAATCAAAGTCTTCTGATCAAAACAATTGGTCAAACATTTCATATGCATAAAAATCATGAACGCTTTTATGAAGACCAAGATGTCAAAAATTCCTCAAACACAACCTCGATCCTATTTTAACCCATTTTAATACCAGGGATTATCATTCAAGGTCTTATTTCACATCTTAAATCGCAAATTCCAGTAATTGCACTCTGATTTTAAACTCGAATCATTTCAGTTCAAATTAAAACCCAAGTATTCTCAAATAAAATCACAAGTTCGAAAGGAAATTGGTACCTGTGAATGATAGAGTTCAAACGATGGTGCTTGATTTGGAGTAGAGAGTGCTGGCAAAGACTTGGAGTCGGAATGCGATGTCCAAAACGCTGAGTGTTCGAGATCAATACGAGGTAAAGGCTTGGGGAGGATTTGAATGGGTTGCTGGGAATTTTTATGCCGCCATTAAAGAGGATTTTTGTTCGATTTAAAAATATGTGGAAGAGAGATAATTAAAGGCCTTGGGAGTAATATAAAGGGGCAATCGGATGGACCAACCGGTCACCAAGAGCCCAACGCAACCGACCAATCACTCATCTTCCAAGGTCAGTTCAACAATACCGACCGGTTACTCAGTTTTTTACGAATAATTGAGCATATCAACCAAGCGCGAAATCCATGTATCGATCCATCAGTATGTAAAAAAAAATCATATCGGAGTCCACAATTTTATGAATAAAATGGTAGACTCCAAGGGGCAAATGTTTACTCCCCAAAAATCGTACAATGGATCGAGACGCAAGGAAAGACCAAAAGTTCAAATGATTTAGTTAGTAACCGGTCGGTATGGAGCACGGGTACAGATCAGCCTGTCCAAATAGTGCATACTACGTTCCATTGCTGATATACCGGTCGGTTATAAACATTCAGGACCGATTGGCCATGTTTTGGAGTCCTAGGATGGTCAGTTAGCAAAGATAGACATAACGAGGTATGGCCGACCGGTCATACCAGGAGCAGCTCACTTTAACAAATCTTACCGCACTGACCGGTCGGGAAGGATTACAACCAGTCGGTCGTATCGGGAAGGTCAGATCGACCAGTCTCATAAGAAAGGGAGATGTGCCGATCGGTCACTTCTGAAGCAATGTATATATGCTAATCGGTCAGAAGGACAGACAACCGACTAGCATGAAGCTCACAGCTAATCAGTCGTGCAGACCAAAGGAAGAGGCATACCGACCGGTCGGTTCTGATTCAGACCGATCGATCGTCTGGACAGCTGGCGACAGGCTAGCCAGTGGCAATTCCCGTAAATATGAGTTAGGCCGACCAGTGTCCTGAACATGATATCTTGGCTTTCCCTCATTCCTATAAATAGGGGGACAACCGCACTTTAATGGGGGGCGAATTCTCTTGCCACGAAGTGCTGCTAAAATCTCTCCACAACTATTTTACATAATTATAACACTCATCCATCATCATTAAGGGAAGATTCATTCATTCATTGATCATGGCTTTCATCAAGTTCATCCAAGTGATCTAAAAGTTGAAATCTAACATCCAAGTTCGAACGCTTGAGGAAATCACTCCAATCATGCCTTACCTCCACTGATCATCCCATTTCTTCATCACTTTTTATGAATTCAAGTGTGATCTACAAGTGAGAGAGTGAGAAAACTTGTTGTAAAAGTGAATCATACCTTGTAATTGATAAATTGGTAATGGAATTCTATATGAAAGTGGATGTAGATCGTTTAAGCATCGAACCACTCTAAAAATGTTCATGTGTTTTACCTTAATGTTTTCTATGCCTGCGATTGTGGCTCCACATAATTTTTGTTGAAGTACCTAAAAGTGTACCTTTGGTGTTTCATACCATTTTCGGTATAAACAGCTGGGTTGACAAAATCTGAATTTCCAGGTGCAGAAATAGTAGTGGGACTAGAATTTGATTTACTCATGAAAGGAAACACATTTTCAATAAAATGAACATCTCTTCTGAGTACAGTTATATGTGTTTCTAAGTCATATAATTTATTATCTTTCTTTCCATGCGGGTATCCAATCAAAACACATCTCTTTGCTCTTTCAGCAACTTTATCATGTAATTTTCGAAAAGAAAAACATAAACAACCTATGACTCTAAGATATGCATAATTAGGAGCTTAATTCATCAATAGTTCATAAGGTATCTTCCAATTTAATATTGAACTCGGCATCAAATTAATAAGATGAGTAGCAACCAAAAGAAAATCACCCCAAAATTCGTAAATCATACCAGCATGAATTCTAATTGTTCTTGTTGTCTCTATCAAGTGTCTGTGCTTTCTTTCAACTCTGCCATTCTATTGTGGATTTCTTGGAATATATGTCTGATGCACTATTCGTTTTGATGCAAATAATTTTCTACAAGAATCTTGAATAATCTCAGTCCCAATGTCAGATCTGACCACCTTCATCTTTTTATCAAATTGAGCTTCAACAAAACCATTAATAACAGATACTACTTGAACTTTAGAATGACGTAAATATGTCCAAGTATTTCTAGTATTATCATCAAGAATAGTTAGAAAATAAGTTTCACCACAAAGAGCTGGTCTATGATATTTTACCCATAAATCAATGTGTACTAAATCAAACGGGGACTCAGCATGAGAATCAGACTGAGAAAAAGGGAATTTATGATGTTTTCCTAACACACATGCTTCACAAGAAAAATCCTTAAGTATTCTGCCTGATACAAGATTATGGATACATTTCATTTTGTTAATAGAAGGATGACCTAACCTAGCATGAAGAATATCAACATTAGGTTTGTTACATGATGTTATAGTATTGTTTATGGGAACAAGAAAACAATTATTCTCAACTACTGAATGAAAATATGAAACTGCAGTATATGAAATGATGAAAAGGATGATCTATATAGACCAGAGATCCTTGATCCAACAAATTGAATTTCATTTGATTCAAGGTCCTGAAAATAGCAAGAAGAAATTGTGAATTTTGCAGTAATTTTGTTTTGATCGAGAAGTTTTCCTACTGATAAAAGATTATTTTTGAAAGTAGGAATATACAAAACACATTGTAACTGCAAATTTTGATTCAAATTTATACTTCCAATATGATAAAGAAGAATTATAGATCCGTCAGGCAGAGTAACTTTTATAGGAATTTTAATTTTTCTTAATGAAGTAAAAAGTGTTATATTAGATGTCATATGATCAGTGGCCCCAGTATCAATAATCCAACATTTCTGATTAGAATACTTAGTAAAATTCCTCTCAGTATTTGAATAAATTTTACCTGCATGATTAATCGAGGATGCAAGTGGATTATCCTCCAAATGAGAACTAGAACTGGATTCATGAACCACCTTCATAACTTGATTGTATGACGTAGAAACGATGACTGGATCAAAATGTTCATCTTCAGCAGTAACCAAATTCATAGCAGCATTAGCAACATCGAATGATTATGGTTTGTTTCCAAGTATCCCTTTATCAGTTTGAACTTGATGAATATTGGCATTTTTTGAAAGTTGTTTTGTCTTTGAAACTGCTTCCTTATTACACCAGTCAGGATAACCAATCCGTTTGAAACATTGTTCAAGCGAATGTCCCTTTTTATTGCAATGTTCACAATAAAGCTCACTCTTCTGTCTTTTATCATCTCTTTTTATATTTTGGAAATTCGACTTGGGATTATACTTCATTGCATTAAAAGCATTTGCCTTAGGTTGATTTGAATTTTTCTCTCTAAGCTTATTCTGGTGTTCGACTTGTTGTAAAATATAGTTGGCCTTGTGAACGGTAGGAAATGGATCAGTACTTAAAATATTTGTTGTAACTTGATCATACTCTTTTGTAAGAACAGGCAATAGTTGCATCAGTTTATTTAGTTGATCATTCTCAAGTATCTTCCTAAGAATTCCACAAGAACAATTTCTCAACACACCACATGTGCATTTTGGAAAGCCTTCAAGAATTTGCAACTGATCCCATATTGTCTTCAATTTTCCATAGTATTCAGCAATACTAAGTTCATTTTGATATGTAGAAGTCAAACTTTGATGTAATTCAAACAATTATGGGGTTGTGGTCTGACCGAATCTCTCCCCCAATTTTTTCCACAACTGAGATAAAGAATCAACAAACATGAAGCTCTCTAACAAAACTTTGTCCACAGAATTCAAAATCCATGACACAACCATATAATCGTTCCTAATCCACTTCTGATAACCAGGTACCCGATCGAGGGCATGGGAAGAGTACCATCAACAAATTGTAATTTTTTTTAGCAGTTATAGCCATTCAAACCGTTCGACGCTAGTTTAGATATTCGAACGAGATAATACGTGATTACCAAGCTGCATACCTGGATGATCTGAATTTAAGAGATAATACGGATCATTGAAATTGATCGGTTGATTATTTTGAATAGGTGCCTCCGATTGAGTCGATTCTGAACTATTGTTCATCATTTTAGAGAAAGGAAAGAAGAAAAAATTAAGAAAAAAAAACGTTGTACAAACCAGAAATAAAATACAAATTAACTACAAAGAAAACTATTAATCAATCATAGTAAACTCTCTCTCTCTCTCTCTCTATATATATATATATATATATATATATATATATATATGCACACACACTCACACACACACACATACATACACACATATATTGTTAACAAAAAAAGGATTAATAGCCAAAGGTAATACGAAAGCTCTAATCCAAACTGCAGATTACATAGGAAAAGTAAGCAACAATAAATAAAGTAAAGGAGACACAAGATTTTTTTATAGTTATTCAGCTTACTCCAGCCTATGTCCACTTCAATCATATTTATTTTAATCGGGCTAGTTTCTTCTCGTTGAATATGAACTAAAAGATCCATTTTGAGTTTAATTGAGGAAGATTCAAAAGAATTGCGACATTCCTCGCAAGAGCTAGAAGATCCATTTTCAGTTGAAGATAAGCATGTAATCATAGGTAAATCCAATAGGTATTGGGTCAGAAATTAAATTGCTACAATGCTTAGATGCTAAGCCAAGTCAACACGATAGGTCACTAGCAGAGACAACTCAATTATGTAACTCAATACCGAGTCATAAAGATGACTTGATGCTAAACTATGGATTTATTCTAATACTTTGGTTTCCAATTATCTGTTATTAAAATTGCGCCTTTGCGGAAGAACAATAAGCATGATCTAGATTTGCCAATTGAACACCAAACTAATCTGATAGCAATTATTGTATTACATCAATAAATAGTAAATAACTATAATAGAGAAACAAAGAGACACAATATTTATACTGGTTCCACTATCCTCGAGATAGTGTACGTCCAGTCCAACAGAGAGAGATTTTATTCCACATGAGAGAACTACAAGAGATTACAAAATAAGAGTTTACATATCCAAACCTCAATCAGGTTTAACAAGAAGAGACACCATTGGGGATCATTGGCTCCAGGCCAGGATGGGTTTACACTAAAGTCTACCCCTCAATATATAGCCAATGCAAATCTATGTGAGTCATCAATTAAATTACCAACATATGGTAATAATATAATGGACGCAAATTACCATAATAACAAATGTGCAAACATAGGAAGTAAATCAATCTGTTTCTTTAGCATAGATGGAAGAAATTAATCCCTTCATTTATTTCTCTACCACCTCATCAAATGCAATCAATGCATTCCCATTATAAAAATATTTACTTTCCATTCTTTGCAAATTTGTCCCAATCAATTTGTGATTTTGTATCATCAAATTTAACACTCCACCTTGATGCAAAATCACATATCTGCAACACCCCATCTCCAATCAAATTCTCTTCACATCATAAAACTGTTCAACAGAACTCCACCTTCAATCAAAATCTCACAACGAGATACACCAAAAATGAATATTTACCAAATGGGTTCCAGCAAAGCCACCCCCCATCACACAATTGTTAACGAGCTCAGACTACGTCCCTGCCCGCCAACAAACTGTTGCAAATATCCAAAATAACAAAGAAGGCAGACACCAACGTAATCTCAACACCGCCAAGACAAAAAAAATAATTCTCTCAATCGCTAAAAAATCTCTCTCTTGCCACTTAATCAAAACCATTACAAGCTTCACCCACCGCCTGCAAAAGATGCATCTACCACCATGAGCTGCACCACGCATAAACCAACGGTCTAAAAGTGCTTGCAATACACATCGACACCCGTCTAACACTTGACCTGAGTTCCTTCCTCGATCACCTCGGATCACTCGAGCATCATCAACGTGAAGACCCCTGTATAAACCACAATGATCTCTGTCTTGACACCCGTCTATCACTTGATCTGAGCTCCTTTCCTGATCATCTTGGATCCCTCGAGCATCATCAACATGAAGACCCCTGTCAGAAACATGATCAAAACTTCCCAAATCCAATAGTCCCATCAACACAGTAAACTCCATATCACGTCAAAGTTCCCAGATTGGAACGCCCTTTTCTCTCAACATAATCTCCTCCACCAAAGTCTCCTTTTCTCCAAAATAGTAATAGCATAATCACCACTGGATCTACCAACTTTTGTAGAAATAATTGATGCACAATTTAAAACAAATCGCCTCGCTCTGATACCAATCTGTTATGAAAATTGCGCCTTTGCGGAAGAACAATAAGCAGGATCTAGATTTGCCAATTGAACACCAAACTAATCTGATAGCAATTATTCTATTACATCAATAAATAGTAAATAACTATAACAGAGAAACAAAGAGACACAATATTTATACTGGTTCCGCTATCCTTGAGATAGTGTATGTCCAGTCCAACAGAGAGAGATTTTATTCCACATGAGAGAACTACAAGAGATTACAAAATAAGAGTTTACATATCCAAACCTCAATCAGGTTTAACAAGAAGAGACACCATTGGGGATCACTGGCTCCAGGCCAGGATGGGTTTACACTAAAGTCTACCCCTCAATATATAGCCAGTGCAAATCTATGTGAGTCATCAATTAAATTACCAACATATGGTATTAATATAATGGACGCAAATTACCATAATAACAAATGTGCAAACATAGGAAGTAAATCAATCTGTTTCTTTAGAATAGATGGAAGAAATTAATCCCTTCATTTATTTCTCTACCACCTCATCAAATGCAATCAATGCATTCCCATTATAAAAATATTTACTTTCCATTCTTTGCAAATTTGTCCTAATCAATTTGTGATTTTGTATCACCAAATTTAACATTATCTTCTTCTTGTCCTCCAAATGAGTAGGCTGGTCCAATCTGGAGTTGTTTTGAGTTGCCTTAATCATCTAAAATGAATATCTTCTTTGGATCAAAACACACATAGAATGACTTCAGATTGGATCAACCTACTCATTTAGAAGACAAGAAAACAACTCGTAAACATGTAAAAATAGACTAAATTTGTGACTCGACATGGAGTCATCCCTATGACTCGGCACCAAATAATAAAATTGAATCGTCGTGGAATAAGACATGATCTGGCTCATCTTGACATCTACCCTCTACTGCAACTTGATATGTGGCCCAATACCTAATAAATTTGCTTATAAATATATGCCTGTAATTAACTAGAAACGATCTTGTCCACAGCAATAGCCCAGCGGTTAAGGACTTTGCGCCGTAGTAACAATGGTGTGCATTCGAAACCCGAAATAGCGTGCTAAGAGCTTACCATGTGCATACGCTAAGATCAGCCACTTATGTGGTGTTCGCGGACTAGTCTATGTGCACTAAGGAGAGTTTTATGACTCCGGTCGGTTTCCCTCGTGAACAAATTAAAAAAAAACTAGAAAGTTTCTTTTGGATATTGCAGTATACATCGCAACTCTGTTAGACCACCTTCACTGCTTCAATTATTGTCTTCCCCAAACATCTACATAAAACTTTCTCATATATAGGACTAAGTAGTTAAAATCCAAAGAGCTCGAATTAACACAATCATAATAAAAATTGACTGAAGCGGACTAGGCCAGAATAAGCCAAACCATTATAAAAATTCTGATGCCACCTTTACTTTATGTACTGTTTTTCACTTTTCCACGGTGATTTGTTGTCTGAATTAGTACTTTCAAAATACCTTTGGGTGTTAACCCAATTTTTGTGTTAAATACAGCTGTTTAATTTTGAATAATTAGATTGTGATAAAATATTTTATTACATAATTTTGAAACGGGTCTTCGAAAGAAGTATTTTCTTGGTATATTTTCAGGAACCACAAAAAAAATAACTCTATGATCTCCAAAAGAAGTTAGAGGAAGTGCATGAAGCACGAATGCAGTTAAAAATCAACATTCTAATAGATGTCGATGATTCTATTCTTATCCTTAATATCCAATCTCATCTCAATATGGTAATAAGGAAGGAATTGGTTAGTTTTCTCTTAGGATGTATTGTATATTTTTTCTTGGAGTCCAAATATTTATAGGATATATCAGAAACAATGTGCCATATACTCAATGTGGTTACAAAATTTCTATTATGAAATAGAAGAGGTGTAGTAAAGGTCCCAAAAGTTGGCTGAATTTAAAGAGAAAGTGAATTATTTGAAAGAAAATGACTTTACGAACAATGTTTATACCCTGATTGGTATTGAACGCAATGTTGGTTAAGAAATAAAATAGGAAGTAGTGAACACATAGTGGTTACTTGAACTTGAAAAAATCATGCCTAAATACCAGCTTTCCATTGCAAAGGATTAACTAACTAGCAAATAGTTCCTAGTTGCAAGTTACTTTACGTTGTGGATGCTTTCTCCAACTACACCCAAATATTGATGCATGTTCCAGATTAGGAACAAAAAAATTGAAACAGTTTTAGGACTATACTATTATCAAGTAATATTATTCGATCTGAAGAGAATGTCAAAGCTATCTGCCAAAGATTAGGGGACTCCATGCACAGAAATCAAATTGTATAGACAATGGAAGTATATTAGGATGATATGCTAATAATGTATGGATATTAAAGAATCACAAGGAAGATCTTTGATGTACATTTGAGGTATTGTAAAGGGATGAGATGAAGTTAAATACATTGAGTTTCCTTTTAGTGTTGCAATTGAAAAAAAAATAGGATTCATTGTGAATTCAAAGGGCATTGAGGCTAACCCGCAATAGATTATTATCTTAAAGTAAATGGTTGCACCAACCATAAGGAAGGAGAAACAAAGCTTTATTCAACTTATATCAGAGTCAATTGGTAGGTACATACCGTTGCAAACCTCCCAAAAAAATGAGAACGAAAATCTTGTACGATAAAGGCATGCCAAGACGCCTTCGAGTAGTTTCTGAGAAGCATAAAAACATAATTATTCCTATCTAAAACATCGGACGAAGAGGTCTAGTTCATCTATTTGGTTGTGTTTATTCATGCACTAAGTTAAAGCATTGGCACGTGAGAAGGAAAGAATTCGGAAGCCAATTTATTGCATCTGCAAATGATTTACCATAGCTAAACGTAACTATCAATAGCTAGAAAACTCATATTTTATTATTTATTGGGTCTAAGGTAGTAATGATTGTTTCCTAGCTCAAAATATTAAAGTGTTGATGGACAAACCTTTGATGTAGGTGTGCTATACAGACTTGAGGCATTAGGAAGGTTATTAAAATGGAGCACTAAACTGGGCTAGAATGAAATCACTAACCATCCAAAAAGGGTGATAAGAGGGAAATAATTGGAGAATTTCATCGTTGGATTTATCATCCAGAATGGAGCAAAGGTAGACATATTGCCAATCTTTCTCAGTAGAAACTACCTATAGATGGAGCTTCTAAAGAATGCAATTCTAGGATAGGAGTGGTGCTGATGACTCAAAAAATGGTCAATTTTCTATGCATTAAAGCTGGAGTTCACGTAATAAACGAAAGGCATAGCATGAACCATAGGTAGCAGGACTCATAATATAAAATGAACAATGGTAAGGATTCTACATGTGTCCACTGATAGCCAATCAGTGGCCATTAGGTAAAGAAAAGTTTTAAACCAAGGGTGCAAGACTTGCACCTCTCGATAAAGATATGATTTCACACATCCCGAGAAAGGAAAATACAAAGGATGATTCATTGGTTAAATTAGTTAGTAGCTAGCTCTAGAGATATGTGGTTTTTGGTATTGAATCTATTGAAGGTTTGGTCAACTCCAAGCATCTACCAGATAGGCATTGTCTTGATTTTGGAGAGTGTGGAGGAATTTACGATAGAAATGCCTTCACAAGATACTATTATTTTGTAATGCAAGAATGAGTGTTATATAGATGAGGTTTCTCAACCCTATGCTTCGGAGTATAACCAAGGATAAGGCCGAAAAAATCATCATTGAAATTCATGAGAGTATATATAGTAACCCGTATGCAAATAGTAGCGAAGAAGATAATTCACTATGGATAATTTGTAGCGTTAATAAATCGAGATACTTTCATTACATCAAAAGGCATGCCCAAAACCAAAGATTTAAGAATTTCCAAGAATAATATCTACAGAGCTTTTGCAAATTGTTAGCTCATAGTTATTCATGGTTTAAATAATTGATGTAATCGATGAGCTATATATGTCGAAAGGTGGAGATAAGTATGTTATTATTATGGTGGATTACTTTAAAAAATGTGTTGAATTGGAACCTCTTTCCATAATCATAATGAGGAAAATGATCAATTTTATGATGAAGAATATTATTTGATATTTAGTAATCCATAAAAATTATTATAGAAAATGGAAATTCATTTGAAAATATAGTGTGCAAAGTTCACGAACTTTTACAACTAGTGTAAAATCAAAAGAATTTGGGAGTAATACATCTATTGTAAATGGACATGCGGAGGCGTGGGATAAAATCATCAATATATCTTGAAGAAATAATTGACTAAAGCCGGGATAATAAGGTCGATGATCTTCCACTTGCATTGTGGAACAGCATCCTAGCGTGATGTTTTCTCACATAGGTTTATTTATATAAAAACTTGGAATTTAATCGCTCTGGCTCGAAATATTTAGTTAAATTTAAATATTCAAACTAATGATTTTTATAATTAAAATAATTTCATTGGATAATTAATAAGTGATGTGAAAATCATTTTAAACCCTGGTTTATAGAAATACATAGTCCAAAGAAAAATAGAAAATGTAACTAAAAGAATTTTTCGAAAAGACCCATTATTATTCAAGTAAAATTTGTTTAAAACCTTATAAATAAAATATACACATATAAAACTTAAATTATTTAAGTTAGTATTAAGTTATTTAATGTTTAATTAAGTAAATTTTAACTAGATTTGAAATGTACTCTAGTTATAAAGAAAAGGAAGAAAATGGTATATTTAAGTACACACACTTATTAACTTAAGTACTCAAGAGTACACTAGGTATCATATTAATGTCGTATTTGGGAAATTTGAAGCGGGGACCTTAGTAATGTGTTTTTCAAGGTAATGGAGTTGGAAAGTGGTGATAAGGTGGCAAGGATGTGCAGAAGGTAAGTTAGTAGGTGTATTTTGGTAATTTTACCTTATACACTTTATACAATACATTTATTCCTCTTTTTCCTTCCATTCCATTTTATTTTCTCATTTTGTATCCATTTTTTCAAGCTTTTAAAAACATTTAATGGCCTCCGAGCCTTTGTTTTATTTCTAAAAAAAATAAAAATCAAATTTTTATAGCTTAGAAAACTTTAGATTTCAAGGTTAAGACCTTTCAAATTTCTTTTCTTCCTTCTCCATCTTAATTAATCTCACCTTTAGAAGTCTATCCATTCATGCTTGATGCCGAGTCATAAGGTACCAATGATGGTCAAGAACTATTTGGCTTTGTGAAAATCTTAAGATCTATGTGTATTTGTAGGTTCTAGTGAAGTTAATAGACTTTAAAGTGATAAAGCTCATATTTTTATTCCCGTTTCTAACTTTAAATTATGTTTTGGTTTGTGGTTATGTTTTGTTGCAAATTCTTACGTTATTATGATCTTTGGGATGTGATATATGCAAGTATATAGCTTGTATGTTGTTTGGTTGGAAGTTAGAAAAAGTTAATAAGCAAATTTCATTATGATTTGCAAGTTTATATCTTTAGCTATGAATTGATGTTTGATGTGTGTATTTATGATATAATCATGTATATTAGATGTTGTAATCACTCTTTAGTGTTGTAAATAGAACCTTGGATTAAGACATTGATTTGAGATCTTTCGGAAATGAATAGTGTTTTGGGATTTGATTTAAAAGAAAAAGGTTTTAAGTGCTAATTTGTTTTATAATATTTTTAGAATTCTTACTTTTATTTTAGAAACTATATTATTAAGTTTATAAAAGTTTTAAGTACAAAGAAATATATTTGAAGTTGTTTTATGTAAAAATCTGATTTTGAAATTACGAGTTTTATAGTGATGTCGTTATAAGCGAAGTTCGCTAAAATGAATTGTTTTTCAAATTATAACTTCTTTTTACTTTAAGTATGTTTAGAAAATGTTTTCAAAACTTTATTTAAGTTTACAAAAGTAAATAACATTATTTACTTACTTACTTATTTATTTAATAATTATTTAATTAAATAAATAAAGTGATTAATTCTTAATTAAGAATTAATTAAGGAATTATGCACTAAAGTTTTAATTTAGGCAAGTTAGTTATAATTTTACGATTAATAATGGTTAATCGGTATTTAATGACTTTACTTAAGTATTAAGTAAGATTAAGCATGTGATTAAGATTTAATTTAATTATTTATTTAATCGATAAATGATTAATGTTTAATTATTATCAATTAAGTTAAGTTTTAACTGAAGAATTTAATTAAGGTTTGTTTAATTACAAATTGAAGTCTAATGTTTGTTTAACTATTTAATAAATATTAAATTGAGTTTTAAATATTTAATTAAGGAATTATTTTTTATTTTTTACTTAAAAGGATATTTAATAATTAATTACTATTTCAAAGATTAGATAAATGTTTAGTTATTTATTTAAAAGGTTATTATTATTTGATTAATTATTTAATACTGATTTGGAATTAAATTATTTAATAATTTTATTTAGACAATTATTTATTTTTTAGTTATGATTTTAATCACATCTAATTTTTCAAATAAATATATTTTTGTTTAAATTTCTTATTTTCCAAGAATATTCTGAAAAGGTACTTCTATTCCAAGGGATTTCTTTGTCAATTACCCTTAAGTAACCGTTCGGTTAGGTGACACTGTAAGCAGAACCATACACCATGTGCTGATAGTCTAATTTGATTGAATTGTATGGACACCTCATCGCAGAATAAACCCTCATTTTGTTAGTAAACTAAGTTGAATTCGGATATTGGTCTAACAAGAAAATCACCTCCTATTACTACATTGTTGTGGGTAGGTTAATATGTTATGAATTGATTAATATATGTGACATCTACTAGTAGAATTCATCCTCATTCTACTATAACTTGGTTGTTAATCATTTTTTTAATAAAATAGAAATGTATACCTAAAAGGGGAGAAAAAAATGTCTTTCTCCGGTGGCGCACAAAAACTGACCACGTGACTAGAGAGCTCATAGTCAAGCAGCAAAAAAGAGCACACTACAAAAATGAAAACCCAGCAACAACAGGAATGGCCGCAAAGAAAACAACCCACCGACTATCGACATACAAAAAGGAAAAAACCACCCAACCACAAGAGCTGACAAAACAGACTCCCAAACGACCAACACAAACTAAGTAGTTTCCAATAGAGAAACCATATGCCACTAAAACCCCATCTCGGACTGTTAACGCGGAAAATTGTCAAACGCCAACACCCGAAGTGTAAGTGTAGTATGAACACCGTAAATCCAAAATAAGTAAAGTAATGCACGATTTTTTATAGTGGTTTGGCACTAACGCCTACGACCACTTCGTAGTAATCATTCATCATATATTTGTTGATTACAATGTTGTACAAGTTCGGACAATATTTAAGTACAAAGCATTACAATAGAATAACAAAATAATTGTTAGTTTTAAACTTTGACTAAAATGCCCTTCTTCTTTTTTTCGTTGAATGAAAAAATGAGTTGACTTGGTCAGCTATGTCCAAAAAGTAGCTACAATGTCGAAGAAATCCAAAAATGTCCAACTCAGTCAAGAAATAGTGAAAAAATCGCATCCTGGCATGTGCGTAGTGAAAAAAATGCATCCTTGCATGTCCGGGGAGAAAAAAATTGCATCCTGACCATTTACCAGGTCGCATCACCAAAAACAGGAAAAATTGCGTGTGGGCACTGTGGTTTTAGCTGATCTTCCCGGTATTTGGTGCTTGCCAAGTGATCTGGCGCTTTGCCAAGCCAAAATCGCATTGTATCCATCGTGTGGCACTCGTGCCAGATCCACTTTTCCGTGATGTGCTGCTGGAGAAAATCACATCCGACCTGGATGCGATGCGATCTGGTAAATTCCCACTCCATTTTTACCAGATGATCGGCCAAGTTCCCAGAGTGATCTGGCAAGGGTGCATACGTGGTTTTGGCCTGATCCACCATGTTTTTCATTCATTTTCGAAGTGCTAAATCTGGTGATCGACGAATTTTCCTGTGTGATCAGCCAAGGATGCTCACATGTTTTTTGAATGATCGGACATATTTTTTGATTCTTTTTCTTCGTGCCAAGCCTGAACTTTCCAGATTTACCAGATTGATCGGCCAAGGTAAAACACGTGATTTTTCATGATTTTCATGTGTCGATCAGTTGTTTTTGACGTGTTGAATCAGTTTTTGCCAGTTTAGCATATTTTGACGTCGTGAGTCACGCGAGCCATTTTTCATGATCGACGCATGTCGCTCAGCTATTTTTGAGTGCGCAACACTATTTTTTATGGAATCCATATATTTTTATGCGACGAGTCCTGCCACGTGATCGGACCGACGGGCTCGACCATTTTGAGTTGATCGGATCGTTTCGATCACGTATTTTCATTACATCAGCTTTTCTGAGTCTAACGACGACGATTTTTGAATCGATGCCATTTCCAATCCTCTTCTGAATATGTCGCAACTTAAATTGAATCGCTCTATGTTTCCTGATGATGCTTCTGACGCTTAAACGCATTGCTAGTTGAAAACTTGACGTGTGACAGCTTTGACAAAAAAATATGTCAACATTTGCCCCCAAAAACATGTCTTACTTGATAGGAAGAAAATTTGTTTTGCGAGAAGACCAGAAAACCAAAGCTAGGAGAAGTCCGAAATGAGCCCCTGTAACCAGAAAGCCGAAGAGGCACGATCGCTTTGGATCGTAATATATGAACTCGGAAACTAGAAAGTATGAAATCCAGTGGAAGCTGGCGATCGCTGAGATCGTAATAAAAGAAGTCCAACGGCCATTGAGACCATATTTAGAATGGAAATCTGATGATCTTTGATATCGTAACAGAATGGAAAGCCGACGATCGTTTAGATCGTATTAGAATGGACTTCGAGTCCGAGATGCTTGGGATCTAGGAAATAGAAGGCAGTAAGCTGGCTGAATCTTGAGGTAGCAAGCGTGTACCTACAAAAGAGGGCTTTGCACTTGGTGGACCAAGTTGTGTAGTGTTATGTGTATGGAGGGCTAGGTTGTTAAGGTTCCCATGATGAGAGGGCTGCGATAAGGAACTCCCATGCTCGGTGGACGGGTAGTTCTTATGTTTGGCAAACTTACTCATGGAATCCCAACAACTGATGGCCATACCTTTGGATGAAGTCATAGACCGGAGTCCAAAGCAAAGAACCGGAGTTCAAAGTTCATACCCGACTAATGAGAGAGGATGAGATCGGAGTCTAGGACTTTATTTATACTGGACTAATCCAATGTGAACTTTATTTATACTAGACTTGTGACACCCCCACGTCCGTTAATGTCATTCATAAGATAATGCATTAAGTTTCGTGAAGCGAATAGGTAAACATTATAGAAAATTTACAAGAAAGATAAAATAAGAAGTGGAAAATTTTAAATTTCATTATTAAAAATAAAGCATAGTCTCATAAAACCAGTTACATCAAATTTGTCTCATAAACCACCCCATAAAACAAAATATCAGAGTACATAAAATCATATCCTTCGCCACAAGCCATACTAAAGTAGAGAGCAAATCGAAATGGTACATCTCAAGAAATCCAAGTCCAAGCTGTAAAAGAAATCCTAGTCACTACTGAGTGTTTCCACTCTGAGGACCTAGGGGGAAAAGGAAGAAAAAGGCAAAAGAAAAAGGGTCATACATAAAGTCTGGCGAGTTCATGTGATTTACAAATGTGCATAAAATAGAAATGCCAAGACAGACAAATAAGATGGATGTGAAAGGTACAGTGTCATAAATGGTAACATATAAAATAAACAGAACATAATTATGGACAAGAATAACAGGAATATACTATGATCGAGTAATGATTCATATTTATATCCCTAAACATGTATGTCTGCACCAATACTAGTATAACAAGTTCAACATGATTACATATCAGCAGGATTAACAGCAGAAATAAACAGTAGAATTAAATAGCAGAATTAGGTGTACCCTAATTACATAACCATTTAGGTGTTAACCTAATTACACAACGCCAGGATAAGAGGTACCCTAATTACTACCGGAGCGATTGGCTCCCTACTACGTAAATACCCTGTGTCAGCCCCTGCAGTAGGGTGTATCACTCCCTAACTCAGAAACTATATAACACAAACCTATTTACTGGTGTTACAATGTCTTATCTTCCATAGTCGGACCCTTGCACGCTCATGACTCCGTCAGAACGCACCCATACCCACCCCCACGTGGACCTCTTACTATCCAGTTTAGGAAAGCATGCCCTAGCCCCTAGCTAGTGCGAGGACCTCTAACAAAATACCAATAGGGATACTTGCTTATATGGGTCCCAAACATCAGATTGACACAAGCCAAACCCCCTAAGCTTGTGGCCCCAAAACTAGGATTTAAGAGTCCCCAAAACCCGATGCGACAGTAGAACGAGGGACCTCTTAGCTTATTAATGTTCATGTTTAACCTAGAAGGTTTAGGTTTAATAATAAGCGTTGTTGTAATTATTGCATGTCATTATGTGTGTACAACCCTACCTCAAAATACCTGCCCAGATGTATACAATTCCCACAGCATTTCAGTTTACTAACCTACATCTGGGACTTACCATATTCTTAACTTGTCATTCACTGAATGTCTGTTTTAAGACAAATTTAATATGCCCAATTCATATGCATATTATCCATCAACTACGTTCCCAAATTTACCACATCTACGGGTTTATGCATATTATCCATTTACAGAAAGTATGTACACATTATCCCTTTTTTATCAGTTTACAACAAGTCTAGACATGTATATATTATCCTTTTTACCATATTATAGTTAATCATCCCAATTTAATAACATGCCTAAATTCCTCTTTTCTGACATTCATTATTACCCCAATTATATGTACACTCTAATTGGGTATAGCCCAGGCTTCCAAAGGCCTAGGATTGGCGTAAAATAAAAAGGGAAAAGAGAAGAAGGAGAATAGAATCAGATCACATCGGCATATAGGCAAGACTGGAAATAAACATAAAACATAGAAAATGGGAAAAGGAAGATAGATAAATATAACTTGTTAATTATCCAACATCAAAGGCATATGTTTTACTGATCATAACAGCATAGGTGATTAACAGAGAAAATATGTATAACTTTTATCTTACTAATACTGTATATTCTAACCCAATTTTATTTAACTGTCAGGTTTATAATCTAAGAAATCAGATATGTAAATAACAGAAACTCGCAGTTGGTCTTGGTTAAGAAAATAATAAATCTCTTCTATATATAACACTATGCTGTAGAAATAGTCCAATCCAAGTTGTATGTATACAAGTCCTGATGTTGTCTCTGTTTGATTCGGTCCTTACCAACATCCCCCCATTATATGTTTAGGTATTTAGAATAGATTTACAGATGGAGAAGGTATGAAGCATGGTGTAAATCATAATGGGAGAGCCACATATTTATAGATTCACAGAGTCAACCTCAGCCTTTAGATCTAAGGGTTTTAATCTTAACCATACATATAGTGCTAAGCAGCAAAAAATATAGTCCATAAAACAGTCTAGGTTCGCACTAAGAATATGCCCGGATCTGGGGTGGGTCAACTCACCTACCCATGGGGTCGACCCAACCCGAGTGTGGGTCATCCCATAACGGTCCTGGTTCCCGCTTTGGTTTCCCGCTTCGTTCATTTGATTTTTCTGGAATTATTTTTATTTTATGTTTACACCAAAAATGGTCTAAACACCCAAGGTACTAAACTGTACCTCACCAAATCGGTAAGGAAAAAATGGAGTCGTGTTTAATCAGTAATAAAAAGTGAAAAAATGCGAAAAAGTGAAGTAGAGACGAGATTTAGAGTGGTTCAGCCGTTAATGAGGCCTACATCCACTATGAAGGTGATTTCCTTTCTTAAGATGAGAATTACAAAGTACATCAACTCTCTCTTTTTATACATTTCTATACCCGCTCAATATACCCTTATTAATATATTTCAACCTAAGGAGTAATACAAAAGAATAGCGGAATTCGAGGAGAAGAAGGATGGATGAATGATTGAGAAGATGGGTGTCTTCGTTTTCCTTCATCATGAAATTGTGTTTGACGCCATGGCTGAATCCGTGGTTCAGGATGAAGTTCGGCAGCACTTCATGGTTTTTAGAAGCCGATCCCCTTTACGTTGGTAGCCCTCGTCTATTTATAGGTGAACTCCCCTTTGTAAACAACCTGGAATTCCTTTATCCAGGCTGTGGATCGTCTATTTTGCTAATTACGACCATGCCACCGACTAGCTGTAGCCAGCTGTCCGTGGCTGTATCCAGCTATCATGTGTGGTTGGCTTGTTGGAACGAGTATCTTGAATAGTTGAGCGGTTTCATGTGAGAGAGCATCCTATGAGTGCCTCGAGAGATTCTGTAAGAGCAGGATGCGGGTTTGGAGTTGAGCCTCCTCTGCCCCTTGTACGACCGTCCTTCTCGGTCCAAGGGCACTCGTCTTCGTGCTGCCTTTGTTACGAGGTCGCTCCCGCTTATGTTGAATGGGCGACTTGCCTCGTTTTGGTGTTTGAGCGGTTCTTAGGATAGCGACCTTTACCGGGTCGCACTTCTCATAATATGTTATGCTGTTTTATTCGGTCGCATTGGCCGACTTGACCTGGGTGATATCCTCCTTGTTTCCTTTACCCAATGTGCGTATAGATTTTTTTTTTTGGGATTAACACTTGCCGCTCGAAGTCCATGATTTCTTTTGAATAGAATCATTGGCTTCGACATATTTGATCACACATTGGGTAGTAGTTTTTGTCCTAACTTGTTGAGGATTCGTTCGTGTAAGGTTTGAGATTACTTTGTTGTAGCTGACCGGCGTCTTAACCTCTGAGCGAGAGGCTCGGTGTATCTTTCTGATCATTGTGCAAATGGCTGAATTTTAGGAGGCCAGCTGAAATATGAGGAGACACTTTTGTGTAATTGAGTACTAGGATGACGTGGTGAGAATGCCCTGGATGGATTAAATCCAATGTTCTGCGCCCTCATAGATAGCTCACATTTTCAAAATTTAGATATTTTGACAATTGCTTGTTTTTGGGGCATTTGGTGGGACATTTCCCGGGTACGCTAAACCGGATCACTAGATCCTAATTGAGCTGTCACATCATAAAAAGGGGCTTCTTGTCCTCTTAAGTGTTGCCTCTTCATTTTCCCGCTTTCATATCTCTCCAATAAATCCATTTTAATGGCAATTTCATTTTAGAAGACCTCGTTGTTTCCTTTTGAGGCTTCGATTCTCTTTACTTGGTTGATCGTCTCGCCCGTCCTCCTTTAGTCGGCGATTACCTTCAACTTCATTTTCCGGCTACCACGCTCCTTTCTTCGAGTTGAATTTCATATGTAAGTGAATTCCCCCCTTTTTCTGATTTTAGGTTAATTCTTTTAGTTGCGCAAGGAAGGATTCTCGATTGGCAACACCAAATTGCTGAAACTGATGGTTGCGATATTGGAGAAGTGTTGATTTGACTTGGTATGTGCTTGGACCTTAGGCAGAATCCTTTGGTGATAACTTTAGCCCTTTTTTATGCTGGCAAGTCATTTACTGAAATGGCTAAGGAACAACACTTTTTAATTCATCATGTCTTAACTAGTCGTTCAATGGAATACCCATGTCGTAACAGTACTTCTGCTTTTCCTTTGACTCTTAACCATTCAGTTTGTAATTTCTTTTTAAGCATACTTATCCGTCTGACATACGACTAACTTCATGTTCATCTCAATCCCAGTTAATTCATTATGTCTGGGGAACGAGAGAATCTGGATCAGGCAAGTGAGGTTGCCCCGGCTACTGGTCTTGGTTTGGTCGTTAGTCAGACTCATCCCCAACCTCGCTTCTTTGATGGGGTGGCTGCCGGCTGTCATAAATCGATGCTTTCTTTTGATCATTTTTTACAAATGTGCAATCGCTTTGGGTTTTCACAAGATGAAACAAGATTTCTGGGGGGAGCTGGCAGATTGTCTGCTCTCCGGGTATGTACCGGTCAATTATCACATGCTGTCCAGGAGGGCGATTTCCCCCTTCAATCCTTACCTAGAGTCGGTTTTGCGACAACTGGCCATTGCCCCGTATCAGCTGCACCCTAGTGGGTATAAAATCTTGCTTGGGCTGTACATACTTTTCATGAAGGTTCGACATTGGGAACCCACGTTTGCGGATATTTGCTCTTTATACACCTTTAAGAAGAGGGAGGTAGACGGTCCCTCGTTCATTTTTATGGAGAGTATGCATGATAGAATTATCACTGGTTTGACAGATGGAGCTAAGGGATTTCCTGATCAATATTTCTTTGTACAGTGTCCTGCTGGATTTAACGGACGATGGGCCGAAGGAGGTAATTATACTTTTGCTCCTGGAATTCTTATTCCTTTTCTCTTTCTCATCCGGCTTTCTTTCTAACTTTTGTAGTGATTCCTTCTGTTGCAGGAATTACTTTGGATCAAGACCTCCATAATTCTTTAATTTCTATTGACAAAAGGGAAAGGAGCAGAGAGATGTTGCTTTCAGAGGAAAACCTCCGTAAGTACCGATTAATTTGCCCTACACGATCTCTTGGAAAAGCTTCTGTGCACTCCCAAAGTCCTGCTGGCAGGCCTCTTAAAGTGACGCGTTTAATCCCTGATGTGATCGATCGACCTCCGTTGTCGATTACCGAAGGGGGTGATAAGAGAGTTGACGAGAACGCATATGGTTTGAGGGTCGATGTAACTTCCGGGACGACCGTGGGAAGTTCTACTTGTCCTGTTATTCAAGCGGAGGGTTCCTCAGGGACATTTGGAGACTTAGGGGATTTGGACTCTGCCGAATATTTGAGCCAAGGTGATGCGGTGATGTTTGATCCCGTTGTACCTGACATGGGAGGAATGCAACGGCCTGCTCGGCGTCCTGAGAAAGCCCCTGTTTTCATAGCTTCCCCTGGAACTGGTTTTGTCACTATTTTACTTGTGGCATAATTTTCCGTTAATTTGATAATCTCTGAATGCTTGCTGAACTCATATTTTGTTCGTTTCCCAGGTGTAAATGCAGACCGCCCATTGTCGGATAGTTTCCCCCAACAAGCTGATCTTATTGATCCACGAAGCCTCTTACAGTCTTGTCTTTTCGGCTATTCAAAGCACCCCCAATTATCCTCAAGTTTTCAGGCCTAACATATTCCTGAATCTTCCATGGTTGATTCTTTAAGGCGTGAGGGACTTGATCAGGCTAAGATGCTTACACCGACTAAACCTTCTGCAAGATCTATTATTCTGACTTCTGATCAAATTCAAATAATACGTGATCGTCCACCTTATAAGGTCCCTCCTAGAAATTCAATTCTTAAGGAGCGCTTTGGCGGTTGGGACCCAAAGGGAATGCATTTCGATCTGGATTTACAACCCCATGACAGGCAGAATGTTAGGAAGAATTTGGATGCCATAAAAAGTGGTGTGAGTAATCAACTTGGTGTTATTAAGGATCAGTTCGAGACACAGTTGAATCTAGTGATGAAAGACGTTGATAAGCGACCGGAGCATTGGGCCAAATTTGGTTATGAGTTCCAAAGATTGAATGCTCGACACCTTGACCATATCGAAACCTGGGAAAACAACAAAGCTGGTCTGATCCACTTGATTAAATCCCAGGAATCTGAGATGACTTCTTTACGGAGCGATCATGCTAAAGTGAACAGCCTTGAAGCCAGAAATGTCGAGCTCAATAAGGAGTTGGAGGGTGTACGAGCGCGGCTTTTAGAGGCTCAATCTACTCGAAAACTTGCTGAGCACCATATAGCCTTAGAAAAACAGACTTTGATTTCTTTAGAATAGGAGAACATGGCTCTTGAAGGTCGACTTGCTTCCCAGAGTGAAACCCTCAGAACCTTTGAAAAGGATAAGATCAAGTTGCAAAACGATCTTGATGAAGCTAGAAATGGAATTGACAATACTCTGTTCCAATTCTATGTTTGCAGTGTCATGAGCCGTGGAAGCTTGAGTTACTTGGAAAAGGACTTTCCACGAACTTTGGCCCTTGTTTGGGAGAAAATTCTCTCGTATTTTGATGGTGTCGACGATGAGTTCCTTCATGAACAGCTTTTAGAAGAGAAAGATCGCGATCGAGGCCCTAGTTAAAGGTAGGAAGATTTTGATGAACGACCGAGTTCAGTCGCTTAGAAGAGAGCGTTCAGATGTTATGGCTCTTTTTGCCCCACCTGACTCCGCCAGGGTTGATGCTTCGAGCTCCCTTACTCCCCCAACGGATCGCTCTTCCTTGGATGTTTCTAGAGCTCAACCCATTATTGAGTATCCATATCAAGAAAATATTGTGGCACAGTGCACGAGTCACGGCTGTACTTCTTCCAACGCGGACAATCGTGGAGCTGACTTTGTATATCCAGAAGCTTCAGGTAAAATTGTCATCTATCAATCTGCCCCAGGTCTGGATTTTCTTATTTCCTCGCCTGGGATTGCTGAGTTAAGTGCTTGTTCCCCTTTTACATCAGGTGTGTTTTCGACCTCTTCTTTAGCTTCTTGCGGCATTGTTGTCCAGCTTGCTATCGTCGACTCTGTTTTGGTCTCCACCAGCATTAATCCTTCTACCATACCTTCATCAGATGACCCACTCTTACCAGATGCGTTGGATCTGGATGATGAGGACGAGATTTGGAATACCAAGGCTGTGTCCACCCTGAAACGCAAAAGAAACTAACTGGACAATGATTGAAGACCATACATCTTTTCCCTTTGACGACTCTTTTGTGTAGCTGGATCAGCAAAAGCCTGAACAATTGGTCCATCCTTCCCTATATAAAAATAGCACTTGTGACCTTTACGGTCTGATTTCAGTTTATTTTCTTTTACTTATCACGTACTTAGACCGATTGTTTGTACGAGTACCAGTCCTCGTTTAATATTTTACATTTGCGGACTTACGTTTCTATCGCTTAGGGGCTATCATAGTTTTATTATTTTACTTCTTATGAGTTGTCGTACTTTTAGTTTGTTGTTCGCGCAAATCTTATCGTTCGCACAGTTCTCGCAACGAGGTTATAACTCGGTTGTGGTATGCTTTGAGTGGGCATCATTGGTGGTTGTTTACACAATGGTTATGTCCCCATACCAAAGCTCTTTTTACTTTCATAGATTCTATTGATTTCGCATAGTAATTTGGTCAATTCATGATTTCTTAGAAGCAAGGTGTGGTTATTATGTGTTTTCTTTTGGGTGCCCCCATGGGAGGTCTTGGGTTTCAATTTCGACCCAATTTTGGTCTTGTTAGTCCTGATTTTTCTAGGACTGAAAGACCTTGTTGGATACCCCCAAATGGCTAGGATTTCTGATACCCCCTTTCGGCTAGGATTTCTGTTGTTGTAGTCCATCCATGGCTCTGTTTGACTTGGTTGACAACAAAGAACAAGGATGGCCACCTCCTTTCGCTAGGGTTTTTGTTTTGTGCTGGTCCTTCCAGCGTGTTTTGCCGGTCCTTCCAGTACTAGGACTGATGTTTCCAGCCTAGGTATTTTATCTGTGGGACATTTTTATCGTTTCCCTTATACATTTTTTTTTAGAAAAGCCTGATGTTAGTTTCTCCAGCAAATGCTTTCTTAGGGAAGGTCCACCTTTTGGCTTGTTGTTTGTCTTTAGGCAGCACATCTGGTTGAGATGACGGGCCCATGCATCTGATTTGGTTTGCATGTCTCTCGCGATGCTTTCGAATCATTTTGCTCAATATATGCTTTAAGAACCTTCCCTCTGCACTTAGGATTGGTTTGATTAACTGCTTCTATCATGCCTACATTTGAAAAATCAATTTTCAGTGTACGGTGATGAGTACGGTACTCAAGTTGGCACACAATAACTTTCTTTGCATATGGCATTTGTAAGTGATTTATTGCCAAACATGAATATAGTCAGTGGTAAAACAAAGTAGAACGACTACTACTTCTTAAGCAAACAGAATACAAAAGAAAAACTGAATGATAAGGCGGAATCGTGGGAATTCTAGTTCAAAATTCCATGATTGGGACACCAGTCGCTGATCCTTAGTCACGCATCAATTCCGGGCTATTTTTGGCCCTTTCCACGAAGAGTTCGCTGCCCCTTGTCTGCAGAGAGCCATGACAGTGGCCTCGTACATATTTTTGTAAATGGTTCTTTCTGACCAGCCTTTCGATTAGCGACTTCAAATGCCTACATTCATTTGTATTGTGTCCTGGTTGGTCATGGAATTGATAGAACCTTCCTGATTTCATTATAGCATTTTTGACTTGCATCCGCCCCGGGATTGGGTAATTTATAGTGTCCTTCGTTGCCCTGAAGATATTCTCTATGGTGTCATTGAGGGAGGTGAATTCGGAATTCTTGAAAAAACGCGGCCTCCTTCTGCACTGCTTGACCTCGCCTCTTGCACCTAAGATACGCTTTTCATCTCGTTTCGCGGAACGGGTGCTTTTCGCCTTGCCGGGTCTTTGCCAGGGTCCATAATTATGACAGTTAGTTTCCGGAATGGAGCTCTCTTGTTCAGCAGAATATTCCATTTCGCTTGCACGACTTGTTTGAGCGAACAGAATGTCAGTGACACCTGGTGCGGCTTTTATGGCAAAGGCCTGGATAACGAACATTGACTCGATCTTCTTTATCAACGCATCGTTTGCAATAGTTATTTGATACATTATCCTTGTCATTGCTTCCTCCAGTTCCCTTCTGGTTATGGTCGCCTCGACTTGTAACGGTTCCTTTTCTCCGGAACGGATGGTAGGCGACGTGTCAGCGCCGAAGACATCATCAATTTTGTCCGCAGCTCTCTCAGCATGCTCATGATCTCAGGTACAATGTTTCAAGAAAATCTCGTCATATCTGAAAAGGAAGAGAAACGAACACGGCCCCACGGTGGGCGCCAAAATGTTACACCAGAAATGGTCTAAACACCCAAGGTACTAAACTGTACTTCACCAATTCAGTAAGGAATAAATGGAGCCGTGTTTAATCAGCAATAAAAAGTGAAAAAATGTGAAAAAGTAAAGTAGAGACGAGATTTAGAGTGGTTCAGCCGTTAATGAGGCCTACGTCCACTATGAAAGTGATTTCCTTTCTTGAGATGAGAATTAAAAAGTACATCAACTCTCTCTTTTTATACATTTCTATACCCGCTCAATATACCCTCATTAATATATTTCAATCTAAGGAGTTATACAAAAGAATAGCGGAATTTGAGGAGAAGAAGGATGGATGAATGATTGAGAAGATGGGTGTCTTCGTTTTCCTTCATCATGAAATTGTGTTTGACGCCATGGCTGAATCTGTGGTTCAGGATGAAGTTCGGCAGCACTTGGTGGTTTTTAGAAGCCGATCCCCTTTATGTTGGTAGCCCTCGTCTATTTATAGGTGAACTCCCCTTTGTAAACAACTTGGAATTCCTTTATCCAGGCTGTGGATCGTCCATTTTGCTAATTACGACCATGCCACCGGCTAGCTGTAGCCAGCTGTCCGTGGCTGTATCCAGCTATCATGTGTGTGCGGCTTGTTGGAACGAGTATCTTGAATAGTTGAGCGGGTTCATGTGAGCGAGCGTCCTATGAGTGCCTCGAGAGATTTTGTAAGAGCAGGATGCAGGTTTGGAGTTGAGCCTCCTCTTCCCCTTATACGACCATCCTTCTCATTCCAAGGGCGCTCGTCTTCATGCTGCCTTTGTTACGAGGTCGCTCCCGCTTATGTTGAATGGGCGACTTGCCTCGTTTTGGTGTTTGAGCGGTTCTTAGGATATGCAACCTTTACCTTTACTGGGTCTCACTTCTCATAATATGTTATGTTGTTTTATTCGGTCGCATTGGCCGACTCGACCTGGGTGATATCCGCCATGTTTCCTTTACCCAATGTGCGTATAGATTTTTTTTTTTAGGGATCAACATTTTATATTTACATATAAACTCCTTATATGTATACAAACTTCCATTGCCCATAACTTCTTCATACGTTGTCTGTTTTAAGCAAACTTGGAGTCTATCTAAACCAGAATTCCGAGACGAACGCAACGGTAATGTCGGTTTCACTTAATTTTAAATATTTAATTAAGTTATTCCCAATTTATTATATTTAAGCATGGTTATAGTGTATTAAATTTTGGGGTGTTACATTCTCCCCTACTTAAAGGATTTTTTCCTCGAAATCTCCAAGTTAAGAAGAATGTTTCTATCCTAACATCCACCTACAACAATCTACTCATCCATCATCACAGGCATCCATTATCCTTAAGAAATTTCTAATGTTTATACGAACATATGCAAAGGTTTTGTGTGTATATGTCCTTACACTAAACTGAAAATCAAGCGGTCGACTGATTCAGTTGACCTCCTTAATGCAATATATGTTTGTGTCATGAGTCCAAAATGTATGAAATTAATCCTAGTATAACATATAAACTCTATATGTGTGCACAATCATCCATCCAAATGCAACATCCATATGATGATTCACCCATTTCTACCCATAGAAAACTAAAATGCACACAAATCCATATGCAATATATAAGTGATTGAGACGATCTAGTGCCTAGTGTGTGTGTGTATATGCATCCACGAGAAACCACTAGAAAACGCTTTCATCCACTTGCAATAATCAATCATAACATGTTCCAAACACATGTGTCCAACCATTGGATTCTACCTAAGGATCGAAAGATTCGAACGATAGGGTAAATATACTTGAATGATAGAAGCAAATGCAAGGTAAAAGCTTGGAAAAGAAGTCAAGAACATACATTCAAAAAGAAAAGGATAAGAAGCATGAATTCTATCTTTGGGTTCCCACGTCGCATCTTCGCGGTCTTCTCCCCATTGCACTTTAACTAATCTGATCTCCTTGTTACGTAGATTCTTGATTTCTGATCTAAGGATATGAATAGGAACTCGTCTCACTGATGCTTCCTTCTCAACCTCCACATCCTCAAGTGTGCTCGACTCTACTATCTCCGTCATATCATGGAGACATTTCCTTAAATGGGAAACGTGAAATACGTCGTGTACGCCTGTAGTCTATCTGGTAGCTTAATCGTATAAGCCATTTGTCATATCCTCTCTACTATAGGGAATGGTCCTACAAATCTCGGCGCCAACTTCCCTACTGAGCCAAAGCGAACTACATTCCTTAGCGATGACACTTTAATGAAGACCATATCTCCCACTTCAAAATTCAAAACGGTCCTCCTTTTATCAGCATAAGATTTCTGTCTATCATGAGCGGCTTTCATTCTTCGACGGATAAGATCAATCTTCTCAGAAGTATCTTAAATCATCTCTGGTCCAAGTAGAAGTCTTTTCGTAGACTCCCACCAACAAGTCAGCGATCTACAAGGTCGTCCATATAATGCTTTGAAGGTGCCACGCCTATGCTCGATTGGTAACTATTGTTGTAGGCGAACTCCACCAATGAGAGATGTTCCTCCCAAGTCCCTCCAAAGTCTAGGATACATAGTCTTAGAAGATCCTCAAGAACTTTATTCACTCTTTCAGCCTGCCCATCTGTCTGAGAGTGGTATGCCATACTCAAGCGTAGTTGTATACCTATCGCCTCTTGTAAGCTTTTCCAAAACTCACTAGTAAAGATGGGGTCGTGGTTGCTTACTATATTGGAAGGTACCCCATGTAATCAAACTATCTCTCGAAGATATACTGATGTTAGCCAAGCCGCCATTCTCTTACTCTTAACATGAATAAAATGAGTGCTCTTCGTAAGTCTATCCACTATCACCCAAATGCTCGTATTGCACTTCCTTTATCATGGCAATCCATCGATGAAATCCATAGAGATGCTCTCCCACTTCCATTGTGAGACATCTAAGGGCTGAAGCAATCTGTCAGGTTTCTTTTTTTCAGCCCTTACTCTTTGGCAAGTAAAGCATCAAGCTACAAATTCCGCCACATCTTTCTTCATGTCAGTCCAAAAGAAAACCCTCTTCATATCTCGATACATTTTGTCACTACCTGGATGGATAGTCATCCGAGAATGATGAGATTCCTCAAGTATTGCCTTAAGAAATTTCCCAATCTTAAGGATGTATAGCCTTCCATTCCGTATTAGCCACCCTTTATTGTCCACGACATATCTAGCAAGGTGACTTGAAGTCTCTCCTCTACCAAGCTTGTCCAAGATCTACGAAATCTACGGGCAAAGATCCAATACGCTCCAATAGAGTAGATCGCACCTCCAATGATGCTAACAATTCCAAAGTGAAATCCGTAATGGCTTAAAATCAAAAGGATGAGATGTTCTCCAAGCCTCGCCTTTCTACCAATAGAGGACTCAAAGTCATCCTCTTCCCACTCATTACATCCGCCACTACATTACCCTTGCCTGGGTATAAGCTATCTCGAAGTCGTAGGACGCCAGGAACTCCATCCATCGTTGCTGCCTTAGGTTGAGATCCTTTTGTGTGAACAAGCACTTGAGCGACTTATGATCCGTGTATAGCTCAAATTTTCCTCCAAGTAGATAGTGTTGCCAAGACTTCAATGCAAACACTATTGCAACCAACTCTAGATCATATATAGGGTAGTTCTTCTCGTGAACCCTCAACTGTCTGCTACCATAGCATACTACCCTTCCCTCTTGCATTAGAACGACACCAAGACCTGTGCCACATGCATCGGTGTATACCGTGAACATCTTGCTTCCATTTGGGAGAGTCAGAACTGGGGCTGCTGTCAGAGCCCTCTTCAATCTCTGAAAGGCATCCTCACAATCAATGCTCCACGAAAAGCCAAGTTCTTCTTCGTCAATCAGGTAAGCGGGGTCGATACCATTGCAAAGTCATTGATAAACTTTTTATAATAGCCCACCAACCCTAGAAAACTTCTCACCTGCGTGGCATTCTTTGGAGCTCTCCAATCTTGAACTGCAATGACTTTTGAGGGGTCCATTGCTATCCTGTCCTTGGGGACCACATGCCCTAGGAACCTTACTTCCTTTCTCGAAAAGTGACACTTAGAAAACTTTGCCTTGAGTTGATGTGACCTAAGAGTACGTAGAACCTCTCCTAAGTGTTAGGCATGATCCTCCTTATTCTTTGAGAAGATCAGAATGTCGTCCACAAAGACCACCACGAACTTGTTCAGAAACTCCCTAAACACCCTACTCATCAAGTCCACAAAATAGGTGGGTGCATTGGTTAGCCCAAAAGGCATCACCAACCACTCGAAGAAACCATCTGGAGTTCTGAATATAATCTTATCAATGTTGTACTCTTCCACTCTCAACTGATGAAACCTCGTTGCCAAATCCATCTGTGAGAAAACTAATGTGCCTACTAGTTGGTCGAATAGGTCGTCAATTCTCGGTAGTGGGTGCCTATTCTTCTTAGTGAGTTTATTCAGCTCGCTATAATCCACACATAGACGAAGTGAGCCGTCTGCCTTAGTTGCAAAGACGATTGGAGATCCCCAGTCTGAAATGCTTTGCCTAATAAAACCTTTTTCGAATGGCTCCCCTACTTGCTTGCTAAGCTCCCTTCTTTCCCTAGTAGCCATGTGGCACACTGGTAAAGCAACTGGCTTTGCATTCTCTACCACGTAAATCCAGAAGTCTATCTCATGCCTTGGAGGTAGTCCCTTTACCTCCTCAAACACATCCGGGTAGTCTTTAATTATGGGCACAGATTGCAAATCATCAACAGAAGTATCAAGTGATTCTGGAAAACTAAGCATCATCGAACCGCATGGGTCGTAGGAAATCTCTAGAGTCCTACCATGGCAAGTAAGAAGTCTAACCACTCTCTTTTCGCAATCAAGGATGGCACCATACATGGCTAGCCAATCCATCAAATAATAGCGCATAAATCCCAGCATGTACGCATCACATTCAAACTCGACGCCAAAGATAGAAATTCTCAAACCCCTATACATCATGGATAAATGAGTCGATCCACCTATGGGGTTTGAGACTACTATGGGATCATAGACTATACTAGTATTGAGGTGCAAACCATCTACTAAAGAACTAGGTATAAATGAATGTGCAGCGCCAGAATCAAACAGGGTTGGAACAGGATAGTCAAAATGGGAAATCAAACCTTCAACCGTGACTTTCTTACCTTGATCAGGACCACTCGCTTCCAAAGCATGCACTTTTCCAGAAGTTTCTGTCCCTTGACCTTACTTGCTAGGGCATTGTTTACGAAGTGTCCCACTTGTCCACAATTAAAGCAGACTCTCTCTGTCTTTCTGCAGTCCTTCACAAAATGACCTATAGCTCTGCAACCATGACACTTGATATACTTCTTGATCTAAGCCTTGTCAGGCTTTCCACCTTTCTATTTCTTTTGCTTTCCTTTTCTGGGCCACCATTTCTGTTTTTCACCCTTAGCTTGAGTCTCCTCAGTCTTAATACCTTTCTACTTGTCCTTGCCATCTTCGTGCATAAGAGCCATATCAACCAGCCTTTCAAACGTCGCCCCCATCGGTATATAAGGCAAAGCAAGTCCTTGGGGAGGATGACTTAATCCTCTCGCAAATATAAGCGCCTTTTTGTGGGGCGTATTCACCAAGTGTAGTCCAAATCTAGCTAGCTGATTGAACTTATTCACATAATCCTTAACAATCATGTCCCCTTGTTTCAAAGCCAAGAATCTCTCCATCTGTAATCCTTCTTCTGCCTGAGATAAGAATTTCATCTCGAATCTCTACATGAAATCATCTCAAGTAGCTACTGGTTGTCCATCTTGTGTTACTTCCCACCAGTAGTAAGCCTCATCCTTTAGTTTCCATGCAGCCAATTGTATCTTCCTTCGGTCGTCGATCTCAAAGAATCCAAACACGTTCTCCGTCCCTCGTAACCAATTCGGTTCTTCAACAAAGGTACCATGGAATTGTTTCCTCCCATAGTGCGGAAGTCTTTGCATAACCTAGAAAAGTTATCTACTCGTGGAGGTGGAGCAACAGCGGCTGCAGCTAGGGGAGGAGCATCCCCTTAACCTCCGGCAGGTGCCGTAGCCTCAAGATACCTACAGAACCATGTCGGTAGCGGAATGCCCTTGGGAAGATTGAGTTCCCCAGACATGCTGAAAAGAAAAGAAAAAGGATTCAACAAACGATCGAGAGAATATCGTCTATGGCTTGAGGGAATATGTTGTTCAAAAATAAATTTTTATTTAAAAATACTTTGCTTTTGAAAATAGTTTTAAAACTTTTTCTCTGATCTTGTAACCTTCAGCTCTGATACCAAATGTGACACCCCATGTCCATTAATGTCACTCATAAGAGAATGCATTACAAAAAATTACAGAAAATTTCGTGAAGCGAAATAGGTAAACATTATAGAAAATTTACAAGATAGATAAAATAAGCAGCAGAAAATTTTAAACTTCAATATTAAAAATAAAGCATAGTCTCGTAAAACGAGTTACATCAAAACTGTCTCATAAAACAGAATATCAGAGTACATAAAATCATATCCCTCGCTGTAAGCCATACTAAAGTAGAGAGCAATTCGAAATGGTACATCTCAAGAAATCCAAGTCCAAGCTGTAAGAGAAATCCTAGTCACTGCTGAGTGCTTCCACTCTGAGGACCTAGGGGGGAAAAAGGAAGAAAGAGGTGAAAGAAAAAGGGTCAGACATAAAGTCTGGCGAGTTCCAGTGATTTACAAATGTGCATCAAATAGAAATGCCAAGATAGGTAAATAAGACTGGATGAGAAAGGTACAATGTCATAAAAGGAAACGGATAAACAAAACATTACAACAAGATGGACATGAATACTAGGAATATATTATGATCGAGTAAGGCTTCACACTTATATCCCTAATCATGTATGTCTGCACCAATACTAGTATAACAGGTTCAACATGATTACATATCAGTAGGACTAACAGTAGAAATAAACAGCAGGATTAGGTGTAACCTAATTACATAACCATATTAGGTGTTAACCTAATTACACAACAGCAGGATTAGGTGTACCCTAATTACTACCCAAGCGATCAACTCCCTACTTTGTAAATACCCTGTGTCAGCCCCGACAGTAGGATGTATCACTCCTTAACCCAGCAACTATATAACATAAACTTATTTACTGGTGTTACAACGTCTTATCTTCCCTAGTCGGACCCATGCACGCTCATGACACTACCGGAACGCACCTGTACCCATCCCCATGTGAACCTCTTACTATCCAGTTCAGCAAAGCGTGCCCTCGCCCTACCAAGTTTGAGGCCTTCTAACAAAATGCCAACAGGGATACTGACTTATATGGGTCCCAAACATCAGATTGACACAAGCAAAACCCCCTAAGCTTGTGGCCCCAGAACTAGGATTTAAGTAGGGCTGTCAACGGATGCTTTCGGATACGGATAGTTTTATATCCGTATCCGTATCCAGAATTATTTTCGGATATCCGTATCTGCTTAATTTTCGGATATCGGATATCTATATCAGCTTAATTTTCGGATACGGACGGATATCGGATATTTATCTGCTCTGCCAGTCATTATTGAATTTTTAAGAGTATAAATAGAAATGTTTGGATCAGCATAAAATAATTTTTATACTAATGTTTATAAAAAAACCAGAAAATAAAGGAATGTAATGATGAAACATTGCTTTATATTAATACACATAAGCATATCCAAAAATATTCCAAAATTAAACATTAAGACTACCATTTTTCACTAAAAATGGACAAAATTTCATATCATATTAACATCCAACAGTTACAAAATAATTATTAACTTTATTTTCCTGTTTTGATTTACATATATTACATCAATTAGTCAGACGGATATTTTTCGGATACGGATACCACTATAACCATATCCGTATCCGAAAAGCTTTTCGAATATCGGATATCTGTATTCGCTTTTCGGATAATGTTGGATAATAGATATTTCAGATACGGATTCAGACAAATATCGGATTTTTCGGGTATTCATTGACAGTCCTAGATTTAAGTCCCCAAAACCCGATGCAACAGTAGAACGAGGGACCTCTTAGCTTATTAATACTCATGATTAACCTAGCAGGTTTAGATTTACTAATAAGCATGGTTATAATTATTACATGTCGTTATGTGTGTACAACCCTACCCCAAAACACCTTCCCGGATGTATACAATTCCCATAACATTTCAGTTTGTTAACCTACATCTGGTACTTAACATATTCTTAACATGTCTTTCACTTAATGTCCGTTTTAAGACAAACTTAACATGCCCAATTCATATGCATATTATCTGTCAACTATGTTCCCTAATTTACCACATATACAGGTTTATGCATATTATCCATTTAAAACAAGTATATACACATTATCCCTTTTTTTATCAGTTTACAGCTAGTCTAAACATGTATATATTATCCTTTTTCCCAAATTATAGTTAATCGTCCCAATTTAATAACATGCTAAATTCCTCTTTTATGAAACATGGTTTCACTTAATTCTGAATATTTAATTAAGTTATTTCTAATTTATTAACTTTAAGCATGGTTATAGTGTATTATATTTCGGGGTGTTACAGGACTGATCCCGTGTGAACTTAATCTATACCGGACTGACCTAGTGCGAACTTTATTTATACTGGACTGATCCAGTGCGAACTTTATTAATACTGGAATGATCCAGTGCGAAATTTATTTATACTGGAATGATCCAGTGCGAACTTTATTTATATTAGACTGGTCCAGTGCAAACTTTATTTATATTGGATCGGTCCAGTGCGAACTTTATTTATGCTGGACCGATCCGATGCGAACTTTATTTATACTGGACTGATCCAGTGTGAACTTTATGTATACTAGATTAATCCAGTGCAAACTTTATTTAGACTGTACTAATCTAGTGCGAACTTTATTTAGACTGGACTCATCGAGTGAGAACTTTATTTATACCGGACTGATCCAGTGCGAATCGGAGCTCGAAAGTAATATTTTATTCGTTCCTAATGAGTATAACAACCATTAATCCAACCCCAAACATGACTGGAGACTACAAGTCGGTTCCGTGCGTGTGGGCCGACGTTTTCGCTTTGATTACATGGAAAAGGAAAATAAAAGAAGGGCGAGAAGCCGCCAATAACAAAAATAACATAAGTAACGGATTGGGTTCTGGGAGTCAAGAAGATCTGTTGAGCGGGATCAGCTTATGACGATCCCCTAATGGCCAGTTCTGCCCCTATCCTGAGATGTTGTAGGGGGGAGAGCTGGTGGTGCAGCTGTTGTTGCAGTCGGATTCAATACATACTATTGTAGCTCACCACGCCTGATGTGAGGTGTAATGTGGTCGTGAAGCACTCTGCAGTGGTCAATGTCATGACCCGATAGCTCACGGAAGAGGCGGTATTTATCGGAGTCTTCTTGCTGTGGAGTCGGGTATCTCCTAGTAGGCTTCGGGAAAGGCGCGGTCTCTTGTGTATTGAGGTAAATCATTTCCAGGCTTTGGTTGAGCTCGTTGTAGGCTGGGAACTTCGATTCGGAATGAGGCGATGAGTTCTGGTTGTCTCGAAATTTTTCAATGCTAGTAGATGGCCCTGAGCCACCTGTAGAGTTGGTTCGATGTATAGGATTTTCGTCGTGGGAGTCTTCCTCTCTCAGGAACTTTTCGGGTTGAAAGTAGAATTCGGCAAGGTCCCTCGGCGGGTCCCGTCATAATGAAGTCCTGAAGTCTGTCTTGTCAAGAATGGCAGAGACGGCAGCCATTAAGACCATGGACGGATCCTGCCAGTCAATAGAGGCCACTACTGCATTGAATCGCTTGAGGAATTTGTGAAGAGTTTCGCCTACTCTCTGCTTGACGGATGTTAAAGTCATGACGTTCCTCGGTTGAGCGATGTGAACTCTGAATTGCTCGACGAACCAAGAGACCAAGACATTCCAGTTGTTAATCAATTCCGGTTCTAACTGTCTGAACCATAGAGCAACTATGTCGATGAGATAAAGAGGGAACCACTTGGCCACGACGCCTTTTGAGGCGGAATATACTTTCATGTGGTGCATGTAGCGCATGAGGTTAACAGTAGGGTCTCTCCTACCGTTGTAAGGGTCAAACACTGGTAGCTTGAAGTCCGGTAGGCTTTGAGAATTTTTGATGTACGGAGTGAAGGGGCGGCAAGTGATGCATTTCAGGCTGGCATGAGGTGTCCCGCGATGGGCATAGCATCGAATGACATGAACGACTTGACTTTCAATACCCACATCGAGAAATGGGTTCAGATTATGTGGGTTGACACCGATGCCCATAGCGTCAAGTCCAACGTTAGCAAAAGGTCGATAGCCAAGCAAAATATCTGGCTCGATCCTGCCTTGAGGTGCCTCGATAGGCACGAATCCGAGATTAGGAACCACAGGATTTCCTGTGTCTGAAGTTGTATGCACTGGCGCTTAAGCGGTATTTCCAATGCTTGATCCCGAAGCTTGATTGGCTACAACCTGAGATGAGTCTTGAATGGGATTGGGGGTGTTGCCCCTGAGCCTAGCCGATCCAATGGTTGTCTGTGGATTAATGTCGACGCAGGGTTGTTCTTCGGGAATTGCCCCCAAGTCCCAAGTTAATCCTTGCGGAACACTAACTCGTTCTGACAACGTTTTCTTGGCCCGACTGCCTTGTAAATCCTTCGAGTCGGTCGAGAAGAGTGGCTATAGAGGCCTCTTGGTGACGGAAGTGTTCTTCCTGCTATTCCGAGCGAGCTGTAAGATCTTTGGTTAAGTCCTTGATGACTCCATCGATGTCATCTCGGGTGACAAAGTTAGATGGGTGTCCGGTCGAGGAGAGCTCTTGCTCCACCACTACACGTGCTCCTTCCGAGCGAATGATCCGTTTCCTTTTAATTACCATAATGGGAAGCAAGAGGTTTCCAAGAGAAAGTTGAGGTTGAATTCCAAAATCCGAAGACCGAAGTTGAGGTCTGAGGTTGCGAATTAAGCTGAAGACTGAAGTCGAAGATGTGCGCCCCCTTCCTAGCACGGCAGAATGTTGACGTGGAAAATTGTTGAGCGCCAACACCTAAAGTGTAAGTGTAGTATGAACACCGTAAATCCAAAACCCAAAGTGTAAGTGTAGTATGAATACCGTAAATCCAAAATAAGTAAAGTAATGCGGGTAAGACACGACTTTTTATAATGGTTCGGCACTAAAGCCTACATCCACTTTGTAGTAATCATTCATTGTATATTTGTTGATTACAATGTTGTACAAGTTTAGACAATATTTAAGTACAAAGCGTTACAATAGAATAACAAAATAATTGTTAGTTCTAAACTTTAACTAAAATGCCCTTCTTCTTCTTCGTTGAGTGAAAAAATGAGTTGACTTGGTCAACTATGTCCAAAAAGTAGCTTCAATGTCAAAGAAATACAAAAATTCCCAATTCAATACAGAAACAGTGTAATTATGCTTGTAGATGTCCAAAAAGTGATGGACAACGTTTGCGCAATGTTTTAGTGGTCCATACCATGTCCAATGGTCATGGAGAAGGAGATGGCAACCATTAATGGTGCTTGAGAGCTCCAAGAAGTCCAAAAATCCAAGGGAAAAAGATCCATATGAAGGCCAAGCCTTGGAGTATTTGTAACGACCCGGAAAATCTGAACCAATTTAAAAAAATTTAATTGGCTAAAATAATGGATTTTAAATATTTAAAATAAATATTTTAAATAATAGCAATGAAAAGTGAGTTTGAATCGACGTTTGAAAACGAATATAATTAATTCTAATTATAAACCAGGCCTGAAGCGGCGCTGCAGTTTCAAAAATTGAATTCAAACTTTGTCGGACTGTACCGGGTGCAAAACAAAACGGATTTGAGTGAAACCAAAAATATTTAAATCTGTTAGTGAATACCTTTCTAACGAATCTGAAAAATCGAATTTTCATAGTGGAAAGCAAAAGTTATGGCCAAATGAATTTTCAGAAAGGTCGATATGGAATTTATATAGCCCGTGAAATTGGCCATTTTGCAAACGACCTCGGAATTCGACGAAACCACTTTTGTTGGATCCGGGATGAGAAGTTATTGCTAGGTTTCAAATTTCATAATTTTTGAAGCTAGTATGTGAGCGTGGAAAAGGAAAACGTGTTTTGGTCAATTATAGTTAAATTGGATCGACCAGAAATGGGCCTTTTTGCAAACGGTCTCAGAATTTGATGAAACTAATTTTTTTAGGACCGTATCGTCAAAACATAGCCAGATTTATTTTTCTGAAATTTTTCGAATCAGTTTGTGGCCCTGGAAAATTGAAATGTACGTTCAAATCGAATATTGAATGTTTTATATTTTAATTTGAATGGAAACTGACTGAAACAGTCGAATGGGCCTACGAAACATATCCCATTGTGTTCGGAAAGGGGGTAAAACGCTAGGGACAACAGTCGTTGGGTTTAGATTGGTGGTCGTGTCAGAAAACCCCTTTAAAACCCACCGGCCAATCATAATTTTTATAAAAAAAAGGGAAAATCCCTTTTCTCTCTCCCCGACGAACGACGGAAATACGTTCAAATCTTCCCATCCACTTTCCGATCAATTCACGCAAAATTAGCCCCTCCTCCAGTTGAAGATTTTGTAGAGCTCCTCGAGATCTTCAAATCCATATATAGTTTGGAAATTTTCGTGGCCTGTGGAGTGAGAATCGACGCCTGGAAGTCGTCGTCTTCCCGCCGCCGCCACCATCGCCAGAGGCGATCGAACTGGCCGCCACCCCCACGCGCACATGCGCCTCTCCTCCCCCTTCGACGCTGAGAAGGCCGATCGACGAATAGCTACACGGATTTCGAGATAAATCCAAACCTAGTTTTGAACCTTTCAGCTGAGGTACGGCTATGTATATTTTCAACAGTTTTAACACCTTTAAACCATTGCAAACTTTGAAAAATCGTATCTTTTTCGTTTCTTGTCGAAATTCAGTGAAACAAGAGACAGTGGACTCGTGTGGACACCTTCTACATTCTAGAAGAGACCGCATATTTTTCTGAGCCTTCTGTTATTTTTGGTGGAGTGGAACCCAATGTGAGATTTCTAATTTATAAACAATATGGAAAATGACGATGTATAAATTATATGATCGATGTATGAGTTATATAAGCGTTGTACACCTCATGTGTAAGCGTTGTATAAGTTGTACGTTCGATGTATAAGTTATATATGCGTTGTAAATATTATATATGTGTTGAAATAGAAGTGAATTGCTATATATATAAATATATATATATATACGCCCCTCGTCCACAAACCATGGACGATATTTATTGGTTGTGATTGGTGTGAAAATTGATTGATAGCGAATGGTTGATTGAAATTGTTTGTGGTTGATATTGATTGATTGTGGTTGAAAAATACCCATTTGTGGTTGAGAAATATTTGGTTGAAACCACATAGGATTAGTTTGTGGAAATGAAATAAATATACATGCCGCCTGCGTGCGAACTAGATGCATGATTCCCCATTGTCAAAAACCGCGAGGTTTTAAGGTAGAGCGAGGAGCCGTACTAGGGATAGTCCCGGTTTTAAATACCATGCCGTTATGCTGCCGAAATTTTGAATAATATTCATGTGTTTGAATTATTTTCATTTGTTGAAACTCTATTTATTCGTTGAATAGAAAGCCTTCATGTGTTGAGTAGATATTCATTCGTTGGATAGAAATTCTTGTGTTGAATGGTGTTCGTGTTTTAAATATAAAAATCACATTTTTATCTATATAAAATAATCTTGTTTTGAAAGAAATTGTTTCATAATAGAAATCACATTTTTATTACCTATATGAACTATATAAAATAATAGTGTTTTGAAATGAATTGTTTTACAATAAAAATCACATTTTTATTATATACATGAATTGTTAAATATAGTGAAGTGTTGAAATAGAAGACAGTTAGATAAAAATATCATTTTTATCGAATGTATGAAAAGAATATAGCTTTGAAATCGAAGAATCGATATATATATATATATAAATAGAATTGAAATATATCGAATAACGACGCTGCAGTTCGTATTTTGAAAACGTGATTTCAAACGATTATACCGGGAGATCCGACCATCGGATTTTCCTGAAATTGCAACCGTTGGGTTCGCTTTGGAAAAATCTTTCCAATGGCACCAACTTTGTAAAAATCCAACGGTTGGATTGTCTGGAATGTTTAATTCAAATCTGAAAAAAACAGTGCCAGAATCGATTATATATATATATAAATATAAATATATTTAATCGAATAACGACGCTGCAGTTCGTATTTTGAAATCGAAACTTCAAACGATGATACCGGGAGATCCGACCGTCGGATTTTCCCGAAACTGGAACCGTTGGATTCGTTTTGAAAAGATTTTTCTAATGATGTAAATTTTGTGAAGATCCAACGGTTAGATTTTCAGATATGTGTAAATCAAATCTGAAGAAAAATAGCGCCACGGCCGCGTTATGGCCCGAAGCGTCGTTTTGAATAAATTGGCTATTTTAAAATAAATAAAAATAGCGATAAATCGTTATAAAATATCATAAACGATATGGAATGGAAATAAACTGAATTTGCTCGATTTATGTGGTATCTGATGGTTGAATGTGTTTGGTGTGAAAATTTCATTAAAGAACAAAATTGGTGTTGTCGAATGATTTAACCATTGAAATAAATTGATTTGAAATTCTAAATATACGTGAATTATTTGAAAAGGCCGAGTTAATTCTCATTTCAAATAATTGACCGACGATTGAAAGTCGAAGATGAAGACGGTGGTCGAAGATCGGAGATCTTCACCTCGTTTGGATGGTAACCAAGGTCCTGATTGGGAGGCATCCCGAAATATGGATAATGAGTGGTGATCGTCCAGACGTACGTGGTGATCGATGGGTTTGCGAGGTATATAGTGCCTCCAGTTTCGTTCAGACCCAGAACGGACTTGTAAATGGACTGTGTGTCTGACATTGGATTTTATTCTGTGTTGATTGATCTCTATTAAATATACATCTGTTTGGCGGCGGAGAATTTATTCTTTTGCTTAACGCCCTTCTCTGAAACGCACGAGCTCAGGGGTTGTATATCGATGGACATCGGTCGCATGGCATGAATTGCTAGTGTGGCATGCCTAAGTGGCAAATGATCAGGGCTTCTGTTGAAGAGCAAAGTCTTGTGGTGATGATCAAAGCACCGCCTGTGTGGCGTAGCTTTGTGTATAACGTGAATTCGTGAACCTCACACCCGGTATGAACCAGAAACAGGAGGAAGGACCTCAGGGAGGACATGCGTTTCTTTCTAGCTAGAAGTGGCGACAGTGGTTTTACACGCCCTGACGAGTTTGACTTATGTGGTTGTTGCTGTTGCGAGGCGCCTCGGTTTGATCGGACGATCCGGGTCCGATGGAGTCATTCGTTGGCTCACTTACGCCCCATAGGGCGGGGAAACGCATTGTTCAGGAATTTTAATCCACATCGGTGGACCGGCCCTGACGATCCAAGGGCCCACCTGAGGCTCGGGCTAGAGAGTCTCGAATTCGGTAAGGACTATCTTTTGCCTTGGTTCATGACGGAAATCCAATTTCCAAATACGTGACTGTGCGGTTTTGATTGTATATATATATATATGGCGACATGATATATGGTACCCATGCCGTCTATGATTGATAGTTATGATTGAAATTGTTGTTGAAACATATAAGCACTAGTAATAATATCAAATGCTTTTGTTTTATTCGTATCAAGCATATTTTGGCCATTATAAGGTAAAACTCTATCCTACGGTTTGCGTTGCATTGTGTGATGGGAACTGAGTCTTATAATGGCTTCATTTTTATAAAAAGCATTGCGATGTTTAAAGGAAAGATTTGTTTTAGAGCACTGGCGATCCAACGGAGTAAACCCGTTCCACGAAAGTGGCGTGGTCCTGTGATTAGCCATATTTTAAATGTGTTGAGTTGATTTCTCATACCAGTCCAATGACTGACTCGTAGTTTGTTTCACTTTCAAACTCGGGTGCCCCTTTTTCTACACGGGCAGCCTTATATTCAGGTTTAGCTGGTTCTTTCTGGATAGCTGGAGCTGAAGATGGATTCTATCATTTATCACTTTTTATGCTGTTCAGCTCCTATTGTACACTATGTTTGTTTTTCCGCTGTGGACATATATGTATAGTTGAATTGTAATTGTACTAAGTAAGATCCAGTATACTGTGTAACTCTGATGATTACTTTTATCCAGTATATTCTATTGTTCATTATCTGGTGTATTTATTTAATTCTGTTCTGCTGTTATCTGTTTCTGTGTTATATTCCAAAGATTACCCTTGCCTCCGTCTGTACGGGGTTTGGGGTCCTCACAGTATTTATAGTTAAGTGGGTTAGGTAGGAGTAGGTAGATTTGAGACCCATTGTCAGAAAATCACATCACATGAGGACCATATACGAAAAATCGCATCACACAATTTTCATGCATTTCGAGAGTGTTTTGACCAAGGTATTAAATTCCAATCGGCACGCCGGATTCCCGGCCATCTTGGCCTGATTCCGATGTGGACCGGACCAGAAGTCAACAAGAAAACCGATTTCGGTTTTCTTCAGGCAGAAAGAAAAAAAAACAAAGCCACTACATAATAATGAAATTTTATAGCAAAGTGAAGGAATCAAGCAACGAATATTAACTTTATCTTGCATCAATCCATTAATTTTTACGAAAATACAAAATCAATAAAATTCACATCACAAAAATAAAGGTTTACTTACTAGATAGAAAACAACAGCTCAAACAAAATTCATATCTTATTTTGTATCGATCTGCCTCTATCTCTCATCGGTTTCTTCTTCGAGCTTGGGAATATTTGGCTTATTACATCAATCTACCTCGCGATGAATCTGGTTTTTTTCTTTTGTGATTCGAACAGATTAATTAGGGTTGGGATAGGGAATGTCGTCTGGCTTTTGATTTTAAACGATAATGAAGAGAGAGGGAATAAAGGGTCATGTTTACCTATTTTATTACCCTATTATCAAAAAGTATGCAGTATTTTATTATTTCCAGTTATGGTCTGGTTAATATAAAAATTGCTTTGTTATGTTATGTTGTGAACGAATTATTATCTATTATCGATTATTTCCTATTATGATTTTGAACGAATTATTACCTATCGTCGATTAGTTTCCGGTTATGTTATGAATATGCAATGAATTAAATGTAAATATCAACAAGTTGTCTGTTATGTTAAGAATAAATATCAATAAGTTGCCTGTTATGTTAAGAATTAGTTTCATGTTATTCCATTATCAACAACCATGTTAATATCAACAAGTCTGTTTCGTATAAAAATAAATATACAGAATTATTTGTTGCTATTATATTATGAATTAAGAACTATTAATAACATATGCAATTTGGTCAAGCTCAATACATAATGACCTTCCTCGCAAACCCAAGTATGCAAATAGTTATTTTGTTTATGTGGTTCTCATGAATATTTGTTAAAGTAGGCAAATAGATAAAATCTGATTTTACATTAAACATGGTTGACATTCTTTCACCTTTATATGGTTCATCTGCTTGAGAAACCAGACAAATATGAACTGAAATTAAATGTCAAATTGTTAATCTTAAGTAATCAAATGTTATATTATTTTGTTTTGTTATTTAGGTAGTTGAATATGGAAAACCGTGATATCGTTTGTAATTATTGCACAGCTGTTATTGGTTAAAAAAGAAAAAGAAATGTAACTATTGTCACAAAGTAATTCCTGGTGATTGTATTACACGGATGAAAGAACATTTAGTGCGACAAACAGGTGACGTAGCAGTATGTTCGGCTATTCCTAAAGAAGTCAGGGCACTTTTTCAGGAATATCTACATAAAAAGAAAAATGTATGAAATCAAGGAAAGCTCGAAAAACAACGCGTGCAAAAAGAACTAATGAGCATGCCTAAATAGAAAAATCAAGGTACCAACAGTGAAGACGATATAGAGGTTCAACACGCCTTTCAAGAAAGTAAAAATAGTTATATAAATGAATAGGCACGACGATTAGGTGTAGGATCTAATGGAACTAATATATGATCAAGCAGTCTAAAGCGCAATGATCGTTCTAAATCAATCATAATAGATGATGATTTAGCAACACGGGCAGCTGGAAAGATTGACCCCTTTGTGCAAAAACTCGGAGGGTTTTTTTGCTACATATGTTCGCCAAGGGGGTTTTTTAGTAACATCTTTAGTTGTTGCACCCATTCGCCAAAAACCTGCGCCTCCTACTGCCTAACGGATTGCATTCGTTCGTTGTGCGCCTGCTTCTGTTTGAATCCAAGCCTGTACCTGTTAAAAAATCGGCCCAGTAAAATAAGGTCATAATAGACCCGAACCTGGGCCCGGCCAAGTTCGACTGTGTCGGTTGGACGGGTGGCGGCGGCGGCGTCGCGCGCCTATGGTGGTAAAGCATGACTTCCATCCTCGCAACAAAGCACACATTTGGGTGCCCGAAGACACCAACCTCCTAATGAGAAAGCTACTTATATACTTGATTTTTTTTCAAGTTTGGTGATGTGGGACAATGGATATTTCATTCAACAATCTTCAGCAATCCCTCGCATTAATGATAATTTACTTTTCCTCCACACAAAGCGAAATATCACACGAGTGCATATGAAATAATATTTTATAGTGGACAAGTAGATATTTCACTTTTAACTTTCCCTAGTTAAAACGTATCAGATTTACTTGGTTAATCGGTGAATTATTTCATCTTGAACCGTATGCCTTTATTGTATATCTAGACAATAATTTTTACGAAGCATTGATTCTATTTTCATCCAATCTCTTGGTTGTGTTCATTTTGTTCCTGAACATTTTTTGGTTCTGCGCGTATTATAGAGAATTTAAGCATTTAATATTCTCATAGAGCTATCCAAGCGCACGCTAACATAGGTGATCGCAACCATTAAGGGTATCCTTTATATACCCCACTTGTTATTTCCAAGATATGATCATTATTGAAAAACATGGTTTTAACCTTCTAATAATTCTGTAGGAATGCATTTATATTGTACACCATAGGAATGAAGTAGGACTATATCCAAACAAATGCATTACGTCTTGAGTTATTCATTACTGGTTTGCCTATTAATCCTAGTCTGTGGGATCTCCAGTCGCTAGGATAGGTTCCCATATAAGATAACTCTTGTTGTTTTAGGATTTTAAACCCATTCCCCTCGATGCGCAGTCAATTTTCTCTCTTAATAAATCTTTAGTAAACGTATCTTCTAGGTTATCATTAGTTCTCACATAATCTATGAAAATAGTTTCATTTGAGAATAACTTCCTAATTATGTTATGGAGTCTACGAATGTGTCATGTCTTTCCATTATACACAAATTTTTGCGCTCTACTTAACGGTGCTTGGTTATCACGGTATATACATATGACTGATACAGGTTTAGGCCAAAACGAAATATCTTCTAAAAAGTGACAAAGCCGTTCTTCTTCTTCGTCTGCTTTATCTAAAGCGATGAACTCTGATTGCGTAGTAGATCGAGCTATGCATGTTTATTTGATTAGATTTCCATGACACTACTACCCATGCTAAGGTAAAGACATGACCACTAGTTGATTTGGTTCCTCTGAATCAGCATTCCAGTTTGCATCACTATATCCTTCTAAGATGACATGATATTTTTCATATTATAAGGAATAATTTGTTGTATTTTTTAAATATCCAAGCACTTTCGTTAGTGCTTTCCAGTGTTCTTCTCCTAGATTGCTTGTACACTTGCTCAATCGACATACTGCATAAGTTATATCTAGTCTTGTGCAATTCATGAGATACATTAGACATCCTATTACATGAGAATATTTCGGTTGTATTACACTCTCACTAATGTTTTTGTGTAGTACTTCTGATGGATTAAAAGGTGTTCGTACTTCTTTTATACCAAAATTTTGTAATCTTTCAATCACTTTGCCTACATAGTGTGAGTGTGTGACTGAGATAATTCAATTTTATTTGGTGTTCTTGTTATTTTGATTCCTAAAATAACGTATGCAACACTTAAATCTTTCATATCAAAATTATTGATTAACATTTTCTTTATGGTCTCTATAACTTTAATGCTATGAACAAAGATTAACATATCGTCTACATATAAAAAAAAACATCACGTATGATTGTCCAACTTGTTTTATACTAAATACATTTATCACATTCATTTATACGGAAACCATTTTTCACTATGACACTATCAAATTTTGTGTGTCATTTGTTTTGGAGCATGTTTTAGTCCATATAATGATTTTACTAATCTATAGGCTTTGTTTTCACTACCTTTAGAAATAAACCTTCGGATTGCTCCATGTAGATCTCCTCATTGAGATCTCCATTTAAAAATGTTGTTTTTACATCCATTTGATGAATTTCTAGATTATAGATAAACGCAATTGCTATTAGCATTTTTATAGAGGTTATTCGTGTTATCAGCGAATATGTATCAAAGAAGTCTACACCTTCTTTTTGACTACTAACATGGCTTTGTACTTGTCGATAGAGCCATCCAGTTTCATTTTCTTCTTGAAAATCCATTTATAGCCAATTGGTTTTATTCATGGTGGAAGATCAACTATTTACCAGGTTTTATTACTCATAATTGAATCAATTTCACTTTGAATTGCTTCCTTCCAACATGCATATTCATAAGATGTCATTGCTTTCTTATACGTTTGAGGTTCGTGTTCTAACAGGTATGTTAAGAATTCTGAACCAAATATCTTGGAAGTTCTAGCCCTTACGCTTCTTCTAGGTTCAACTTCCTCAATTTCATGAGGAGTTACATCTTCATGTGAATTGCTTGATTCTTCTCTTGTCCTTTTAGGGACATTATTTCCTTCATTCCTTCTGTGCAGAAACACATCTTCAAAGAATGAGGCATCTCTTGATTCAATGATCGTATTTACATTGATATCAACTATATCAGACTTGAATACTAGAAATCTGTAGGCACTACTATTTTGGGCTGGCCCTAGATAGCAACAATGTACAGTTTTTGGTCCAAGATTAACTTTCTTGGGAGACGGAACTAGAACTCTTGCCAAGCACCCACATACTTTAAGGTATTTGAAACTTGGTGTATGTTCTTTCCATAGCTTATATGGAATTGTTCCTATTTTTATTATGAGGAACCTTGTTTAATATGTTATTAGACATATTTAGGGCTTCCTCCCACAAGATCGTCGGTAAGCCAAAGGTCAATAGCATCGCACTAATCATATCTTTTAATGCTCTGTTCTTTCTCTCGGAAACACCATTTTGTTGTGGTGAATATGAAGCTGTTGTTTGATGAATTATACCATTTTTTACACAGAATCGTTCAAATGGTGATTCATATTCTCCACCTCGATCGGATCTCAATATCTTAATCCTTTTATTTAACTGATTTTCTACCTCAGCTTTGTACTTTATAAATGATGGAATTCCTTTATCTTACTGTTCAAAAGACATACATAGCAATTTCGCATATAATCATCAATAAAAGTAATAAAGTACTTTTTCCCACCTCTTGTAGGTAATGATTTAAAATCACGTAAATCTGTATGAATCAAACCTAGTGGTTCGGTACTTCTATGAACAGTATGAAATGGTTTCTTGACCATTTTTTAAACTACACATATCTCATATTTGTAGTTTTTATCTTCTTGGAGTTTAGGAATTAATCCCAAGTTTGTCAGCTTTGTCATTTTTTGGAAATTTGTATGTCCAATCTATCATGCTATAATAAATTTTGTACTCAAGAAAATAAGAAACTTCAATTTTATTAATAGCACAATATGAACATATAGGTTTATTGCCAACTATGGCTACATTTGCCTTAAATAGTCCATTACAAAAATATCCTCTTCTCATGTACATTTCAGCTTTGGACATAACCATTTTGTCTGACTCGAAGACAATTTTGAATCTTTCTTTAATAGCACTGAGTCAGAAATGAGATTTTTGCGTATGTCTGGAGTGAAGCACGTCATTCAACTTGACAGTTTTTTCAAATGTAAACTTAAGGATTACTGTACCACTGCCTTCGATCATGGAAACTGCAGAATTACCCATGTAGAGTTTTTCTTCTTAATCGATTTTCTGGTATGTAGAGAACATGATTTGTCAAAGCAAACATGATGAGTAGCGTCTGTGTCCACCCACCATTGATTAGGATTCTGAACCAAATTGCATTCAGATATAACTGCTGAAAATTTGGTCTCGTCCACTTTCATGTTGTCCACTATATTTGCCTCTGAGTTGCGTTCCTTCTTGTGCGTGCAATCTCTAGTGGCGGGTCATGTTTTTTCATAAATCCAGCGCTCGCCATTAAACATCTTGGTTTGTTTGTTGTCTTTGGGCTTGTTTCCAGGTGCTTTTCTTTTTTGCTGGAATTTCTTTTTCTTGTTTTAGTTGAAATGCACTTTTTTCTTTGACTCTTCCTGTACAGATGCCTTTGTTTATAGTTCAATTGTTGTCATCTCTGTTCTAGAAAGAATTTGAATAAAATTCTTAAGATGATAGATGTCTAATATACCGAAACAGAGACCAATCACTTATAAGTTCGTCTCATAAGTTTATAAATCAGATTTTCATTACTCTGAAAATCTGTATTAGTTAATTTTAGCAATAAGCGTGCTGTAATTAATTTACAACAACAACAACGTTATATTATTTAAAGAAAACAACACAATGTGAAATACGGAAAGATTATAGAATATTGTGTATAAATATACAGATAAACTAGAAATCTAATCAGGTAACGAAGGAAATTTCGTTTGAAGTTTGTCGTAACAACTTCCTTAAGAATTTTACTCCAAATCCTCCCAAGATACAACAGACGTAATCTGCACGAGATTGTAATGAGTATGTCACTCTGTGATTTATATTAGAGGTAGCAGAGAAGAGAGAAGGAAGAAACCATAAAAATTCAGATGGAGAATGTGACCAGTATTCTCCTCTATTTATATTTTCTTTCGTATCACTACGAACAGTCGCGTCTGTACCTCTTCGCACAGTCGTATCCGCATATGTTCAGACAGTCACGTCTATACGTATTTAAAAATCACGCGCGCTTGAGTTGCTGCGCCCGTTCGCCAAAAACCTGTGCCTCCTGCTGCCTAACGCGTCGCAACCGTTCGCTATGCGCCTGCTTTCAGAAGTCGCATCATATGGACCGCGCCTGCTTCTATTCGTATCCAAGCCCGTAAGTTCGAACGGACCGTGACGACGTCGCGCGCATGTGATGTTGAACTATGACTTCCCTCCTCACAACAAAGCATACGTATGCGTGTCCTAAGGCTCCAACCTTAGGAATCTACTTATATAATTGAAAACTTTTTTCAAATTTGAAGATGTGTAACAATAGATATTTCATTCAACAATCTTCGACGTAAGTTTTCCTAACTTCTACATTCTCTTTACAAAAGAGGGTATAAAAATGAATGGAATCACCCACAAGGGCAAATAAGAAATAACTGACTGATCATTTTCAAACTCTTCCCGCAGTAATGAACCAACTGCTTTAGCCCAAGCTACCAACTTCTTCTTCATCATCTCACATTGACAATCATTTTTTACATGAAACATGTATGTGATTATGTAAAAATTCCTCATGAATTATATTCCTATGCATGTATTTATGTTACTACCAATTTTTTAAGTTGTCTGCATATAGTCTGATTTGTTATTCATGGCTTAATGACATATTTAGTCCTATGTCATATATGACGTTGTTTTATGTATCCTTATAAGTTGTGTTTACTCTCAGATTACTGTAGCATCCTAATTTTATCTGGTATCTTAGTAAAATGAAATGAAGTTTACAGCCTACAGTTTACTCTGTTTTATTACATAATGTGGGTCTATTACCCAATTGGGCTAAGGCCCATACATATGTACATATCACTATAAATATTCAACTATGTTGTACAGCCGTTATTAAGATCGAACTGTAAAAACGGTATGAAAAACCAAACCGAGTCCTTTTTAAAGCAAATACCCCAAATCAAACCGACCCGTAACATCCAAACCGAACTGATCCGCAATTATACGGTTCAGTTACGGTTTAAACTGTTGACCCAGCCGAATTAAATCGAACCAAACTAAATATCTGCATTAATTATCTTATGATAAAAATCTAACTAATTCTTATCTAATTTTTTATTTTAATGATGTATATTTTATTTCAACGTATGTCGTTGTTATATTAACAATAATCATTATCACAAAAAAAAAAAATTATAATTTCAGTATAATAGTTTACATATCACTTTTTTCAATTATATTAGTTATAATTTTATTTGAGTTATCTTACTTAATGTTTATGCATTAATTAACGTTGATGTTTGGTAAATGTACTAAAACAATTTTACTTTTTTATTGAACGTAAAATTGAAGTATCCATAAATTTAAAAATTAATCTTTCAATTTATGATTACAGTGTTCTAACCTTATGAAAATGTCACATAATTGTAAATTGATTATTAATAATATTTAATACAGATTCAAACCGAACCGGATCGTATTACAATAAAACCAAATTAAAACTGAACCGTTTAAACGATTAATACAATGATTTGTATTTTTAATCAACCGTTTAATGCACTGCAAAAGCGGTTTGAGCTTCAAACCGTACCAAACCGTACTGCGCTAATCCTAATTTTGGCATACCATGGCCATGAGCTCACTGCGTTTTTGGCTATGATCTTTTTTTTTCCCTCCTCGAGGTATCCACTTGTCATGGTTAACATACACAACAAACTCTTTGATCACCAGGACATTTTCTTATAACTCTTAAAACATAGATTGATAAAGTACAGAGAAAATTTATTAAAAAGAAAACAAAAAAGAAAAAGCCAAGGGAAAAAAAAACTCCTGATTAACATTCGTTACAACAAGAGTTGCACAACTCTTTCAGATATTACGGTTTGGAGCACCCCCAAAATATGATAAATTTTACTTATCGTATTATACTGAACATAGAAAGGAAATTTCAGAAAATATAAGAATACCATTAATCGTGAATACAAACATCAATTAGCTATATATCGTGAAAACCACCGCTGGCATTGCAGAAGCCCTGTAGTGCCTGGAAATGCAAGAATTTGTTATATTCCATTGTTTAGAGTTTACTGTAATTAACATCGCCCTCGTCTACAGTCTCCGTGGAAGCAGCATCACATGTAGAGTTCCTTGACCGTTCAAGCTGTTGAAGAAAATATATTAAAAACCATAAAAAAAAAAGAAAACAGAACAGCGGATTTATAAACTTTGTGACCAGCTTGAAAACAGAAGAAAAACGTGGAAATTGCATATTTCAGAATGATCATAAAACTTGCAGATTCCATATACCATATAATGCAATATCTATAAACGACTAAAGACCTGTAGGTATAACATACTATATAGATGATAGACCGTCAAAGGTCGTTAATTTAAAGGAAAATAGAAACTCAGCGACTGAGACTACAAATATTGGATTGTAGTAGTCGATTGATGCTTTATATGTTTAGTTTACCAGGTAATTGATAGTTTTCTTCTGAATCAGGGCCTTGTTTAGGGCTTGATTTGTTTCTTTCATGTGTGTATTTATGAACATTATGATTGATGTACATTAATTAATTTAGATTATTGTTTTGGGCTAAACTGAAGACAATAACTACTAAAATTCTTAAGGAACTTGAAAAAACAAGTATTTGTTACTAAATTTGTTACAAGTTGCACATCCTTGTACGAAAACATGTATTTAGTAGTTAACTTGAAAAGTTTATGACGCAATTATAGAAGCATTTCAACACATTCAAAACCAAACTGAAATAGATCGGAATGGAAAACAAATTTTTGATCCTTGCTTTGTATACTACTTTTTTTTTTTTTTCTTGAAATTGGGTAGGTAGATGATAGTACATATTAGTACTACAAATCTCAGGTGATATACAACATTCTACATGTCAATATATTTGTATCACGCTATACAAATTTCAAACATGTCACATCCCACACTAAAATCAAAGCATCTAATCATGTTACATGCTATCATTCTGATATATTCATTTTGCTAGTGCTATTATGATATGTTTATTTTATACTGCATTTTTTTATATGGTTTTCTCAAAGCAAGCTATATATAACATAGACCATGAATGCAAAATGGATGTTTGAATATATCACACACGCGTACATTCATATGATATGACAATTGATATGTGATCTAAATTATAAACTGTAGTACAATGTGATTAAAATTTACTAGATAGTCGTTTGAAATTTGTAAAATAAAAAATTGCAATACAAAATAAACACATCATAATAGCACAAAACAAAATTAAATATATTAGAATGATACCACACAAAGAGAAATATTATTTCTCTCCATTTTTTCTCAGTAAAGCACATACATGATCAAATGTACTTGGTACTAAAAAAAACCTATTTAATTAGGAAAACAATTACACTTCTTTTCCCCTCAGCTGCTGCTTCTCTCCCTTCCATTCACACTATCTTTTATAGTTCAACCGGTTAAGTGTATGTGTGTTTCAAGCTTCCAAGACAACAAAATAAATGCTCTACTTCATAAAGTGTCACTCTTTTATATATATATATATATATATATATATATATATATATATATAAGAAGGGTTCCGTTACACCTCTTATATTGCACGTGAACTCTCCTGCTTAATCTCCACCACTCATTTCCCCATTCATTCTCTCTCTTCTCATTTCAATATTATTTCTTAGTGGGAAGAGAGAGAATGAGTGGTGGAGATTAAGGAGGAGAGTTCACGTGCAATATAAGAGGTGTAGCGGAACCCTCCTCTCTCTCTCTCTCTCTCTCTCTCTCTCTATATATATATATATATATATATATATATATATAGGGGCAGGTTCAATGGCACCCCAAAAACTCTCTCATCTCCCACTCACTTTCTTTAAACATAAATATGTGGCTGGAATTGGGGTGCAAATGGAGGGCTGAAATTTGGGGGCTCCCTGATCCTATCACATATATATATATATATACATATATATATATATATATACATATAATGCACCTCATTCATACTTAAAAAAAATAGTGGGTGGAGAGAGAGTTAGTGGAAGGAGAGAGAAACAGAAATATGTGGTGGAAATCAGGAAGCTAAAGAGGTGCTGCACTATTTGGAGTGCTCTTGATCCTATCTCTCTCTCTTTATATATATATATATATATATATATATATATAGAGTCTCTCTCTCACTCTCTCTCTCTCTATATATATATATATATATATATAGAGAGAGAGAGAGAGAGAGAGTATATATATATAGAGAGAGAGAAAGAAAGAGAAAGAGAGGGGGGAAGGGTTCCGCTGTATGTTTTATATTGCACGTGAACTCTTCCCTTTAATCTCCACCACTCATTTCCGCACTCACTCTCTCTGTCTCTTCCCACTAAGAAATAATATTGAAATGGGAAGAGAGAGAATGAGTAGGGAAATGGGTGGTAGAGATTAAGAGGTAAAGTTCATGTGCAATATAAAAGGTGTAACGGAACCCTCCTTATATATGTATATATATATATATATATATGTATGTATGTATGTATGTGTGTGTGTGTGTATATATATATATATATATATATATATATACGAGCATTCAATAGCACCCGAACAGTTGGGCACCCCTTTAGCCTCCATGTTTTCCACCACAAGTTCCCACTCTCTGTGACAACCATGGGATTCGAACTCCCGACCTCCCGGAAAGCAACACCACGCACTAACCACGGTGCTAAAAGATCTTTTTATGTTAGCTTTTCGAGAGGTGTGTTACAGACTATTCCCTTAAAGAGCCCAATATCCTCGTTTGCTCATATCACTCATCACCCAGGCGTTGTGCATGTAACATGCACCAGTACCACACCGGCTGACATTCGCAGCATTATACACAATTCCGGCTGGGTATAGGCTCTGATACCAAATGTGACAACCACGTGATTCGAACACCCAACCTCCCGGAAAGCAACACCACGCACTAACCACTGTGCTAAAAGATCTTTTTGTGTTAGCTTTTCGAGAGGGGTGTTAGCTTTTCGAGAGGGGTGTTACACTCTCTCTCCTTCCACTCATTCCGCTTGTGGTGGAAAAGACGGAGGCTAAAGGGGGTGTCAAGCTGTTTGGTTGCCATTGAACCTGCCTCATATTACACACACACACACACACACACACATATATATATATATATATATATATATATGTGTGTGTGTGGCAAACATTCGGTTGCACCCCAAAAACGGAGCACCCCAATTGCTCTTTGATTTCCACCTCTCATTTACTAAAGAATGTGAGTGGGAGTTAAGAGAATGGGTGGAAGGAGAGAGAAAGGAAATGTGTGGTGGAAAGTGGTAGGCTATTGGAGTGCTCCAATGTTTGAGGTGTCATTGAACCTGCCTCTCTCTCTCTCTCTCTCTCTCTCTCTCTCTCTCTCTCTATATATATATATATATATATATATATATATATATATATATATATATATGGCACCTCCTCCTGTGGACGTCACCTCTCTTCTTTTGGGTATTTTTGAATTTTTTATTATTATTATTTTGCCGCTGAGAATGGGAAAAAAAAATAAGAAACAAATAGATAAATGTAAAAAGCAAGCCTTTCTTGCCATGTGCTATGTGCCTCTTCTATGCATCATGCAGGGCCAAAAGGTGCAATCGTTGATCCATGCCCTAAATCGTGATGTGCCATTCATAACTATGCAAAAATACATGTCTAGAGATACTACTTGATGGGAAGAAAGCAAGTTTCCCTTAGGGAGGTAGTTATCAAAGGAAAAAAATGCATCCATTACTGCAAATTGCGCATGCTGTAAGTATGCCATCAAGTTACAAGCAAGTAGCTTAATTGTTGAAAAATGAAAAGAAAAAAAAAAATTGGGGCACATGTTTCGCTCCGAACTCTTCAAAGCTCGGTGTCTTTTCTTTGATCAATTCCAAAGATGGTTCGATGGTTGATTCTAGATGTGACCACCTTCTCTAGCATTAGAACATATAAAGTGATGTTTTCATCACCGCACGCAATGTTCAGTTTAAAAGGAAGGTACAATCACTGTTACAGATGAAAGCAAATGCATTACACTAGATTCAGGGTTGAAAAAATATTTCTACCTAAAAATACAGCAGATGCGGGCCAGTATGTTCATTTTGGCCCCAAAGATGTAAGGTTTTCAAAAAATTAAAAAAGCAGGGAAGGCGAGGTTGTTAATGTTGGCAGAAAGTATAATATTTTACGTATCTTTGTCATCAATATTTTATATATATGTATGCATACATACATACATACATATATACATACATATATATATATATATATATATGTATATGTATATGTACGTATCAGCATTCAACCGCCCTCTAGACAATGCGGCATCATAAATGCCCCCTGATTTCTACAAGTTCCAGTTTAAATGATATTGGCACTCGGAAGCAGGAGAATGAACTATTGTTTAAATTGGAACTTACGATGGAAATCCAAGGGCATTTGAGGTGCCACTGAACACTCCTTTATATATGTGTATGTGTGTGCACGCGCGTGCGCGTGTGTGTGAATGCACACTCCACTACATCTAATTCCTATGTTAACAAAATGAACAACATCAAGTTTCGACAATCCAACTACATCCTACGTTGTATGCTAGAATAGATCACCTCAACATTGATAAACAAAAAATGATGGTCGAAAAAGATTTGGTGGATGATGTACCAAAATTATTATCAATTGAATGTGACAAAGTTTCTGAAGGGTGCCAATTTGAAAATAGAATATGTCGTGTACATGATTTTACAAATATATTTGACTTGAATATATCCTGGGAAAGAATAATCGAAAGTATTGCAAAGTTTCAAAGGTTCAATTTATGATAGAGATCCTAACCAAAAAATTGACCGATTTTGATATTACAATAAACGAGTTCACATTAACTAATTTTAACTCCGTTGGTGTGAAGCATGATATTGGCAGGCAACTCGTGCACACAACTCAACAAAGCAAGGTTGTTTGCTAGTGATTTCTCTGTAAAATTTGGCATGCAGTATAATGAAACTTTTAATCATGTTGCAAATTCGCATTGTCGTTTAAGTTATGGTTTGCAAAAGAAGATGATTATGGCAACACAAATGCTTTTTTGTATGGTGAGATCAATAAAGAAATTTACATGGTCCAAAATCATGGCTATGTTTTGCAAGAAAATTTGGATTTGGTAAATTAAAAAGAACCCTTTATTGGTTAAAACAAACTCCTTTCGAGGGCTTAGATGATAAAATAGCTAAATTTTCGCTATTTTGCAGCAATGTCACTTCTTGCTCTGCTGCGATCGTATTTGCTAAGAGTTGAAACCTGCATAGAATTGTTTTTTGTATGTGGATGATATAATTGTGACGATAATTGATGACAAAACAAATGCAAACCACCAAGCTGTGCTCTTCCTGCGGTTTGAGATGGAAGGCTAGGATAACAGAATCACTTTCATGGAAGTGGAATGAATATGTTGAGACAAGTCCCACATTGGGGAATTTATAAAATAAATTTTGTATAAATATTAAAAACTCACCCTTTACATTGCCAATTGGTTTTGTGATAATTTGGGATTCCCTAACATGACATCAGAGCTTGGTTTCGACTCGTATGGCTTGGGCACGTCTTGGCTAGTTGTGTTAGACATGCAAGGGTGGTGTTAGTCTTACCCCACATTGAGCAATTTGTATCATGTTTCCTGTAATATATACTATGAGACCATTGTTTCTATTACCAACTGGTTTTAAGAACACTTGTTTGGCTTTCTTGTATTCTACATGGTATCAGAGCGAGGTTTAATTTGTGTGCACATAAGTGCCACACTTGTTCACATCACCCGATAAAATCCACGTGTTAGGTGCTCAAGATATGTCACACGTGCGGGGGTGTGTTGAAATAAGTCCCACATTGGGAAATTTATAAAATAAATTATGTATAAATATTAAGAGTCCACCCTTCACATTGTCAATTGGTTTTGTGATAATTTGGGGTTCTCTAACAAAATCCTTCTATCTCGAAGGAATTATATGGCACAGTTAATAGATAAGTTTGGTCTAAAGCAAACCAAAATATGTTCCACTCCTCAAGCAAATTTGAAGTTGAAGCATGAAGAAAGTATCTTAAAGGGTCCTTAATTTTATATTTTTTTATACTACATTAGTGCGTACATTCTATGCTTATGAATTTAAACTACAATTTTTCACAATTTAGGTTCTATATTTTTCTTTTATTTGTGATGGTTACTGGTTTTTCTGTTTTAAGAAAACATTCAAAGCATTTTGATTTTATATGTCCATCAGACCATCACTATCTCATGCACACTACTGTTGATTTAAAACTTTGGAAAAACAAATGAATGGAATAAAACATATCATCACATCAAATATATTTGAAACCCGATTCCTGTAACTAACTTAATCAATTTTCTTTTTTAAACATTTGCCTTTTTTAATTCAGTTTCCTCAGTCTATATTACAAAACACTTACTTCATAATTCAATGTTCAACAAATGAACGGGAACTGAAGGATGAAAACAAGCGACATGTCCGCATGATACGCTATTCACGCAGTAAACGATAATTTGAACTTTTTTACCTAGATCCTACATAAAAGTAGGAAGTACTAAACTACCATAACTGCATAAAATCCAAAAATAAATCCCAGAACAACCATCATTAAAATATGTCTTCACAATTTTTTGCACAAGTGACATGCTAATGATCAGGCCTGGCCCTTTCCACAAGCGGGAAAACAGCGGCTTAGAGCACGAAAAATCAGAGGCACCAATTCATCATCAACCGCTTCTACTGCACAGAAGAAGAAAAATCACGTGGAAAAAATCCGCTTCTACTCCAAACGGCGATCCAAATCGCGTGAAAGGCAAGGCGTAGGTGCGCAATCCAAACTGCAGAGAGTCTTGCTCGGTTAGGGTTAGTAATTCAATAATTTATTACGCTGTAAATTTATTTGTATGTATTAAATATTCATATTGTTTGATGTTTATATACTGTATTACACGGAAATATCAGCAGTTCTCGTATAATTTGATTGTAGCGTTGTTACTTGTAGAATACCCAATCCCTGCGCTGGAAATGAAAAACCTGGGGCTGGGTCTCCATTTAATTAGTTGCGCATCAAATTTTATTCCAGGTTGGTATAAATTACATTGAATTCAAGTTGTGCTCATTAGTCATTACAGCCTGGGGATAATTGCTGAGCAAATTTCATTCCAGGTTGTAATTTATTGTTGAGCAATGAAGAGCAAATTGAATTAGTGAATTTATACCAGGTCGGTAAAAAATACATTTGAATTCAAGTTGTTCAGCAACTAATTAAATTAGTGAATTAATTTAATAATTGTAATGGAGACTCGACAATAAATTAGTGGATTAATTGCTAAGCAAAGAAGAGCAACTGAATTCAACAATTATCATTTCCACGGATAATTGCTAACCTAGGAACAACTTACAACTATAATTTAGATATTTAAAATGCCGATAAAGAAATTCGATGTGGCACAAAATGGTGTGTCGCATAAACAAGATTATTAAATATGTTTTTGTCGTAGCTGCACTATCTTCGATAGAAAAACCATGGTTCAAGCTTCTGGCTGGCACGCCGGAATCCTGGCGATTCCGTCCCGGTTCCGGCGTGGATTGGACCGGAAAATGAGCAAAATCATGTTTTGGGATCTACGGCACAAAAAAAAAAGGGAAGATAAAAATAAAACTTACAGTTGAAGCGGAAGGAAGAAAGAGCAATGATGGATAAGGGCGGCTTAGGATTCGTTAACAATCTACATTGAAGATAATCTCTTTTGCATTTTTTTTTTTTTTCGTTTTGTTGGGTTCTATTCAAATTCGTCATTGCTGAGTTGAGGGAGACAAGGTATTTTGGACTTTGGTAATTATAGTCCAGGTTTTTAATTGGACTGCAAAGAAGGTAGGTTTCTTATTTATTTTATTTTCCTTTTTTTTTTTTAAAGAGTAAGAAAAAAAATCAAAGGTGACTACTAATAAACGCTAAACAAAGAAAGTGATATGTCATGCTACTGTTATACAAAATAAACGCTAAGCATCCAAGGTGGACTATTTATAAAGTGATTAATTTACAAGTTACTTAAAATATAATTAATCTACAGTTGGCAAATCAAACAGGGTAGGGTGGTTTGCAAAATAATTGGGCTAATTGAATTTTGATTTCTAGGCTTGCAAATTTAGTTTCATGGTATCTAGTATTTAATTCATGTTAGTGTGGATCCTTTCACGGTGAACAGCTGATTATTAGTATTGCATAATTATTGTGTATTTGTAAAAAAGAAGTACTGGAATTGGCAAACCGGAATTGAACCGGAACTTCTGGAATTTCCGGAACGGGATCGAAATTTTAAACTCTCTACATGATCAGAACGGAACCAGAAACCGGAATTTTGAACCTTGAGAAAAATGTTTCATGGTGAAGTTTGAACGGTGAATTCTTAGGAGGTTTCTGTTGTGTGGTATTGGCATACATGTATTTGATATTTAGTTGAGGTTAAATGATTTTATTCCAATCAATCAGTAAAAAAATGTTCTAAATTATAGTTAAAATATTTTTGATAAATTATAACTAGTAGATTACATTTTTTTGTTATTATAATAATCATTAAAATGTGACATTATTCAATGTTACTTTTATAGCGTTTAAAAATGCGTAAACAAGAATCTAAACCCGATAAAAGGGCTAGAAAAATAAGGCTAGAGGAACTCGGTAATTCACAAAAAGGTGCTCTTAATAAATTTTTCATCAAAAGTAGTACAGAAGAAAGTTTGAGTTTGAATGTGGATAATACCCATATTACTGATGAGAATGATGATAACATTGATAATGATATTTTAGTGCGTGAACATGACAATGAAAATATAAGCAAAGAGGAAGCAAACATTGATTCATTATCACATGTGGAGAATGTTATTGTAGTTTTAAATGACCCTGGTACATGGAAGAGATTGATCAAAATTTAAGAAATTTGCTAGTTGAAAGTAATTCCTTTTCAAGTAATAAAGAATAATTATTGTGATTTCCCAAAAGACGCTATTAATAAACATTTTTGCTCCAAATTATATATCAGACATTTGCCTAACGGGAATAAACAAGACAAAAAATGATTGGTATATTCAAATTCACTTAGTCATCTTGCTACTGAAGGATTTAATGATTGGCACAATCTTAGTACTAAGCTGAAGCAACATGAAAGCAGTAAAGAACGTCTTTTGAATATGAGCAGTTTGATTGAGTTGGAAACAAGATTGAAAGTCAAAACAACCATAGACCAGAGTGTATTAGATCAAATAAATAAAGAAAAACAATGTTGGAAGAAAGTGTTGGTAAGAATTATTGCTCATGTGAAAACGCTTGCTTTCAATAATTTAGCGTTTCGTGGAACAAATGAAAGATTGTACAAAAAAATAATGGTCTCTTTTGTAAATTAATTGAATGATAGTAGAATTTGATCCAGTAGTGCAGGAACATGTTCGACGGGTTGAACAAAAAGAAATTCATATGCATTACCTTGGGGATAAAATTCAAAATGAGCTAATCTTACCTTGGTGAATGAATCCTTAAGGAAAAAACAAGTGTTTTTCAGTTATATTAGATTGCACTCTAGATATTGGTCGTGTTGAACAAATGTCACTTGTAATCTAATGCGTTAATATTTCAACTATTGAATTTTTGAAAGTAGATGAAGCCACTGGACTTTGGCTTTTTAACAAGCTTAAAGAAATAGTATAAGATATCAAGCTTGATATCTACGGTATTAGAGAATAAGGTTATGATAATGGATCAAACATGAAAGGAAAGCACAAAGGGGTGCAACAAAGATTATTAGAAATTAATGCGAGACCTTTCTACACATCTTGTGGTTGTCATAGTTTTAATCTTGTGCTATGTGATATGGATAAATCACGTTCAAAAACATCAAAAAAAATTGGATGATCCTACGGATATTTGATATATATTTTTACCTACACAGAGATGGAAAATTTTTAAAGATCGTGTATCAGGTCGAACGGTTAAACCATTATCACACACACGTTCGGAAAGTCACATTGAAGCAGTAAAATATGTAAGATATCAAAGTGTAAAGATAAGATATGCTCTAATTTCTTTATCAAATAGCACCAAGGATCTATGGCGAAGAGTGAAGCAATAAGTCTTATAATAAATGAGATTGAAAATTTTGAATTCTTATTCGGATTGTGCATTTGGCATGAAATTTTGAAAAATGTAAACACCGTTAGCAAAAAAATCCAAACTAAAAGATATGAAAACTGATGTTGCAGTTACTAGATTACATGAGCTTATTGATTTTTTTGAAGATTTTAGAAACACGGGTTTTGATTGTATGATGGTTTGATGCTAAAGAGATATCCCAAATGTTGGATGTTGAACCGATTTTTATTCAAAAAAGAATTATTCATATAAAGAAACGGTTAAATGAAGATGTGAATATTGAAGAACTAATGCAAAAACCAAAATCATCTTTTCAAATCAATTATTTTCTGCAAATTGTAGGTAAAGCCCGTGTTTCAATAATGACTAGATTTGAGCAACTCAAAGAATATGATGATAGGTTTGACTTTTTATTAAATTTGAAAAGAAAAAGTCACTTATTTAGATGATGAGAAATTGAAGGGGCATTGGTTAAAACTTGAGAAATATTTGAGTCATGATTTGCACTCTGATATTGATGGAAGAAAGCTATTCTCAGAATTAGAAGTACTGAAAGCTATTTTGCCAAAGGAAAAAACAAAAACAACTGAATTGTTGATTTACATAAATTCTTGTTCGAGAGAGTTAAATTTTTCTAATGCTTGGATTGCATATAGAATAGTTCTGACTATACCAGTTACAGTTGTCTCGACGGAAAGAAGTTTTTCAAAACTAAAGTTGATAAAGTCTTATCTTCGTTCCACCATGTCATAAGAAAGGCTAAATGGTTTAGCACTTTTATCGATTGAACAGGATATGGTCAATGAACTTGAATACGACAATATTGTGAGCAATTTTGCAAGTCAGAACGCTAAAAAAAATGTTCAAAAGTAATTAGTATATTTTTGTTATATAACTTGGATTATTATTACGAATAAAGTTATTTTCTTTTTTTATCTTTTCGTTATTTTTAAACAGTATAAATTGTTCTGTTGTGATACATTAGTATTTGTAGAATAACCTTTTTTTCGTTTTCCGCTTTAGGTACCAAAAGTCTTTAGGCCCGACCCTGCTAATGATCCATGTCTTACTTTTCAAATACTTAATTAATTGAATATTTATGTTATATCATCTCTTTAATATATTTTGACGTAAAGGTAACAATGTTAGTTGATCATTCTCTATTTAAGTAGCGACGACTATAATACCATATTTTGAATATATAAGTATTTCCAAGAAGAATAAATGAGAATAAATAAGAAAAATTAAAGACAAAATTTGATCACGGATTTAACTCAAAATATAATAATATATAATATTTAGATATACATACAGGTACAATAGAATATATACTTGAGAAGTGAAGCCTTTTAGGAAATGTCAAAAGTACCCATCATTTTCATTTCTTCGAAAAATTGCAACAAATTTTGTCTACAAGGGCATAATTGTCTTTCCAAGCAACGTGACTTTTCGTCCTCCACATTGGTGTTGAGATCCCTCCTTAATTTGAGAGGTTCTAGAAAATTCTAGGTTTATCTAGAGAATTGTAGAATTTTCTAGAACGTTTCGGAGAACTCTAGAGAAGTGTAGAACTATTTAGAAACTTGTAGAAGAGTGTGGAACCCTCTGTAATATTCTGGAGATGTGTGAAACCTTACGAAAGAGCATGGAAGAATATACAAGGAAATGAAAGTGTAGTGGTTCATAAAGAGCGGGGAGCATTCTAGAGAATCAATCTCCACTCTTGGATGTAAGTAATCTTCACCGTTCATTGTGGAAGTTGAGCAGTATAAATAAGGGTAGGAGCCTTCATTCCTAACCATCCAAAAATCCAAGAATCAAGAGAGAAGCCACTTTTTAGGATAAGAAAAACTTTTGAGATAGAGGGCCTCTTTGAGAGGAAAAAAATGATAGTTTGAAAAATCTATATCCTCAAGCTTAAGTGAGCCATCGAGTGTGAGTTACTTTTGTAATCATATTCTTGTAATCTCACAGTTCTTTTGTATAGCGAAAGAATCTCCATATTGGAGAATTATAATTTCTTGTGTGCTCTAATTACTACTTTTAATTTAAAGTGCATATTTTAACTTCACGAAGCGGGAAAGACCGAGATTTCCCTACAGTATTATCAGAGCAAAGTTCATCTGTAGCCATAATTAAGATCGTGCAAGTTCAAGATGGAGGATAATGTCGCTCGTGAGGGAGATATGTTCAAGCTCACAGCCAACAACTACTCCTATTGGAAGTCGATGATAGATGACCACTAGTATTGCAAGGATTTGCATGAGCTCATCATCTAGAAAGATGAGATAAAAGGAAAGAGTGATGCTCAGTGGGAACTATTGAACCGGAATGTTATTGCTAAGATTCGTAAGTACATGGACAAAACTCTCTTCGAGCATGCTTCTACTTATACAATGCTTATGAATTATGAACGATTCAGAAGAAGACGCCTCGTAATAAGGCTAATTTAGTTCAATGGTTTGTGAAGTTGAAGTATAAAGATGATCATAGTATGATTGAGCACTTGAATAATTCCAAAGGGCTCGTAAATCAACTAACAAAAATTGATATGAAGATTGATGATGGATTACAAGCCCTTCTACTTCTTAGTTCTCTACCGGAAAGTTGGGACACACTCGTAGTTACACTTAGTAACTCAACTCCGGAAGGGAAGCTAACCATGAATACCATCAGTGACAATCTTCATGGTGAAGAAGCAAGGAGAATGGAACGAGGTGAGTATCCATCCCGAAGCTAACGTTATTGAGAATCAGGGTAAGCATGAAACTCGCGGACGTAGTAAAAGCCAAAATTTGCATCAATCTCGAGGTAGATACAAGTCACGCTCAAAGATTGCATATTGTTACTGTGGAAGGATAGGTCACACAAAAATGGAATGTCGATCCTTCAAAAAGACCAAAATGCCAGTAATGTTAAGCCAGACCAAATAAGCCCAACGAAGGAGCAAGAAGATAAGAGTACTACTGCCGTAGTATTAAAAGAAGATCTGTTATATCTCGTTGGTGAAGGTAACATTCTAAACATTGTTTATGATGAGAGTTCTTGGATTTTTGATTCTGGTGCTTCCTTCCATGTTACTCCACATGTAAGCTTCTTCTCATCCTACCAAAGCAGTGACTTTGGTACGGTACAACGAGAAATCAAGATAGGAGCAAGATCGTTAGGATAGGACACATAATTCTAACAACAAGCATCGGGTGTAAGCTTGTTCTAAAAGATGTAAGGCATGTCCCGACCATGCACCTCAATCTTATCTCCGTGGAAAAGTTAGATGACGATGATCTAATGAATTACTTTGGTGAAGGAAAGTGGAAGCTCGCCAAAGGATGTTTAATAATGGCTCGAGGAAAGAAGGCAGGATCATTGTACGTAATGCAAGCTAAGCTCTGCAAAGGAGAGGTAAACATTACCGATGATGATATGGACACATGACATAAATGACTTGGGCACATCAGTGAGAAGGGTTTTCACATACTTGCTCGAAAACAACTACTCCGTGAAAGGTAAACCACTTGATCATTGTGCTCATTATTTAGCTGGAAAACAACACAAAGTTGCTTTCCAAATATCTTCTCTGCCCACAAAGAAAAAGAACATTCTAAACCTCGTGCACACTGACGTGTGGTGGTGTCTGAGAGATCCATTTGTAGCGCTTTACATTTTGTCACCTTCATTGATGCATTCAATGAAAGTATGGTTGCACCTGTTAAAATCAAAGGATCAAGTGTTTGATGCCTTCAAAGAATTTCATGCTCCAGTGGAGCGTAAGACTGGACGAAAGATCAAGTGTGTACGATCAGATAACGGAAGTGAGTATAAAAGTCCTTTTGAAGCCTATTGCAAGAAATATGACATTAGACTAGAGAAGACTCTACCCAAGACACCACAATTGAATGAGCTAGCTGAGAGAATGAACCGAACCATTGAAGAAAGAGTTCATTGTGTGCTCTCCCATGCTAAGTTACCAAATCATTTTGAGGAGAAACTATAATGACCGTTGTTGACATTGTCAACCTCACATGATCAATTCCTTTGGATGAGGTCATCCCAGAGGAAGTTTGGACGGGAAAGAGAGCTTCATACAATCACCTCAAGGTGTTCGGGTGTAGGGCATTTGTTCACATCCCCAAAGATGAGAGAGCTAAGCTTGATGCAAAGATAAAAGAGTGTATCTACCTTCATTCACCCAAGAATGAATTTGGGTACCAGCTCTGGGATCCAATTAATAAGAAGGTTGTTCACAATAGAGACGTCGTATTCTTCGAAGACCAAACAATTGAAGACATCAAGAATTCAGAGAGGCCAAGATTGAGAAGTAGTAAGAACACCGAACCTACTTTAGTTCGACATGAAGATAATAAGACATAGGTGATGCTAAAGATCGTGAAATTCATTATGAACCAATTCAGGAAGAGCCTCAATCTAGCACTCTAACCGCACCAGAGCCGAGTGATCCTTGAGGAACAGAAGACCATTCACCTGATACAACACAGAGAAGTACGTTATGCTCACCGATGAGGGGGAGCCTCAAAGCTATAAAGAAGCAATGAGTGATTGTCATAAAGAAGAGTAGAGAATAGTCATGCGAGAAGACATGCAATCTTTGCATAAGAATAACACATATGATCTAGTGGAGTTACCAAAAGAGAGAAGAGCTTTGAAGAATAAGTGGGTGAATAGAATCAAGATTGAAGAAAACTATTCAAAGCCTCGCTACAAAGCTTGGTTAGCCGACAAAGGATTCAGACAAGAAAAATATATCGACTTTAAAGAGATATTCTCTCCCGTGGTAAAGATGTCATCCATCCAAGTTGTCTTTGGCCTAGCAGCCATGCAAGATTTAAAGATTGAACAGCTCAATGTCAAGACGGCGTTTTTTCATGGTGACCTAGAGAGATCTACATGGAGCAGCCTGAAAAATTCAAAGTTCCAAACAAAGAAAATTTAGTGTCATTTTATAAAGAGTCTATACGGGCTTAAGCAAGTACCAGGCAATGGTATAAGAAGTTCGATGCATTCATGGCAGAAAATGATTTCAAAAGATGGAAAGCGATCATTGTGTCTTCACAAAGAGGTATGTAAGTGGTGACTTTCTCATACTTCTGCTTTATGTTGATGATATGTTAATTATTGGTCAAGATAGTTGCTTTAAAGAAAGGTCTAAGCAAGAGCTTCGTCGTGAAAGATTTGGGACCAGCTAAACAAATTCTTGGGATGAGAATAACTCGTGATAGATCAAAAAGAATGTTATGGCTATCCCAAGAGAGGTACATTGAGAAAGTATTGGAAAGGTTCAACATGCACAAAACAAAGCCCGTTAACACTCCACTTCCAGGACACTTCAAGCCAAGTTCGAAGCAAAGTCCGACAAGTGAAAAAGACATGTAGGAAATGAAGAAATATTGTACTCATCTGTGATAGGCAGTCTCATGTTTGCAATGATATGTATCATATGCAGTTGGTGAATACACAAGACCAGATATCGCATATGCAGTTGGTGTTGTCAGTCGCTTCTTGGCTAACCCGGGGAATGAACACTGGGTTGCAGTCAAATGGATCCTCTGATATCTAAGTGGAACTCCCAAAAAATGTTTATGCTTTGAAAAAGGAAAACTTGTGTTAGAAGGATATATAGATACAGACTTGGCCGGTGACATTGATTCAAGGAAATAAACATCGAGATACTTAACCACTATTCTATGAAAAGCTATTTCATGGCAACCAAAGCTGCAAAAGTGTGTTGCATTATCCACTACAGAGGCAGAATATATCGCAGCTACTAAAGTTTGCAAGGAGATGTTGTGGATAAAGATTGTTGCATGATTTGGGAATGGACCAAGAAAAGTATGTCTTGAAGTGTGACAATCAAAGTGCAATTTAGTTGGCCGAGAATTCGACATTTCATTCCCGTACGAAGCACATTAATACAAGATATCATTGGATCCGAGAAGTCCTCGAGAAAAAGCAAATACATATTGACAAGGTTCACACAGATGAGAACTGGTCTGACATGATGACCAAGGTAATACCAACAAAGAAGTTTGAAGATTGTTGTCAAAGTGTTGATTAGCTATTACCCTACAATTAAGTCAGGGGAGAGATTTGTTGGAATCTCTCCTTAATTGAAGAGTTTCTAGAAAATTCTAGATCTTTCTAGAGAAATGTAGAATTTTCTAGAATGTTCTGAAGAACTCTAATGAAGTCTAGAACTATCTAGAAGCTAGTAGAAGAGTCTGGAACCCTTTGGGATATTCTGAACATGTGTGGAACCTTCCACAACCTTACATACGAGTATGGAAAGATATAGAACGGAATGGAAGAGTGTAGTGATTTCTACATAGTATGGAGGATTCTAGAGAATCGATCTCCACCTTTGGATGCAAGTAATATTCACCATTCATTATGGAAATTGAGTAGTATAAATAGGGGTAGAAGCCTTCTTTCTTAATCATCCAAAAATCCAAAATCAAGAAAGAAGTCACTTCTTAGAGTAAGAAAAACTTGAGAGTCAGAGAGCCTCTTTAAGAGAAAAGAGAGACAGCTTGGGAAGTCTATATCCTCAAGCTTGAGCCAATGAGTGTGAATTACTTTTGTAATCATATTATTATAATCTCACTATTCTTTTGTATGGTGAAAGAATCTCTATATTGGAGAATTATAAATTCTTGTGCTCTAATTACTACTGTTATTCTTAAAGTACCTATCTAAACTTCACGAAGCGGAAAAGCCCGAGATTTCCCTATAGTTTGCTCCCATATTTGTTTCCCATGTTGTTTTCTAATCCCCAGTCATTCCTCACCTTCCTCGCGTCATTTTCCCAATCTCAGGAGAGAAAAAAAAACGATCTCAAAAAAAAAAAAAAATGGGTGGTGAATCAAAATCAAAATTGTCAAACAACAAAAAAGGAAAATTGTATCAATCCTCTACGGTAGTGCAGAATTTTGCGCCGGCCTTAAGTTCTAGATATCAATCGGTGGTGCTGACATTCAAAACATTTAAGAACTTTGAGAAACAAAGTATTGTTAGAAGGTACATAGCTAATCAAAAATGGTTCTATTCGTTTATGGTCTAAACTTATGAATGACACTTTGAATATTATTTGATTCTTTTTGATATTGTATCCAATTGTCACGGTTAAAGGAAGGGAAGGCACTGCTTTGTGGTTTGAGTTAGTAATGATAAACTCATTGGAGAAATTATCTGAGTATGGACGGCTTAGCAGTCATTCAAGGTAAAATAATTTGATTTCTAATATGAAGTTCTAAATTATTCTTTTAGAAATTTATGGTTTGTTTTTTATATTCAGATATTGCCGAATATATACACATAAAATCGAATAGATTAAAGAATGCAAACAAGCACGGTATTTATATGATTTCAATAGTAACGCAGGTACACTGGCTACATGTCTTGCTCGCCATTGAACAAAGCCAAGAGCTTACATCGGATGCATGAAATCTGATCCAGGTCTTTCTACACGGTAACTGAAATTTCCTCCAATGTTTTGTTAAGCATAAAATTTGATGCTGTACTATACAGCGTAAATTCATGTACTTTAGTCTCAGCCTCTCTTGCAGCCTATTTTTCATTGTTTTAGATTTTTACTGCTTTCTGTACTCTTGCTCACAGGCCTTTCTTGCTTCCTCAATCCTGCATATTTAAGTTTATTCTTTGGATAATCCATTTTACCAATGCTTCCTTTCAAAAATACAATCCACATACATATATTGATTAGTAGCGTGGGTAGCGAGTAAAATAAAATTGACCACTGTAGGATGATGTGTATAAAAATATTAACCATTTTTCAGTTACACCAACATATTTTTTCTGATTTTAAATCTGCCAACTTTTAATTTTTGCCCAGTCCAACAAATTTAACTGCCATATTTGGGCAAAAGTTGAAGTGTATTCTTCGTGTTTGCTCATTGAAGAAAGATTTAGAGTTGTTTGCACATGTAGATTAAACTGCCATTGGAGATAGAGGTATAAATTTAAGTAGTGAACAAAAGCAAAGGGTACAACTTGCTCGACCACTATATCAAAATGCTGATATCTATTGGCTTGATTATCCATTTAGTGCAGTTAATGCACATACTGGTAGCAAGCTATCCAAGGTTTATCAGAATATATCATTTTATTTCATTTTTAAAAGGAAAAAATTCAGCTTCAATAGCCTAATATGTAACTATTTTTAATTATGTTAGCGATAACAAGATGCTGATATAGTGATATCTATTGGCTTGATTATCCATTTAGTGCAGTTAGTGCACATACTGGTAGCGAGCTATCCAAGGTTTATCAGAATATATCATTTTATTTCATTTTTAACAAGGAAAAAAAAAATCAGCTTCAGTAGCCTAATATGTAACTTCTTTATTATGGTTAGCGATAACAAGAAGACATATTGATGGCACTAGCCAAGAAGACTGATTTTCGTGACACATCAAGTTGAATTTTTACCCGCAGGTGACATGATAATGCTGTTGCCAGCTTCCTACCATGACCATGTATTTACATCGTGTGTGTTCCAACATATTACATGTGTTCAATTTTGTAATTTTAAAAAACACGAGTGAGTCAGGGGAAATGAGTTTCCTTTAAAACAGTGATGACTCATTTCTTGATAAGTTAATATTTTACTTGAATCAGCAGTCCAAATATTATGATTCTCAATGTTTAACTCTTTATGTTTTTATTCTCAACGTTTACCCCTTTTCAGAATTCTATCATTTTGTAGCAGTGTTTCTGTAATATGCATGTTTTCATATATCTTTAGCGCAAAGGAGTTTGCAGGGTACTTGAGTTAGTTGAAAAAAGAAACCTTTATGATATTCTCACCTAGTGACATGTTCCAATACTATTTGCACCACAAACATTACATCTCGATTTCAATTGTTATTTCTTTGTATATTCAAAATTTATGTATCATTAGACTGATATTTGCTCATGCATATCATTTTCCTTTTGTTTGAAAAAAGGAAGTGCGGGCATGTGGGCACGCCTAGCTTGTGCGCACGCGCATTATAGCCATAATTTTTGCCACCTCTTTAACCAGCTTGCGTGAGCGTGTTTGTACGTGTGGCCGTGTGTGTACACGAGCATGCTGGGTGCACCAGGTATGTGCACACGCACATGCCCAATAGGCATTTGTAGCCATAAATTTTGCCCTTGACTTGCCATCTCTTGAAACTAGCAGGCTATACATTTGGATTCACATTTGTGATTAAGCAAGGCCAGCAATTTCTGTTACTTCTTTTAAATTGTGCTTGCGCTTTATTGTTCTAAATATTAAGATCCATGGTTTTATATGCCATTAAATCCAAATGATAGATACCTCATCAAAGAAAATCGTTCGGATTGTCCTTACATTTCTATTATGTGTGAGTGCTATGAAGGGCAGTAAAAAGCTATGGAAAAGGATACAAAATTTCAACTCGGTTTCGTTCCTGGTTTCGCTCATTTGAAATTTTCATAGTTTCGGCGGTTTTGGAAATCTTGGAGATCTCGGTTTTAGTTTTAGTTTCGGTCTTAGGTATCATCAGTTACCATAATGTTAGTTTGATTTGCTGTAACATACCTAAAATTGAATAAGACTAAATATTAAACATCAAAATTAAACTAGATTTTTTATAATTTATTACATTGTTTTAAATCAGAATGACGAAACACAACTCAGCCATTGGAATTGAACCCTATATTCAATTTAACGTTGTCGGCCCACCTATATTTTATTTATGTTTGACGACCCAATACCCAGTATGTAACCGTCGGGTCTCCATCAAAACAACTCTCGTCTTTTTTAAAAGAAAATCCCTCTTGTTTTCATCTTCTACTCATTGGCGATGTAAAAAGAAAATTAAACGAGACATCACACTACAATGGTGGTCAACACATCTAGCAATGCACATTTTTAAGCCAAACGGTTTCATCTTCAAATTGTAAAACTTCAAATTGCAAAAGAAACTAGACTACATTTTCTATGATCCATAAAAAAATTAGGAAACAGAAAAAAATGTAAAATACAGAAAAATTAGTATATGTGCATTACAATATGAGACTAAGAGCAAAAAAATCAAGATGCCAAATCGGTTAATCGATCCGGACTATACGTTTCAGGAAGAAGATCCATTAGCAAAGTGGATTACTGAAGTTGAACAATTATGGTTAGACAACATCCTTGGATAATCAATATACTAAAGGATGCAGTAGCTGTCGTTGATGGCCAATGTTTTAAAACGCAAAAGGCGTACGCGAGGCGTTTTCGGGTCCGTGAGGCGAGGCGTAAGCCTCGACGCGTTGAGGCGTAAGCCTTTCAGGGAAAGATGAGGCGCAACACATATCCCATTTGCTCATTTTTTAACGAGCATGGACATTAACACATAATTAAAATAGCTCAAGACAGTGCACAACAGCTTAAAAAAAACAGAACAAATAATAATAATAAAAAAGACAGAACACACAACAGTTTTAAAACAAAGAAAAAAAAAACTATCTTTCGAAATCAACAGGAATCGATTTCGATTCCTGTTAAGGAATCGAGTTCGATTCCTGGAATCGATTTCGATTCCTGTGAATCGAACTCGATTCCTGTGAATCGAACTCGATTCCTGTGAATCGAACTCGATTTTGATTCCTGTTGTGGAATCGAAATTGATTCCAGGAATCGATTTCGATTCCACAACAGGAATCGATTTCGATTCCTCTTTCAACTGAATTTTTTTTTAAAACAAACGCACGCCTCATAGAGTTGAGGCTCTGAGGCGTGCGTTTTTGGCGATTTCCATGCCTCAAACCACTGAGGCGTAAGCCTCAGGAGGAAAACGCCTATTGAAGCACGCCTCCAGGCGTTTTAGCCACCGCCTCGCCTCGAGGCGCGCCTCAGGCGCGTTTTTTAATACACTGTTGATGGCATAACTACCACAATGAGTCGAAGCAATGAAAATAGCAGTGGTTCGTCAAATGGTGATTATGGTAATGCTGGTGGAAATGGTGTGGGTTAACAAGTAATTATGGTACTCGTTCTGGTTATGGTGGTGAATCGCATATATCTACTCAGACATATTCAAGAAGAGGTACAAGCGATGTTCTCAGCCAAAGATATAGTAATTTAAATGTTAAATATGAATATTAACATATTACGAACATTACAATTTATATACTTCATGTGATTCACCAAACTATAAACGTTCTACTCCTAACTATACAGATGACAACTCATATTATGGAACAAACAAAACGTATATTACCATCTTAAGTGATCGAAATAGCCAATTTACGTATACAACACAAAATGAAGAATCGTCAATGTTTGGCAATATGATGAGGACATTTACATATTTAGGACAAATGTGACATGATTATCCATCTCATTATGCAATACAAGATGTGAAGAAAACCATGAAAACAATCGATATATGTAGCTTCAAAAACAATTTCAGATGTAATACTAATAATATTGTATGTTATATTATTATATTTTTGTAGACTATATCTTTGTGTGAATTTCCAACATTTATCATTATCTTTTCATAAAAAATGCAAAAACTCAATATTTGGACAGAAATCGATACAAAAACCAAAACCTTCAAAATTTCCAAAATTGAACATAAATTTTTAAATGATCGAGAATCCTAATGTGAACATAATTGTAAGAGCTGGATTTTCTTATATCAAATAAGACATCATAGTAGTCAAGGCGCTAAGGCGCAAGCATTGAGCCTGGGGCTTGTTTGAGCCTTGGGCTTTTTTATGTGCCTTTTATATGAGTTATATCTGCTATTTTACTAACTACAAATTAATTTTTAAACCATATTTTATAATTCATTCAATTATCTACATATTTATTAATAAAATTTAAATTTTAAACCATATTTTATAATTTATTCAACAACTAATTTTTTTATTTAACTATTTATAAACAAAATTTTGTATTTAGCAAAAAAAAAGCGCCTCAAACTACAAAAAGGCGCACTCAAGCTGCAAAAAGACGCAAACCTTGGGCTTTTCTGCGCTTAGGCGCGCGCCTTGATAACTATCAAGACATATAAGCCTCTAGATTGAGATTTTAATGAGAAAAAATTGTGAATTATTAAATCATTTATATAACAGAATAAACGCGATTGGCAACTCAGATGTCGGCTCTTGTGCTATGTTTCATGTCATTGATTAGCAGTCACTCGTTTTATTTCCCAACTATGTTGCCTTTAAGGGTGATAACGATCAATTTCTCCGTGCCTACTGGCATGAAGATCATGAATATCTTCAATTTTCGGAAGCTAAGGTAGAAGATAGCTCAATGAGGGTGGGGAGTGAGATTGTGGAGACTTCCAACGGTAACACTTGCATCTGTGACTTGCACTGGAATAAATACTAGAAGTTAAGCCCAAACTGGATCTGGGCATATTCAACAAATCCCAAAGTTATGGTACAGTATTTGAGCCGGTTAAAATCAGTGATGACATAATCCTCTCAGAAACTTAGCAAACAATTTATTCTACACAAGTCTGACCGCCGAAGGCAAAGAAAGCTATCTTAATGCCGGTTCAACTACAATCAATACTTGGGCCAAATTAAAGGTGTCAGAGCTTGTCATTTCAAGGAAGATCAAAAATGTCAACTTCCGGCTCATGGATGCAAGGATCTACGGTGAGTCTATCGTCAGGTTGAACGGTTCATCTAACACTAATCATGACAGTGAAACCCAAGAGCAAACATTTGCCCTCTCACATAAAGATTCCACATTAAGTACGTGGAGTTGGAATGTCTCATTGAAGGCGAGTGTTGAAACAACTTTTAAGGTAGGCATTCCATTCATCGCGGAAGGCGAAATTAAAGTGAGATTTGAGGTTGTTGGACATTATACGTGGGGAGAAACCAAGGAAGTAATAGAAGAGAGATCATTTACCTACATATTATGGTACCAATGAAGACAAAGGTAACAGTGCGATATATGGCAACCTGTGGTACTTGTGATGTTCCTTTTTCTTATACTCGGCGCGAAGTCCTTTACACTGGGGAAATAGTTACCACTGAAATGGACGACGGGGTTTACACTGGAGCCAATTATTATTCTTACTACACTGAATCAAAGAATCACTGACTAATGATCCTAATATCGAAGCTGGAGGATTTAAGGTTGCTAAAGTGTCACCCTCTGGTGAGATAACTCCTATCTAACGACCTTGAATCAAGGTGGAAACTAGCAACATGCCAGATGCTTTAGTGATGTATGTTGGATCAGTACGTGCTATCACTACAAAAAAACAATCGAATAACGAACGCAAATTAAAGAATGAAATTTTTAGTTTTAAATTAAAGACTAATCAATGACTAAAAAATTCAGTTTTTAAATTTTGTTAATAGAGACTGTAAATCAGTTCTTAATCGGTTTGTAAACTTAAAATCTACTTTAAAATTGTTTATAAGTTTCTAATTCAGTCTTTACCTGAAAAACTATCCAACGACTGTAATTTTTTTCCTCTTTTTAGATCCAACGGCTTAGTTCTGCAATCCATCAGCAAATGGTATTTGTTTTTAATTGGGATAAATAATTTTTAAATACGTTAAATTATGTATAAAAAATGCGACTGGCATCATTTCCAACACGTAGGTGAAAAGATAAAGAAATAGAAAAATCTGCACATTAATTGGTGAATTTACATTGAGAAATAGTTCTAAGAAGGGGCAAATGAAGAGCCAACTATGAAGAAAAACTACATGAACCGAGGAGATAATAAATAATAGATATGAACAGCTGGACATGTGGACTATGAATTCTTTGACAAAAGTAAAACGAAAGGACAGATAGATATGAACTCAACTTCTATACATAATATAATGAAAGATAGATAGATATATTAGTTAATAATCTTTTTTATAACATGCACGGACATCCCGTTTCCAGTTGGACTTGTCGGTCCCTTTATGCAAAATCCAAGAAAATTAATCATTTTGATGCAGCAAAAAATATATTGATCAATTTGGCTTCAACTCTTGATATGGGTATTATACAACCAAGAGACATCAGATAACTAGTGCTTACACTTTATTATTATACCGATTTTGATTATGGTGGTGACATGGAGACCGGAAGATCAACATCTAGCTTTGTGTGGCGACCGCAATTGATTTGTGTTCTATTAATCTTAATCTTAATCAGACTCTAACATTATAACTTCCAAAAAATAAAGTTTGTCATGCTGGAACAAATTCCATTGAAATGCTGCATACACAAGCATGTGTTTGAAGGAACATTTAGTGTTTTAAAAGCTCGCAGCAACGAGAATATTGCTGGCTACCAAGTCTCGTCCGAAAGGACCTTTTGAAGCTTTTGTGCCCACTTTGAATTAGCTTCTTGAAAATCATTTCAAGGGAGAGTGTTCTTAACATTAATGTGATCATCAAATTAATTGATTAAACTGTTTAGGTTCATTCTCTGGAAACATTGGCTCGTTTATTGTGATTCAATGCATGTGGAAGGTTCAGTTCATTAGTGTTCATTTGATTGATATAATTATCATAGTATAAACTACCAAAATTAATTTTTATCATCACACCTTGTTAGCATTGGTGTTTCTTCCTACAAGCAAAGCCGTTCCAGACTCTACTATCCACCTTACCAGTATAAGAGAGTGTAGCTAGCTAGCAATGTTCCATAAATTTTCATGTTAACATTAGACTACATGATATTATGATAGGAATATCTTATAGTCCTAATTCCTAAACATAATGTATGTTTTGAGAAGGCATGCCGCTATCTGGAATCCAAGTGATAAGTACTGAAGGCAATCAGCAAGTCTCTACTGCAAAATGACTCTAACATCATACTGACTACTCAGTAACTCAAGCAGGAATGTACTAACGCAGACTAGCAGACAGATTTAAATCACATTTTTATTCATCAATACACAATAGCAAGGTTTTGAACAGAATCAGCACATAAGCTTGAAATGCAACAGGTTACAATGGTTTACACAATTCTTGTTTTTCTCATGTTAGGTATTCCTGACCTAATACAATATTATGGGCTGAAGCAAATGGGTAAAAGAATTTACCAATGCGCACATCTCTTTGTGAGCAGACAAGATTTTGTCATACTTCAGCTGCAAATCAGCCTTCTCTGCTTGAAGCTTTTCATAATCAGATATTGAAGGACCTCCCAGTTTCTGTTGAACAAATCTGCAATGGCAATTTTCAATATCACCAAATAGTCAAAACATACTAGACGTTTTATTACTTTATATAAGTGAAATAAGCCATAGCATTCAATATACTTACTCAAGAGCAGAAGATGGCTTGTCATTTTCCTCGTACAATGCAACAAGAACTACGGATAGATGTTAGCTTAATTAGCGACTGATAAAAATCAATACAATTGGTCTGGAGTTCGTTGGTCGATTAAGTAAAAGGAAAACCTTTAGTTAGAGCATCAAGCACACCGCTAGCTTCCAGATACTTCCTAAAAGCTTCCTTCTTCGCATCTTTTTCCTGCATTGAGCATGTTAAGTGTTATAACCCATTCATCGACGAAGCAACACTATAATACTGTTCAATTTTAGAAGCTTCACTCGATGATTGGTCAGAATTTATGAAAGCAACGACTTATACTGCACATAGCAAAATAAAAGCCAAGTTGTACCATGATTAGGGCATCAGATGTGAAGGGCTTCCCTGTGATTTTGATATGTTGCAAGGGCTTCCAGATCCGAGAACTAGAAAAGGTAGAAGAAGGGACTCCTTGCGTACAAAAGCTGGAATTAAACTAAAATAAGTAGCCAAAAATGCTTGCATTTATTAAGCAAGCGTACATTTCTAAAGTTATTTGACATTAGTTTGCTGTCTTGGGCAGAAAAAAATTAGCTTGCAGACGAACCTTCTTTTTGCTAATTTCCCCAATCAGCTGCGTTCTTTCCACAAACAAAAATCAAAGAACCGTCTAACTAGGTTGCAATTTAAGTTTAAAAATACAAAAAAAATAAAAAATAAAAATAAAAAAAACAACCAGTTTTAAAATCTTATATATTAGGTCTTTATTTTTCAAAAACCAATGAAAAAGATCAAAAACTCAACGTAAAAAATTTATTGAGCTTCAAAACTTAATTCAGTACATAATTATCTTCGTATTCATATAAAAAAAAATCAAAAATAAAAAGCAAAAAATATTCACATTTAAGCAAAATTCTGCAATTTTTTGAAAAATTGCAGACATCAAAGCAATTATATCAAAATATTGAAAGCTTTCTTGTAATTTTTGCTAATTTGTTTCAAACTTTCAAATTTAATACATACCTTATTTAAATTTTACAATATTGTAGAAAAATCATCAAAAAAATGATGAAAGTTGCATATAAATGAAAAATATTAAGTTTTCAGTAAATTGCAGAAAAAGAAGTAATTATTTACGGAAAAAAAAAAGTATACGGCAAATTTTATTTGGATCCAAGAATTTGCTGAGTAAACCCAGCAAATCTGAAAAAATAAGGTGAACCCAGTATTTGCTAAGTTCACCCATGTATTATTTAAAAAAAGACATTTTTACCCTCCCTCGTAGTGGCACTACAAGATTTTATAATCTACCTCGTAGATCCACTACGAGATTCTTTACCTTACCTCGTAGAGTCTCTACGAGGTAAAGTAAAGAATCTCGTAGGGGCTCTACGAGGTACACTAAAGAATCTCGTAGGGGCTCTACGAGGTATGCTGAAAATTGAAGAAAAAATTGCAAAGCAGAGGCAGTTTTGTCATCGTTTTTTCTGGGTATACTCAGCAAATTCCTGGGTCTAAATAGAATTTGCCAAAGTATATATACTAACACATGTAGCAATACATTGTGAAATAGTTGTATATATTATTGCACATGTTTTTCCCTTTTTCAATACTTGCAATGCATTATGTGAATAACTGCAGAAACGTTTGCATTTATTCACAAAAGCTTTCATTTTAAGGATGTCTCCTTAATTTCCACAAAATCAATTGTATTTCACTCTTATTTTAACTAGTACTAACAATGCTACATAAATACCAAACATATGCCTTTGAAATCTTTTTTTTTTTTCCTTCTCATTGACTATTTAGAAAAACAAATCTTAACTAGAAAAATATGCTTACAGTGATGTTGTACAACAAACACTTACATCAATTATAAATCATTATTTGCTTTGAAGTAGTACATTTCTTGAAATGCCACCTTTCTAAATCGAATAGTTATTATTAACTAAATCCTTTTTGTCGACTATATGGTAATATTACTTCGTATGGCTCTTAAGATACGACATTATCGACCAAGGTCTGAGAGGTAATTAAAATACCCCAACTTGGACTACGTCAAAATTATCTAAGGATGATGTTAGTTTGTAAGGGTAAAGATGTTAGAAATAATTTATTGTTTCCATAAGAAAAATAGTAATGCAACGTTATTTAGGTTTGAGAATATATAATGTCATTTCTAGAGTAAAGGAAATAAAATCAGATTTTTGTGAAAATACGACGATATTTTCGAGGTAAAAGGAAGTAAAGAGATGAGTTTGGGAATATGTTTATTTTAAAAAATAAGTATTGGCTATTGTTTTTGGGTTATAAAAAAAATGAGATTTCGTAACGTTGGCTTACGAATTATAAGTAAACTGATTTCCCCATCATAGATTGTAACGATCGCCCCGTACCTCCTGCACAAACTAAGGAGAATATGTGATGTATGACGTGTCAGGCCGATACGAGACGATCATCAGGAGGAGAATAACACACATGGAACCTGTCATATAAACTCACAGCGCAGGGATAAAATAAAACAGAACATATACAACAAGATATAATAGCGAAGCACAACTAAACGATATCTTAAACTTTTCATATCATCATGAAAATATCAATACAACATCTGGATTACATCAAAATCTGTACAATAAGCCTCACTAGAGGTTCACTTAGAGTAGCATACATCATCAGTAACACCAGAAACAAACATGTATAGTAGAAAATTATACGTCAGGCTCTAACTCGTCGCCGCTCAGCAGCATCGTCCTCATCAAGATCTACTACCTACTATCTAGTCTACCCATCTACAACATAGATGAACAGCCCAAGGTAATAAGTGGGAAACATAAAACCTTGAGTCAGGCAACAGTCTTAATGAGCGATAGAACAGCTAACAACATCATCAATAAAGTATATGTAAAATAGGCAGATCAATCATCTGATCTACCAACACATCAACAGAGAAGAATTCCCTAATGCATCTCCTCCACAACCTACGGTGATAGCCTTCCTAGAGAATTAGAGAAAAAACAATCAACAACATTCATAATAATCAATTGTCAAGCATGGACCACTCTAATCAAATTTAACACCTGCCAAACACAAGCCCCGAAGGCCTAAACCAACATCAGACAAGCACCCAAGAAATATCTCCCTTGACGTTGACTAATCCACACAAGACGATACAAGCAAACAATAATATCAATGACTCTGGCTATCACCATCCACTTTGCCTTAAACCCATCGTTAATCGTATGACTGACCTATCTTGTCATCCATCAAGGGATAATGGTAACCCCGGTTCTAGCAAAACTCCATACGCCGTCGTGACTCGTATCTAGGCCCATTGTGACTGCCCAGGGTACTCGACTAATCATCTAGTCGTTGGGTGCCCCTACTATACCTTTGCTTTGAGTCCACTAGAACCTCCGACTAACGACGATCCCCAGCACTTCAAAACTCTAACCATCATCATCGGCGACTATCCATAAGCTCAAGAACTTTCTCGAGCAACCATTATTCACGAGCTTAAATCATCTTGAGTCGTCTTCAAAACTTCGTTGCATCACATCACGATCAGCGAACACTTCATCATGCTTTGAACATTCCATCTGAATTGACCTCGAAGCCACGCCCATTGTCAAACCAAAAATTAACTTCATTTGGCCAATAGTTTGATGGACTGTTCCCGACCACATATGGATCGCCACTGATCCATATGGATCACACACCCGATCCTTCAGTTCAAGCCGACCCGCCTCTATATCGAGTCCGAATGACACAAGCACCTCATCCCAAGCTATGCGATCCATCATTTCACAACTGATCCATCAACGTTGCCCGATCCATCTTTTTTTGCATCCCACGCGATCCATCTGATCAACGTGACCAACGATCCATCACACAAACTGATCCATACCTTCCACGTTCACACACGATCCATCATTGTGCCGACCCATTGCCATCGTACCTTTAATCTGATTGTTTCATCAATGCAAACCGACCCAACGCCATGCGACTTGATTAATATGCGATCCATAACCAACCGACCCACCCTTGCTTCCCACTTGCATTGTATCGGGCCGATCCATCATTGGTGCGACCCGATCCATCTGCACATCTTGAGCCTATCCACACGTACAACTCGTGTGATCCATCACTAAGCGATCCATCTTCAGACGATCCAAGTGATCCATCCATCACATGATTTTCAATTCTCAGCCAATCCATACACCGAACGACTCGACCCATCCATGAATTTCCAACAATTCATGTCACCACCGATCCATATTGCTTTGCACGTCAGGCCATTCCATTTGCCACACGAACGATCCACCATTCGAACCACACGATCCAGTACATGCGATCCATACTTTCCGCGTATGTAGGCACCGATCTGATCCATCCCCATCACGAGCCAAATCTCAACTGACCCCTACAAACTATGCTTTAACGACGAACATCTATGCATCCATTCATCCAGATCGACCAATATCAACCAAATGATCAAAAGCACGACAAATAATCATCAACAAACATTAGCACAACAGTTAATCATCATACAATCATATAAAATTCACAAAATCATGATAAAACGATAAACGAATCAATAATTATTTCTAAACTTGCATAAACATATGAATTAACCGTTTTAACTTGCTAAATTACATCCTATGGTGTGATTTGAATTGAAAATACACTTGCCTCGATTAGATATAGGTGAAAACAACTTGTAATGACGAAATTAAGATCAAGCAAAACTCATTTACTCGATTGAATCCGTGTGAAAGATGTTTATCACTCACCAAATCCACAAAATAGCTTCAAATCAACAAATCTCTAATCCGGACAGTGAAGAACGACCTCTGAATCAACTCAATTGATGCGATCTACCCTTCCTCGATGTTGATTAATTTGCAAATCTATGGATTGAAATAAAGTGGAGGTGTATTTGGCTGAGCCAGAGAATCACAGGCACCCAACCAAATGAGGAATGAAGAGACTAAACAATTCTCTTTACCCCTACCCTCCTATTTATGGCCAACAGCCCCTATTCTTAATGGGCCGCACTAATCAGCCCACTAATGACTAATTATTCTATCCAAAAAACTAGCAACACTAAAACATCGATTTCTTCTGAATCGCTCAACCAGATCTTTAATGTGACCACTCTACGAAATTGGAAACGCCATTTCCAATCCAATGAAATCGATCCCAGCTCCTGATTCGATCCCATTCAAAAATTATTCCCTAAACAAAAATAATAGGGGCAAAATTGTCATAAACAAAATTGATAAAAATACTGGACATGTCTCATATCCCCATGAACAACATATCAAAACATGAGAATGATCCGACCCTTGTAGAATTAAATATAAATATTTTACGAACCTCCGAGACGTAAAATGTGGGTCGTTACATTCTCCCACTTTTAGGAATTTCGCCCTCGAAATTCCTTAAAGACATGAGCAACCAAAAACCACTTCGCATTCGTATCATCCACGAGCAGCCAATCTAGCATCCAATAAGCCATGCATTCATAGCCTTAACTTAGCATGCAATATTCTAATAATAGCTCAAGTTACAATGGTGTAAGGGTAATACGACATCAATGGGTCATACCAACGAAGGGTTATGAATGGATTGCCTTCATACTCTTTTCTGTTTCCCACGTACAATCGTCATCATCCTCACTCCATTGTACCTTGACTAGCTTAATCACGTTCCTCCTAAGCTGTTTTGTGTCATTCCCTACAATGCGATGCATCTTACGAGGTCTTGAAACAATGGACTCGACTTCTAAATCTTCATACCGATCCAGGGATACCACCACATTCGAATCATGCACACACTTCCATAGCAAAGACACATGAAAAACATTGTGCACACTCAACATCTTCTCGGGTAAATCCAATCTATACGCGAGCTTTCCAATTCGCTCAACTATCGGAAACAACCCAACGAACCTTGGAGTTAACTTCCCTTTATTTCTGAATCGAACAACATTCTTCAACAGTGAAATATTCACGAATATCACCAACGTCGAACTCCATACCCTTATGATGCTTACCGGCGTAACTCTTTTGACGATCTTTGGTCGCCTTCATTGTCGAACGGTCTCAATACAATCTAATGTTTCTCTTATCATCTCAGTCCCAAGTATCAATTTATCTCCGGTCTCTAACCAACATACCAGAAAATTACACGGTCTTCCATACAATGCCTCGTATGGTGCCATCCCGATGCTCGACTAATAACTGTTATTATACGAAAACTCAACCAAAATTGGATGGTCTTCCCATGATCCCCTGAAATCCAGTACACAAGATCTAAGGAGATCTTCTGATACGCGATTAACTCACTCGGTCTGACCATCAGTCTTGGGATGATAAGTCGCACTCGAACATAGCTCGGTTCCCAAAGTCTCTTACAAACTCTTCCAAAATCCACTTATGAATAATGGATCTCGGTCACAATCAGGAACATAGCTCGGTTCTCAAAGTCTCTTACAAACTCTTCCAAAATTCACTATCGCGAATAATGGATCTTGATCAAACATAGCTCGGTTCCCAAAGTCTCTTACAAACTTAGAGTGATGACATTCTCTCAGAATTTCATCTCTTAATCCATCAATATCAGGAACAATCAGTCGTCCTTTCTTTCAAAGCCAACCATCTCGATTGACCTCGGATTCCTTTTCCTTTTATAGATCTACTATAGCTTCCAGCTTCTGGACAATCTCGACAAGCTTTTCGTCACGCTTTTGGCTTTTGATAACAGTTGGTATTATTGATAATCTTGTTAGCATCTCATGCTCTAACACCACCTAGGCCTAAAATCAAATCATGCAGTACTTGAGGTGCTTCCTTTCCGAAAACATCACTCCTAAACCTGCATGTCTTCGACTTAACGCATCCTCCACTACGTTACCTTTACCAGGAATACAGGCAATACCAAAATCATAAGATGCCAAAAATTCTAACCACCGTTGTTGTATAAGATTCAAATCCTTTGAGAGAAAAGATACTTCAATGACTTGTGATCCGTAAACAGCCCGAATCAAACTCCTAACATGTAACGTCTCCACATCTTCAAAGAAAACACGATCGTTGCCAACTCCAAATCATGAGTCGGATAATTCCTTTCATGCGGCTTTAGCTGTCAACTCGCGTAGGCCACAATTCTATCCTTCTGCATCAGTACTGCTCCAAGTCCAGTACCGCATGCTTTAGTGTATACATCATCTCTTCATTATCACTTGGAATGATCAAAACAGGACCACTTGTCAGTCTCTCTTTCAGGATTCTAAAAGCTTTCTTACACTTCGCATCTCATGTGAACACTTGATTCTTCTTCGTCAATCCTATCAATGGTGCAACTATCTTGGAGAATTCCTTGATAAAACGATGATAATATCCCGCCAACCCAAGGAAACTCCGAACATCCGTCGCATTCTTAGGTTTATCCCGGTCTTGGATTGTTGTCAATTTAGCGTGGTCAACCGCTATTCCATTTCCAGAAATAGCATGGCCTAAGAACCTCACTTAGTTCTTCCAGAAGTGACACTTCGAAAACTTAGCTCTCAACTGATGCTTTCGCAGGATTTCCAAAACAACTCGCAAGTGCGTCTTATGCTCTTCCTCATTCCGGGAGTAAACCAGGATATCGTGCATGAACACAAGTTGTTCAACTGATCTCTGAACACCCTATTCATAAGATCCATGAAATATGCTGGCGCATTAGTCAACCCGAATGGCATCACCAACCATTCGAAGAAATCAGATGGTGTCCTAAAAGCAGTCTTTGACACACTATCTTTTGTCACCCTCAACTGGTGGAATCCCGTTGCCAAATCCATTTGAGAAAACACCTTTGCTTCGTGAAGCTGATCGAACAAGTCGTCTATCCTTGGCAACAGATACTTGTTCTTCTTGGTCACCTTGTTCAGCTCACAATAATCCACATACAATCTTAAAGATCCATCAGCCTTGGTTGTAAACATAACTGGTGCATCCCATTCAGACACACTCCTTTGAATGAATCCTTTTCCCAAAAGGTCACGTACGTGCACTTCTAACTCTCGATGTTCCTTAGGCGCCATCCGCCTAAGAAGAATAACGATGGGTGTATCACCTTCGACCAAATCGATACTAAACTCAATCTCATGATGCAGCGACTACCCTTTGAACACATCAAAGGCATCATCAAACTCACTAGCGATCGACATCGATGACAAGTCTTCCCGTTGAATCACAAGCGAATATAGATAGCTTACGAAGACCCCGTCTTTTGGCTTACATCTAATCACAACCTTTCGCCCTTCCACATTTCTGACTGTCACCTCGAGCTTCTCGCGATCCACTTTTGTCGCATACCTCTTGAGTCAATCCATACCCAAAATAATCCCAAACCCAGCAAAGTTCAAAACAATGCAATCACACACAAAGGAGCAACCATGACTCCACGATACTAAACCATGACAAATCATACACAAGTTGGACAAACCCCCCTACTAGATTAGTCACAACCAAAGGTCTATCACAAATCTTGGGTTCCAAACCCAAGCGTCACACAAGCTTAATGCAAATGAAATAATATATATATAAAAAAAGAAATGAAAGCAGCGGGTTAAGCTTTCAATTCATGAACTTCCAGATAAGAAGGGGGACTAGCACCAGAATCCTAAAGCAAACCTTAGCGAGGGACCGGACTGAGGAAATAAATAAATTAATCAAATTATGAGAAGCTTCATAAAGTGCTTCCTTAGGAGTTAGATGCTCCAGCATCAAACAACATACAAACTAAAACATTTTTCTAACGAAAAGAATACCTTGAACGATGACGCTCTTCCCTTTCTCCTCCGCCATAGGAGCCCTCGAAGAAGATGGCACTGCTTCCAAAGCATATATCTTCTCAACTTGCTTACCCTTATCTAGTTCTTGACAATCCTTCTTAAGATACCCGGGCTTGCCGCAGTTGTGACGCTTCCTTTCAACTTTCGGATTCTTGCAATCCTTTGAGAAATGGTCCTTTTGATGGCATTTAAAGCAAGTCACTTCGCCTTTTTACTTTTTTTGGCCATCTTTCCCTTTCTATTGTTGTTGCTTCCACTTTTTGTTATTACCACCTTATTGTGGTTTTGGTTCCTCTTAGTTGCAACAACAGTCTTTTCCTTGGGAAACAAACTTTCGTGCCTCAAAGCTTTTTCCATGATCTTATCATAAGTATCATCCAGATGATTGACTAGTTAATTCCCAAGATACTTGTCCAAGCCTATGACAAAATTCTTATTCTTCTGGAATGGAGTCTCGACATATGAACGAGCATGCTTAGACAAAGCTTCAAAATTGGAAACATACTCCAACATTGTCCTACCATTCTACTTTAGCTCAACAAACCTCTTGAACAGTACAGACTTCTGAACGATAGAAATGAACTTCATCTCAAACCTGACTTGGAACTGATCCCACGATATCTCATCTTCTAGGGTCTCTAGAGTGACAGAGTTCCACCAATCCGCATTTCTTTCTTGTAGCCGTCTCGATGCAAGCTCCCTCTTAGTCGCATCATCAATTCACAAGTCTCCAAAGATCCAAATGCAAGTATCAAGCCACACTTGAATCTCTATAACTAGCTCCGTCCCTTTAAAGGGCTTCCCTCCTAGAGCAGTGAAGTCTTTGCATAGTTTTGCGAAGTCCACGACCTTAGGCACTTGCACTTGAACTCCTACATCTATCGCGACTGTCTACTGAGCGGGTACCCTCCTCATGATCGCTGATATCATGGCCTCGAACATAGCTAGGTAATCTGGTATACCGCCATCACCCCTACAGGAACAGTCTCCTCCCTAGCAGTGTGTCTCGACGTTCGACGACTCATTCTAAATTTAAAAAATAGAATGATTAGTCCACATCCGGGAAAAATTGCAAATGGAGCTTAAACGCTACTATACACTAATATATAGTATACATCGATTAGAAATCTACAAATACGTCTCTCATATGCTATTACATCCTTGAACTTTGGCTAAAATAGATTAACTAGAGATATGATACCAAATGTGATGAACTCCCATAACTCATGCACTTAACAAGAGGAATAATGCATTGAAAGACATGCTAGGTAGCCATGGACGATCATCAGGGTATAATAACACAAGCGGAACATGTCGTATAAGTCACAACACAAGGGTAAAATATAACTGAATATATACAACAGGCAATAATATGAAGCAAAGTTGAGCAGAATCTTAAACTTTTTCATATCACCATGAAATATCCATACAACATTGGATAGCACTGTAAGAGTATGTACAAATTGCCTCACTACAAGTCACTCGGAAAATACATCAACATAGCAGCGGAAAAACAACAAATAGGTGATAGGAAACTAATACGCAAGCCTCCAGCTCGTCATCACTCAGCAACATCATCCTCGTCAAGATCAACTAAGTATCACCTCTACGTAGTCTGCCCATCCAACATATGGATGAACAACCCAACGTAATAAGGGGAAACATAAAACGTTGAGTCGAACAACAGTCTTAATGAGAGATAAAACAACTACCTAACATCATCAATAAAGTAAATGAGAACAAGAAAATTAATTAACTAATCAGCTAACATCAACAGAGAAGAACTCAAACCTGTCTTCCCCACATCTGACAGTGATAGCATTAAAAATAATCAGGTAAAAACAAATAATACATTCATGGAAACCAGTTATCAAGCATAGACCATCCTAATCGATATCAACATCTCCCAAGCACAAGCCTCGAAGGTCAAAACCAACATTAGGCAAGCACCAAAGAGATGTCTTTTTTGATGTCGAACAATCTACACAAGATGATACAAGCAAAACAATCATCATCCATGGCTCCGGCTGTCACTGCCAATCCTTCTATGAAACCATCGTTAATCGTATGACTGGCCTAACTTGTCGTACATCAAGGGCTAATGGTATCCTTGGTTCTAGCAAAAACTCCATACACCATCGTGACTACCCAGTGCACTCGACAAGCTAACTTCTAGTCTTTTAGGCATCCCCTTTATACCCCTGCTTTGAGTCCGCTAGAACTTATGACAACGATAATTCGGCCTTTGATATCTCTAGCCATCAACCTGATGACTATTTATAAGCTCAAGCGACTTCTCGAGCAACCATTATCCACGAACTCACAACCTCTAGTCGTCTGCATAGCGTTACATTTCGCCGATCAACGAACATTCCTCCCTGAATTTACTTCAAAGCCACTTCTATTCCCGAACCAAAATAATCATCACTTTTGGTCAACATTCAATTCACGACGTTCCAAACCACATCCTCACTGTTTTATAACGGTGCAATCTACCTTGCATTGCATGCCGATCCACTATGGATCGGACATAACGATCCATGCCTGCCTCCACCAAAAACTATTTGACCGATCCATCACACACCACTCTGACTAATCCATCAACTCGAGCACCTCTGATCTATCACTAGAAGTTGTGCCTGATCCATCGGATCTACACTTGTCGATCCATAGTAAAACTTGACCTATCCCTCACAACGTGCATGCTCGATCCATTGTGTTGAGCTCTGCCCGATCCATCGTTTTGATGATTCCCGATACATCATCATCTAGCCCGATCCATCCTTTACCATGTGTGCCGATCCATCAAGATTTCAACGTCCGATCCACCCACTTGAACTTTTCCCGATCCATGGAAAAAGGCGACCGATCCACTCCATGTTTGTCGATCCATGTTATTCGAGCTAAGCCGATCCGCCATTTCTTGCCTCGCAAACCAAGAACATCTGATCCATGAAATTTCATGCTTGATCCAACTCCAGTCTGATTCAAAACTCGTGCAAAACATTCGATTACACCAAACAATAAAAACCAACCATCAACAAGCATTAATACAATGATTATTCGACATTTAACATAAGAAATTCACCAAACCGTGATTTAAACAATACTGAATCAAATAAATGAATCTAAACATATTAATACAAGAATTTACCGATTTAGGTTGCTAGATTAGATTCTATGGTTATTCGAATGAAAACGTACTTACCATCGATGTAGATTTAGGTGAAAACAACTTGAAACTATGAAAATAAGATCAAACAACCCATATACTCGATTGAATCCGTGCGAGAGATGCTTATCACTCATCAACACTTCAAATTATCTTGAAATCAACTAATCTATAATTCGAACAACGAAGAATGATTTACAAATCCCTCAATTTGATGTGATCTACTCTCTCTTGATGTAGATCTAGCCTTCCTTGATGTAGACCTTCAATCTTGTAATGTAGATCCAAGATTTTAATGGAGGAGAGAAGTATTTAATTGGAGTAGGGAGAATCTCAAACCCCAACCAAATGATCTTTATTTTTAATATCAAGTGACATAAGTGTTACATTTATCATAAGTGTAGTTTATTTATGTTATTAGTTAACATAACATAAACTATCAAACTATAACACAACAACTAAACCACTCATTGTTCTCATGAAAATGAAATTAAAGCAAAAACTATTTTAAGTACAATCTATTCACTATTGTAATTAGTGACATAGATCATCAAATTTTTTTCTTGCTTATATTTCATAATCAAAAACCACTTAGCAAATATTGATGTAACTTGTGTTTATATTGAATAAGAACAGCTTAGTTGCAAATGCAACATAAGCTATCAAACCCACATGTATAAATTTACATCAAAATCCACTATGAAGCACAAATATGAGAGATCACAAATCATATAAATGTTGAACTTACATAAAATTAGAGAGCTTCATTACCCCTAAATTGTAGGGGCTTAGCTTCTAATGTATGTTATCATATTAACACATGTAAGTTTTAACATTGGAAAAGAAAGCAAAATGAAAGAAAATCTAAATAGAACAAGAAAAGAACTAAACTAAGTGCATGTAAATAAATCTAAACTATGAACATAAAGTAGAGAGCATGTAAATAAATCTAAGTTATGAACATAAAGTAGAGAGCATGGAAATTTAAAAGAGGCATAAGATAGACATAAAAGAAATAGGCTTGCAAGCCATTTTTATTTATTTGATCACTTACACTTTCATATGACAAAAAGGAGATCCAAAATACATGAAACAAAGGGTATATATACATGATCTAAAACCCTAATCACTCTCCTTGGGAATTCCCCTAAATGCCCATTCATGAAGCTTATAATTGTCATTAGCCACTAATAAGTCATGTATAATGCATGAGGCCTTTTGTCTCATTCAACTAGTCTTTAATATAAAGATTAAGAGCAAGTGGGCTAGTTGAAAGGTGGGGGCCTCCACTATCCATAAAATGAATTAATTCTTTTCCTCCTCTTGTGTATATGCATGCTTTCCTTCATATCTTCATGTGTATATATCATGTTTACTCTAAAATTTCTATAAGAGATAATTACAAAGAACAAGTAAATGCAATCTCAAACTATAACATACACATTTCATCGTTTAAACCCGCCAAATGAGTGATGATTTTAAAACATATAAAACAAGGTTTGATCATATAAAATACCCAAAAATGTTTATTTATTTGACTAAACAAGAATAAATATGTGAATATAAATGTACATTTTTACGTGCACCTCAAATACTCTCACACTGATCTTTTTTATTCGTCCTCGAATAAAGTAAAACTAAGATAAATCCACTTTCTTTGGGAGCACAATTGCATTGAGTGTATGCAACAAGCCATTAAACCTCTAGGTGTCCCCAGTAGGACGAGGGTTGTCTTGTGAGAGTTTTCAGCGGATACTACCCACAAAATCCAAATGTTAAGTGCAAAAAATATTTACAAAATGCAAGATTCGAAAATATTTACAAGATGGGTAACTTACTTTTTAAAAATGACACGAAGAAGTTAATACAAGTTGGGTCGTTCAAGGTCATACTAGCGTAGTAAATTACGTGAAGGATTTTTTTGATGCGCTGTCCTAAGATAGCACCTACCGCGAAGTTAGAAGCGTCACACATGATTTCAAAAGGAAGTTCTCAATTGGGCGAGCAGATTAACGGGGCTAAAATGAATTCTTTTTTAAGACGTTTAAAAGAAGTGACACATTCAGAGTTAAAGTCGAATGGGATGTCCTTACCTAGAAGAGTAGTCAAAGATAGAGCGTTTTTTCTAAACTCTTTCACAAAGCGTCGGTAAAAGCTAGCATTCCGAAGAAATAAACGAATGTCCTTAACGTATTTTGGAATGGGTAGTTTTGAAATAACGTCAACTTTCACTTTATCTACTTTAATGTCATTATCTGAAATTACATGTCCAAGGACAATGCCTTGTTTGACCATAAAGTGGCATTTTCCCAATTCAACGTTAAGTGTTTTTCTTTGCATCGATTTAAGACAAGTTGAAGATGATGTAAGCAAGAGGAAAAAGAATTGCCAAAGATTGAAAAATCATCCATAAAACTTCAAGAAAGTGTTCGATCATATCGGAAAAGATGCCAGCCATACATCGTTGGAAAGTCGCGGGAGCATTGCAAAGTCCAAAAGGCATACATCGATAAGCAAATGTACCAAATGGACATGTGAAAGTCATTTTCTCTTGATCTTCAGGAGCGATTGGAATTTAGTTATAGTCGGAAAAACCATCAAGAAAGTAATAGAATTCGTGACTGGCTAAGCGTTCGAGCATTTGAATGATGAAGGGGAGAGGAAAGTGATCTTTACATATTGCAACATTTAATTTGCGATAATTAATGCAAACACGCCAACTCATTTAAGTGTGAGTTGGAAGAAATTCGTTTTGTTCGTTTGCGACAACTGTGAGTCCGGACTTTTTAGGAAAAACGTGAATGAGGTTGACCCATAAGCTATCAGAAATGGGATAAATGATACCATTGTCGAGAAGTTTAAGAATTTCTTCGCAAACTACCTCTTTCATATTAGGGTTAAGCCTGCGTTGTGCTTCGCGAGTAGGTTTGGCTTCGTCAGTTAAGTGAATACGATGTTGAACAATTACATGGCTAATTCCCTTGATGTCAGAAATGGACCAACCGATTGCATCTTTGTTTTTAGAAAGAGTCAAAAGAAGAGATATTTCTTGATCATGAGTTAAATGTGAAAAAATTATGACACGATAAGTTTCGTTATCACCTAAGTAGATGTACTTAAGATGATCGGGAAGAGGTTTGAGATCCAACTTTGTGGTTTCTCGATCAAAGAACTTGGTTGAGATTTGGACTCAACTGAAAGCGATTCAAATGGAAGCATGTATTTGACTTCGTTAGGAGCATCTTAGAACAATTTTTCGTACTCGGCCTCACATTCATCATTAAGGTCAATCGATTCGTTTTAGGAATTTTTGTCAGTGGCGTTGGTTTCTAAGGTTTGGTCACATGATTCATTCGAATGACTTTCAAGATTGAAAATATTAAGATCTAGATTCATGTTTCCAAAAGAGATTTTCATTGAACCATTGCGACAATTTAATAAAGTATTTGAAGTAGCCAGAAACGGTCGACCTAAAATCAATGGAATTGGACTCATTGGATTATTGACTGGTTGAGTTTCCAAAACATTGAAATCGACAGGGAATATGAATTAACCAACTTTGATGAGTACGTCATCGATTTCTCCAACGGGTTTCTTAATTGAACGATCAGCAAATTGAAGAGTTATTTTCATTGGTTTAAGTTCACCCAAACCAAGTTGTTGGTAAACAGAATATGGAATCAAATTGACACTCGCACCCAAATCAACTAGGCATTTATTAATTATTTTATCTCCTATCGTGCACGATATCGTAGGGCATGAATGTAACGACCTTCCTTTTTGAACGCTCCAAGTCGGTATTCAAACCAACTAGGAACGCTCAAAACGACAGGCAATTATTTAGTTTAGTGGGTTTAAATAGAATATCACACACATAATCACAGATACAATAATTGCAGTTGAGAATTTTTATATAAAATATCAGAGTTTTTTTACAAAAGATTTTCACAGCGGAAGAATTTATAGTACAGTACATGGTTTTTAAATAAAACAAAAGTTACAATTTTGGTCGTGCGCGCGCGCCGTATGCGTCTTCACATTCCTCTCCATTTTGCAAACTGAAACTTTAAAATCTGCAACACTCGTATCTGACCCAAGCGTATTGCATAAAAGAAACACAACAAACACTCGGACCAGGATTAACTTTATTTCAAGTCAGTAAACTTCGACAAACTCATCAATATAATTAGTCTAATCCCATCAGTATATTAATAATTCGAGCAAACCATGTAACTGTCGAAATATGCATACCACAATGGATCAAAATAATCTCATGTGTCAACAATAGAATGAGTGACCGTAACAAATGGTGGGTTGCAAGTCCAGTATCATCTCCAAATCAAGATACAACAACATATAAACGACAGTGAGTGACAAACATGCATACAAGGCAGCAAGATTCCGACTATATAAAACCCGGACTGGGTGACAACTTGAAAACGCAACATTACAGGCGGTGTAAGATTTCAGGGCAATGTGACTTATTCATAAGATAGTTCCATAAAAATGTGACAGTTCATATGTAATTTATGTCCATATACCAGATGGCAATTAAACAATGAAAAGCATGCAAGGTTCATTTCAAGCATATAGGACAATAAAAAGTTGATATCTGCATGGTGGTAAGAACTGAAATTGGCTTAAATAATTCAAGTATCATACATTAGTGAACTGCTGAATAAACAGAACCAGTACATATAATCTACACATAACATGGATAGTAATCTTGGTCGGACTTGGTTTTCGAAAGGGCATAAGTGGTTCCTAATTTAATTTATACTATCATGTACACTGACAGTGAAATGTGGCAATAATGGACACCGGGAAATGTGGAAAGGTAGCAGGTTGGTAACCAAATTCCCATCAACAGGGAAGGCCGAGCTTGCATGTCTCCCCTTACGCGTGTACTATTTTTGGCATCAAAACTCAATACAGGTAGACTCAATAGCACTAGATAGTGACAACAAGAGGGAATGGACTAGAAAATTTGAAGTCAAGGCAACCAAGCAGGGTATAACACACATAACCAGGTGGCTTTTGGCTATACACTATTACGCAAAAACAAAGTGGCTAGCTTTCACAGCATGCAGCATATAATTTACTTTTAGATTATTCATAGTACTATATATTATAATAATGGCAATGCATTCTTAAATTTAACAAAATAAGTGAGACCAGCAATGATTTTTAAATGTCTGCACAGAATACCATGGAAAAATGGTAGCTTCTGGGATGGAACATAAAAAAAATCTGATGTATGAACCAGAAATGGGAACTGGTAAATTCCATAACTGTGAGCATTTACGAAAATCACTAGGACATGCAATATGTATATGTGACAAATTACTTGTTTTGATTACTAAACTAACAAAAGCAGATCCAAAGTAAAGTTTAATCTTTTTTTTTCACTGTAAAATCATTTTAACAAAAATATAACAGAAAATTCCAAGAACTTGCTTACGTTTCACGGTCAGTAAAATACATGCATACCAAACAAGGTCATTACAAATCACACTCTAAATCAAACATGCATAACGAACTGGATACAAGTCTTGACAAGGGTTCACAGGTAGCTCTTGAGTCAACTAAATATATATAGATGTTTATAACACAATTTATCTTTTCTTAAATTTTAAAGTTCATGTTTCAGTTGCAACCACAGTCGTACACTTCTGTAAAATACATTTATTGGTGTAGTTATCATATGCAGTAGGTTCAACATGGCAAATAAACAGTGTCAACAATCATTAATCCACACACAGTCAACAATAAATCATGGTTTTTATCAAAGTTGAGAGGCTTGAACACAAAGTTAATCAATCGTGAGCGAACTCACCTTGAACCGCGGAGAAAAGAAATGCGAAGAGGATCAGGGCGTCGGGGTCACGGGTTCAACGCTGGTGGACTCTGGCTTGGTGACGGAGTTGGGTGCTGCTGCGTCTTCGGCTCGGGAGGCTTCGATTGCTCAGGTGGTTGCGGCAAAACAAGAGGTGGCGGCAGTCCTCAGAACACAGAAGAAGAAGGCGGCGGAGCGAGCGGGGCGAGGCTCAGGGGTTCACGGTTGACTCGATGGCGAGGAGACGGTGACGAGTGAGGCGGATCAATTTCAGCGGAGCGATTCAGGGACGGGGCTTCGACTGGAGCGGTGTACGGAAGGTGAGGGTTTAATTTGTGGTGGTGCGACACGGTAGTGACTCCTAGGCAGCGATGGTAGCTCATAGATGAGGCAGCGGTGGTCGATTTGATTTCTGAAAGGGAAACAAATATCGATTTTTAATTGCAGTGGTCTGGAAATCATCGCATGAAGGGGAAGATTTTGAGCAGGACATTAAAGAGATTTTTTGGGGAAAAATAAATTTCGGCTGAAGAACAAAACTGAAGGAGGGTTTGGTTCTCTCTTTTTATTTGAAGAAAAAAAAGTGGAAATTTTAAAATAATGATAGTGGGTCAAGATCCTAATAATTCGTTCCACCTAGTGATGCATTTACTAGTTCAAGTTTGCCCGTTCAAATTCAAATTTACTTCATACGAGCAATCGACAAAATCAAAGAAAGAGTGGTAAACGGGCTTCTGGGTGTCATAAAAGAGCAAAAGAATTTGAAAGTAACAATAGGTAAATTATCATTTCCAAAGCATGCGCATGGAAATATAAACATGAGCTTCAATAAACATTTTAACTCTACAAAAATGTGAATTCTACTTTGAGTTGCCACTCTTTTTCCAAACGTTGCATGCATAAGATTTTTTTCCTTATGTACAGGCGTTTTTTTTCCTCTTATATGCATGCATGAATTGGTGGAAGAATGCTCTAAGTGCCATGCATGAGACGCATGCATGTAGTAAATAAATATCATGTCTTTAAACTTGCAAATTGAAAGGCACGCATGGAAGGAAATAAAGAATGAGGTGGTTAGAACAACGCATGCATGGAAGATATAACATGACAAACTTGGATATGTAATGGTAGAAATGTTGTATTTTTGTGGCCATGCGATCGCTACAGATTGGGTTTGCAGACCAAAAATAGCTAGAAAAATATGCTGAATAAGAATAGGGACACTTCGAACTCAAATGGCTTTGTTTCAAAAATAACTGCACAATCCTTTTCGCAATTTCAGCGCGAACCAGACACCGAAACTGACAAATAAATATATTGCACTAATCAGTGCGACGAGACGAACACAATGATATATAATTTGCAGTGTCAGGATGCTCCGTTCAAAAACGCGTTACGGACCCCTTTTAACGTAAAAATGCGGATGGAAAATGGAGGTCAAAGCGTCCGGTTTTCACGAAACGGATTTCGCCTTGGATTACTAACAACGAATAGAATATTTTTCATGTTTGTTCGAACTGATTTCGAAGAGACTTTAAAATCGTTAAAATTTGAACTGTTATGGGCAGCTTTGCACAGAAAAATACGCGACCGACAACATTCAATTTTATTGATGAAATTTTCACTATTGCTATATCTCCCTATACGTATTTCAAATTTTGAAATTCCCGTTACGAGAATTTATAGAATAATATGAAATTCAATCAAAGATAAAAATTTATTAACAAATTATATAATACGACCTTACAATTTAAATTGAAATATAAGAATAAATCAAAATCAAATAAATAAACTCAATATAATTTATACACTAAATAAGATCGAAATTGAAAATATTATTAATATATATTCATATCAAATTCATTCCTTATATAAAAACCAAAATAAATATAGTTTTAAGTTCAAAATCAAAATAGTTTTCTTATAAAATCCAAACAAATTGAGTTTTAAACGAATAAAATGAAAATAAAAATTTAAGTTAAATAATTAAATAAAAATACACTTAAAATTATGGGTTGTTACATTCTCCCCCACTTAAATCTTTTCGTCCCTGAAAAGGAACAAGGCAGGAAAATAGTAATTAAATAATTAATATATTTTAAACAATAGTTCTTATTTATCTTCATATCTATATATACTTTGAAAAATATATATATTTAAAACAATGTTAAAATATAGTCTAACATTTAAAACTAAACTTAAGTATTCACTCGACGTCTCGATTGGCGATATATATTTATCCCACTTTCGAAACCCGAAAATAGATGTCGATGATGTTGCGCAGTCATCACTAGAATCATTTTCAAGCGACTAAAGTGTGACTCTATATCTATCTAATATATATATGATTTAACATATATGTTGATCTTACGTATACCCAAATCACTAAGCATTCGATAGGCCAACTTTTAACGTCAAATAAATACTCAAAACATCATTCTATATTTAAACAGTATATATATCAAAATTTTCAAATCATATATTAAGGAAATTATATATTATAATAACTTTCAAAATAATTATTTCAAATCAACTTTTAATAAATATGAACTCGTTAGAAGACTTATACCACACTTCTATTTCTTGCCTTGTTATGGATAAATATATAGTTACAGAATTCGAGTGAAAAGCTGAACGAATGAAAGAACCTAATCAAAGAAGTTCTACGAAGGAAGACAGATTCGAATGGAAAGGAAATTTCATAAAAGTTTAAATACTAAACAAAAATTTATATCCGAAAATATTTGTTTTAAAAACATTTAAAATCTCTTTCTTAATTTATTATATTGAGGTTATATAAATTTAATTGCAGGTTATTGGTTTGTTATTCAACGTTTGAAAATATTTGATAACTCAAAGTTTAACAAGTTTATTGTCGTTCTTACAGACGTCAGGCATACGCTGGCCAGGCGCACGACTAAAATCTCTAAGTACTAAATATCCTTGTTTCAACTCCCAGTGAAAATACTTTAAACATTTAAAATAGATATGGAAAATACTTCCCCCATGGATCGCGGTTACTCGGCGGTTGCGCTACTATCCCAGTAGAATCGCTTGTAACCGTAGGTATCACACCCCTCGAATTTCGCCATGGTTGTTGCCATAGATCGCAGTTACGCAGCAGTTACGTCACTATCCTAGTGAAATCGCTTGTAACTGTAGGCATCACGCCCACCGAATTTCGCTATGGCGTCTAGATCGCAGTTACGCGGCGGTTATGCCACTATCCCAGTGGAATCGCTTGTAACTGTAGGCATCTCGCCCCCCGAATTACGCTAGAACAGATAAGTAATAATAATAATCAACATGACCTCACCGAGTGAGATTCCAATATCGATGGATACTCTAATCGACGGAGCACCAACGTAGCTATGATTTTTGATTTTCGATGGACACTCTCGACGAGCGCCAACACAATCCCTCTCTCAGGAATTGCGATTTCGATGGAAGGTACTTCCCATATCTTTATTTCAAAATCATATATACCATACATATAGTACTTCATTTCATGTTTCACGCATATCACACTTATATAAATATCAATTTACATAAGATTTTCTTTTCAACATCATGTTTCAAATATACCGTTCTTATATAATTTCATTATATAAGGTTCATTTTAAATCAATTAACTTCCATATACATATATATATAAGGTTCGAAAACTTCATATCGAATATTCAATATCAACGATTCTCGAAATTTCACTTCAATACTAATTCAGTTTTGATTTTATAATAAATTTGAATATTCAATATCATTCCAAACCTAGTTCACAAAAGGTTGGATCATTCAAATAGTTGAAAATACATATTTTCAATTAAATAATTGGAAATTATGAGTTCAATCATTTCTTATCAAAACATTTCAAAATGTACAATTACACTATCCTAATATATATGATTATCATTCGGCCAACTCGAGAATCAATTTCGGATTTTCTTTAAATCATTCAAAATATACATATATGTGTATATCAAATCATGCTTCACAAATCAAACTTCGTTGGATAAACGTGTAGCAAAGCTGCCAAGGTGGTCTCCATTCATATATTTTCCTTTTTGAAAACATTTCATAAAATCATTTCAAGCTTTTTATTCGAAAATACTTGTATGTACTACTAGTACTTTTTTTTTCAAAACTTTAGAAATCAATCTCAAAGTATTCCGAAACAAAATTCTCAAGGTTTAGTCAAACAATCTCCTTAGTTATAACCAAATCATTTTATTCCACAACTTATCATTATTTGGAATACACTTCCATTTAATTTTAATGGTTCAACATTCTTCAATTTACTCATCCATTCATATATAAATTATAAATTAACATTTCCTGAATTTCAACAACCATTTGTTCTTACAAGTATTTTCTAAATATTTGATTCAAATTCAATTAGTGAATAACTAATTTTTTTTATTTCTTCACTTAACTTACATTATTCTTACATTGCTCGATAAACCACGACAACTCGAAGATGGATTTTGAATGGGTTCAAAATTCAAGTCTAGGAAGGCCTTAACAAAGAAAGCTATCGAAGAGAACAGATTTGAAGAATGGGATTTCGAACGGATTTTGAATTTCAAAATACTTCACGTTTCAAAATAATTTATAATTTCAAAATGCTTTATTTTTTCAAAATACGCTCTCTCTGTAGTAATCCCGGTGATAATTCCACTCATTCTAGGGTATTGCTATCCTATCTCTAATGAATTTTTAAACCCGATAAGCTAAGCTTCGTATAAACCTGGCTCTGATACCAATTGTAAACACCTGCCTTTTTGACCGCTCCAAGTCGGTATTCAAACCAACTAGGAACGCTCAAAACGACAGGCAATTATTTAGTTTAGCGGGTTTAAATAGAATATCACACACAGAATCACAGATACAATAATTGCAGTTGAGAATTTTTATATAAAATATCAGAGTTTTTTTACAAAAGATTTTCACAGCGGAAGAATTTATAGTACAGTACATGGTTTTTAAATAAAACAAAAGTTACAATTTTGGCCGGGCCTTGCGCGCGCGCCGTATGCGTCTTCACGTTCCTCTCCATTTTGCAAGCTGAAACTTTAAAATCTGCAACACTCGTATCTGACCCGAGCGTATTGCATAAAAGAAACACAACAAACACTCGGATCGGGATTAACTTTATTTCAAGTCAGTAAACTTCGACAAACTCATAAATATAATTAGTCTAATCCCATCAGTATATTAATAATTCGAGCAAACCATGTAACTGTCGAAACATGCATACCACAATGGATCAAAATAATCTCATGTGTCAACAATAGAATGGGTGACCGTAACAAATGGTGGGTTGCAAGTCCAGTATCATCTCCAAATCAAGATACAACAACATATAAACCACAGTGAATGACAAACATGCATACAAGGCAGCAAGATTCTGACTATATAAAACCCGGACTGGGTGACAACTTGAAAACGCAACATTACAGGCGGTGTAAGATTTCAGGGGAATGTGACTTATTCATAAGATAGTTCCATAAAAATGTGATAGTTCATATGTAATTTATGTCCATATACCAGATGGCAATTAAACAATGAAAAGCATGCAAGGTTCATTTCAAGCATATAGGACAATAGGAAGTTGATATCTGCATGGTGGTAAGAACTGAAATTGACTTAAATAATTCGAGTATCATACATTAGTGACCTGCTGAATAAACAGAACCAGTACATATAATCTACACATAACATGGATAGTAATCTTGGTCGGACTTGGTTTTCGAAAGGGCATAAGTGGTTCCTAATTTAATTTATACTATCATGTACACTGACAATGAAATGTGGCAATAATGGACACCAAGAAATGTGGAAAGGTAGCAGGTTGGCAACCAAATTCCCATCAACAGGGAAGGCCGAGCTTGCATGTCTCACCTTACGCATGTACTATTTTTGGCATCAAAACTCAATACAGGTAGACTCAATAGCACTAGATAGTGACAACAAGAGGGAATGGACTAGAAAATTTGAAGTCAAGGCTACCAAGCAGTGTGACACCCCTCCTCCGCCAATGCCACTCTTGTAAGCACACTAGCTTTGGAGGGGCGTTAAACAAGGTAAACATACATGCAGATATCACAAGACAGAACATATAGACAAAAACAGAGTAAGTAAAGCAGCGGATAAAAACTAACATTTCAAAACCATAGTCAAGTTACATCAAAGTACTTGGTCATTATTTTCCCACAAAACAAAGTCTAGAAACATAAACTGAAAACTGGAAAGAAAATCATAAAGTAACTATCCCCAAGGTAGAATAAAGCCATAGCAAGCTCAAGTCCAAACCGTACATGAGCTATCCAGAAAAGCAGCTAAAGATCCAAGCTAGGTGCTGGTGTTCCCACCCTGTAAACTTTGGGGGGGGGGGGAACGAAAGAAAAGAGGCGAAAGAAAATGGGTCAGTCAAAAGACTGGTAAGTCCTATCTACTATTAGTATAAAAACTAATAAAGTTAACTGGACATGTAAACAGAGATGAAACATAGGATGATAACTGGCATGGTGAAAAGTTAACAAGATAGATCAAGTGTGGCATCGCATATACAAGGTTAAGTTTTGCACCAAATGTACTAGTATTCCAACCCATGTCAAGTATAAACCAGAAATGATCCCTTGGCCCAATTTTGGCCCAATATCACGAGATGACCTAAACCAAGGTCCAACAACACGGTCTAGTCGATCGGCTCCCTAAAAGCCTAACTCGTCAAGTGTCGGTGTCATACGGCCCAACCACGAAGTGTAGTCAAACTGTGCTAGGTCCACCCTAGGGTGTATCAAGCCCTAGGGTGCCAACCACGGACACAAATCAAGCACGCACAGTCTAAACCTACGGGTGCCCGTGTCTGCTTTTTAAATTCCGGACTATGTGCACGACCATAGTCCGCCTGAACCTACACCGGCGCACCTACTCAGCCGTCGTTTTGGTCGCTTACATGTCAGCCCAGTAATCGTGCCCCACCCTAGCCTAGTCCCTAGGGTATCATGATACAACCAAGAGGGTTACTGGTGAAAAGGACCACGTAACTAGGGTTTCTAACGGGTTAAACGTGGTTAACCCTATCCAATCAAGTGTCAAGTGGGTTAAGTGTACCCAAGGTTCATGACTTAACCCTATCAACCCATCGTGTTTAATTGGTTAAGTATTCAAGTGGTCCATGACTTAACCCTATCATATGGCATTAATTAATTTAATGCACCCAACCTTTCACATTAGACCTTGTTGTGGTTACTAGTTAAGCCAGGCGGGACCGGGTAGCTTTACACCACAACTTAGTCTAACCTCGGGTTTCAATTGCGACATGACCAACTACTCACATTGGGTCCTATGCTTGTAGCCACTAGTTAAGCTGGTCGGTTCCGGGTAGATTTATGCTACAAACTCAACCCAACCTCGAGTTGGCCATTCTCATGTTTTCTAGAAGTCATGTCCAAGTTCATGTTCATGTTTCAAGCATAATCACATGTCATATTTCGTGTCATCTTTTCAAATCATGTTTTTATGTCATTTTAGTTTACCCATAACGTTTCCCCGTCGCATATAAGTTCGCATAAACGCAAATAGATCTCAAAGAGGGAACTTAGAAGCATGACATAATTAATAAGGCTTGGCCATAAGTTAAACATGGTGGCATATGAGGCAAATGTGTTCATAAACTTGCATATTACATTATAAACCTCAAAACATGCATGATATCAAACTTTAGCAAATAGGTGAAACATGGTCATAAATGACATAGGATGATAGCTAGTGATTCGCATATATCATCATATGCAAGATAACATAAGGGCTATGAGAGTTTCCATGTTGCTTTATGCAACATTTCAAATCAAAGCTCATAGCTTTCTATGCACAAAGTCAAGCTAATAGCTTTACAAACATGCATAGAATAAATCTATGCATAACATGATAGAATCAAAGCACAAATCATACTTAGGCCCAAACTCAAACTTGCAACATGTCATATTTAACTTCATAGTTAGAATCTAAGAGTAGTATAGGGCTTACAATGCTATGAAGACTTATAAAATAAAATAAGATTGAGACGAAGCCATTAGCAACTCTAAAAACTCCCAAATGATAAGCTCCAATGAAAACCCTTGAAAAATAAGAAGAAGATCCTTGCTTTGATGAAGAAAGATTGAACTTTGGCCTTGAATCAAACTTAGAAACTCTCAAACAAGCTTAGGAACTCTCATATGAATGAAGATGGAGACTATGACAAGAGGGTGGAGGCCATGATTAAACATTTTGGCATAATCTAGTTGTAGGATTGATTTATGATGGTTTAGGCTAGGTATTAGGGTCCTTTTATAGAAGTTTAGGTTAGTTTAGACCATAGGATCAACCCTAATTCAGATCTGAGCCTTTAAAATCCGCCACCAGTCCTAAAGCATGTCTTGAGGAACAAGTCAAGTACACCCAGGCCAAACTGGCCGACCACCCAAGTCGACAGGGGTGTCGACTGGGCAGTCGACACAGCCTGGGGTGTGTCGACTCCCAAGTCGACTCCCCAGTCGACTTGGGGTGGCGGGAACTTTTCCCGCCTGTCCTGCCCAGCTGAATTTGAATTCTGAATTCAAATTTGAACTTGAAATTTTCTGAAACCTTTGACGGGCCATAACTTGGTCATACGGACTCTGATTTTCGAAAACTTGGACTCTATTTCGCGCATTTTTCCAAGACGAACGCAATGGCACAGCCCGTTTCCCTTGATTCAGATTTTATCATTTAATTCCGCCTTGATTTATGTTATAACTTGTTATTCAAAATACGGGTTGTTACATCCTCCCCAACTTGAAGGATTTCGTCCCTGAAATCTTCAAGTTAGGAAGAACGTATCCTACCATCCATCATCCATCTACTCACAACATCATCCACAAGTAACCATTGTCCTTAACAAATTCTAATTGTTGTATGATTATATGCAAAGGTGTGTGTATATGTACTTATCTAATGCGAAAATTAGGCGGTTACCGATTCAGTAAACCTCCTTAATGCATATGTATATTAGTGTAATGAGTCCATATGTATGCAAATTCCTAACATAATTCATAATCTCTACATGAGTGCACATAACATTCATCCATATGCAACATCCACGTGATAACATAACAAATTTCAACAAGCACTCGTGCATATGCAATATGAAAGTGTGTGAGCCGATCTTAGTGCCTAATGTGTATCATGCATCCACGAGTATCCACTTGCAAACACTTGCAACCACTCGCAAACATCAAACATACATGTTTCAATTACATGTTTCATCCAAAGGGTTTCTACCTAAGGTTCTCATGACAAGATTGACGAAGTTACAATATAAACAGGATAAACATGGATAGCAAAAGAAAGATATGCTAACAAGGAAAGAGATTGAGAATGTACCCTCAAAAAGAAATTCTCCTCGGTTTCCCAAGTTGTATCCTCTTCGGCCTCACTCCACTGAACCTTCACCAATTTGACTTCTCGATTCCTTAGCTTCCTGATCTCCGTTCCCAAGATACGAATCGGAGCTCTCCTCAAGGTTGCCTCTTTCTCTACCTCTACATCTTCAAGAATGCTAGGTTCAACCACCTCAACGGACTCATGTAGGCACTTTCGGAGATGCGAGACATGAAAGACATTATGCACTCCGGCCAGCTTCTCGGGCAATCCCACCTTATAAGCCATCTTCCCAATTCTCTCTATGATAGGGAAGGGTCCTACGAACCTTGGTGCCAGCTTTCCAACTGATCCAAAACGAACCACATTACGCAAAGGAGAAACCTTCACGAAAACCATATCTCCAACTTCAAATTCCAGATCGGTCCTTCGCTTGTCAGCATAGGATTTCTGTCTGTCTTGGGCCGCTTTCATCCGTCTTCTCACCAATTCAAATTTCTCGGATGTGTCCCGTATCATATCGGGCCCAAGTGTAAGCCTATTTGTTGTCTCCCACCAACAAGATGGTGACCTACACGGCCTCCCATACAAAGCTTCAAGTGGTGTCATCCCTATGCTAGCTTGATAGCTATTATTATAAGCAAACTCTACAAGAGGAAGGTGGTCTTCCCAAGTACCACCAAAGTCAAGAACACAAAGCCTCAAAAGATCTTCTAGCACTCGATTCACCCTTTCGGTTTGGCCATCCGTCTGAGGGTGATAGGGTGTACTTAGATTCAATCGCGTACCCATTGCTTCTTGCAAACTATTCCAGAACTGGCTAGTGAAGATTGGGTCACGATCGCTAACTTTGCTAGAAGGAACTCCATGCAATCGCACTATCTCTCGAATATAAACAGATACTAGCCGTGATGCGGTCCTCTTGCTCTTCACTGGAATGAAATGAGCACTCTTCGTAAGTTTATCAACTATGACCCATATGCTCGTATTCCCTTTCCTTGACCTAGGCATTCCATCCACAAAATCCATAGAGATACTTTCCCACTTCCATTGCGGGACCTCCAATGGATGTAATAGCCCACCGGGTTTCTTCGACTCGGCTTTCACTTGTTGGCACACCATGCACTTTGAAACATACTCTGCCACATCCTTCTTCATTCCAGCCCAAAAGAAAATGCGCTTCATATCCTTATACATCTTATCTCCTCCAGGATGTATAGTCATCTTCGAGTGATGCGCTTCGAGAACTTTATGCACCAAGTCTCCCACTTGTGGAACGCATAGCCTTCCATCACGCCTTAGCCAACCTTTGTCATCAATAGTATATCTAGCAAGATGACTATACGTCTCACCACGAATCAACTTGTCCATGATCTCGACTATCTGCGGGTCTTCCTTCTGCGAAGTCCCTACTTGATCAAGAAGTGTAGGTCTAAGCTCAAGAGATGCTAACGAACCCGTCATCGACTCAACAGCCGTTGTGAAATCAGAGGTTGCCAAGAACTCTAGGCTCTTCATCTCAACAAACAAGGGACTCAAAGTCAACCTTTTTCTGCTTAGTGCATCTGCCACAACATTACCCTTGCCAGGGGTATAAGCTATCTCGAAGTCATATGATGCCAAGAATTACATCCACCTTTGCTGCCTTAGATTCAGATCCTTCTGCGAGAAGAGGTACTTGAGCGACTTGTGATCAGTATATAACTCAAACCTTTCGCATAGAAGATAGTGGCGCCAGGATTTGAGTGCAAAGACGATCTCCGCCAACTCCGAATCATGAGTGGGATAGTTCTTCTCATGAACTTTAAGTTGCCTACCCCCATAACATATCACTCTTCCCTCTTGCATCAGAACAACACCTAACCCCGTGCCACATGCATCGGTGTACACGGTAAACATCTTACCGCCATCGGGTAATGCCAAAACTGGAGCTGTGGTAAGGGCCCTCTTGAGCCTTTGAAAAGCAAGCTCACACTCTAAGTCCCGTGCAAAGACTAAGTTCTTCTTCGTCAACTTAGTAAGAGGGGATGAAATCTTAGCGAAGTTCCTAATGAACTTCCTATAATAGCCTGCCAAACCGAGAAAGCTTCTTACTTCGGTTGCATTCTTAGGAGTCTTCCAGTCTTGAACCGCAACCACTTTCGCGGGATCCACAGCTATGCCTTGCTTAGAAACTATATGTCCAAGAAACCGAACTTCCCCTCTCCAAAAATGGCATTTGGAGAACTTGGCTTTCAATTGATGCGCTCTAATCGTATCCATCACTTCCTTGAGATGTCTAGCATGTTCTTCCTCATCCTTTGAGAAGATCAGAATATCATCCACGAGGACAACCACAAACTTGTTAAGGAACTCCCTGAACACCCTACTCATCAAATCTACGAAGTAGGCGGGTGCATTAGTCAAACCGAATGGCATGACTAGCCATTCAAAGAATCCATCTGGAGTCCTAAACGCAGTCTTATCAATACTATCCTCAGCCACTCTAAGCTGATGGAATCCGGTGGCTAGATCGAGCTGAGAGAAAACAGAAGCACCAACAAGCTGGTCAAAGAGATCGTCAATCCTCGGTAACGCATGCCTATTCTTCTTTGTCAGCTTGTTCAACTCTCGATAATCAACACATAGACGAAGCGAACCATCCGCCTTAGTAGCGAACACCACAGGAGCACCCAATTAAGAAATGCTTCGCCTAATAAAATTCTTCTCAAGCAACTCCTTGATTTGCTTACTGAGCTCTCTTCTTTCTCGTGGGGCCATGTGCCTAGCGGGCAATGAAACTGGCTTGGCATTATCGACTAGATAAATGCGGAAATCTATCTCTCGTTTAGGGGGTAACCCCTTAACTTCTTCAAAGACATCGGGATATTCTCGAACCAACCTTACAGATTGCAGATCATCGATGGATGAGTCAAGAGATTCAAGATAACATAACATGACGGGATCCAGCGGGTTGCATGAAATCTCTAGGGTATTACCGAGGCGAGTCATGAGCCTCACCACCCTATGCTCACAATCGAGAATGGCTCCATAACTGGACAACCAATCCATGCCCAAAATCAACCCGTATCCCATGAACCCGAGAACATAAGCATTACACGTGAATTCTATGGTCAAGATAGAAATCCTCAAATCCATACAAATCATAGATAGATGGGCGGAACCCCCAATTGGATTTGAAACACTAACGGGATCCTCAACTAGACTAGTACTTAGGTGCAAACTTTCAACAATGTCAGAAGAAATAAAGGTGTGAGATGCGCCATAATCAAATACAGTGCGAACAAAACCAAAAATATAAACAAGACTTTCTACAGAAATACTACCTCGGTCCTAAACTGGAGCAGTGTTGAGAGCATGCACTTGCCCTCCAAAAGGTCCTGCACGCTGAGTCTGCCCTTGCCCTTGTCCTTGCTTCTTAGGGCAATCCTTGCTAAAGTGTCCAGTCTCTCCACAGTGAAAGCATTCTCCCAACTTCCTCTTCTTCTTCCTACAATCTTTGGCTATGTGACCAACAATCCCACAGAAGTTGCACTTTCTTGGGTCCTTTGCCTTGTTGTTGTTGGCCTTGTTGCCCTTGTTGTTCTGATTGCTCTGATTCCCTCCCCACTTGGAGTCCGTCTTCTTGGTTTGAGTCTCATTAGGCTTGACTTCTTTCTTGCCATTCTTATCATCTCCCTGAAGCAATGCCATGTCCACTAGGCTTTCAAAAGTGGCCCCCATGGGTATATGAGACATGGCTAAACCTTGTAATCGCTCATTCAACCCTCGTGCAAAGCGTAGAGCCTTCTTCTGGGGAGTATTAACCATGTCCAAACCGAATCGAGCAAGCCGGTTAAACTTATTCACATATTCCCTCACTGTCATGTCCCCTTGCTTCAAAGATATAAACTTCTCCAATTGCAGATTCGCCTCAGCAGATGATAGAAACTTAAGCCCAAATCTTGTCCTAAAGTCGGCCCAAGTCTCTATAGGCCTAGCAGCGTCGGTGACTTCCCACCAATAGGCAGCTTCCTCTTTCAATAGCCATACCGCCAACAGAACTTTTCTACGGTCTTCCACATCAAAGATGGCGAAGAGATCTTCAGTTTCTTTCAACCAATTTCGCGCCTCAACAAAAGTCTCCGTCCCAATAAAATTCTTGCCACCCATCGCCTTAAAGTCTTTGCAAACCTTTGCGAAATCTACTGGTGGATGCTGAGGAGGAGGAGGAGGAACCTCAGTTACGGTGGGGGTATTTGCTGGGCCCACATCGTTGGCCCTAGCTTCCAAGTACCTCCGGAACCATCCGGGAATGGTTACTCCCTCGGGAAGGTTAAGATCGGCCATGCTGAAAAAGAAAAAGATAGATTTAGAACGAGGAAACAAAGGATAGTGCTAATGGCTTTTGGGGAATAGCCTTTTGTAAAATAAACTAGACTTTTCTTGGAAAATATTTAATTGGTTTTGAAAATAGTTTTTTTTATTTTAAAAAAAGGGTTTTAAAACTTTTGTCCAGTCTAATAAAACCTTAGGCTCTGATACCAAATGTAACACCCCTCCTCCGCCAATGCCACTCAAGCAAGCACACTAGCTTTGGAGGGTCGTTAAACAAGATAAACATACATGCAGATATCACAAGACAAAACATATAGACAAAAACAGAGTAAGTAATGCAGCAGATAAAAACTAACATTTCAAAACCATAGTCAAGTTACATCAAAGTACTTGGTCATTATTTTCCCACAAAACAAAGTCTAGAAACATAAACTGAAAACTGGAAAGAAAATCATAAAGTAACTATCCCCAAGGTAGAATAAAGCCATAGCAAGCTCAAGTCCAAACCGTACATGAGCTATCCAGAAAAGCAGCTAAAGATCCAAGCTAGGTGCTGGTGTTCCCACCCTGTAAACCTGGGGGGGGGGGACGAAAGAAAAGAGGCGAAAGAAAATGGGTCAGTCAAAAGACTGGTAAGTCCTATCTACTATTAGTATAAAAACTAATAAAGTTATCTGGACATGTAAACAGAGATGAAACATAGGATGATAACTGGCATGGTGAAAAGTTAACAAGATAGATCAAGTGTGGCATCGCATATACAAGGTTAAGTTTTGCACCAAATGTACTAGTATTCCAACCCATGTCAAGTATAAACCAGAAATGATCCCTTGGCCCAATTTTGGCCCAATATCACGAGATGACCTAAACCAAGGTCCAACAACACGGCCTAGTCGATCGGCTCCCTAAAAGCCTAACTCGTCAAGTGTCGGTGTCATACGGCCCAACCACGAAGTGTAGTCAAACTGTGCTAGGTCCACCCTAGGGTGTATCAAGCCCTAGGGTGCCAACCACGGACACAAATCAAGCACGCACAGTCTAAACCTACGGGTGCCCGTGTCTGCTTTTTCAACTCCGGACTATGTGCACGACCATAGTCCGCCTGAACCTACACCGGCGCACATACTCAGCCATCGTTTTGGTCGCTTACATGTCAGCCCAGTAATCGTGCCCCACCCTAGCCTAGTCCCTAGGGTATCATGATACAACCAAGAGGGTTACTGGTGAAAAGGACCACGTAACTAGGGTTTCTAACGGGTTAAACGTGGTTAACCCTATCCAATCAAGTGTCAAGTGGGTTAAGTGTACCCAAGGTTCATGACTTAACCCTATCAACCCATCGTGTTTAATTGGTTAAGTATTCAAGTGGTCTATGACTTAACCCTATCATGTGGCATTAATTAATTTAATGCACCCAACCTCTCACATTAGACCTTGTTGTGGTTACTAGTTAAGCCGGGCGGGTCCGGGTAGCTTTACACCACAACTTAGTCTAACCTCGGGTTTCAAGTGCGACATGACCAACTACTCACATTGGGTCCTATTGCTTGTAGCCACTAGTTAAGCCGGTTGGTTCCGGGTAGATTTATGCTACAAACTCAACCCAACCTCGAGTTGGCCATTCTCATATTTTCTAGAAGTCATGTCCAAGTTCATGTTCATGTTTCAAGCATAATCACATGTCATATTTCGTGTCATCTTTTCAAATCATGTTTTTATGTCATTTTAGTTTACCCATAACGTTTCCCCGTCGCATATAAGTTCGCATAAACGCAAATAGATCTCAAAGAGGGAACTTAGAAGCATGACATAATTAATAAGGCTTGGCCATAAGTTAAACATGGTGGCATATGAGGCAAATGTGTTCATAAACTTGCATATTACATTATAAGCCTCAAAACATGCATGATACCAAACTTTAGCAAATAGGTGAAACATGGTCATAAATGACATAGGATGATAGCTAGTGATTCGCATATAACATCATATGCAAGATAACATAAGGGCTATGAGAGTTTCCATGTTGCTTTATGCAACATTTCAAATCAAAGCTCATAGCTTTCTATGCACAAAGTCAAGGTGATAGCTTTACAAACATGCATAGAATAAATCTATGCATAACATGATAGAATCAAAGCACAAATCATACTTAGGCCCAAACTCAAACTTGCAACATGTCATATTTAACTTCATAGTTAGAATCTAAGAGTAGTATAGGGCTTACAATGCTATGAAGACTTATAAAATAAAATAAGATTGAGACGAAGCCACTAGCAACTCTAAAAACTCCCAAATGATAAGCTCCAATGAAAACCCTTGAGAAATAAGAAGAAGATCCTTGCTTTGATGAAGAAAGATTGAACTTTGGCCTTGAATCAAACGTAGAAACTCTCAAACAAGCTTAGGAACTCTCATATGAATGAAGATGGAGACTATGACAAGAGGGTGGAGGCCATGATTAAACATTTTGGCATAATCTAGTTGTAGGATTGATTTATGATGGTTTAGGCTAGGTATTAGGGTCCTTTTATAGAAGTTTAGGTTAGTTTAGACCATATGATTAACCCTAATTCAGATCTAAGCCTTTAAAATCCGTCACCAGTCCTAAAGCATGTCTTGAGGAACAAGCCAGGTACACCCAGGCCAAACTGGCCGACCACCCAAGTCGACAGGGGTGTCGACTGGGCAGTCGACACAGCCTGGGTTGTGTCTACTCCCAAGTCGACTCCCCAGTCGACTTTGGGGTGGCGGGAACTTTTCCCGCCTGTCCTGCCCAGCTGAATTTGAATTCTGAATTCAAATTTGAACTTGAAATTTTCTGAAACCTTTGACAGCCATAACTTGGTCATACGGACTCCGATTTTCAAAAAGTCGGACTCTATTTCGCGCATTTTTCTGAGACGAACGCAATGGCACAGCCCGTTTCCCTTGATTCCGATTTTATCATTTAATTCTGCCTTGATTTATGTTATAACTTGTTATTCAAAATACGAGTTGTTACAAGCAGGGTATAACACACATAACCAGGTGGCTTTTGGCTATACACTATTACACACAAACAAAGTGGCTAACTTTCACAGCATGCAGCATATCATTTACTTTTAGATTATTCATAGTACTATATATTATCATAATGGCAATACATTCTTAAATTTGACAAAATAAGTGAGACCAGCCATGATTTGTAAATGTCTGCATAGAATACCATGGAAAAATGGTAGCTTCTGGGATGGAACATAAAAAAAATCTGATGTATGAACCAGAAATGGGAACTGGTAAATTTCATAACTGTGAGCATTTACGAAAATTACCAGGACATGCAATATATATATATGCGACAAATTACTTGTTTTGATTACTAAACTAACAAAAACAGATCCAAAGTAAAGTTTAATCTTTTTTTTTTCACTGTAAAATCATTTTAACAAAAATATAACAGAAAATTCCAAGAACTTGCTTATGTTTCACGGTCAGTAAAATACATGCATACCAAACAAGGTCATTACAAATCACACTCCAAATCAAACATGCATAACGAACTGGATACAAGTCTTGACAAGGGTTCACAGGAAGCTCTTGAGTCAACTAAATATATATAGATGTTTATAACACAATTTATCTTTTCTTAAATTTTAAAGTTCATGTTTCAGTTGCAACCACAGTCGTACACTTCTATAGAATACATTTATTGGTGTAGTTATCATATGCAGTAGGTTCAACATGGCAAATAAACAGTGTCAACAATCATTTATCCACACACAATCAACAATAAATCACGGTTTTTATCAAAGTTGAGAGGCTTGAACACAAAGTTAATCAATCGTGAGCGAACTCACCTTGAACCGCGGAGAAAAGAAATGCGAAGAGGAGAAGGGCGTCGGGGTCACGGGTTCAAAGCTGGTGGACTCTGGCTTGGTGACGGAGTTGGGTGCAGCTGCGTCTTGGGCTCGGGTGGCTTCGATTGCTCAGGTGGTTACGGAAAAATAGGAGGTGGCGGCAGTCCTCAGAACACAGAAGAAGAAGGCGGTGGAGCGAGCGGGGCGAGGCTCAGGGGTTCACGGTTGACTCTATGGCGAGTAGACGGTGATGAGTGAGGCGGATCAATTTCAGTGGAGCGATTCAGGGATGGGGCTTTGACTGGAGCGGTGTACGGAAGGTGAGGGTTCAATTTGTGGTGGTGCGACATGGCAGTTTCTCCTAGACAGCGATGGTAGCTCATAGATGAGGCAGCGGTGGTCGATTTGATTTCTGAAAGGGGAACAAATATCGATTTTTAATTGCAGTGGTCTGGAAATCATCGCATGAAGGGGAAGTTTTTGAGCAGGACATTAAAGAGATTTTTTGGGGAAAAATAAATTTCGGCTGAAGAACAAAACTGAAGGAGAGTTTGGTTCTCTCTTTTTATTTGTAGAAAAAAAAAGTGGAAATTTTAAAATAATGATAGCGAGTCAAGATCCTAATAATTTTTACCTAGTGATGCATTTACTAGTTCAAGTTTGCCCGTTCAAATTCAAATTTACTTCATACGAGCAATCGACAAAATCAAAGAAAGAGCGGTAAACGGGCTTCTGGTTGTCATAAAAGAGCAAAAGAATTTGAAAGTAACAATAGCTAAATTATCATTTCCAAAGCATGCGCATGGAAATATAAACATGAGCTTCAATAAACATTTTAACTCTACAAAAATGTGAATTCTACTTTGAGTTGCCACTCTTTTTCCAAACGTTGCATGCATAAATTTTTTTTTCCCTTATGTACAGGCGTTTTTTTCCCTCTTATATGCATGCATGAATTGGTGGAAGAAAGCTCTAAGTGCCATGCAAGAGACGCATGCATGTAGTAAATAAATATCATGTTTTTGAACTTGCAAATTGAAAGGCACGCATGGAAGGAAATAAAGAATGAGGTGGTTAGAACAACGCATGCATGGAAGATATAACATGACAAACTTGGATATGTAATGGTAGAAATGTTGTATTTTTGTGGCCTTGCGATCGCTACAGACTGGGTTTGCAGACCGAAAATAGCTAGAAAAATATGCTGAATAAGAATAGGGACACTTCGAACTCAAATGGCTTTGTTTCAAAAATAACTGCACAATCCTTTTCGCAATTTCAGCGCGAACCAGACACCGAAACTGACAAATAAATATATTGCGCTATTCAGTGCGACGAGACGGACACAACGATATATAATTTGCAGTGTCAGGATGCTCCGTTCAAAAACGCGTTACGGACCCCTTTAACGTAAAAATGCGGATGGAAAATGGAGGTCAAAGCGTCCGGTTTTCACGAAACGGATTTCGCCTTGGATTATTGACAACGAATAGAATATTTTTCATGTTTGTTCAAACTGATTTCGAAGAGATTTAAAATCATTAAAATTTGAACTGTTATGGGCAGCTTTGCACAGAAAAATACGCGACCGACAACATTCAATTTTATTGATGAAATTTTCACTACTACTATATCTCCCTATACGTATTTCAAATTTTGAAATTCCCGTTACTAGAATTTATAGAATATTATGAAATTCAATCAAAGATAAAAATTTATTAACAAATTATATAATATGACCTTACAATTTAAATTGAAATATAAGAATAAATCAAAATCAAATAAATAAATTCAATATAATTTATACACTAAATAAGATCGAAATTGAAAATATTATTAATATATATTCATATCAAATTCATTCCTTATATAAAAACCAAAATAAATATAGTTTTAAGTTCAAAATCAAAATAGTTTTCTTATAAAATCCAAACAAATTGAGTTTTAAACGAATAAAATGAAAATAAAAATTTAAGTTAAATAATTAAATAAAAATACACTTAAAATTATGGGTTGTTACAATCTAGATCTTTGTATTTAATGGGGATCGATTGGGTCAAGAGTTCACTAAGTCCAGCGGCTAAGAAGATTTTCTTGGGTACATGAGTATGTCGTTTTTGGGTACATAAGTCTTTGAGAAATTTAGCGTAGGTGGGGACTTGCTGAATGATGTCAAGTGTTTGAAATTTCCAACATCTTTTCCATTTGGTCCGAATGTTTCTTTGGTCGAAGACGATGTGGAAATGGAATACGAAACCTAGTAGGTCGGTCTACTTGAGTTAGAGAAGAGTTAGACTCTGAATTTGGATTAAGATCATTTGTGGTTTTAGAAGAGTTGAGACGAAGATCTGGTACATAATTTGGATTTTCAACTTGATGATTGATTTTCTTACCGGATCGTAAAGTCGTGATAGCATTCAATTGAGTTAGATTGCTATCCTGAATGACAAGAGCTTGGTTTGGATTTGGATTATGGCTCTTGGGGTTTGGAATAGGTTGACTCGGGAAAGTGCCTCTTTCCTGTTCGCTTACGGGCGTGGCTAACTGACTCATTTGCATTTCAAGTTTAGCGATCGATTGACTCGTGTTTTACATGTACGAAGTCAATAAATTTTGGAGATTGTTATTTTATTGGAGATTTTGAGTTGTTGCTTTAGTCAGTGTTTCAAGACTTTTCTCAAGTGAAGTCAATTGTTTATCATCTTGGGGAACAAAAGATTATTGCGCTTGAGTTTGAGAAGGTAGCGCAAAATTTTGGAATTGATTTTGTTGAAAGGGTGGATTCGAAGGATTACTTGGAAATGGTTGATATGAGGGTCGAACCAAATTTGAATTTGGGTTGTTTTAGGACCAAGAGAAGTTAGGATGATTTCTCCAACCAGGATTATACGCTGGAGAGAATGGGTCATTTCTAATTTTGTTAAAAGCATTGAGTTGTTCTAAGTAATGTGGGCATTGATCAGCAATATGGGTAGGATTGTTACATTTTGAAATACGAGGGTTTAGAAGTTTGAGCTTGATTCATTTGATTTGATGAAAGGACATTATCGAATTTGGTTAACATCGCGTCTATTTTCGCTTCTAAAGCCGATGAAGATCCTACCGAATGAGTGTTTGATCGGGAATAAATCGATTTCTCATTAGATCGTTCCCATTGAACTGATTTTTCGGCCAAGTTTTCGAGAAATTGCCAAGCGGCATTGTGATTTTGGGCTAGAAAGCTTCCTTGGTACAGCGATTCGAGCATGGTTCGAGAGTTATTTTCAAGTCCATCATATAAAATTTGACAAAGAGTCCATTTTTCGAAATTGTGATGTGGACATTTGACTAAAAGTTCTTTAAATCTTTCAAAATATTTTGCAAAGGATTCACCCCCAAATTGATGAAAATTAACGATTTAATTTCGAATTTCGGTTGTTTTTTCTAAAGGGTAAAATTTCTTAGGAAAAACTTCCACAAATCATCCCACGTTCCAATTATATTTGAAGGCAAGCCATACAACCATTTTTCGGCGTAATCGGTAAGTGCAAATGGAATTAACCTAAATTTGATTCCATCGTCACTTAGTTGTTGAAATTTCATGGTTGCACAAACTTGTTCAAATTTGGTTAAGAAAATGTAACGATCATCACGTTCAAAATTGCCCAATTTTGGAAGTGTATTTATGTGATTCGAGTGAATTTCAAAGTGGTTACATGTTGGGGTGGGCAATATGATGCAAAAAGGAATAGAAACTCGACCGGGGAAGATTATATCCATAAGAGTTCGAGTGGGATTTTCTATACCCATGGTTGAAGGAATGTTTCTCGAACTAAACGATTAGTGTAAGGGTCACGTATCCAACGATTCGTAGAAGTGTTGTGAGTCTAAATACTCATGCACTAGCGAGAAGAATAAGAGAAAAAGAGAAAGAACAAAATTTGAGAAGAGAATAAAAGTGAAAAAAAATCTTTACAAAATGAGAATTATTTTGGAAATTTTCTTTTCTTTTTTGAGTTTTGATTTTTTTTGTTTTTTTAAAGGGGAAGGAAAGTTAATTTTTTTACAAAAGGAAAATAATTTTGATATTTTTTTTTGAAAAGAAGAATAATCCTTCTTTACACAAATGAAAAAGAAGTTAATTTTTTTTTAAAAAATGTTTAAAATGAAATTCTTTTTTTGTTTTGTTTTTGGATAAAAGAAAATGGATTTGATTTACAAATGAAGATGTTTTTTTTTTTTTTTTTTTGGGAATTTGATTTGATTTTCGTTTTGATTATAATGAATCGAATGCAACTTAATGACTGCAAGGATTAACAACAAATTTTCTGTCCTTAGTAGCTCCTGACCCAAAATTATAAAGTGACACGTTTGATTACTTAAAACAAAAGATTTCCCAGCCAGTTAACGGACAGGAGATATCAGTCACTAGGAATCACCCCAGAAATGCAACTGAAGGTTTGAGTACCTTTAGAGTAACAACCGATATAATATTTACAAATCACCGTAATATTTATAAGAGGCTATTTCTCTGTCGTAGTATAGACACCAAGAATTAATTTGTTCCAAATATATCAACTATCACAATATAATTAAGCCCTAAATGAGTCCGCGACTCTCTTTAGTCCAATGTCTAACCGTTATTATTAGTCAAATTCTATGATGATACGCAATTTTCTGGGTTAAGGAAGGGTAATGAACTCCCTACCTTATGTGAATTAGGGAGTGCCCTTAAGAAAATAAAATAAGATGAGATAAATGCAAAATAGAAATTTAACGTGTATTAACAATGCAACTACAAATGAATTTTTATTTCGTTTTCGGATTTTTAATGCAAATGCAAGCAAACAACAATGCGATTAAAATAAAGGGGTTAAAACACGAAACCTGAGTGTGTAGAATTTATTAGCAATTTTTTTAAGTGGCGTTTTTTTAAGCAAGCAAATAAGCAGAGCAAAGCAACGCAAGCGGCCCAAAGCAAAGCAATTCCTCTTTATGCAACCTGAAAAGCGAAAACGATATATAAACAACTAAAAAGAAAGTTTTTTTTTCTTTTTTCTTTTTAAGAGAAAATCAAAATGAAGCAAAAACGAAACTAAAAATAAAACGAGTGAAAAACAAAAGAAAAACAAAAGGCAAAGGAAATGGTCTCTCTCTCTGTTTTTTTTTGAATAAAGCAAAAAAGAGAACTAAAACAAAAACTGACCCTTTTTTAAAGAAAGAAGAGAATGAAAGAAACTACTAAAATAAACCAAAACAAAAATTCCTAATAAATGAAAAGACACAAAAAAACTGCCCATCCCAGATATAAGTACCGTAACACAAGTCCAATTATCAACTCCCCATTATCAACGAACCCACATAAACATAATTCCAAATTAAAATTATACAGGGGAAAAAAGAAAAAGAAATTGAGATGCAAATTAGTTTGAGGGATCGCGATTGTGATGGAAAATTTCTGGGATTGTCTTGGCGATTGTGATGAGGTGTTTATGGTTGCGGTTTTGGGGATTTAGGTAATTCGAAGTGGTAGTCCGGTGATGTTGAATTCGCAGCTGATCGGGTTTGAAGATCTTCAATTTAGGGTTGAGTTTGTAATATGTTCGCGAACGGTTGGAGTTCTGAGGAGAATTGAGGAGTTTTACGTTTGGGGATTGAATTGCAAGGGTGACAGAGGCGAATTGGTGAAGTCGAGGTGGTTTACAGTGGTGACAGTGGACGGGGTTTTGGTGAAATGGAGTGTCACGGTTTCAGACAATTGAAGTTGATGAAGTGGTAAGAAGGTGAGATGTTTGTAAAGGTGTTTTTATGGTCGAGGAGGTTGAAGCTGTGGTATGAACCAAGTATCAGTGAGGTTTGTGTGGTATGAGTCTGGGGATGTTACTGCTGCGGCAATGTATATGGCACAACTGATTATGAATGGTTTGATCAATGAAGGAGGATTGGCTTGTTTGAAGTGAATAGGCTGTTGGTTGTTGGGAGTATTAAGGAGCAATGCATGGCAGTATGGATGATTGAAGTTGCAGTGAATGGTATGGTCGCAGTGAATGTGTATTCGAGTTCGTGATTGTTTTTGTATGGACAGTGAAGTAAGTGAGAAAATGATGGTTAGGAGGTTATGTATGGTACGAACTAATGTATGTTGGTATGTCGAAAAGTGTTGCTGTGTACCTGGTAGATTGTGAGATGCAGGAAGATGCAAGCCTTGTTTGAGGGTTGATATTTTGGTCAAGGGACGTGAATGGTTGACGGTTTGAAGACAGAAGTGGATGAGCAATATTGGTCGCAGTTGCAGGAGGTGAGGCAATGTTGGTTGTTGTGAATCGTATCTGATGGGGGTTTGCTGTGAGAAATGGTTGGTGAAGTGCAGATGTGAGAAAAAAAGTAAAAACAGAACGTATAGAAGAAGGCAGAGGAGAGAAAAATTGTAAAAACAGAACTTGTATGTAAAACAAAATGCATATGCAAAACAGTGAATGAAACTATGCAAAACAGTTTGCAAAACAGAATGTACTTTTTTTAATAGTAGCTGCTTAGGGACTATGAAATAGAATGTAAAAGTGGTTGTAAAGATTGATGATCAATGAAATATGAAGTTTACAGAAAAAGCAACTGCGAACAAAAGAAAGACTTTTTTTTTTTTTTTAAATGGAGTGTGCACAAGAAGAAACAGTAAATAACAAAACTGAAAACAGAAACAGTAACACAACACTGAAAGTCTTTTTTTTAATTAAAGAGAACTAAAACAAAATTAAAGAATACAAATGCAAGTACTAAAAGAAAACAACAAGATGAACAACACATACAATTGAATGAACACAAAAACTAACAAGCACACAAGTTTTTCGTAAGAGAAGATTAACAAACAAGAAATTAATCCGAAGAATAAAATCAAAATTAAATTATTTCCCCGGTAACGGCGTCAAAAAACTTGTTCGCAAAACGGTTATTCTATCACTTTGAGAACCGTCGTACGAAATATTGTAATAAAACCACAAGCGCATGACATACAATTGTTACTACGGGTCGATCCATAGGAAAAGAAGTAATTTCAATATTACTCAATCAAATTAAACCAAACTTTGGATTGTTTTAACTAACAAAAACTGATGAAAACTATAAACTAAGTTCAGAGCTAAATATGAGACTAAAGAGCAATTTAGAGGTAAATCCCTTCTCATATAAATGTAAATTGACAAACATACAATCTATGATCTCTATTTTCAATACTAAATGACATAAATGTTGCATTCATCATAAGTGCGGTTTATTTATGTTATTAGTTAACATAACATAAACTATCAAACTATAACACAACAACTAAACCACTCATTGTTCTCATGAAAATGAAATTAAAGAAAAAACTATTTTAAGTACAATCTATTCACTATTGTAATTAGTGACATAGATAATCAAATTTTGTTCTTGCTTATATTTCATAATCAAAAACCACTTAGCAAATATTGATGTAACTTGTGTTTATATTGAATAAGAATAGCTCAGTTGCAAATGCAACATAAGCTATCAAACCCATATGTATAAATTTACATCAAAATCCACTATCATGAAGCACAAATATGAGAGATCACAAATCATACAAATGTTGAACTTACATAAAATTAGAGAGCTTCATTACCTCTAAATTGTAGGAGCTTAGCTTCTAATGTATGTTATCATATTAACGCATGTAAGTTTCGATATTGGAAAAGAAAGCAAAATGAAAGAAAATCTAAATAGAACAAGAAAAGAACTAAACTAAGTGTATGTAAATAAATCTAAACTATGAACATAAAGTAGAGAGCATGTAAATAAATCTAAGCTATGATCATAAAGTAGAGAGCATTGAAATTTAAAAGACATAAGATAGACATAAAAGAAATTGGCTTGGAAGCCATTTTTATTTATTTGATCACTTACACTTTCATATGACAAAAAGGAGATCCAAAATACATGAAACAAAGGGTATATATACATGATCTAAAACCCTAATCACTTTCCTTAGGAATTCCCCTAAATGCCCATTCATGAAGCTTCTAATTGTCATTATCCACTAGTAAGTCATGTATAATGCACGAGGCCTTTTATCTCATTCAATTAGTTTTTAATATGAAGCTTAAGAGCAAGTGGGCTGGTTGAAAGGTTGAGGCCTACACTATCCATAAAACGAATTAATTATTTATCTCTTCTTGTGCATATGCATGCTTTCCTACATATCTTCGTGTGCATATATTATTTTTGCTCCAAAATTCTTATAAGAGATAATTACAAAGAACAAGTAAATGCAATCTCAAACTATAGCATATACATTTTACCGTTTAAACCCCTCAAATGAGTGATGATTTTAAAACATTTAAAATAAGGTTTGATCATATAAAATACCCAAAAATGTTCATTTACTTGACTAAACAAGAATAAATATGTGAATATAAATGTTCATTTTTACGTGCACATCAATAGCATCCATCAAGCCATGCATTCACAGCCTTAACCTAGCATGTGGAATTTTAACGAATAGTACAAGTTACAATGATGTAAGGTGACACGACGTTTATGGGTCATACCAACGAAGATTTATGGATGGATCGTCTTCATACTCTCTTCTGTTTCACACATACAATCATCATCATCCTCACTCCACTGCACTTTGGCTAGCTTAATTGTCTTCCTCCTAAGCTATTTCGTGTCATTCCTCACAACGCGAAGCGACTTACGAGGTTTCATAACTACGCACTCGACTTCTAGGTTTTCGCACTGCTCTGGAGATACCACCACTTTTGAATCATGCACACACTTTCGTAGAGACGACACATGGAAATTTTTTTGCACACTCGACATCTTCTCAGGTAAATCCAATCTATATGCGAGCTTTCCAATTCACTCGACTATCGAAAACGGTCCAACGAATCTTGGGGCTAACTTTCCTTTACTTTCGAACCAAACAACATTCTTCAATGGAGAAATATTCACGAAAACTATGTCACCGACATCTAACTCCAAATCTTTTCTACGCTTATTGGCATAACTTTTCTGACGATCTTGGGCTGCTTTCATTCGTTATCGAACAATCTCGATACAATCCGATATCTCTCTGATCATCTCTGGCCCAAGCATCAACTTATCTCCAGTTTCTAACCAACATACTGAAGAATTACATGGTCTATCATACAACACCTCGTATGGTGCCACTCGAATGCTCGACTGACGGCTGTTGTTGTGCGCAAACTCAACTAGATGTAAATGGCCTTCCCACGACCCCGAAAGTCTAATACATAAGCTCTTAAGAGATCTTCCAAAACTCAGTTAACCCTTTTGGTTTGACCACCAGTATGGGGATGATAAGCCGTACTCAAACACAACTCGGTTCTTAATGTCTCTTGTAAACTCTTCCAAAACCCACTTGCGAACAATGGATCTCGATCACTAACTATGCTCTTCGGGATACCATGGAATCGAACTATCCATTTAATATATAGCTCAGCCAACTTTGATGCGGTCCTATTCGATTTAACAGGAAAAAACCTCATGCTTTTTGTTAAACGATCCACGATGACCCAAATCCCTTCATTTCCTACCCTAGTTCTAGGTAGTCTATCGATAAAATCCATCGATATCTGCTCCCACTTCCACATAGGAACTTGCATTGGTTGAAGCAATCCACTTAGCTTCTTCTGCTCAGCTTTCACTAACAGAAAGTTCATACACTTGGAAATAAACTTTCCAACACCCCTCTTCATTCCTTCCTAGTAATAAGTTCGCTTCATGTATTGATACATCTTATTACCACCCGGATGAATCGTTTACTTCGATGATGACATTCCCTCAGAACCTCACTCTCAATGCATTGATATTAGGAACAACCAGCCGTCCTTGCTTCCGAAGCCAACCCTCTCGATCGATTTTGAATTCCTTATCCTTTGGTTCCAACTTCTAGATAATCTTGACAAGCTTCCAATCCCACTTTTGGCTCTCACCAATCCTTTCGATAAGAGTAGGTCTTATCGATAAGCTTAACAATATTTCAGGTTCTAACTCACACCGAGGCCTGAAATCAACTCCTGCCAAGTACTCGAGGTGTTTCAATTCCAAAAACATTGCACCTAAATTTGCGTGCCTTCGACTCATCGCATCTGTAGTTGTATTACCTTTACCAAGAGTATAAGCCATACCAAAATTATATGATGCCAGAAATTCTAACCATCATTGCTGCCGAAGATTTAAATCCTTTTGGGAGAAAAGATACTTCAACGACTTATGATCCACAAACAACTCGAATCATACTCCCAACAGGTAATGTCTCCACATCTTTAGAGCAAACACGATCACTGCTAACTCCAAATCATGAGTTGGATAATTCATTTCTTGCGGCTTCAGCTATCGAATCTCCTAGGCCACAATTTTATCCTTATGCATCAGTACCACTCCAAGTCCAGTACTGCATGCATCAGTGTATACCACCATATCTTCGTTCCCACTTGGAATGGTCAAAACAGGAGCACTTGTCAGTCTCTCTTTCAGGATTCCAAAAGCTTGCTACCTTCTCATCCCATGTGAACACTTGATTCTTCTTCGTCAATCTTGTTAATGGTGCAACTATCTTGGATAAATCCTTGATAAAACGATAATAATATATCGCTAACCCAAGGAAACTCTGAACATCTATCACATTCTTAATTCTATCCCAGTCCTGGATTGCTGTCACTTTAGCGAGGTCAAGCGTTATTCCATTTCCAGAAATAACTTGGCCTAAGAACCTCACTTTGCTCTACCAGAAATGACACTTCGAGAACTCAGCTCTCAGCTAATGCTTTCGGAAGATTTCTAAAACAACTCGCATGTTCGTCTTATGCTCTTCCTCATTCCGAGAGTAAACCAGAATATCGTCCATGAACACAAGTATGAACTTATTTAACTGATCTCTGTACCCCTATTCATAAGACCATGAAATACTCTGGTACGTTAGTCACCCCAAATGGCATCACCAACCATTCGAAGAAACCAGATGGTGTCCTAAAAGCAGTCTTCAGTACACTATCTGTTGCCACCCTCAACTAATGGAATCCTGTTGCCAAATCTATCTAAAAAAACACCTTGGCTTCGTGAAGCTGATCAAACAAGTTATCTATCCTTGGCAACAAATACTTGTTCTTCTTGGTCACCATGTTCAACTCATGATAATCCACACACAATCTCAAAGATTCATCAACCTTGGTTTCACACACAACAGGTGCAACCCCTTCTGACATACCCCTCTGAATGAATCATTTTCCCAAAAGGTCACGTACTTGCACCTCTAACTCTCGATGTTCCTTTGGCGCCATCTGCATAAGAGGCATAACAATGGGTGTAGCACCTTCGACCAAATCGATTCCGAACTCAATCTTGTAATGCGGCAACTAACCTTTGAACTTGTCAAATACATCATCAAACTCACTAGCGATCGACATCGATGACAAGTCTTCCCATGGAATCACAAGCGAATATAGATAACTTGTGAAGACCCCGTCTTTTGGATTACATCTAATCACAACCTTTTGCCCTTCCACATTTCCGACTGTCACCTCAAGCTTCTCGCAGTCCACTTTAGCCGCATACCTCTTGAGTCAATCCATACCCAAAATAATCTTAAACCCAGGGAAGTTCAAAACAAAATAATCACACACAAAGGAGCAATCATGACTCGACAATACTAAACCACGACAAATCGTACACAAGCTGGACGAACCCCCTACTAGATTTTTCACAACCAAAGGTCTATCACAAATCTCGAGTTCCAAACCTAAACGGCATACAAGCTCATTGCAAATGAAAGAATGCGATGCTCTAGTATCAAGCAACATATGAACCGAAACATTTTTCAAACGCAAAGAATGCCTTGAACGACGACACTCTTCTCTTTCTCCTCTGCCATATGAGTCCTCGAAGAAGATGGCACGACTTCCAAAGTATGTGTCTTCACAACCTGTTAACCCTTAGCTAGTTCTGGACAATCCTTCTTGAGATACTTGGGCTTGCCGCAGTTGTGGCACTTCCTTTTAGCTTTCAGATTCTTGCAATCCTTTGAGAAATGGTCCTTTTGCTGGCAATTAAAGCAAGTCACTTCGCCTTTCTACTTTTTCTGGCCATCTTTCCCGTTTTGCTATTGCTGCTTCCTCCTTTTGTTATTACCACCTTGTTGTGGTTTTGGTTCCTCTTTAGCTGCAACAACAGTCTTTTCCTCGGGAAACAAACTCTCGTGCCTCAAAGCTTTTTCCACGATCTTCTCATAAGTATAAACCATATGATCGACTAGCTGATTCCCATGATACATGTCCAAGCCTATGACAAAATTCTTGTTCTTCTGGTATGGAGTCTCGACATTTGAACGAGCATGCTTGGACAAAGCTTCAAAATACGAAACATAGTCCAACACTGGCCTACCATTCTACTTTAGCTCAACAAACCTCTTGAACAGTATAGACTTCTGAACGATAGAAATGAACTTCATGTCGAACCTGACCTAGAACCGATCCCACGATATCTCATCTTCTAGGGTCTCTAGAGTGGCAGAGTTCCACCCATCCATATTTCTTCCCTACAGTTGTCTCGATGCAAGCTCCCCCTTAGTCGCATCATTAATTCACAAGTCTCCAAAGATCCAAATGCAAGTATCAAGCCACACTTGAATCTCTATAACTAGCTCCGTCCCTTTAAAGGGCTTCCCTCCTAGAGCAGTGAAGTCTTTGCATAGCTTTGCGAAGTCCAGGACCCTAGGCACTTGCACTTAAACTCCTACTTCTACCGCGATTGTCTCCTGAGCCGGTACCCTTCTCATGATTGCTGCTACCATGACCTCGAACATAGCTGGGTAATCTGCTATACCGCCATCACCCCCTACAAGAACAGTCTCCTCCATAGTAGTATGTCTCGACGTTCGATGACTTATTCTAAATTTAAAAAACAAAATGATTAGTTCACATCCGGGAAAAACTACAAATGGAGCTCAAACGCTACTGTATTATACACTAATATATAGTATACATCCATCAGAAATCTACAAATACGTCTCTCATACGTTATTACATCCTTGAACTTTGGCTAAAATCGATTAACTAGAGCTATGATACCAAATGTGATGACCTCCCATAACTCATGCACTTAACAAGAGGAATAGTGAACTGAAAGATGTGCCACGCAACCATGGACGATCATCAGGGTATAATAACACAAGCGGAACTTGCCGTATAAGTCTTAGCGTAAGGGTAAAATATAACTGAATATATACAATAGGCAATAATAGTGAAGCAGAGTTGAGTAGAATCTTAAACCTTTTCATATCACCATGAAATATCCATAAAACGTTGAATAACACTATAAGAATCTATACAAAGTGCCTCACTATGAGTCACTTAGAGAATACATCAACATAGCAGCAGAAAAACAACAAATAGGTAATAGGAAACTAATACATAAGCCTCCAGCTCGTCATCGCTCAACAACATCGTCCTCGTCAATATCAACTACCTGTCATCTTCTACTTAGTCTGCCCATCCAACACGTGGATGAGCAGCCCAAGGTAATAATAGGGAACATAAAAGTTGAGTCAGATACCAATCTTAATGAGAGATAAAACAACTATTTAACATCATTAATAAAGTATATAAGAATAAGCAGATTAATCAACTAATCTACCAAAATCAACAACGAAGAACTCAAACCCATCTTCCCTACATCTAACAGTGATAGCATTTAAAATAATCAGAAAGAAACAAACAATACATTCATGGAAACCAGTTATCAAGCGTCGACCATCCAAATCGATATCAACATCTCCCAAGCACAAGCCCCGGAGGCCTAAACCAACTTCAGACAAGCACCCAAGAGATGTCTTTTTCGATGTCGAACAATCTACACAAGACGATACAAGCAAAGCAATCATTATCCATGACTCTGGCTATCACTGCCAATTCTGCCGTGAAAACATCTTTAATCGCATGGATGACCTAACTTATCGTACATCAAGGGCTAATGGTAACCTCGGTTCTAGCAAAAACTCCATACGCCATCGTGACTTATATTTCTAGGCTCATCGTGACTGCCCAGGGCACTCAACCAGCTAACTTCTAGTCTTTTAATCATCCCATTATACCTCTGCTTTGAGTCCGCTAGAACCTACGACAATGATAATTTCTCGGCCTTTGATTTCTCTAGCCATCTAACCTGATGACTGTTCATAGGTTCAAGCGACTTCTCGAGCAATCATTATCCACGAACTCACAACCTTGAGTCATCTGCGTATTCTTTGCATTTCACCGATCAACGAACATATCACAATACTTCAAACATTCCTTGAATTTACTTCGAAGCCACTACCATTCCTGAGCCAATATAATCATCACTTTTGGTCAACATTCAATTCAAAGGGTTCCAGTCAACGTCCACATCGTTTTATAAATGCTGCAATCCACCTTCCACTGCATGTCGATCCACTATGGATCGGACATACTGATCCACTATGGATTGGACATACCGACCAATGCTTGCCTCCACCAAAAACTATTTGAACGATCCATCACACACCACTTCGACTGACCCGCCATACTTACTTTGACAGATCTGTCAACTCGAGCACCTCCGATCTATCACCAGAAGTTGTGCCTGATCCATCAGATATACACTTGTTGATCCATACTAAAACATGACTAATCCCTCATAACGTTCACCCCCGATCCACTATTTTTAGCTCTATCCGATCCATTGTTTTGATGATGCCCAATCCATCATCATCCACCCTAATCCATCCTTTACCACGTGTGCCGATCCATCAAGATTTCAATGTCTAATCCACCCACTTGAACATTGTTAGATCCATGGAAAAAGGTGACTGATCCACACCATGCTTGTCGATCCATATTATTCGAGCTAGGCTGATCCATTATTTCTTGCCTCACAAGCCAAGAACGTTTGATCCATGAAATTTAAAGCCTGATCCAACACCAATCTGATTCAAAACTCGTCAAAACATTCGATTTCACCAAACAATCAAAACCAACCATCAACAAGCATTAACCAATGATTATTCATCATTAAACATAAGAAATTCACCAAACCATGATTTAAACAACAACGAATCAAATAAATAGGTCTAAACATATTATTAACACATGAATTTATCGATTTAGGTTGCTAGATTAGATCCTATGGTGATTCGAATTAAAATGTACTTACCATGATGTAGATCTAGGTGAAAACAACTTGAAATGATGAAAATAAGATCAAACAACCCATATACTCGATTGAATCCATGCGAGAGATGCTTATCACTCATCAACACTTCAAATTATCTTGAAATCAACTAATCTCTTATTCGGACAGTGAAGAACGATCTTTAACTCTCTCAGTTTGATGCGATCTACTCTCTCTTGATGTAGATCTAGCATTCCTTGATGTAGACCTTCATCCTTCTAATATAGATCCAAGATTTTAATGGAGGAGATATTTATTTCACTAGAGTAGGCAGAATCTCAAACCCCAACCAAAAGAGAAATGAAGAAAGTAACTCTTTCCTCTTGCCTCTACCCCATATTTATAGCTAATCCACCAGCCCATTAATGGGCCTCACTAATCAGCCCACTAATGACTAATTAGTATATCTAGAAATTGTGTAGCACTAAAACATCAATTCCTCCCTAACCATTGAACCAAATCTTTAATATGACCATTCTAAGGAATTGGCAACACCATTCCATTTCCAATGAAATTGATCTCGGCACCTGATTCCATCCTAGTTAAAAGTTATTCCCTGTACAAAACTGATAGGGGGAAAATGGTTACAAATAAAATTGATAAAATTTATGGACATGTCTCACATCCCTATAGCCAACATACCAAAATATGAGAATGACCTGACCCTCATGGAATTAAATAAAAATATTTTGCTATCCTCCGATACGTAAAATGCGGGTCATTACAAGCTTGTTCAACTGATCTCTGAAAACCCTATTCATAAGACCCACAAAATATGATGGCACATTAGTCAATCTAAATGACATCACCGACCACTCGAAGAAACCAGATGGTATCCTAAAAGATGTCTTCGGCATACTACCCCTTGCCACTCTCAACTAGTGAAATCTCGTCATCAAATCTATTTGGGAAAACAACTTGGGTTCGTGAAGCTGATCAAACAGGTCATCTATTCTCGGTAATGGATACTTGTTCTTCTTAGTCAACTTGTTCAGTTTACGATAATCCACACACAATCTCAAAGATCCATCAACCTTGGTTGCAAACATAATTGGTGCACCTCATTTGGACATGCTCCACCGAATGAATCCTTTTCCCAAAAGATTTTCTTATTTGCACTTCTAACTTCTCTAGGCGCCACCCATAGAGGGGCATAACGATAGGTCTAGCACCTTCGACCAAATCGATCCTGAACTCGATCTCGCGATGCGACGACAAACCTTTGACCTTTTCAAAGACATCATCAAACTCACTAGCGATTGAGCAGATGACAAGTCTTCCCATGGAATCATAAGAGAATACAAAAAGCTTACGAAGACACCATCTTCTGGCTTGCATTGAATCACAACCATTTTCCATTCCATATTCCCGACTGTCTTCTCGAGCTTCTTGCACTCCACTTTAGTTGCATACCTCTTGAGCCAGTCCGTACCCAAAATAATCCCAAACCCAGCGAGGTTCATAACAAAGCAATCACGCACAAAGGAGAAACCATGACTCGATAACATCGGACCACGACAAAGCATACAAAGGCTAGACGAACCCCGACTGGATTAGTCACAACCAATAGTCTATCACAACTCTCGAGTTCCAAACCCAAGCGACACACAAGCTCATTGCAAATGAAAGAATGTGATGCTCCAGTATCAAATAACACTCGAACTGAAACATCACCAATTGGAAGCGTACCTTGAATAACAACACTCTTCGCTTTCTCCTCCGCCGTAGGAGCTCTCGAAGAAGTTGGTATAACCTCCAAAGCATACGCTTTCACTATATGCTTACACTTTAACGGTTCTGGACAATCCTTCTTGTTATGCCCAATATTACCACAATTATAGCTCTTCCTCTCAGCTTTTGGATTCTTATAATCCTTGGAATAATGGCCCTTCTGTTGACAGTTGTAGCAAGCCGTGTAACAACCCGTATTTTTGAATAACATGTTATAACACAAATCAAGGCAGAATTGAACTGTAAAATCTAAATCAAGGGAAACGGGCTGTGCCATTGCGTTCATCTCGGAAAAATACGCGAAATAGAGTCCAAGTTTTCGAAAATCGGAGTCCGTATGACCCAGATAAGGCCCGAAGAAGTTTTAGAAAAATTCAAAACAGATTTAAATACAAAAATTTCAATTTTCAGAAGCGGCGGGAAAATTCCCGCCAGACCCAGGGGCTCGACCTGGGGGTCGACTGGGGAGTCGACCCTAGGGTCGACCTCCCTGGTCGGCCAGGTCGGCTTGGTGCACTTGATTGGACTGTTTGGACCTGTTTTGAAGGCTTGTGACGGGATTTGATGGCTTGGATTGGATCTAGGGTTAATCCTATGGCTAATACTATCCTAATCTTCTATAAAAAGACCCCTAAGCCTAGCCTAAATCATCATTATTCAACCCTACAACTAAACTATGCCAAATTTGTTCCTCTCATGGCCTCCACTCTCATGCTAAAATTTCTAAGTCTATTTATATGAGAGATTTTGAGTTCATACAAGTGTTTTCAAGCTTGTATAAGTGTTCTTAGTTTGCATTCAAGTCAAGTTGCAACATTTCTATTTCAAAGCAAGGGTTTTTATTGATTTGGCTCAAGGGTTTTTCATTTGGAGCTTGCATATTTGGGTTTTTTGGTGATTGCATAAGGGCTTCGTCTCAATCTTTTTAAACATTCATTTGTGTCTTCATAAGCATTGTAAGCCCTTTTCTACTTTCTTCTTGAACCATAAAGTTAAATGAATGATGCAAGTTTGGGTTGATCATTATGATATGCAAGTTTGGTTGATCATTATGATGTGCAAGTTTGGTTGATCATTATGATATGCAAGTTTGGTTGATCATTATTTTATGCAAGTTGGTTTAATCATTATGTATGACATATGTTGCTATGTTATGCAAGTTTGGGTTGATCATTATACACATGTTATCATGTTATGCAAGTTAAACTTTAGGTTGTGAGCCTAAAGCTTCAAGCTTTATGTTAAAGGTTGCATTTTGGCAACATGGAAGTTATCATATCCCTTATGATAACTTGCATGTGAGGCTAAATGCGAACTTCTAGCAACTTCTACATGTCATTTATCACCATGTATCACTTATATGCTAAGTTTAGTTTTATGCATACTTTTGAAGTCTAATAATGCAATATGCAAGTATATGAACATATGTACATTTCATATGCCACCATGTTAAACTTGTGGCTTCAACACCTTTTTGTCATGATTATGCCAAGTTCCCTATTTTATCCTTTGTGCGTTGTTGCGATTATGTAAACGATGGGATTACGTTGGGTTGGGTAACATTATGACATAAACATGGTTTTTTATAACATGACGTGATATGTTAGCTTGTAATTATGTTTTGGAAACATAATGGACATGACACTTAGAAAATATGAGTGTGGCCAACTCGAGGTTGGGTTGAGTTTGTAGCATAAATCTACCCGGACCCGCCCGGCTTAACTAGTGGCTACAAACAATAGGACCCAATGTGAGAAGTTGGTCATGTTGTGCTCGAACCCGAGGTTAGACCAAGTTATGGTGTAAAGCTACCCGGACCCGCCCGGCTTAACTAGTAACCACAACAAGGTCTAATGTGAGAGGTTAAAGCACATTAAGTTAATTAATGCCTCCTGATTAGGGTTAAGTCATGGTCCACTTAATACTTAATCAATTTGGGCTTGATGGGTTAATCGGGGTTAAGTCATGAACCTTGGGTACACTTAACCAATTTAATCCACGTTTGGATCGGGTTAACCACATTTAACCCGTTAAGGAAACCCTAGTTGCGTGGTCCTTTTCAGCAGTAACCCTCTTGATAGTATCATAAGACCCTAGGACTAGGCTAGGGTGGGGCACGATTACTGGGCTGACATGTAAGCGACCAAAACGACGGCTGAGTAGGTACGCCGGTGTGGGTCCAAGCGGACTATGGTCATGCACTTAGTCCGGAGTTGGAAAATCAGGCACGGGTACTAGTAGATCTAGACTGTGCATACTTGATTTGTGTCCGAGGTTGACACCCTAGGGCTTGATACACCCTAGGGTGGACCTAGCGCAGTTTAACTACATTGCATGTTTGGGCCGTATGACACCGACACTTGACGAGTTAGGCTTATAGGGAGCCGATAAACTAGACCGTGTAGTTGGACCTTGATTTAGGTCACCTCATGATATTGGGCCAAGGGATCAATTCTTGTTTTTACTTGACATGTTAGAATGCTAGTACACCCGCGGTGCAAAACTTAACCTTGATTATGCGATGACACCTTTATCTATATTGTTAGTTAATCACCATGCCAGTATGTTGTTATCCTTATGTTCATCTCAGCTTCTCATGCCAGTTAACTTTACTAGTTCATGGACAGATAGTAGTTAGGGCTTACCAGTCTTTTTGACTGACCTGTTTTCTTTCGCCTCTTTTCTTCCGTTTCCCCCCCTCAGGTCCTCAGGGTGGGAACATTGGAGCTTAGCTTGGATCTTTATAGCTTGCTTACTGGATTTGCTCATGTACGGCTTTGGACATTGAGCTAACTATGGTTTATCACTTCACTTTGGGGATAGTACTTTATGTATTTCAGTTTATGCTTTTCTCTAGACTTTGTTTGTTGAAAAATAATGACTAAGTACTTTGTTGTAACTTAACTATGGTTTTGAAATGCTAGTTTTATCCGCTGCTTTACTACTCTGTTTTACTTATATGTTCTGTCTTGTGATATCTGCATGCATGTTTACCTTGTTTAACGCCCCTCCAAAGCCAGTGTGCTTGCAAGAGTTACCCTGGCGGAGGTGGGGTGTTACATTTGGTATCAGAGCATAAGGTTTACAAGATTTGAGCAAAAGTGTTTTTGAAACTTACCTTTTGAAAAACTATTTTCAAAACCAATTAAGTATTTTCTAAGAAAAGTCTAGTTATTTTAAAAAGGCTATTCCCCAAAAGCCATAGCATTATCCTTCGTTTCTTCGTTCTGAATCTATCTTTTTCCTTTTTCAGTATGGCCGATCTTAACCTTCCCGGATGGTTCCGGAGGTACTTGGAAGCTAGGGCCAACGATGTGGGCCCAGCAAATACCCCCAATATAACTGAGGTTCCTCCTCCTCCTCAGAATCCGCAAGTTGATTTTGCTAAGATTTGCAAAGACTTTAAGGCGATGGGTGGCGAGAACTTTATTGGGACGGAGACTTTTGTGGAGGCAAGAAATTGGTTGAAAGAAACTGAAGATCTCTTCGCCATCTTTGATGTGGAAGATCATAGAAAGGTTTTATTGGCAGCATGGTTATTAAAAGAAGAAGCTGCTTATTGGTGGGAGGTCACCAATGCTACGAGGCCTATAGAGACTTGGGCCGACTTTAGGACAAGATTTGGGCTTAAGTTTCTATCATCAGCTGAGGCGAATCTGCAATTGGAGAAGTTTATATCTTTGAAGCAAGGGGACATGACAGTGAGGGAGTATGTGAATGAGTTTAACAAGCTCGCCCGATTCGGTGTGGACATGGTTAATACTCCTCAGAAGAAGGCTTTACGCTTTGCACGAGGGTTGAATTAGCCATTACAAGGTTTAGCCCTATCTCATATACCCATGTGGGCCACTTTTGAAGGACTAGTAGACATGGCATTGCTTCAAGGAGATGATAAGAATGGCAAGAAAGAAGTCAAGCCTAATGAGACTCAAGCCAAGAAGACAGACTCCAAGTGGGGAGGAAATCAGAGCAATCAGAACAACAAAAACAACAAGAACAACAAGGGCAATAAGGCCAAGGCAAAGGACCCAAGAAAATGCAACTACTGTGGGGTTGTTGGGCACATAGCTAAAGATTGTAGGAAGAAGAAGAGGAAGTTGGGAAAATGCTTTCATTGTGGAGAGACCGGACATTTTAGCAAGGATTTCCCCAAGAAGCAAGGGCAGAATCAGCGTGCAGGACCTTCTGGAGGGCAAGTGCATGCTCTCAACACTGCTCCAGCTCAGGATCGAGGTAGTATTTCTGTAGAAAGTCTTGTTTATATTTCTGATTATCCTGTTCGCACCTTATTTAATTCTGGCGCATCGCATAGTTTTATTTCTTCTGACATTGTTGAAAGTTTGCACCTAAGTACTAGCCTAGTTGAGGATCCCGTTTGTGTTTCAAATCCAATTGGGGGTTCCGCCCATCTATCTATGATTTGTGTGGATTTGAAGATTTCTATCTTGACCGTAGAATTCACGTGTAATGCTTATGTTCTCGGGTTCACGGGATATGGGTTGATCTTGGGCATGGATTGGTTATCCAGTTATGGAGCCATTCTCGATTGTGAACATAGGGTTGTGAGGCTCATGACTCGCCTCGGTAATACCCTAGAAATATCTTGTAACCCTAGAGGTCCCGTCATGTTATGTTATCTTGAATCTCTCGACTCGTCCATCGATGATCTGCAATCTGTAAGGGTGGTCCGAGACTATCCCGATGTGTTTGAAGAAGTTAAGGGGTTACCCCCTAAACGAGAGATAGATTTCCGCATTTATCTAGTCGATAATGCCAAGCCAGTATCATTGCTCGTAAGGCACATGGCCCTACGCGAAAGAAGGGAGCTCAGTAAGCAAATCAAGGAGTTGCTTGAGAAGAATTTTATTAGACGAAGCATTTCTGAATGGGGTGCTCCGGTGGTATTCGCTACTAAGGCGGATGGTTCGCTTCGTCTATGTGTTGATTATCGAGAGTTGAACAAACTGACAAAGAAGAATAGGCACCCGTTACCGAGGATTGATGATCTCTTTGACCAGCTTGTGGGTGCTTCTGTTTTCTCTCTGCTTGATCTAGCCACCGGATTCCATCAGCTTAGAGTAGCTGAGGATAGCATTGATAAAACTGCGTTTAGGACTCCAGATGGATTCTTTGAATGGCTTGTCATGCCATTCGGATTGACTAATGCACCCGCCTACTTCGTAGACTTGATGAGTAGGGTGTTCAGGGAGTTCCTTAACAAGTTCGTGGTTGTCTTTGTGGATGACATCTTAGTATTTTCTAAGAGTGAAGAAGAGCATGCCCTACATCTTAGGGAGGTATTGGAGACTCTTCGAGCACATAGCCTTAAGGCTAAATTCTCTAAATGTCACTTCTGGAGGAAGGAAGTGCGGTTCTTAGGGCACGTGGTCTCCAACGAAGGGATAGCTGTGGATCCCGCGAAGGTAGTATCCATCCAAGATTGGAAGGTTCCGAAGAATGCTACCGAGGTAAGGAGTTTATTGGGGTTGGCTGGCTACTATAGGAAGTTTATCAAGGACTTCGCGAAGATATCAGCCCCATTAACTCGCTTGACAAAGAAGAATCTAGTCTTTGCATGGGACGTAGATTGTGATGACGCGTTCCGACGGTTAAAGAGAGCTTTAACCACAGCTCCAGTCTTAGTGTTGCCAGATGGGAGTAAGCCATTTGTTGTCTATACCGATGCTTGTGGGACAGGACTGGGCGTAGTCTTAATGCAAGAGGGAAGGGTAATAGCCTACGGTGGAAGGCAGTTGAGGGCGCATGAGAAAAATTATCCTACCCATAATTTAGAGTTGGCCGCTATTGTTTTTGCGCTTAAGATTTAGCGCCATTACCTTCTGGGAGAGAGGTTCGAATTGTTCACTGACCACAAATCATTGAAGTACTTGTTTTCTCAAAAGGATTTGAACTTGAGACAACAGAGGTGGATGGAGTTCTTAGCATCCTATGATTTCGAGATAGCGTATACCCCTGGCAAGGGTAACGTGGTGGCGGACGCCTTGAGTAGAAAAAGGATGTCCTTGAGTCCATTGTTCGTGGAACAACGAAGCTTGGAGTTTATCTCGATGTTTGATTTCAGACCTTCCGTTGACTATATACCCAGTTTGATAGCATCCTTGGAGGTCAGGCCTACTCTTTTGGGACGGATTGGTGGGGCACAACGGGACGACCCACAGTTGGTTGAGTTGGTAGAGAGGCTCATAAGGGGGGAGTCGTCCAGCCATTTGAGTAGGTACACCCTAGACGATAGGGGGTGCTTGCGTAGAGATGGTAGACTTTGTGTACCGCAAGATGAGGGGCTGAGGAAGGCTATTCTTGATGATGCACACCGTTCTAGGATGACCATTCATCCCGATGGGGACAAGATGTACCAAGACATGAAGAGAGTTTTCTTTTGGGCCGGTATAAAGAAAGATGTGGCCGAGTATGTCGCTAGATGCTTGGTGTGCCAACAAGTGAAAGCGGAGCAAAAGAAACCCGGCGGGTTGCTTCACCCATTGGAAGTTCCGCAATGGAAGTGGGATAGCGTCTCGATGGATTTTATTGATGGGTTACTGAGATCGAGGAAGGGTAATACGGGAATTTGGGTTGTGGTAGATAGACTTACTAAGAGCGCCCATTTCATACCCGTGAAGAGCAAGAGTACTGCTCCATGGCTAGCTTCAGTTTATCTTCGAGAGATAGTTCGATTGCATGGGGTACCTTCTAGCATAGTGAGTGATCGAGATCCTATCTTCACTAGCGAGTTTTGGAAGAGTTTGCAAGAAGCAGTGGGGACTCAGTTGTGTTTGAGCACCGCATATCATCCTCAGACGGACGGCCAGACCGAGAGGGTGAATCGTGTTCTGGAAGACCATTTGAGGCTTTGTATCTTGGATTTTGGAGGTACATGGGAAGAGCATCTTCCATTGGTGGAGTTCGCATATAATAACAGCTTTCAGTCTAGTATTGGTATGGCTCCTTTCGAAGCTCTTTATGGAAGGCCTTGCCGATCACCTACATGTTGGTGGGAATCTACGGATAAGATCTTGCTTGGGCCTGATATGGTTAGAGAGACTTCGGAGAAGATTGATTTGATTCGAAGAAGGATGAAAGCAGCACAAGACAGGCAGAAATCTTACGTGGATAAGAGGAGAACGGATCTAGAGTTTGATGTTGGGGACATGGTCTTTGTCAAAGTATCCCCATTACGGAATGTTGTCCGCTTTGGGTCCGTTGGGAAGTCAGCTCCAAGGTTTGTAGGACCGTTTCCCATTAAGTAAAGGATTGGACGGATGGCATATAGAGTGGATCTACCTAAGAGACTTAGTGGGGTACATGATGTATTCCATGTGTCACATTTGAGGAAGTGCCTACATGAGACCGCAGAGGTGGTAGAGCCGAGCTTGCTTAGAGAAGTGGAGGTAGAGCGTGATGCGACTATTCGACGAGCTCCTACCCGCATCCTTGGGTCAGAGATTAGGAAGTTGAGAAACAGAGAGGTTCGACTAGTCAAAGTGCAATAGGGAGAAGATGAGAGCAATGCTACTTGGGAGACAGAAGCGAAGATGCGTTCACTTTATCCATTCCTTTTTGAGGGTACATTCTCAATCTCCTTTCTTAATTAGCATATCTTTCTACCCGTGTTTATCCTGTTTATCTTATTATCTCGTTAACCTTGTCATGAGAACCTTAGGTAGAAACCCTTTGGATGAAACATGTATTTGAAACATGTTATGCTTGATGGTTGCAAGTGGTTGCAAGTGTTTGCACGTGGATACTCGTGGATGCATGATACACATTAGGCACTAAGATCGGCTCACACACTTTCATGTTGCATATGCATGAGTGCTTATACTTATTCATGGATGAAACTTGTTATGCTATCACGTGGACGTTGCATATGGATGAATGTTATGTGCACTCATGTAGAGACTATGAGTTATGTTAGGAATTTGCGTACATATGGACTCATTTCACTAACATGCTTTGCATTAAGGAGGTTTACTGTATCAGTAACCGCCTGATTTTCGCATTAGATAAGTACATATACACACACCTTTGCATATGATCATACAACATTTAGAATCCTTTAAGGACAATGACTGCACGTGGATGATGTTTTGAGTAGATGGATGATGGATGGTAGGATACGTTCTTCCTAACTTGGAGATTTCGGGGACGAAATCCTTTTAGGAGGGGAGAATGTAACAACCCGTATTTTTGAATAACATGTTATAACACAAATCAAGGCAGAATTAAACTGTAAAATCTGAATCAAGGGAAACGGGCTGTGCCATTGCGTTCGTCTCGGAAAAATACGCGAAATAGAGTCCGAGTTTTCGAAAATCGGAGTCCGTATGACCTAGATAAGGCCCGAAGAAGTTTTAGAAAAATTCAAAACAGATTTAAATACAAAAATTTCAATTTTCAGAAGCGGCGGGAAAATTCCCGCCAGACCCAGGGGGTCGACCTGGGGGTCGACTGGGGAGTTGACCTGCCCACCAGGTCGACTAAGGAGTCGACCCTAGGGTCGACCTGGGGGTCGACCTCCCTGGTCGGCTTGGTGCACTTGATTGGGCTGTTTGGACCTGTTTTGGAGGCTTGTGACGGGATTTGATGGCTTGGATTGGATCTAGGGTTAATCCTATGGCTAATACTATCCTAATCTTCTATAAAAAGACCCCTAAGCCTAGCCTAAATCATCATTATTCAACCCTACAACTAAACTATGCCAAATTTGTTCCTCTCATGGCCTCCACTCTCATGCTAAAATTTCTAAGTCTATTTATATGAGAGATTTTGAGTTCATACAAGTGTTTTCAAGCTTGTATAAGTGTTCTTAGTTTGCATTCAAGTCAAGTTGCAACATTTCTATTTCAAAGCAAGGGTTTTTATTGATTTGGCTCAAGGGTTTTTCATTTGGAGCTTGCATATTTGGGTTTTTTGGTGATTGCATAAGGGCTTCGTCTCAATCTTTTTAAATATTCATTTGTGTCTTCATAAGCATTGTAAGCCCTTTTCTACTTTCTTCTTGAACCATAAAGTTAAATGAATGATGCAAGTTTGGGTTGATCATTATGATATGCAAGTTTGGTTGATCATTATGATATGCAAGTTTGGTTGATCATTATGATATGCAAGTTTGGTTGATCATTATTTTATGCAAGTTGGTTTAATCATTATGTATGACATATGTTGCTATGTTATGCAAGTTTGGGTTGATCATTATACACATGTTATCATGTTATGCAAGTTAAACTTGAGGTTGTGAGCCTAAAGCTTGAAGCTTTATGTTAAAGGTTGCATTTTGGCAACATGGAAGTTATCATATCCCTTATGATAACTTGCATGTGAGGCTAAATGCGAACTTCTAGCAACTTCTACATGTCATTTATCACCATGTATCACTTATATGCTAAGTTTAGTTTTATGCATACTTTTGAAGTCTAATAATGCAATATGCAAGTATATGAACATATGTACATTTCATATGCCACCATGTTAAACTTGTGGCTTCAACACCTTTTTGTCATGATTATGCCAAGTTCCCTATTTTATCCTTTGTGCGTTGTTGCGATTATGTAAACGATGGGATTACGTTGGGTTGGGTAACATTATGACATAAACATGGTTTTTTATAACATGACGTGATATGTTAGCTTGTAATTATGTTTTGGAAACATAATGGACATGACACTTAGAAAATATGAGTGTGGTCAACTCGAGGTTGGGTTGAGTTTGTAGCATAAATCAACCCGGACCCGCCCGACTTAACTAGTGGCTACAAACAATAGGACCCAATGTGAGAAGTTGGTCATGTTGTGCTCGAACCCGAGGTTAGACCAAGTTATGGTGTAAAGCTACCCGGACCCGCCCGGATTAACTAGTAACCACAACAAGGTCTAATGTGAGAGGTTAAAGCACATTAAGTTAATTAATGCCTCCTGATTAGGGTTAAGTCATGGTCCACTTAATACTTAATCAATTTGGGCTTGATGGGTTAATCGGGGTTAAGTCATGAACCTTGGGTACACTTAACCAATTTAATCCACGTTTGGATCGGGTTAACCACATTTAACCCGTTAAGGAAACCCTAGTTGCGTGGTCCTTTTCAGCAGTAACCCTCTTGATAGTATCATAAGACCCTAGGATTATGCTAGGGTGGGGCACGATTACTGGGCTGACATGTAAGCGACCAAAACGACGGCTGAGTAGGTACGTCGGTGTGGGTCCAGGCGGACTATGGTCGTGCACTTAGTCCGGAGTTGGAAAATCAGGCACGGGTACCAGTAGATCTAGACTGTGCATACTTGATTTGTGTCCGAGGTTGACACCCTAGGGCTTGATACACCCTAGGGTGGACCTAGCGCAGTTTAACTACATTGCATGTTTGGGCCGTATGACACCGACACTTGACAAGTTAGGCTTATAGGGAGCCGATAAACTAGACCGTGTAGTTGGACCTTGATTTAGGTCACCTCATGATATTGGGCCAAGCTTGGGCCAAGGGATCAATTCTTGTTTTTACTTGACATGTTAGAATGCTAGTACACCCGCGGTGCAAAACTTAACCTTGATTATGCGATGACACCTTTATCTATCTTGTTAGTTAATCACCATGCCAGTATGTTGTTATCCTTATGTTCATCTCAGCTTCTCATGCCAGTTAACTTTACTAGTTCATGGACAGATAGTAGTTAGGGCTTACCAGTCTTTTTGACTGACCTGTTTTCTTTCGCCTCTTTTCTTCCGTTTCCCCCCCTCAGGTCCTCAGGGTGGGAACATTGGAGCTTAGCTTGGATCTTTATAGCTTGCTTACTGGATTTGCTCATGTATGGCTTTGGACATTGAGCTAGCTATGGTTTATCACTTCACTTTGGGGATAGTACTTTATGTATTTCAGTTTTTCAGTTTATGCTTTTCTCTAGACTTTGTTTGTTGGAAAATAACGACTAAGTACTTTGTTGTAACTTAACTATGGTTTTGAAATGCTAGTTTTATCCGCTGCTTTACTACTCTGTTTTACTTATATGTTCTGTCTTGTGATATCTGCATGCATGTTTACCTTGTTTAACGCCCCTCCAAAGCCAGTGTACTTGCAAGAGTTAGCCTGGCGGAGGTGGGGTGTTACAAGCCGCCTCTCTTTTCTGCTTCTTCTGACCATCATTCCCTTGTTTTTGTTGCTTCCTCTTCCCATTCCACTTTTTCTTATTGCCTCCCTGCTGTTGTTTCAGATCCTCTTTGGTTGCAACAACTTCTTCCTTGGGTAACAAACTCTTGTGCCTCAAAGTTTTCTCAACAATCTTCTCATAAGGGTCATCCAAATGATCAACCAACTACTTCCCAAGGTATGTATCCAAGCCCACGACTAATTTCTTGTTCTTCTATTAAGTAGTCTCACTATACAAACGAGCATACTTGGACAAAGCTTCGAACTCAGAAACATACTCCAACACTGGTCAACCATTCTGCTTTAGCTCAACAAACCTCTTGAACATAATAGACTTCTGAGCTGTAGAAATGAATTTCGTCTCAAACTTGACTCGGAACGGATCCCAAGTAATCTCATCTTCAGGGGTCTCTATAGTAACAAAGTTCCACTAATCCATAGCTCTTTCCTGTAACTGCCTCGATGCAAGCTTCCTCTTAGTTGCATCATCAATACCAAGTCTCTGAAAATCCGAACACAAGTATCAACCCACCTTTGAATCTCAACAGTTGGCTCTATCCCCTGGAACGACTTCCTACCAAGATTTGTGAAATCCTTACACAACTTAGTGAAATCAACCACACTTGGCACCTGCACCTGAACCCCAACATCTAACGCACCTGCTTTTGGGATGGGTACCCTCCTCATGATCACTGCAACCATGGCGTTAAACAAAGATGGATAATCTGGTAAACCACCATCTCCCCCTCTAGGAATAGGCTTTTCCCTTGTAGTATGTCTCAAAGATCGACGACTTATTCTAAATCTGAAAAATAGAGTGATTAGTCCACACATGAGAAAAACTGCAATGGAGTTCAAGCGCTACTATACTATGCACTATAATATAGTATTCATCCATTAGAAAAGTACAAATACGACTCTCATACATCACTACATCCATGAACTTTGGATAAAATTGATTAACCAAAGCTCTAATACCAAATGTGACAACCGCCCCATACCTCCTGCACAAACTAATGAGAAAATGCATTGTATGACGTGCCAGGCCAATAAGGGACGATCATTAGGAGTAGAATAACACACACGGAACCTGTCATATAACTCATAGTGCAGGGATAAAATATAATAGAACATATGCAAAATGATATAATAGCAAAGCACAATTGAACAAAATCTTAGACTTTTCATATCATTATGAAAATATCCATAGAACATCTGGATCACATCAGAATCTGCACAATAAGCCTCACTACAGGTTCAATTAGAGTAACATACATCATCAATAACAGTAGAAACAAGTATATATTATAGAAAATAATACATTAGTCTCCAGTTCATCGTCGCTCAACAACATCGTCATCTACTACCTGCTATCTAGTCTACCCATCTACAACATAGATGAACAACCCAAGGTAATAAGTGGGAAACATAAAACCTTGAGTCAGACAATAGTCTTAATGAGCGATAGAACAGCTAACAACATCATTAATAAAGTATATGTAAAATAAGCAGATCAATCATCTAATCTACCAACATATCAACAGAGAAGAATTACCCAATGCATCTCCTCCACAACCTATGGTGATAGCCTTCCTAGAGAATTAAAAAAAAACAATCAACATTCATAGTAATCAATTGTCAAGCGTGGACCACTCTAATCAAGTTCAACACCTCCAAAGCACAAGCCCCGAAGGCCTAAACCAACATCAGACAAGCACCCAAGAAATATCTCCCTTGACGTTGACTAATCCACACAAGATGATACAAGCAAACATTAACGTCCATTACTCTGGCTATCACCGACTATCTTGCCTTGAATCCATCGTTAATCGTATGACTGACCCATCTTGCCATCCATTAAGGGCTAATGGTAACCCCGATTCTAGCAAAACACCATACACCATCGTGACTCGTATCTAGGCCCATCATGACTGCCCATGGTACTCGACTAATCATTTATTCTTTGGGTGCCCCCATTATACCCCTTCTTTGAGTCTCCTAGAACATTCGATTAATGATGATCCCTTGGCACTTCAAAATTCTAGTCATCATTATTGGCGACTATCCATAAGCTCAAGCGCCTTCTCGAGCAACTATTATCCACGAGCTCAAATCATCTTGAGTCGTCTTCATGACTTCGTTGCATCACTTCACAATCAATGAACACTTCATCATGCTTCGAACATTCCATCAGAATTCACTTCAAAGCATCTCCCATTGTCAAACCAAAAATCAATTTCATTTGGCCAATAGTTTGATGGATGGTTCCTGACCACATATGGATCACCATCGATCCATATGGATCGCGCACCCGACCCATCAGTTCAAGCCGACCCATACTCAAAGCCGAGCCACCTCTATATTAGGTCCGAACGGCCCAGGCCCCCTATCCCAAGCCATGCGATCCATCATTTTGCAACTATCCACCACATTGCCTGATCCATCTTTTGTTTTCATCTCACGCGATCCATTCGATCAACATAACCAACGACCCATCACACAAACCGATCCATGCCTTCCACGTTCCCACACGATCCATCGTTGTGCCGACCCATTGCCATCGTACCTTTAATCTGATTGTTTCATCAACGAAAACCGACCTAATGCAATGCGACCTGATTAATATGTGATCCACAACCAACCGACCCACTCTTGCTTCCCAATTGCGTAGTGTCGTCCTGATCCATCATTGGTGCGACCCGATCCATCTGCTCATCCCAAGCTGATCCAAACGTACAACTCGTATGATCCATCACTAAGCGATCCATCTTCAAACGATCCATCCATCACATGCTTTCCAATTCTCGGCTGATCCATACACCGATCTGCCCGATCCATCCATGGACTGCCAACGATCCATGTCACCACCGATCCATGTTGCTTTGCACATTAGACCGATCCATCTGCCACACGAACGATCCACCATTCGAACCACACGGTCCTGTCCATGCGAAGGTGAGTTCATTAATTTTCGTTCCATTTCTTGTACACTTGATTGCTAAATTAAGTCAATACAAGTTCCATTTCAAAGATTGATACTACAAATTATAAATTTTAACAAAATAGGTATATTTCAACAATTTAATGTAAAATTTTCAGTTTATTGAAAAATGTGATGTTGTAGCTTTGGATCCAGAAGTATCATTTCCATTAGGAAATACTCAACTGCTAAAGCCATCCTAAAGCAATAGTGTAAGGTAGAATATAAAAAAGGAAATGGCACCATGGCCGAGTTTAGTGCCTAATGGTAATCCCTTGGTTTGCCTAAAACATATTAAAGTGTAACAAACAGGTTCAAACACAGCTTGGGTATAATGGGCAATACTTGGGAAAAACTCAACAATCATACACAAAGTAATGCCACCCGGTCTTCCTCAAGCTATCCACAAAGCTTAATTTGAATGTTCTAACCTCACTCATGTTTTCCCTCCAGCACTCTTTAGAAATTATTCCAAGCACATATTTCCACGTATCCATCACCGATTTGATCCATCCCATCACCAGACAAATCTCGACCGACCCCTACAATTTGTGCTTTAAAGACGAACATCTATGCCTCCATATCATTCAAATGGACCAATTTCAACCAAACAATCAATAACACAACAAACAATAGCACAAAAATTAATCCTCATAAAATTATATGAAATTCACTAAATCATGATAAAATGATAAACGAATTAATAATTAGATCTAAACTTGCATAAACATATGAATTAACCGTTTTAACTTGTTAAATTAGATCTTATGGTGTGATATGAATTGAAAATTCATTTGCCGCAATTAGATCTAGGTGGCAACAACTTGTACTGATGGAATTAAGATCAAACGAATCCATATACTCGATTGAATCTGTGTGAGATATGCTTATCACTCCCCAAATCTACAAAATAGCTTCAAATCAACAAGTCTCTAATCTGGATAGCGAAGAACGACCTTCGAATCAAATCAGTTAATGCAATCTACCCTTCCTCGATGTTGATTTTCAATTTTAGTTTGCAAATCTATAAATTGAAATGAAGTGGACGTGTATTTGGTTGAGCCGGAAAATCACAAGCACCCAACCAACTGAGAAATGAAGAGACTAAACAATTCTCTTTACCCCTACCCTCCTATATGAGAAGGATCCAGCCCTTGTAGAATTAAATAAAAATATTTTATGATCCTCCGATACGTAAAATACAGGTCGTTACATTGATAATGAAGTATATTGTAGAAAATGTTTTGAAAAGGAGAGTAAAATGGAAATCGAATATGGTTATAAGATATTTTGCTAAGTATTAAAATGAAACGGTTTCAGGAATACTCTTGTAACACCCCATAATTTTATAAAACATTAAGATGGTAAACTAAAGAATACTTAATTAAATATTCAGAATTAAGTAAAACGAACTATGCCATTGCGTTGCCTCGGAATTTTGCTTAAGATGGACTCCGAGTTTGCGTAAAACGGACATTGTATGAAGAAGATATTAAGGTTTGAAGTTTACGCATATATAAGCTAATTATATATAAATAAACCTTCCCATAAATTCAAAATAATTCAAATTCACGCAGTGGAAGGGAGGAGGGGCAGAAAAATTTCCTCTGTGGGTGTTGATCCATGGGTTGACCCCATTAAGGGAGTGTCGACCCTTGGGTCAACACACCAGAGGAAGGGGGGTCGACCCCATACAGATATGGGCAGATTCCCGGTTCTGAACTTGGACTGATTTCTATGCAAGATTCGTCACCTAATGGCTATAAATAAGACCCTATACCCATTATTTTATTCACCTAAATCAATGGTGACGATGAGATACTGCTCTAACTCGTTTTAAATTAGCCTTTTCTTCAACAACGACAATTCATACGTATTAAAAGAACATTGGTTCAACATCAACACGCTTTCCTCAGTTTTCTTAGATCCATTCTCTGTGAGTCTACATTATTTTTATTTATGAACACTTAAAAGCTAATCTTTACATGTTATGAATTAGATCTATGCTTGTGAATAATTGAATCATATCAGATCTGCCATAACCTGAGTATCTAAGTTATTTTGACATGATTATGAATTGGATCTAAGCCTATGCCTATTTATCATGTCAGGTCTGCCATTATTTGTATATCTAATTCATTAATTAGATCTCATCATGCCTGTTTATGATCATGACACTATGCCTAATCAATTCTATTATCACATGTTCATCAGATCTGTTCCAATATGCCTATCTTGTCATCATGCCCAATTTTGTCACTATATGTTTATTAGTTGCTATGCCTATTCCTACCATCATATGACAATCTTGTTATTATGTTTACTTATGTTCTCTTCCCTTCTTCTTTTCCCTTTTTATTTTATAGTCAGGTTACCTTCGAGCCTAGGCATACCGCTGAAATATGCGAACGCGGGAAATTGGGAAGGAGGATAAAACATTAAAATTGGGACATAACTTGTATTGGGAAATTTGGGCATAACTTTAATTAAATACATGAATATGGATTTGGGGCATAAATCAAATTGTGATTTAGACCTTAATTTGGGGCATATGGTACATGATGAATTTGACTTGGAAAAGGGGCATGAAAACCTATAATGAAATAGGGATAATTGTTAAGCAGTAAAAATACCTAGATTTACAGTAATTAGAAACTATAACCGCGCTTAAACACGAGGTTAGATTACACTTGTGGTAGAATGCTGCCCGGACCCGCCCAACATATCCAGCAACCACAAGCGGTGAACCTAATGTGAGGGTTCTAAGTACGTAAACATGTAACAAGCTGAGATACGAGGTTAAGTTCGACTTGTGAAAGAAGTTTGCTCGGACCTAGCCGGCAAATCCAGCATCGACAAGTGGTAGGATTAATGTGGGAGGTCTAGCAGATTATAACCATAAATGAATATATGATAATGAACTTGAATACTTAACCTTGTTGAATCCATAAGGATTGTATGAACATGTTAACTTGAGTAGGGGTTAAGTAACCTTGCTAGAAACAGTGGGAGGGTTAAGTATATCTTGGGGTGGTGGGTAATATTTATATATAGGCCCACAAACTTAACCTATGGGGTTATGCAATATTTTTACACTGGTATGGTATAACCTGTGGAAATCCTAGTAGCGGGGATGCAAGCATCGGGGGAAGCTTGTATCATCTTGTGTATGGGACCCGTTTCAGCCAGTAACCCATATATTGGTATAAAATGAGTACTACGAACTAGGTCGGAGTCGGGGCATGTTTAATGGGCTTATTGTAAGAGATTCAAACGAAGGGGCGATGTGGGCGGCGCATTCCGACGGGGTCATGTGCGTACATGGGTCCGGACAGGGGAGGATTAAGACGCCGTGACATCTGTAGATATGGTTGTGCACATCCTAAAAATAAAGGGTTGCCACTTTAGGAAGTGATACGTCCTACTGTAGGGCCAACATAGGGTATCTACGGAGTATGGTGCCGATCGATTGGGGCAGTAATTAGAGTACATCTAGACTCTGGCATGTTTAGGAGCTTGTTATTACCCTTAGGGGTAATGTCAGTATGTTCAGTTGGGTTGCCTGTTATTGTATGGGGGTAAAACCTCTCACTAGAAGTACACATAAGTCTACCATCTTATACTTGTTTGGGATCATCTCGTTCATATGATACTAGTATTGGTACAGAGAAAGAGAAAAGTATTAGAGAAGCGCTACACATATATGTTCTGTTCAGTTTATCCTGTTTACCATGTCATACCTGCCTTATATGCTGTTATCTTCTTATCCATCTTATATGCCTATTATGATGCTTTTTCTTATTTATGTGCTAAAAGTAACTGGACTCGCCAGACTTTATGTCTAACCCATTTTGTTTACTCTTCTTTCTCTTTCATTTCATCCCCACGTTCTCAGGGTGGGAATACCCAAGCTTGATCAGGATTTTGCTTTCATTCTGCTTGAAGCTGCTTAGATGTACTGCTTGATTTCGTACCTTTTCTGTTATGGCTATGTTTTTGGTGATTATTCTCTTTTCATGTTTATTGTACTCTGATGATTTAAGTACAAGACAAAAGTTTTAAGTTGATGAACTGGGTTTTATGTATTTCAGATTTATGATGTAACTATGTTTTGAACCACGATGTTTTCTGCTTAATAAAATTTTAAATTTCGTTGTCATTTCATATCTGTCTTGTAATATTTTTGTTTTTGTTTACCTATAACGCTTCACAAAACTTAATGCATTCTCTTAATGAGTGACATCAACAGACATGGGGTGTCACAACTCTTATATTAAAATAAGAAGTAAATTGCTATATTTCAAACATTGAAAGATTTAGAAGTTTTAATTAGTTTAAATAAAGAGGCCAAGTGATGCTGAGTACTGAACCAGTGAAATCGTTTTATTTTCATGGTTTAATGGATGTTTATTTTGATAGTTAAATAACTGACTATCAAATCTGGCATATACGAATATTTATACGGAGAGACCAAAATCAAATTTATATTTGAAAAATGTTCTGAACTAGTGAATACATAAACAAGGAAGATGCTGGTTGAAGATAGACCATTTCAAGACCGTATATCTTCGTAAAACGGAGAAACGACTGATAATATCTGACTTGCAAGTAAGGAAAAACTGTAATTCTATCGTAATTGGAATCTACGAATTGCAAGGACTACTCGCTACTGATCTATAGGGTGATTCGTAGGATGTAGTAGGAGGGTGTCTTCGGTTCATCCTGTTCCTTGATGACTTGTATGGACGAGTGACTGATAGAGTATTTCTTAAGCGTCACGTACGTTGATTTTTACAAATATACAAGTTTGGTGGCAAAGAAGGAAACTTCTTCAGTTAATACCCAAAGTACATTTCTGGACGTCAATTAGTGATTTGATGGGTATAACGATGTGGCATTCAAAGTTTGATGTGTGATCTTAAAAGGTAATGGTAACCTCATGCCACATTAACCGGGAAATGGAAGAAATTGGGTAGGTCGCATGGCTATGTGTGTGACACCCCACATCCCTTAATGTCACCTAAATGAGGATGCATTAAGTTCTGTGAAGCGCAATAATAACACAGAAACTAATTTTAACAAGATAGAATGTAAAATGCAGCGGAAAACTTTTCAACTTTTTATTTCAAATCAATTATAACATTGCATTTTTCAAAATAAACCATCAATGTCATAACCATAAACATTTGTCTCATAAAACATCAGAGTACAAAACAACAAAATAATCTCCCTCGTATGCCATCACAATAAACAAAGAAAAAGAGACTGAAAGAGTACATACAAAGAGGAGTAATTTAAGTCCGAATTAAACAGAATCACAATCCTGACTATAGTCCACCACCACTCTTAGAACCTGAGTGGGGGAAAAGGAAGAGAGAGAAGGGAAAACAAATTAGGTTAGACATAAAATATGGTGAGTTTCAATGATTTCAGTATTAAGGATAAGATAGAAAGTATCAACACAAGTAAATAATGTTGTACATGAAAATACAGCAAAATAAACATGTACAAAATAAATGAGATAACAGGATAATGAGATAACCAGGTAAGGCAAAGATCATTTTTGTTTCTCATTCATATCCCAGGAACAAGTTTCTGCACCAACTACTAGAATAACAGGATCAAGTTTTACCCTAATTACTCCTCATGCGATTGGCTCCCTATAAACATGAATAACCTGTGTCAGCTACGGCAGTAGGGGATATCAGTCCCTAACCCATTAACTATAAAGACACAGCCCTATTCGCCAGTGTTATAATGTCTTAATTTCCCTTAATCAGATCCATGGACACTTATGACTCCGCCGAAACGTGGCCGTACCCACCTCCAAAACTTTGAACCTCTTACAATCTAGACCAGTAAAGCGTGCCCAGACCCCTGCCTAGTGCGAGTCCCCAAACTATGATACCAACAGGGATGCTAGTTGATACGCGTTCTAACCAACAACAAAATTGACACAAGCCAAACCCTAGGCTTGGTCCACTAAGTAAACTAGAATTTTAAGAGTCCCAAAACTGGATATAAATAACAGACGAGGGACCTCTTAGCTTATTGATTAACATGTTTAACTTAGCAGGTTTAAGTTAATTAATAAGAAAGGTTATAAATGACATTTCCTATAAATGTTATTCTGTGTACAACCCCTTCCCCAAAATAGACAAGCATCTGCTAAGATGTATATAGATTAACTTACATGTTTTACTTAATTACATTTGATGCTCCTACCTTTCCATAACATGTCCTACTTAACATAAAATTAAGTTTGACCTATTCAGATAAACATGTTTTGCAAATTATCCCAATCCACTGGATTTCATGTTTCAGTATGCCTAATTCTCTTTTTTTACTATTATTACAAGTTATTCCAATTTTACCCAATTTTACGCAATTCTAACAGGAATAGCCAAGGCACTTGATGGCCTAGGCTTTGCGCAAAATATGAAGGAAAAGTAGAAAATATAGATCTAATTCAGAAATACATAAACTGAGTAAATAGGCATAAGATTGTAAATAAGGCTAAGATAGAAAATGAGATAATAAGGATGTACATGTAACAGACAATAACTGAAAACTGAATAGATAAATGACAGTAAAATAATAACATATAAACTTATAAACATTGTATAATTTCAGATCCAAATTATTTACTATCAGAATACTTTTTAATTATCAGATCTAAAAATAACTAGAACTCATAGTGATTTGAATTAGATCCAGAAAACCCTTTAAAATAATTGTTGTAAAAGAAAAGCAAGAGTTATCCCTTCAATCTAGGCATTGGCAGCGCCTCGACATTTTCTTAATTTTCATTTAGAAATAGCTTGGAGGAAGAAGAAGATGAAGATTGTTTGTGTGTAAGAAAATAGCGAGGGTGCTAGCCTAATTATAGATTAGCTAGGATAATTGTAAACCATTAGATATTAGTTACCAAATCAAATCGTACACCTCAAGTTGAGTTAGCATATGTATATAGCAAAAAAAGTCCAGATTCAGCTGCAGGAATTTGACCTGCATGTAGGTGGGTCGACCCACCTTAGACTTGGGTCAACACAAGTGTCGGCCCACCTTAGACATGGATCGACATATGTGGCGACCCAGTTAAGGGATGGGTCACCCATTTACCATTTCTTTCTGAGTTAATTTACTTTATTATATATATATATATATAATATTTTTTAGTTCAATCTTCTTTTGTTCATAACTTCTTAATATTTAATCCGATTTACAAGTAACCAAGAGTCTATCTGAACCAAAATTTCGTAATGGACGCAACAATAAAGTTTGTTTTACCTAATTCTAAATAATTTATTAATTAATATTCATTTTATTATGATCTTAATGTAATTACTATGTATTAAAATATGGGGTGTTACATTCTCCATCCTTCAAGGATTTCGTCCCTGAAATCTCTATGTTAAGAAAATTGTTATTAATTAAAACATACATCCATCTGCTCATCCATCATCCAAAAACATCTATTGTCCGTAAATTTTCTAATGCTTGTTATGAACATATGCAAAGGTGTTGTGTATATGTCCCTAAACTAATGCGAAATTCAGGCGGTCCACTGTATCAGTTGACCTCGTTAATGCAATATATGTTTGTGCTATGCATCTAATATGTTTGCAAAAGAATCCTAATAGTACATACAAGTTCTATATGTTTGCATAACCATTCACCAAAATGCAACATTCATGTGATGATTCAACCATTTTCATCCATTGAAAATTAAAAATGCGCACACATCCATATGTAATATGTAGGTGCTCGAGCCGATCTAGTGCCTAATGTGTGTGTATATGCGCCCACTGACATCCACTAGCAACCACTTGCATCCGTTTGCAACCATAAAACATAACATATTTCAAACACATATTTTCAAACATAGGTTTTTACCTAAGGATCGATGATACAAACGATAGGGATAAATAAATTAAAAGTTTAGAAAGGAAATTGAGAACTTGCACTCAAAGAGAAAAAGATAAGAAGCACGAATCTTGTCTTCGGGTTCCCATGTCGCATCATCATGATCTTCTCCCCATTCCACCTTTACTAACTTGATCTCCTTATTGCATAGCTTCTTAACTTCTGATACAAGAATGCCGGTAGGAACTTTCCCAACTGATTCCTCCTTCTCAACTTCCACATCCTCGAGTGTACTTGGCTCAACTACCTATGCAAAATCATGTAGGCATTTCTTCAAGTGGGAAACATGGAACACATCGTGAACTTCCGCCAACCTCTCTGGAAATCTAACTTTATAGGTGTGACGATCCCCAAATCCGAGGGGCGATATTAAGGATAATCATTAGAATATAACACATTAATCATCATAGCAGAGTACAGATAATAGCAGAACAATAAATAGAATAATTTTACATGGATATGACAGCGGAATCACAACATGTAATAACATCAGAATAGCATAGCGTAGGATATAACTTAGTAAATAAAAGGGAAGTGATCAGTCATCATCGCCAGAGGCGGAATACATACATGCAGTGAGACATAATAAGGGTATCAGTCTACATCGCCGAAGGCGGTACATATACATACAATAAGAAGTACTGAAAGTAAATCAGTCTGCATCGCCCGTGGAGGGATCATAATATAAGTACAATAATGGCGGAAAAAGTCAAAGTCATCTCTGTGAAGTCAGCCTCGCCATGAGCCGAAAATGCACTCTATGCAACAGTGCAGAGCCAAAAACAACCTGTCACCTGTGAACTAGGCTGCCCGTGAGAAAATAAGGGCACCCGCGTTTGCAAAGTGAAACAAACAACGAGTCAGTCATGGGGACTGGTATGAGAAATCTATTTAACAGTTAAACAACAGTGATAGCAAATCATAGGACCACGCCACTTTCGCGGAACGGGTTTACTCCAGTGATTGCTAGTGCATTTAAAACAAAGTAAATTCTTTTAAAACAATGCAATGCTTTTTGAAAGAATGAAACCATTATAAGACTCAGGTCCCATCATACAATGCAACGCAAGCCGGAGGATAGAGTTTTCCCTTATAATGGCCAAATATGCTTAATACGTATAAAGCAAAATCCTTTGATATTATTACTAGTGCATATATGTTTCAAAAACGAATAGCATCATAAATATCAATCATAGACGGCATAGCTACCATATACTATGTCGCCATACTAGTTCTACAATCGAGTCCGTTGTTTCGTATTGGAAATTGGATTTCTGTCATGAGTCGAGGCAAGGGGCAAGCTCCTCTCCGCTTCGAGACACTCTAGCAAATGCCTCAGGACTACACACTCTGGGTAACCCCTGGATGCTTTAGGGCCGGTCCTCTCTTACGTTTGAGGATTGGCAATTCCTGAACATACACTTCCCAGACCTTACAGACCTATAATCGAGGCGCCTCGCATTCCAACAACCACAAAGGTGAAAAGTAGATATATATGTCAGGGCTGGTAAGTCACTGACACCAGCATAGCTAGAAAGAAACGTCGTGCTCTCCCTGCAGTCCGTATCCCATTTTTAACTCATACCAGGGTGCGAGGCTCGCGAATCTACGTAATACACAAAGCTAGGCCATATAGACCGTGCTTTGATCATCTTCCACAAGACTTTGCTTTGCAACAGAAGCCTTGATCACAGCATCTTGGCATGCCACATAGGCAGTCCACTCCATACGATTGATTTCCATCGATATATAACCCCTGAGCTCGTACGTCTCAGAGAAGGGCGTTAAGCAAAAGAATAAATTCTCCGCCGCCAAACAGATATATATTTAACAGAGATCAATCAGTATAGAACAAAATCCAATGTCAGACACACATTCCATTTACAAGTCCGTTCTGGGTCTGAATGAAACCGGAGGCGTCAATTCCTCGTATATCCGTACAATCAACACATACGTTCAGACGGCTACTACTTCCGTCCCCTTCCGGTAGCTACTCCGGTCAGGAACCTCAGCAGCGCCCATCCAAACGATACGAAGATCGTCGGTCTTGAATCGTCTTTTCATTTTCCAATTCGAATCGCTCGACAAATTATTTGAAATGAGGGTTAGCTCGGCCTTTTCAAATAATTCACGTCATTAGAATTTAAATCGATTCTTTCTATGGTTATATTATTCGATATCCATCTTTCAGTTCTTTAGTATTATTTTCGTGTCAAACCCATACAACCATCAAATATCAAACAATCAAGCCCAACTGGTTTATTTGCAATCTATGTTGCTTATAATATTTTATAACGATTTTTCGCCATTTTTATTTATTTAAAAATGGCCATATTTAATTAGGCGACGTTTCAGGTCGTGCCGTGGCACTGGCGCTGTTTTTCCCCTAATTTGTTTTACACATATCGGGAAATCTAACCATTGGATTTCTACAAAGTCTATGTCAGTGGGAAGGTATTCCCAAAGCGAACCCAACGGTTCCAGTTTCGTGAAAATCCGACGGTCGGATCTTCCACATTAGTCGTTTGAAGTTACGGTTTCAAAATTCGAACTGCAGCGTCGTTATTCGATTTAATTTAATTATATTTATATTTATGTATAAATATAAACGATTCTAGCGCTGTTTTTCTTCAGATTTGAATTAAGCTTTCCGGACAATCCAACCGTTGGATTTTTGCAAGGTTGGTGCCGTTGGGAAGATATTTCCAAGGTGAACCCAGCGGTTGCGGTTTTTGGAAAATCCGATGGTCGGATTTCTCGCACTAATCTTTTCAAATTACGATTCCGAAACACGAACTGCACGGCCTGTATTCCTTTTAATTATATTTATATTTATATATATATATATAGTTCATTCTATAATTTCAACTATAGTTCATCCCATATTTCCAACTTCGTTTTCACTTCAAATATTTCACTAACGCCTTAATATTTCGAAAAAATTCGCCATAACCTCCTTTGTACGGGGAGGGGTTTGGAAATTTATTGGGCCGTATTAGGTACCCAATAAATCCTAAAAAGCATTCACATATTTATAGTGATATATTCTGGTGTTTACGAGGGAGCATGTACAGATAATCACTCCAGAGAATAAATTCTCGTCACCCCGTTTCCGTGTGGAAATAAATAGTCCATGTGCCGTATCTAATAACTAGAGAGACGTGATTATTGTCAACTCCAGGCCCGTGTGGGGTTTTTATTAATCTGGCAATTTATCGTTATATTTTATATAGTCCATATCAGTCATCAGTTCAACCTGTAGTATACAGTCATCGCCATACAAGCCTCTTGCTCGTACGGTAAAACTTCCACCTCGTCACACAAGCACCAATTGCTTATGTGGAATATGATGAAGTATGCCATGTAGTGTAGTTCAAAATTAATTGTTACTATCCTATGGCGATGTTTATTATTTCACGCAGAATAACCAGCACTCCGCATCCAATGGCATTCACAGGAGTTGATATATAAATAAAATTGCGCAGCCAACTCATCAAGGTTTACCTATTTGTCGGGCACGCAAATAATTTCTTTACTCTACAGCTAATCCATTTTTCCTGTTCAACACATGTATATATATGCAGAACAAAGCTAATAATAATATTTCTAACAAACTATTATTTATTTCAACACATGTGTATTTTTATCAAAGCATATACATGGTAAAAGAAATATTTTTATCGTCAAAAATATTTGTTCAACACGTGAATGTTTTTAACACTTCATATTCACAATAAAAATGTAGTTTTTATCGCTAAAGCTATTTGTTTAAATTAAAATAATATTCAACACATGAATTTCAACTCAACGAATGAATTTCAACTCAACACATGAACATTCGATATAGTTTGTATATATATAAAAATGTGATTTTTATCGCTAAAGCTATTTGTTTAAATTCAAATAATATTCAACACATGAATTTCAACTCAACGAATGAATTTCAACTCAACACATGAACATTCGATATAGTTTGTATATATTTATAAATGTGATTTTTATCGCTAAAACTATTTGTTTAAATTCAAATAATATTCAACACATGAATTTCAACTCAACGAATGAATTGCAACTCAACACATGAACATTCGATATAGTTTGTATATATATAAAGACGTGATTTTTATCGCAAAAGCTATTTGTTTAAATTCAAATAATATTCAACACATTAATTTCAACTCATTGAATGAATTGCAACTCAACACATGAACATTCGATATAGTTTGTATATATATAAAGATGTGATTTTTATCGCTAAAGCTAGTTGTTTAAATTCAAATAATATTCAACACATGAATTTCAACTCAACGAATGAATTGCAACTCAACACATGAATATTCGATATAGTTTGTATATATATATATATATATAAAGATGTGATTTTTATCGCTAAAGCTATTTGTTTAAATTCAAATAATATTCAACACATGAATTTCAACTCAACGAATGAATTGCAACTCAACACATGAATATTCGATATAGTTTGTATATATATAAAAATGTGATTTTTATCAACGAATGAAAATTATTCTAACACATGCATATTTCAAAAAAATTCGGCAGCATAACGGCAGGGTAGTTAAAACCGGGACCGTCCCTAGTACGGCTCCTCGCTCTACCTTAAAACCTCGCGGTTTTTGACAATGGGGATCATGCATCTAGTTCGCACGCAGGCAACATGTTTTATTTTCAATTCCACAATCCTATTCTAATTTGTTTCAACCACAAGAGGGTATTTTTCAACCACAAAGGTATTTTCCAACCACAATATCAACCACAAACAATTATTTCCAACCATTCGTCATACCATATAATATCACGCCAATCACAAGTAATAAATATCGTCCATGGTCTGTGGACGAGGGGATTATATATATATATTTATTAATATTCACTTGCATTTCATCACAATTCAAAGCATATATGTTTCATACAACGCTTGTATAATTTATACTTTGCTAATATAACTTATACAACACATGTATTTGAGGTATACAATGCGTATATAATTTACACTTCGCTTATATAATTTATACAATGCGATTTCATTCACACAATTAGTTTAGATTCCTCACATTGGTTTGTGCAGTGCTAAAAATCGTAGGAAGATCAGAAAAATCCGCGGCTTCTTCTAGAATGTAGAGAGCCTCCTTGCGGTCACGGTGTCTCCTGTTTCATCGAATTTCGTTAACACACTAAAAAGATATGATTTTTCAAAGTTTTGCAACACTTAAAAGTGTTATTTTCATTTCAGAAATTTAAATCAGAAGGGTTTGCAAAGTTTCAAAACTAGGTTTTGATCTTAAATCAAAACCGTACCTTGTTGCTCCGATCAGACTACACGGCGTCGAAGGGCTACGAACCGCCTTCCGATCGACGGTGGTGGCGATGGACTCGGTGGCTCCTGCGAGTCGCGGCGGCGCTCCAAAGGGGGTGACTTCCTCCTCGAAATTCGACGCGTACAGTCGATGGTTTGAGGCGAGGCTTGGTCGGATTTAAAGAGGAGGCGGAGGCGATCAGAATCCTCAACTGGAGGAGGCGGCGAAACTGGCTGTGGCGGCGGCAAAATCGATGGGAAGCTTCGAGCTTCGTGCGTCGTTCAAATCGCTGGCGGCTAGGGTTTTTTTCGATTTTTATTTTTTTTAAAAGAAAAAATCCTATTGGTCGGAGCTATATAGGAAATTTTAAATAGTGTTTTCACAAACGGACTCGAAATCAAACCCAACGACTGTCGCCCCCAGCTAAATACCCCTATTCCGGACACAATGGGATATGTTTTGTTGGCCATTTCGACTACTACAGTCAGTTATTTTTCAAATTAAAATATAAAACATTTAATATTTAATTTGAACGTACATTTCAATTTGCCAGGGCCACAAACTGAATCGAAAAATTCCAGAAAAATAAATCTAGCTTTGTTTTGATGATACGGTCCTAACAAAACCAGTTTCGTCGAATTCTGAGCTCGTTTGAAAAACGGCCATTTTTAGGTCGACCCATTTTAACAGAATTTGACCAATCACATTTTCTTTTGCCCCGCTCACATACTAGCTTCAAAAATTATGAAATTTGAAACATAGCAATTATTTGACATTCCGGACCCAACAAAAGTGGTTTCGTCGAATTCCGAGGTCGTATGCAAAATATCAATTTTCAAGGGCTATATATGCTATATAGCGACCCTCCTGAAAATTCATTTGGCCATAACTTTTGATTCCCGCTATGAAACTTCGATTTTTCAGATTCGTTAGAAAGGTATTCATAAACAGATTTAAATATTTTCAGTTTCGCTAAAATCCGTTATATTTTCCACCTGGTACAGTCAGACAAAGTTTGTATTCAAAATTTCAAACTGCAATACTATACCCAATTCTATATTTTATTGTAATTTGCCATTTCAACTATTCAAATTCTTTGGTAATAACCAAATTTAAAAATTTTATATTGGTTCACATTTTCCGGGTTATTACAATCCCGCCCACTTAAAACTTTTCGTCCTCGAAAAGGAAATAACAGCTAAGTAGGAAACAAAATGTAAATGCAAAGTATTGTAAAGGTACCTTGCACCGGAGTTAGTCAGAGATATCCACTCTGCATTTGGGATAGGCTTGTTTAATGCTTTCCTCAGTCTCCCAAGTACAGTCTCTAGGATCACTACTCCACTGCACTTTGACTAGATGAATCTTTTTCCTCCTCAGCTCTCTAGTTTCTTTGCCAACTATCTTTATTGGTTCTCTTCTGAGTGCTAATTCTGGAGTTATGTCAATATCCTGTTGCGCTGCTTCTTCCACAACAAGATCGGGATCATGAACATGTTTTCTGAGTTGAGACACGTGGAACACATCATGTACACCAGGCAACCAATCAGGTAATGAAACCCTATATGCAAGAGTTCCAATCCGTTCAAGTATAGGAAACGGACCAATAAATCTCGGTGCCAACTTCCCAGTCTTGCCAAACCGGATTACTCCTCGCATTGGAGAAACTCTTAAATAAACATAATCGCCAACGACAAATGATAAATCTCTTCTTCTCACATCAGCATAACTTTTCTGTCGGCTCTGCGCGGTTTTCAATCGCTTGTTAATGAAATCGACTTTATCCGATGCTTCTTGAATCATATCGGGCCCTAACACAAGTCTGTTGCCAGGTTCTACCCAACATGCGGGAGATCTGCATGGTCTACCGTATAATGCTTCAAATGGAGACATTCCCAAACTTGCTTGATAGCTATTGTTGTAAGAGAATTCGGCTAGATGTAAGTGATCTTCCCATGAGCTTCCAAAATCAATAACGCAAGCCCGCAGTAAATCTTCTAGAATTCTATTCACCCGCTCGGTTTGGCCGTCTGTCTGAGGGTGATAAGCGGTGCTTAGATTCAATTTGGATCCCAATTCTGTCTGCAATGCTTCCCAGAATTTGCTAGTAAACAGGGGATCTCTATCACTGACTATATTGAGCGGCACTCCATGCAGTTTAACTATTTCTTTGAAGTAAATCTGTGCTAAACTTTGAGCCGTTCTGTTGGATCGGACAGGTATGAAATGGGCAGTCTTCGTGAAGCGATCTACGATTACCCATATACTGTCGTTTCCTTTCCTAGTTCGAGGCAAGCCATCGATGAAATCCATCGAAATTTGCTCCCACTTCCATCCTGGAATTTCTAATGGTTGTAATAGTCCAGCCAATTTCTGCTGATCACTCTTAACTAGTTGACAAGTGGGGCATCTACTAACATATAATGAAATATCTCTTTTCATTGACCTCCACCAGAATGTGCGTTTGATATCGTTATACATCTTGCTCACACCGGGATGGATACTTAGCTTGGACTTGTGGCACTCGTCAAGTATTTCTCTTCGAAGCTCTGGAAGATTTGGGATGCAAATTCTGCCCTTTAATCTAAGATTTCCTTTGTCATCGAGTCGGAAACTTGTGGATTCACCTCCCTTGACTCTCTGACTGACTCTTTGAATAAATTCATCGTCATTCTAAAGGGTCGAGATCCTGTCAATTAAAGAAGACGTGATAACAAAACTGGCGATGATTTCATTCTTTCTGTTGAGCGCATCTGCTACAACGTTGGCTTTCCCTGGAGTGTATAGAATTTCAAAATCGTATGCTGCAAGGAATTCTGACCAACGCCGTTGTCTCAAATTTAGATCTTTTTGAGTGAACAAATATTTCAATGATTGATCATCCGTGAATAGTTCGAACTTCTCGCCCAATAAATAATGCCTCCAGATTCTTAAAGCAAACACGATAGCTAATAACTCAAGATCATGCGTTGCATAGTTTCTTTCATGGGGCTTCAGCTGAAGGCTGGCATAAGCGACCACTTTGCCTTTTTGCATTAATACTGCGCCTAGCCCTCTAATAGAAGCGTCTGTCCATACAGTCAAGTCTTGGTTGCCTTCTATAATTTTCAATACTGGAGCGGTGTCAATTTCAGTTTCAGCTCCTGGAAAGCTTCTTCACATTCGGGAGTCCATTTGAATTTCTCATGCTTCTTTGTAAGCTTTGTCAAAACACCAGATATCTTTGAAAAATCCTGAACGAATTCCCGATAGTAACTAGCCAATCCAAGGAAACTTCGAACTTCTGTGGGGGTAGTAGGTTGTTTCCAATTCTGAATCGCTGTAATTTTGCTTGGGTCTACAGCAATTCCTTCTTTTGATACGACATGGCCTAGGAACTTAACTTCATCCTGCCAGAAGACACATTTAGAAAATTTAGCTTTCAAGACATTTCTCCTTAGAATTTTCAACACCTGTTCTAAATGTTTTGCATGCTCGCCTTCCGTCTTGGAGTAGATTAAAATGTCATCGATGAAGACTAGAACAAATTTATTCAATACACCACGGAACACTCTGTTCATAAGATCAACGAAGTATGCCGGAGCGTTACACAAGCCGAACGGCATTAGTAACCATTCGTAGAATAAATCGGGACCCCTGAAGGCTGTCAAAGGAACACAATCTTCTGCTATACGTAATTGGTGGAAACCTGTAGCTAGGTCCATTCTGGAGAATACCGTTGCTCCATTTAATTGATCTAACAGATCATCTATACGTGGCAAGGGATATTTGTTCTTCAGTGTATGTTTATTGAGATCTCGGTAATCAACGCAAAGTCTTAGAGTACCGTCTGATTTCGGGACAAATACTACTGCTGCTCCCCAAGCTAAAAAGCTCGGTCTGATCAGACCTTTCGAAAGCAATTCTCGGGTTTGACTACCTAACTCTTCTTTTTCTTTCGGGGCCATTCTTCTAATTGGATGTACTACTGGTCGGGCATTCGGAATTAGATCTATTCTAAATTCAATTTCTCTTTGCGGCGGTAAGTTTTCTACTTCTTCAAACACATCCACATAGTTTTTAACGACCGGTATCTTTTCTAATGAAGGGGGAGTAACTTCTAAAGAAGGCCAAAATTCTGTTCTATTAATTGCTGAGCCAAGACACAGTATATACATAGATCCAAGCTTCGTTTCGACTTTAACGATTCTCTCGGCACATTTAACTTCGGCCTTATATTTTGTCAACCAGTCCAGTCCCAGTATGATATCAAATTCGGAAAGGTCCATGACAATCGAATCAAAAGAGAACTTGTAGCAAGAATACGAGATAGGCACTCTACAGTATAAACTGAGACTAACAGAACCTCCTATCGGGTTTTGAACTTTAATTGGTTCTTTAAGTTTTCTTCGTTTCAATTTTAACTTATGAACAATGTTACCCGAAATGAAGCTACGTGATGCACCAGTATCAAAAAGTACAGAAACAAGAATATTTTTAATGGTAAGGGTACCTTCCAAGATGTCGGGTTTACCTGATCCATCGGTCGTAGCTGGCGGGGTCTCCCCGTCATATACATGAGCCACTTGTGCATTCTGCTTTAGAGGACAGTTCCTGCTATAATGCCCCTTCTTATGGTAGTTGTAGCATTCGGCTGAGTCATTTGCCTTTGTCTTCTTCGGGGCTTTGCATACATTAGAAAAATGACCTGGCTTCCCGCAGTTGTAGCAATTTCCTTTGGGGATTTTTCCAGGTTTCTGAGTAGCGGCCGCGGTAATGCTAGACTCTGGCTGATCTGCTGAAGCCTTGCGCTTATTTCCAGCTTGGCTTTTGGCGCGGTCTTGGCTGGCGTGCCTTTCATCCATATCTTCATAATTGCAAGCCATTTCTACCAATTCTGAGAAGGAGAGTTTGATGTTGCTCATAGCTCTGTCATGGTACTTGCGCTTTAACCCAAATATGAATCTCTTGTTCTTTTCTTTGTTAGTCATAATAAGCTCTGGAGCATAGCGCGACAACTGGGTGAACTTATTCAGGTAATCTTGAATAGAGAGATCTCCTTGCTGGAGACTAGCAAACTGCTCTCGCATCCTCTCTAGAGCCTGTTCAGGTACAAACTTCTCATTGAACATAGTTTTGAATTGCTCCCAGGTTCTGACAGTACCTGCTGCATCCTCTGAGGTAATGGCATCCCACCACAACTCTGCTTCCTCCTGAAGGAGCCAAATACCAAGTCGTGCTTTGTTGTTGGTTCCCATACCCATGCCTTCAAAGATTTTCTCACAGGTCTTCAACCAAGCTATAGCCTTGGTCACTGTACCAGTGCCAGTAAAGGGTTTTCCCCCAAGGTTCCTATACCTCTTCGCTACTTTGTCTAGCTCAAAGTCCTCGGGTGCTGGTGGCTGAACAATAGGGCCTTCCACAACTACGGGGATATTCCCCCGTCCTCCTGCTGCTCCTGCTCAGCCTCCAAGGCCTCCTCTAGCTGCTGCTGCTCGTGTAGCCATCTAAGAGAATACTGTATAAGCAAGAAAAGAGTCAAGCTCACAGATTTGATATTTTCATATATGATAAAGCAGGGGAATATAAGGAAAGGAAATGATGTACTGATCAAATTGTTTTGCTAATCTGCTTAGCTCATTCTAGGACATTGCTAATCCTATCTCTAATGAGCTACTCGCATTAGAACACTACTGATTCTATTCTGACGAGGTGTTTAATGTGTTAGATCCCGGAGCTAAGGTTAACCAAGGCTCTGATACCAACTGTGACGATCCCAAAATCCGAGGGGCGGTATTAAGGATAATCATTGGAATATAATACATTAATCATCATAGCAGAGTACAGATAATAGCAGAACAATAAATAGAATAATTTTACATGTATATGACAGCGGAATCACAACATGTAATAACATCTGAATAGCATAGCGTAGGATATAACTTAGTAAATAAAAGGGAAGTGATCAGTCATCATCGCCAGAGGCGGAATACATACATGCAGTGAGACATAATAAGGGTATCAGTCTACATCACCGAAGGCGGTACATATACATACAATAAGATGTACTGAAAGTAAATCAGTCTGCATCGCTCGTGGCGGGATCATAATATAAGTACAATAATGGCGTAAAAATTCAAAGTCATCTCTGTGAAGTCAGCCTCGCCATGAACCAAAAATGCACTCTATGCAACAGTGCAGAGCCAAAAACAACCTGTCACCTGTGAACTAGGCTGCCCGTGAGAAAATAAGGGCACCCGCGTTTGCAAAGTGAAACAAACAACGAATCAGTCATGGGGACTGGTATGAGAAATCTATTTAACAGTTAAACAACAGTGATAGCAAATCATAGGACCACGCCACTTTCGCGGAACGGGTTTACTCCAGTGATTGCTAGTGCATTTAAAACAAAGTAAATTCTTTTAAAACAACGCAATGTTTTTTGAAAGAATGAAACCATTATAAGACTCAGGTCCCATCATACAATGCAACGCAAGCCGGAGGATAGAGTTTTCCCTTATAATGGCCAAATATGCTTAATACGTATAAAGCAAAATCCTTTGATATGATTACTAGTGCATATATGTTTCAAAAACGAATAGCATCATAAATATCAATCATAGACGGCATAACTACCATATACTATGTCGCCATACTAGTTCAACAATCGATTCCGTTGTTTCGTATTGGAAATTGGATTTCTGTCATGAGTCGAGGCAAGGGGCAAGCTCCTCTCCGCTTCGAGACACTCTAGCAAATGCCTCAGGACTACACACTCTGGGTAACCCCTGGATGCTTTAGGGCCGGTCCTCTCTTACGTTTGAGGATTGGCAATTCCTGAACACACGCTTCCCGGTCCTTACAGACCTATAATCGAGGCGCCTCGCATTCCAACAACCACAAAGGTGAAAAGTAGATATATATGTCAGGGCTGGTAAGTCACTGACACCACCATAGCTAGAAAGAAACGTCGTGCTCTCCCTGCAGTCCGTATCCCGTTTTTAACTCATACCGGGTGTGAGGCTTGCGAATCTACGAAATACACAAAGCTAGGCCACGAAGACCGTGCTTTGATCATCTTCCACAAGACTTTGCTTTGCAACAGAAGCCTTGATCACAGCATCTTGGCATGCCACATAGACAGTCCACTCCATACGATTGATTTCCATCGATATATAACCCCTGAGCTCGTACGTCTCATAGAAGGGCGTTAAGCAAAAGAATAAATTCTCCTCCGCCAAACAGATATATATTTAACGGAGATCAATCAGTATAGAACAAAATCCAATGTCAGACACACATTCCATTTACAAGTCCGTTTTGGGTCTGAACGAAACCGGAGGCATCAATTCCTCGTATATCCGTACAATCAACACATACGTTCAGACGGCTACTACTTCCGTCCCCTTCCGGTAGCTACTCCGGTCAGGAACCTCAGCAGCGCCCATCCAACCGATACGAAGATCGTCAATCTTGAATCGTCTTTTCATTTTCCAATTCGAATCGCTCGACAAATTATTTGAAATGAGGGTTAGCTCGACCTTTTCAAATAATTCACGTCATTAGAATTTAAATCGATTCTTTCTATGGTTATATTATTCGACATCCATCTTTCAGTTCTTTAGTATTATTTTCGTGTCAAACCCATACAACCATCAAATATCAAACAATTCAAGTCCAACTGGTTTATTTGCAATCTATGTTGCTTATAATATTTTATAATGATTTTTCACCATTTTTATTTATTTAAAAATGGCCATATTTAATTAAGCGACGTTTCAGGTCGTGCCGTGGCACTGGCGCTTTTTTTCCCCTAATTTGTTTTACACATATCGGGAAATCTAACCATTGGATTTCTACAAAGTCTATATCAGTGGGAAGATATTCCCAAAGCGAACCCAACGGTTCCAGTTTCGTGAAAATCCGACGGTCGGATCTTCCACATTAGTCGTTTGAAGTTACGGTTTCAAAATTCGAACTGCAGCGTCGTTATTCGATTTAATTTAATTATATTTATATTTATGTATAAATATAAACGATTCTGGCGCTGTTTTTCTTCAGATTTGAATTAAGCTTTCTGGACAATACAACCATTGGATTTTTGCAAGGTTGGTGCCGTTGGGAAGATATTTCCAAGGCGAACCCAGCGGTTGCGGTTTCGGGAAAATCCGATGGTCGGATTTCTCGCACTAATCGTTTCAAATTACGATTCCGAAACACGAACTGCACGGCCTCTATTCCTTTTAATTGTATTTATATATATATATAAATATAGTTCATTCTATAATTTCAACTATAGTTCATCCCATATTTTCAACTTCGTATTCACTTCAAATATTTCACTAACGCCTTAATAGTTCGAAAAATTTCGCCATAACCTCCTTTGTACGGGGAGGGGTTTGGAAATTTATTGGGCCGTATTAGGTACCCAATAAATCCTAAAAAGCATTCACATATTTATTGTTAGCCCACTTTGTGAACTGGGCAACACAAAGTCAAGATGTGAAACATTGACAAAACTTGGAAAGTACTGAAGCAGGTCGGATCGAAGCAGTGTATCGGTTCGGATCGGATAAGGTCTTCTGTTCGGATCGGTGAACTATTGCTATTGGAATTAGAGAGGCACAGCTGTTCGGATCGGAGGGCAATCTACTTCCAGTTGGATCGGAAAGCCACCCAATTGCTACAGAGATGGATCGGAGCGGAGCGGAGCAGAGTAAAAAAAAGAGAGAATTGGTCCTAAGTTAATCCTGGTCGGATCGGAGGTGCTGATCCGAACCCCTTGAGCACACTCTTCCGATCCGAACCCATTTTCCATGTCACTCCCCTGCATAAGCGCCTGGTTATTCGGAGCGGCTATGACCAGTTCCAACCCACAACGTCCACTGCTCTGATGCGTTGTCAACATAGAAATCCACCCGAACCGAGGCTGATGGGATGGATGACACGTGGCTCCGATCCGGATCGGGTTCTGGGCTAATTTTCACCTATAAATACCCCGCCTGGAGACAAAGAAAAGGATCTTTTTTCTGACACTTTGATAGTTCAACCACCTTCATAACCCGAATTCCAGCACTCCCGGAAAATCCAAATCTTCTTTCATTATTTGTTTTTAGACAATTGAGTGATTGTGAGTTGTGAGAGAAATCAAGTGAATATTTCATTGTATTTGCAACTAAATCATTGAGAATAGTGAAAGACAAGTAGACGTAGGCATTTCTTCGCCGAACCACTATAAATCCTATGTGTTCTTTTTTATTTTTGATCTCATTTCATTTTGCTTTTAATCAATTTGGGTGTTAGAACCACTTTTTGGTCTAACATTTTGGTGCTTTCACTGAGAAATCATCTGAATTCTTTGTTTTTCGGGATTATCGTTCTACTTTTTGGACCGTTGAGTTCAAAGAAGTTAATCCTCAAGTTTCAACACCCTTGGATATTTGTTGAAGTGATTGTCGAAGAATCATGGCCAAAGGAAAAGGCAAAGAAGTTCAATCTGGTCGAGGAAATGGAGTTGGCGAAGATCAGCAAAATGCGGTTGTTAGAAGGTCTTGTGGGCAGAGTTCAGCAGCAGGACGAACCGATGCAGGAAACCCGAACCGCCTTTAGGGGGAGAGCTCCGATCCGATCCGGGTAGGAGATTCTGAAGCAGTGCATTCCCTCAACCTGAACCGACCCGAGCAGCTTGCCATGTACCGACCCGACCAGGCTCCCCATCTCCGAATCGACCCGATCTCCTATCTTCGATCCGACCCGACACTTGGTGATGTTGGAACCTCTACTCGAGTCCCTACGAATGCTCCAATTCCAGCCACCAGGGTCAATGATCAGGTCAATCCATCTGCGCCCATTACTCAAGGAGATTTCTCGTGCCTACTTGACATGCTTGAGAGTACTAGGGAGGCTATGAAAGTCCACGAGCGCACCAATCTCATGATGCAGGAAAATATGAGGCTCATGAGCAGGGAGATTAGCGAACTCCGTTGACAGAGGACCCCATCACTGGTTCGTCACACACCAGTGGATCAGTCTTCTTCTTCCGAGGAAGAGCGACCCCGTGAACGAAGGCCGCTCGAACGACCTCAGAATTTGGAGCAGCTGACATTCGGATCTTTGGGGTCTCGCGAGGATATTGCACGAGCACTAGGAAACAATGATCCCACTTGGGGGCAAAGGCTCCAGTCCCCTCCTTCCGAGATCGACCGGGAGCGTAGGGAACGGAATAGAGCAGAAGCAGCTCAAAGAAGAAGGGCATCTCTTGAACGAGAGCCGAGAAGGAACCCAGATACCAGAGCCAGGGAACCTGAACGGCCCCTAACTAATGCTGATGTACAGGCAATGGTGCGCAGATTATGTCCGAGAGCCGGAACTATACCAACGAAGATTATGGCATTGAGCGAAGCCATACTCCTTTCACTGACGACATCCTCGACTTTCAGTTTCCCCGGCGTTTTAACCTGCCGCAGATCGACAAGTACAATGGGAGAACTGATCCGGGACAGCATTTGATGCGATACTCGTGGCTCATGAATGCTGCTGCTGCCCCTGATGCAGTGAAGTGTAAAGCATTCCCGATCTATTTAGAAGATGTGGCGTTGTTCTGGTTTACCCGACTTCCCCCTCGTTCGGTTTTGAATTATAGGGAATTGAGCGAACGTTTTATGAATCAGTTCCGACTCCATACCCGAAAGTCCAAAAGTGTTCTTGAATTATCAAGAATTAAGCAGGCGCCAGGAGAGTCTTTGAGGTCATATCTTGACCGTTTTAACTTAGCTGTGACTGAAGTTAGTGACCCGCATGAGCCCACCATTCTGATGGCATTAAAGGAAGGAGTCGATCCTGAATCCGAGTTTGGAGATTACCTTTCTGGGAAGACTCCCTCCACGAGAGAGATATTCTATGAAAAGGCCGATATTTATTTAAGACGAGAGGAAGCCAGGGCAAACCGAAAGAGAAAGTCTGAAGCGGCATCAAAAGAAAATGTTCAGAGTAACGTCGCCATGAAGCAGTCTGGGGAAAGTTCCGGAAAAGTTGAAGTGAATGTGGGAAACAAGAGTGGAAACGACAATTCTGGAAATGGGGGCAACAACAATAACCGTAATGCGAACGGTAACAGAAGAAATAGAAATAGGGGAAGTGATCCTGGCAAAAGGCCCCGATTCCAGACTTATGAGAATTATATACCGTTGAACGACACTCTTGAGAATATTTACCTGGATACATACAATGTTTTGCAATACAAAAGATCGCCACCTCGTGACTCGACCGGGAAAGAAATGGCAACTGGGAAGTTTTGTTTGTTTCATGGAACTCATGGGCATTCAACCAATGAATGTCGGCATTTGAGAGATGTGATTGAGAAGCTGCTGCGTGAAGGGAAACTGGATGAATATAAAGTTTCCCCGAGGGACAGGGGGCAAGGAGAGCAGGCTCCAAAACAGATTTTACCTGCTCCCAAGCCTACAGCGCAGCAGAAAGGCAAGCGAATTGTTATCAACTCCATAGTGGGTGGACCTCACCCGGCAATCCGTAGCTTTAGAGCAATGGATCAATATGTAAATGCTGCCAAACAAGTAGATGTGAATGAAGGTGATGATTTGGAAGATATCGCCCCCATAAAACAACAGAAGACAATGTTTGACGACGTGGTATTCCGCAGCAGAGATAATACTGGGATTCAATCACCCATTGATGATCCGTTGGTCATTACTACCACCATTGGGCCGGCCTTGGTTCATAAGGTGTTAGTAGACAACGGAAGTTCCGTCAATATTTTGTTTAAAATGTCATTCGATCAGATGAAGCTTGAATCTGAGGATTTGAAGCCATGTGAAGGATGGATCAGAGGCTTCAACGGGGCGTCAACAGCTCTCATGGGATACATAGAATTGCCCGTGACCTTGGGGCAAGGAGAACCCAGAAGAGTGCGGATGCTTCAGTTCGTTGTGTTGGACGTAGATTCGCCTTATAATGCATTTTTGGGGAGGCCTGCCCTTGCTGAGTTCAGAGCTTGTATCGCCCCTTGTGTTTATTGCTTAAGTTCCCAACCGAAGCCGGAACTGGAGTAATGAGAGGGGATCAAGTTTCCGGACGGGCCTGATATGTTTCCGAATTAAAGATGTTGATGAAAGGACTTAACATCGAGAGTAAAGATGCCTCGCCTCCCCCAAAGGGGGGCTCGGCGTAGCAATTAGAGAGATCGACCCCGAAGGAGTTGCCCAAAGGAACGCCTGAAGACATGGATCCCAGAAAAGACGAGGAACCAGAGACTAGAAATGCAACTCCTAATGAAGCGACAGTGGAAATTCCCATTGATGAAGCTGATCCAACAAGAGTTTTGAAGATTGGATCTCAATTGGATCCACGTCGAGCCAAAGAACTAACGGACTTCTTGAAGGCAAACTTGGACGTGTTTGCCTGGACCCACGCTGACATGTGTGGGATATTTCCATCCATTATAAGTCACAAATTAAATGTAAACCCGAAACATTCGCCTGTGAAGCAAAAGAGACGTATGCTGGGCCCAGAGAGGTAGGCTGCTCTCAAAGAGGAAGTGGAGAAGCTGACGCAGAACGGATTTATTCGAGATTCGACATATCCTGACTGGATATCGAATCCCGTCTTGGTGAAGAAGCCGAATGGAAAGTGGCAGACTTGCATTGATTTTTCAGATTTGAACAAAGCTTGCCCAAAAGATAGTTTCCCACTTCCCCGGATTGACCAGCTTGTAGATTCGACAGCAGGTCATGAACTTCTCTCATTTATGGATGCTTATTCGGGATATAACCAGATTCCGATGCATGTTCCAGATCAAGAACATACGAGCTTCATTACAAATTTGGGGTTATATTGTTATGTTGTAATGCCATTCGGATTGAAAAACGTCGGAGCCACTTATCAGCGCTTGGTGAACAGAATGTTTTATAATCAAATAGGGAAGACTATGGAAGTTTACGTGGATGATATGCTTGTCAAATCGAAACAGTCCTCCAGCCATACACAAGACTTGGCGGAAATGTTTGGTATCCTGCGAAAGTATTGGATGAAATTGAATCCTTTGAAATGCTCATTTGGAGTGGCATCGGGAAAGTTCCTAGGCTTCATTGTGAGCTCCCGAGGAATTGAAATCAATCCTAGCCAAATAGCAGCGATTAGAAACATTGAAGAGCTGAGAAGAATTAAAGATGTCCAAAGTCTTGCAGGGAAAGTAGCCGCGTTGAGTAGATTCATCTCCAAAGCCACAGACAAGTGCGTTCCGTTTTTTGATTTGATTAAAAGGGGAAAGAAAAACTTCGAGTGGACTCCAGACTGTGTTGAGGCCTTTTGAAATTTATTGGAACTGCTAGAGAAACCGCCGATTTTGTCAAAGCCAGTGGATCACGAAGAATTGTTTGTTTACTTGGCAGTCTCGGCTCACGCCGTTAGCACAACCCTGGTTCGAGAAGAAGACAAAGTACAAAGGCCAGTGTATTATGTAAGCAAGAAATTAGCAGCGGCAGAGCGCAACTACCCAAAGATTGAGAAGCTCGCTTACAGCCTCCTAATCGCATCCCGAAAACTTCGTCACTATTTCCAAGCTCATCCCATAACCATATACACTGACCAGCCCCTAAGGCAGGTGTTGCAGAGACCCGAAGCATCGGGAAGGTTGATCAAATGGAATATAGAATTAAGTCAGTTTGATTTAAATTTTCAACCACGAAGGTCGATCAGGGGGCAAGCTCTGGCAGACTTTATAGCGGAGTTCACCATCCCAGAGGAGGAAGTAATCGATGACAAAGTGGTTAAGTCCGAGGATGAGTTAAAGATAGATCCGTGGAAACTATACACAGATGGAGCCAAGAACGACCGAAGGTTCGGAGCTGGAATCGTCTTAGTCACTCCTGAAGGACGGTCGTTATATTACGCTCTACGATTAGAATTTTCGGCGACTAACAATGACTCTGAATACGAAGCCCTGATTGCCGGGCTGAAGCTTGCTAAAGACCTCGGAATAAAAATGTTGGACATATTCTGGGACTCTAAAATCGTTGTTTGCCAAGTGCGAGAGGAATTTTTGGCTCGGGGACCTCGACTTATCGCCTACCTCAGGAAAGTGAGAGAGCTATTGAGCAACTTGGAGCAGTACAATATAACACATATCCCGAGAGCCGAAAACCAAAAGGCGGATAGGCTGGCAAAGCGGGCTAGCTCCGACAATCCAGAAGAGACTGAAATAATTCCAATTGAAACGTTGGAATCGCCAAGCTTTGAGTCGATGGAAATTGAGTTCGTTTTTGAAGCGGAACCGGAGAAGGAATTGTGGATGACCACAATTAAGAACTTCCTTAAGAATGGGACACTCCCGTCAAAGAAGAGTGAGAAAAGGGCTATAGTTCGCAAGGCTACCAGATATGTCATACAAGATGATATTCTTTATAGGCAAGGATTTTCTATGCCCCTGTTACGATGTATCGCACACGACGACATCAAACGTGTACTAAGAGAAGTGCACGAAGGTGAGTGTGGAGATCATACAGGAGGTCAGACTTTAGCAAAAAAGATATTGCGATATGGATACTTCTGGCCCACAATTAATAAAGATGCAGTTGATTATTCACGACGCTGCGATAAGTGCCAGAAATTCGCCAAAATCCCCAGAGCACCGTCGACCCAACTCAAATCAATGGTGAGTCCTTGGCCATTTTCCACGTGGGGAATTGATATCATTGGAGTTCTACCAATTGCTAAAGGAGGAGCGAAATATGCAATAGTCGCTGTGGACTATTTTACGAAGTGAGTGGAAGCTGAGCCCTTGACCAAAATCACGGCAAGAAAGGTGATAAGTTTCGTGGTTAGAAATATTATATGCCGGTTCGGGATCCCAAGGACCATTATAACTGACAACGGAACCCAGTTTGATGGTACTGAATTCAGAAATTTCTGCCAGAAGTATAAGATCGACAAGCGATACACTGCGGTTGCTTATCCGCAGTCGAATGGGCAAGTTGAGGCAATAAACAAAGTAATAAAATCCATCCTCAAGAAACGGTTAGAGCGCGCAAAGGCAAAATGGGTTGACGAATTGCCCCTAGCTTTGTGGGCATATCGGACAACATTTAAGACGGCTACTGGTCACACCCCTTTCTCTCTCTCCTTTGGCTCAGAAGCAGTAATTCCAGTTGAGCTGGAAGTTCCTTCCCACAGGGTGACGTATTATGACCCGATGACGAATCGGGCACTCTTACTTGAGTCTCTTGATGAAGTCGAAGAAAAAAGGGACGAAGCAGATTTGCGTGTGGCAAGACATTGATGTCAGATGGCACGCTATTACGACAAAAAAGTTCGCCTCAGGACTTTTGAACCAGGAGATTTGGTGCTAAAGAGAGTCTTTCCATCCCTTCCTCACCTCGGTCCAAAGTGGGAAGGACCCTTTGTCATCCAACGGAAACTTGAAAAAGGAACCTTTAAGTTAACGACCGTAGATGGCGAAGAAGTCCCTAGAGCATGGAATGCCCAACACTTAATGCGATATTTGGATTAGAAATGTTGTACTCTTTGTTATTTTTCTTATGAACTGTGTAATAAGGCACGACTTGCCTTGGGAAAATCTGACGATATGAATAAAGGACTATAAAGTGGATGTAGGCTACGACTTAGCCGAACCACTATAAAAATATTGTGTGTTATTTACTTTTATGCATTATATATATACATTCATCGATTATTCTGTTGTGATTATGGAATACAGAATGATTCAAAACCTGAAAAGGTTGAAGATAGTTTAAACATAAGAAAAAGCACAACGACTATTTGTGCGACAAGACATAAAAGAATGAGAAAACGACATCCCTAACTCTAACTCTCCAGAGAGAGAGAGAGAGAGAGAGAGAGAGTATAAAAGCGTCTCCGACTGAGCGCTGAGAAAGAGATCCTTCCCCGCTGAAAGACCGGGGAATGAATTACTTTTTATTTACAAATGAATGAATTTGTACAGGAAAATAGCTAAAAAAGAAGGTGCAAGAGCCACTCTTGTAGCAGCAATTGTTGGTTCACTAAATGCTAAAACGACACAAGGCAACCCACTATTTAGATTTCGAGTGAGCCTTGGACTTCTTGGCGGCTTTCTCCGCATCCTTTGCCTCTTTCTCGGCCTCCGTCAAGATTCGTTTTGATTTCTTCTTTCCTGAAGATGCGGTGCTAGAACCGGTTGACTTCTTCCTGGAGGGCGGAGCGCTGGAATTAAGAGAAGATTTTTTAGCGAGTTCCTCTGTAATAGATCTAGTTGAGAGCTTAACAACTAACCTTGATCCCGCATCCACAACTGCGAGAGGCTTGAGGGCTTCAAGGTCTATCTTCCAAAGTAACATCATCAGCATTTTTTGACTCCCCGACTATTGCCACCTCTGGATCTTCCTCATGTCCTCCGTTATCGCCATCATCCTTTAAAGCTGCTATCATTTCTTCATCATGGGAAATGTCAGCTTTAGACGGCTCGCTTCCTTCTCCCAAGTCTATAGGAGCAGCCTTGTCCTTCCCTCCTTTTGCCTTTTCCGTAGGTTCTGCCCCAGAGGCGGCTCCTTGAGTCACATCAGTCTTTTCGGATGGCTCAATACCTACAGAGTGAGAAGCAACAGTTATCAACTCAGGCGAAAATAATGGGTTGTTCATCGATTGCTCAATCACGTGGCGAAAGGTAGAAATAGCCTTGACAAATTGAGGAGAAAAGGTAGGGATACCTTCTGAAGACTTCTCGGCAGGGGTAACTACTGCCTCTGATGCCGTTTCAGGAATAGGGGATAGCAGAGTTGTTCGGGGGATTCCCGGATTTTCAGGATCATACCCCTCTACTTCAGAAGTCGCAGGGGCAGTAGAAGAGGAACCAACTACGAGAACATTCTTCTGTTTAGACCTCCGTCTCTCTTCTTCCATAGCATCAGCAATGAGGCGGCGCCCTTCAGCTAGGCGTTCCGGCTCATCATCCCTCAAGTATTTCTCCATTAGCTTATCTTCATCGATGGAATCGACCTTAAGCTCCTCTTTTTCCCACTCGACGATCTGATTCCATACTTGAACTAGAGTGGATGGATAATCCTCGATCCAAGAAATGTTTCGGCGACGGATGATATGTGCGAAGAATTCAATCATTAATTCGCCGAAACCCTGAATATCAGCCTCCGCCTCTGACAATTGTTTGCGAGCCTCCTCCGCAGATTTGATAGCACACTCAACGTTGCCCTCCGCCAAGGCAGCTCTGTTCTCGGCCTCCAGTAGCTTTGAAGCCAAGTCAGCATTCTTCTTTTCTAGCTCAGCATTCCTCTTTGCTAACTCGGCATTTTTCCGTTCGAGGTCAGTATAAGCAAGGCGCGTCTTGGCAGCTTCTGACTTAGCATCATCAGCTTGCTTTTTTTAACTCAGAACGCTCTTGAGTGTGAGATTCAAGCAAGTCAGGATAACGTTTTTGCATATCCTCAAATTGTTGTTTGAAGTTGGTAGCGTCCCTCTGAGTAATAGCAAGCTGGGCATGTGTGTCCTCCAAATCTTTACCTAGGTTCTTTAAGGCCTTAGCATCTTCTTCCGCGGTTTTTTGCATTGAATCAGCATTCGTGATTAGAGTACGGATAATTCTGGAAAGGTTGCGTATATTTAAACATCTCAGCATACTGTTTTTCAACCGCGTCTATCTTTGCTTTGGCCTTGTCTGCCCACCTGGAAGAAATAGGTTCGAGGGCAGGTAAAAAAGTCAAAGTCTCGAAGTAGTGTTCGGGAAATTGCTCCTCCAAATACGCCCGCTTGATTGCAGTCTCCGCATCTAGTGGTGGAGGAGCGGGGATCGTCAATTCAGTGTCCCTGTGTGTGGAGGATTCAATAGTTTCTTTGTCTGTCCTAGGTCGTTTAGTAGCAGGGACCTTGCGTTTACTTCGAGACTCAGTATCTTTTGGAGGACTTCTCTCTCTGCTATGCTTTTCATGGGAAGAGGTGGAGTCTTTCGATTATGGCCTGTCCTCTTCCCTACGGCTTTGATAACCTTTGTATTTCTCCTGATCCGACCGAACGGGAGAGCGAGAACGTGAGGGTCGAGAGCGATAGGGATCATAAGGCCTTCTCTCCTCCCTACCGCGATCATCGCGGCGATCATACTTGATATCCTGAGGTGGATTAGACATACTACGGCGAAGCTTCCTGATATCATAGTAAGATCGAGACATCGTGCCTGCACAATAAGACAAGCGAAATTCAGAATCAATAGATTCACAGAGAAAGAGGTGCAATGAATGCTAATGCTGTTGTATAAAGTGTGTCCTAAGTGGTGTGTTTCCCCCCAACCAACCCGAGTCCGAAGCTAGACTAGTACGAGCAGGCTCTTTGGCCTTAGCAGGAGTGGTCTCTTCAGAAGAGGTGAAGACTAAAGGATCCTTCCTAAAATCCTCTGAAGTGTATATAGTTTCGGGTAAAGGGAGATCCTCCAATCCCTGGAATAATGGGTCATCAGTACTAGGGATGTCTCCCTCGGAAGCATTAAGTGGCGACTCTTTGGAGGATGTTGACTTTTCCAGAGAAGTAGCCTCCTCGGGGGCAGTATACCCTTCACGATGCTTTTCGGCCAAATTAACCAATTCGTCATCTTGAGTAGAAGATGGAGAAGGTGAAGTTTGAAGAGGCACTGTAGGAACTCCCGAACCTTCTCCTGTCTCTGGGACTACATCCACTGGAGGAATATATACGTATGGAGCCGTCCCATGACCAATACTACGAAAAACGGATAACAGCCCATGAAAGTGAAGGTATTCGTCCTTAAGGACTTCATCGATAGTCAAGAATTTCTGGTCGCCATTAAGAAGTTGGTGCATCTGGTCAAAGAACACCTGATCTGATATTTGTTTTGGATTGTCGACTGCAAACAAAAAGAAAAACAAGTTAGGGCGATGACTCGAGTGTATAGAGCCCAGATTTAGAAAATCACTGCTTTACTTGATTTCGTCCACCTCCTGGCACATCCAGGCTGTCGCTTCACATAGAACCATTCCAGTCTGGAATCTCCAGCTTTACTGCTGAATGGCGCTGAGATTATCTTCCTCTTAGGAACAGACTCAAAATAGCAGAAAGATGGAGTTTCTCGAGTCCGATGCTTGAAGTTATAAAAGAAATGAACGTCATCGAAAGTGAGCTCTATGCCTAAGATCTCACGGTATGCTATGTATAAAGTGTGCAAGTAGGCATAAGAATTGGGATGCAGCTGCATGGGGGCAATCCGCATTTGTCTTAGAAAGTCAACGATGAAGGGAGAAAATGGAGGGATAGCGCCGACCATACACATCAACCGAGTGGCCGCCATATATCCTTCTGGAGGGTTGTGGGGACGGTCAGAGCTTGAAGGCACTAGAGTGTCCCTTTTCATTATCCCGTATTTCAAGCAAATTCGGGTAAGTCGGTCGTTATCAATTGTCGATCCAATAGAATCTTGGGGTGATTCCAATACGACAGCCAATTCAAACTCATCAGGAGCCCGGTCGTCGCCAACCCCTCCTTCCTCTTCAAAACCTAAAGAAACTTCATTCTCTGAAGACACTTCGTCACTTTTACGATTTCCGACTTCGTAGTCTGAACCCTCATTATCCCATTCTGGATCCGACGGAGAAGATATGTCCTCGAGAGTAATTTTGTTAGAGGTTTCCGGGGCTTCTTTCCTCTCAGCTAGTCTGGAAGAGCGTCTGGGTCTCATGGTCATAAAACTATTGAAGAAGCAATAGCACAAATTAGAGCAAATTAGCCCGTATCCCCCCGTGCATGTGTGCAAACTAAAGTGTAAACAGTGTATACGGAAAGTGCAAAGTAAATGTTTAAAAGTGCGACGAAAAAGTCTGGCAAAATATAAAGAGTTGAAGTAATTCTTGATGTCCAGTTACGTTCGCAAGGCACTATCCTAACTGTCCATTAAATTGAAGATTATGCCGAAAGTTGATTGGGCCTATTAGACGAGTTTTTATGCGTTAAGGTAGACTGTGCTTCGGTTCGGTTCGGGTGCATTCATTGGGATCAGATCGGGGGCGTGTCCTTAGGCTTGGATATCTCATTTAAACTCAGAAATCAAAATCGGATCGGAGGCAAAGTCCCCCAACGGTTCGGATCGGATCACGTAGTTATACTTCTCCTCCGTCATCTTACGGTCCAACCCGATCCGGTTAGGTAGGCTCCTTTCCCCCTTCTTTAAATACTTGCTCCGACCCGATCCGATCTCCTGGATTTCTTTTCTTTTTCCTTTCTTTACTTGCCCCGACCCGGTCTGATTTCCTGAACTCCCTTCCTCTTTCCCTCATTTTTTCAACTTCCATATCCCTCCGAACCGAACCGATTCCCCATTATCTTCTTCTTCTCCTTCACCCTCTTTCTTCCCTAGCCGACGCCAAGGCCAATTTCGTGTCAGTCACTCAAATCAAAACCAAGCAATCATGCGCTGGTGCACTCAACAACGGATTCTAATCCCCTCCGTTCCAACCTCGAGATGGCGACGAGTCTACTGGCGACGATGACGAGGGGGGTCACGGTGGCAAGGTCATCAGAGTTTCATACTCGAATCATCCTAATCGTCTACGAATCCGAATCGAGAGTAATTAAAGAAGGAATTGTTCAAAGTTTTATAACCTACCGGTGTAATTACTTCGAGAATTAAGGAGAATTTTGATGTTTCACGAATTGAGTTTTTTCTCTCGTTTTGCAGAACTTGGGGAGTAAAATAGTAAAAATGAAGAAAGGAAGAAGACTCAGTTTACATAGAGGAGGAGAGTGTCAATTCATCTCCCCATTCGGATCGATAGCCCAGTAGAAGAACCCCCGTTCGGATCGGATGGACAGTCCAGAAGCAAAGCTTGGCCCAATAGTCCAGTGAAAAATAGAAAGGAGAAGGGGTCTGTTCGGATCGGAATCCGAACCGAACCGAGTTCTTTAGCTCAACAACGAATTAAATTGAAATTTGAAGAAAAAGATGAAAACACAAGGAAAATCAAAAGAAAAATCACCTCGAAGAGCGCTGTGCAATGATAGTCAAAGCATGCTCCGTCTCCAACAGAAGCATCCTTTGAGGGGGCAAAATGTTAGCCCACTTTGTGAACTGGGCAACACAAAGTCAAGATGTGAAACATTGACAAAACTTGGAAAGTACTGAATCAGGTCGGATCGAAGCAGTGTATCGGTTCAGATCGGATAAGGTCTTCTGTTCGGATCGGTGAACTATTGCTATTGGAATTAGAGAGGCACAGCTGTTCGGATCGGAGGGCAATCTACTTCCAGTTGGATCGGAAAGCCACCCAATTACTACAGAGATGGATCGGAGCGGAGCGGAGCAGAGTAAAAAGAAGAGAGAATTGGTCCTAAGTTAATCCTGGTCGGATCGGAGGTGCCGATCCGAACCCCTTGAGCACACTCTTCCGATCCGAACCCATTTTCCACGTCACTCCCCTGCATAAACACCTGGTTATTCGGAGCGGCTATGACCAGTTCCTACCCACAACGTCCACTGCTCTGATGCGTTGTCAACATAGAAATCCACCCGAACCCGAGGCTGATGGGATGGATGACACGTGGTTCCGATCCGGATCGGGTTCTGGGCTAATTTTCACCTATAAATACCCCGCCTGGAGACAAAGAAAAGGATCTTTTTTCTGACACTTTGATAGTTCAACCACCTTCATAACCCGAATTCCAGCACTCCCGGAAAATCCAAATCTTCTTTCATTATTTGTTTTTAGACAATTGAGTGATTGTAAGTGAGTTGTGAGAGAAATCAAGTGAATATTTCATTGTATTTGCAACTAAATCATTGAGAATAGTGAAAGACAAGTGGGCGTAGGCATTTCTTCGCCGAACCACTATAAATCCTGTGTGTTCATTTTTATTTTTGATCTCATTTCATTTTGCTTTTAATCAATTTGGGTGTTAGAACCACTTTTTGGTCTAACATTTTGGTGCTTTCACTGAGAAATCATCTGAATTCTTTGTTTTTCGGGATTATCGTTCTACTTTTTGAAGATTCGATATAGTTTGTATATATATAAAGATGTGATTTTTATCGCTAAAGCTATTTGTTTAAATTCAAATAATATTCAACACATGAATTTCAACTCAACGAATGAATTGCAACTCAACACATAAATATTCGATGTAGTTTGTATAAATATAAAGATGTGATTTTTATCGCTAAAGCTATTTGTTTAAATTCAAATAATATTCAACACATGAATTTCAACTCAACGAATGAATTGCAACTCAACACATGAATATTCGATATAGTTTGTATATATATAAAAATGTGATTTTTATCAACGAATGAAAATTATTCTAACACATGCATATTTCAAAAAAATTCGGCATCATAACGGCAGGGTAGTTAAAACCGGGACCGTCCCTAGTACGGCTCCTCGCTCTACCTTAAAACCTCGCGGTTTTTAACAATGGGGATCATGCATCTAGTTCGCACGCAGGCGGCATGTTTTATTTTCAATTCCACAATCCTATTCTAATTTGTTTCAACCACAAGAGGGTATTTTTCAACCACAAAGATATTTTCCAACCACAATATCAACCACAAACAATTATTTCCAACCATTCGTCATACCATATAATATCACGCCAATCACAAGTAATAAATATCGTCCATGGTCTGTGGACGAGGGGAGTATATATATATATATGCATATATATTATATTAATATTCACTTGCATTTCATCACAATTCAAAGCATATATGTTTCATACAACGCTTGTATAATTTATACTTCGCTAATATAACTTATACAACACATGTATTTGAGGTATACAATGCGTATATAATTTACACTTCGCTTATATAATTTATACAACGCGATTTCATTCACACAATTAGTTTAGATTCCTCACATTGTTTTGTGCAGTGCTAAAAATCGTAGGAAGATCAGAAAAATCTGCGGCTTCTTCTAGAATGTAGAGAGCCTCCTTGCGGTCACGGTGTCTCCTGTTTCATCGAATTTCGTTAACACACTAAAAAGATATGATTTTTCAAAGTTTTGCAACACTTAAAAGTGTTATTTTCATTTCAGAAATTTAAATCAGAAGGGTTTGCAAAGTTTCAAAACTAGGTTTTGATTTTAAATCAAAACCATACCTTGTTGCTCCGATCAGACTACACGGCGTCGAAGGCCTACGAACCACCTTCCGATCGACGGTGGTGGCGATGGACTCGGTGGCTCCTGCGAGTCGCGGCGGCGCTCCAAAGGGGGCGACTTCCTCCTCGAAATTCGACGCGTACAGTCGATGGTTTGAGGCGAGGCTTGGTCGGATTTAAAGAGGAGGCGGAGGCGATCAGAATCCTCAACTGGAGGAGGCGGCAAAACTGGCTGTGGCGGCGGCAAAATCGATGGGAAGCTTCGAGCTTCGTGCGTCGTTCAAATCGCTGGCGGCTAGGTTTTTTTTCGATTTTTTATTAAAAGAAAAAATCCTATTGGTCGGAGCTATATAGGAAATTTTAAATAGTGTTTTCACAAACGGACTCGAAATCAAACCCAACGACTATCGCCCCTAGCTAAATACCCCTATTCCGGACACAATGGGATATGTTTCGTTGGCCATTTTGACTGTTACAGTCAGTTATTTTTCAAATTAAAATATAAAACATTTAATATTTAATTTGAACGTACATTTCAATTTGCCAGGGCCACAAACTGAATCGAAAAATTCCAGAAAAGAAAATCTAGCTTTGTTTTGACGATAAGGTCCTAACAAAACCAGTTTCGTCGAATTCTGAGCTCGTTTGAAAAACGGCCATTTTTAGGTCGACCCATTTTAACAGAATTTGGCCAATCACATTTTCTTTTGCCCCGCTCACATACTAGCTTCAAAAATTATGAAATTTAAAACATAGCAATTATTTGACATCCCGGACCCAACAAAAGTGGTTTCGTCGAATTCCGAGGTCATATGCAAAATATCAATTTTCAAGGGCTATATATGCTATATAGCGACCCTCCTGAAAATTCATTTGGCCATAACTTTTGATTCCCTCTATGAAACTTCGATTTTTCAGATTCGTTAGAAAGGTATTCATAAACAGATTTAAATATTTTTAGTTTCGCTAAAATCCGTTATATTTTCCACCCGGTACAGTCAGACAAATTTTATATTCAAAATTTCAAACTGCAATACTATACCCAATTCTATATTTTATTGAAATTTGCCATTTCAACTATTCAAATTCTTTGGTAATAACCAAATTTAAAAATTTTAAATTGGTTCACATTTTCCGGTTTATTACAATAGGCCATCTGGCCTATCCTCTCAACTATGGGGAATGGCCTAACGAACCTTGGCGCCAATTTCCCTACCAAACTAAATCGAATTACGTTCCTCAAAGATGACACTTTGATAAAGACCATATCTCCTACCTCGAATTCCAAGTCAGTATTCTTCCTATGGGCATATGACTTCTTTCTATTTTGAGCTGCTTTCATCTGTCTTCGAATAAGGTCTATCTTCGTAGAAGTCTCTCTAATCATCTCAGACCCAAGTAGAAGTCTGTCCGTAGACTCCCACCAACATGTCGGTGATCTGCAAGGTCATCCATTAAGTGCCTCGAAGGGTGCCATACCAATGCTCGACTGATAACTATTATTGTAGGCAAATTCAACCAATGGGAGATGCTCCTCCCAAGTCCCTCTTAAGTCTAGGATACACGATCTCAATAAATTCTTGATAACCTTATTGACCCTCTTAGCCAATCCATTGGTCTGAGGGTGATAAGTTGTGCTAAGTCATAACTATGTACCTAGTGCCTCTTGCATGCTTTTCCAAAACTTGCTCGTAAAGATGTGGTTACTACCACTTACTATATTGGAAGGTACCCCATGAAGTCGGACAATCTCTCTTAGATATATCGATACTAGCCAAGCTTCTGTTCTCTTGCTCTTGACTGGAATAAAGTGAGCACTCTTAGTTAATCTATCTACTATAACCAATATACCCGTGCTACCCTTCCACGATCTGGGCAGTCCATAGGGACGCTCTCCCACTTTCACTGTGGAATATCCAAGGATTGAAGCAATCTATCAGGTTTCCGTTGCTCAGCGTTCACTTGCTGACAAGTCAAATAACTGGCCATGAATTATGCCACATCCTTCTTCATGCCAGTCCAACGAATAACTCTCTTCATTTCTCGGTACATCATGTCACCGCCTGGATGGACAATCATCCGAGAGTGGTGAGCGTCTCAAGAACTGATCTTAGCAAATCTCCAACTTTAGGAATACACAATCTCCCATCTCATCGTAACCACCCTTTCTTGTCCATAAAATATCTAGCTAGGTGACTAGACTTCTCTCCTCTACTGAGTTTATCCAAGATGTCCACTAACTACTGATCCTCTCACAGCGTGGATCCAATACAATCCATAAGAGTTGGTCGCACTTCCAATGATGCCAACAAACCAAGCCTAAAATCCGTAGATTGCCTAAAATCAAATGTCGAGATAAACTCCAAGCTCTGCCTCTCTATGAATGGAGGACTCAAGGTCATTCTCTGCCTACTCAATGCGTTTGTAACAACATTACCCTTGCTTGGAGTATATGCTATCTCAAAATCATAGTTCGTAAGGAACTCCATCCATCGTTGTTGCCTTAAATTGAGATCCTTCTATGAGAAAAAATATTTGAGAAACTTATGATCTGTGTAAAGCTAAAATCTTTCTCCAAGTAGATAGTGTCGCCAAGACTTAAGTGTGAATACTATTGTAGCCAACTCCAAGTCGTCGGTAGGGAAGTTTTTCTCGTGAACTCTTAATTTCCTACTTCCATAGCAAACTATCCTACCTTCTAGCATCAAAGCAACACCTAATTGTGTGTCACAAGCATCCGTATAGACCTTAAACACTTTTCTACCATCGAGAATAGTCAGAATGGGGGCTGATGTCAGAGCCCTCTTTAACTTCTGGAATGCATCCTCGCAATCAATGCACCAAGCGAAAGTCAAATTTTGCTTTGTCAGACGGGTGAGCGGAGCTGATATCCGAGCAAAGTCCTTAATGAACTTTCTGCAATAACCCGCTAACCCTAAGAAACTCCTAAACTCTATCGCATTCTTAGGGGATTTCCAATCTTGAACTGCGACAACTTTATCGGGGTCCACCGATATTCCATCCTTGGAGACTACATGCTCTAGAAACCTTACTTCCTTTCTCCAGAAATGACACTTGGAAAACTTAGCCTTAAGTTGATGCGATCTGAGAGTGCAGAGAACCCCTTCTAAGTTCTAGAATGCTCTTCCTCACTCCTCAATAAAACTAGAATATCGTCCATGAAACCACCACGGACTTGATCAGATACTCCCTAAATATCCGACTCATTAAATCCACGAAGTATGCGGGTGCACTTGTCAGCCTAAAAGGCATGACTAACCACTCAAAGAAACAGCCTGGAGTCCTGAAAGACGTCTTGTCAATACTATCATCTGCTACCCTCAGCTGATGAAATCCCATGGCTAGATCCAACTGTGAGAAGACCGAAGCACATACTAGCTGGTCAAACAAGTCATCAATCCTCGGGAGTGGGTGCATATCCTTCTTGGTGAGCTTATTCAACTCCCTATAGTCCACGCATAGACGGAGAGTGCTGTCTACCTTTGTTGCAAAGATGACTAGAGTTCCCTACTCAGAAATGCTCCTTCTAATGATTCCTTTCTCAAATAACTTTCCTACTTGTTTGCTGAGCTCCTTCCTCTCTCTAGGAGCCATGTGGGGCACTGGTAAAGCAATTAGTTTTGCATTCTCCACTAAGTAAATCTGGTAAGAGATTCGGACGGACATGGACTGGACAAGCATTAAGTTCGAACACTGTTCGTACGAACCGGATAATGGACGGATAATGTTTGGACAATAGAAAAACATCGAACATTTTGGATCGAACTGGACCCTGGTATGTCTAATAAGGTAATCAGACAGACACGGATCAGACACCTTATAGCTTCGCACCGAGCCAGACAACGGAACACTAGAGGGGTGAATAGTGTTTTATGAAATTCATTAATTTTCTTGAAATCATTTTGTATTAAACAAACAATATACAAATCACAGATAATAACAACCACAGAATCAATCACAGAATGCAGAAAGCAAAAGAAAATACAATAAAAGGAAAGTACTCATTGGGATTTTATATTGGTTCGGGATTCTCCTACATCCAGTCCCATACAACGCTTGGTTGACGCATATTTTTATTCAGCAATATCCAGCTACAATCCTTGATTTCACGGCTACAAGGGCCACCCTAATTGATTCCAAGTACAGCGAGACTTAGTTGATTTCAAGGCCACAACTTTACAGCCAATCGATTTTCGAGACACAATCGCACCCAGTCACTTTAAACGGGACAGGACCACACACGGTTGATTTCCAGGACACGACCACATCCTTCTCTTATTAGTTTCTGTAGCATTGACTCGATAAGACTTAATCTTGAGATCTTTGATTACAAATAACCTATAACACTTGAGTAACACTTGAATTCAGCGAGATTTTGATTTAGAATTAAAAGAGAAGAACAGTAATATGATTTCTATTGAAAAGGCAGAGTATAAGTACAGAAAGTCAAGAAATAAAGTATATTAACGGTGGAATGTTAGAAGATGAAGAAGAAGATGAAACGTTGTTGAAAAAAATTGAATTCTGTAAGGTACTTATAGGTTTTCAATAATCACAACATTTCTGTTAAGGTTTGAATTCAAAAGACACTTCTTTTCAAAATTTATAAAACATGTTAACAGCTAATATTTCGACATATGGGAATTCCTATATCGACATATGCTAGTGTAATTTCAAAATTTGAATTTTAAAATAAAGTAAATAATGTTTAAATAATTTGTGGTGAATCGAAAGTTAAAACAAACTATATTCCTTTAAAATAAAACAATCTTTTCAAAGTAAAATATATTTTAAAAACTTATATGAAGATATAATAAAAATATTTAAGAAACTAAATATAAAATGATATAAAAGTGTAAATGTAAAACTATGTGTATTTTTTTGGCAAAGCCGACCGGTGTTTATAATGATCCATGACACTCATTATTATAACAAATAATAATTACCATAGTTATAAGAATTTGGCGGATTGCTAGACTACTATCAGTTTTTGAAGTGGACCATCCACTACATACGGTATTTATAATGGGCCATCCATATCTATTCTAGATAATAGTACATGAGCTAGCTAAAATACTAGACTACTAAAACTATGTATATAGTAAAACTTAATGTAAATAAGAAAATTAGAAACATAAGTAATTATAATAAAACTAGTAATAAATTTGTAAGTAAAAGTTAAGTTAAAATCTGTTAAGCATAAATTTGAAAAAAGGAATTAAAAATAAATTTAGGAATTAAAATATTTCAAAAAATAAAAAAGTATATATAAGAAATACTTTAATAAATATAACAAAGAAAATTAAAAGCATAAGTAACTATTAGAATTAAATAAATAAGATTTAAAATATCATATAATTTTGAAATAGGAGTTAAAAGAGATTTAAGAATAAATAAAAATAAGGAAGTAATTTTGAAATCATTTGAAAATAGATTTGAAAACATAGAAGTAATTTTGAAATCGTTTGAAAATAATTTTGAAAACATAAAAATAGAATTTAAATCATTTTAAAAGAAAATTGAAATAAGAATTAAGTTTGAAATCAGAATTCAGTGCTAACCAGAGTTTTAACAAAATATCTAGACACAATTACTCTATATTTCTTGAATTCTTGATACTCATGAATCTCGAGTCTTGAACCCTTCTTCTTTGAAATCTTAATTGCATAGTCTTCGATAATCATTACTTGCTTAGTTTTCCTATATATATATTCTAGATAATAATGTTAGCATATAGTTTATATTTGAAACAAGGTTGTTGTCATTAAAACCATCATCATCCACATCTCAGTCCCTAGCAAAGGAATGCTGAACCAGATCGGTGGGGTGTTCGGATCAGCATAAAGCTTCTAGAATGGGACCGAATCGGTGCACTTAGTGTTTTTAAGCGGATCAGCATAGGAGTTTTAGCATCGGATGGAGGAAGGTACAAAGGGAAAATCATCTAAGTTGGGATGGCTGAACCAGATCAGTGTGACTACACCAATTCGGACATGACCAAATCGGGTTGGCATGACTATACCGACCCGGGCATGCCAAGTCGGATCAGTATAGACACATTAATCAGGATTGGATCGGTTTGATATCGATCCCAAATATAGGGATTAGCATAGAAGAGGGGGTTTGGGGTCTTGTCACCTTACGCGAGTGACGTACTATTGACTTTTTTCAGGGATGGTGATAGTTCAAGGAGGTTTACTTCGCAGCGACATCGTCATAAAGACTTTTTTTCGTAGTTCAAAGGCCGTTAAAAGTTAAAGAGTGCGACTCAACCAACGACTAGTCGAACTCCTCAAAGCAAAATAATAGACTATAGCTCAAGTGGGGAAGTTGTCGAGAGAAGTTACGGGCGGAGTTCGACAATAGAAGTAGTTGTCTAGATAGTTCTCAACCAAAAGACTTCATATGGAGTATGAATACAATCCCAGAATAACTTTGCAGCGGAGATACATATGCAGAAGGGATTGCTAGTATGCAGGTTCGAACGGGTACTTGGAGAGTTCAGGCTTAAGCGTTTATCAAGTCTTTTACCAGATGTAGATTGTAAGCCAGTTCGAAGCTTCTAGTCGCATACTGTAACAACCCACCCCCCGGGGGAATGGACCTAAATTTCGACCTAGAAAATGCCCATCATAACTTAGAGCCATTTTAAGGGGATCATTGGTTCCTATAAGGAAAATACTTAAATAGATATAACAGAGCTGTCTAAAACAAAATTAGAATCTCACATAGTGGATGGGATAAAATATAGTATCTCAAAATAGATGTACCATAAATAAAACCATCATATATGTCGGTTACATGAGTCTCAAGAAATGATAAAGGTACATTACTAATAACTAACTGCCATAAATAACTAAAAGCCTCCATTGTCTGACTCCATCTCCAAAGCATCCCTAATCCCAAGTGTTCCCACCTACTAACCTGTTTAAATTTTAAGAGGAGGGAGGTTAGAACAATAAGTTTTGGTGAATGAAAATCATATAAGTTAAGGGATAACTATTTCCTATACTTGGCAGTACTGGTTTGTCAGATTATGTCTATGTAACAAAACACACACACAAGTAAACATATGAGGCGGATGTCCTTACAGTCACTTAAGGAATACATGCTAATAGTAGGGCAAACATCTTTACGTTCACTTGAGGTCTACATGTTAATAGTACGGCGAACATCTTTACAGTCACTTAATACCCCCCACATGCTAATATAAGGGAGGGCATCCTTACAGTCAATTAATACCCCACGAGCCGGGCACTACTTGATCACTTAAGGCCACTACCTATATTTATTTAAGGATGGATTCCTACTAACTTATTATCCTATGGAGGATCCCTAGCCACTTATGACCTTGTCTTTAATCGTCAACGTTATCAAATATATACCCTCCTTGTAGGTCTAAAGATAGTAAGCCGTCACTTAATACCAGGTCTAGGTAGGAGCATGAAACCATTAAGACCCTTTTGGCGGCCCCCTAAGTTACTATCCGGCTGCCCCTACAGATGAACTCCTATCCCCTTAATACTTCCCTTAAACGATGATTTCCTTAGGCCTCTTATATACACCGTCCTAGGTCATCCCTCCCATAGCCCCTAGATGAAGCGAACAACTTCTAGAGAACTACCCATCATGCACAATCGCTAAGACTATTTAATGCGTCATGAATATAAGAGAAAGGCGGACCTTGCAACCACTTAAATCCTAATAAGTGCAGGTCCTATGATTTTTGTCCTATACCTTAGGAATGGACCTAGTTCTAACCAATTAATACCCAAACCAGGCGGGTTTGCCACCTAATACCTTCCTAGAGACAAGCTTATGTCACACACCAGATATATTTATATATACAGACATCTCATATTAAACTAACCACTAATAGATGTTGGATTTGTCAGGTGGTTTCGAGCAGGCTTCCACTACAAGTTGGGCTTAACGTCACGTCTTAGTGTAATAATTATAATGGCCATGGCACCTAGACCTCTCACATTAACCAATCTTACTTGTAGATGCTGGATATGTTGGTCGGTTCCAGAAATACTTCTACTACAAGCAATGGTTAACCTCATGTTTATGTGTCATTAATTATAATGAAAGCCATTAACTCACACACATGCAAATTTATTATAAGGACATTTGAATTCCTATTTTCCTAAATTTACTGCACAATTAATACATATTTATATTACATTTATTATGCTATAAATATATATTAATAGGTGTAAAGTTAGCACACGAGAATAACGACATAATACGTTTGAAATGTAAATCCTAATAACAACGATTATGGTACAAAGGTTAATTTCCCTATAAATTAACATAGTCCAAGCATGTATATTCATAATTAACAATAAAAAGGGAAATAACAACGAATATAAAAAAAACTTACAACCAATGTTTGAATAATTATTTAAATAATTAAAGTATAGACAATGTGCAATAATCCAAATACATATGCAAAACCTTACTTGTAGCACTGCTTCACTTTTTATTTTATATCGCATACAAAAACTTAGGATTCTAGTATATCGTGTATAATACGTCCAAACAAATTTACTTGATATAGACGCTTAAACCTATTAATTTACAACAATTAAATCTTATGTTTTAGCACAAAAACATATATGAATATTAAAATTGAAAACCAAGCGAATCAAACCAAAAAACTAGGAACTACAGAACACCCAAATCCCAACTTTCGTCGTTTCAATAACACAAACCCAAGCGTATCGCTTTTGATTGACCATTTTTGCAATAAACAAAAATAAGGGATTTAGCGGGTTTATAATGTTTTATTTTCGTATAAATCCAAATCCCATGCAGGAATAAAATTATAAATCTACACTACAAAGGATAAAAAATAACAACTTACATAATTTCCACTCACAGGGATTTGAGAAGAAAGAATAATAGAATTTGTGTAAAATCAAATCAGGATTCAACCTTCGAAATTTTCATACTCTAATCCTCCTAATATATATATATATATATATATAAGAATCAAATCTTAGAATCTCATATATATTAAAAAACTAAATTCCAGAATCTAGATCAGAAAAGACAGAATAAAGGCAAGAGGAAGAGAAGAAATCATAACCTTTTCTAGATTTCAGTAATGGCAGAGGGATAGTACGGAGGTGTGGAATGAAATTAGAGTAGGGTTTAGAGTAAGGCTATGGGCTATATTTATAGTTGCAAGTGTGTGTATAAACCGTTGTATTAGTTTGATTTAATATGGACGGTATATTGATGCAAAATTATAAACAATCTATCCACCCTCCCCTCAGGAGGGCGGTCAACCCCCTTTATAGGAGGGCGGTCAACCCCCAGGTCGACCCCCTTCTATAGAGGTGGTCGACCACTCATCTAGGTCGAGCCAGGATATTTAAACATCCAATAACGATGCTTTTTATTAGTCACTAAATTTATGACATTGAGTCTTTCCTTATGTTTATTATTCTTGTCCCCTTCTATATGTATATATCTTTTGGAATATTCGTCAATGCCATTTAATATATTTTTGTATTATTTATATCCATTGAATTTGAATTTCAAATATTGTATGAAAACAATTTACATATAACTTGTTTTATTAATAACTTCTTCATACGGACTTCGTTTTCAGCAAATAAAATATGAAAACGGATCAGAATCTTGCCATAAACGCAATAGTAATATTTTCATTCCTCAATTCCCAATTATCCAAATTTCTTATTTTTAGCCTGTTGAATTTATTAGTGTTTGTTATTATTTATATTAAATTTAATTATCTATCTCTATTTATGGTTTATTCTGCGGGCTGCTACAAGTACTCAACCAAACTACTGGATGTCTATCTATGGAGACTCATGACTGTAGTTTATGTCCATTATCAACTAGGTAGAGGTTGTTGGTTAGATGTACAACGTTTTAGCTCAGATATGGTACAATTACCATAGAGCCAGACGTACTATATTCCCAACGCATTGAGTGAGTGAATGTGTATATGGATGGTGTTTGCTATGTTTGTTTACTCATTTATCACCCTAGGGATGTCAGTAGATGTAAATAGCAATAACACGGACTTAGATGGAGCTGATGTAGACATTTTGACACCCCAGTTCCTAGACATATAATGCACTCATATCTCTGATTTTATTAGAGTAGTATATACTTCTATTTGCTAACTCTTTGGATACTGGGATATGTCATGTATAATTTACCGAACTGTATATTCCACTTATTTCTGTACTTGAGATTTTATCGCTCACACCAGAATTTGTCTGACCTAAATTTTTATATTGTGCTTCTTATTACTATAAGTGCTCTCATGCGAGCAGACTAGATGCAAGTTAAGAGTGAGCACGAGTAGTTGATCGGGAGACGAGCAGGACGCTATATATGTATTATTTATATGTAATTCATCACTTTTCTCTATTCACTACTGTGAGGCTTAGTAGTACTTTTATCACTTTGCATTAGAGACAGTTTCTATTTGATTTATTTAATCTGTATAACTCGATCATGTTATGATTTACTGTTTTGTATCTGTTACTCTGATTTTTGGCATTTTCAGTTATTTAATGTCTTGCCTGTTTTATACTTGTATGTTTTGCTACTATATTATATTCCATACGCTGTGAGATATATGACATGTTTTATGTAGTTTTTGTCCTTTTTTATCTAAGTGGTCACCTTACGTTGCCCGAATATTATAACAACACATTTTTAAGGTTTTGAGTGTTGGAAGTGTAGGATGGTTGTTTCATTTGGTATCATAGGCTAGGCTGCATTGTTTAACTTGGGGGATAAATTTAGAGCATATATATATTTAAGTGCCCGTACTTGAAAAAATACTTTAGTTTTCAAAAGTATATATATGTACTATAGTATAAGTCGCATTGCACGAGCACTATTAAGTACGGTTTTTTGCAAGAAAACTAATCATCGTTATCCTTATTGAAAGATGAGTCGTTGGACGACGAGTGTTGTAAGAAATCCAAGTTCGGCGGTTGAGGAAGGAAGTGCTTTAGGAGCTGCTAATCCTGACCTGCAAATCATATTTAATACCTTCATGAGGAATATGCTGTAAAATGCCCAAATAGTTGACCCTAATGCTAATGCTAGGAATGGTGCTCGATCGCATGGGCCCACAATAGATTTCGCTAAGATTAATAAGGAATTTACCAGTTTGGGAGGCAAACTTTCATTTGAATAGTACCAAATAAGTCCAGATGTAACAATTCCAATGTTTGTTCTGTTGAAATATTATTTTTTAGATTCAAAAGAACACTTCTTTAATTTTCCAAACAGACATGCATCACAAAGATTATCAACTTTGTAATTAATTTTTGTTAAACCCCTTACTAGTTCATTTTTAGCTAGTTTATTGATATACATAAAATTATTAATTTAAGTAATCATTTATGCCATAACCACGGATCATCGTGTTTTATGGTTAGATATAAGTCAAAATTTTGTTTAACATTCATATTTAAGATATATATATATATATATGTTTCTCTTTCTAATTCCTTTAAAAGCTAATCTTTTATTGTTATCAAGTATGTTGCATCTATCTTTTTCGAAGTCAATTTGAAAACCTTTTTCACATAACTGGCTAACGTTTAGGAGATTATGATTTAAAATTTTAACTAGTAAAACATTAGAAATAATAGGAGAGTTAGATATACTATTGTTGATAACTTCTCTAATGCCAATGACGTATCCTTTTGAATTGTCACCAAAAGTTACTGTGTCACCATTCATGTATGCTATATTGGATGACATGCTTTTATTTTTCATCATGTGCTTGGAGCGGCCGTTATCTAATATCCATTTCTCATTTTCTTTTCTTTTGGATACCTACAAGATAAAAAGATTTAATTTGTGCTCACTTCCCCCGTTAGGGTCCTAAATGTTAGGCGGGGAAGGTAGTCATACCCAAGTGGGTTTGGGGCCTTTAAAAGTATAGTTTGTGTTATGAACTACAATCTTTAAGTAATTTTCAATGTGCTTTTGTTCAATAAGCTTATTATTGGATTTTAAAACCATTATTTTTACTTTCTTAGGTTTCAAAACCTTTTCATTAATAGTTGTCTTTTAGACCTTTTTATAAATAAAATCGTACTTTTTGGTTTCTGAATCCTTATTAAAACCTAGTCCGTTTCTATTTCCAGAAGTTTTAGAATTTTTGATTAGATTTTCAAAATTTTGTTTGCCTCTGTTGAATTTTGAAACATTCAAAGTAATCTTTTCTATTTTACATTTGAGTTCTGAGATTTCAGAATGTGATATTTCTAGATTACTTTCTAAAGTTACATTCTTATTTAAACAACATTTCTTTCTAGTTTAACTTTTCCTAGTTCTGTTGTTAATGCATCATTTTCCAAAGATAATTTTTTGTACTTATCTTGGATATGTTCTAGTTCTTCTACAATATTTTTATCATATTTTTACATCCCTATTTCAAGCTCCATCCAATTCATCTTAGATATGTATTCTTTATTTAACTTTTCTATTTTTCTATGGTTATCATCTAATTCTATGCTAAGTCCTAATATTTCATTATAAGTAAGTTCGAGACAGATGTAATGACTCAGAATTTATTAAGAAATATTTATTGAATATTAAATATTTAAATTTTTTTTAAGAATTAACTACTTAGAATTTATTTAGTTTAAGGTTTTAGCGTATAATTTATAATATAATTAAAAACGAGCACGCATCTGCGCAGTAGTTCGTAATATTACATTTTGAACTTTATATGAATGTACATGATGAATATAAGTCAGAATTCGTTGAAACAAGAAACATTCAAATCTATTAAACTATAGATTTCTAATGAATGTGAAAAATCTAGTTTTCATCGTATAAATTGTGAGTTATGTCCAAAATAAATTTCAAAAAAGTCACTATGGAATCGTTTATAAACCATAACGAGGATTTTATTATGAACTGAATATCGATTTAGCTTGGAAATAGAAGTATCAAGTTTAAAATCCAATATAGTTTATTCTTAAGCTGTATGAAGTTTATTTGGATATATACGATAATTATAATTTGGTTTTCAAATAATTGGAATATTTTGGAATTAAATTATATTTTATCGATTTAATTGAATTAGAAAAATAGCCATTTTACAAACGACGTCGGATTTCGACGAAACCAATTTTATTGGATCCGTAATGATAAATTATTGTCAGATTTCAAATTTCGCGTCAATCGAAGTTAGTATGTTGTCGTGCGAGCTATAAATGCTCAATGTAAGTACGAAATCAATAATTTAAGCTTGAACGAGTGTTATTTGAGAAAATGGACTCGAATATCTTGTGTTCGCTAGGACCGTAATGATAAACCAAAGTTAGCTATCAATTTTCACCTCGAACGGAGTTCGTATGTGAATTTTTAAATGATGAATGGAGATAGCGACAAGCACGTAGCAATATAAAATAATAAATGAAGCTTGACCTACAAGCTAAACCCTACCCTATAAGTGAAACACCCCACCTCCGTTAGGGTCACTCTCAAAGGGAATGCCATAATTTTGGTGGAGGTTTATAAGTATAAGTCACAGATATACAAGACAGATATAAAAAAACACATATTTGTAAACAGCGGAAAAACAACAACTTTTATTTCATAAAAGCAAATACGTGTTACAACAACATTACCATAATTGTCTTACATCCTTTCCAAAAACATAACATAACACTTTCATAATCTGTCTTGATTACATTATTTAAAGAAGCATAAATAAAACGTAGATAAACTGCAAAAGCCCCATAGTGGTTGTCCAAAGCCATAGTTCAAAACGAAAGGGTCCAAGCAATACATTTCTCCTCTTCAAGCTGGATGTTAAGGCTGGTCAAGCTGCAGTGTTCCCTCCCTGTGAACCTGGGGGGGAAACGGAAGAAAAGAAGACGAAAGAAAAGTAGAGTCAGACATAAAGCCTGAGTAAGTCTAGGACTATTCTGTCTATGAATAAAGAACTGGGTATGATAAGTATAAACAAGAAGTGGGAAAGCACTATAAACTTGGTTAAGTTATCTAGGGTCGAATATACTATCGTACCCCATGTAAATCTCTGAACCCATATAAACTAGTTCCCAACTGGCACCCCATAATCAGGGTGATGTGATCCATTCTATGATGATCGGCTCCTACTCGCATAGTTACATGTGTCTTACGGCCCCCGATGTTGTAGTTACCTATGCTGGTCCCACCATGGGGTGTATCATGTCCCATGGTGGCGGCCCGACACAATCCTAGAATGCACAGGTATGCTACTGGTGCCCAGTGCTTTATTTTTCTGCGCCGGAGTGTGTGCACGCCCGCACCCCGTTAGAACCTACACTGCTACACCACCGCCGTCGATTTGACCTCTTACAATCAGCCCAGTAATCGTGCCCCACCCTGCCTAGTTTCAGGGTATCATGATACACCTTCTAGGGTTACTGCTGAAAAGGGTCCCCCGTTACTAGGTTTTCTATCTCTAGCCAACATGCTAAGTTGGTTAAGTGTTTTCTAACCTAACCCCCACCAGTCCGTTTAGTTTAGCATGTTCCATTTTGATTAAGTCTTTAGTTCACTTAATCCTAACAATCCTGACTCAGCCCTAATTGTCTTATTAAAGCCTTGACCTCTCACATTAGACAGGTATTGTTGTGGCTGCCTGTTGCCGGTTGGTTCCGGGCAGTCTTACGCCACAACTCAGTCTAACCTCGGGTCCTTATTGGGCTCCATGTTTAACCTCCCACATTGGATAGGTATTGTTGTGACTACTGGACAGCCGGGCGGTTCCGGGCAGGTTTACATCACAACTCAATCCAACCTCGGGTTAAACACATCGTATGTTCTACATTTACATATTTTGTCTTTCTTCTTTATTTTCTTATATGTAAATATTTGCGGCCCATTATTAAGTTAATGGTGTAAAGGTTACACCAATCATGGGCCCAACCCATACTTGAATTTGGGCCCTTCTACTTTATATTTTTATTTATTAATAAATTTAACCCAACGTTATTTTCCCCCGTTTAACACGTTCGTTTATTATATATATGTTGGGCTTAGCCTTTTTAAGCCCAACTTAGCCATGAGAAAAAGGGAGGCTTAAAGCGTGATTACATACACAAAAAGGGGAATGTGAACGCATGAACTTGCAACGTGACGTTGGAACTACAAAATAGAAACTGGTGTACTTGCATAGTGGTAACATATACTTTGGTCATAAAGCATAAGTGACATGAATCAAACCATGTAAACTTGTAGTTAAGTTAAGAATATCACTATTGACACATAGGCTTAACTACAACATAAACCTATATTTTTATTCAGGCATAATGTCAAACATAAGCAAATCATGTTCATAAGATTACTACATGTTTACAAAGGTGCTTACTTTTGTTACTAACACAAAAGTATAGTTCAACTTAATCATGATTTTAAATCTATTCACATAACCATGGCATAAATATTTCTAACATGAAATCATGATTTTTACTTTAGTCATGCAAACTTGCAAAAGGGATTTTGAATCTAACCTAGCTATGCACCACATATGTCATCATATATTTCTTGTTAACAATATAGACTTAACATGGATTTCAATTTATGCAAAATATCAATCATAGCCTAGTCATATTCATAAGTTTGCAAATAGGTTTTCTAGTACAAAAGCATGGCTTAATACATAGATCATGGTGCCAAAATTTCAACATAGTTTCATATGAACTATAATAACCCAAATTTGTTCCAATTACGTACAAAATGATTTTTGTACAAAAATATACATTATGATGGCATAGTAGCAAAACCCCAAACTTGCATGAATTTCAATTAATCAACTACATACATGTAGCTTCAACATGGATTACATAATTTGCGAATATTCCAAACGTATACTTGCATAAAACTACCGCAAACATGTAGTTTTTTATAATGAATAACATAATTCGAGAATATCCAAACGTATACAATATTCCAAATCGATAAGAATCATAGTAACGCACAAATATGAATTACTTTATCGCCACAATCAAGTATACAAACCAACACAGTTATTTGTTCATACCAAAATAATACTCTACTTACTATTGTGTGACGAATTCTCCAATTTTGGTATTTGGAGATGCGATTCCTTGTTGATTTGATTTGATTAAGTTGCTTTATGCTTTAGAATTTGCCTCCTAATCCTCTCTCCAATTGGTGGCTACTCTTAGTCGTTCCTCAGCAACATGATGGCCTTGTTCTTATTTTTGAATGAATAGATTAGGTTGAGTCTAGGGTCATTTTTATAGGGTTTATGAACTGATTAGGGCCATCGATGTCGCTTGGATTGATCGTAGCCATTCATTCGAAAGAGAGACCAATTAGAGCCTGCCACCTAGCCCTAATGACAAACCAGACTTCTGAAAATCGACCAACATAGAATAGGCCAGCCAGGTTGGGCTGGGTTCGACCTGGCTCTGGACCAGGTCGACAGCCCTGTCGACAGCCCTGTCGACCTGGCTAGACCAGGTCGACAGCCCAGTCGACCTGGGTGCATTAGGCGGGAGTTTTCCTGCCCTGGCCAATTGGGCCCGATTATTAATTTTTTTCTGAGCTGTTTTATTATGTTCGAATTTTAAACTTAATTCAGAAACTTCCGAAGGCCATATCTTCTTCATACAGACTCCGTTTTTCGAAAACTCGGACTCTATTTCGCGTATTTTTCCGAGACGAACGCAATGGCGTATCCCGTTTCCCTTAGTTCTTTGATTTGAAATTAATTATACTTTAATTTGTGAATTTCACAGTTATAGAATTCGCGGGGTGTTACATTCTCCCCCACTTAAAAGGATTTCGTCCCCGAAATCTTTAAGTTAGGAGGAATGTATATCCTAACATCCAATCATCCATCTACTCATCCATCAAACACGAGCATCCATTGTCCTTAAAAGACTTCTAATGCTTCATGATCATATGCGAAGTGTGTGTGTACATGTACTTATCTAATGCAAAATCAGGCGGTCTACTGATTCAGTTGACCTCCTTAGTGCGAATTATGCAAGTGCCATGAATCCATTATGTATGCAAATTTTCCTATTCATGATTCTACATGAGTGCACAATCATTCAATACAAATGCAACATCCATATGACAACACATTAGAGTTCAACCATATACGAATGCAAACATATATGCATATGCAATATGAAGTGACTGAGCCGATCTAAACCCTAGATTGTGTGTGTATATGCAACCACGAGCAACCACTAGCAATCACTTGCAACCACTTGCAACCATCATCCATAACATGTTTCAATTACATGTTTCCATCCAAAGGGTTTCTACCTAAAAGATAAGATAGATAAAAGCGCAACTTAAGGAAAAGGAAAGATCAAGGATGTACCCTCGAACAGAAAAGGGTAGGCAGTGCGTATTCTAGCTTCAGTTTCCCAAGTCGCGTCTCCCTTGGCGTCGCTCCACTGAACTTTGACGAGCTTGACTTCGCGGTTGCGTAGCTTCTTCACTTCCGTTCCTAATATGCGGGTTGGAACTTTTCTTATGGTTGCTTCGCGTTCCACTTCGGCCTCTTCGAGGATGTTTGGCTCTACCACCTCGGCTGACTCATGTAGACATTTTCGGAGATGTGAAACGTGAAAAACGTTGTGGACTCCGGCCAACTTCTCGGGTAGCTCTAATCTATAGGCCATTTTCCCAATTTTCTCGATGATAGGGAATGGCCCTACGAACCTTGGTGCCAGTTTTCCTGTGATTCCAAAACGAACAACGTTTCTTAGTGGTGATACCTTGAGAAAAACTCTGTCTCCAACCTCAAATTCAAGGTCGGTCCTTCTCTTGTCGGCATAGGACTTTTGTCTGTCTTGGGCCGTCTTCATCCTTCTTCGTATTAAATCTACTTTCTCTGAAGTCTCTCGGATCATATCTGGTCCAAGTATGAGCTTATCAGTAGACTCCCACCAACAAGTGGGCGATCGACACAGTCTTCCATATAAAGCTTCGAAGGGCGCCATTCCGATGGTTGCTTGATAGCTGTTGTTGTAGGCAAATTCCACCAAAGGAAGGTGGTCTTCCCATGTCCCTCCGAAGTCAAGGACGCATAGCCTTAAAAGGTCTTCCAAAACTCTGTTCACTCTCTCTGTTTGGCCGTCGGTTTGGGGATGATAGGCTGTGCTCAAGCATAACTGCGTTCCTACTGCTTCTTGCAGACTCCGCCAAAACTCACTGGTGAAGATGGGGTCTCGGTCACTAACAATGCTAGATGGTATTCCATGGAGTCGAACGATTTCCTTGAGGTAAAGTGATGCTAGGGATGAGGCAGTTCTTTTACTTTTGATAGGTAAAAAGTGGGCGCTTTTAGTAAGCCTATCCACTATTACCCAAATGCTAGTGTTGCCTCTCCTAGACCTAGGCAGCCCATCGATGAAGTCCATTGAGATGCTATCCCACTTCCACTGCGAGACCTCCAGAGGATGTAGCAGTCCGCCAGGCTTTTTCTGTTCCGCCTTAACCTGTTGGCACACCATGCACTTAGAAACGAATTCTGCCACGTCCTTTTTCATGCCGTTCCAGAAGAAAGTCCTTTTTATATCTTTGTACATTTTATCTCCGCCTGGGTGTATCGTCTTCTTGGAGTGATGTGCTTCCTCGAGAACCTTCTTTACTAAATCTTTTGTCTGTGGGACGCATAGTCTTCCGTCTCGCCTTAGCAAACCCTTATCGTCGATGGAGTATCTGTTGAGGTGACTTGAAGTCTCACCCCTAATTAGCCTATCAATTGTTTCCACAAGCTGAGGGTCTTTGCGTTGTGTTGTCCCTACTGAATCCACTAAAGTTGGGCGCACTTCGAGAGATGCTAGCAAGCCTGGTGCGAAATCGGAGGAAGGCCTAAAGTCGAAGCTGGCTATAAACTCTAGGCTTTGTCTTTCAACAAACAACGGGCTTAGGGTCAATTTCTTTTGGCTCAACGCGTCTGCCACTACGTTGCCTTTGCCCGGAGTGTAGGAGATTTCGAAATCGTACGAGGCAAGAAACTCCATCCATCTTTGTTGCCTCAAGTTAAGATCCTTCTGCGAGAAAAGATATTTCAACGATTTATGGTCAGTGTAAAGTTCGAACTTCTCACCTAGGAGATAGTGTCGCCAAGACTTGAGTGCAAAGACGATGGCGGCTAACTCAAGATCGTGGGTTGGGTAGTTCTTTTCGTGCACTTTCAACTGCCTCCCGCCATAAGCTACTACCCTTCCTTCTTGCATTAAGACGGCGCCTAGCCCTGTCCCACATGCATCCGTATAAACAGTGAACATCTTGCTCCCATCTGGCAGCGTCAAAACTGGGGCTGTTGTAAGAGCCCTTTTCAGTCGTTGGAAAGCAAATTCGCAATCCAAATCCCAATTGAACACTAGATTCTTCTTAGTCAATTTCGTGAGTGGAGCTGAGATTTTCGCAAAATCCCTTATAAACTTTCGATAGAAACCTGCTAGTCCTAGAAAGCTTCGGACCTCAGTTGCATTCCTTGGTGTCTTCCAATCCTGTACCGCCACTACCTTAGCAGGGTCCACTGCTAACCCTTGTTTGGATACTATGTGCCCAAGGAACCTCACCTCTTCTCTCCAAAAGTGGCATTTGGAGAATTTGGCTTTTAGTTGATGGACTCGCAAAGTTTCCATGATTGCCCTTAAGTGCTGAGCATGTTCCTCTTCACTCTTTGAGAAGATAAGGATATCATCTACGAAGACCAGTACGAATTTGTTGAGAAAATCTCTGAATACCCTACTCATCAGGTCCACGAAGTAAGCAGGTGCATTTGTCAAGCCGAAAGGCATGACAAGCCATTCAAAGAAGCCGTCTGGGGTTCTGAATGCCGTTTTATCGATGCTATCTTTAGCCACCCTTAGCTGATGAAAATCGGTTGCTAAATCGAGTTGGGAGAAAACAGACGCTCCTACAAGCTGGTCAAACAAATCGTCAATTCTAGGGAGCGGGTGCCTATTCTTTTTCGTTAGCTTGTTGAGCTCCCTATAGTCAACACATAGACGGAGTGAACCATCCGCCTTTGTAGCGAACACCACTGGAGCGCCCCATTCTGAAATGCTCCTCCTAATGAACCCCTTTTCTAGAAGCTCTTTAATCTGTTTACTGAGCTCTTTCCTTTCTCGTGGAGCCATGTGTCTAACGGGCAATGCAACGGGCTTTGCATTATCTACAAGATATATGCGGAAGTCTATTTCCCGCTTCGGAGGCAAGCCCTTCACCTCTTCGAAGACATCCGGATATTCCCGGACCACTCTAACTGATTGCAAATTTTCAACAGAGGCATCTAGCGATTCAAGGTAACTAAGCATAACCGCGTATGAGGGATTACAAGAAATTTCCAAAGTATTACCGAGCTGGGTTAGGAGCCTAACAACCCTTTTCTCACAATCAAGGATGGCCCCATTACTGGATAGCCAATCCATACCCAAAATCAAACCATAACCCGAAAAGCCCAAAACAAAGGCACTACATTGAAATTCTACACTTAGAATAGAAATTTTCAATCCCAAACAGATCATAGACAAATGAGCTGGGCCCCCAATTGGGTTTGAAACAATTAAGGGGTCCTCTACCATACTAGTTTTTAGGTGCAGAGATTCTACTAAAGCAGACGAGATAAAGGAGTGTGATGCGCCAGAATCAAATAAAGTGCGAACGGGGTGATCATAAAGATAAACTACACTTTCTACAGAAGTATTTATACCTCGCTGTTGCAGAGGTGGCGCTTCCAGCACATGAACCTGTGCCCCTGGGGTGGATCCAGCCCTCTGCCCCTGTCCTCGTTTCTTTGGGCAGTCCTTAGCCCTGTGGCCTGTCTCACCGCAAGAAAAGCACCCACCATTCTCCTTGGCCTTCTTTTTCCGGCAGTCCTTAACTAAGTGCCCCACTTTGCCACAGAAATTGCACTTCCTCTTCTCTTTGTTGCCTTTTCCGCCCTTCTTAAAGTCTGTCTTCTTAGGCTGCAAACCCTCTTTCTTCCCTTGAGAGCTTTCTGCCTTTGTCTCCTTCTTGCCCTTATCCTCTTCATTCAGCAATGCCATTTGCACCAATCTTTCATACGTGGCTCCCATGGGTATATGGGTCATGGCCAAACTGTGTAATGGCTCATTCAACCCTTTGACGAAACGGAGAGCCTTCTTGTGCAGGGTATTGACTAGGTCAAGCCCAAACCTAGCCAGCTCATCGAACTGATTCACATACTCTCTGACTGTCTTGTCCCCTTGCTTAAGAAATAAGAATTTTTCCAACTGCAAACTTCTTTCCGCATCTGAGAGAAATTTAGTCTCAAACCTTGCCCTAAAGTCCTCCCATGTCTCCACTGGTCTTTCAGCATTAGTGACTTCCCACCAGTAGGAAGCCTCGCCCTTCAATAGCCACACTGCCAATTGTACTTTTTGTCTATCCTCTACCTCAAAGATGATGAATAGGTCCTCAGTTTCTTTCAGCCAATTCCTAGCTGCCACGAAGGACTCAGTTCCATGGAAATCCTTTCCTCCCATAGCTTTAAAATCTTTACATATCTTAGCAAATGTGTTTCCCCGTGGAGGAGGTGGAGGAAAAGGTGCCGCTGCAGCTGGATGATTTCCTGCAGCTGGGGGAGGAGGAACGGTAGGACCTGGCTGAGTGGCCCTTGCCTCTAAGAACCATCTAAACCAACCAGGTATTGGTACCCCTTCCGGCAAGTTAAGTTCTTCGGACATGCTGAAACAAAAAGGATAGATTCAAAACGAAGGATAAGAGATAGTACCTATGGCTTTGGGGGGACTTTGCCTTTTAAAGCAAAATAATATTTTCCTTTTAAAAATGCTTCTTTAAATTTCCTTTTTGAAAATAAATTTTTTAGAACTTTTTATCTTATCTGGTAAACCTATGCTCCGATACCAAGTGAAACACCCCACCTCCGTTAGGGTCACTCTCAAAGGGAATGCCATAATTTTGGTGGAGGTTTATAAGTATAAGTCACAGATATACAAGACAGATATAAAAAAACACATATTTGTAAACAGCAGAAAAACAACAACTTTTATTTCATAAAAGCAAATACGTGTTACAACAACATTACCATAATTGTCTTACATCCTTTCCAAAAACATAACATAACACTTTCATAATCTGTCTTGATTACATTATTTAAAGAAGCATAAATAAAACGTAGATAAACTGCAAAAGCCCCATAGTGGTTGTCCAAAGCTATAGTTCAAAACGAAAGGGTCCAAGCAATACATTTCTCCTCTTCAAGCTGGATGTTAAGGCTGGTCAAGCTGTAGTGTTCCCTCCCTGTGGACCTGGGGGGAGGGGGGGAACGGAAGAAAAGAAGACGAAAGAAAAGTAGAGTCAGACATAAAGCCTGAGTAAGTCTAGGACTATTCTGTCTATGAATAAAGAACTGGGTATGATAAGTATAAACAAGAAGTGGGAAAGCACTATAAACTTGGTTAAGTTATCTAGGGTCGAATATACTATCGTACCCCATGTAAATCTCTGAACCCATATAAACTAGTTCCCAACTGGCACCCCATAATCAGGGTGATGTGATCCATTCTATGATGATCGGCTCCTACTCGCATAGTTACATGTGTCTTACGGCCCCCGATGTTGTAGTTACCTATGCTGGTCCCACCATGGGGTGTATCATGTCCCATGGTGGCGGCCCGACACAATCCTAGAATGCACAGGTATGCTACTAGTGCCCAGTGCTTTATTTTTCTGCGCCGGAGTGTGTGCACGCCCGCACCCCGTTAGAACCTACACTACTACACCACCGCCGTCGATTTGACCTCTTACAATCAGCCCAGTAATCGTGCCCCACCCTGCCTAGTTTCAGGGTATCATGATACACCTTCTAGGGTTACTGCTGAAAAGGGTCCCCCGTTACTAGGTTTTCTATCTCTAGCCAACATGCTAAGTTGGTTAAGTGTTTTCTAACCTAACCCCCACCAGTCCGTTTAGTTTAGCATGTTCCATTTTGATTAAGTCTTTAGTTCACTTAATCCTAACAATCCTGACTCAGCCCTAATTGTCTTATTAAAGCCTTGACCTCTCACATTAGACAGGTATTGTTGTGGCTGCCTGTTGCCGGTTGGTTCCGGGCAGTCTTACGCCACAACTCAGTCTAACCTCGGGTCCTTATTGGGCTCCATGTTTAACCTCCCACATTGGATAGGTATTGTTGTGACTACTGGACAGCCGGGCGGTTCCGGGCAGGTTTACATCACAACTCAATCCAACCTCGGGTTAAACACATCGTATGTTCTACATTTACATATTTTGTCTTTCTTCTTTATTTTCTTATATGTAAATATTTGCGGCCCATTATTAAGTTAATGGTGTAAAGGTTACACCAATCATGGGCCCAACCCATACTTGAATTTGGGCCCTTCTACTTTATATTTTTATTTATTAATAAATTTAACCCAACGTTATTTTCCCCCGTTTAACACGTTCGTTTATTATATATATGTTGGGCTTAGCCTTTTTAAGCCCAACTTAGCCATGAGAAAAAGGGGAGGCTTAAAGCGTGATTACATACACAAAAAGGGGAATGTGAACGCATGAACTTGCAACATGACGTTGGAACTACAAAATAGAAACTGGTGTACTTGCATAGTGGTAACATATACTTTGGTCATAAAGCATAAGTGACATGAATCAAACCATGTAAACTTGTAGTTAAGTTAAGAATATCACTATTGACACATAGGCTTAACTACAACATAAACCTATATTTTTATTCAGGCATAATGTCAAACATAAGCAAATCGTGTTCATAAGATTACTACATGTTTACAAAGGTGCTTACTTTTGTTACTAACACAAAAGTATAGTTCAACTTAATCATGATTTTAAATCTATTCACATAACCATGGCATAAATATTTCTAACATGAAATCATGATTTTTACTTTAGTCATGCAAACTTGCAAAAGGGATTTTGAATCTAACCTAGCTATGCACCACATATGTCATCATATATTTCTTGTTAACAATATAGACTTAACATGGATTTCAATTTATGCAAAATATCAATCATAGCCTAGTCATATTCATAAGTTTGCAAATAGGTTTTCTAGTACAAAAGCATGGCTTAATACATAGATCATGGTGCCAAAATTTCAACATAGTTTCATATGAACTATAATAACCCAAATTTGTTCCAATTACGTACAAAATGATTTTTGTACAAAAATATACATTATGATGGCATAGTAGCAAAACCCCAAACTTGCATGAATTTCAATTAATCAACTACATACATGTAGCTTCAACATGGATTACATAATTTGCGAATATTCCAAACATATACTTGCATAAAACTACCGCAAACATGTAGTTTTTTGTAATGAATAACATAATTCGAGAATATCCAAACGTATACAATATTCCAAATCGATAAGAATCATAGTAACGCACAAATATGAATTACTTTATCGCCACAATCAAGTATACAAACCAACACAGTTATTTGTTCATACCAAAATAATACTCTACTTACTATTGTGTGACGAATTCTCCAATTTAGGAATTTGGAGATGCGATTCCTTGTTGATTTGATTTGATTAAGTTGCTTTATGCTTTAGAATTTGCCTCCTAATCCTCTCTCCAATTGGTGGCTACTCTTAGTCGTTCCTCAGCAACATGATGGCCTTGTTCTTATTTTTGAATGAATAGATTAGGTTGAGTCTAGGGTCATTTTTATAGGGTTTATGAACTGATTAGGGCCATCGATGTCGCTTGGATTGATCGTAGCCATTCATTCGAAAGAGAGACCAATTAGAGCCTGCCACCTAGCCCTAATGACAAACCAGACTTCTGAAAATCGACCAACATAGAATAGGCCAGCCAGGTTGGGCTGGGTTCGACCTGGCTCTGGACCAGGTCGACAGCCCTGTCGACAGCCCTGTCGACCTGGCTAGACCAGGTCGACAGCCCAGTCGACCTGGGTGCATTAGGCGGGAGTTTTCCCGCCCTGGCCAATTGGGCCCGATTATTAATTTTTTTCTGAGCTGTTTTATTCTGTTCGAATTTTAAACTTAATTCAGAAACTTCCGAAGGCCATATCTTCTTCATACGGACTCCGTTTTTCGAAAACTCGGACTCTATTTCGCGTATTTTGCCGAGACGAACGCAATGGCGTATCCCGTTTCCCTTAGTTCTTTGATTTGAAATTAATTATACTTTAATTTGTGAATTTCACAGTTATAGAATTCGCGGGGTGTTACAATAAGTAAACCCCTCCTCCACCCCAAGCCCACACAAATTTTCAGCCTCCACATTTTGAATTTTACTCCCTCCTTCTCTTTTAATTTTTATGCTCTAAACTATCACAATTTGGACGAAGTCACCAACATGAAAGTTGGAGTACTCGATGAGGGCTACCTACTGTAGAAATTTGGTGGTTGCTGGAGGTCGGAGGTGGTCCGAATCTAGCCCGAGGTGTGGAGGCATGAGATTCATATTTTGGACTTTTGTGTGCAAATGGTCGAGAGTCGGACAGAGTGGTAAAGTAGGAATTTGGAGAGGGAGAGCGGGCTACAACTTTGTGGTTGGGTTTCGGCCGGAAAGTGGCCATGGTGGCCCCAGTTCTGACATGATCAGGGGCAGCGAATAAAGAATGCCGAATTCCGGCAAATGAAGGAGGAATTAGAGGAGGTGGCCAACTAGAAAGTTGTTCGTGGTGGTGAGATCTTGGTGCTAGTCAACTTTGGTGTCGAATGGTGACATGGGGCGTCCAGAAATGGGTTCGACGTGGGCGACGGTCATGGGGTAATTGTCGATCAATGGCAGCGAGGTGGTCCCCTATATTTCTAGCGAAGGGAAAGGATGGTCGGGGATTGGTCGAGGTGTGTTCAGCCAGCCGGTGGTGGCTCCAAGCGATGGTGGCTAGCCTCCGATCGTGATGAATAAGATAGGGAAGATGACGAATAGTGGTATTTGATTAATTAATTAATTAACTAGTTTAATGTTCGTACGATTATAACTTGTTCGTACAAACTTAGAGTTTAACGAAATATGAAACACTAGAATCGTGGAGTCGAAAGCTTCACAAAAAAACTGATTTGGACGAGATTAGAGCCAATTGCAATTTTGTTTTAAATTAAACCCACATTTAATTTAATCCAAAAGCGATTGTTATTATAACGATCAAAAACCAATGTGAAAACTCTTTGTTTTGACTTGAAAAGTTATTATAATCTTATCTGATTATATATTGATTGCTTGCAGTTGCCATGGGTGCTTCATGATTGATGGATGTTTATTTGCAGTTTTATTTATATTGTTATGTACATTTAAGCATTAACAATTATGACGCTTATTTATGATTGTTGTTTGATGGATCATGAACTATTGTTATTATTGTTCACACAATTGACAGCACAAATATGAAATATTTTGGACTTGATTGAATCGAGTTTATTGGAATATTAAATGAATATTATATTCATTTAAGTGAAATAGACGTGGAAATGAAAATTGGATTTTTATATCTGAAATGATTTGGAAATGACATTGAGATGATTTCAAACAACCATCGAAAATGTTGAAATAAATTTGAATTGGAAATGACTTGTTCTAATTTAAAATAAAATTTAAATAGCAAATTCAAAAGTGAATTTGAGTTAGATATAATGACATTTTTAACTTGAAATGATTGTTCCAATGATCTTATTTATTTTTATAATGGATTCGAGGAAAGTTTGGATGTCAAAATATTATATTTTGAAAAATGTTATTATTTTAATATTATAATAATATAGAATAGACAATTTTGATATAAAATTGAATTTGAGATTGAAATCGTTTTTAAAGAGTTTATAAGCATTTTATAAAATACTTTTGGATTAAATCAGACAATTTTTATATTAAATTACAATATGGTTTGAATAGGACGTGTCATGCAGCGACAGTTCGCGAATTTCAGCCATAAACTTCAACTGGCTATAACTAATCCAATTTGAATCGGATTTGAACAAAAGTAAAAACTTTTTTTTCTATTAATGATAGCTTTCAAATTAAAGAAGAACTTTGGAATTTCAAGTTATGTTTAAAACTATTTTGAAAAGATCGTTGTAAATGCAGTTTGATAACCGTAATTAGAAATCAATCGAAATGGCCATATAAAAATTATTAAAAATATGGAAAAAAATATGATAAATTATAATAAGTGATTTGTAAAATAAATATGAAGTTTTGAACTATATTTCAATTTTTTTTCTTTTAGCCTAACATGTTGAATATGGTAAAACGACGTTTTGGAAATTTAAGCTAAATAAACTAAAAGATTTTCAAATATTAGTTTGGTGGATTTGAAAGATGAGTTTTGAGAAATATTTTAATTAAGATTATTTGGAATATGGATTTGGATGAAAATGATAATCAGATATTTGGTATTGATTGCCGTTGTGTAGACGTTTACTATTTGAGGAATTTGGAAGATGTTTATATCGTCGTTCCACTTATAATATTCGTTGATTACGAGAATTGGTGTTGAATATATGTTGATGTAAATTTTGTTTTAATCTTATATTCAATATCAATTGGTTTGGGGTTTATCGTGAATGGTGTCTTCAATAGCATCGTTCTTTAACACAGTTAAAGATGAAGTATATGGAATTAATCTTTTAATTAAGATTAATGAAGTTTACCAAAGTGAAGTTTTCCAGTTAATAAATTAAATTGGAACGCAAGTACGATTTTGTGCCAAAGATGTGATTTGGAAATTAAAAAGTGATTTACCATAATGATGGTTAATGAATGATTTGAATTTAAGTAAGCTTGTTTTCACGTAATGACAATTGTAATCTTTAATTAGATTTGAAAAGAATAAAGGCAATTAAACTTACCAAAATACAAGGGTATTAGACATGGAGTACCACCAGTTTTGTTCCATGGGATGAATAAGATGATAATGAGATAATGATTTGAGAAATTACTCTTTTCGTGAGATTCAATAATCTCGATAAACCGTAGAAAAATTGATTTGAGTCAAGTTTATGAAATAAGTTTTTATAATCGTTTGAAAGGGTTTCCAAGAAAAGATTTAAATAAGAGTTTAAAGTATATAATCTTTGATAAGATTTAAGGGAGTAATTCCCAATATAAAGGATGGTTCGAGTAGAAGAAAAAATGGCGGTGGCTCATTATTCTTCTTCGAGTTCTAGATTGGAGAATTCCAGTTAACTTTCTTCAATTATTCTTCTTCTTTGGCCGATTCCTAGAGGGATACTTGGCGATCTTATGCGAATGTGACTTGTTAAGATATCTCTAAATCTTCTTTTGCTTTTAATTGGGATACGTCATTGCGCAAGGGTTCTTTTAAATGGAAAACTCCCAAGGATCGATTCTGTTTCAGACGTGGTGATACATGTCATATTGCGAGAGAGTGCAAGAATTTGATTCGTTGCTTTTATTGTGGTGGTTTGGGACATCGCAAAAACGAATGTTCAGAGATCTTTTGAGGAAAAACAGTATATGATATTATGCACTTCAATTATTCGAGATTATGCCAGAAACTAATTAATCTCTTGGATCTTTGTGAATTGGAATATTCTGATCAGGTAAACAATGGTGCGTACCTGTTGCCTCTGTTGGGGTGCCACATCGAGGATCTCGTAAATGGTTTATTATGGAGAAAGAGGAATCTTAGCGATTCAAGAGCTGAAGTTTACCTCACTACAAGAAAACCTAATTTAATTGCATCTATCAGCGGCGTTTGTGATGCAAATGCATCCTATTATTTTATCGGGCCCGCTTGTTTTATTCAATCCCGCCTATTTTTTTTCCTACCCCCCCTTAACGCTGAAAACCTCGTTAGAGTATCCTCATTTTCTTCCCCTAAGCTTTGCTATGTTCTTTCCTCATAAAAATTTTCTTTGTCGTCTGCTATTAACATTTCCTACATCTCACCTTACTTCTCTCCCTTAGCCCTCTCCTCTTCACCTCGACCATCCGCTCTTCCTTCGAACAACTCCTGCTTATTGGGATTGTTCATAAGCCCAAAATCAACAGATCGAGGTTTTCACAAAAGCCATAATTTGGCTAAGGTATTTTAATTTGCGTACTATCTAATTTGGGTACAGTATTTTAATTTCTGCGGTATGTTTTATGATACTACTAGAACCCTAATTACTATATTTTGCTATTATCATTTGAATTGATGACAGAATGAGGAATTCTTTTATGAAATCAATGACGAATTTTGCAATTTTTTGAACTGATGGTTGCATTTTGGAAATTGAAAGGTTTCTGAGTTCTGGAGGTATTTGATTTCAGCTTAAAGAAAACACAGTAAAGTATAAAAAAAACAATGTAAAGTTCTTGTGTTTTTAATGCAGGTTGGCATATTATATCTTTACTTGCACTTTTGGCTTTGGTTACACAAATCCATACTCTAAATTGCTCGTCCGAATTATAATATCGAAGTTCTTACAGTAACCGAGAATTGATAGTTGTTGCCATGCAAAACTCTAATGGTATAAACATGCATGTGATTTTGATTTATCCTTAATAGTTAAATATAAAGTGGGTGCTTTGACTAAGGTGCACGCAGGGCCGGCCTAATGGTTTTCGATGCCCCAGTTGAACAAGTATTTACATTTGTTTTTGTTGCCCTTAGACTACGAAAAAAAGTCAATGTATTAAAACAAGGTTCCATATAGTAAAATAAAATTGCAGATATGAAACAGCGAACACCGAGATGAATACAAAAAACAACCATATGATGTATTAAAACAAGGTTCCATAGAGTACAAGAAGGAGAATTGGAGTTATTAACATTGACATGAAAACGAGGAACGCCCATGCACCACTAAAAGTTGGAAAAAAATGCAGAACTACTATTTTTTTTAACTTATCACAAAACACGAAGTAGAGAACAAAAAACCGCTAAATATTGAAAACAGACGTATATAGATATGTCTGTTTTAAAGGAAAAGCATAAATAAAATGCAGACTCTTTTAAAGGATAACTAACACAAGTTCAATTATAATTTACACAGTGGAAGAGAATTGTGATTATTTACAAATACATCACGAAGTCATAGAAAAAGCATAATGAATGTTTATTTCAATCTGAACCACAGAATGGTGAAAGTGAATTATATTCTATATTTCTATTTTGAAATAAATGTATTTATCAAGTCTAAACTAAAGAAAACTGAATATAATTTATTCATTTCAATCATTGTATGAGTATCAAAGCATGTTTCAGTCAAAGAAAAAAAAAAGCAGACTAAGGAGAAAAGAAAATCCAGCTCACATTTTTTCGTTGGATCCAAACTTTGATTTGGGGCTGTTTTCTGAATCTGAAATTAGGGCCTCTGATTTGAGCGAGCTCAAGGTGAGAGCAATTGAAAGAGATAAGAGGTGGTTGCGAAGGAAGAATGCGGCTTTGTAGATTTGAGGAATTGCTGCAGTAGACGATGGAATGGGGAAGAAACAAAAATCCGATTTTTTTCCTCCGCTCTTTTTTCATTTTTCAATTTTTTTTTGTGCCCCTCTCCTTCGCGTTGCCCCAGTCCGTTGGCTCTCTCGACTGTGCTACGGGCCGGGCCTGGGTGCACGACTCTACAACAGCAGACATAGGCTGTCAGAAACCAAAATGGAGGACAGAAGAAACCAGCCTCCCCCCAAAGATTCCACCATTGGATAAAAGAAAAAGTGGTGATGCATACCTATGAATATTTAGTTTGTCAATCAGATTAGCACAACCCATTAATATAATAGTCCATTGAATGTATTGATCTATATATATATTCCAAATTATGTGGACTTTTGGAAAAGCAATTCTCTAGTTGGGTAAGGACAAGTGATCCTGTTTATTGAGCATTTTTGCGTAGTTATGATTCTCAATTTCGAATATTGGGAAATGAAAAAATAGACATTAGTTTTGCAATGGTAACAATTGCATTTCAACCACATAAAAATTCTAACTACAACACAAAATAATTTTGGATCAAATACAGATGCAGTATAAAACTGAAACAAACCATCAACAACTGAAGGAGACTAAGCCGTCCATTGTATCAATGCCGCGAAACTGTCATAATTGATCATTACCTATAGAAAACCACACAGTAAAATGCATTGGTTTTTCTTGGATGACTCTGGCAATTGATGGACAAGAAGCTAGATTTAAAGAAGGGAATATGATCTGTCCGGTAAATGTGAAAGAAATTGAAGAATGAAAGTAACATATTTATTTGGGCTCTACTGACGTTTAGTTGATAGACACGGTATAAACATACAGTTGGGTATAAAGTACCTAATTTCCAAGTAACATTTTATTTAGATATCATGGCATCATATATGGCACAGTAAGTTCATCTTAGACAATTATTTTTAGCATGAGAGATTCATCTTAAATCTCTTAAGTACACTTTCATATCAATTAATAGATTTAGAAGGTACATGCACTCCAATTTTAAATGTTTAGATAATTTATTAAATAAAAACATCAACCAATGTAATAAATTAGTTAATCATTTCCAGCGAGAGCAAATGAAATATGTTAGAGCTGAAACAGTGTTAGGTACACATCGAAACTTTGAGTGAAATCTCCTCAACCTAAGACAGTATGCGTAATAAAAGACGCAAACATAGAAAACTAACTCTGAAGCTTATTATTGTTTGAATTGCAAATAAAGTTGCATCTTTCACAAAACATGGAGATGCAGAAGTTTCAAGTATTGTTTCAAAAAAGAGAAGAACATGGCATACAGTAAAATAGAATTAAAATCAGGTAGCTAGATTTTGGAATAAACATACAAAAAATTGTTCGCTATTCAAGTCACATTCATCGCGAATCGAAGGTATAAAGTTAGGATTCTTAGGTCACTTGTCGACATATGCTTCCCATGAAGACTATACTTTTACTCGCCACCGAGTATGCTTCACCTCCGCAGCTAATTATGCACTTGGTAGAATGTATCATATTTATAATTGTTTTCTTTTTGGGTTTATTTATACCCAATTTTAAACAAATGAATATATGCTTGCACTCCTGGACAGGACTCAGACAAGATACTGAACTTATTGTTGTTTCGTTTGTATAGATTTTATGTTTGGACAGCAACCTACGACTGGAGCATTTGGGTCAAACTGTTACCTATCAGGTCCATTTGGAAGTAGCTATGCTTTCAGTTTACAGACTACAAGTTCAACGTTTGGCACATCAGCAGCTATATTTGGAAATCGTTCAAGTGCAGGAGGATCTGGTTCTTCAACATCAAATCCTTTTGGCAACTTGAAATCAAATCTGTTTGGAAACACAAATCCATTTGGTTCACGGACATCTACAAGTTCTACTTTTGGCACATCAACTGCTGTTTTGGGAAAGCATTCTGATACAATAGCTTTTGGATGTTCTTCTCCTTCATTTGCTATATCTATAATACCAGCATTTGGTAGTGTGTACCATATTTATAAATGCTGGCTTTTTGTAGAATCAGTCCCAGTTGCAATAAATGGATGATTGCACTCTTGATCAAGATTGAAATTTAACTCATGCAGTTTATGTTTACAGGTTCCATGTTCGGACAACAGCAAATTACAACTTGAGCATTTGGGTCAAACTCGAACCAGTCAAGTCCTTTTGGAAGTGGTACTGCTTTCGATTCAAGCACTGCATTTGATGCTATCAGCTCACCAAGTTTTGGTCAATCGAGCACTCCTTCATTTGGATTAGCATCGAGCCCACTTGCATTTTTGGATTCTACTTCACCGGCTGCATTTGGTTCGCATAGCAGTTCTGCTTTTGGTAGTGCCGCTAACACTTTTTCATGTGGTTTTGGAAACTTGACAGTTGTATACAGGAGTACATCATCTGTAAAAGCGCAGCTACTTATATTTGGCACAAAGAGCACTCAATTTGGTAATCATTTCCCCCTCACAGTTAAATAACCCACCTCCTCTCCCCTACCCCTCCCCCCCCCAAAAAAAAATACCTACACAAAAATGGAAAAAAGGGTGTTAGCCAGTTTTGGCACCTGAATTGATAAATTTTGAAATGAAAAGTATTTAGTTTGGTATCCAAATGTACAATGCTACATTTGACACGTGTCATGCCTTAACTGAACATATACAATACGTTTGCCATTTATATTGTTGTTGAAACATGGGCACAGCTACACAAGCTACCCTTTTAGGATGCCTCCTGCGTTAGAGAACAATCTTTCCTATCATTACATGATACTATTTTTTCTGCATGATAGGCATGATGAACAACAGACAAACAACTTATATTTGTTCCCTACAAATAGCTATAAGGGCATTGTGTTACATACTTAAATTAACATTATGTATATGGTAAAAATTGTTATAAATGCCACTTTTTTCTTACAACTTATGTACTTTCTTAAACCAATATTTTTGAAAATAATTCTGCCTACGTAGTAAAGATGTGTACATGTATTATGAAGCTTCTACTCCACTTTTAAGAATATTAATGTAACCTTATTTTGTCAATTTTAAATGCGACTTGTAAATGATAGTGAGATTTGTTCAATAATTTGCTTTCTCGATATACGATCATAAATCGCTTGCTCCATTAAAATTTGATCAATATACGATGATAAATGAATTGACTTTATGGATGCTAAAATTTGATTCTAAATTTGATTTTACTTACGCAGCATATCTTTTTATATTTCAGATACCGATCAATATCCTTTTCAGTCTCTGCTAAAACATTACTCATGTACATCTTTCTCTTTTTAACAAGATCTGATTGACTATTTGCCAGGAATTTTATTGAATTTGTCTGCAGGCCGGACAACCAACATAAGAAACTTTAAATTGGATCATACTAACAGTATATTTTTGTCAAAAAGGCAGACAGACGCTACCTTATCTCAAAGCGCTAGGTAAACCCCTTTATTTCATACTGACAGTTCCCATGCATTTAAGCATGTTATCACGTTTTAGGTTTATACTGAAACTATTAGCTTTCAAGCATTTATGATTTGGTTGTGAGGGTTATATTGTATCAATTTATTATAAGCAGATGAATGTTCTTCGCTCTTGGTTTCAATCAATAACTGATTTACATATTTGTAAACTTGCTTTTTGCAGCTGTATCAATTAATGTTTTGATATATCCTGCTAGAATACCCTTTTTGTACTTTTTTATCAGTCACAAGTAGTTTACTTATTTTTGTCAGTATAGTTGTCATTTCGTTAGAGAAAACTTTGCTAAAATCTTTAGAACTATTTTGGGTGATACCTTAATTATGATCTGTCGCTCATATTACTTATTTATTCATAGAAGTAACTTCATTTTGGTAATTTATCTTAAACTTAACTGTAAGTGTAGGAATATCTCATATTTTTAAGTAAGTGCATGAATTGGTATTGTCAGCAACATTTACTGATTTTCTAACTTTTACGTGAAATTAAGTTTCCTATTTTTATCTACAAGTAAAGACAAATTGTGTTAATTAGCAATCAAATACTTCCTCTTCTAACAGGTAAACCCATGTCGCTTCTTTGAGAATTTTAAACTCTCTCTTCTGATAATATAGATAGTAATTATGATGTTATAAAATTAGTTATCAAAAATAGTTTCTTAAAGAAATAAAAAAATCCCCTCCCTTCTTATGATATAACTGCCAAAGTTGATTTGTTTTCTTTCACTTTCTCTAATGAATTATTTGCTTACATGTACAATAGAAAGGATATATGCTCAGGTTTGTTGGTTTGCAAAATATATGTGATGCATGTAAGAAAGGCTAATGCTTTTTAATTATTGCAACTAATTTCTCACATAATGACCAAATGTTTGTTCATCTTGATGACCAAATTATTCTAAATTCTCTTCCAAATCATATTTCACAAAAATCATTCATTTTTTTAGTTACACTGGAAAAGTATCTTTTTGTAATTAATTTAATAACAGGCCAGTTTATCTTCACTAGCATTTATTTATTTTTCTATTTATCCTCGCTAGATGGAATGCATGTAGTCTGATGTGATATCTTTATTGAAATAAATAGTCTTCCTAAAAGATATTTTGACAGTGCAATAAGTTTTTATATCTACAACAGAAAGGCTATATGCTCAGGTTATCTGGTTTGCAGATGTACGTACTACATGTAATTTTTTTTAATGCTTTTTGGTTGCTGCAAAATTCACACTTAGTGACCAAATATACATCTTAAGGGCCAAATATATGTTCATCTTAATAACCAGATTATTTTTAAATCTATTCTAAACCATAATTCAGAAAGATCTATCATCTTCATATTTACACTGGAACAATAATTCTTCTAAATTAATTTTTCGAGTGATATATTCAAATTTTAAACTAACATGATATGTATGTTTTTATTTTAGAACTGTCCATTTTTTCTACATGAATAGTTGATTTCTTCCTACTTTTAAAATGTCTAATATTTAACATGCAATAGCTTATATATGGGTAAATTTTAATGGACCTCGCATCTTCTCTTTCTTAGCATTTATTTGTATTTTGGCCACCGCTGCTAAATGGAAAACAATGTTAGGAGCTGTCACATAATATTCCTCTGTTGTGCAAAAGCATAGTTAATCTCTTCCTACTTATAAATTTTATATTTAACATACAATAGCTACATATATATTGGTAAAATTTAATGGATCTCACATCTTCTCTTTGGTTAGCATTTAATTGTATTTTGGCCACTGGAAAAAAAGGATAAGAGTTGTCGCAGAGTATTCCTCTGTTATGCTTTGTTATTTATGCCAGTTGTCTTAATTTTTATTTTCATTTAAACACTTAATTAATTTTTTTGTTACATATGTTAATTAGTAATTGGTATTGTTAATGCCATTAATGCGTTTTTATTTTATTACATTTAATTTTCTTCCCACAAATAGGAAATATTAGGTTATAATGACTATATGTGTTTAGTATGGTATATGACACAGATTTGTTTATACCAAAGTGATGATACCTTATATTCAAACAATTTTGATTGCATGCATTTCAGACCTTGAACTTTGTTCAAGTTCAATGCAGTTCTATGTGTCATTGTCCACCCAACTCATATCCTTTTTCTCTATTATAAGAGTCCGTTCTTTTTCTATTTTTGGGGCACAAACTAAATTTTGTTTAATGGCTCTTTAATTGAATTTCGACCATAAAAAAACTAATAATGGCAGAAACATGAATGCATATGGGTTGCGCATCGCATGAGCTTAACTGAGGATCATTGTTGGAGGCTAAGGGTACAACAAGTACTTACCACCCTTTTGGGAACATGGACATAGATTTAATGATTTTTGGTATTAATGCGTTGGCTGACAATACCAAATTGCTAAATTATGATTTTCTTTTTACAAAGATCGCTCCTTTGTTAAGTTTGTTTCAAAACAGAGTTAATTTTTTGTACAGAATTTGACATTCATTTCAAATGATGCTATATAGAATAACCTTGTAAACATTCTGCTATCCATTTACAAACAGTCAATTGCATTCTAATTTTATATTTTTGTGAAAGTAATTAATGTTTTTTCACTAATCAATTTTGACGATAATTGTGCACCAAATCATTCTTCTTTTATATGACTTTAACGTGTAAAAATTTTAACATCAATTTCATAACATTCATAAATTATATTTAAATTTACGTTTTTTTAACAGTGCCATCGGCACGGGCTATGTACTAGTATTAGATAACACTTCCCCAGTAGTAAAATATTCTGATGAGGTACTTGCTGATGCAAACAGTAGCAAATATGATATTCCTACATATAGTCATATTGGTAGATGCTCTACGTTTGAGTCACTGTTCACTGAGAAACCCAATTCATACGCTGTCATACTTGCTTCATTTATCTCTATAGTTCTGCAGGTTCATCCTAGGAAAGTATCGGTTCCTGCATAAGTTGACCAGGTTCAGGGACAAGCGTTGGCATCATTACAAGATTTGAAGGTACATGGTTAACATTCAAACGACTTATCAAATTAATATTCCTGTTACAATGTACAGTAATTGTTCTGCATTGAAAACGTTACATGTCTTTGTCCAGTATGGACTGTATATACAAATAAGCAAGGGTTCTTAATCCTCTTTACTGAAAATCTCACTCGATTCACTACTAAGATCATACTTATAAACCATTTTTCTATTCTGATCTTGTTTTCATCGATATCGTAATTACAGAATTTTAAGTCCTTCCACATCGTTTATCTCACTGAAAAATACAAGTTAATATGATTCGTTAAAAGTGTTTCAATTTAGCTACCGATTTCAGATGGAGTTTTAACTGATTTAAAATTTTCAAAACGATGGCAATTTCTGGAGATTATATTGATAGTGAAAAATATTATGCATACAAGAACTTAGATGTTTTGGAAAATTTTGTGTGTACAAATTATTAATATGAGCCATCAAACATATTTATTTGAACCACTGATCTCAAACACAGTTTCTAGTTAATTACAACTTTTGGAATGGTACGAAGATTTTGTGGAGATGATAATGGTACAAATACCGTGTCTGCAAAAAAGGGATCATCTAGCATGCAGAAAAAAGTGTGTGGGGGTTATAGGATATATTTAAGAAATGGAACCCCATCCTAGCTAGCTGAAGTGATGAAAAGTTAAAAGCTCATGAATGAAGATTGCTTGATACTTTAAAATTTCTAACCTTGTAAGTTGAAATGTTATATTGAGCCTATTGTGTCTGCGCTTTACACATAAATTTCATGGACTACGTATAACTCTTCATGCATGTCTGCACACGTTATAAATAAATTAGTTTATTTTATTCTTATCTTGTCATCCAATCACTTAAACTATTTTGCTTTAGGTTATAGAGTCGGATGCTCTACCTGGTGATCTTTGCACTCGTCGTGAGTATGCTCGCTGGTTAGTAACTTCAAGTAGCGCTCTTTTAAGGTACATATAAATCTCCTGTATGCTACTAATCTATGTTAAACTCTCTAAATAGATAATTTGGCACTTCCATTTATATTAATGGTTGCATGGCCTTGATTCTTTGTTTGCTGGATAATTGGTTTTGAAACATATTCCATATCGTTACCTTGATTACTTTTTTAAAATTGCAAAGTCAGGCGGCAATTACAAATTTTCATCTCACTCGATAAATTTGGAACCTGTTTAGGGGGAAGTGGGATTCTAGACCAGGACCTGCTGTAATAAGGCAATAAAAGAGATAATATTGTGGTATTCATCTTATACTAAAGTAGAAAATCTATTTTAACAATATTGGTACACGCATATATGCATCATGCATGTGTGGCTTTATGTTAGTGTGTGGAAAATTTATTTGAACACAAATTTCTACACTGTTTTTTTTTTGTAGGAATGAGTTACGACTCCTATTTTTCTGTATGAAAAGAGGAGGATATATATCCCAATGCCAAAAATGTTTCCCATGTTTAGTAGTTTTGGCTTCACTTGCATTGCTGGGAATCTGTAGTTGTGGCATTGTATTTCCTTTTGGCTCCTATGTTTTCTACTAATCTGTACTTATCTCTTTTGCAGTTGATGATTTTTGTTTGATGGAGCAGTTTGTGGTTTGATTTCCAAATATACCACAGTTCATACAAATGCATGACTTGTACTCATTGTCCACTGTCAGGTAACTAACTTCCCCACTACCAGATATCCATGCTTTTTAATAACATACTAAGAGCTATACATATAAATGCCATTCAATATGATATTTAATTTTCTGAGGCCAAGTGTAAATTATTGTGTGTATGTGCATATATTCATTCAGGTATACACAACATCTAATGTGAAGCATGTTATTAGTAAGTCTGTTGTGAAATGGTGCCTCTTTTTTAATTATTGATAATTGAAATTTGAAGGCATCATATTTGTTGTTGAACAAAAGCATTTAATGCTTCTCTTATTACATGTAGATTCTGTGCAAAAGGTTTTTTTTCCTTTTTACATAGTAGGTTCTTCTGTGGCTGTTTTGCTATTTTGTTGATGTTTCCACTTATACTAATTCTAATTTTTGACCGTTATACTCGTGTATAGGTAATTAGTATTTCCGAAATGAAGAAAAGTCGCGTCAAAGAATTGATGGTAATTAAGCCGTGAACGAGACTTTAATATATATTATAATGTTTTGTTCATACTAGTTGTGTAGACTTTTTTGTAAATGATTGTCGTACGTGGATTCGCTTATTTTGTCGAAATACCATTATTGAAATGATTATAGATATTATATTTGATTATGCAATTAATGATTTTTTATATTTATTTTAATATGGTGGTTATCAATGTTGATTTGAAAATAATAATTATGTGACTGATTATTTGTTTTAGTATTGCTAGTATATATAAGTGATTGTTGGAAATAATACAAGCCATTAACATTAAATAGCTGCAATTAAAAGGTGCTAAAATCAATAAGTTTTATTAGTGTTTCAGAAATGCAACAAAAGAAAAAGCAATTTACAAAAATTATTGTAGCTAAAATAAACACAAGAAATATATAGTAGGAAAGATTAAATGCTGCAAAAATACTATAGTAACATAGAAAAAACGCTACAGAAAATAAAAAAGAAGGATGCAAGTATCATTTTGGTTGCATTTTTAAGATGCTACCAAAAAAACATTTTGTAGGGTTTTTGAAACGCTACAATATGTTCATTTTAGTTGCGTTATAGTAAACACAACCATAACTTTTAGACTATTAGTTGCATGTCGTATCGCAGCGTTTATCAAAACGCTACTATAAGTTTTAGCAGCGTTTTTACAACGCTACTGAAGGCCGTTTCTGGTGTAGTGGGCTTCCTTTACCATGCCCACTTGATAGAAAGGAACATGCTTTCTTTTTTTGTAATAACTTCTTGAAGTTAAGGAGGATTTTCTCTGACTCGTTTTCGAAGGGCAAGAGGAAGAGTATTCTATTGGTGGACGAGATTCTTTTGCATTTTGATGCAATAAATACTGCTGTAAATTGTAATCGTATCGTTGTCGATTTCCAGTCATGCTCTATAGGTGATGATGTTATTAATGCGAGGACTGGGGGGACTTCTAATCAGTTGGGGGTAAAATTCCAATCGGTGGTAGATTGTGAATAGGGGTGGATATGGTTAATGAATTTGTTGATGATTTGGTGGGTTTTGATGAAGGGATGGTGGGTATTTCCGGGCAGTATTTGGATCCTCAGTAGTTTGATTCAATGATCTATGATTCATTCGTCCCGAAGTGTTTGGATGATCATGAATTATTAGTATATGAAGCTGGTATAACTTATAAGATTTTGAATAATAGTATGGGGAAAGAAGTGATGACCGGGATTGACTGGGTTGATACGCAATCTTGTGAAACTGACAATCTCTCTAAGATTACTCCCATTATAGATGATCATTCCACTATTGAAGAGGGTGGAATTGAATGGCACGTGGCTGATGATATTGGACTGGTCAACAGTTTGGGTTGCTGGAGGAGATTGATGTAGATGAGGATCCTAGAAAGGAGGATATATGTTGTGTGAAATCTGTTAAGGAGTGGGTTTTTTGGAGGATAGAATGCCGAGACTCAGAGGTGGTTTGGATGAGGAATCACAGAGAGATAGGGGTAATGCTCTTGTCGTTTATAAAGGGAAGTTTAAGCTTAGAATTAAGAAGAAATTACGATGATGTGTTTTGAAGCAGGGTACGGCGTCAGCATCGGGTGTGGATTTTAAATGTTCAAAACATTCTACTGCTTTGGGGAATTGTTTGTGTTCTGATAATAGTATAGGTAGCAGTTCCAGAGATGTGAGCTCGGATTTGAGGTTAGTGGCTGCGGTGTTTTAGCGGTTGCTGAAAAAGGTAAGATTTGAACAAAGATGATGAAGGGTTTGCGAGAGGGGATGTCTCAGCGCTGAAGGCTTTGTTGGATGGGTTATTGAGTTATAATGTGTGCAGATTTCAGTTTTTACCGGATAAGGGTAGTTGTGCTCTGGTTTTGGAAGAACCAAAGGTGAAAATCATTTCCATGTTTTTAAGGCCTTGCTATTGTGTTTTTCAAGCAGATCATGAGTTGTCTGCAAGGGTGATTGATACAATTTGTTAGACTAGTGTTTCATTTAGAGATGGATTGCTTGTGGATAGTAGGGAGCAATCTCTGGTCAGAGTTGTGTCAAATTCATTGGCTGGGAGGGGGAGACATAAGAGAGAAACTCCCGGTACTGGATTGGTCCGTCGTAGCGCGAGGATTAGATCTTACTCCTCATCTTATCATGGTAGGTTCCCGAGGTCGAGTGTTAGTAGTAGCAATTCGAGTTCGGGCTCAGGTATGATTTCTGTTTATGGTAGTGACTATACACCTTATGCTTTGGGTAGCCTTTCTACTAGCTAGTTATGTCAGCTTGCTAATGATGCTGCTTTTATATTTACGGATGTTGAGTTAGATGCTGATCACATTAGAAGTAGGGAATTAGAGAGGGTTAATTCTTTGAGATGTTGAGGATCGTTAGCTGGAATATTAAGGGTCTTAATAAGCCTAAAAATGCGATGAAGTTAGGACTTTTTTTTAAAGACTTCCATATTGATATTGTATTGCTTCAGGAAACTAAAATTGAGAACCCCGATCTTAGCTTTTATATGAGAGTAGGCCGGTCTCACTTTCGTAGGTGGACTTGTCTTTCATCCATGGGTAGCGCTAGGGGACTTATGATTGGTTGGAAGGATAATCAATTTAGGCTCATTTAGGAGATTCTTAAATTGTATTCGTTGCACATCATTTTAGCTTCTTTTATTGATAATTCTATTTTGGGTATTACTAATGCATATGGTCCTCATACAAAAATTGAGAGGAGAATCTTGTGGACAGAATGTTCTGAATTTAGAAATCTTGTCCCCAATCAATGGATTGTGGGGGGATATTTCAATGTCACTAGGTTTTTTGGGGAGAGATCACCTCGAGAAGGTGATTTCTTTGATATAGAGGAATTCAATTATTTCATTTTGGATAATAATTGGTGTAACACCCTGCATTTTTAATATAATTAAAAATATGTAAAAATATGTGTATATACATAGCTAGGTAAATAATGGTGATGTAAAATGAAAATTTATTAATATATGGAAGAGAAGGAAAAATTAATTCGATAACAGTGTACGTAACAGAGAAGATAATAAAATAAGAAAACTGTAACAACTCGCAATCTACGCATCGCAGGATCGTAGAATATTTATTTCTTTCGCATACGAAGTCGTATGGTCGTGTAACTTTGGGAGACGACTATTGAAGTCATTTCCCATGTTCATGATTTTTGCCGATTTTTAAATAACCGTTTTGCCCCTAGCTGGTCTTGTTTTGACCATAACTTTTGATTGGAAATGAACTTTGACTTGAAACCACTTCCATTGGCTTCGGATGATGGTTTACCTTTCCGTAGAGTGGTCACATTGGCCAAACGGACTCATCGTTTGGGAGATATGGCTGAAACAAGTTTCAGGTGGTGAAAAACAGCTTAATTGGGCTTAACCGGATGATTAACAGCTAGGCCCAAAGGGGAATTTCTGGATTAGGAGTTTAAAAGGGCTGTTAAGGTTTGGAGAATACCTTTTTCTCATTTTTCAGCCGTCACTATTCATTCCTCTTAACCTAGCCATGGCCTCCAACATCTAAAACATCCCCAAACTACTTTCTAATTGAAGATTAGCCTAATCAACATCAAATTAAGGAGGAATAGCACCAAAGCAGGGTTAGAGCTGCTGTGTTTCACTGGGAACAGCGCCAAACAGAGATTCATTTCAGATTTGGTATTTTATTTGTGGCCAAGGTGAGTGATTTGCATAGTTTCTCACTAATTACGGTTAATTAGGGGTAATTATGTTGATTAGCGAATCTAGACATTAATAAATGTCTGGAAAAATATTTAAAATTTTTGAAATATTATTTTGGACCTCTGTTAGAAAATTTGGTTAATTTCATTAAGTTTTACTAATCCTATCATTAGATTTGCTTAAACATGCTTAAGGGAAAATATGGGGTTTTGGCTACGTTTGATCCATTTTATTTGCTACGGTTGTTGTTTTGGTGTTTATGATTGGTTGTACATGTTGCTATGACTGTATGGTATGATTTGTGATTGTCTAGAAGTGTTAGATTGGTCAAAAACGCCATCGAATGGCGTAAACATCTTGCTGGACAAAGTGCAGGAAACTGTGCAGAATCAGATCGGATGGAGGGAGCCCGACCCGACCCGATGGAGGGAGTACAACCCGACCTGGTACGGTTGCACGATCTAATCCGAAGTGCCTCGATCAGCTGGTGATCCAGGAACCTATCTCCGACTCGATCGTGGAGAGCTACCCGAACCGATCCGTTCTCACTTGAAGACCACGACCCGATCCGGATGCTTGTCCTCGAACTGATAGTGCAACTGAGAAGAGCATGATCCGAACCACTCTAGGGGGCGTGAACCGAACCACTTAGTGGACTCCGAACCAATGGCGTTGCATCACGAGTAGGAGCTGACGATGAGCCACGAGCTGGAGGAGCACGACTCGACCCGTATGGGGTATTCTGATCCGAACCGAGGAGCTGATTACCGCGACCTGAAACAAAGTGAAGTGAAGAAATGAAGACCGATCTGGAGAAGAAGGTGACGACCAAAATCCGAGATGCAAAGGTAGTCCAAACGGGAAGTTTGTACTTAGAATCCAGTTGGGAACCAACGAGTTGACTTCATGAGTTGGACTTTGCTGCGGGACATGTGAAAAGGGGTTGTCGATGTTTGTAACTTTGGATCACTATGTGTAGGGAGTACGTGAACGGATTCAGGGCCACAGTGGCCTAAGTACGACTAAAGAGCTATAGACCGATGAAGTGGGGTCATTTGTAAAGGTTGGTCATAACTCCATGGGGTAAGCTTGGTAGTAGCACTAGTTGTACAAGTCGAACTCCGTCACTACTTCAATGGGTCTAGTGATTGATAGTGGTGGACATCGTATGCTTTATGCACTGAGTGAGAGATGTAAGGATGGTTGCTATGTTTGATTTGTTTGCCATCATTATGACATGCACACCCCCACCCCCGTTATCTTTACACCATCTGTTCAGTGGCACCTTAGAGTATTGTACGGTATGTAGTGCTAACTCTTTGGTTGCAGGTCCACGTTCAGGTATGGTTTAGTATACCTGTTATTGTTCTGTTTAGCTTCTTATCGCTCATACCAGACTTTTTGTCTGACCCATAGTTTTATGCCTCTTCTTATTACTCCGGGTGCTCTCACGAGTAGACTAGAGATAGGTTAGGTGGTATGCACGAGTGGCTGTATTGAAGACGAGCAGGAGGCTTCCACGTATGATACATATATATATAGATATTCTCCCTGTGTTGCTGTGGTCACTACTTTGGGGCATTAGTGGTGCACCTTTCTTTCTTTTGTTTAGAGACAGTAATTTGGAAAGTTGTAATAAGTTGTATTTGGATTTCCGCTACTCTGATGATGATGTTGATGTTGGTTTTAGTTATCAGCTTATACACTGTCTCGCCTGTTTTATATCAAGTACATTATTATTATATTTTGTTCCATGCATTGTGAGACATTCTACAGGTTATCGATTAGTTCATTCTCTTCTTTCATTTCTTTGGCGGCCGTTCCGTGCTAGTCGGGCATGTGTACAACGCACTTTCGGTGGAAATGCCGGCTAGTGCGGAGCGGGTCATCACACTTGGTATCAGGGCTCTGGGTTGCATAGTTAACCTAGGGAAAGATACCAGAGAGAGATAATACGTATATGAGAGCGCGTATTTGTGATTATTTTGGTTTTCAAAAGCTATATATATACTATTAGTATAGTTAAGGATGAAGTCGCACTGCACTGGCACCACTATGGAGATGGTTATTCGTTTTCTCTTTACAAATTGAACGATGAGCCGATATGCTAGGGGTACCGGTAGAGGAGCCAATAATGGGAATGCTACTGATATGAGGACAATGTTTACTGACCTCATGAGAGAGATGCTTAGGGATGTGCAGAGGACAGCTCCCAATGCTGGTAATGGTGGTGGTCCAATAGTGTAGGCACCTAGGGCCGATTTCGCCAAGCTGGACAAGGATTATACTAGACTTGTTGGGAAGCCGTTCCACGGAACGGAGTCGGCTACGGATGTTCAGGATTGGTTGGATAGCTGCGAGCGTATCTTCGAAGATTTAGGCATCAAGGATGCGATGAAGAGAAGGCTAGCATCCCGTCACTTGCGAGGACGGGCAATGAATTGGTGGAATGCTATAAAGGTAGCTACTCCCGAGGACCAGATTACTTGGGATCGTTTTAAGGTTCGCTTTAGCGATAAGTTCATTCCAGCTGCTCAGAAGTCAGTGTTGTTTAATAAATTCTTGGAACTCAAGCAGAATGGCAGAGCTGTCTCGGAGTATATTGCCGAATTCGACACTTTGTCAAAATATGGGTTATCCCAAATAGATACTGCCGAGAAGAAGAACGAGAAGTTCATAACTGGCTTGGATCAGTACTTGGGGGAAAGGCTTATTAATCACATCGATGAGACGTTTGAATCAATTGTGGGGAAAGCATTGAGGTCAGAGAGTCTTTACCCTAAGTCGAAGACTGAGGTTGCATCTGTAGAGGAGCCAAAGTTGCAAGCAAGTGGTGGAGGCAAGAATGGTTCTCAAAATAAGAGGAAGCAGAACCAGAATAAGGATGGCCAGAAGAAGAAGAATGATGTTGAGTGCTTTAGCTGTGGTAAGAAGGGCCATTATGCTAGTAATTGTCGGGCCAAGCCATCGGATAGGAAGTGCTTCAACTGTGGCTAAGTGGGACATCACAAGGACAAGTGTCCGCAACCCCCTAAAGAAAAGCAGATGGTGAAAGCATATGCCCATAATGTTATTCCTTCTTTGTCGAATGCCCCAACTGCGGCGGAGAAGGGAAAGAATGTCGTTATTCAAGGTATGCTTTCTGTTTATGATGTTCCTGTTCTACTATTGTTTTGTACCGGAGCTTCCAGTTCCTTCATATCTAGTGACCTGGTAGATAGGTTGGGATTGGAACCCGAGATCGTCGATAGACCTTTAGTAGTGATGAACCCGATTGGTGGTTCGACTAACCTTGACATGATTTGTCGTAATGTGGTCTTATCGAGTCATGGATGCATGTTTTTTTGTGATTGCTTTATTTTGGGCTTTACTGGGTTTGGCATTATTTTGGGAGTCGATTGGCTCCAATGATACGGGATGGTGGTAGACTGTGAGGGCTTTTTGGTGACAGCTAGAGCGGATGATGGGCGGAGGGTAGTGTTTGGTGGTCTACCTAGTGATGGGGTAATGGCTAGTTTTCTAAATTCCCTCGACATCTCGTATAGTGAGTTGTCAGGTTTGCCCATGGTTGGCCAGTATCCGGACGTCTTCGAAGAAGTGACCGGGCTTCCACAATACCGAGAGATTGAGTTCCGTATTGATTTAGTGAAAGATGCTAGACCTATAGTGATGCCACTTTGTCGTATGGCACCAAGGGAGCAGCGAGAGCTCAGGGTGCAAGTCACCAATCTTTTGAAGAAGGGATCTATCCGAAGGAGTATTTCTGAATGGGGAGCACCAGTTGTGTTTGTTACAACGGCGGATGGTTCCCTTCGATTGTGTGTGGACTACCGAGAATTGAATAAAGCGACGAGGAAGAATTAGTATCCTCTACCGCGGATAGATGATTTGTTTGATCAGTTGAGTGGCGCGAGAGTATTCTCCCAGTTGGATCTCGCGACAGATTTTCATCAGCTTAGGGTGGAAGCTGAGAGTATAGCTAAAATGACATTTTGGACACCGTCTGGATTTTATGAATGGTTGGTTATGCCATTTGGGTTGACCAATGCACCAGCATATTTTGTGGATCTTATGAATAGAATATTCAGTGATCAGTTGAATAAGTTTGTTCTTGTGTTCGTGGACGATATACTTGTTTATTCGGGGACAGAGGAAGAACACAAGGATCATTTAAGAATAGTGATGGAGGTGTTGAGAAAACACCAATTGAAAGCAAAGTTTTCTAAGTGTCACTTCTGGAGGAGGAAAGTGAGATTCTTGGGCCATGTTGTTTCAGAAAATGGTATCGCCGTGGACCCTGCGAAGGTGGCTACAGTACAAGATTGGTCTATGCCTAAGAATGCAACAGACATAAGAAGTTTCTTGGGACTAGCTGGATATTATCGTAAGTTTATCCAAGACTTCTCCAAGATATCAACACCGTTGACTCAGTTGACCAAGAAGAATCAAGCTTCCGTCTGGGATGAAAAGTGCGAGAATGCATTCAAGAGTCTAAAGGAGAAGTTGACATGTGCACCAGTATTAGTCATTCCTAAGGGGAATGAAGAGATGACGGTATATACGGACGCATGTGGTACCAGACTAGGTGCTGTATTGATGCAAGGAGGTAGGGTTGTAGCTTATGCAAGCCGGCAACTGAAACCCATGAGAAAAGATACCCTACCCATGATTTGGAATTGGCAGCGATCGTGTTTGCATTGAAGATGTGTAGACGTTATCTCTTGGGAGAAAGATTCGAGTTGTTTACCGATCATAAATCGTTAAAGTATCTCTTCTCTCAGAAGGATCTAAATCTCCGACAACAAAGGTGGTTAGAATTCTTACCTTCCTATGATTTCGATATCGCATACACACCAGGAAAGGGCAATGCGGTTGCTGATGCATTGAGTGGAAGAAATGCCAGTTTAGGGGCTATGTTTCTTGAATGGAAGCAACTGGAGTACATCGCTGGGTATGATTTCAGACCAAAGTGCGAGTTGGATCCAGAAATGTTAGCAAGTTTGATGATCAGACCCACTTTGATTGAGCGGATTGGTTCCAGTCAGAGGTATGATCCTAATCTATTGGAAATCATCTCAAAGTTAGAGATGGGAATCAACGAAGAGATGAATGAGTATGGGCTTGATCGAGATGGATGGCTTAGGAAGAATGGAAGACTAGTTGTACCCAATGTCAATGGATTGAGAGATGTAGTGCTTAGAGAATGTTATCACTTAAAACTGACTATACAACCCGGTGGTAACAGGATGTATCGAGATATGAACCAGACCTACTACTGGGAAGGGATGAAAAGAGACATTGGGAAGTTTATATCCAAATGCATGAATTGCCAGCTAGTTAAAGCTGAGCAAAAGAAGCCTAGTGGTTTGTTACAACCATTAGAAATTCCAGAATGGAAATGGGAACAAGTGTCAATGGATTTCATTGATGGGTTACCAAGGACTAGATCGGGCCATGATAGCATTTGGGTGATTGTGGACCGATTGACTAAGAGTGCAAGGTTTATACCCGTAAAGTCAAACAGGACGGCAACTAAGTTAGCGGAACTGTATATAAAGTGGGTAGTGAGATTTCATGGAATACCAAAAGGCATTGTGAGTGACCGAGATCCGTTGTTCACTAGTGGGTTTTGGAAGAGCTTACAAGAGGCGTTAGGATCAGAAATACATCTCAGTACCGCGTATCATCCTCAAACCGATGGACAGACAGAGAGGGTGAATCGAGTGTTAGAAGATCTCTTGAGAGCTTGCATATTGGATTTTGGTGGATCATGGGATGACCATTTGCATATAGTAGAGTTTGCATATAATAATAGTTATCAATCCAGTATTGGTATGGCTCCATTTGAAGCTTTGTACGGAAGACCGTGCAACTCACCGTCCTGTTGGTTAGAGACCGGTGAGAAATATGTGCTTGGACCAGAAGGAATAAGAGAAACATCAACAAGATAAAGGTTATCCAACAACAAATGAAGGCTGCCCAAGACAGGCAGAAAAGTTATGCTGATAAGAGGAGAAGAGAATTAAAGTTCTCAATTGGCGACATGGTGTTTGTCAAGATTTCTCCGTTGAAGAGCGTGATACGATTTGGCAGGAGAGGCAAGCTAGCACCAAGATTTGTTGGTCCATTCCCAATTCTTGAGCAAATTGGGAATTTGGCATACAAAGTTGAATTACTAGAGAAGATGGCAGGAGTTCACAACGTATTTCATGTTTCCCAGTTAAGGAAGTTCGTACACGACCCAGATGTGACTATTTCACCTGATCAGTTGGATGATATCGAAGTTGAACCCGAGGCGGTTGGGAACCGCAAGCCTATGCGTATTGTTGGGAACGATACGAAGCAACTTCAAAGGAAAGCGGTGAATCTAGTCAAAGTTCAGTGGGGCGAGAATGAGAATGACTGTACTTGGGAGACAGAGGAGAGCATTAGGAAGACGTATCCAGAACTCTTCGCCTAGTAAGATTTTAGTTTCGACTTAGTCTTTCCGCATGCTAGGATAGGTTTGTTTTAACTGTTTGCATGTTTGATTGTTGTATGTGACTAGTAGGCATGCAGGATCCTTAGTATGTTTTGGGTTAAGGAATTTGGGGGACGAAATTTCTTAAGGAAAGGGGGGGGGGAGGGAGAGTGTAACAACCCGCATTCTACGCATCGCAGGATCGTAGAATATTTATTTCTTTCACATACGAAGTCGTGTGGTCGTGTAACTTTGGGAGACGACTATTGGAGTCATTTTCCATGTTCATGATTTTTACCGATTTTTAAATGACCGTTTTGCCCCTAGCTTATCTTGTTTTGACCATAACTTTTGACTGGAAAGTAATTTTGACTTGAAACCACTTCCATTGCCTCCGGATGATGGTTTACCTTTCCGTAGAGTGGTCACATTGGCCAAACGGACTCACCATTTGGGAGATATGGCTGAAACAAGTTTCAGGTGGTGAAAAACAGCTTATTTGGGCTTAATTGGGTGATTAACAGCTAGGCCCAAAGGGGAATTTCGGGATTAGGAGTTTAAAAGGGCTGTTAGGGTTTGGAGAATATCCTTTTCTCATTTTTCAGCCGTCACTATTTATTCCTCTTAACCTAGCCATGGCCTCCAATATCTAATACATCCCTAAACCACTTTCTAATTGAAGATTAGCCTAATCAACATCAAATTAAGGAGGAAAAGCACCAAAGCAGGGTTAGAGCTGCTGTATTGCATTGGGAATAACGCCAAACAGAGATTCATTTCAGATTTGGTATTTTATTTGTGGCCAAGTTGAGTAATTTGCAAAGTTTCTCGCTAATTACGGTTAATTAGGGGAATTAGTGTTGATTAGCGAATCTATACATTAATAAATTCTGGAAAAATATTTAAAAAATTTGAAATATTGTTTTAGACCTCTGTTAGAAAATTTGGTTAATTTCGTTAAGTTTTACTAATCCTATCATTAGATTTTCTTAAACATGCTTAAGGGAAAATATGGGGTTTTGGCTACGTTTGATCCATTTTATATGCTATGGTTGTTGTTTTGGTGTTTATGATTGGTTGTACATGTTGCTATGACTGTATGGTACGATTTGAGATTGTCTAAAAGTGTTAGATTGGTCGAAAACGCCGTCGAATGGCGTAAACAGCTTGCTGGACAAAGTGCAGGAAACTGTGCAGAATCGAATCGGATGGAGGGAGCCCGACCCGACCCGATGGAGGGTGTACGACCCGACCTGGTAAGGTTGCACGATCCGATCCGAAGTGCCTCGACCAGCTGGTGATCCAGGAACCTATGTCCGACCCGATCGTGGAGAGCTACCCGAACCGATCCGCTCTCACTTGATGACCATGACCCGAACCGGATGCTCATCCTCGAACTGATGGTTCAGCTGAGAAGAGCATGATCCGAACCACTTTAGAGGGCGCGATACGAACCGCTTAGTGGACTCCGAACCAATGGCGTTGCATCACGAGTAGGACCTGACAATGAGCCACGAGCTGGAGGAGCACGACCCGACCTGTATGGGGTACTCCGATCCGAACCGAGGAGCTGATGATCATGACCTGAAACAAAGTGAAGTGAAGAAATGAAGACCGATCCAGAGAAGAAGGTGACGACCAAAACCCGAGATGCAAAGGTAGTCCAAACGGGAAGTTTGTACTTAGGATCCAGTTGGGAACCAACGAGTTGACTTCATGAGTTGGACTTTGCTGTGGGACATGTGCAAAGGGGTTGTCAATGTCTGTAACTTTGGATCACTATGTGTAGGGAGTAGTGAACGGATTCAGGGCCACAGTGGCCTAGGTACGACTAAAGAGCAATAGACCAATGAAGTGAGGTCATTTGTAAAGGTATGGTCATGACTTCATGGGGTAAGCTTGGTAGTAGTAGTAGTTGTACAAGTCGAACTCCGTCACTATTTCGATGGGTCTAGTGATTGACTGTGGTGGACATCGTATGCTTTACGCACTGAGTGAGAGATGTGAGGATGGTTGCTATGTTTGATTTGTTTGCCATCATTATGACATGCACACCCCCACCCCCGTTATCTTTACACCATCTGTTCAGTGGCACCTTAGAGTATTGTACGGTATGTAGTGCTTACTCTTTGGTTGCAGGCCCACGTTCAGGTATGGTTTAGTATACCTGTTATTGTTCTGTTTAGCTGCTTATCGCTCATACCAGACTTTTTGTCTGACCTAGAGTTTTATGTCTCTTCTTATTACTCTGGGTGCTCTCACGAGCAGACTAGAGACAGGTTAGGTGGTATGCACGAGTAGCTGTACCGAAGACGAGCAGGAGGCTTCCACGTATGATACATATATATAGATATTCTCCCTGTGTTGCTGTGGTCACTACTTTAGGGCATTAGTGGTGTACCTTTCTTTCTTTTGTTTAGAGACAGTAATTTGGAAAGTTGAAATAAGCTATATTTGGATTTCCGCTGCTCTGATGGTGATGCTGGTTTTAGTTATCAGCTTATACACTGTCTCGCCTGTTTTATGTCAAGTACATTATTATTATATTTTGTTCCATGAGCTGTGAGACATTCTATAGGTTATCGATTAGTTCATTCTCTTCTTTCCTTTCTTTAGCGACCATTCCATGCTAGTCGAGCATGTGTACAATGCACTTTCGGAGGAAATGTCGGCTAGTGCGGGGCAGGTCATCACAGATACTTAATTAAAATATCAGAAATTAAGTAAAATAGACATCACCACTGCGTTCGTCTCGGAATTCTGCTTGGAATAGAGTCCAATTTTTCGAAAATCAGACTCCGTATGAAAGAGTTATGGCCTTCGGAAAATTCAACAAAAAATCAGAATTTACATAGGAAAATACCCAGTGAGGTCTACATGGGGGTCGACCTACCTAGGGAGGTCGACCTGGGGGTCGACCTACCCCTAGATTCGGGCAGAATTCACTTTTTCGCACCTGGATGCGATTTCTGACTAGATTCGTTGGTTCCTACCTATATAAACACCCCTAGACCTAGTGCTTTCTCTGCACAACTCCATTACATTTTGACTCTGGCCTAATCTAAATCAAAAAAAGAAATCCTCTTCTCTAAGAAATTTCTAGATCCACTTTCTTCCCTTTTTCTCTTCAAAACATCTATTCTTAAAATTAAAAGTTTAGAATCAAGAAACCTCCAAATTAAAGAGAAAAAGGGATGCAGATCTGCAATTTACACTATGCAAGGAGGAGAAATTCAGATTCACAACTTATGTTGCGCAAAGAAATCAAAGATAGATCAGATCTATGAATTGGGGCATGAAATCAATCAAAATTAAGCCAAATCCTTGAATTGAAGATGAAAAAACAAGGTAAGTGGAATTCTAACGTACTTGTTGTATAATAATATTATTATTGTTCATCGTTCCCCAATTATAAATTCAATTCAAGATTCATGTTATAATAATTGTTCTTTTCTTCACCTTCCCTTTTTATTTTTGGATCTAGGTTATCTCAAACCTAGAAGAAATCTTATTATACATACGTACGATTAAAATATGGGAATATTGGGCCATAACTTATTTTATGCAATCGAGGAATATAATCTGAAAATTTGGGGAATTGTGGCACGACAATTATTATTGCAAATATTGGGACAATTGGCGGAATTTGTTTGCGACTTGAAATTAAGCCTAAAAGGCGAATTAGATTATATGTATAAACGTGGGGAAGTATATTGGGAAAATATTGATTTTATGAAATTGGGTATAATGGGATTTTGGAAATCAGCATGTTTGGATATGAATAACATGGAATTGGTGAATTTGGCTATAATTGAGTAATTAGGGTAAAAAGATTATTTCACTAATGGTTGTATAAGCAAAGTAGAAATGGGATAAGTAGCACTTGACATATAAATAAACTTAACCAACATATGAGGAATGATAGTAACCTGTTAGGCACACATGTATGGAAAAATTGGAATAATAGGTATAAACTATTAATGGGATTATAAGCATGAATATAAATTGGGTTTTTTTGGGTAAAAGCTTGAATTTGAGACTTGAAAATTGGATATGCCGTTAAGATAAACATAATTAAAAATGGAATAGGTTGGACAACCCATGTTTTTATGTAATTATGGAACTCGACACATGACATGAAATTGATAATTTATATATGACATCCAGTGACCACATAGGTTCTAATGTGAGAAGTTAGTCATAACGTGCTTGAAACCCGAGGTTAGATTGAGTTGTGGTGTAATCCTGCCCGGAACCAACCGGCACATCCAATGACCGCAACAATAGGTCTAATGTGAGTGGCTTGGCATTAATAATTAATTAATGCTAATGACACATGCTAGTATGGCTAGGTTAAGTCAACATGAAATACTAGACAACACTAAACCAATTTGATATGATATATGGGTGGGTTAAGTCAACGTGAACCGCTAGATAACACTTAACCAATTCAACTTAATATATGGGTGGGTTAAGTCAACGTGAGCCGCTGGATAACACTTAACCAATTTGACATGACGCGTGGGTTGAATTGAATACGTGATTGGGGGTTAAGTCAACTTGGACACATGGGCAAACTTAACCAATATAACAGTATCAAAGCAATGAAAAGTGGGGAATGATAAGATTAAATAATAGATAAATTTATCCTAGGGATAAGAAATGAATATGACTTAAGATGTAATACAAGACTAGAAGGGTGGGACGACTTATAGAATGAAATAAGTTAATCTAAGCTGGAAATGGGGGAGAACACCCGTACGCTATCATTTGAAAAAAAGAACTTAAGTCATGCCTGAATTCATAGGTAAACCTTAGTTTAACTAACTAAGTAACAAACCATAGTTAAGAGAACTAAGCAACAGAAACTAAGTATCAAACCTTGGTTAAGATAACCAAGTAATAAACCTTAGTTAAGAGAATTAATTAAATAACGAGAAAGAGAACTAAGTAGTAAACCTTAGTTAAGAGGACTAAGTTGTAAACCTTAGTTAAGAAAATGAACGATTAAGAGAAACTAAGTAGTAAACCTTAGTTAAGAGGGCTAAGTAGTAAACCTTAGTTAAGAAAACGAACGATTCAGGAAACTAAGTAGTAAACCTTAATTAAGAGAACTAAGTAGTAAACCTTAGTCACGAAAACCAAGTAGAACACGAGGAGGAGCGAACATCCATCTGATCATGAAGAAGGTTCCAATAGTCTGGGTTATGAAGTACGCGACTTCGAGGGGACGTGAGGGTACTCTTGGTATCCCTCTGTGAGGTTGCAGATGATCCTCCTGGGCTCACAGAGGTTAAGGTCTGCGTAAGAAGAACCAAGAGTATGCCTTGGTTGCAATATAAGCAAACTAAAGACTAGGATGGACCAACGTGATGCGGCGATATCTTGTTTAGCCCTGTGATAGCACGTCGTCGTCTACCTACCATCTTGATTCAATCGACCACGTGAAGCAGAATGGCGGAGAATTCCAAAAGACCATATACTTGCTATCTAGTTATGGGTGAGATTGGCCAATAGGTTTGTGGGGGGCATAGGGGGCCTGCGTACAGTTCTCATTCTTGATTCTCTTGAGTGCCTTTCATTATTTGAGGGAGGGGTCAAGTGGGACCATAGCCACGCATAGATAAAAACAGACCTTAGCATCTGCATCGGCAGATAACTTAAAGATCCCGACCGAGTTCCATGTTTCTTGATTAGCCCTACACAGGACTCGGGCCGCACATATAGAGGACATGTGCAACTAGACATCGATAACGATTCACGACACATATGTGGGGAAAGTCTAGGAACATATATCACTCTGGGTGGTGTGTCCTAGACAAGAGGGCATCATTCGATATGTAGCATAATCCCTAGTTGGACCTACGTCGCGTAAACCCTGAATCCGAGAAGCGTTCAATAGGTAGCATAAACCCCAGTGGCCCTGGGCAGCGTGAACCCTGGTTGAATCTAGCAAGCGCTCGATAGTAAACCTTAGATTAGATCTAGATGATACACGGAATCTAGCAAGATCGAGAGTGGCAGTCCAAACGATTTTGAGAATGGTGGCACTACACTAAAGTAGTATAGATCTACATGATGAAGCCCGTACGACATATGGCAAGGGACTGTATGTATATATGGAAAGGATTAGACGAGTTGGAGGTATCTACATATACGTTGTATTAGGTTAACCTACTAGTGGGATATGAGTATAGCCTAGAGAGCTAATATCGCGAATAACCTAATAAACAAGAAAATATAATTGAACCATATATGTAGGATTATACAGAAGTGTATTCTAAGTCCACTCACACAGAACTTATGTTCTGACCCCTTCCTTATTTCATACTTCCAGGTTAGGTTCATGACAGAGATGGTATAGCTTTGGATACTGGTTAGATAGTATGATATGTAAGGTAAAGCTATTTTTGAATATATTATATTTTAATTCCTTCCGCTGTGAGATGCTTTACGAGTTCTGACATCTTTCTTTTTCTTTGTCCTTTTTTGCAGGATAACAGAGCAACCAACTCGGGTTTCGATAGATTGGATTTTTGGAAAAAAAATCGGCCTGTCAGAATTTGGGTTGTTACATCTGGTATCAGAGCTTCAGTTTAGTGATCTTAGGGAGATAATGAGTGAACGTACTTGTATTTTCTAAAATATAAATATATTATATATATAAACCTAAATCCATATAGTAGCCCACTAGATATGAAAAGAGTTGGGATATCTAGTTTGTATACTCAAGGAATGAACATAGGAATTTGGAAACCATTAGGTGGTTGGGAAAGTGTACAATATGACTTGAAGCTAGAGAAAGAAAAGTATCCCATAGGATGGAAACTGAAATATTAGCGTTTTAGATTAGTGGGTTTAGAAATGAAACCTTAGAAACTATAAAAGGTTGAAATATAGAAAATGGATTAAGAATATATATAGTTAAGAGAATTGAATTCGTGAGAGTACCTAGGAAAGCCTAGTGAGTTGAAGACCCGCTTTGAGTCTAACCCAATGATAAGATTTTAAGAACTTGAATATGTAAAAGAGTTTGTGGTATTTTTCCAAGATTTAATCTTAAAAGTATTTTGATAAATGCATGTTGGGTTTTAAAGTAAAGTAGGGTATATTGTGTAAAACAATGATTTCTTATTTTAAAAGAATTCTCTCATAAAAAGGTGCATATTATGGAGCATAAATAGCTTGCTAGTTTTCATATATGAAAAGAAGTTTTGAAATTCTATTCTGTTACCAATAAATTTTGATTATTATAGAAATTTTGTTGGGTGGACAAAATAAGTTGTAGGAATAGAATAGATGTCTGCACCTTATAGCGAGTATTTAAATTAACATTGTAATTAGAAACAATGTAAGCCCGATAGTTATCCTTGTCTACTCCAGCTTTGTGATTTGAAAAAAAAATGTTTTGCATTTTTATATTGTGATATGTTTTTATGGTTTGGCGGAAACAAGTTTTGGAGAAGAAAATAAAGTTTTAATACTTTTAATTTTTTTTTGAAAGAAAAATGTACTGAAAAGAAAGGAGGCCAAACCATGTTTTAAAAAGAATGGAGTAGGTAAGGATTAGTGCCTAGAATAGAACAAGAGAAAGTTATAGCTATGAATTAAACAATTGGAACCAACTAGAGATTGGTTAAGTTGGGTGATTTTCTGAGTGTCAATCTGATGTTGATTTCGGTCTTCGGTGTTGATATTTAGGGAGCTACTCTCTTGCCAATTTACAGTTAGGGATTACCTAATATTAAACTAATGAAAAATTTCCCGTAGAATTCATAAGCATTGAGAAACCTAAGTTTGTTGCTGGAGAAAAAAAAGGGAATAGGCTAGTAATACACAACAAGGACTAGTAGTGACTACCAAGTAGTAAAGGGCATGTAAGTGGGTAGATCCTGTTGTGTGAACTCGCAATTGTCTGAGATGACAAAGTCCTAAGATTCTTGGCTCGTAGTAGTAGCTGTGTAGGATGCTGTTTGAGTTGAAAACAGAAAAAGCTTATTTGAAATAATAAACTTAAGTAATTGGATTAAGTCAAATAAGCTAAGAAAGAAAAAAGCCTACCTAACAAGAAACAATAAATTCAGTAAGGCAACAATTGTGATGGGAAAAGAAAATGGAAATCTTAAGAAAAAGATGAATAAATAATAAATTTTTCCAAGATAAGTGGAAAAAGAGAAGAAATTTCTTATGAGGTTGTATTTGGATAGGAAAATAGGAAATCTTCATAGAATAGTCATATAAAAATACAAGTACGATTAGAAAAGAAAAACGGAGGATATGAATTTTTCCATTTTATATCTTTTTGTAACATAAGGAAATCGAATTTGGAAAATTAGATTTTTCTAAATTTCGAATTTAATGATGGATGGTAGGGTTTTGGATGCGACAATTGGGTGAACTATGCTCTTATTCTATAAGAGTGTGGGAAAACTTGGATGAAAAATATTTTGATTTTTCAAGAATATTGCATTCATATAGAACTGCAAGTATATTTAGGATGTGAGCATCATGTTTTGAAGGAGTTTTTAAAAATTGCATACATACAGGTGGATCCAAATTAGGCATACATACTTTACTATGATGTATATCACTTTGCACATGTGCATAATGTTTGCAACGATTGGACGCACACTTGATGGATGGATATTGTGAGGGGTTATCTATTTTTGCTCTTATCGAATTTCGGGGATGAAATTCTTTAAGGGTGGGAGAATGTAACACCCCGCATTTTTAATATAATTAAAAATATGTATATACATAGCTAGGTAAATAATGGTGATGTACAATGAAAATTTATTAATATATGGAAGAGAAGGAAAAATTAATTCGATAACAGTGTACGTAAAAGAGAAGATAATAAAATAAGGATACTTAATTTAAATATCAGGAATTAAGTAAAATGGACATCACCATTGCATTCGTCTCGGAATTCTTCTTGGAATAGAGTCCAAGTTTTCGAAAACCGGACTCCGTATGAAGGAGTTATGGACTTCGGAAGATTCAACAAAAATTCAGAATTTACATAGGAAAATACCCAAGCAGGTCGACCTAGGGGTCGACGTACCCAGGGAGGTCGACCTGGGGGTCAACCTGGGGGTCTACCAACCCAGGGAGGTCGACCTAGTGGTCGACCTGGGGGTCGACCTACCCCCAGATTCGGGCAGAATTCACTTTCTCACACCTGGACGCGATTTCTGACTAGATTCGTCGGTTCCTACCTATATAAACACCCCTAGACCTAGTGCTTTCTCTACACAACTCAATTACATTTCTGCTCTGGCCTAATTTAAATCAAAACAAAGAAATCCTCTTCTCCAAGACTCCACTTTCTTCCCCTTTTCTCTTCAAAACATCTATTCTTGAAATTAAAAGTTTAGAATCAAGACAACCTCCAAATTAAAGAGAAAAAGGGATTTAGATCCGCAATTTACACTATGCAAGGAGGAGAAATTCAGATTCACAACTTACGCTGCGCAAAGAAATCAAAGATAGATCAGATCTATGAATTGGGGGCATGAAATTAATCAAAGTTAAGCCAAATCCTTGAATTGAAGATGAAAAACAAGGTGAGTGGAATTGTAATAAACTTGTTGTATAATAGTAATATTATCGTTCATCGTTCCCCAATTATAAATTCAATTCAAGATTCATGTTATAATAATTGTTCTTTTATTCTCTTTCCCTTTTTATTTTTGGATCTAGGTTATCTCAAACCTAGACGATATCTTATTATACATACATATGATTGAAATATGGGAATATTGGGGCATAACTTATTTTATGCAATCGAGGAATATAATCTGAAAATTTGGGGAATTGTGGCATGACAATTATTATTGCAAATATTGGGACAATTGGCGGAATTTGTTTGTGACTTTAAATTAAGCCTAAAAGGTGAATTAGATTATATGTATAAACGTGGGGAAGTATATTGGGAAAATATTGATTTTATGAAATTGGGTATAATGGGATTTTGGAAATCGGCATGTTTGGATATGAATAACATGGAAATGGTGAATTTGGCTGTAACTGAGTAATCTGGGTAAAAAGACAATTTCACGAATGGTTGTATAAGCAAAGTAGAAATGGGTTAAGTAGCACTTGACATATGAATAAACTTAACCAACATATGAGGAATGATAGTAACCTGTTAGGAACACATGTATGGAAAAATTGGAATAATAGGTATAGCCTATTAATTGTATTATAAGCATGAACATAAATTGGGGTTTTTGGGTAAAAGCTTGAATTTGAGACTTGGAAATTGGATATGCCGTTAAGATCCTAGAACCATAATTAAAAATGGAATAGGTGGGACAAACCATGTTTTTATGTAATTATGGAACTCGACACATGACATGAAATTGATAATTGACATATGACATCTAGAATAAACACGAACATGCTTGTGAATTGATAATTGACATATGACATTCAGAATCGACATGAACTAAACATGAAAATTGACACTAGTGGCATAATAAGAACATGAACGTATTTGTGAATTTGTTAATAGGCTAAAGATGAAACATGGCTAACTCGAGGTAAGAATGAGTTTGTGGTGTAATCCTGCCCAGAACCGCCTGGCACATCCAGTGACCGCAAACAATAGGTTCTAATGTGAGAAGTTAGTCATAACGTGCTTGAAACTCGAGGTTAGATTGAATTGTGGTGTAATCCCGGAACCAACCGGCACATCCAGTGACCGCAATAATAGGTCCAATGTGAGAGGTTGGGCATTAATAATTAATTAATGCTAATGACACATGCTAGTATGGCAAGGTTAAGTCAACATGAAATACTAGACAACACTTAACCAATTTGATATGATATATGGGTGGGTTAAGTCAACGTGAACCGCTAGATAACACTTAACCAATTCGACTCAATACATGGGTGGGTTAAGTCAACGTGAACTGCTGGATAACACTTAACCAATGTGACATGACGCTTGGGTTGAATTGAATACGTGATTGGGGGTTAAGTCAACTTGGACACATGGGCAAACTTAAGCAATATAACAGTATCCAAGCAAGGAAAAGAGGGGAATAATAAGATTAAATAATAGATAAACTTATCCTAGGGATAAGAAATGAACGTAACTTAAGGTGTAATACATGATTCGAAGGGTGGGACAACTTATAGAATGAAATAAGTTAATCTAAGCTGGAAATGTGGGAGAATACCCGTACGCTATCATTTGACAAAAAGAACTTAAGTCATGCTTGAATTCATAGGTAAACCTTAGTTAAAAGGAACTAAGTAACAAACCTTATTTAAGAGAACTAAGCAACAGAAACTAAGCATCAAACCTTGTGTTGGACCAAAAAATGGCACTAACACCCAATTGATCATGTTTTTCAGAGAATAATAAGAAATCATATACGAAAAAGCAAGAGAAATCAATCAACACACAAGACTTATAGCGGTTCGGCGTTAATGAGCCTACATCCACTTTATAGTTCCTCATTTCATTCCGAAATTACAATTACACTGAATATTTACACTCAAATACAATGAATCATTCTCTCCGAATTCAATATTTTCATTGGAGAATAAGGTGGGTATTTATGGAGGAATTCAGCCATGCTGCCATGAGTAAATGAAGTGCTAAAAAGTCCCCCAAAATGATGCATTGTATGTGTATTTATAGGTAGAAATTCGGTTAGGGTTGAGTGGCCACGTGGCAACTTCAGAGTAAATCTTGAAAGTAGTGGAGAACATGGTGAAATGGTCTTTAACTGCCCAGAATTCGGTTAGGGTGAGTGACCCGATCCGTAAGGCCCGATCTGGATGGCCCGATCCGGATGACCCGATCCAGTTTGGTCGGTTAGAAATATTCGCTTTAGCTTGATCCAAGATGGTTGAATCCAACCCAAGGCTTATGTGCGCAGAAATAGAGTTTTCCCATCCTTTGTTACTTCTTCCAAGCAGATGTCGATCTCTGCCAGTTCATACTCAAGCTCTGAGTGGCCTTCCTGATAGAGTTCTTGGGCTTTGGATAGTCTGGTCTTAAGGCAGGCTAACATTTTGCCCCCCAAAGTACATCTTATTGCAAATGAGATGTGCTTTGAATAAGTCGAGCTGTATCTTTTTGGAACGTCATCCACCCTTGAGGAGGCATTATCAAACTGTTGTGTCCTATTGAGTACCGAGTAGTTCCATCGTATGGATCTTTTCCTGTATAAATGGCTTGTCATATACCACACTGCTTCCATTGATGTTTATCAGACCAAATTCCTTGGCTAGAGTGGTCAAGATGATCAAGTAACCATTTAGACCTCGTCGAATCAAGAGGTTGAATTCCTTCATCATAGGTCATGCAATATCATTGGCTCCCGTGTGAGATCGTACATGCACAAGTTAATGCCAAACGACACCGTCTTCCTAAACAAGTCAAGTGCATTACTAAGCTAGTATTTCTTTTATGCATAAGTCAATGTATAAAATAGCCATCCAAATCATAGGATGGTGTCAGAGTCTTCGTGTTTTGAGCTAGCATCTGGACCGTTGGGATAGAGCGCATCAGAATTGGCGTATGAGTCTGTCATTTTTTCTCGGATTTCGACTATCTCGATATCAGGATATTAATCTAGTACTCCATGATTGCATCTAATCGTAACAACAGGGTATCTGAAAGCCATGATCACTCTGTATCGTTTTATAATCCCGTGATCACATACGAGTCAATACAAGATGTTGTTGAAAACATGCAAGCCAATAGCTGGTAGGATTATCACAATTATAAGGCAGTAGAGGAGTTCATCATACTCTCCATTTGATGCATTTGCGGATCAAGTCTTTGGATTTATGCTTGATTTGTTAGTTGGATCACTTGGATGGTCGAGATGAATCACATCATATTCTAAAGATATAATGTATACGTTCTGAATCATGCACTAAGTCAAGGTCATGTTCAAAGTCAATCTGCCGGTTGAAGGTGATGCTTCCAGCATCAGTGGAGGACGAGCGAAGTCAGTGCTTATGCCCCCAGCATCGGTGGGGGTTATGCAAAATCAATCGAACATCTAGTCTTTTAGCCTTTATACTTTTTTCCGCCGCATCGGGTTAGAGATGCAGGTCCAGCAATCTTAGTCACCCTATGTTGTTTTTTGCACTTTCCTAAGTCATCAAGGGTTGGATTTATATATGCGAATGGTCAAATTACATTTGCGTCGCGGTCATCCCATATGTTTAGTCAGAAAGCAGTGATCACCTTATTGAGTATCAGCGAACATAGATACTCTCCTCGCATCAGCCACAGAGTTGAGTAAGCTCGTCAATCTTGCAAGCGAGCGAACATCGTTAGTGAGTTAAGCTTGACAATCAAGATCGCGGGCCCGATTAATGACATTGGCCTTTTTCGGAATTGTAAATTACTGTCAGTCATTCCTGGGACTTTTCTTTTTCCTTTATCATTTCAAGAGTCAGACGCTGCTCCATTTTGTCGTAAAGACATTGAGATCATCCATTTCAACATTAGCACCCTCTTGTTGCATGAATCTGTATGTCTCAGGATATGATTTTCCAACGTTTCTAGGAAAATCTCATGGTAGAGAGATACTGAGGTTTGTTTCAAAGGTGAATATGTCAAGTCCTCTTGGTGGGTTTCGTTGCAGAGAGATTTTGAAGTTTGAGATATACAGAATACCGGATACTACTGCGATCAACACCATATATGGTCCAGGTCGATTTACCGATGCCAATGCGGCGTTGAATCTTTTAAGGAATGCATGCAGGGTCTCACCGGAGCTCTGTTGAAGCATCAATTGGCAATCTGGCCCTCATCTTTGAGAAGTTGTCACCAATTGTCCAATTTAGTGCTGGTGCACCTGGTATGAAGTCTTAAAGTGGGTGAAAGCCATTCTCTGGCTTCTTGGTTGCGCATATGTAATAACCGTCAATCAGGCTTCTGTCTTTTAATTAGGATGGTGATCCGCTACTCGGATGTATGCAGGTTGTCCTTAAGGAGCCATTCTTCAGGTTATAGTCTGGGATCTTGCGGAACTCCGATAATAGTAAATGTGCCTAAAGTTGGCGGATAGTCAAATTATGTTGCTCGAAGCTCGTATCCTGCACTCCCCATCCACGGGAATTTTATTAAACGGTAATAAAAAAGTTCACGTATTCTCTGAATTCATACTTCCTCATTAAGCTGTGAGTTAGAGTTTGATACAAAATGATTTGTCAGTTTCCATCTCATGTTAGTCTTCAGTTTCCCATCCATGCTCTGAGGTTCGGAGTCGGGTGGCGATCAAGTCAGATTATAGCTGTCTCAAATGCTCTCGTTTGCCCCCCTACATGGGGAGCCTCATGTTGAGGTTGAGATGGATTTTAAGCATTCATCTGAATTGGAGCAGTGGTTGGTCGGGCTCCATTTAAATTTTCAATGACTCTTGCATATCCATCATTTTCATCCAAAATGTTACAGTCAGAAGTTGCATGCTACAAATGCCCGGGAGGAGGTTGGTTGCATCTTGTTTCATTAAATACGACTATGCCAACTTGTCCTAGGGCCTCATATGATCTGGACCACGGAGCAGAGAGTGTTTGAGCCAAGTTCATTGTCGCTTGAATTTCCACGGTGCTCGCTCCAGCGAGTAAGTCATAGTTACTCGGCCTTCCATCTATCCAAGTAAAGAAGTTATCCATCATTTTCTGTCGTTTCCGAAGAATTTCATCTCGCTGAGCCATCTGAGTTCTCAAATCAGCATGGGTCGCATCCATTTCATATCTAGCTTGACATGCTGAGGGATCATCATAAGAAGAAATCTGCTGACTTTGTTTGTTCCTAGTGCCTTCTGCGCCAATATCCTCAGAACGAAAGAAATTTATATCTTCCTTCTTCTTAGCCTTTGATTCGTAGTATCAAGCAGTTCGCTTCCTTGCAAGCTAGAAGTTAGAGTAATGGCATGCCCCCCTTATCCAGGGTCTTTCAATCGGGATGTTGGTTAGGAGTAGCAAATGGACGTTCAGTCTGCATCCATTCCATGGTCCTCGAGTGGCCTGTCAAGATCGAGGTACAAACTAGACACAGACATATAAATTATGCCATTTGTAAATATTTTCAACAATATACCCCCAGTCCAGGGGTAATGGCAAAGGATCGGCAGTTGTATCACATCCCTTTTAAACTTAGATATGGATGCATGGAAGAGAGACATTGCTTTCAAAGATCAAGTGATTGAGTTATCCAAGTGCTCGAGTCGATGCGTTTTCCATTCAGTCTATTTGCTAGGTGGCACTCGTCATTGCACTTGTGCTATGGTCAGTCACACGTGGGTGTGTATGTTCATTTGATACATCACTTTTAGGGCCTCATTTCGGTTGTTACCATAAGTCGTGTGACATGTTATTGAACAATTCACTCTCAAGGCCTCCTTTTGATCGTCTCCTTGAGTCGCATGAGAAGTTTAGCATTGGGCATTAGCGTTAGATTTCTGGGCGTTGCCCTTTGTTTGTTTTCCACTAGTCAGTTGCGCCTGTCGTGAGTGCAGCCCTCGCATTCTTGTCTCGTTATTTTGTACAAGCAATCAATCATGAATAAAGTGCTTGGTTTGGACTTGTTTGGGATTGATTAGGATCGACATTGTGTTGCCCCCCATATCTGAAAATGAGGGGTTCGGGCTCAGCTTTCATTCTTGCCCTCGATCCTCAGTGGGGTAGGAGCCCTTCTGTGGCATTTAATCGCAATGTCTTTATACTCTCCTATCGTATGCCCAGGATAGAGTTCAAACTCAGCTTTCAGTCTGCCCCCTAATGCTTCAGTAGGGTAGGAGTTCATTTGTAGCGCATTGTCTCTGGCGCCTTTATACTCCCCCGTCGAGTAACAAGGGTAGAGTGGAATCAAGGCGGTCTTTTTAATCGTGGTGCACCTTCATGCCTTGAGGACGCCATCTTCACGTCCTTTATACACTCTCTCTAATCATGAGAGTTAGAGTTGTGGACGTCATCATTCCATCTTTTATACTCTCTCTTGAATCATAAGAGTTAGAGTTGTCAAGGCAAACAGTCGTGTCATTTGCCCTGGCGCTCCTTCTTCACTCTGTTTCAAAGAGTAGGAGTCCGCCGTCTCGAATGTCGTTCTCAAACTCAGTTTTACTCCTTACTCCACGCTTCATTCTAGCGAGTGGAGCTTTTGGAAAGCGGTCGGATCACACTCGCTGAGGCGTTACCTCATAATCCCTGATTTATGGGAAAAGGTGGTCGTTTGCAATAATCAAGTATGTATTGTCCTGTCGACTCGTGGGATGGAGTTTGGTCGGACATCGTGATATCGTTCCTTATACTCTCTCAAGTCATTAGAGTTAGAGTCATGGATCGAGTGGTCTTTAATCATGGCACACCCATCACACTCGTCCTAGGTTTATACTTCTATCCAAGCTCTGAGGATTAGAGTTAATCGACCAAAAAGTTAAAAGACGTTTTCCAAAGCTTTACATTCCTCCGATCAGTCTATGGGAGGAGTGATTGGCACCGAACTTCATGTACCTCCTTTATTTGGATTCATATAATCTGGTGGCGTTAAGCAAAGGATCGAGCCATGTAGACGGTCGAACAACGTCCATTTGGGATCATATTCCAATTTTGAAATGCAAAAGTCAACGCATAATTATGTTGATGTCTGTCACGTGTGAGCCAAGGAGTGGAGGGTCATCTCGGATCCACCTTAAGCTATACAATTTTTCTCAGGTGGGGGACATGGCTTGGTAAGTGAGCAGCTCAGTCAGGCTCGTTATGGTATTGCTCCATGGCTCGATATGCGTGTGTTAGAAGTCTAATCGGTATCAAATCATGGGTACCTACACCATCCACATATTTATCTGAGTTAATAACATCGATAACTCATGAAGCATGCAAATATAAGATTCATGGTTGAAGAATAATCCTGTTAAAAGAATGAGTATCAGTCTAAGACAAAACGGCACTGCACGTATTTTGTTGGTCCATTTTGCTTTGTCCTGTCCCTAGTAGGAGATGACTGCCATGTCTTTAGCTGATGAAGGGCATCTTTTCAAATTATCATGGGTCTCTTTTGAATCGCCTTCTTGCCCCCATGCCAAGGATGAGGATTGAGTGTCAGGGAGTCACGTCTGTACTGCTATAAGTAGCACATCATCATATTAGTGCTAGGACAGTAGTTGGCAAGAGGACAATAGATCTATGGTTAAAAATGGGTCCATGCTTAAAGGGTCATAGCCCCTTCCATGTCAGGAAGTTGGTTCGGGAGCCATAAGGATAAATATGTCTGATCCGTCTACAGATATGCTTTCGATCCCGCGCCGAAAATAAAAGCTTATACACAATCAATCAATCAGCGTCTAGGTTTAAGTGTTCCAAACCCTCAACTCTCCACTCTCCCGGAAAGACTAAGGCAATTGGTCATGCAGGCTTATGATGTATCAGCATTGAATTAGATGATGTAATCACGAGCAATCCACACTTGAGTCTCCTATTTCCCCTGGCATTTGGAGCATGAGTTACTTGGTATATAATCGATCAATGGGGTGGAATTGTGAATCTTTATTTTCTAACTCCAAGATGTCTTTTGTCAGAAGCTTCATTCGTGTACATCTCCCATCTAGTGGGAAGTTGATGAGTGTTTTTGTCTAATCATTCAGGTTGGTGTATTTAGCAATAGGACTCGTTGCTGTCAATGTAACACCCCACGTCCATTAATGTCACTCATAAAGGGAATGCATTAACTTCCATGAAGCATATTTAGTGTACAGAACAGAATATAACAAGACAGATATAAATAATGTTACTTGAAAATTTTAAAACAACTTTTATTGTAGCGAAGAAATAGTTTGATTACAACAACTTCATAAACCAAGCACACTTAATATCCATCTTGATAAATTGTTTCAGAGTACATAAAATAAAAAGCGTAAACACCAACAAAAGTAGCCATAAAAGTGATGAGTTGAACATTACTTTCAGCAATCCAAGCACTTCCAAAAGAGAGTGAAAGAGATCCAAGATTAATCTCCATGAGTACTAGTCCCACCCTGAGAACCTGGGGAGGGGAGGGGGGGGGGGGACAGAAGAAAAGAGGCGAAAACAAGGGGGTCAGACATAAAGTCTGGCAAGTATAATAACTTTAACAATATAATCATTAAAGTAACTAGGATAAGGCATAAACTTGGTAAGATAAGATATGACCATGAAACAAGTGGGCATGACAAAGCAATTAAGAGGAATATTCTAGCGTTAATTTCGTTCCTAATCACTATAGGATAATTACTATACTGCACCAATGCTAATTTCACCGCACCATTACTAGTCACCCTAAAAGTTGATCCCGCCCACCGAACAAAATAATATTAATGGTAGTTTCGTGTACACCTAGCTATCTTCATAGGTGTCGTTTGCCTCTATCTCCTCTAGTCGTACCCCCTACCCTCCCCTATTCTAATTACCATGTTTATTCATAATACGGTAGTTATACCCCTAGCTGTCTTCATAGGTGCCGTCTGCTCCTATCTCTGCTAGTCGTACCCACTACCTTCCCTATTCGATTGGCTCCCTAACTAGTAGATACCCGTGCTGGTCCCATAGTGGGGTGTATCACTCCCCAAAGTGGCAACCCAATACCACCAAAAATGCACGGCTTATATCTACACGATGGAACAATGTCTTACCTACCAGCCCGGGCCTACGCACGCACATCACCCGTTGGACTTGTGTTGCCACCACTAACCCGTTTTGACCTCTTACAATCAAACCCAGTAAGCATGTCCCGTCCTCGACCTGGTCGAGCTCACAAAGATACTAAATGGTTTACTGGTTTGAAAAGGGTCCCCACACAAGCTTTCCACCTATGCTTGGTCTCCACTAAGATTCCCCACTTAACCCCTTCTTATTTATGTCTTCTTACATGTTTTCAACTTGGTTAAGTGTTTATAATTATGTCCCACATGTCCCCCATGTTCACTTAACAAATCAACATGTGTTATTGGTTAAGCTTGTCTTAACCCTATGCGCTTATCAAATCGATATATTATTGGTTAAGCTGGTCTTAACCCCACCCACTTATATCTTATTGGTTAAGTTGGTATTAACCCTACCGCTTATCCGATCAATGTATTATTATTGGTTAAGTTTGTCTTAACCCTATCCACTTATCAGATTAATATATATATATATTATTGGTTAAGCTGGTCTTAACCCTTCCCACTTATCAAATTATTGGTTAAGCTGGTCTTAACCCTACCCACTTATATATTGTTGGTTAAGCTGGTCTTAACCCTATCCAGTTATCAAATTATTGGTTAAGCTGGTCTTAACCCTACCCACTTATATATTATTGGTTAAGCTGGTCTTAACCCTATCCACTTATCAAATTATTGGTTAAGCTGGTCTTAACCCTACCCACTTATATATTATTGGTTAAGCTGGTCTTAACCCTATCCACTTACCATGTTTTACTTAGTTTATGATTAAGTGCATCTTAGATCACAAATACATTGGTTAAGTGAATAACTCCCTAAGTGCCAATACCGAAGACCGAAATCAACATCAGATTGTTACTCAGAGAATCACTCACTCAACCAAACTTCTGTTTGTCATTCATATTTGTCTTCAATCAACATTAATTAATTATTAAGGCACCTAATCGTATTTCACATGCCACCCAAGGCACCCACTTAACCCCCCATGTCCCACCACATGTTTATCTGGTTAAATGTTACTTAATTTATTAGAAATGTAACCTTGTAAAGACCTCCCACATTAGACTGACATTTGCGGTTGCTGGATTTGCCGGGCAGGTCCGGGCAGTCTTATACTGCAAAAGAGCCTAACCTCGTGTCTTTATAATTGTTACGCATTTAATTCGTGCTTTTGATCTCTCACATTAGACTGACATTTGTGGCTGCTGGATTTGCCGGGCGGGTCCAGGCAGTCTTACACCACAAAAGAGTCTAACCTCGTGTCTTAGGCGGTTTATTATTACACATCTTTATTTAACCCAAAATTGGATTAATATCCCTATTCAAATTTGTCAATAAATTCCAAATTTATTTATGTCCATAATTGCCTCTTAAAATTATGTCCATAAGTACCAATTATGCCAATTAATGTCTCAAATTAATTATATGCCTTTTTAGGGCCATTTTATGCCAATTCACAATTTTATGTATATTGAATATTATGCCATCATCCCCATGCTATTCGCACCTTTTCATATGATATACGTTAGACTCGTAAATAGTCTAACTTATAAAAAGAAAAACAACATCACATAACACATAAAATAGATCTAAGGATCATGACATAAACTTGCATATGAATTTCATTCGAACTAGCATATGATAGGAAACTAGCATAGGTTATGGGCATAAACTTGCATAACTTATGTACTGCTATTGATCCAAACATAAAGGTGTGAACTTGCATATGGATCTAAATATAAAGATGTAATCTTTCATATAGATCTAAACATAAAGACGTAAACTTGCATATAGATCTAAACATGTAGATTAATGTAACATAAACTAGCATATGCATATACATGTTTCACAGATATTTCAACAACCCAAACTTGCATAAGATTCATACATGTATATATGATCCAATCATCATAAACTTGCATAAGATATATGATTCAACTTGCATAAGATGTATGATTCAACTTGCATAAAATTCACATAAGAACTAACATATGATCCAACACCACAAACATGCATACAATTTACATCGCATGATTCAAAACCATATTCTCATCATCCCAATTATATCTTATCATAATTAAATTAATGAATTATTTTGTGAAAGCTATTATACTCACAATTAAAAAGAATAGCCTTGTCTTTCTGGGATATGTATTCTGAAACTGAATTGCTCACCTTTGATGTAGACTTAGTTGTTATTAAGATTTGATTTTGATTCAAGCCTCTATCTTGCTTTAGGGTTGAAAGTGTATGGTGGCTACTCTAGGTTCTCCATTGACGGCATGGCGGCTCTTGTTATGAATTTGTGTGATTAGGGTTAGGGGTTTTAGTGTGTTTTTATAGAAGATTAGTTAATTAAGAGTTGTCAAATTAACCTAGAATCAATCAAGACCATTCAGTCAAGATAGAATGACACCTTAGCCCTAATGACTCAGCACTGAGTCACAAAATCGTCATCTTTCAGATCTGCCCGGGAGGGGGGTACTAAGGTCGACCCTCAGGCCGACACTAAGGTCGACCTGTATGGGGGAGGTCGACACTAGGGTCGACCTGGTCCCTGTTTTGAATTCAAATTTTGAATTCCTGAATCCTGAGTTGTTTTTAATTTAATCAATTTCTGAAACTTCGGAAGGCCATAATTTCTTCATACGTAGTCCAATTCACACAAATTCGGACTCTATCTCAAGCAGAATTTCGAGACGAACGCAATGGTGCAACCCATTTCCCTTAATTCCCACATTTGAAATTAAGTATTCTTTAATTTTTTAACTTTAATATTTAAAATTATGGGGTGTTACATTCTCCCCTCCTTAAAGGATTTCACCTCCAAAATCACCAAGTTAAGGAGAATGAATATCCAAGCATCCAATCATCCATCTACTCAACTATCAAACGCAGGCATCCATTGTCCTTACAAGATTTCTAATGCGGTATGAACATGTGCAAAGAGTGTGTGTATATGTTCCTTATCTAATGCAAAATCAGGCAGTCTACTGATTCTATTGACCTCCTTAATGCAAATCATGATAGTGCCATGCATCCATTATGTATGCGAAAGAATCCTATCGATACATATTATTTCTACATGTGTGCACAACCATTCATCAAAATGCAACATCCATATGATAACACAACCACTATACATCCATTAATTTAAATATGCACACACATTTATATGCAACATGAAGGTGATTGAGCCGATCTAGTGCCTAAGGTGTGTGTACATGCATCCACGAGCAACCACTAGCAACCACTTGCATCCATTTGCATCCATCAAACATAACATGTCTCAAACACATGTTTCAACCATAGGGTTCTTCCTAACTAAAGATCGAAGATGTCACCGCAAAGATAATACTAAAAGATAGGACAAGTATCAACAAAGCGGTTGAAAAATGAGAAAATAAAACATACCCTCAAAAAGGAAAGGTACAGCGTACGCATCTTGTCTTCCATCTCCCAAGTCGCGTCTCTTTGATCATCTCCCCATTGCACTTTGACCAACTTGACCTCTTTGTTGCGTAGCCTTTATACCTCCGACCCAAGGATGCATGTAGGAGCTCGTCTAATTGTGGCTTTTTACTCTACTTCCACTTCTCTAAGCATGTTCGGCTCCACTCCTTCCGCGTTATCTTGTAACACTTCCGCAAATACGACACGTCGTGAACACCACTAAACTCGTTGCCTCTCCTAATGTCCCTCCAAAATCTAGGGTACATAACCTCAAAAGATCTTCAAGGATTTTATTCATCCCTTTCTGTCTGTCCACCTGTCTGTGGATGATAAACGATGCTCGTATTTGCCCCCTTTTACATATCACATTTTTCTCTTGCATCGAAAACTACTCCAAGCCCTGTCCCGCAAGCACCGGTATATATAGTGAATGGCTTATTCCCGTCTGGCAAAACTAAAACTGGAGCTGTCATCAAAGCCCTCTTCAGACATTGGAAAGCATCGTCACAGTCAATGTTCCAAGTAAAAGTCAAGTTCTTTTTCGTTAACCGAGTGAGAGGGGCTGATATCTTCGCGAATCCTTAATGAACTTCCTATGGTAACCAGCCAGACCTAAAAAGCTTCTTACTTCTGTTGCGTTCTTAGTAGTTTTCCAATCTTGGATTGCAACTACCTTAGCGGGATCCATAGCTATCCCTTCCTTAAAGACCACGTGTCCTAAGAACCTCACTTTTTTCTCCAAAAATGGCACTTGGAGAACTTAGCTTTAAGTTGATGAGCTCGTAGGGTCTCTAAGATTTCCCTATGATGTAGGGCATGCTCTTCTTCATTTTTAGAGAAAACCATAATATCGTCTACAAAGATTACCACAAACTTGTTCAGAAACTCCTTAAACACCCTACTCATTAAGTCAACAAAGTATGCGGGTGCATTCGTCAAACCAAAAGGCATGACGAGCCACTCGAAGAAACCGTCAGGAGTTCTAAATGTAGTCTTATCGATGCTATCTTCAGCCACCCTAAGCCGATGAAACCCTGTAGCTAAATCCAGTTGCAAGAAAACTGAAGCACCCACCACTGATCGAATAAATCGTCTATCCTCGGTAACGGGTGTCTGTTCTTCTTTGTTAGCTTATTTGACTCTCTATAGTCCACGCACAATCTAAGTGAACCACCAGCTTTTGTAGCAAAAACGACTGGAGCACCCCACTCCGAAATACTTCTTCTTATGAACCTCTTCTCAAGCAACTCTTTCACTTGCTTACTGAGTTCTCTTCTCTCTCTCTCGGAGCCATGTGGCGCACTGGTAATGCAACTGGCTTCGCATTATCTACCAAGTATATTCGAAAGTCTATCTCATGCCTCGGGGGTAAACCTCGAACCTCATCGAAGACGTCACTATATTCACGGATCACACGAATAGATTCCAAATCATCATTGGATGCGTCAAGGGATTCTAGGTAGCTAAGCATTACTGGACCTCTAGGGTCACAAGAAATATCCAGGGTCTTTCCACAACGAGTCAACAATCTAACTACCCTTTTTTCACAATCTAGGATGGCCCCGTATCTAGTTGGCCAATCCATACTTAGAATCAAGTCGTTGCCTATGAAGCCAAGAACGAAGGCGTTGCATTCAAACCCAACACCCAAGATAGACACTCTCAAATCCCGACAAATCATAGAAAGATTAGCCGAACCACCAATAGGATTTGAGACTACTATGGGATCCGTAACTAGACTAGTATTTAGGTGCAGCGTTTCAACTAACAAAGCAGATATAAACGAGTGTGAAGCGCCAGAATTCAAACAAAGTTCGAGCAGGATGATCAAAAAGAAAGAAAAAAAACCGAACTTCCAACCAAGATATTTCTACCTCTATCAGGTATGCTAGCCGTGAGGGAACGCGTCTGCCCTCCAGAAGATCCCGTACTTTGTCTTTTTGCCCTTTGCTTCTTTGGATGATCCCAATAAGATGTCATGTTTCTCCGTAACGATAACAACTAGTCTTCTCTTTCTTTCTAACGTCTTTATTTAAGTAGTCAAGTATTTCACAAGTGTGGCCCTTTCTTTTCTCTTGGCCCCTTGTTATCCTTATCGCCTTTCTTTGGATCTACTTTATCATGTGTCCTTTCCATGTCTCTCCTACACATTCTCTGTTCGTGACCTCCCACCAAATGAGGCTTTGTTCTTCATTAACCAAGCAGCTAATTGAACCTTCCTCCCACCGTTTACCTTAAAGGTACCAACAAGTCTCCACTCCTTCTAGCTTTGACAGACGTCCCAGTCCCATGAAGTGGTTTTCCGCCCATCATACGGAAGTTATTACACATCTTAGAAAAAGCGTCTATACGTGGAGGAAGAAATTCAAAAAAAGGAAAGAGGAAAAGATTCAAAATGAAGAATCGAAGGAAAGATATATGGCTCTTGGGGGTTACGTTTTTCAAAATAAACCTTTCTCTTGAAAATACTTTCCTTAAAACATACTTTTGAAAGTATTTCTTTAAAAAAAATGCTTTTTGAAAAATAGTTTTTCAAAATTCATATCTGGTCTAGTAACCTTCAGCTCTGATACCACGTGTAACACCCCACGTCCATTAATGTCACTCACAAAGGGAATGCATTAACTTCCATGGAGCGTATTTAGTGTATAGAACAGAATATAACAAGACAGATATAAATAATGGTACTTGAAAATTTTAAAACAACTTTTATTGCAGCGGAGAAATAGTTTGATTACAACAACTTCATAAACCAAGTACACTTAATATCCATCTTGATAAATTGTTTCAGAGTACATAAAATAAAAAGCATAAATCCCAACACAGCCATAAAAGAGATGAGCTGAACTTTACTTTCAGCAATCCAAGCACTTCCAAAAGAGAGAGAAAGAGATCCAAGATCAAGCTCCACTAGTACTAGTCCCACCCTGAAAATCTGGGGGGGAGGGGGGACAGAAGAAAAGAGGTGAAAGCAAGGGGATCAGACATAAAGTCTGGAAAGTATAATAACTTTAATAATAAAATTATTAAAGTAACTAGGATAAGGCATAAACTTGGTAATATAAGATATGACCATGAAACAAGTAGGCATGACAAAGAAATTAAGAGGAATATTCTGGCGTTAATCTCGTTCCTAATCACTATAGGATATTTACTATACTACACCAATGCTAATTTCACTGCACCATTACTAGTCACCCTAAAAGTTGATCCCGCCCACTGAACAAAATAATATTAATGGTAGTTTCGTGTACTCCTCGTTGTCTTCATAGGTGTCGTCTGCCCCTATCTCCGCTAGTCGTACCCATACCCTCCCTATTCTAATTACAATATTTATTCATAATATGGCAGTTATACTCCTAACTGTCTTCATAGGTGTCGTCTACTCCTATCTCTGCTAATCGTACCCACTACCTTCCCTATTCGATCGACTCCCTAACTCGTAGATACCCGTGCTGGTCCCACAGTAGGGTGTGTCACTCCCCAAAGCGGCAACCTGATACCACCAAAAATGCATGGCTTATATCTGCACTATGCAACAACGTCTTACCTACCATCCCGGGCCCACCCACGCATATGACCCCGTTGGACTTGCATTGCCATCGCTAACCCGTTTTGACCTCTTACAATCAAACCAGTAAGCATGTCCCGTCCTCGACTTGGGTCGAGCTCACAAAGATACTAAATGGGTTACTGGTTTGAAAAGGGTCCCCACACAAGCTTTCCACCTATGCTTGTTCCCCACTAAGATTCCCCACTTAACCCCATCTTATTCATGTCTTCTTACATGTTTTCAACTTGGTTAAGTGTTTATAATTATATCCCACATGTCCCCCATGTTATCCACTTAACAAATCAACATGTGTTATTGGTTAAGCTTGTCTTAACCCTACCCGCTTATCAGATCGATATATTATTGGTTAAGCTGGTCTTAACCCCATCCACTTATATCTTATTGGTTAAGTTGGTCTTAACCCTATCCGCTTATCCGATGAATATATTATTATTGGTTAAATTTGTCTTAACCATATCCACTTATCAGATTAATATATATATATTATTGGTTAAGCTGTTCTTAACCCTTCCCACCTATCAAATTATTAGTTAAGCTGGTCCTAACCCTACCCACTTATATATTATTGGTTAAGCTGGTCTTAACCCTATCCAGTTATCAAATTATTGATTAAGCTGGTCTTAATCCTACCCACTTATATATTATTGGTTAAGCTGGTCTTAACCCTATCCACTTATCAAATTATTGGTTAAGCTGGTCTTAACCCTACCCACTTATATATTATTGGTTAAGCTGGTCTTAACCCTATCCACTTACCATGTTTAACTTAGTTTATGATTAAGAACATCTTAGTTCACATATACATGGGTTAAGAGAATAACTCCCTAAGTACTAACCCTGAAGACCAAAATCAACATCAGATTGTTACTCAGAGAATTACTCACTCAACCAAACTTTTGTTTATCATTCATATTTGTCTTTAATCAGCATTAATTAATTATTAAGGCACCTAATCGTATTTTACATGCCACCCAAGGCACCCACTTAACCCCCCATGTCCCACCACATGTTTATATGGTTAAGTGTTACTTAATTTATTAGAAACGTAACCTTGTAAAGACCTCCCACATTAGACTAACGTTTGCAGTAGCTGGATTTGTCGGGCAGGCCCGGGCAGTCTTATACCGCAAACAAGCCTAACCTCGTGTCTTTACAATTGTTTCGCATTTAATTCGTGCCTTTGACCTCTCACATTAGACTGACATTTGTGGCTGCTGGATTTGTCGGGCGGGTCCAGGCAGTCTTAAACCACAAAAGAGTCTAACCTCGTGTCTTAGGTGGTTTATTATTACACATCTTTATTTAACCCCAAATTGGATTAATATCCCTATTCAAATTTGTCAATAAATTCCAAATTTATTTATGTCCATAATTGTCTCATAAAATTATGTCCATAAATACCAATTATGGCAATTAGTGCTCAAATTAATAATATGCCTTTTTAGGGCCATTTTATGCCAATTCACAATTTTATGTATATTCAGTATTATCCCATCATCCCCACGCTATTCGTACGTTTTCATATGACATATGTTCGACTCACAAATAGTCTAACTTATAAAAAGAAAAACAACATCACATAACACATAAAATAGATCTAAGGATCATGACATAAACTTGCATATGAATTTCATTCAAACTAGCATATGATAAGAAACTAGCATAGGTAATGGGCATAAAATTGCATAACTTATGTACTGCTATAAATCCAAACATAAAGGTGTGAACTTGCATATGGATCTAAACATAAAGATGTAATCTTTCATATAGATCTAAACATAAAGATGTAAACTTGCATATAGATCTAAACATGTAGATTAATGTCACATAAACTAGCATATGCATATACATGTTTCACAGATATTTCAACAACCCAAACTTGCATAAGATTCATACATGCATATATGATCCAATCATCACAAACTTGCATAAGATATATGATTCAACTTGCATAAGATATATGATTCAACTTGCATAAAATTCACATAAGTACTAACATATGATCCAACACCACAAACATACATACAATTTACATCACATGATTCAAAATCATATTCTCATAATCCCAATCTTATCTTATCATAATTAAATTAATGAATTATTTTGTGAAAGCTATCATACTCACAATTAAAAAGAATAGTCTTATCTTTCTGGGATTTGTATTCTGAAACTGAATTGCTCGCCTTTGATGTAGACTTAGTTGTTATTAAGATTTGATTTGATTTTGATTCAAGCCTCTATCTTGCTTTAGGGTTGAAAGTGTGTGGAAGCTACTCTAGGTTCTCTATTGACTGCATGGCGGCTCTTGTTATGAATTTGTGTGATTAGGGTTAGGGGTTTTCGGGTGTTTTTATAGAAGATTAGTTAGTTAAGAGCCATCAGATTAACCTAGAATCAATCAAGACCATCCAGCAAAGATAGAATGACACCTCAGCCCTAATGACTCAGCACTGAGTCACTAACTCGCCATCTTTCAGATATGGCCGGGGGGGGGGGGGAGCAGGTCCACCCCCAGGTCGACACTAAGGTCGACCTGGTCCCTGTTTTGAATTCAAATTTTGAATTCCTGAATCCTGAGCTGTTTTTAACTTAATCAATTTCTGAAATTTCGGAAGGCCATAACTTCTTCATACAAAGTCCAATTCACACAATCTCGGACTCTATCTCAAGTAGAATTCCGAGATGAACGCAATGGCGCAACACGTTTCCCTTAATTCCCACAACTGAAATTAAGTATTCTTTAATTTGTTAACTTTAATATTTAAAATTACGGGGTGTTACATTCAATCTTAGGACAACCTTCCAAGGGAAATAAGCAATGTCGCCTTGTTGGATGCAGTCCATGCCACGGAAAATTCTTTATGGGGGTTGTCCATGAATCTCTTCCGGGTTCGGTCTCCAACACTGGACCAACTTCCATCTGATTAATGGTCGGATTTTGTAATGTCTTGATTGGGATTATCTTCATCTCTTCGGGATTTTTGGAACTTTCTAACTTGGCCAGGTAATCCGCTTTCTAATTTTTTGTGCGCGGAATATGAGACATGTAGTAATGTTCCCATCCATCCAACAACTCTTCTACCTGTTCTATGTAAGCTGCGAGTCGTAGTCCCTTCATTTGGAATTTCCTTTGAATCAATACAACTCCATGCTGGACTGTAAAATATTCTTTGCACCGTCTGTATACAACATCCGTGTGCTTGGTTTCCATCTTTCATTTTGAGGGGACATCTTCTTCATCTTTTCCGCCCTCTTTAGGAATGGTAAAATTAATGATGAAGTCGATTAATACTTTCCCCGATATGGACTTCTATAGGAGGGAATTGTGATCAAACTGTTTCGGTTTGATGTTTCATTCGAGCAATCATCCAGATGCCTCGGTCGTTGTAGGACCTGTCGTATTGGCCAATCAGTGTGTATCACAATTAGATGAACTTGGAAATAGTGGTGGAGTTTCCTCCAAGCAATCATCAAACTGTAAGCAAGCTTTTCAATCTTTGGGCAGTTGCTTCGTTATATGTCATCCTCTTACATCTTGAATCTTCATCTTATCTGAGATCCATGTCTTCGGGCAGATCATCGGGCAGATCTTTGTGTGATGTTTCCTTTGCTTGCTAAGCCAATGCCTCCTTTACACTCCATCTCATCAGGAGGGGAAGCATATTTGGATTCCATCCCTGATGTGTAGCATATTCCATCTCGTTCCCACTTCAGTTTCGATTGGGAATTTCAGCAATAGACATTAAGCTACAATTTAAGTTCTGAATTCTGTTGGAGCTGGTCGGTCTAGACCTTGATCAGATAAGCTTGAATACGACAACATAATTTGTAATACTTTAGTAATATTCATGCGTTATGTCACAACAGAAATAAGAAATAGAGAGCTGATGGTTGATTCATATTTGCTTTAATCTCGAGCTTTGATCACTTGACCAAGGTCGTAAGGTGGCTGGTGAGCAGTCAAGTTGTTATAATCTGGGAAAGGATCCATAGGTCCAATCACAGCGTGTGGTGGTTCAACTAGTACCTAACTCTGGGCACCAAAGTATGTTGACCTAACCCTTATTCGATGGAAATCAGCCTTCGTCGATGCAGTTGATAGCAAATAGCCATTGCAAAGGTTAGCCGAGTTTTTCGGGAGTTGAACCGCAGTACATATTTCATTCATCACATTTTACAACTGAAGTGTAGCTTTAGGATGTTGGGATCCTTATTTGCTTTCTGATATCCCATTATTGACAGTCATGGTCACTAAGATCATATGAATCATCATTGAAGTAGTGCTTGGACTGTTCTATATAACCATCATTCGGTGCTCCGCCGATTGGACAGGTTTAAGTCACATAAATGAGGTGGTCACTACTCATTAGGGAACAACATCAGTTGTATTGCTGAACTCTATACACTATCGGAGTTCCAGAAGAGGAGGCTACTATTAGACAATCATTATGTTGTATACTGTCATTGATAGCAAGCAGAATCTGATTGACAGCTCCTCACATTGAATAACATCGGCAAATAGAGGTCATGGCTTCTGGAGGAATCCTTGTCGTTGTCATTTAGTTGTCATATTAGTTGAATATCTATCTAATCTTCATTGACAAGCTTTGATGACTACTATTGGCCAAAATATATGTTGAGCCGAAGGCGAGGCCGTTAGTGGGTCCGGGTGCAGCGCCGGTGGGGTTCCGGGCCCTACAGTCTCGGCGGCGATCGACCTAGCCTGTAAGGTCAAAAATGTGGGCACCACACGTTTTTTTCGATTTTGGCAGATGGAGCCTTTTCTGCAATGATATGAAAAATAAAATTTCCCCCAAAAACAGCAATTTCGGATCGGGTCGGAACTTACTTCAAGTTGCGGTTCGAGTCATGTGTCTGGATCGCGGTTCGGATATGTCATCGGATCGTGTCGGGGGAACGTCTTCAGCAGGCGGCCGGTTCAGATCTCCCCCTCTGATTCAGGTCAGAGGTTCTTGTTCGGGTCGGACAGGACCCGATCCGACCCCTCAGGGATATTGGCCTACACTTCATCTACATCCGATCCGAGGGCTCGATCTACATCCGACCCGGTCACTTCATATGCATCAGATCCGGAGCTCATTCGAACTGGAGACATATCTGATCCGATCCGAAGTTGAGGGCCATGCAGGAACGTTGCTGCTGTGCCGGGCGGATCGTTTCGAACCCATTTCTTCGTTCCAGAGACATCCATGCTTTGGGTAGAAATGCATCATTGGTTGTCGGATTGGATAGGATACGGCCCGAACACACTCAATCCGAAGCCCAAGCTGCTGTCGTGAGCTGTTTGTCACCTGGATGCTCTTCATCGGCTTTGCTTCTTCGAGAAACAAGTCAGTTACCATCTCTTCTTGGAGCCGCAATATACAGAATTCCTGAAATCATCGAAAGCTTCGAAAGTGATGAGAATATGGATTATCTCTTCGGACATGGAGATCCAACAGTAGATAAATAATCCAAAAAGCCAAGAATCTTCATCTCTCAATGAAAGCACAAAAATGTTAAACCAAAAATGGCACTAACACCCAACTGATCATGTTTTGCAGAGAATAACAAGAAAACATATACGAAAAAGCAAGATAAATCAATCAACACACAAGATTTATAGTGGTTCGGCGTTAATGAGCCTACATCCACTTTATAGTTCCTCATTTCATTTCGGAATTACAATTACACTAAATATTTACACTCAAACACTCAAATACAATGAATCATTCTCTCCAAATTCATTATTTTCATTGGAGAATAAGGTGGTTATTTATGGAGGAATTTGGCCATGCTGCCATGAATAAATGAAGTGCCAAAAAGTCCCCTAAAATGATGCGTTGTATGTGTATTTATAGGTAGAAGTTCGGTTAGGGTTGAGTGGCCACGTGGCATCTTAAGAGTAAATCTCGAAAGTAGTGGAGAACATGGTGAAATGGTCTTTAACTGCCTAGAATTCGGTTAGGATGAGTGACCCGATCTGGATGGACCGATCCGGATGACCTGATCCGGTTTGGTCGGTCAGAAATTTTCGCTTTAGCTTGATCCAAAATGGTTGAATCCAACCCAAGGCTTATGTGTGCAGAAATACGAGTTTTCCCATCCTTTGCTACTTCGTTCAAGCAGATGTCGATCTCTGCCAGTTCATACTCAAGCCCTGAGTGGCCTTCCTGATAGAATTCTTGGGCTTTGGATAGTCTGGTCTTAAGGCAGGCTAACACCTTGGTTAAGAGAACCAAGTAATAAACCTTAGTTAAGAGAACTAAGTAAATAACATGAAAGAGAACTAAGTAGTAAACCTTAGTTAAGAGGACTAAGTTGTAAACCTTAGTTAAGAAAATGAAACGATTAAGAGAAACTAAGTAGTAAACCTTAGTTAAGAGGACTAAGTAGTAAACCTTAGTTAAGAAAATGAATGATTCAGGAAACTAAGTAGTAAACCTTAATTAAGAGAACTAGGTAGTAAACCTTAGTCACAAAACCAAGTAGAACACGAGGAGGAGCGAACATCCATCTAATCATGAAGAAGGCTCCAACGGTCTGGGTTATGAAGCACGCAACTTCGAGGGGACGTGAGGGTACTCTTGGTATCCCTCTGTGAGGTTGCAGATGATCCTCCAGGGCTCACAGAGGTTGAGATCTGCATAAGAAGAACCAAGAGTATGCTTTGGTTGCAATACAAGCAACCTAAAGACTAGGATGGACCAGCGTGAGGTGACAATATCTTGTTTAGCCCTGTGATAGCACGTCGTCGTCTACCTACCATCTTGAGTCAATCGAGCATGTGAAGCGTAAAGGTGGAGAACTCCAAAAGACCATATACTTGCTATCTAGTTATGGGTGAGGTTGGCCAATAGGTTTGTGGGGGCATAGGGGGTCTGCGTATAGTTCTCATTCTTGATTCTCTTGGGTGCCTTTCATTAGTTGAGGGAGGGGTCAAGTGGGGCCATAGCCACACACAGATAAAAACATACCTTAGCATATGCATTGGCAAATAACTTAAAGCTCCCAACCAAGTTCCGTGTTTCTTGATTAGCCCTACCACGGTACTCGGGCCGCACATATAGAGGACATGTGCAACTAGACATCGATAACGATTCATGACACGTACATGGTGAAAGTCTAGGAACATATATCGCTCTGGGTAGTGTGTCCTAGACTAGGAGGCATCGTTCGATAAGTAGCATAATCCCTAGTTTGACCTTGGTCGCCTAAACCCTGAATCTGAGAAGCGTTCAATAGGTAGCATAAACCCCAGTGGCCCTGGGCAGCGTAAACCCTGGTTGAATCTAGGAAGCGCTCGATAGTAAACCTTAGATTAGATCTAGATGATACACGGAATCTAGCAAGATCGAGAGTGGCAGTCCAAACAATTTCGAGAATGGTAGCACTACACTAAAGTAGTATAGATTTACATGATGAAGCCCGTACGACATACAGTAGGGGACTGTATGTATATATGGAAAGGATTAGACGAGTTGGGGTATCTACATATACGTTGTATTAAGTTAACCTACTAGTAGGACATGAGTATAGCCTAGAGAGCTAATATCGCGAATAACCTAATAAGCAAGAAAATATAACTGAACGGTATATGTAGGATTATACAGAAGTGTATTCTAAGTCCACTCACACAGAACTCATGTTCTGACCCCCTCCTTGTTTCATACTTCCACGTTAGGTTCGTGACAGAGATGGTATAGCTTTGAATACTGGTTAGATAGTATGATATATATGGTAAAGCTATTTTTGAATATATTATATTTTAATTCCTTCCGCTGTGAGATGCTTTACGAGTTCTGACATGTTTCTTTATCTCTGTCCTTTTCTGCAGGATACCAAAGCACCTAACTCGTGTTTCGATAGATTGGATTTTTGAAAAAAAAATTGGTCTGTCGGAATCTAGGTTATCACAATTGGATTATTATTCCTCTTAGTAATAGATCTTTTACTTGGTCTGATGTGAGAGATAGCCCTTCTTTTGCATTATTAGACATATTTTTTATTAGTAATGAGGTCGAAGATGGATTTGTAGAGTTAAGGGTTTGCCTTTTTTATATTATAACCATCGTTCCATCATTCTTTCTTGTGATTCGAATATCTCCAGGACTCTTAATTCCATTAAGAGGGATAATCATTGCAACCTTAGACATGATCTTAAGTTGATATTGGAAAAAGAAGAGATTATGTGGAAGCAAAGGGCCCGTGTTCAATGGACTAATGAGGGGGATAATAACACGAAATTCTTCCATAGTGTGGCTAAGAAGAGGAGGCATAATAATTTAATTCATTCTATTTTTGTTAATGATGTGGAATTATCCATTCAGAGTGATTTAAGTGAGGCTTTTACTATGTATTATAAGCAGATTTTTGGTACTAAGGTTAAGAGAAGAATCAATGTTAGTTGTAATGAATTACATCCTTCTGAGGCTAGGATAGATTTAGTTACTTTAGATAAGCCTTTCTCAGAGCAGGAGATTTGGAAGGCTATTAATGATATGCCTAGTGATAAAGCTCCAAGTCCAGATGGTTTTCTATTCTTTTTTATAAGCAATTCTGGGATGTCCTGAAATTTGATATTATCAGCTTATTTAATGATCGTTATAATGGACATTTGTGTGTAGGTAACTTTAATTTTGCTAATATTATCCTTATTCATAAGAAATTAGCCACTAATTCTTTAAAGGATTTTAGGCCTATTTCCTTAATCAATTGTTTGGCTAAGATTATTACCAAAGTTCTAGCAAATAGGTTTAGTACCAAGATGAATGATCTTATTGATTGTTCTCAAACTGCCTTTATTAAAGGCAGGAACATAATGGACGGAGTAGCCGCTGTTCAAGAGTATATTAATGTTTGTTGGAAAAATAATTTTTCTTGTGCTATCTTGAAAATAGATTTTGAGAAGGCCTTCGATTCAGTTGACTGGGATTTTATTTGTGAGTTATGTTTAGCTAGGGACTTTAGTGTTACGTGGATCAATTGGATCATGCTTTTGCTCAGATCTGGTTGCTCTAGTATTGTAGTTAATGGGGTTATTGGTAAGAAAATTCATTCTAAAAGAGGTCTTAGACAAGGTGATCCCCTGTCATCTCTTCTATTTTACCTTGCTATTGATGTTTTCTCTAAGATTATTAAGACAACTATGAGATTAGGAGTCTTAGGTTTTATTGGTAATGAGGATTTTAGTAATGAATTATCTATTCTTCAATTTGCGAATGACACATTATTATTTTCATCTCACTTACCTAAGCATATTGTTGCATTGATGTTTATTCTTTATTGTTTTGAGAGGTTATTTGGTCTCAGAATTAATTTTGATAAGAGTTCTGTTATGGTTCTTAATTGTTAGACCAAAAAGTGGTTCTAACACTCAAATTATCTTGATTCGTAGAGAATTAAAACTATAAATGAAAGAAAATGCAGCAAACACACTAAATTTATAGTGGTTCGGCATTAACAAGCCTACGTCTACTTTATATGACTTTGATTATACATTTGAATGAAAATACAATCAATATTTTCTCTCAATCTCACTCTTACAATGATCATTCACTCAGCAAATTCGAGATCACTCTGAATAAAAATAATGGAGGTATGATAATGGTGGAATCAGAGCTCTCAATTGCCAAAAGATCCTAAAAAATGCCAAGTATGGAGCTATTTATAGGTGATTTCTACAGGCGGTTCATGAAGAAACGTGGCACAAATCCCGATGGTCTCGAACCCCTTCGTGGCTTGAAAAAAATAGTCAAAATGGCCGTTATGGACAGGTGTCTTCGGATCCTTCGATTTCGGCTCGTGGATGACTGAGTCTCAACCTCTCTCTCTTGGAGATGTCGGGCCATAAACTACTGTTACGAACGGATCGTGACCTGATGTCACGAGCGTACTGTGGCTCGATGTCGCGAGCTGATGGTGAGAGGGAGGCCACGAGCCGTGCTGGAGGCAGGATCACGAACGGTGTTGATGAGCTAGTGTATGCGTGAATATCCTTGTTCGTCCAAGCATAAATCTTTATATTCTTGGTGGCTTGGTCAAAAAGCTAGCCATCATTTTTCCCCCTCGAAGTATGTTTTAACAGAAATGGAACGTGCTTCGAAATTAATCAATAGGCCTATTTCTAAATAGATGAGTGCTGACAGTCATGTCAGTTTGTATCGTCATGCTGTTTCAAAGGATCGCGTTCTTTGGCGAATATAAATATATAACCAAGTTTCCAATTATTTCTCTATTCATTGGTCACCTCCAGACCTGAAATTCCGGAGCATATCTTGAGTAGTTCTCTAGGTGATCCCTTAAACTTTCATAAAAATAGTCTCAAATAATTTCATTGCTTCTATAAGTAAGAAGCTCTAGTTTTTCAATTCAGTTCTCATTTCAAAGTCTGGGTCGCCAAATCATGCCATGGCTCGTGCCCTTAGGTATGCACCACGAAGCAACGGTAGATCAGGACATTACGTGAGCAATGGTGGGCTCGTTTTAGGCATTCGTGGTCCATTGAACCAGGCCGACCCCAATAAGACAAAGAATGGAAGACTAAAAGCCTTTGCATTGGCTATATAAGCCGATGCCCCTTTCCATTTTACCCTTCCTCTTCTCTTTTTTACTGCCGTCATCTCCTCTTTTCCAACTTCTAACCTAATTTGAATTCTTCCCTAAATTCATGCAGCCTTGAAATCGTTTGCTCAAGGTAATAAAAATGAATAGGTTTTTAAATTCGATTTCGATTCCATTGTTCAAGATTTTGTCGCAATTCGGATGCTGAATTCTCCCTCGTTTCTCTTTGACTCCGATGGGTTTTCTGTTGGCCTCGGAGCCGTCACTGATGATGGTGACAATCATCACCTTCAGGCGTCGGGTCGAGATCTAGTCAGGTTCGAAACATGGGTGAACTAGTGAGTGGAAGGGTTTGGACTCGTGAATGGATTGGGTCATCAGGCATGAACAGGCTGTTCGTGATTTGGGGAAAGAAATTTGGTATCCTGGTGAGGAAGAAAGAGATACAAGTGCTTGCGAAGTCCTCAACGCTTCCTGGAGTTGGATGGAGAGGAGTGAGACTTTGGGTCATAACGGTGGTGTGGCGGTTCAGGTCGTGGAGATGGTAAAGCGTCGGTTCGTGAAAATGGAAAATGGAACGGGTTGTGGGAGTACCTCACGAGCCGCACATGGTGAACCGAAATGATGTCCACGAGGATGCCTAGATACGAAGCGTACTACAACCACAAGCCTAAATACTCCCCACGAGCCGATTCTCTTGTCACGAACCAGACTTCTGCTCATGAACCGAGCTTCTACTCACGAACTGACCCCTCGCCACAAGCTATACTTTAAAACTTCATGAATCGACTTGTCTCTGAGCCAATTCTTATAACACGACTATACTTGACTTCCTAACATCAACTAGCCAAACATGTCAACCTATATTCTAGCTAGAAATCAACCATAATCTGTATGAACCAATGGACAGTTTGGTTAGAACCTTCGAGATGAACCTTATAAACTAGATGATTACTCAGCTTAAAGATATACGCTGACTGACTATTCATTCCTCTGCTTTACTTCATGATTTTTCTTTCAGTAATGTACACACTTGCACACACTAGCACTTGCACGCACGGGGTTTACGGGTATTTATGCACTAATTGCTCATGTTTATTCACCAACACGGCCATGTCTGATAGACGCTCAACAAGAATATTAGAGAAGAGTATAGACCCAAATTCGTCAAATTATTATAATCCTGATGTACTCCCGTCAGATCCGGATTGGAGTAACTCTAGATCTAAGTATGAGACAGATCTTGATATAGAGTCAACAACTTCTGAGATCACATCACTTGAGGAAGAGGATTTAGCTCCTGATGAAATCGAAGGTGTTAAAGAAGTTGACAAGCTGAGTGACTATGCAGCCTCCAAACTGGATGATATAAAACTAAAGAGATTATGTTTAAGACATGGGATTCCCTAGGTTGACGTGAAAACTCCAGAGGAAGGCGACATACCCCATTCTGCTCCAGAAGGGTACATGGCTACCAGCAGAATCATGTGCTTGATAGGTGCTATTCCTCTGTTTCCTCCAATTGTCGTTGATCTCCTAAGACAACTACATATTGCTCCCATGCAACAACATCCTAATACTTACGCTACTCTGTACACCTTGTATATCGCATACGCAGAAATTTTAGAGACCGAGCTTACCTTCAAGGATTTGAACTTCTATTATTATTTTAAACATCGTTCCATAAGGACGCCAAACTTCATTTTCTTTGTGTCGATCCCCTTAAAAAAGGTCTTGACATGTGGACATAGTAATTTAGGAGGTGCTAATTCTGACTGGTTTTACATAAATATCAGGTTGGATGTGCAAGGAAATGTTTACAGTTAAGTAGGTTCTGAATCCTTCGGTGTGTATTCCAGCTGCATGATTGAAGTTCTAATGTTTTCTTTTTCTGTGCAGCTCATAGTTTCCAAAAGACAAAGGGTATGGTATACGAAGATCGATTGTCCCGGCTTTTAGAATGCAATTCTGACTTCTGCAAAATCAAGAAATGTATAACCGACGAGAACCTTCACAAACACCATCTTCTGGATGTAAGATTCTGGCTCGGTTCGGGCGGCAAGCCCCACAAATACATGCCTCCTACTCAGACAATTGGGGAATCTAGTGGCATACACCCAATCGAGGGGCAAGTGACCACGGAAGCTACAAAGACGACTAAGTTTTGTTAAATTCCTTCACCTATGGAGATCCAAGACAATGAAGAAATGAACATATACAAGGGAGGTTAAACTCGAGTTGGTGGACCAAAGGATATGTCAGTCTCCAAGGAGCAGTCTCCTCTGAATACTCCACCACCAGTGGAGCCCATAGCTCATGACTCGTTAACAGAGGAACAAATATTTGGGGAATTAGACAAGATCCCCCTGCCTGATAACATTTATTCGTCCGAGGACTTTGGAGCGGAACCATTCTTTTCTATCTACTCCCATCAAAGAGAAAGATATTGTACAGACGAGCCAAGCTCCAGGCCCTGGTCTGATAGGGGGGATTACACAGGATACGCACATCACATGCACCACTCGTCACAACACCCATACACTACTTGTATTCACGATCCTTATGCTTGCTTGTTATTTTTGTAGGAAAAATGCCTCACCGCTATTCCTATTCTCACCGTAATATTTACGAGAACACACCCAGGCTCACTCCCGTAACTGAGCATGATCGCACTGATAGTCGGGGAAGAGATAGTCAAAGGCCCCATGATTCTTATCAGTCTCATTCTACGCGCTTTCACTCTCCTTCAAGGCAGGATCTCGAAAAGTACCATAGTCGTCAAGGTCCACATGTGGGAGGCAAACAACTTCCTAAAGCACTGACTCCTCCGAAGTGTGTACCTCCTCAGGGCAAATCTTCCAAGAAGCATCATGAATCCAAAGACAAGCACAAGGATTCAAGTAAAGACTTGGAAAAAGAGAAAGCAGCTCTTGTCCCCTCTGGTCAACACCACTTGGACACTACCACTGTACAGCAGGTGGCCCTTACTTCTAATAATAAGGCAAAGCTGGAGCGTTTGCACAAGCAGTTCCCGGACATCTACTTTGAAAGGATGCTTTTTGTGCCAGATCTTGAACCAGTTCCTGAGGACTGGGATACAGAAGTTGTGGGACAAGTCAGTCATGTGGCTAAACAATATAGGGTGATGAAGAAGAATGCCAAGAATCTCTCAAAAGTTATTCGCCATTTAGAAATAGATGCAGCGAGAGCTAGGGTGAAGATTTATTATGACATTAAGGCCGGGAGCAAGGCTAAGAAGGAACTTGAAGATACACAGGTTCAGCTCGCTTTAGCTCAGCGGGATGTTGAAAATTATAAAACAGAGTTGGAAAATGCTAAGAAACGTTTCCATCTTGTGCTTGATTCGAACAACCAAGAACGTGTGGCTTTGAAAAATGAGATAGAAGATCTCAAGATGGCTCATATTGAGCGACGGGTAGCTCTTGCCGAAAGTGATGCCAGTGATGCCCTCGAGTCAGCCTCCACTGCTACCGCTAAGCTTGATGCAACTGAACAGAAGACAGAAGGGTTCGACGAACTGCTGATGGACTTTTTTGCTCAAGTCATTCGAACCTGAGACATTTCTTGAATTAAGAACTATCCCACCACCTTGGATAACGTATGGGATATGATCGTTGAGGGCGAAAAGAAACACTTAAAGGTTGAGGAAGTCGGCGAGGGACAGCTTATGCAAACCTTCCTCAGAGGTGGAGAGCTCCAGGCCTTAGCGGAGGGTATACGTCAAATTCAAGAGGAGGTGGAGAAAGTGAGGGTTAAGCCTAAGGGCAAGTACAAGGCTGATGAAGGCTTAAGCTCAGCAGCGGAGCACAAGACTTCTAAGGTTGAGGAATATAATCCAGATGATCCATTGATCTCCGAAGTCCCAGTTCCTCCAACCATTGGGGATTTTGCTACAGCTTCGGGCGAGGAGTCGGCTGAAGGTATCTCCGTATTCTCTCCACAATTTGTCAAAGCTATGTAACTTGTCATCGCATTGTGGAGCAAACAATCGAGAAGACCACATTTTCACCCAAACTAACAACAGTTGCTTTTCATAATATAGGTGCCAAGTCGACCGAAGGGATTACAGAGAAGCAGGCAGAGGTCGAGATGGCTAATGTACCATCAAGTACCGAAGTCCTTGAGGTTCCAAAGCAAATTGAGGTCACACTCGAGAAGGCCATCATGGTGTCAAGCACCGAAGTTCCCAAGGATGTGAAATCATTGAAGCCTTGAAGGATACCGACGGTGGCCATGGGGGTGAAGAAGAGGAGGTCGCCATCACGGGAGAAACCAAGGATGATGACAACATGACCCTAGCCAATATAAAGGCCAAACAAGATGAACGATTGAAATTGAAAATAGAGGAAGAGCCTCTAAATGTGCCACCTATCTCTGCCGCTAAACCCAAATCTGGATTAATTATAAAGCTTTCCCCCAAATCGATAACTACACAACTTGCATCCCAGTCCTTTGACATTCCACAAGATCCTCCTTCGGATAAGAGGAAGCGGAAGAAGCATGACAAATCTGAGGCAGACAAGGAAGAGTCAGAGAAGCAAAAGAAGGAAAAGAAACAGAAGCCATCTCCAAAGCCAAAGTAGAACTTGTCTGTTTACGTTTTTAGATCTTCCATTGGCCTTATGATGTAGTCATGAGAATGGCCCTCACTTTTTGTCCAGCTTTGTTTTATAAGCCAACGTTAGTAAATGAAGTTCTTTTTCTTTTTCTTTGTTGTGTACCTGCAAGTTTATCATACTTAGTAATGAGCACAAATATTCGAATCATAACTAAGTTAGGATCACATCATAAATCATTCTGGCAATGAAATTTTTTAAGTTTCTGCGCTACAATATATGCATGTGTATGTGTATGCCCCCATCAATTAATAATGTGATGCCTGGCCAGGGCTTGTTGAGGATTGATTAGAGTTGAGCATATGCCCCCATGTCCGGAAATGAGGGGCTCAGGCTCAGCTTTCATTCTTTCTCCCGATTCTGCAGTGGGGTAAGAGCCCTTTTTGTGGCATTTAATCAAAACTCCTTTATACTCTCATGTCGTATGCCCAGGATAGAGTTCGAACTCAGCTTTTAGTTTCCCCCCAATCCTGCAGTGGGTAGGAGTTCATTTGCAGCACCCTGGCGCCTTTATACTCTCCCATAAGATGCCAAGGGTAGATTTTAGTTGAGATGGTCTTTTTAATCATGGTGCACCTTCATGCCTCATGGACAATTCATTTCCTTGTCCTTCGTATTCTTTCTCAGGTCATGAGGACTAGAGTGTCAATATTGTGTCGTTTAATTCACTGCACCCTCGACGCTCTATATTCTGTTGGCCTTCTAATCTGATAGAAGGCACTTTGAATTACGTGCTTCAAGATAATCTCACAGCAAATTTCATATTTATAACAGCTCATAAAGAATGAAAGAGTAAATAAGAAAGGGGTGCGATAAAAGTAAATGACACACATTATTTTATAGTGGCTCGGTAGAATCATGACCTACGTCCACTTTATAATCTTTTGCTTATATGACCAGACTGTTCTAGGCAAGTCGTGCCTTTTTACATGGTCCTAACAAACAAAAGAGTAAAGATGACAATCTCATGTCAAGAAACGCCTCAAATGTTGGGCGTTCTGCACTCTAGGGATTTCTTCTCCTTCCACGGTCGCTAAATTGAAGGATCCATTATCAAGCCTTCGTAGGATGGTGTATGATCCTTCCCATTTCGGGCCCAAATGGACTGGAGGTGGAAAGACACGCTTTAGAACCAAGTCTCTGGGTTCAAAGGTTCAAGCTCATACTTTTTTATTGTAATACCGAGCAATCTGCTGCTTGAGCCTCAAGGCGCGTAGGTCCGCTTCGTCCCTTTTTTCTTCAACCATATCTAGGCACTCGAGGAGCAACTTATTGTTACTCATTAGGTCGTAATAAGTGGTTCTGTGATATGGCACTTCTAATTTGACCGGGATGACCATCTCAGATCCAAAAGTGAGCGAGGAGGGTGTGCGCCCAGTTGCTGATTTGTAAGTCGTTCTATAGGCCCACAATGCCAGAGGTAACTCGCCGACCCACATGGCTCTGGCCCGCTTCAATCGCTTCTTCAGAATGGACTTGATTACCTTGTTTGCTGCTTCTACCTGTCCATTTGATTGCGGATGTGCCACATCTATGTATCTTCACTCGATATGATATCTCTGGCAAAAGTCCTGAAACTCTGTGCTATCGAATTGGGTCCCATTATCTGTTATGATGACCGTTGGGATACCAAACCGATATATAATGTTCCCGATGATGAAATTAATAACTTGCTTGGTTGTGATTGTGGTCAGTGGTTCCGCTTCGACCCATTTTATGAAGTAATCCACAGCCATAATATCGAACTTTGCTCCGCCCTTTGCAATGGGGAGGCTTCCGATAATGTCAATTCCCCAGACAACAAAGGGCCATGGGCTCATCATCGTCTTCAATTGGCTAGAGGGTGCCTTAGGGATCCTAGAAAATTTCTAGAACCTATCACAACGCCGTGCATATTTGGCTACATCTTTATTTACGGTTGGCCAGATATATCCATACCGTAGTAACTTCTTTGCCAATGTTTGGCCTCCAGTGTGGTCGCCACATTCACCTTCACGTACTTCTTTCAATACTCGTTCAATGTCGTCATGGGTAATACACTGGAGAAGTGGCATCGAGAACCCTTGTCGATATAGGACTTCGCCTTGCATAACATATCTGGAGGCTTTACGAATGATGGCACGTCTTTTGCTCTTTTTGGTGGGAAGCGTCCCATTTATCAGGAAGTTCTTTAAGGGCGTCATCCACGACTCCCTTTCCTACTCAATCTCCAGTACATGATCAATTGCCATCTGATCGATACTTGGAGAATGCAATATCTCAATTAGGACCATCTCTGTGTCCTCAGGACTGTCAGAACTAGCCAGTTTGGCCAACTTATGTGCCTTCTGATTCTCTGATCGAGGGATATGTTTTATGCTGTAGTGTTCAAATTCACTTAGAAATTTTCTCACTTTCTTCAAATATGATACAAGCCTTGGCCCTGTGGCCTGAAACTCTTCATTGACCTGGTTCACAACTATCTTGGAATCGCAAAAGATATCCATCTTTGTTATCCCCAACTCCTTTGCAATCCTAAGCCTGGCAATCAGAGCTTCGTACTCCAAGTCATTGTTCATGGAATGAAACTCTAATCTCAAGGCATAGCATATCGACCGTTGTTCTGGAGTTACAAGTGCCACTCCAGTGCCAGATCGTCTCTCATTCTTGGCTCCGTTAGCATATAGTTTCCAGGTGTTGGGGTCAACTAGTAGTTTTGTGGTATCAACTTCTTCACTCGCTACATCGTCCTCTGGGATAGTAAATTCCACTATGAAGTCTGCTAATACTTGCCCCCTTATCGATCTTCGGGGCTGGAAATTCAAATCAAATTGACTCAACTCTATATTTCATTTGAGTAGCCTTCCTGACACCTCAGGTCTCCATAAAACTTGTCGGAGCGGATGGTCAGTGTACACAGTAATGGGATGAGCTTGGAAATAGTGGCGAAGCTTTCTAGATGCGATCAGCAGACTATATGCAAGCTTTTCTATCTTTGGGTAGTTCCGTTCTGCTGCCGCTAGCTTCTTACTCACATAGCACGCGGGCCTCTAGACTTTATTTTCTTCTCTTACCAAGGCTGAACTTATTGCGTGGGATGATACTGCCAAGAACACAAACAAATCCTCGTGTTCTATTGGCGGAAAATATCGGGGGGTTTTTCTAGATGATCCAACAGGTTCTGAAAAGCTTCAACACAATCGAGAGTCCATTCGAAATTGCGTTTTCCTCGCTTTATCAAGTCAAAGAATGGAATGCACTTATCTATAGCTTTTGAAATAAATCCGCTTAATGCGGCTATTTTTCCAGTGAGGCTCTACACATCTTTAATCTGCCTTGGTGCTTGGATATGTAGCTCTAGCATTCTTTAGACCAAAATGCATCACTACATAGCAGTACGGTCCCAAATCTGTGATGAAGCTGGTATGCTCCTGGTCCGGATCATGCATGGGAATCTAGTTATATCCGGAATACACATCCATAAAGGATAAAAGTTCGTGACCTACTATTGAATCCACTAGTTGATCAATCCTAGGAAGAGGAAAACTGTCCTTCGGGCAAGCTTTATTCAAGTCTGAAAAATCAATGCATGTACGCCACTTTCCATTGGCCTTCTTTACTAAAACGGGATTTGAGATCCATTCCGAGTAAACCGAGTCTCTAATGAATCCATTGTTCCTCAGCTTCTCAACTTCTTCCTTTAAGGCAGCCGACCTTTCTGGGCCGAGCATCCGGCTCTTCTGCTTAACATGTGGATGTTTTCGGTTGATTCTCAATGAGTAGCTCATAATTGAGGGTGATATCCCACACATGTTAGCATGGATCCAGGAGAACACATCCAAGTTGGCCTTTAAGAAGTCAATCAATTCCTTTACTCGAAGAGGGTCTAAGTGGGATCTGATTTTCAAAACCTACATTGGGTCGTTATTGTCAATTGGGATATCCACAATTGTTTTACTAGGCATTGCCATTCTTCTCCCAAGCTCTTCGTCCTCTCTGGGATCTATGTCCTAGGGCAATTCTTCGGGCGACTCCCTCGTGGTCTTCACCCTTAGTTGTTATGCTGACCCCTCCTTCATGGGAGGGGAATCACCTTTGGTTTCTGTGTTTAGTCCTTTCATCAACATCTTCAATTCCGCTTTGTAACAGGCTCGTCCAATGGCTTGGTCACCTCTAATCACTCCCACTCCTGCATATGTTGGGAATTTCAGCAATAAACACTAGGGCACAATGTAGGCCCTGAATTCTGCCAGGGTTGGTCAGCCCAAAAAGGCATTAGTGGGCGAGTCACTACCCAGAACTATAAATGGGAGAATTCTCATTCTCCGGCGATCTCCTCCTCCCAATGTAACTGACAATTCTACATATCCCAACGAAGTTGTTGAGGCTCCGTTGAAGCTGCGTATCCATCATCACAGGGCTTCAAATCCTCGGCTTCGAGCTTCATCTGATCAAACGCTTTCTTAAATAAAATATTGACCGAGCTTCCATTGTCCACTAAGACTTAGTGGACTAGAGCAGGTGCAATAGTAGCTACGATGATTAAGGGGTCCTCGGTAGGGGAGTGAACTCCACTACTATCTCTATTCCGAAATATGACATCGTCAAACATTGTTTTTTGTTGTTTGATCGGGGTAGTATCTTCATGATTAATGCACTGTCCTACTCCAACGTGCTTGGCTGCATTTACATATTGATCCATCGCTTGAAGCTATGTCCAGCCGGGTGAGGTCCTCCAACTATAGTGTTGATAACAATATTCTCTTCGTTCTGCTGAGCTGTGTGTCTAGAAGCAGGTTAGTTTAGATTCGGGGCCTGTCTGACTTACCCCTTGTCTCTTGGAGCGACCTTGTATTCATTCAACTTCCCTTATCGAAGGTGTCTTTCAACGATATCTCTCAAGTGACGACACTCGTTAGTGGAGTGACTATGAGTCTTATGGAAAAGGCAGAATTTTCCTGTCTCATGCTCCTTCTCTGTTGAATCTCTTGGTGGAGGCCTCTTATATTGGAGAACATTATAAGTATCTAGGAAGATAATTTTTAACGTATCATTCAGTGGTGTAAAATTCTCAAATACTTTGAACCAAGGTATCTTTTGTGAATCATTTCCTCGATCCTTCTTCCAACTGCCATTCCATTCTGGCGGCCGCTACTTTGGTTCTAATTTCCAACATTCACCTCTACCTTTCTAGAGCTATCTCCAGACTGTTTGACGACCATATTGCTCTGTGTATCTTCCTTACCTGCGGCTTTCCTCTTTCGATTTGCATACAACTCCTCTTGGCGTAGATGGGTATTGACCTTCTTATAGAATATTTCTCTGGTAAGCAGCGGTTTCCCAGCCAAGTATTTGCCGAACTCCGTATCTTTATCTTCTCCATCAATTAAGTCCATCAAGACCGTCTGCTTGTAAGGATCTCTAACCTCCATAACTGCTAAATTAAAGCGATCCAATTATGATCTTAGAGTTTCAACAGGACGTTGCTTGATAAGCGATAGCTTAACGACGTTTTTGGGCCTTTGAGCGTGAAGTCGAAATTGATTTATGAAACTTTCACTCAATTCCTTGAAGTTGGAAATTGATCAAGCAGGCAAGCGGGTAAACCACATTAATGCCACATCCTCTAAAAAGATCAGGAATGCTTTGTACTTTATTGCATCAGGAGCGGCTGCAGCATACATGTACCATGAATATCTCATTAAATACTGGACCGGATCTGTCCTGCCCGAATAGTGGTTCATAGTTGGCATAGTAAATCATCTTGGGAACCAAATATTTAGTATATCATCGATGAATGGAGTATGACTATGGTCTATACCCCAATCTTCATTTCTTTGTCCACGGCTATCTGCCATGATCTACCTCACCATTGCTTCAACGTCAGCACTGGTCAAGATGGATTCAGGATCAGCGCTCCTTGCCCTACGAGGTCCTCCAAAATCTTGGGTTTGAGCAGAGCTTCCTGGCCTCTTGTGGCCACGATCAATCATGCTGCAAGGGGGTTCCAATGGTTGGTTGTCGATAGGGATATCAAAAACTTGAGCCCTAGGTAGTGCTGTGGGCCCTTCCATAGGTAGCGAGGCAGTATTATTCCTGTTACGATTGTCCTATCCCAAGTTCATGCCGCCTCTTCTCTAGAAGGGAGTAATCTGAACCAGAGCTGATCCACGTTTTCAGTCCTTTCTAGCGGAGGTCGTCGTTGGTGTCTCGGAGGTTTTTCGAACGAGGTGGAAGAGTCGAGGGTGAAGCGATGAGTTGGTGAAGGTGTTCTTTGCCTTCGAAGTTCGTCGATTTGTCTGCCTATTTCTATCACGTTATGTCGCAGCAAAGAACTCTCTTGCCTTTGGGCTGCCAACTCATCATTTGTCCTTTTCAGTATATCAAGTACACAAGAGAAATCTCTCTCTGTTACTAGAGCAAAAGCATGTAGTTGGTCATCAGTATTCGTCGTTGGACGTAGAGCACTTGAGCCAGGTCGAGCTGAAGCACCAGCATGAGCATAACGAGCCATATTCTCCTTTCTAGGTCGAGTTGTGGTCCCTTGGTGAGGGCGGTTCCTGACCCCCTCTAATTGGTGGCTCGTGGTTCCCTCCTGCGTGCAATTCGTGGCCCTTTCTCCCTGGTGGCTCGTAAGGGTATCTGTGGGGCGGCTCGTGGTAACCACATGCGAGCAGGTCATGGCCCCCTACTGGGGTCGGTTCGCCCCCGTGATCCACGAGCCGGGGAGCTTGCCTCGACCTGCTGCTGAGTACTTTCTTCGTTAGCTTCGTTTGATTGAGAAGTTCGCGAATCCTTGGATTTCTTTCGAGCCATAACGTCTTGACCTTGCTGAAATCTTTGAAAACTGAAATAGTGGAAGTTCGGACTATTTTCTTCGGACTTGAAAATCCAAACAGTAGAGCAATAATCTGATGAGCCGAGAATTAAATTCTCAGTGAAAGCACCAAAATGTTAGACCAAAAGTGGTTCTAACACCCAAATTATCTTGATTCGTAAAGAATTAAAACTATAAATGAAAGAAAATGTAGCAAACACACCAAATTTATATTGGTTCGACGTTAACGAGCCTATGTTCACTTTATATGACTTTGATTATACGTTTGAATGCAAGCACAATCAATATTTTCTCTCAATCTCACTTTTACAATGATAATTCACTAAGTAAATTCGAGATCGCTCCGAATAAAAATAAAGAAGGTATGATAATGGTGGAATCAAAGCTCTCAATTGCCAAAAGATCCTGAAAAATGCCGAGTATGGAGCTATTTATAGATGATTTCTACAGGCAGTTCGTGAAGACACATGGCACAAATCCCGATGGTCTCGGAACACTTCGTGGCTTGATAGAGAAATAGTCAAAATGGCCGTTATGGATAGGTGTCATCGGATCCTTCGATTTTGGCTCGTGGATGACCGAGTCTCAACCTCTCTTTCCTAGAGACGAAGTAGGGTCGTGAACTGCTGTTACGGATGGATCGTGACCTGATGTCATGAGCAGACCGTGGCTCGATGTCATGAGCCGATGGTGAGAGGGAGGCCACGAGCCGTGTTGGAGGCAGGATCACGAACGGTGTTGATGTGATAGTGTGTGCGTGAATATCCTTGTTCGTCCAAGCATAAATCTTTATATTCTTGGTGGCTTGGTCAAAAAGCTAGCCAACATTAATGACTTTGACAATGTTGAGAATCAATTTGTTGACACCTTGAACTATTCTACTATGAAATTTCCTTTTGACTATTTAGATTTTAAAATTAGGCCTTCAAAGCTCAAGCATGAAGATTGGATATTTATTATTGATAAGGTTAATAATAGATTATCTAGTTGGAATAGCATATTTTTATCGAGAGCTGGTACGCTAGTACTTGTTAACTCTGTGTTGTCTGCTATTCCTACTTATTGGATAGCCGTTCATCGATTCCTCAATGCGTAATTGAGAAAATCAACAGAATCAGGCGTAATTTTCTTTGGAGTGGTGATAACTTGTGTAGAGGCTATAAATGTCTTGTTAACTGGGAAGTTTGTTGTAGATCCAAGAAGGATGGTGGTCAAGGGATCATTAATTTATATAATTTTAACTCTTCCTTGTTAACCAAATGGTTATGGAGATTTAAGAGTCCAGAAGTAATGGCTACTTGGAAGCAGATTGTTTCAAAATTTTATTATTCCGAGGGAGAGTTTATTGTTGGGTCTAGTTTTAGTTGGTTGAATAAGCTTTCTTATTTTTGGAATTCTATTTTAAAATGTTTCAATTTTTTAATACTAGTTGTAAGATGACCGTTCATTTGGGTAATATTACTTTCTTTTGGCATGATGCTTGGATTTCTAGGGTTCCCCTTGAAATTGTATTTAGAGAGCTTTTTGAGAATTGTTGCTTTAAGAATGCTTTGGTCATTTATGTTTATAGAAGTAACTTAGATCCCCCATAGGAACTTACCTTTGTAAATTGTTTAGAAGGGGTTATGTTAAGACTATTTGCATTACTAGGGGCAAAGTTGGATTTGTGTCATTTGGATGATAATGGGGATTTTTTTGGGGTCTTGATAAGAGTCTTTCTTACACTATGAATTCTATGCATAATTTCCTTAAATTTTCTGGGGTTTCTATGTTTTTATTTAAGTTTCTTTAGAAGTCTAGTTCTCTGCCTAAAGATAAATTTCTTATGTGGTTGATTATTCATAAGAAACTTAATATAGTGGAGCTTCTAAAGAAGAAAAATATTATTTTTGATGTTGAGTGTTGTTTTTGTAGTTTTTTGGATGAGAATGTGGATCATTTATTTTTCTCTTGCTCTTTTACCAATTATATTTTAAATATGGTTTTAAGATTTTTTGTTTTAGTTGTTTTAATGCTTTTAGTGACTAAGTTTACTATTGGAATTATAGTAGATTTGTGTTTAATCTCAGACAGAGATATGTGTTGGATTCTTTAGTGTCTATTATTAGTTGGTTCATTTGGTTGGAGAGAAATCAAAGACTGTTTCATTCTATGTATGATTCTATTGATAAATTAATTATTAGGATTGTTACCTTCTGTCTGGATTAGATGGATAACTCTCACTATAAGTTTTATAGAGAATCTCGTTTGGAGAGATATTTTGATGAAGGTTAGATATAATTTGAGTTTACTTATTAGAATTAATAGGTATTTTAGTCGTAAAAGGATTTGTATTTGTTATTGAGTTCTGTTATTTTTGTTTTTGTGCTTGTCTCTTTTTCGCTATTTTTATTTCTCTTTCACATATATGTATGGATATATTTATATATATGCTTATATATATATATATCCATATATATGTGTGTTGTCTGCTTATGGTTTGGTTAGTTTATTTCAGGTCACAGGTTGTTAATTGTAGCCTAGGAGATTATGGAAAACTGTTTTGGATGGTTGATGTTTGTGCTTTGGAGTTTTCTGGAGCTTAGTTTTGGAGAGTTATTGTTTTGTTTAGTTCCATGCTTTTTGTTGTATTTAGTTTGGTATGACTAGTTTTTTATATAGGTGAAACACCCCACCTCCGTTAGGGTCACTCTCAAAGGGAATGCCCTAATTTTGGCGGAGGTTTATAAGTATAAATCACAGATATACAAGACAGATATAATAACACATATTTTTGAACAGCGGAAAAACAACAACTTTTATTTCATTAAAATACGTGTTACACCAACCATACCATAATTGCCTTACAATACTTCCAAAAACATAACATCTTCATAACTGTCTTGATTACATTATTTAAAGAATCATAAAGAAAACATAAATAAACTGCAAAAGCCCCATAGTTGTTGTCCAAAGCCATAGTCCAAAATGAAAAGATCCAAGCAATACATTCTTTCTCTTCAAGCTGGATATGAAGGCTGGTCAAGCTGTGGTATTCCCTCCCTGTGGACCTGGGGGGGGGGGGAACGGAAGAAAAGAAGACGAAAGAAAAGTAGAGTCAGACATAAAGCCTGAGTAAGTCTAGGACTATTCAGTCTATGAATAAAGAATTGGGTATGATAAGTATAAACTAGAAATGGGAAAGCACCATAAACCAAGTTAAGTTGTCTAGGGTCGAATATACTATCGTACCCCATATTAATCTCTGTACCCATATAAACTAGTTCCCAACAGGCACCCCATAATAAGGGTGAAGTGATCCATTTTTATGATGATCGGCTCCTACTCGCATAGTTACATGTGTCTTACGGCCCCCGATGTTGTAGTTACCTGTGCTGGTCCCACCATGGGGTGTATCAAGTCCCATGGTGGTGGCCCGAAACAATCCTAGAATGCACAGGTATGCTACTGGTACCCAGTGCCTTATTTTTATGCGTCGGAGTGTGTGCATGCCCGCACCACGTTAGAACCTACACTGCTGCACCACCACCATCGATTTGACCTCTTACAGTCAGCCCAGTAATCGTGCCCCACCCTGCCTAGTTTCAGGGTATCATGATACGCCTTATAGGGTTACTGCTGAAAAGGGTCCCCCGCTACTAGGTTTTCTATTTCTAGCCAACATGCTAAGTTGGTTAAGTGTTTTATAAACCTAACCCCCAATCAGTCTGTTTAGTTTAGCATGTTCCATTTTGATTAAGTCTTAATTCACTTAATCCTATCAATCCTGACTCAGCCTTAATTGTCTTATTAAAGCCTTGACCTCTCACATTAGACAGGTATTGTTGTGGCTGCCTGTTGCCGGTTGGGTCCGGGCAGTCTTACGCCACAACTCAGTCTAACCTCGGGTCCTTATTGGGCTCCGTGTTTAACCACCCACATTGGATTGGTATTGTTGTGACTACTGGACAGCCGGGCGGTTCCGGGCAGGTTTACATCACAACTCAATCCAACCTCGGGTTAAACACATCGTATTTTCTACATTTACATATTTTGTCTCTTTTCTTTTTATATGTAAATATTTGCGGCCCATTATTAAAATTCATCTTTATTGATTAAGATTTATTTATGCCACTTAATTGTTTTTCAAGGTTGTTGGCATGTGCCAAACATGCCAACACATATGTTCTATATTTTAGCCCAAACGTCAATACCCCCGTTTTACACGTTCGTTCAAATGTAAGGTGTGTTGGGTTTAATAATTAAACCCAATTTAGCCATATGAAAAGGGGAGGCTTATAACATGGTGTTTATAAGGTAACATAAAAAGGGGAGTGTGAACGCATGAACTTGCAACATAACGATTCAATTAACATAAGGTGGGCACATGTGAACTTGCAACTGTAACAACATATAATATAAGCAATACTTAAACTTGAATCATTCTATTCACATAATCATGGTATAAACAAAACATGAATCATTCTATTCGTGTAGTCATGGCATAAATGATACTTAAACATGAACCATTCTAATCATATAATTATGGCATAATCATAATTGAACATGAGTCCTATTCATATAGTCATGGCATAAACATAATTGAACATGAATCCTACTATTCATATAATCATGGTTTTTATCCTATCTATGTAACTTGTAAGTGGGATGTAATTCTAGTGTAATTTCTAATGTAACTTATGTGCCAAATATATTATCATATGATTATGATAACAACATAAGCCTAGAAACATGTTTTCAACTAGGCATAATAACAAACATAGTTTGGCCATGTTCATAAAATTAATACAAGCTTACAAAGACGCTTGCTTTTGTCACTATCACAAAATCATGATTTTTATACTTGAACTATGATACCAATTTCAACATAATCTTCATATGAATCATAATACTTAGGTGAATCAAATTACACTAAAGATGACCATAGAATTTTACATCATGTTGGCATAACAATAAATCATAGACTTGCATGAATTTCAAATAAACTATTACAACATATAGTTGTTATTCTCAACATGAATCATATACTTGCGATTATCAAATAGGTGTTGTAAATAACTACCACAAACATGTAGTTTTCAATATGAATCATATGCTTGCAGGAATCCCAATTAAAATTCCACAACATGTGGTTGTCAACATAAACCATTATCTTGTATGAATCAAATCGTACACCATAGCATTGCCAAATCAAAATATCATACAAACATAAGTTATTATCGCCACAATTCCATTTCGTTGTTAACTTTCAACGCAAGTCGCGTACTTGCAAATATCCAATCGTATACCATAATATTCCCAAATCGTTTAGCATCAAAGCAACATACAAATATAGATTATTATCGCCACAATTCCAATTCTTACTTTACACATATCAACACAATTATTTAATTCACATCGGAATAGCACTCTACTTACAACGTGTGATGAATCTTCAATTAAGGAATCTGAATTCTGAATTTGGAGATGCTATCCTTTGTTGTAGGCGTTGCTTTGATTTGATTAACGTTTGCTTAGGCTTTTGATTTATCTCCTAATTGTCTCTCTTTTTCTGACGGCTATCCTCAGTCTCTCCTCAGCAGCATGACGGTCTCATCTCCATTTTAGTTTATGTGAATTAGGGTTAGTCTTAGGTCCTTTTTATACAGTTTGTGAGTTGATTTAGACCGTCGATGATGCTTGGTTTAACAATAGCCGTTCGTTCAAAGAAGAGACCAACCAGGAGCTGACACCTAGCCCTAGTGACAAAGCAAAGCTCAGAAAATCGACCAAACATAGACCAGGCCAGCCAGGGTGGGCTGGGTTCGACCTGGCTCAGGGGCCAGGTCGACTCCCCGGTCGACCCCCAGGTCGACTCTAGAGTCGACCTGCCTGGGCAGGTCGACACCTAGGTCGACCCTACTGTCGACCCCCAGGTCGACCTGGTGGGTTTGGGCGGGAATTTTCCCGCCTACTCTGATTGGTCTGAAATTTAAATCTGTTTTCGAAATTTGAATTTTCTGAAACTTCATCGGGCCATAATTTGGTCGTACGGACTCCGTTTTTCGAAAACTCGGACTCTATTTCGGGTATTTTTCCGAGACGGACGAAATGGCATATCCCGTTTCCCTTAATACTTTAATAAGAATTTATTATACTTTAATTTGTGAATTTCACTGTTATAAAATACACGGGGTGTTACATTCTCCCCCAATTAAAAGGATTTCGTCCCGAAATCTTCAAGTTCAGGAAGAATGTACATCCTAACATCCAAACATCCATCTACTCATCCATCAAACACGAGCATCCGTTGTCCTTAAAAGACTTCTAATGCTTCATGATAATATGCGAAGTGTGTGTGTACATGTACTTATCTAATGCAAAATCAAGCGGTCTACTGATTCAGTTGACCTCCTTAATGCGAATTATGTAAGTGCTATGAATCCATAATGTATGCAAATCCTCCTATTCATGATTCTACATGAGTGCACAATCATTCACACAAATGCAACATCCATATGACAACACATTAAAGTTCAACCATATACGAATGCAAACATATATGCATATGCAATATGAAGTGATTGAGCCGATCTAAAACCTAGATTGTGTGTGTATATGCAACCACGAGCAACCACTAGCAACCACTTGCAACCACTTGCAATCATCATCCATAACATGTTTCAATTACATGTTTTCATCCAAAGGGTTTCTACCTAAAAGATAGGGTCGAGGAGATATACCTAAAAAGATAGATAAAAGCGCAACTTAAGGAAAAAGGAAAGATCAAAGATGTACCCTCGAAAAGAAAAGGGTAGGCAGTGCGTATTTTAGCTTCAGTTTCCCAAGTTGCATCTCCTTCGGCGTCGCTCCACTGAACTTTGACGAGCTTGACTTCGCGGTTGCGTAGCTTCTTCACTTCCGTTCCTAATATGCGGGTTGGAACTTTCCTTATGGTTGCTTCGCGTTCCACTTCAGCTTCCTCTAGGATATTTGGCTCTACCACTTCAGCAGACCCATGTAGACATTTTCGGAGATGTGAAACGTGAAAGACGTTGTGAACTCCGGCCAATTTTTCGGGTAGCTCTAATCTATAGGCCATTTTCCCAATTTTCTCAATGATAGGGAGTGTCCCTACGAACCTCGGTGCTAGCTTTCCTGTGGTTCCAAAACGAACAACGTTCCTTAGCAGAGATACCTTAAGAAAAACTCTGTCCCCAACCTCAAATTCAAGGTCGGTCCTCCTCTTATCGGCGTAGGACTTTTGTCTGTCTTGGGCCGTCTTTATCCTTCTTCGTATTAAGTCTACTTTTTCTGAAGTCTCTCAGATCATATCTGGTCCAAGTATGAGTTTATCAGTAGATTCCCACCAACAAGTGGGCGATCGGCACGGTCTTCCATATAAAGCTTCGAAGGGCGCCATTCCGATGGTTGCTTGATAGCTGTTGTTGTAGGCAAATTCTACCAAAGGAAGATGGTCTTCCCACGTCCCTCCCGAAGTCAAGGACGCACAGTCTTAAAAGGTCCTCCAAAACTCTGTTCACTCTTTCTGTTTGGCCGTCGGTTTGGGGATGATAGGCTGTGCTCAAGCATAACTGTGTGCCTACCGCTTCTTGCAGACTCCGCCAAAACTCACTGGTGAAGATAGGGTCTCGGTCGCTAACAATGCTGGATGGTATTCCATGGAGTCGAATGATTTCCTTGAGGTAAAGAGATGCTAGAGATGAGGCAGTTCTTCTGCTCCTGATAGGTAAAAAGTGGGCGCTTTTAGTAAGCCTATCCACTATAACCCAAATGCTAGTGTTGCCTCTCCTAGACCTAGGCAGCCCATCGATGAAGTCCATTGAGATGTTATCCCATTTCCACTGCGGGACCTCTAGAGGATGTAGCAGACCGCCAGGCTTTTTCTGTTCCGCCTTAACCTGTTGGCACACCATACACTTAGAAACGAATTCTGCCATGTCCTTTTTCATGCCGTTCCAAAAGAAAGTTCTTTTTATGTCCTTGTACATTTTATCTCCGCCTGGGTGTATCGTCATCTTGGAGTGATGTGCTTCCTCGAAAACCTTCTTTACTAAATCCCTTGTCTGTCGGACGCATAGTCTTCCGTCTCGCCTTAGCCAACCCTTATCGTCGATGGAGTATCTGTTGAGGTGACTTGAAGTCTCACCCCTAATTAGCCTATCAATCGTCTCCACAAGCTGAGGGTCCTCGCGTTGTGTTGTCCCTATCGAGTCCACTAAAGTCGGGCGTACTTCGAGCGATGCTAGCAAGCCTGGTACAAAAACGGAGGAAGGCCTAAAGTCGAAGCTGGCTATAAACTCTAGGCTTTGTCTTTCAACAAACATCGGGCTTGGGGTCAGTTTCTTTCGGCTCAATGCGTCTGCCACTACGTTGCCTTTGCCCGGAGTGTAGGAGATCTCGAAATCATACGAGGCAAGAAACTCCATCCATCTCTATTGCCTCAAGTTAAGATCTTTCTGCGAGAAAAGATATTTCAACGATTTATGGTCAGTGTAAAGTTCAAACTTCTCACCTAGGAGATAGTGTCGCCAAGACTTGAGTGCAAAGACGGTGGCAGCTAACTCAAGATCGTGGGTCGGGTAGTTCTTTTCATGTACTTTCAACTGCCTCCTACCATAAGCTACTACCCTTCCTTCTTGCATTAAGACGGCGCCTAGCCCTGTCCCATATGCATCTGTATAAACAGTGAACATCTTGCTTCCATCTGGCAACGTCAAAACTGGGGCTGTTGTAAGAGCCCTTTTCAGTTGCTGGAAAGCAAACTCGCAATCCAAGTCCCAATCGAACACTAGATTCTTCTTGGTCAACTTAGTGAGCAGAGCTGAAATTTTCGCAAAATCCTTTATGAACTTTCGATAGAAACCTGCCAATCCTAGAAAACTTCGGACCTCAGTTGCATTCCTTGGTGTCTTCCAATCCTGTACCGCCACTACCTTAGCAGGGTCCACTGCTAACCCTTGTTTGGATACTATGTGCCCAAGGAACCTCACTTCTTCTCTCCAAAAGTGGCATTTGGAGAATTTGGCTTTTAGCTGATGGACTCGCAGAGTTTCCATGATTGCCCTTAAGTGCTAAGCATGTTCCTCTTCACTCTTTGAGAAGATAAGGATATTGTCTACAAAGACCACTACGAACTTATTGAGGAAATCTCTGAATACCCTACTCATCAGGTCCACGAAGTAAGCAGGTGCATTTGTCAAGCCGAAAGGCATGACTAGCCATTCAAAGAAGCCGTATGGGGTTCTGAATGCCGTTTTATCGATACTATCTTCAGCCACCCTTAGCTGATGAAAACCGGTCGCTAAATCGAGTTGGGAGAAAACAGACGCTCCTACAAGCTGATCAAACAAATCGTCAATTCTGGGGAGACGGTGCCTATTCTTTTTCGTTAGCTTGTTGAGCTCCCTATAGTCAACACATAGACGGAGTGAACCATCCGCCTTTGTAGCGAACACCACTGGAGCGCCCCATTCTGAAATGCTCCTCCTAATGAACCCCTTTTCTAGAAGCTCTTTAATCTGTTTACTGAGCTCTTTCCTTTCCCGTGGAGCCATGTGTCTAACGGGCAATGCAACGGGCTTTGCATTATCTACAAGATATATGCAGAAGTCTATCTCCCGCTTCAGAGGCAAGCCCTTCACCTCTTCGAAGACATCCGGATATTCCCGGACCACTCTAACCGATTGCAAATTTTCAATGGAGGCATCTAGCGAGTCAAGGTAACTAAGCATAACCGCACACGAGGGATTACAAGAAATTTCCAAAGTATTACCGAGCTGGGTTAGGAGCCTAACAACCCTTTTTCTCACAATCGAGGATTGCCCCATTACTGGATAGCCAATCCATGCCCAAAATCAAACCATATCCCGAAAAGCCCAAAACAAAGGCACTACACTTAAATTCTACGCTTAGAATAGAAATTTTCAATCCCAAACAGATCATAGACAAATGAGTTGGGCCCCCAATTGGGTTTGAAACAATTAAGGGGTCCTATACCATACTAGTTTTTAGGTGTAGAGATTCTACTAAAGAAAACGAGATAAAGGAGTGTGATGCGCCGGAATCAAATAAAGTGCGAACGGGGTGATCATAAAGGTAAACTACACTTTCTACAGAAGTATTTATACCTCGCTGTTGCAGAGGTGGCGCCTCTAGCACATGAACTTGTGCCCCTGAGGTGGATCCAGCCCTCTGCCCCTGTCCTCGTTTCTTTGGGCAGTCCTTAGCCATGTGGCCTATCTCACCTCAAGAAAAGCACCCACCATTCATCTTGGCCTTCTTTTTCTGGCAATCTTTCACTAAGTGCCCCACTTTACCACAGAAATTACACTTCCTCTTCTCTTGGGACTTGTTGTCTTTTCCGCCCTTCTTTAAGTCTGTTTTCTTAAGCTATAAACCCTCTTTCTTCCCTTGAGAGCTTTCTGCCTTTGTCTCCTTCTTCCTTGGGCAGTCCCTAGCCCAGTGGCCTGTCTCCCTACACTGAAAGCAAGTAGCACTCATCCTCCTCTTCTTCTTCCTGCAGTCTCCCTCCAGATGTCCAAGAATTCCGCAAAAATAACATTTCCTTTTTCACGTTTCTTGTCATTACTGTTACGATCCTTTCTTGTTTGACTATTATTCGTCTTCCTACTCTGGGACTCTTCCGCTTGCTGGTTTACGTGGAGGAGGAGGAGTGAAAGTGTCAGCAGCTGAGGAATAAGGTCTCCAGACATGTTGAAACATAAAGGACAGATTCAAAACGAATGATAAGAGATAGTTCCTATGGCTTTGGGGGGGGACTTTGCCTTTTAAAATAAAGTAATATTTTATCTTTTAAAAACGCTTCTTTAAATTTCCTTTTTGAAAAATAAATTTTCAAAGCTTTTTATCTTATCTGGTAAACCTATGCTCTGATACCAAGTGAAACACCCCACCTCCGTTAAGGTCACTCTCAAAGGGAATGCCCTAATTTTGGTGGAGGTTTATAAGTATAAATCACAGATATACAAGACAGATATAATAACACATATTTTTGAACAGCGGAAAAACAACAACTTTTATTTCATTAAAATACGTGTTACACCAACCATACCATAATTGCCTTACAATACTTCCAAAAACATAACATCTTCATAACTGCCTTGATTACATTATTTAAAGAAGCATAAAGAAAACATAAATAAACTGCAAAAGCCCCATAGTTGCTGTCCAAAGCCATAGTCCAAAACGAAAAGATCCAAGCAATACATTCTTTCTCTTCAAGCTGGGTATGAAGGCTGGTCAAGCTGTGGTATTCCCTCCCTGTGGACCTGGGGGGGCACGGAAGAAAAGAAGACGAAAGAAAAGTAGAGTCAGACATAAAGCCTGAGTAAGTCTAGGACTATTCAGTCTATGAATAAAGAATTGGGTATGATAAGTATAAACTAGAAATGGGAAAGCACCATAAACCAAGTTAAGTTGTCTAGGGTCGAATATACTATCGTACCCCATATTAATCTCTGTACCCATATAAACTAGTTCCCAACAGGCACCCCATAATCAGGGTGAAGTGATCCATTTTTATGATGATCGGCTCCTACTCGCATAGTTACATGTGTCTTACGGCCCCCGATGTTGTAGTTACCAGTGTTGGTCCCACCATGGGGTGTATCAAGTCCCATGGTGGCGGCCCGACACAATCCTAGAATGCACAGGTATGCTATTGGTACCCAGTGCCTTATTTTTCTGCGCCGGAGTGTGTGCACGCCCGCACCCCGTTAGAACCTACACTGCTGCACCACCGCCGTTGATTTGACCTCTTACAGTCAGCCCAGTAATCGTGCCCCACCCTGCCTAGTTTCAGGGTATCATGATATGCCTTATAGGGTTACTGCTGAAAAGGGTCCCCCGCTACTAGGTTTTCTATTTCTATCCAACATGCTAAGTTGGTTAAGTGTTTTATAAACCTAACCCCCAATCAGTCTGTTTAGTTTAGCATGTTCCATTTTGATTAAGTCTTAATTCACTTAATCCTATCAATCCTGACTCAGCCTTAATTGTCTTATTAAAGCCTTGACCTCTCACATTAGACAGGTATTGTTGTGGCTGCCTGTTGCCGGTTGGGTCCGGGCAGTCTTACGCCACAACTCAGTCTAACCTCGGGTCCTTATTGGGCTCCGTGTTTAACCACCCACATTGGATAGGTATTGTTGTGACTACTGGACAGTCGGGCGGTTCCGGGCAGGTTTACATCACAACTCAATCCAACCTCGGGTTAAACACATCGTATTTTCTACATTTACATATTTTGTCTCTTTTCTTTTTATATGTAAATATTTGCGGCCCATTATTAAAATTCATCTTTATTGATTAAGATTTATTTATGCCACTTAATTGTTTTTCAAGGTTGTTGGCATGTGCCAAATATGCCAACACATATGTTCTATATTTTAGCCCAAACGTAAATACTCCCGTTTTACACGTTCGTTCAAATGTAGGGTGTGTTGGGTTTAGTACTTAAACCCAATTTAGCCATATGAAAAGGGGAGGCTTATAACATGGTGTTTATAAGGTAACATAAAAAGGGGAGTGTGAACGCATGAACTTGCAACATAACGATTCAATTAACATAAGGTAGGCACATGTGAACTTGCAACTGTAACAACATATAATATAAGCAATACTTAAACTTGAATCATTCTATTCACATAATCATGGTATAAACAAAACATGAATCATTCTATTCGTGTAGTCATGGCATAAATGATACTTAAACATGAACCATTCTAATCATATAATTATGGCATAATCATAATTGAACATGAGTCCTATTCATATAGTCATGGCATAAACATAATTGAACATGAATCCTACTATTCATATAATCATGGTTTTTATCCTATCCATGTAACTTGTAAGTGGGATGTAATTCTAGTGTAATTTCTAATGTAACTTATGTGCCAAATATATTATCATATGATTATGATAACAACATAAGCCTAGAAACATGTTTTCAACTAGGCATAATAACAAACATAGTTTGGTCATGTTCATAAAATTAATACAAGCTTACAAAGACGCTTGCTTTTGTCACTATCACAAAATCATGATTTTTATACTTGAACTATGATACCAATTTCAACATAACCTTCATATGAATCATAATACTTAGGTGAATCAAATTACACTAAAGATGACCATAGAATTTTACATCATGTTGGCATAACAATAAATCATAGACTTGCATGAATTTCAAATAAACTATTACAACATATAGTTGTTATTCTCAACATGAATCATATACTTGCGATTATCAAATAGGTGTTGTAAATAACTACCACAAACATGTAGTTTTCAATATGAATCATATGCTTGCATGAATCCCAATTAAAATTCCACAACATGTGGTTGTCAACATAAACCATTATCTTGTATGAATCAAATCGTACACCATAGCATTGCCAAATCAAAATATCATACAAACATAAGTTATTATCGCCACAATTCCATTTCATTGTTAACTTTCAACGCAAGTCGCGTACTTGCAAATATCCAATCGTATACCATAATATTCCCAAATCATTTAGCATCAAAGCAACATACAAATATAGATTATTATCGCCACAATTCGTTTCTTACTTTACACATATCAACACAATTATTTAATTCACATCGGAATAGCACTCTACTTACAACGTGTGATGAATCTTCAATTCAGGAATCTGAATTCTGAATTTGGAGATGCTATCCTTTGTTGTAGGCGTTGCTTTGATTTGATTAACGTTTGCTTAAGCTTTTGATTTATCTCCTAATTGTCTCTCTTTTTCTGACGGCTATCCTCAGTCTCTCCTCAGCAGCATGACGGTCTCATCTCCATTTTAGTTTATGTGAATTAGGGTTAGTCTTAGGTCCTTTTTATAGAGTTTGTGAGTTGATTTAGACCGTCGATGATGCTTGGTTTAACAATAGCCGTTCGTTCAAAGAAGAGACCAACCAGAAGCTGACACCTAGCCCTAGTGACAAGGCAAGGCTCAGAAAATCGACCAAACATAGACCAGGCCAGCCAGGGTGGGCTGGGTTCGACCTGGCTCAGGGGCCAGGTCGACTCCCCAGTCGACCCCCAGGTCGACTCTAGAGTCGACCTGCCTGGGCAGGTCGACACCTAGGTCGACTCCCAGGTCAACCTGGCCTGCCAGGTCAACCCTAGGGTCGACCCCCAGGTCAACCTGGTGGGTTTGGGCGGGAATTTTCCCGCCTACTCTGATTGGTCTGAAATTTAAATCTGTTTTCGAAATTTGAATTTTCTGAAACTTCATCGGGCCATAATTTGGTCATACGGACTCCGTTTTTCGAAAACTTGGACTCTATTTCGCGTATTTTTCCGAGACGGACGAAATGGCATATCCCGTTTCCCTTAATACTTTAATTAGAATTTATTATACTTTAATTCGTGAATTTCACTGTTATAAAATACACGGGGTGTTACAATAGGAGTAGATATACTTCAAAATCGGGTAGTGGCCTTACCGGAATTCGATATTGTAGTATGATGGGCGGTGGTTTATCCAGATCTCGTCTATCTACTTTCCTATATATATTTATAGCCATGTGTTGCATACTTTTTTTTTACCTTTTTGTTCTATAGAATGAGTTTGTAGACTTTATTTTTATTTATTTATATATGTGTGCTCTCTTCTTTTTAGAAGATCACACATTTTTGCTTTAAAAAAAAGGATGGTTTGAGTAAATGAATATTCCGAAATGGAATAAGACTCACGATATTTTATATATCAATTATGGTCTGTAAATATGCACTAGCTATTCCGAAAGATCGGGTTTCGACCCATTCTGAATAACTATACGACGAGTTTTGAAGATACTGAAAACGGTGGTTGAAGATCGGGGATTGTAACACCTGTATTTTACATTAATAATAAAGTGAAAATATCAAAGATTATATTTTTGGAATTTAACCCCGAAACATTTACGAATGTGTTCATGATAATTTTCTGATATGTTTTGGTATATGGCATGACCGAAACGGAACTTGTATGCATAAGTTATCAATTCATTAAATAATTACAGGATTCTGTGTTATATATATATATATAGGGGTAAAATTGAAATTCAAACTTAACCGTGATTTATAGTAAGAATAAAATAAGTAAGGAGTAGCATACAAAGTAAGTAATTAACATTGTTAACAAAACATTAAAATCAGAAATAATTACATCGCACAAAAACTTGCTTGGACCCGAATGGGTCAACCCATGATCTTCCTGGTTTGACCCAGGGGTCGACCTACATGAGGGCGGGTCGACCCGGGAAAGTTCAGATCTATTTTCTATGACGTGTAATTCTGATGTGTACGGTTTAGATTTCAATAGATTAAATCCGATGGTCCCAACTTTCTCGTATACCTATAAATAAGCTAGCAGGGCCTAGCCTTAATCTCATAATATTTGAGGTGCTGCCTAGGCTCTACCATTCTCTTTTCTCCCCAATTCTTTTCAAAAAAATTAGAGTACCAATCATTGGGGTTATGACTCAGGATTTGAAGATAAGAGGTATAAATCTACGAATATGTGTTTCGAATTCTGATCAACATGAGGTAATTCCTTGAATCTGATTTATATAGGTTTCTCTCTCTTTTCCTCTTCATTTAGTATCAGATTTGTGAATCCATGGCTATTTGGATAATAGATTCAGTTAAGAAGGCCATGGAATAACAGGTCTGGATCAGATTCATGGATTGGAAAGATCTTAGGTGAGTGGATTTAAATTAGGGTCAGTTTGTCTTAGGTCCTTAATAGGTTTCGAAATTAGTCTCACATCCCTCCCTTAAAATCATATAAATTATGTCCCTATTTTTCAAAAAATCAGCGAAAAAATAAAAAAAATCATGTAAATTCATAATTAAATACAACAACTAATCATCATCAAATTCAGGCGTTAAAACTACCAAAAAACGCATCAAAAACCAAGATAACAAAAAAAACAGTGATTCATCAGTATTATGCATCAAACGATGCACTTATTTGCAAAGTTGCATACATTTCAGCATATATTTCGGTTATGCATCAAATTGCAGTATAAATGCAAAAATGTATTCAGTGATACTACAATAAATGCATCGTTTGATGCATTAATTCAATCTTGGCCTGTTTTTCAAGCATACACCAATTTTAAAACATTGTTGCCTGCATTTCCGCAGTTATACAGAATAGATGCATACATTTCTGCACATATTCATAACCCTTCATCCTTTTTAACTTTGTTGCATACATTTCGGCAGTTATACAGAATAATTACATACATTTCTCTAATAATTGGTAAAACATGCAAATTAGTTCATCTTTATATACATACATCTCAACAACTATTACCAATATATGCATACATGTATGCATATATTGATAATAATTGCATACTTTGACGAACTTTTTTAAGTTTTTTTTGCATGCCTCTGGGAATATTTGTGATTTTTTGATTTTTTTTATATAGCAGCGCTATTTTTTGAAAAAACATAAGTGTTGAAAATAGGGACCCGCTTTACATTTGAAAGTTGGGGAGGATGTGGATTTAATTTCCAAACTATATAGGGACTTGTCCCTTATTTTCACTTTAAATTATACCTTTTTAAATAATGATATATCTGTCATTTGCATTCCCCATTATATTTAATATGCTGAACAAATAGTAATTATGGAAATTGGCTATTAAACCTGTTTAGAACATGTGAAATTGTTACTGTTGTACATAGTCTGAATTATATGCATATCCTCTGCTTGTTAAGTAACTTCTACAATACTGTAATCACGGAACCTGAATTAAGAAGTGAATATGAAAGTAAAATTTAATATGCTTGTTGTGGTTAAAGAGAAAAGATTACGGTAGTGTGAAAAGTATATGAAACAGAAATTAAATGTCTAACTTAGAAAATAAGTAAGGAAGGGATGTAGTAGAATGAGTTAGTTGGATTCAAAGGAAAAGTGATTTGTTTCCCTAAGTAACCTATTTCTTTGAACGTGGTTGCAAGAGAGTCACAGTGGAAAATAAAATAAATAACTTGTAACTACGGATCTAGATAGGCGTACATTATGGAAATAAATCACTGTATCTTTCTATAAATCAAACTAATAAGGTGCATGAAATGTTTTCCTTAAAGAAGTAAGGAACATGCATGATAGTGAATCAAGAAGGATAACAAAAGTAAATTTTGGAATAATAGAAAAGGAATAGGTATGCCCCATTTGTATGTAAAATTTACAGTAATCGGAAAGTTGTAAATAAATGTACTAAGATACGAGGTTAAGTTCATCTTGTGTAGAAGTCTACCTAGAATCGCCAGGCAAATCCAGCATCCAAAAGTGGTCGGCTTAATGTGAGAGGTCTTGTGCCTATATATATATATATATATATATATATATATATATATATATATATATATATGCAAGGGAAAATACAATGAACGGGGAATATAACCTATTCTGATTTATTATATCAATGAGAATGTAATATAATAGGTAGGCTTATCCTAGGGACAAGTGGAATAATAAAATGGGTTATAATAAATAAAAAGGGAACTTATTAATAAACCTTAATAAATAAGTTAATAAGTAAAAGCGTTATAGGTAAACAGAAACGGAAACATTACAAGACATATATAAAATAGCAGCGGAATTAAAAACTTTTATCAATCATAAAGCCTCGTGGTTCAAAACATCATATGTCTGACTTACAAAAAAACTGGTACATCATAAAAACTTATGTCTTGTAGTTAAACATCAGAGTACAAAATAAAAGAAGCATAATCCCCAAATAAAAACATAGCCATAGTAGCAAAGGTAGGAGCTTGAGCAATACATCTAAGCTGCTCCAGCAAACGATAACAGAATCCTAATCAAGCTTGAGTATTCCCACCGTGAGAACCTGAGGGGAACGGAAGAAAGAAGAGGAAACAAAAAGAGTTAGACATAAAGTCTGGTGAGTCCAGTTACTTTTAGCAAGTAAGTAAGTAAAATACCATGATAGGCACATAAAGTGGATAAGAAAGGTAATATCACAAAAGGCAGGTAGGACAAGGTAAACATGATATAGTGTATACAGTTCTCTAAATATTTCTCTGCACCGATACTAGTATAACCATAATAAGATGATCCCAACAACTATAAGATGGTAGACTTAGGCATACTTCTGGTGAGAAGTTTTAACCCCATGTAATCCATAGGCAACCCAATCCTAAGAGGCTCCTAAACTTTACCAAAGTCTAGATGTACCCTAACCACTATCCTAACCAATCGAGTCCCTACTCCGTAGATACCCTGTGTCGGTAGGAGGTATCACTTCCTAAAGCGGCAACCCTTCGTGATGTGCACAACCATATCTACTGGTGCCACCGTCGTCTTATCCCCTTCTGCTCGAACATGCATGCACATGTCCTAGTCGGTTTGCGCCGCCCACACCGTCCTCTACATTTGGATCTCTTATAATCAGCCCAGTAAGCGTGTCCCAACTCTGACTTAGGGTGGAGTACTCATCTGATATTGTTCTGTGGGTTACTGACTGAAACGGGTCCCACACACAAGATAATACAAGCTCTCCCCCTTTCCTTATATCCCCACTAGGATTTCCACGGGTTATGTATACCTATTGGTGTCTTTAGTTACGTAACCCCATCATTTCTATAGGTTATGCTTACTTAACTGTGTCTTTATTTACATAACCCCAACCAGTTAAGTTTGTAGGCCTATATTTAAATATTACCCACCCTACCCAGATTTACTTAAACCACCCACTGTTTCAAACAAGTTTACTTAACCCCTAATCTGGTTCATGTTCATACAATCCCTAAGGATTCAACTAGGTTAAGTATTCCAATTCATGACCATGTCCGTTTATGGTTATAATGTGTTGGACCCCTCACATTAAGCCTACCACTTGTGGATGCTGGATATGCCGGTCGGTTCCGGGCAGACTTCTTCCACAAGTCGGGCTTAACCTCATGTCTCAGCACGTCTCGTATTTGTGCACCTAGACCCCTCACATTAGATTCACCACTTATGGCCGCTTGATATGCTGGGCGGTTCCGGGAAAACTTCCACTACAAGTGTAATCTAACCTCGTGTCTAGGTGCAGTTACAGTTTCCAATTACTGTAATCCTAGGCATTCCATTATTAGCCAATTTTACCTATGTAGTTATAGGTTTTCATGCCCCTTTTTTCCAATTATGTTCATAATGAATTATATGCCCTAACTTCATATGCATAACATTATTCAAGTTATGCCAAATTCCCCATTTACAAGTTATGCCCAATTTCTATGTTTTTTCTCTTGTTCTCCGTTTAGCGTGTTCGCATATTTCAGCGGCATGCCTAGGCTCGAAAGTAGCCTAGCTATATAAAATAAAAGGGAAAGGGTGAAACGAAGATGACAGGAATGATTATACTAACAAAATTGACATAAACATATAGTGGCATACTGATGAGATGGGCATAGAACAGAACTAGTGAACATGAGATGATAGAACTGATTCTAACATAATAGGGATGTCATAATAGGCATGATAAGATCTAAATAATAATTTAGATGTCCAACTAATAAAAATCCAATTTAACCACAAGCATGATAGGCACATGATGACCTAAATAGTGAATTAGATCTATAATTCAAGGTAGATCTGACATGATAAAGGTTAAGATCCAAGTTATGTCAGAATATCATAGGTCCACAAGTTATTACAGATCTGATATGATTCAAGCAGTCATAGAACCAAATTACAGTTATATCATGTTTGCTTTTTAATTATTTAAACCTAAAAGTAACTTAAGCTCACAGTGTTTGTATCTAGAAAGATAGAAGAAGAATAGCAGAGGTTGAATCATAGATTTACACTTGAATAACTTGATTGTAGAAGAAGGAAAAAGGTTTGATTCAGTCTAGGCGCCGACAACATCTAGACCTTCATTATTTTTCAGGGTACAAAACGAGAGAAATGGAGCCATATTTAAAGCCGCCAGCCCCCAAACCCCAACTGCCACGTTTGACCTAGGGGGGTCGACCCGCAAGGGGGTCGACCCATGAGTCGACACCCCCCTTGAGGGGTCACCCAAGGATCGACACCCCCTTGAGTGGTCGACCCAGGGGTTGACACCCCTAGGGGTCGGCACCCCTTAAGGGGTCGACACCCCAAGGGCGGGAATTTTGCCACTCTCCAAAATTTTGATTTTGAACGATTTTCTGAATTATATATATATAATTCTCTTGCACGTATACAAACTTCAAACCTTCATAACTTCTTCATATGGTGTCCGTTTTACGCAAACCAAATGTTTATCTTGACCAGAATTTCGGTACGGACGCAATGGCATAGTCATTTCCCTTAATTCTGAATATTAAATTAATTATTCTTTAATTTTTCCTTTTTAGTGTTGTTAAGATTACAGGGTATTACAACAACAACAAGTTGTAATGACAGTGTCAGACGAGGTTATGATTAAATAAGAAAGAATAAGGTAGACTTATGAATGAAATAAGTTATATTTAATCATATACATTAAGTAAAAAATGTTATTGTAACTTGTAAGGATGAAACTAAATAATGAATTACATGGTAAGAATGTAAAGGGATTTTAGATTACTTTCGTTAATTACAATCTAGGGAATAACATGTTTTGGGCATATTAATGAACTTATTTGGGTTAAGTTATATCAATGAATTAATAAGTGAGAGGGGTCCGTTCCTTACAGATATAAGGGGCTCATAGAAAACTGGTAACTTGAAAGAAAAGATAAAATGTTGATAATCATCTGATAAAATAAGACAAGCGCATGATTAAAAGATTAGACACATGGTCTAATAACATCTTAGCATGATGTGCTTGGACCATTCCGCACGTATGAAGGTGAAGCACCCACGCGATAGATTATCGAGGTGCCTGGAGGCATGAGAGGAGCACATTCATCCGATTTGTCTTCCTGATATTCTACTTGCTGGCTCTACGAGATTAGAAGGAAGCACGCAGCTTCCGAGGAGCGTGGTAGGGTACTCCATGGTGGTCCTCTATTGCGGTTCATGCTCAGGCTGTACTCAAAGAGGTTGGGTCTGCGCGTTACCACCCGGTGAGTATACCTTGACTGCAATGGTAGTTTGGCAGTCAAAAGGCTGTGGCGGTATGGCATTGCGGTGATTCGACGATTATCCTATATATAGGATGGTCAGGACCAAATAAACGATAGTAATCGTCGGGCACATGTCGTGGGGAGTCAGTGGGATGCAGTAAGATTAGAGCTAAACCCATAGACCATTAATCTTTCACTATCGAGACTTTGGTTGCGGGACACACCAATCTTCATATAGATTGTTTGCTATGGGCACATCACTTAGCTCTTGATGTAGTCGCTCGTTCACTAGTTGAGGGAGGGGTCGAGATGAGACCATAGCCACCATGAAAATGCAGACCATAGTTCAGATATCTGTACTTTAGGCCCTGTTTATCAACCTATAAATATATGGAAATGCTTCCGACCGAGTTTCGTGCATTCAGATGCAACCCTATTGCGGGACTCAGTATATAGTAGACAAAAATTACGTGTGAGGGTCTAGGTACATGCACACCGCACCGGGTAGACGCTAGGGCATTACTCCGTAGTGAGATCTGATTCAACCGCGATGTTTGGATATGGCAGTCCATACACTTACGTATCATAACGATGGTAGTTCTGCGCGGAACGTGGCGTATTATTATGGAAGTTCGTACGTCAATCGGCATAGGATGAGAGTTGCATACGCTTCCAAGGTGTGACGGCAGAGACCGTGCAAGGAGGGTACCATGGAAAGTACCTCAATATTGGGGGTAGCTACATATATGCTATATTAGGTTAATCTGCAGGGAGATAGATGGGTATGATGTGTGTGTAAAGCTTTGAGTTCTATTTACCCAAACTAACCTAATAAACAAGAAAACATATTTGAACGGTGTATATAGGGTTATTTAAGAATGTGTAATTTAGTCCAATCACTATAACTTGTGTTCTGACACCCTCCTCATAACACACTCGCAGGTTAGGTTTATGGTAGTGATATGATAGCTTTGGATGTTGGTTAGGCAGTATTATTACTTCAGTAAGGCTATATTTTGATTTTATTTTATTTTATTTCATTCCGCTGTAAGGTGTTTTCTGAGCTCTGATATATTTTATGTCTTTGCCTTTTCTGTAGGATAACAGACAAGCCAACACGAGTTTTTGATAGATTGGAATTTTTGAAAAAAAACGGTCTTTCAGAATTTGGGTCGTTACATCTGGTACCAGAGCTTAGGTATAGGATTTTTGTTTAAGTAGTAATAACACGTATTTGTATATTCTTATATAGTAAGGATAATATATATATATATATATATAATTATATATGTTCCTTGTACAATGAGTGGAAATGGTAAAGGAAACCTGAGAAATTGGATAAATATGCATTTGGTTAAGAAAGCGTACAAGATAAATTGAAAAAGATCAGTTCAAAAGAAACCATTGAAAAATGATGGTACAACAAAGTAAATGCAGACTGTCGACCAACCCTTTTTTCTTCTTTTCTTGGGTTTGAACGTGGTTGGGAATTAGGAGGATAAGGGAAAAAAGTTTTCAGAACTGTCGGGTCGAACCATATTCTGGGTGGGTCGACCCACAGGTCGACACACTCAGAGGGGGTCAACCCAAGGCTTCAGGTCGCAAAAAATAAAAAGACAAAGATGATTAGCTTCGTCATTTTCATTTCCTCTCCCCGTGAAAACCACCGAAAACCCATTTTCCCCAATCTTTCCAAGGTCACCACCACCCACAAAACTCCACCGTTTCATGCAAATTTGGTACCAAATCGAAGTTCTCAACGTTCTCCGTCCAGATCTATACATGTTTATTTCATATTTGAAGAAAAAACGCCATGCCACTGCTAACATCTCTAACCTCTCAGTTTCCATTGTTAACCCCATAGGATATCGCTTGACGTCAGAATCAGGGGAGCATAGTAAAAGCCTAAGCGAAGTCTAGTAGATACAATATATTAGTAGGAAGACCGGTCATGTTCTCGGACTTTTTGGGTACCTCTTTGGAGCTATTATTTAATGTCGTGAAGTTCTATAACATTCTAGACCACAACATAGTAGAGAGGAATGCTTATCCAAGGTTAATACGTCTTTTTGATGCAAATCTAAAGGACAGGGAATAGGATGGAGTTGTAGTTTTTGAGTCCAAAGTCAAGGGGACACATATTTTGTTCATTAAGGCATAATTTGGGCATATGCTTGGTATACGGGGAAAGGGCCTATGTTTGTTGGAGGTAGAGATGAAGAGTCTCGAATTGATACATAGGATTTTTGTGGATGAGGATGTTAGGATTTGGGAGTCGGTGCATTTGCGCCCACTAGCTAGAGTAATTATACACATCCTACAGTATAACCTGACAGCGAAGACATGTAGCTTTGATAGAGTTTCTCCCATGATTAAGTCAACTACATATGCAGTTTTTGCGGGGATCAAGGTTAATTGGGCTTCTTTGATTGTGCATTATTTTGCCTCATCCTTTGAGACAAAATAGTCCACCATTCCGTTTGGGCACCTATGGACGGTAGTTTTTCGACATGTTGGGGTTCCCTTAGGGAATGAGATTTACATTTCACAGCCCCACCATCTTATAGACGTATCTGTGCTAACCAGGATGCACATAGAGATACGTGCATTATGGGAGGTGGAGTCGCAGCCGATGGAGCATGAAGAGGGTGATGTTGGTGGTGATGAAGGTTAGGAGTTTGACAGAGGTGCTGGAGGAGGACAGTTTCCAAATGTAGGTGCTGAGGATATGGTCACTTGGACCAGGAAAAGCAGCAGTTTCCCTCAAGATTTCCATATGGGCCTTTGGTTGGATATCAACCCATGGCCTGGGTTGGGCCTAGGTTGGTCCACCAGAGGAGAAAAAGCCATATTAGTATTTCTATCCTTCGAAGGGATATCAACAGCATGGCACAGAGCAACACTAGGGAAGGGTCGGTTTTTCGTAGTCATCTGAGTGGGATACATGGTCTTCTAAAGAGCCTTGGAATTTAAGAGCTAAGGTTAGGACTATCTTCGAGAGGCAGGATCTGTAACACCCCACGTCCGTTAGTGTCACTCACAAAGGGAATGCACTAAGTTCTGTGGAGCATTTAGGGTAAAAGATGCAGATAAACTACAAGACAGATAGAAATTAAACAGCGGAAAATAAAACTTTGCTTTATTGATAAAATAGTTTGTACAATGATTTCTTTACAATATCAGAGTATCATCTGTCTTACAAAATAAAGAAGCATAAAACAACATTTATATTCCCCAATCTTTTTAGCAAGAACCAGCCATAGCATCTGAAAAGAGAATCCAAGCAAAACTTCGACAAATCTTCAAGCTGGGAAAGAGTTTCAATCCAACTTTACCTGAGCTATACTATTCCCTTCTTTACTACATTGTGGGGGGGGGGGGGGGGGGAGGGGGGAAACGGAAGAAAAGAAGACGAAAGAAAAACAGAGTCAGACATAAAGCCTGAGTAAGTTCAGTAACTTCTAACATGTGAACATGGAAAAACAAAACGACATGAATTAACTGAATACAAGATTACACCATGACAATAGGGTCAGCAAGATTAGACAAGATAATCACAAGATATGCTAAGATACGATAAACTGGATATGCTCTAATACTTTCGCCGCTTCGCTATTTCCTTGTTATACTGATTTCTATATCTCTGCACCCCTAACTAGTGTCCCAACTAGCAACGATAACGTGATCCCAATCCCTGTAGTTTCCATTGCCTGCAAGCATACATTTATTATATTTTGCCTAGATCAAATCTAGGGTTTTCCATCAAGTGCTTTCTATATTCAACTATAGTTTACGCTATCTGCTGAACGCTTCTTGGATTCAGGATTTATGCCACCTAGTTCAACTAGGGATTATTCTACCTGTCGAATGATGCCCCCAAGTCTAGGACACACTACCTAGAGTGGTATATGTTCCTATACTTCCCTACGCATGTATCGCGAATCGTTATCGCTTGTCTAGATGCACATGTCCTGTAATGTGCAACCCAAGTCCTGTGGCAGGGCAAATCAAGGAATACAGAACTCGGTCGGGAGCTTTCAGATATCTACCGATGCAGGTGCTAAGTTCTGTTTTTGTTCCAGTGGCTATGGTCCCACTTGACCCCTCCCTCAACTAATGAAAGGCACACCTTGAAAAATGAGAACTATACGCAGGCCCCCGGTGCCCCACTATCCTATGGCCATCCTCACCCACAACTAGATAGCAAGTATATGGTCTTTTTGAGTTCTCCGCCTTTCCGCTTCACGTATCTCGATTGACTCAAGATGGATGGTAGACGACGAGTTGCTATCACAGGGCTACCGTTTTCTCGTCGAATCATGCCGGTCCATCCTAGTCTTTAGGTTGCCATATATTGCAACCAAGGCATACCCCTGGTTCTTCTACGCAGACCTTAACCTCTGTGAGCCCAGGAGGATCATCTGCAGCCTCACAGAGGGATACCAAGGGTACCCTCACGTCCCCTCGAAGGCTCGGGCTTCGTAACCCAATTCGTTGGAGCCTCCTTTTTACTCAGATGGACATTCGCTCCTTCCCGTGTTATACTAAGAATTACTACTTAGTTTTACTAACTAAGATTTACCACTTAGTTTCCAGAATCGTTGTTTTCTTAACTAAGATTTACTACTTAGTTCTCTTTCCTGTCAATTTGGATTGGTTAAGTGTCATTAGTCAATTCAAGCCAACTTAACCCTCTTCATTCATCCTGTTAAACTGGTTAAGTGTTATCAGTAATTCATGATGACTTAACCCTACCACAAACCAAGTTATATTGGTTAAGTATTTCTTATTACTTAACCCTACCCATTCATCATGTATTGGTTAAGTGTTCCTTTTTAACTTAACCTTGCCCGTCTGTTTTAACTAACATGTTATTAATGGTTAAGTATTATCACTTCATGTTTTAGACATAACCCTATTCCTTTATCACAATCTGATGGTTAAGTGTTCAAGTTTACTTAACCCTATGGTCTTGGCCAACTAACATATCAAATTGGCTAAGTGTATTTACTTAACCCCAACCTCTAGTCTAGTTAACATGTTAATTTGGCTAAGTGTATTAACTTTACTTAACCCCACCTTCTAGTCTAGTTAACATGTTAATTCGGCTAAGTGTTTCCTTAGTTACTTAACCCCTACAAATCTTGTCTTGTTACCATGTTAAGTTGGTTAAGTGTCCCTATGGACCTAGCCCTCCCATTCTAGCTTAACTGTGTTATGTTGGTTAAGTGTTCCTATGGACTTAACCCTCCCATTTTAGCTTAACTGTGCTAGGTGTCTATGTGAACCTAACCCCACCCATTGGTTTGGTTATCATGTTGAATTGGTTAAGTGTATTAATTAACTTAACCCAACCATTCTTGTTCTAGCTTTAACTAAATAAATTAAAGCCGCTACCACTCACATTAGACAGATATTGTTGCGATTACTGGATGTGCCGGTTGGTTCCGGGCAGGTTTACATCGCAACTCAGTCTAACCTCGAGTTAGGCCTATTCGTGTTTTCTAAGTTCAAAGGGTTTTGATTAATTTTCAAATCAGGTTTTGAAAGTTACCATCCTGTCCGTCGGATTAGTTAGGGATAGCCAGGGAGAGCAGGAAACTTGTATTTTCCAAACCCAAGCCTAGACACTATCCTCTCTGTCACCCTAGAACTTTCTGGTGTGTTATTAAAAGAGATGTCGTTAAGAAACCTTTAATTTGTCTAAATTTACATTTCTCATTTAGGACAAATTCTATAAGTAAATCATTCCTAGTTTACTTATTTCCTAATTTCTCTTTTAATGTAAATTGTCAACATTCATTCTTATGGCCCATTTCCCCCTCTATATCATATTTATGCTTTTTGGTATGTAGACTATACCAAATTAAGTGCCACTAACCATGATTTTGCTAAACCTGACAAGTACTCCCAATTATGGCCTATTTCAAATTTATGCCAATATATTTATCATGCCAAATTAGCTAATCCAATTCTGATTTACACTCTAATTACGGTTCATGTCAAACTAGACTTATTATTCTAGTTCACAATTCATGTAAATGCTAGATTTACAAGTCAATACTAGATTTAAATTACACATCCTATAATTCATGCCAAATTTATCCAATTTGCATTCTTATGAACATGCCATAATACGTGTTCCCAATTTATGCCAATTTCCAAGTTTTAAAACTACGTTTCTAGTGAATTTCATATTTTCGCCAAATCGTATTCCCACCGTTCGTATAATCGTGATTCAATCTAGATTATAGATAAATCTAGATTCGTAGAAAATAGGGAATGAACCAAAGATGCTATGAAAAAGGATGGACATAATCACTGGCATAAAAAGATTTGGATAACGACGTAGGTTCAAGAACGTGGGTAGACCTAACTTAATAGGTAAATTCCCAAGGTCTAAAACCAAAAATAGACAGAGTAGGTTCATGAACATGGGTAGACCTAACTTAATAGGTAAATTCCCAAGGTCTAAAACCAAGAAAACCAAGAACAGACAGAATAGATAATCGGGTTTAGACCCAATTTCACAGTCACAAAATTTAAGCAACACTTTCCTAGTCATGAATCACAGTTGTTCTTGTTATGTTATAGGCAATAGTTTATGTTTCCTAATCAAAGGCATAAGCTTGTGTTCATGGTCAAGGAAATAATTCTCATAGTCACAGTCACAGTCATAGGCAATGTTCATAGTCATAGGCAATGTCCATAGTCATAGGCAATATCCATAGTCATAGGCAATGTTCATAGTCAAAGAGGCATATGGTTTTAAGGTCCATAGTTTCATAGTCACAGTCTTATCGGTCATCGAATCATAACAGTTCTTAATTAAGTCCAAAGATATAGGCACAAATTCGAATAGAAAGATTTGGCATATTCTTTTATTCCTTTAATTCATGTCACGAACAGAGAGAAACGTTCAAATCAAAAAAGTAACTGACTTACAGAGATTAGATTAGAATAGAAAGATGGCGTTGCTATGATTCGTGCGACGTTGCTTGAAATCGTTTGAGTTAGCCTTTGATTCTCATCCTGAAGCTTTAATCTTGATTCGAACCTCCTTTTGACAACTTGAGCAGCATCTCCTCGTCTTGATATATTTTATATATTATTTATTTATATATTTTCTCAAAGGCAGCATAAGGATAGAAAAGAATTGTGAATAGAGAAGGAGACTAGGGCTGTTTATATAGGGTTAGGCAGATGAATCTAGTTAGAAGGGCGTCCGGATACAGAAGAACGAACCAGGTTCAGAAAACAAGAAAAAGAAGGGGGTTCGACTCCCAGGTTGACTACCCAGTCGACCAGGGTAACCCAAGTCGTAGACTACCCAGTCGACCTGGGTACCCCAGGTCGACTACCCAGTCGACCTGGGTGCCTTGGGCGGGAAAATTCCCGCCCAGCCCAAGCTGGGTCCGATTTTGAATTTGAATTCGCTTTTCTGACCTGTTTTGAAATTTTAACTTCGCTGTATCTTCCGGAGGCCATATCTTCCTCATACGGAGTCCGATTCTCGCAAACTCGGACTCGTTTTCATGCAGAATTCTGAGACAAACGCAATGGCGCAGCCTGTTTCCCTTGATTTTGATTTTAACTTTTAATTCTGCCTTGATTTGTGAATCCTAGTGTTACAGAATTACGGGGTGTTACAGGATCAACTAGCTAGAGAGCATTAGGACATCTTTCTTGGACAACAAGAGATGGCACGAGCCTGGATAGAGGGTGCCAAGGTTTTAAAAATCGGATATCGGTCGCATTTCGTCTCGGGAATTTTATAGACTCGGTCTCGTAACGGGGAAGATCTCAGATGAGATGAGTCTAACTCGAGAGTTCAACTCGGATTTTCATCTCAGGTCTGAAAATTCATATCAGAACAATCTCAGGGTACATGATTTGTTAAAAATGATATTTTAACAAAATGATTTTTATGAATGTTATAAAAAATATAGTAACTTAAACTTAAAATACAAAATAACTTTATCATTCTTTATTTTGCGAAAGATCATTCATACTCTAAATCGTAATATGCTTAAAACAGGAATATTGTTAAACAGGAAACATTAAAAGGATCCAAAACATTGAAAAATTCAGCATAAATAAACCATAAAATATATAATTTCATAAGTAACATCTATGTAAAAAGACGAATATGAAAATCATAAGCATTGCAAAACATATACAAACATACAATATAGTCATTTAACATGCAAAATGCAAAATAACAAAAGATTGATATGGCTAGATTTGAGTTTTTTTAATTATAGCTCGAGTTTAGGCACAAATGTAAATTTTAACCAAAAAAACTAAGATCTCCGATGATATTCCAGTATTCGTCTCGGTCGATATATCGTTCGATATTGCAATATCTCGGGTAATATATTCAAAAGGAGATTTAGATTGATATTTGCTATTTCGTTTCGGAATGAGCCCAAAACGAGATCTCGAAGGAGATCTCGGGCGATATTTCAAGATTTGAAACAGTGGAGGCCGCACAGACACAATATCAGAGCTTGCAAAAGATATACGCCGCTCAACAACAGTTCGACCGGATGTAGGGAGAGATGCGTGATATGCATATAGAGGTTAGGGATGGCACTAGGCGTCAAGAGGATCATCTAGGCAGGGTGGAGGAGACCCTAGATGGGTTGGATTCGTTTATCCATGGGATTTTTGGGCAGGGATCCATACCTCCTTTCCAGTGATTGATAATTGTGGTGTTGCTGATTGGACCACGTGTCTTAGGACTTGACTCTCTTAGCTTAACTTGTTGTAGTAGAACTTATGTTTTAGATTAAACTTTTGTTGTAGTGATGTACTATTTGTAACCAAAATTTTGCTTGTTAATAAGAAAGTTTATGTTGAAATCGCTATAATTATAATTAAACAACAAGAGGAACACTAATATTATGAGATAATAATAATAGTGATAAACAAGGCTTCCTCAAAAGTATTGCAAGGAGAGAAGGTTTGGAAAAAATTATTTATTTTCCAAAAGGTGGAAATTTGAAAAGTTGGATTATAGGATTTTGGATGAAAAAAAAATTGGGTGAGTTATGCTTTTTCTTTGCAAGGATATGGGAAAATTCGTCGAAAAAGATGTTTTTATTTCTAAAAAGATACCGCATTCATGTAGAAATTGCTAGTATATTTAGGATGTGTGCATCATATTATCAAGTATTTCTAAGAAATTTGCATTCATATAGGAGTTACTGTTTAGGCATTCATCACATTCATATTGTTATGCATATAACACGCTTTGCACAAGTGCACAGATGGTTGAAAATTTGGATGAACACCTATTGATTGTTGTTGATATGAGGAAGAACATTTCTCTACTCCTGCTAAATTTCGGGGATGAAATTTCCTAAGGAGGGGAGAATGTAACATCCCGTATTTTACATTAATAACAAAAAGAAAATATCAAAGTTTATAATTTTGGAATTTGACCCCAAAACATTTACCAATGTATTCGTTGTAATTTTCTGGTTCGTTTTGGTATACGGTATGACCAAAACAGAGCTTGTATACAAAAGTTATCAATGAATTAAATAATCAGAGGATTGTATGTATATATATAGGTAAAATTGAAATTTAAACTTAACCATAATTTATAATAAGAATAAAATAAATCAAGAGGAGCATATAAAGCAAGTAATTAACATTGTTAACTAAACATTAAAATCAGAAATAACTACGTCGCACAAAAACTTGCCTGGACCTGAACGAGTCAACCCATGATCTGCCTGGGTCGACCTATGTGTTGACCCAGTGGTCGACCCACATGAGGGCGGGGCAACCTAGGCGAGTTCATATGTGTTTTCTGTGACGTGTAGTCCTTGAATCTGATTTATATAGGTTTTCTCTGTCTTTTCCTCTTCTTTTAGTATCATATTTGTGAATCCGTGGCTATTTGGATAATAGATTCAGTTAAGAAGGCCATGGAATAACTGATCTGGATCAGATTCATGGATTGGAAAGCTATTATGTGAGTGGATTTAAATTATACCTTACTAAATAATGGTATATCTATTGTTTGTAGTCCCCGTTATATTTAATATGTTGAACAGTTGGTAATTGTGGAAGTTGGCTATTAAACCTGTTTAGAATATGTGAAATTGTTATTATTGTATAAAACCTGAATTGTATACATATCCTCTTTTGAGTTAAGTAACTTCTGTAATACTGTAATCACGGAACCTGAATTAAGAAGTGAATATAAAAGTAAAATTTAATGTGCTTATTGTGGTTAAAGAGAAAAGATTACAGTAGTGGAAAAAGTATACAAAACAAAAATTAAATGTCCAACTTAGATAATAAGAAAGGAAGGGATGTAGTGGACTGAGTTAGTTGGATTCAGAGGAAAAGTGATTTATTTCCCTAAGTAACCTATTTCTTTGAACGTAGTTGCAAGAGAGTCACAGTGGAAAATAAAAGAAATAACTTGCAACTATGGATCCTGGTAGGCATACGTTATGGATATAAATCACTATATCTTTCTATGAATCAAACTAAATAGGTGCATGAAATGTTTTCCTTAAAGAAGTAAGGAACATGCGTGACAGTGAATAAAGAAAGATTGCAATAGTAAAATTGGGATAATAGAAAAGGAATAGGTATGCCTAATTTGTATGTAAAATTTACAATAATCGGAAAGTTGTAAATAACTACACTAAGACACAAGGTTAAATTCAACATGTGGTAGAATCCTGCCCGGAACCGCCCGACAAATCCAGCATCCACACATGGTCTGCTTAATGTGAGAGGTTTGGTGCCTAAACATATATATAAATATACGTATGCAATGGAAAATATGATGAATGGGGAATATAACCTATTATGACTAATTATATAAATGAAAATGTAATATAATAGGTAGGCTTGTCATTTTGGGACAAGTGGAATTATAACATAGCTATAATAAATAAAAAGTGAACTTGTTAATAAACCTTAGTTAAGAGAAATAAGTTAATAAGTAAACAACAAGTTATAATGACTGCGTAAGACGAGGTAATGATTAAATAAGAAAGAATGAGGTAGACTTATGAATAAAATAAGTTATATTTAATCATATACATTAAGTACAACATGTTATTGTAACTTATAAACATAAAATTGGATAATGAATTGCATGGTAATAATGTAAAGGGATTGTAGATTAATTTTACTAATTACTATCTAGGGAATAATATGTTATGGGCTTAGGTTATATCACTGAATAAATAAGCGAGAGGGGTCCGTTCCTTAGAGATATAAGGGGCCTAAAGAAAACCTGTAACTTGAAAGAAAAGATAAAATGTTGATAATTAATTTGTTAAAATAAGACAAGTGCACGACTAAAAGATTAGACACAGGGTCTAATAACACATTAGCGTGATATGCTTGGACCAGTCTGCACGTACGAAGGTAAAGAACTCAACGGGGTAGATCATCAAGGTGTCTGGAGGAGCGAGAGGAGAACGTCATCTAATTCTTCTATTTGATATTTTGCTTGTTGGCTCTGCGGGATTGGAATGAAGAACGCGGCTTTTGATGGACGTGGTAGGGTACTCCATGGTGGTCCTCTGTTACGGTGCATGCTCAGACTGTACTCGTAGAGGTTGGGTCTGCGCGTTACCACCCGGTGAATATACCTTGACTGTAATCGTATTTTGGCAATCAGAAGGCTGTGGCAGTATGGCGTTGGGGGTGATTCTACGATTTGCCTACAGATAAGCTGGTCAGGACTAAATAAAGGATAGTAATCATCGGGTACCTGTCATCGCTAGTCAGTGAGATGCGGAAAGACTAGAGCTAAACCTATAGACCATCGATCTTTCACTATCGAAACTTCGGTTGTGGGACACGCCAATTTGGATGTAGATTGTTTACTAGGGCCACGTCACTTAGCTCTTGATGTAGTCCTTCACTGGTTGAGTGAGGGGTCGATGTGGGACCATAGCCACCATGAAAATGCAGACCTTAGTTTAGATATTTGTACTTTTGGCCCTGTTAGTCAACCTAAATAGATATAGAAAAGGCTCGACAGAGTTCCATGCATTCAGATGCAGCCCTGTTACATGACTTGGTGTACAGTAGACAGAACGTACATGTGAGAGTCTAGTTACATGCACACCGCACCAGGTGGTGTATCATAGATGCTAGGGCATTACTCCATAGTGAGACCCGATTCGACCGGAGAGTTCAGATATGGCAGTCCGTACATTTACGTAGCATAGCGAGGGTAGTTCTATGTGAAACATGGCGTATTATTATGGAAGTCTGTACATCGATCAACGTAGAATGAAAGTTGCATACGCTTCTGAGGCTTGAAGGTGGAGACCGTGCGAGGTGGATACCATGGGAAGTACCTTGATATTGGGGGTAGCAACATATATGCTTTTTTAGGTTATTCTTTTGGGAGGTAAATATAAGGCCCCACCTCTACACTCGTGTTAGCCAAGGCCATGGTGAGCAATGGTGTCAACTAACCTGAAGAATAAGGCTGTTGAGGAGCGACCATTTGTATATTAGCTTTGAACGAGTGTTAAACATATCGGATAATATGGTCTTACTTTTCCAAATTCTCATGAGGAAATCTGACATATCTAATTCAAGTTCAAAACTACTACACATTGGCTATATATAATTCGGAAAGCAATACAAAATACATAACAATAAAATCAGAGTCAGACATAGATATTCACATCACTAAGGCAGAAATAGATATGAATATAACACACGAGTAAAAATACATGTTAGTGGTCATAGTCCATCCACTAAACAACAAAAGAATAGGTACAAGCTCTAGCAAAAAGAATATGTATACAAAGATGTCACTATTTCATATACATAAAAGAATCAATAACTACAACACAAATGTAGAAAGCAAAAGCCAAGATTGGTCCCCGCTAGAAGTCATGAGATGCACCTGTAATACTCAGTCTGACCCGAGTATTATTTATAAGAATAAAAAATAAATGGATCATTCTAGCTGTGCTCATCATAATAAACTGAAATAGAATCAGAGATATGAACAAAAAATGACATATATAAAATAACTACAATGTTCACATGTAAAATATGAAGACTCGATATATCCAGAAAATATGCCAAAATAATCTTGACACTATATAAGGAAATCTCAATAACAAAGAAATTAAGATTGATAAATTAATATCAGTACCAGATTGACAACACTTATGTCAATAAAACTAAGATTCAAGAAATGAATAAATTAGAAATCTAGAATATCCTAACGAAAGGGAACAACAAGTGAATATTCATGAGAAATGATGTCTCCCATCAAGTCTACATGAAAATAGTAAATGCGATATCAACACAAGGATATTCATAAGGAATGATGTCACCCATCAAGTCTACATGAAATAGAATACACGATAACAACAAGAGGATATTCATGAGAAATGATGTCACCCATCAGGTCCACATGAAATTGAAAATATTATATCGCGTACCTCGCCGATACGAAATGATCCGAAGATCAATGATATAAACAAATGAACTGATGCTCCTCAGGATGATCCAAAGTTCATCGCGAATCAGAAGATCGCATCAGCCAAAGCTCCTCAGGATGATCCGAAGATCATCGATGTGACCCAAAGGTCGGATTGATCAGTTTTGACAATGTTTAGTATAAACTACACTGAGCTAGTAAATATAAGAGTCGAGCAACATGTCCCATAACCATTTTCTCTACTCAAATATTTACGAACAAGTTATATATTACACTAGAAATACTAAACGATCATTGCCAAGGGGTTCAATCGAACGAGTCCAAGAATTAACCGTCGAAGCAAACATAAAGGTTTAAGTCCTTGTTTCTACTAAGGCGTTTAATTAGATTTATCCTACGAATGAGAATAAGGTTTATGAAATCACATACTAGTAAATAATAAAACAATTTGGAAAATAACTTCATATAATGAAGTTAGAAATTTGAAACCATTTAGTAAAAGATTGGTATCTACTAATATTTTCAAAACCCTTTTTATATTGTTTCAAAGTGGCAAATTTCGTGTAATAGCGATCGAACACGTTTTAATAACGTAAATTAAATCTCATGACTATCAATTATAATTCGTTCACCATGAATCAATCAAAAGTCCATCAAAGGTCGATAATCAAGCTGCAGAAATCTATGCTGCAGGGAAAATAAAAAATCATAAAAGGTCGAAATGGGTCGAAACTCGACCGGGAATGAGCTCAATGGCCCTATTCGGTAGAACGTGGTCTCCACCGGCCTACTGCAGAAAAACAGCAGGACCAATCGAATGGTCCTTTAATCACCAGTCAACTGGTCAACTTATCCTGAAAGGGTTCAGGAAGCAGGACCAGTCGACTGGTCAACTGCACAGCTGACCAGTTTGGCAATATTTTGCCAATTAGTAAATGGATCGATTCCGGCAAACTCCGGAGGCAATGGACTTGATCAAGATGATAACAAGGCCTCCTAAGCTCGTTGAAACAACTCAAGAACACAAACAAACATGCATAAACTTATATACATGAGATAGCAATGATTTTTTATTATAAGTTCAAAGGTGAACTAAATTCCAAACCAAAGCATGCAAAAGTGATTCAAGCGACTTGTGAAGACTTAAGACTTTGTCGGGGCGACAACGAATCTTCACAGTATCACCAAATCAACTCATAGCTTAAGAATTAGGTCGTGTGAATAATTTCTAGCTATAATTTCAATTCAATGAAGCATAAACACATGAACTCGTCCAAGTTACATTAACCTAACCAATTTACTAGCATATACAAACTTAAATGAACACTAAATTACACTTTTACAAGCCAATGGATTGTGACATAGATGTGAGTTCATAAAGAACTCAACTTTGATCTTAGTAAGGATGGGGAGGCTCCAAAACAAAGCACTCTTCAACAAGAACTCAAGAATCTTCAACTTGAACACACATTCACGAATTTCCTAATAGTTAGGTTTAGGAAATTTCCTAAATTGAAGAGAGAATAGGTTGGAGAAGACTGAGATGAAGATGGAGAAGCTTACTCAAGTTGTCTCTTCGATTTTCCCCTTGATTTGGATCTCTAGAAGCCAACCCTAGCCTGGGAATTTTAATTTCCAGTTCCCTTCTCCATTTTTGCTAAGTGTTAGGAAATAAAAGTGAATGAGGGAGAAGGGAGGGGTTAAAAGGGGTTATAAGGTGGGCTAGGTTAGCTAAACCAAGACCTAACCAAAGTCCCAATTTTCACAAGCTCGAAATATAATGATGCTTATAGTCTAAAAGGTTGTAAACGATGATCCAGACTCAATGGAAGCGGTTTTGAGTCCAAATTCATTCGTATGCAAAATGTGACTTTTTAAACACACATTTGATTATCGATTAACGATGTTATATTTAAATAAAATATTTAAATATATTATCGTTAAATATGTTGGTTGTTACAGACTTCCCCCCTTAAATAAAATTGCATCCCCACAATTACTTAAGGAAAAACCCATATAGTAACAACCAAGCATCAACAAGATCTATTTAAAGATAGATTAACTCAAAATTCACTTTTGAATATAATTTTAACTTTGAGTAATAAATCACAATATAACTTAAGTTTATACACGTATAACGTTCAAATAAAAAGTGATGAACATATACGAGCAACTAACTTATTTTCCCCATAAGCGTCTTTAAGAAATTAGAATTTTCTTACTCAAATTCTACGTACTCTAAACCACAATTTCAATAATTATTTATATTTTAATCACGAACTACCTTACCGCAATTTTTCTGAAAACCTGGTTTAGATATATCCCAAAATTTACAAGATGAAATTCAAATCTTTTTCTTTCATTAGAAAACTATAATCCAATAGATCCGAATAATTCTTGCATCGAAGAATTCCGACTCATATTGGATTCTACACACTCATTTGAAATTCAAATCAAAAACTACGAACTACTGCTATGCGGCAAGCTCGTTTTAATAATATTTAATTAATTTGTTTAACGTTCAACAAGTTTATAAATTATAAACCTATACTCTTACATTTTCAACACAAACTAATTAATCAATCAAATTAAAAAGATTGGAAATATCGACTATCCAAAATTGTCGAACATTCCTTATCTTGTTTTAGCTAGAAAGTTTTCCACTTAACAATTCCTCAAAAGTATCTTAGCTTACAAAATTTTCTTAAATTGAAAAGGATAGGCGATCTCGTTGGGGAAACAAGGTCAATAAAAAAAATCCGGGTTATACCCCCTAAATTGGAAATATTAGCACGTTCTCAAATATTTGGAAAACAAATAAATTGGAACTTTTAAGGTTCCAATAAACCCCAAAAATCTCATATTTGAAATATTAGCATGTTCTCTAATATTTCATGAACAACTTCTAAATCATGTAAACATGATAAATGGTAGAAGTTGGAAGAATTTCATAAAACTCGAAAACATTGGATTTAGAATTCACGAGCATATCGTCAACAAGAATGAGGTCAAACCAGTTGGGTTATGATCTCAAAATTTTAGGTTAATCAAGGTTAACAAAATAAACTAGAATATTTGTTAACCCTAACGACGAAAAGTGCATGATGAAAAGTACTTGGTGAAAATCTATTGCTAAGTCAAGTAGTGAAATGACTTAAGCGCAACAAGATTAAGCTATGGAAACGAAAAATCAATTCTGAACTCAACTACCCATTAAGGTGGCCATCTTAGAATGGGTGCAAAGTTTTAGAAATTCACGTGTAGTGTGAACCATAGAAACTCAGTTTCCTTGATGTCATTCTCACTGCTATGAGAATTTAAGAAACACACGGAAGCTAACGAATCTAAACCAGAATTGTTAAGAACGATAGGAAACAACATCACGACAAGGGATGTCGAAGATGGATGATTCTTTTGGAATATTAAACATAGACCTTTAAGTGATTAGGACATTTCATTCCAAGAAATCCCTACAAACCCCGAACAACCAAGACATGCCAATAAGCATGTAGAGAATGTTCACTCCTGAAGGATAGAGTTTGAACATCCACAAGCATGGAAGTAGCCAAAGAGAGAAATGGCCTATTCCAAGTCGAAAGTCACCAAATCAACTAGTCCTTAACTTGGTGGAAGGATAAGCAACCTCGTTCACCGTAAAGTTGCAAATCATCACATGGAACTTTCTGTCTCTCGACAAGTTGGTCCGACACCGCAAAGAGGATCAAATAAGCCTTTCGTCCTACGGCGAGGTGGCTTCACAACGCGCTAAGCTTTTCGTCTCCTGACGAGGTGGCTTCACACCTCACTAAGCTTTTCTTCTTACGACGTGATGGCTTCACACCCCAAAGAGAGCTGACTAAGCATTTCATCATACGACGAGGTGGCTTCACACCGCACTAAGCTTTTCATCTCACGACGAGGTGTCTTCACACCTCACTGAGCTTTTCGTCCTACGACGTGGTGGCTTCACACCCCAAAGAGAGTTGACTAAGCATTTTGTCTTACGATGAGGTGGCTTCACACCGTGCTAAGTTTTTCGTCTCACGACGACGTGGCTTCACACCTCACTAAGCTTTTCGTCTTACGACGTGGTGGCTTCACACCCCAAAGAGAGTTGACTAAGCATTTAGTCTTACGACGAGGTGGCTTCACACCGCGCTATGCTTTTTGCCTCACGACGAGGTGGCTTCACACCTCACTAAGCTTTTCGTCTTACGACGTGGTGGCTTCACACCCGAAAGAGAGTTGACTAAGCATTTCATCTCACGAGGAGGTGGTTTCACACCGCACTAAGCTTTTCGTCTCACGACGAGGTGGCTTCACACCTCACTAAGCTTTTCGTCTTATGACGTGGTAGATTTACACCCCAAAGAGAGTTGACTAAGCCATAGCAGACATACATTTGAATGCAATCATAAGAACAAGCAAAGTTTGGATCATCGATGAGCCTGTAACACGTCAGACAAATCACTAAAATAAACGAACTCGGAAAAATCGACAGTGCACCTGTAGATACACCTCTGAACCAAGTCCAACTAGAAAGTTCCTAAAAGGCTAGTAAGAATAGTAAATTTACACTTCATAAAATTGAGCTAGATAACTCATGAAGTGCAAAATCATTGCTTGGCTAAGACTTAAATGAACAACTAGGATACAAAAATTTTCTATCGTCTAAGTAAAGAAATTAACTGCCAAAGTAAACGCAAGAGTGTCGACCCCTTTGATTTTACCAAAACGTTTAATAAAAGCCCTTATTCAACTGAAAAAGCAAGACTTACTTGTATGCAACAAGTAATTAAATGATGCTAAAAAGATTATTAAATCACCACCCGAAGAAATCTAAAGACGTCTCGATAGCAATAGATATGGGCACTGAAACTTAATTTTAACATTAAGAGTAAAAGTGACTACAAAAATAAAGTATGTTTCTAACCATTCTCCTCCTCCGAAAGAGAGAAGAGGAAAAAGGTTAGATTCAAATAATTGATTTGTCAAACATAGGATCAAGATATAAGATAGGACATGACGGGTCCTAAGACTCAAATAAAATCCTAAACATGTTTTCCTAAGAAACTTAGGACAATGATTTTCGCCATAGTATCTTATATTGTTCCGAACATGGTTCCGATGCCAAGTGTAACACCCTACTTCTATACTCGCATTAGCCAAGGCCATTGCAAACAATGGTGTCAGCTAACCCGAAGAATAAGGCTGTTGAGAAGTGACCATTTGTATATTAGCTTTGAACGAGTGTTAAACATATTGGATAATATGGTCTTACTTTTCCAAATTCTCATGAGGAAATCTGATATATCTAGTTCAAGTTCAAATCTATTAAATTGGCTATATATAATTCGGAAAGCAATATAAAATACATTACAATAAAATTAGAGTCAGACACAGATATTCACATCACTAAGGCGAAAATAGATATGAATATAACACATGAGTAAGAATACATGTTAGTGGTCATAGTCGATCCACTAAACAACAAAAAATAGTACAAGCTCTAGCCAAAAGAATATGTATACAAAGATGTCACTATTTCATATACATAAAAAAATCAATAACAACAACACGAATGTAGATAGTAAAAGCCAAGAACGGTACCCGCTAGAAGTCATGAGATGCATCTGTAATACTCAGTCTGACCAGAGTATTATTTATAAGAATAAACAATAAATGGATCAACCTAGCTGTACTCATCATAATAAACTGAAATAGAATCAGAGATATGAACACAAAATGACATATATAAAATAACTACAATGTTCACTTGTAAAATACGAAGACTCGATATTTCCAGAAAATATGCCAAAATAATTTTGACACTATATAAGGATATCTCAATAACAAAGAAACTAAGATTGATAAATTAATACCAGTACGAGATTGACAACACTTATGTCAATAAAACCAAGATTCAAGAAATAAATAAATTAGAATCTAGAATATCCCAAAGAAAGGGAACAACAAGTGAATATTCATGAGAAATGATGTCTCCCATCAAGTCGACATGAAAATAGGAAATGCGATATCAACACAAGGATATTCATGAGAAATGATGTCACCCATCAAGTCTACATGAAATAAAATACACGATAACAACAAGAGGATACTCATGAGAAATGATATCACCCATCAAGTCCACATGAAATAGAAAATATTATATAGTATATCTCGCCAATACAAAAGTTCCTTGGGGTGATCCGAAGATAATCACAAATCCGAAGATCGCATGAGACGAAGCTCCTCGGAATGATCCGAAGATCATCGATGTGACCTTAAGGCCGGATTGATCAGATTTGACCAAGTTTAGTATAAACTACACCGAGCTAGTAAATATAACAGTCAAGTTATGTGTCCCATAACCACTTGCTCTACTCAAATATTTATGAACAGGTTGTATATTACACTAGAAATACTAAACGACCATTGCCATGGGGTTCAATCGAATGAGTCCAAGAATTTACGAACAAGTAGATGATTACGACGCGTAGGTAAATCCTTGAGTGCTAATAACTCAAGCTAACCTAATAAACAAGAAAACATAATTGAACGACATATGTAGGTTATTTCAGAATGTGTTATTTAGTCCTATCAACAGAACTTGTGTTCTGACCCATTCCTCATAACACACTCGCAGGTTAGGTTTATGGCAGAGATATGATAGCTTTGGATATTGGTTTGGCAATATTATTACTTTGGTAAGGCTATATTTTAATTATATTATATTCTATTTCATTCCGCCGTGAGGTTGTTTTTCGAGCTCTGGTATATTTTATGTCTCTATCTTTTCTACAGGATACCAAACAAGCCAACTCGAGTTTTGATAGATCAAGATTTTTGGAAAAAAACCAATATGTAGGAATTCGGGTCGTTACAGGGATCTTTGCATCGTTTGGATTATTGCTGATGCCTCGATCGGGAGGTACACCCAATACGAGGTTATAAGTGGCAGTTGTCCAGATGTACTAGAAGATTGTCTGGATTTACAAGGGCCTCTCTCGTTTATTGGATGAGGAATAAAGTGCCTTCGGTTTCGTTCAGACCCGAAACGAACTTATAAATGGATGTGTGTCTGACGTTGTATTTTATAGCATAACAAATTAGTTTCTATTAATTTTATATCAGTTGATGGTGGAGAATTTATTCTCTTATCTTAACATCCTCTTCTGAGACTGATGTACTTAGAGGGTTATATATTAATAGACACTGGTTATATGTTGTGAATTGACATTATGATATGTTAAGCGCTAAGACGATCAAAGTTTTTTGTTGAAAAGCAGAGCTTTGTGGATAATGATCAAAGCATTGCTGATATAGCATAGATTTGTGTTGAAACATGACTTTAGAGCCTCACAACCCATGAATGGATGAAAACAGGATGATGGACGGCAAGGATAAGTACATATGTGTCCATCTAGCTAAAAGTAATGCTATGGTATGGATCCTTAGCAAGTTTACTTATGTGGATGATGGATTGAGGCGCCTTGGAAAGGTCAAACACGACAGGGGGACGTCATGTTCAGGTAAAATTCTAACCATCCTATTAGTATTGGCCGGCCCTGCCAGTCTGAAGGATCATTTGTTGACTTGATCCTGGGACATCCCGCTAGAGGTGTTCTTAATGGTTAAGGAAGATCCTTTGCCTTGGTCATTGTTGACATCCAGCTTCCAGTATGTGCTTTGCATTTTCGAAAGTAACCTAATAGCCAACATAATAGGATGGGGCATTATGCGAGCTAAGATTTAAAAGCTTACTTTCAAAAATGACTTCCACACTACGCATTAGTAATAATAAAAGTGACTTTCGCGTATCATGCATGTTTGGCTATTATAAGGTAAAACTCTCTCCTCCGGTATGCGTTGCATTATGATGGACTTGAATCTTATAATAGTTTCATTTTGAAAAAAGCATTGCGGGTATTTTATGATTGGTATTCATGTAGAGAAAACTCGTTCCATGTTATACGACGTGGTCCGGTGATACCTACTTTAAAATAAAGTAAATAACTGTTTTAGTTATCACACCAGCCTCATGACTGACTCAAAGTTTATTGTTTCCCACCTAAACTCTGGATGCCCATATTTTCCGCATGAGTAGCCTAATAGTTTTGGTTTGTGGATAATTTATAGAGCAGGTGCTAGATTGAAACTAAAGCTTTGTCCAGAGCATTTTATTTATTCCGTTGAGAGTTTATGTTTTTTGCTGATACATGTTGTACTCAGATATATTCTGTACTTTAATGTAAAAGTTATTGTAATGATAATGAAAAAAGTTGTTTTGCTCAATTCTTCTTAGTCATGTACTCTTAGTTGAAGTTTCGAGGATTTTTCCCGTTTGGATTGAACTTGTGTGGTTTATAGTCGATTCGAAATGTAGGAATTTTTGGAATATTACAACATACCTCACCCATTTCTGCCATAAAGCATAAATTAATTTGTTCAGCTTCACTATCATTGTCCGATAAGGAAGAATCTGAATCATCCCAAGTGACTTGAAAAGCACTTCTTTTCTTTTTGAATTTTTCGTTTTTGCTCTTCTTGTAAACGTTATTGAGTTTTGGACAATCGTTCTTCATACGGCCAAACTCATTACACTTACAGAATTTGATTGATGTTTGATTTGTGGTACTTGATTTTCTATCATTTTGAAACTTTTCCATTCTTATAAATTTCTTGAATTTGTTGTAGCTTTTGGCAATAAACATGATTTCATCTTCATTCAAATCCGAGTCTTCTTTATTTGCTGGAAAAGCTATGCTCCTTTTTCATTGTTTTGCTCCTTTTTAGCCCGTAGTTAGCTTCATACACCATTAAGTTTCCTATTAAATCTTTAATTTTAAGTTGAGAAAGATCATTTTCCTCTTCTATAGCCAAAACATTTCTTTTCCAACCATTTTTTAAAGAGTATAAAGTTCATGTAACAAAATTGAAGTCTTTGAATTTGACTCCAAGTGCCATGAGATTGTGTTGTATAGTTTGAAGCCTAGAGCACATATGCTTATAGATTCATTTGATTTCATCTTAAATGAAGGAAATTGATTTTGCAAAATTGGAATTTTTGTTTTGCTTGACTTTAGTAGTGCCCTAATGTATAACTTGTAAAGTGTGCCATTGATCATAAGTAATAGTGCATAACATGATATGTGAGAATTCAATTTTATCTAATGAACTAAAGAGAACATTCATAGCTTTATCATTATTAGTAGCAGTACTCTTTTGTACATCAGTCCATACACAAATATCAATGGTAAGTGCTTCATATCTAACTTATGCAGCTTGCAATATTTCTAAACCATTAGCCTCCACAAAAATACACATATGTGTAGACTAATATGCATAATTAGAACCACTAAAAAATGGAGGACATGTAGTTGATTATCCTTCTTAAAAAGTACTTGTCATATTAGATATGATACAAATATGTGTTACTCTATTTTGATCAAACCGTGCTCTGATACCAATTAAAAGAACTTATGTGGATCGTGTGTATTTAATTAAGCAATTGTAACTAATATAAAAGCTAGAAATATAAAAACAAGTAAGGTAATAAGCGAATATAAAAACAAGTAAGGTAATAAGCGAATACATCAATTTTTATCCTAGTTAGGACCTTTTGTCCAACGTCAAGTCTTGAATCTCCCCTTTGGCTTTCTAACTAACAAATCAATCCACTCTTTACCTGGAGGAACATGCTCACATAAGAATGGTTTGCTTTGACAAGATTGTGTTCCTTACAATACTGATTTTGATTGTATGAAACAGAATTCTCCTATAATCTCCTTGAGTAGATAGATGAGCTAAAGTGCTTTTGCATATTGAAGAATCAGTGTTCTTTTGAGTAATAAAAGATTGCAATTGTAATGTCCCGGGGAATTCGACGTTCGAATTTCGACAGTAATACTTAAACCAATATTACTTGCCAAAACCCAAGTATCGAAGACACCAGATAGTTAATAGAAAGAAGTTAGTGGGTGAGAAAAGAAAGAAAGAAATATTATAATAGAAGAATAAGAAGAAGGATCAAACTAACAACACAATACAGAGTCTCACATCGTAGCGGGATAAAATATAATATAGAAATAAATCTTTGTTGGGAGCTTGAAATAATACTTACATTTAATAGAGTACAACATATAATCAATACATCTGGATAGTTATAACAACCTTCCCTCATATACAACACACAACGGAATAAGTACTGAATAAGTATCATATGTCTGAGCTCCAACAGCATGTCTTCTGAAGTCAGTATCATCCTAACCCGAACCTGTGAAACTCGATCTCACCCGAGCATTGCAAATGCCATGGATCAGTCAAGTGAACGAGCATAAGAAAGCTCACTAAGTTATAGGAATCATCCAACTGATTTTTAAAGTCAAAAACATCTTTTTATTAGAAAGAAAAGGATAATCGTAAGATCAATCCACACATAAAAATGAATGGTTTTTACCTTATGATAACCCAAAATATTTTTGAGAACAATACTATTCTGATATTATAATAGCGTCTAAATCAAATAAATGCCCATCTAGCAGAACGCTTACATCTCACGCTCTACATATTTAGTATATAACCATAAATCACAGGCTCTTATTGGAGAATGGATTCAAACTATGACAAGGTATAAGAACACCTTCCGATAGTGTACCTCTAGAGAGAAATACACTGGGTTTAATAAGAATATCTTGCAACCCAACCATACATGACCGACCACACATTCCTTTGAGTACGAAGTGTATATCAGCGATGGTTGGGATCAACAACCATCACCAAAACATACAAAAATGATATAATAAAGACGAAAATGGATTCTTCTCTAAATCAGGTGATAATACACCCTAATGGGAGAGACTCACATAGACATGCTACCTGCCGATTTTCCAGTTGATGAAGCTTGAGGTTACTATTACTTTTTAAGAACATGTCATCAACTTTGCATGCCACATTGTCATATCCATCAAATCACTAATTGACGTCGACAAAAATACTCTGGGGGCTCAAGCTAAGAGAAACGAATTCCTCCGCCACCAACAGAAGTGCATTTGTAAAAATAAAGGTACATGACTCTTAAGAAATACTCCGTTAGACATTCGACAATACAAGTCATCCAGGAACAGGATGACCCGAAGGCACCCCCCTACCACATCCTAGAAACTATCCTATGGATCAGCAGCGACTAGTCCTTGCAACCCGCAGATTCCAATCACGATTGAATAACCATCAACATATCTCTGGTTGAAGGCTAGAGAAATTTATCAAGTAGTCCTTCCACTTCTGAAGATCGATGGTCTTCAATTGTTCCATCTTCACTGAGCAACATCCACGTATTTGCTGGTTCAAAATGGTTTTCGAATATAAATTCGATCTCGGTCTTTCCGTACCAATAACCGTATAGCACTACAACAAAATATGATATTAATAACGCTACTTAATAACACGTTTTGCTGAAGTGTTATTATTTACACTTAATTATTTGCTTTCCATGTCATTTTGTTTTGACCTTCCCGTGTAACACTCACATTTTCTAGCACCTCACAATATTATTTTGTCTCCCTTTAACTTCATGAATTCTTTTCCCCCTCCTGATAAAACAATTTCACCTCCCTCCAAAAAGCAGAAGGTCTTTTAGCTCCAATCTCTTTACCTGATCGAAGAAAGAAAATTCCTTCCGTCTCCAATCTCCTTATCTGATTCATCGAAGCCATGGCGGTTCATTCCTTTACATTATGAAACCCTAATCTTCAATTTCGATTCTGGTAAGTCATGAATGATCCGAAACTCTTTGTATCCCTACTAATGGATTTCAATTAAGGCAACCTTCGATTTTAATTATCAAACCTAATGTTCTTCGTATCCCTACTGCAAGAAAAGTATTTACAACTCAAAAAACAATGAAAGTGAAATGAGAATAGTACAAAAGCATTACAACTCAAAATGTGGAAAGTGAAAAGAACCATTAAAAAAAATGCAAGAAATATATTTCCATAATTTTGTTACTGTTGCATGCATCTGAATTTACCTGCTGCAAGGATAGGCTAATAGTAAGAACTAGAAAAGTATTTATGTACACTTGGAATAGTGTTAATTATTATGGCTTCAAAATAGTCAAGGCATATATCATATCTTGCTTTTACTTTGCCATTTCGTATGCTTTTTAGGCGGTTGATATTAAATGGGACGCCCCACATGAAGTTGTTCCTAAGCTTCGGGCTACAGGAGAAGCAGCATGTGCATCAGTTCACGGAGCAAACCGTCTTGGTGAAAATTATCTTCTTCTCATTATAGTCTTTGGAAAGATGCAAAAGCCTCTTGAGAAAGATGAAGGAAAAAAAATCAAAAGCCTCTTAAGGAAGATGCAGGAGAGAAAACTATCGCATGGCTGGACAGACTAAGAAACTAAAATGGTTCTCTCCCAACCTCAAAGATTCGACTCAACATGCAACGAATAATGCAAAATAATTTTAATGTCTTCCGTGCATAGGAAACTCTCAAAGAAGGTAATATAAGTCATAATACAAAGATAAAAATTGATTACAATGTGCATTACTTTCCTTTTCCTTTTCATCTTTTAGCTTATGCTTAATAAACTAGTAGCACTTATTTTATTATAGACTGTCATTTGATTGACATGGCATAGGAGAGTTTCCATGATGCAAAGTCCAAGATAGGAGTTTGATATGGTACATAACCTGTTTGTTATAGATAAAACAGACATAGTTAAACACTAAATCCAAGATAGATGTTTGATGGAGTTTCCATGATGTTAAAGGCATGAGAGAGTTTATTATACATGAAACATACATAGTTAATCGCCAAGACATGATATCTAACATGATTGGACGATATTAATATTTTTTTGACTACGAGCATGGTCTCTTTATCGTACATGACATTATTAACTAAGTTTTCCCTAATTGCATACTTTGTTTAACACAAAATTATAGGGAGTGTTAAGCCAATGACCGAGTTTAGATTGTCAATCATTTTAGGAAAACAAGATAACAAACTGAATCTTACATCATTAGCTCTTGTCCCATCATAACAAATTCGCATGGGCTTGTAGCTTTTAAAAAAGCTTTCATTGATATGATGGATTATATCAAGTGCACTACTACAAAACAGAGTATTTTCGTCCGTCATTTTGCACCATTTGCATCTATTTCACTGTGGATGCAAATGCAATGGATGCAAATTGTAAAAAGAACTTGCTTCTGATTTCCAACAGACGCAAATATGGTATATTTGCGTCCGCTGTATCCTAAGTTAGATGCGAATATTGCTCGTATTTGCGTCTGCCCTATTACCATAGCAGATGCAAACTGCCTATGACTGGTTTAATTCCCATGCATGTAGTTGCGTCTTTTTTGACACTACAACAAAAGAAAATTTGTTTTTATTTATTTATTAAATAAGCCTTTTAGGCTTGATACAACACAATTTTACAAATCTGAATATATAACCCATAAACTCTTCAAGTTGCAATTGAAATTTCATTGTCGAAAACAGAAGCTTATCATCACATGGCTTAGAAATTGAAAATGTACAAATACAATAATACTGCATAATTATCTCCTAATAATATAGTCATATTAATATACTTTTCTTGTTCAAAATAAAGAAGAATGTAGCTCTTTCACATCACTGACCACTTTATCATACTCGAGCAGAAGTTCTAGCTTTTTCACATCCTCTGATAATTCTTCTTTTGTTAGCTCTGTAGTCACAAGCACACAGCATGTTGCATATAGCCTCTTTGTAGCACCTACATTAAAAGAAATATGGTCAGAGTGCATCTTTGTAAACTTACAAGATTCTTTCATCAGTAAATTTAAATTGCTCGAGTCTGAGCTTAACTACATCAAATCTCAAATGCAACAGAATGGCCAGTCATTACATTCCATCAAGAACTCTATCAATAAGAACTTGTAATAAGGAGAAAAGAAGTTAGTTCTTATTTTAGATACACTAAGGTTAAACTAAAGTGGTACCAACAATCAAATTCTTCCCAGATGCACAGGTTATAGGTGCAGCCATTAAAAATGAAAATTTGATTAATTATAGGAATTGAATGAACTTATGTATGTTATTTATTTGCTTAACTCCAATTAAATTCTTTCATGTGATATTAAAAAACAAGGAAGTACATATATTCAAATACTCAAGACATATGAAAGGAAAATGACAAAACAAACTGGTTGTTGATATTTTTTGTACAGAAATCATGTTTGGGAAAAGAATTGTACAAGTTCACAAGTTGCTCCAAAAAAATGATGATCAATCACTCTGGTGCAAAGCCAAAGATTATACATGATGCATCCTGAACCAAGCAAATAATCAATCATGCTTGCCTTCATCAAATATGGTTAGAAATTATTAAGAACTGTACATTTACAAAATTGAACCTTTGTCAAATAAGAATATTACTAGAGAGAGTTTCATTCCACAATTTTCAAAAACAGAATTTATTTCGAAACCAGAAAAATTACCTTCTTTGAATTTACTTTCTTTGAATAATAGAATTTGGATTAAAACTAAATCCAAAGTGAATGCATGAAAACTATGAAATGCATGTACAGGTCGTGAGTGCATGGGGTAAGGTGAAACTATGTCCAGACAAACTCTAAACTTACACATATTAAACTGCTCAAACAAATAAATGCGTGTACAGCTCCTTTGCCTTCATGTTTTGTTACTTTAGTGTGCATATTGTGGAGGGAAGTGAATGTCAATTCCAGACAACATTTGTGCAGGTTTCCAGTTCCATGCCACTAAATAAACTTTATAGTTATCAGTAGGAGCGAGGAAGGTCAAAGAAGCTGCTAGTGAACAAAGCTCACCTTGCATAGTGATAGTTTTATCTGTCTCTAGAGTACAAACTCATATGCCGACAAATTACAAGCAAATATGAATTCTAGAATGTTAACCTAATCTGCAATTTATGTTGACATATGAGACTAACCATCTACTGCAAATATGATTAGTATTTTGTCATAAAGTAGCATCAGGTCACCTTTAATACAATCAATGTTGGTTGCTGGCATTACCAATTGTATTGAAACATGATAAAGGTGATTTGTTATTAAAACTTCCATCTTCTTTTCAAACTTGAAAGTTGATAAAATGGTTCTAACTAAATAATTTTACATTTCGTTTTTTTTTTTTTTTTTTGATTGGAGAAAATTACTTTCAAGAGTAAAATGTCTAGCATGGACCTTTGGTATACTGTGAAATAAGAAACAAAGCAAAACGGTGGTGTGTGGTGGCATCAGTTACATGGAAAGATAAACTACTTGGTTAAATGCAGCCTAAAAATTGAAACGTGTACCCAGCTAGCAAGATGCTTGACATAAGTTTAGACATGATGAAATTAGTTAAATTTCTCTGTATGTTTTTAACTATCTCCGTTCTCATTTGTAAATTGCAGTCATTCGCTCTGCACATGCTTATTACCTCATTGTCATTAGTGTATCATTACAGCAATTTGAATCTTATTTAAAAGTTGGAGTCCATGTGCATTGACTGACTATAACTAACCAATTAATACCATAGGGATTGGATTCACCAGGAATTGCCCCAATCTCTTAAATAATAAATAAATGGAAAAAGACATGTAGAAAGACCATAGTTTAGCGGCATTTGTCGACAAAAATCTTCCAGAGTATATAATTTTAGATTGATCTTCAATCAACAATGTCCCTAGTTTACAACAGAAAGACACTTTTGTCGATAAAGTGAACTTCACAGAATAGAAAAAACTTCATCAAAGAATGGTTTTATCGACAAAAATGGAAATAGTTGTCAATAAAACCTTTATTCTATCAGTACAACAGATGCTTCGAAACTTGTATTAAAAAATGAATATTTTGATCTTTTTCTTTAACTTCCCTCCCTAATGGAAAATCCATGTCTAATGTTAGAAAGTTCAATAATCAATCTTAATATTAATGCACTCTGCAACAATCTTCGATGAATTATTCATTTGAGTGTATAAATGCTTCACACAACGATTTCATCTTCTAATAAAATAATCTTGTTGTCGAGTTGGAACATTGGAATGAAAGTTAAACTGAGTGAAAGCAATATAATACGATAAGAAATCAATATATAATCCAATTTGATTTGAGCTCCGCACTATATATCCACATAACCTATAAAAAGAATCACCCAAAGCCCAAAACTCATCTTAGAAACAGCCAAACCACTTATTTTTGCACACAAAACTGGGTATATATAACAATAAATCTATGTTCAATCCTTCAAAGAGACTTTGCCAACACAATCACAACAACATTTACCCCCTAAAAAAACTTAAATGTCCTAAAACTATGGTTCAGCTAGCTAACAGAGGCATTGTCCACCCTATGGATTGAATCCTGAAGTGCTCTGTATCTAGTTTATGGAAGATTTCTATTGCTACGATAACAAATATGCCAAATAGCATGACTAGTTAAAAATTGTTTTTTTGTTAGGGTTATCCTGTTGATCATCAATGGAACGAATGTGTAAGATCAAGGAACTTTTGTGATCAACAGGACAATGCTAGCAAAAATGCTATCAATGAATTTTAGTGTCTATAAATATATTATTAAACAGTAATGGAGTATTCAAACATTAAACTTCAGGAAGCCAAATAAACTAAAGCCAAAAGATAAATTGTCTAACCTCAGCATATTTATTTTGTAGCATTTCAGCTGCCTTTTCAGACAACCTTGGATGGCAGCGACTCCTGCAATATTCAATATACGTAGACAAGACATAAGTAATAACAAAAGTTAACACACTCGTATCTTCAAACAATGGAACATGTAATTACAAATTATATCCCTTGAGCCAGTTTTCTCCTTCATAAGCATCGGTGTTTTTTGATGCTGCAGCTCCACTAGCATGCTCTTTGATGATATGGCCAGCAATAAGCTGCATGCAAACTTAAAAGTTTTAGTTACATAATTATTATTTTTAACATGGTAGTCATACTTAACAGGTCTGATGAGTATACCTTATCCTGGGCATACATTCTTACATCTTTCACTGTGAATATTAAATCAAATCAAGAAAGGATTGTGGTCTGCAAATCAATATTATCATGTGCAGTCTTGATTAACATAGAAATGTGTTTATTTTATGCTTTTATATCTTATCTTTGTATATAAATAAATACTACTTGGATATTATTTTGTCACTTTTACAGATATGCCGATTTAGCCACATGCAGTCAGAAAATATAAAAATAAAGAACAAATTGTTGTATATTTACAATGGAAGACTTGCTGATAAAGATCTCACATCCAGTTGCTTTCTGGACAACAAAATAATTGGAAGAAGGGCTACATATCACAAATCGATGAAGAATTGTCAAGCAAGCAAGAGGAAAAGTGGAAAGGCCCAAATTTACTAGATTTCACTAAGGCCCATTTGTAATTCTCATTGTAAACTCTTTTGTGAATTCCATAAGGCCCATTTGTCAATGTATTAGGGTTAGGGTTAGGGTTGGCTATCTATTCTATAAATACCCTTGTATTCTCATTGTAAAAATCATCCTAGAATTAATAAAGTCTTCTTCTTCTCTTCTCTGCATTTTTTTTTTCTTAGCAATTAGTGTTATCAACCCAATTAGATTTGGTAGAACACTATTTGTCTTTTTCATTTATTTTTCATTAGTGATTAACCGTCTGATTAGATTCAGCGGTAATCCTATTTTTATTTCCTGTTTTTTATTTTAATTTCTGCAATTTCAATTTCTGTTCTTTTTACTACTTCCTTAGGTCAATTGGATTGAATACAGATTTGATTAGATTCAGATCTGATTCAATTCAATAATAGTTTAATTGTAGTTTCAATTTCATTTGCTTTCAAAACCAACCTCGAAGATTTGTCTAACTCGCCCAAGAAATTATATAGATAATTTAATTTAATTTACTTCCCTGTGTTCATCCTGTATGCTACACACCTGTGCGCTTGCAGTATTTAATTTAAAATCCGCGCTTTTCTAGTTCTTAGAAAGCGTCGATCAAGTTTTTGGCACCGTTGCCGGGGAGGCAATAATTAAATTTTGTTGTTTATTTAATTTCTGGTTCATGTTAGTTTTTGTTTATATTTTTCTTTTGCTTTCTTGTATATATATTAAAAAAAACTTGATTTGATAGATTTAGTGTTGTCAATGACACCGTAATCTTCCAAATAAGAGGAAATAAAAAATCTTATCGTTTTGTTTTTATTATTTCTTGCCTCATTTCAAATTTTTCCCTTTTTGTTCTCCTTTCTCTCATTTATTTCTTCCCTTCTTTGTACAACTTTCTCTTCTTTCACTTATTTCAAAAGAACAAAAAAAAAAAACAAAAAAAAAACAAAAAACCATATTTCCTTATTACTTTCCATTTTTTCTGTTTTTCTCTTTACAAAGCAAAAATTTCAACTAATCTCCATTGTCTACAGCATCAACCAACCTCCCTCAACATCCATCCACCATCACTCTCTGTCCATCAATATCACCTTCTCTGCCAACCTTCACTACAAACTCAGTTCACCACAATTCCTCATCACCCAACGTCCAGATCCGATCAGTTCTACAACCATCACCCCTCTTGACTTTTTTTTCAATCATCATCTAACATCTCTACATTCAGAAACCACCCCCAAACCTTCAGACTACAGTTCACCGTCTACCACTAAATCCCATCAACAAAGCTATTGTCTTCTTCCATTTTCTAACCCTATACCAGCATGCAAACCACCCACTTACATCCAATAACACAACACAGCTCCTCAAAACAAATACTGCCTCAAAAACCCTTCTGCCTCAAAACAAGTTTCACGCAAAATTCCTTCATACCACAAACCAATACCACCCAGTCAACCATTACACCACTTCAATTCATCACAAGCCAAGAAAAACACCCTGAAGCCACACCCAAATCACACAGAGTGAACAATTCTGCCATTCACCATCCCACTACACCGAAATCAACAACCTCAAACTCATCCTCAACAAATCGTGCATCCAAATCAACAACCCCGAACCCTCCTATCGGAATTCGAAAAACAGCACATCGGAACCACCTCTGCAAACACCTGAACACCTTCATTCACGTTCTGCATCAAACCCTAGTCACAACCTTTGCCAAATCCCCTTTTGCCAAATCGCAGAAGCCAAATCAGTTCCGAATCCAAATCAAAGCTTTGAATTGCAATTTTTTTTTTAAAAAAAAAGGATTTTGGGAAAGAAAGACAAAAAGGGAGGCGGCGCATCTTGTTTTGGTTTTAGAGTATTTGGGGTTCTTATTTTCAAAAGAAGAGGGGTGTGAGTTTTTTCTCAGTGTTTATTGGCTTGATCTTGTTTACTGTGAATAAAAAAGGGCACGAATTGTTGACTTTGAACTGAGTGCGTGCATCCTTTTTGGTTCTGGACTAGTTTTTTTTTATGGTGTGCGTGGCTAGGATACTTTAAGGTCCACTTGCGTTTGGCTATTGCATTTTCAATTCAATTGAAATTTTTCCAATTTTGTTTGTGAAAAAAAAATTCAAGACCAAGGAAGGAAATCAAAATCAAAAGATTCAAAGCCAAAGGAAGAGCAGAATAATTCGAGCATCAAACAAGGAATTCGACAGTCAAAACAATTTGCAAACACTGGGATTTTAATCGTTGAAGCCGCTCAATTTCTCTGGACGGACAGCTATACCCCAACTGTAAAATTTTCTAAACTCTACAGGTGCTCTGGTGCTTTGAAAAATACAGAAATTGCTTGTAAAAATCTTCTGCAGGGGCAGCGGCTTGCTTGTACAATATTTTAATTTTCTGTTATTATTTTGTGACTGTTCTATGAATGATATTTGTTTGTGAGGAACGAATTTCCATAATTAAAATCATCACTCTCGTCGTTTCTCATTTATAAAACTTGATTTGATTTGCAAGATAATGTAATTGAAAAGTGGTGCTTTGTGAAGTTGAATGTCTCGTATAATTGGATCACGGATATATAGTAGTTCAATTTATTGGACTTCTATCAAAAGAGGTTGCATGCTACCCTTAAAACATTGGTCGTCTCCCTTAGTATTTATACTATACGTGAACGACCATAAGACCCTCTTCCCCCTTCTAATTGAGTCAGTTAATTAATAGAGCGCAGCTTATTATTTTATACTATTTTGAAGTGAGAATAATATTTGTCTTGCTGTGACTTCTTTGAAATGGCTGATTCAAAAAAATCATTAAGAGAAATGTGGGATAACAATCGGAGTAGACATCCTCTTGAAGAGTATGAATATGAATTACAAATCATGAAGCAAGATTTTCCAAAATTTCGTGAGCTAAATGTCAACAATTTTCAAAAGTTTCAAAATGACCAACATTTTCAAAATCATAGAAATGATCAAAATTGCGACTTCAATTCAAATTTCAATAATTTCGATTATGGGCCACATCCATATCAAAATATCTTTGAATCCCAATATACCTTTGATCAACATCAATACGGGGTTGGAAACCAATTCGGAAATAATTTTGGATATGAAAATGATTTTCAAATCGATCAAAACCTTCAAAATAACAACTCATTTCCACATCTTGAATATGACCAAAATTGCAATTTTCCCTCAAATTTTGACAGTTTTGGTTACGAACCTAATTTTTACAATCAAAATGATTTCCAATATCATTGCCATTTTTCTGAAAATTCAAACAACCACCACATTGGAAATAATTTTAATTGTGAAATTGATATGGACTATAATTTTGAGAATCAACAAATCCAAAATGAGAGTTCTCAAATCAACGATTCTGAAGAATGTCATTTTGATGAGATGGAAGAAAGGCTAAATAAAAAGATGGATAAACTTCTTTGTTTAATGGCATCTTTGAAAGAACAACGAGAGCAACAAAATCAAATTCAAACAAGCGATGAATCAGAAAATAATCCATTCTTTACTGATAGTGAAAATTTTCAATAACAACTTTCGAAATTGAGAAAAACGATCTAAATGAAGTTGTTCAAAATTCAGTAAATGATTTGGACTTCGATTCTTTTCAGGAAAAAGATTTAAGCTCAGATTTTGATCTTTCGCTTTCAGGCTGCGAGAAACTTGAAACTTTTGAAATTGAACAAAATGAAAATGTTGAATTTTCCAAAAACTCAAAATTGGAAAAGGATTTTAATGAACATGAATTTTTTGGATTGTATGAGGATTAGCTGTCAAATGAGGAAGAAGTAAATTCACGTCACGAGTTCGAAAATTTTAACTTTGAGAAAATTTCAAACGAACTTGAAATTGTCAGTGTCGAAAATACGTTGTCAATTAATGATGAGAAATGTGATCACATAGTCTTGAACAACACTCAGAATTCAAATTTCACTGAATTTATATACGATCACAAATTTTTGAAAATTACACTGATAAATTTGTTGAACACATGAATTACTTTTGGAATGCTGGCTTGGTTGAAAAACTTCGTGTTAGGATGACCCTGGATATTTATCTACTGGACTATAAATCTAGGTATAAAGATGAGACGGTTTTGAAAAATCTTTGCTTATTAGAAAATATACCTAGACATAGTGGGAATGAGATTCATCGGGCTAGAACCAAGTGTGGGGGGAAAGTTGGTGGCATTCTTTGCATCGCATGCACCGCAAACACATATATCATTATACATATGATCCATTCTTACTTATAGTTAAACTGCCTTTCATTCTACAAATAATCTTGCAACTCATTCACCTTTGGGTACGATCTTTCAAATTTAGGAAACGTTTACAGTGTGGACACTGTTTAGATCTAGTGTGGGGGGAGTCTGCATTTCACTCATTTTTCATTTTTCTTTATTTTTCTTTCTTTTCATTTTCAGCCATTTAAATAGGACCATCATGCATTTTAGATCATAGTAACATGCCATTTTTTTCTTCTAAAAAACGACTCATTTTAGATTTGATACAATAAAATAAGTTAAGGATTGTTAATCAGTTGATAATATTTTTTTCTCTCAACTAAGATCGAATAAGAAATATAATGAAAAGTTGAATTTTGAGGGATAATAGTGTAACCGGTACATAGGGAGATTCTTAGGTGATGGCCATGAAATCTATTCTATATTGTAGTCTTTGTTTAAATAAGTGGAGGACTTAAAATACTTATATTGGCTTTTCGAATCTTTAAAACTAAGTTGTGTTAAGTTGAATTCGCGTAACTCTCTTTTGTGCTTATATTCTCAATAATAATAATAATAATAGTAATCCAAGGGTATCCAACATTGCTTGTATATCTGCGTTGGTGTGCAAACCCCCAAGCTCTATCCGACATGTTGACAAAGTCAGCATTGGAATATCTTGGTCTCATTTTATGAGATTGGACGCCTAAGGATTACCGATATGTTGTTGACAAAGTCAGCGTCGGTCTGCACAATCCGCCAAGCTCTGTCCCAACTCTCCGTCAGTCCGCAAGGCAGTGTATGGGTGGTAAACCTTGGTCTTTTAAGTTAGGTGTATGTAACTAATCATAAAATTAACTTTTATAGTGATAGAGAATAAGCGATGATGCCTAAACATTTCTTGACCTTATTGATTTGACTAGCCATACACAAGGAAATTAGAATACCACTTCACAAACTGTGACAAGCAAACTAAGAATTTATTTCATGGCTGCACTATGTTATCGACTGAACTAACTGACCAAACTGGAATTTAACATTTGAAAACTTGAATTATATTGAAAATTTGTGACAGGTTGAGGTATCTAAGGTACAATCAACTGATTAGAAATTGTTAACTTAATTTGTACCACTTTCCTGAAACAATTCATGTTTTTATTTTTTCTGATTGCATAAGTCCTCTGCATTCATGTAGTTACATTAGAACCATATCATACTGCATTTGGATTTTGTGGGTAGTATCCGCTGAAAACCCTCACGAGACACCACTCGTTCTACTAGGGACACCTAGAGATTTAACGGCTTGTTACATACGCTCAATGCAGTCGTGTTTCCTACGAAAGTGTGACATATCTTGATAGTTTTTAATTTTTGTTTTACTCGAGGACGAGTAAAAGATAAGTGTGAGGGTATTTGATTAACATAGAAATGTGTTTATTTTATGCTCTTATATCTTATCTTTGTATATAAATAAATACTAATTGGGTATTATTTTGTCACTTTTACAGATATGCCGATTTAGCCACATGCAGTCAGAAAATATAAAAATAGAGAACAAATTGCTGTATATTTACAATGGAAGACTTGCTGATGTAGATCTCACATCCGGTTGCTTTTTGGACAACAAAATAATTGGAAGAAGGGCTACATATCACAAATCAATGAAGAATTGTCAAGCAAGCAAGAGGAAAAGAGGAAAGGCCCAAATTTACTAGATTTCACTAAGGCCCATTTGTAATTCTCATTGTAAACTCTTTTGTGAATTCCTAAGGCCCATTTGTCATTGTATTAGGGTTAGGGTTAGGGCTGACTATCTATTCTATAAATACCCTTGTATTCTCATTGTAAAAATCATCCTAGAATTAATAAAGTCTTCTTCTTCTCTTTTCTGGTTTTTTTAATTTTCTTAGCAATTAGTGTTGTCAACCCAATTAGATTTGGTAGAACACTATTTGTCTTTTTCATTTATTTTTCATTAGTGATTAACCATCTAATTAGATTCAATGGTAATCCTAATTTTATTTCCTGTTTGTTATTTTAATTTCTACAATTTCAATTTCTGTTCTTTTTACTACTTCCTTAGGTCAATTGGATTGAATACATATTTGATTGGATTCAGATCTGATTCAATTCAATAATAGTTTAATTGTAGTTTCAATTTCGTTTGCTTTCAAAACCAACCTCAAAGATTTGTCTAACTCACCCAAGAAATTATATAGATAATTTAATTTATCTCACTGTGTTCGACCTGTATGCTACACACATGTGCGCTTGTAGTATTTAATTTAAAATCCGCGCTTTTCTAGTTCTTAGAAAGCGTCGATCAAGTCCGAAGAGGAAGAATTTGTTTAGCAGCCATAATATTATATAACAACAATGATAACATATGCATAAATGTCAGACCTTAAGATCATCATAGCGGCCAGATAGAGGATTAGCCACGGCAAGAAAAAATAATCTGGAATTGAGTACTGCAATTGATAATAATGCCAATATATTCATGTACTAGATGTCATGATATTTATATGTGACAAATAGATGTTAATCATTATCATACAAAAAATTTAACCACAAGACATTCACAAGAAAATGTTGATTATAATCCTGGTTATTATAATTTTTGGTTCACAATATCTTGTTAGAAGAATATGACTTGATGTTAATTATAATCCTAGTTATTTGCTTTTAAGTAGATCCATATAATGAGAGTAATTTGCATTGCATTATGTATTCCATATAACAAGAGACTATAAAACAATGGTAGAAAGACCAATCTAAAGAAAATAGGGGTCACTACGAACTTGAAATTGGTAGTTATCCAAAAGCTTTTGATCATGATGTTCCTAGTCTGGAACATTAGGGAAATGAATTCCCCCTTAAATAGTTGGAAATTTTCCGACTGGCTGAATAGTGGTTAATATTTTTTATTAGCCTGATGGAGAATAAACTAACAGAAAATAGTATAAATCAATTTGTTCAACTTCTCAGGTTGACATTTGGATACCTTGGGTTACATATATCCATTCATGTTGGACATTATGGATTGGAGCTTGAGGATTCTGGTCTGAAAGCACCAAAATTTGTCCAAATGCCAAAACTCTCCTCCTAGCCTTTTGCCACTGGGTTCATCCATCTACAATCATTTCAGTAATCAGAGATGGATTTCAGGGGAATCTGTAAATACCACTTTGCTACATAATGATAGGAGCTACTAACTCATGTATAGTGAATAGGAAAAGGAAAGAAAAAGTGCATAAGACTTGAGATGCGGAGATTAGTTTTCTGCACGAACCCAAACTGAATACAGTGTTGTCAATAGCGAATAGCGCAAGGCCTGCGCTATGCGCTATTTTGCGCTATAGCGCGCGCTATAATGTTTTTTTTTTTTTTTTTTTTTTTTTGCTTACAGAAAAGAAGATCTTTAAAAAAAACACACAGGAAAAAAGCACAAAAGGAAAAAACTGTATGTTTAAAATCTCCAAAAAGGAAAAAAAACGAAAATGCATGTTCAAAAAAGAAAAAGCAAAATAGCGCGCTATTCATGGTTGCGCTATGATAAAATAGCGCGCTATTTTTGCGCTACACGGGACCCCTGCGCTATAAGAACCAAAATAGCGCAAACTGTGCGCTATGCGCTATTTTGCGCTATAGCGCGCTATAGCGCTCGCTATGACAACTATGACTGAATAGAATCAAAATCAATTAATTTGATAAAATCAAATAAAAAAGTCGAAACAAAAAAGATGGGTCAGTTACAAAACTCGCATAAGAAATTATTTTATCTAGCTGCAAAACCATTCCTCACAAAAAATTGTAATCTAACTATCTTTAACATGGAAATAGAAAGAGGCACCTAGAAATTTTCAATCTAACAATATGTCATGCAACCAGTAGTTTCAAACAAAAATTAAAAATGCCCACATGATCTAATTAGATGAATATTATTTTGCACTGAGCTTTAATGAATTTCTTTTATTTAGGATGCACAAATCATAGATGGAATAATTCAGTACAATGAGTATACTGCCGTTTCTAGGATAGCATCTGACATACATTTATTTAGGATGCACATATCAAAGATGGAACAACGGCGAGTTCTTATACACCTTAATTGATTTATTGTGAACAAAAATAAAAATAAGCAACCATCAGAACACTTAGTGCAATAACTTACTAGTAGAAGGATAGCATTAGACATACATTTAACATAATTGTATAAGACTTCTGCTCCATTATCTCTAACTGCACTTCCTTTCCAAATGAGGACACTAGATCTCTGAAATTTACATTCTTTCGAAGTTAACACTGTTTAACAGAGCATCAATAAGTTTTGACTGCATTGTCTTGCATAGGTCTGGATTTCGATATTCCATTAAATAATATGCCAGAAGTTCGTGCATTTATAAAACAACTGAAAATAAATAAAGATTCTTATATGTAATTTGGAATTTATAATATCTACCTGCTCAAGTATCCTACTTAAATATTTCACTGTTAACGTTGAGTGATTTCAACAACGAATAGGGACGTGGCACTTTCTCAACATCAGCATTCTTGTAATCATTGCATTACATCTGAGGATTTACAAGGTTAGATATAAGTATATACTAGTGTGGATATAAACAAAACATGAGAAACACCTTAACCCATTGTTTTACCAAGTGTAATGAACCAGACATTTAGAACAATATCTCCAACAAATAGATCAATTAGACATTTCACAACAACGTCAAGAACGTTATTAGATCTAGTTTTGTGAATAATGTCTTCCATTGAAACACAAGTTTCATATGCATTTATGACCACAGTTCTGACTTCATCCTTAGAAAGTTCACTTCTGGTGCTTCCTTTGTTTTCATAGTACGTCTCACATACAAGTTTTACATGTGAGCATATTATTTTGCAGCACAGTTCTAATTCTAAAGGAGCCTGATATAATTTGTCAAAATACAATACATAGAATGATTTCTAAGTATCAACAATATGACAAAGCATTACCAAGAGAATGTGAAATAATAAGGATGGGTTCTGTATGTGCAATGTATTATGTGTATGAGGATACAAAAAACCTGGAATGTTATTCTTGGGGGTGCAGGACCTACGTTATTTGAGATGGACTCTCAAATATTAGTTGTTGAACATGTACTCCATGAATTATTCATCTCATGATATAAGAGCCAAATTTTGGTACTACATGGTCCAATGGACAACCAAGTATGTTTTGAGGATTTTCTCCAACTGCAAACAATTTTTATAGTCAAATTATATAGCTTATGTTTATATCACATTTAACTGTATTTTTTTCTTACATTCTGAAACTGCATTAACTTACATAAGACAACTTGTCATTAACAGATCACATGATCTAACAAGTCAAGTGACTTTAACATACCGAATCTTCTAATTAACATCCAATCTACATTAAATGCAGCTCCAACACAATGATTTTTTTAAATTCAAGAAGTCAATATGAAGTATATTAATTGAAATCAGTAAGTGAAATTGGAACTTGATGGAACAATATAATATTATATGGTCCATCTTAGTGGACTGGATATGAAATGAAAATCAGTTATCGGCAAATAAGATTTACACTAATGTTGTGTTTTATTTAAAAAAATTTAATATATAACATAATAGCATAATACCTTTCACCTTCAAGATAAGTTATTGGTTTGAGTGATAATTACATACTTGTAGCTGTGTTAATCAACTCAAAATTTACGTTTTAGCATAATTGTGACATCGAATTTGAAGTTCTAAATATTAAAAAAAATATAAACAGCTATCCTCATCCTCACTCTAGTTGACTCGCCCACCTTCCCTAACGGTAACCAAAATAATAACAAGCACTATACAAAACAGAAAATCCCAAATATGTCTGCACTATATAAAACAGTTCACTTCTCATAAACAAGTTAAATAATAAGTACCAATAATTATATAACTGAATGGAAAAATGATGACCGACCTGTGAATCGACACTAAGGGAATCCTAAACTTCTATAGATCCTGAAATATTTGGAAGATGATGAAGAATCTGTGAAGCAATAAAATATCAAGTGGTGTTTAGAATAAAATTTTGTATTTAGTTTTAACAAAACAATAAGAGGAAAAAGAAATAAAAAACTACCGCAGTTTTCAAGGGTAAGGACATATGTTTTCGTAGCAAATGATCTACTTACTTGAGAGGCAGCACTGAGATCTGAGCTTTTCTCAACCAAACTATCAAGCCTTATAAAGCTATGGTAGCTTCAAACATAGTGTTGTAGTAGCTTTAAATCTTTTTTTCCCATTTTTTTCCTTTTTTTTTTTTGAAGTATCGCTCAAGAATTCCCATGCAACATAAAAAAGAAATGGAAAGAATAATGGCACATGAACTACCAATTTAGTACAACAGAAAGTTTGGAGGGCATGAGAAACCATCAGAATCAAAGGCCCATGGACATAGAAGCACAAGAAAACTTGTCATGGTCAATACAATATTATTCACGCATGAAAACTTAAACTAGAATCAATGCATGTAGCGATATTACTTATCCATAATATATTATTTTTGAAATCAACCATGTCTGTATGCATAAAATCATGTTCAATTTTTGTTGTTAACTTGGAATGGTGATACACTTACCTCACTTTAGAATATTTTACACTAATGAATAAACCTGTGTTTTTGGATTAATACACTCTACGAGAATTGGCTGCAGGCAACTAGTCCATGCCAGGCATTGTAATATAAAAATTCAAACTATGGTGAGTAATCATCAAAATTTTATCTTTAATAAGGCGCAAAGCATCACGCAAACTGCTGTAGTGCAATAACACTAAAACCTAATACCATCAACTTAGTAGATATTAAGTGAATTCAGGAAAACATGGGCAAAAGGTAAAAAATGCGGAACATGGTAAAAATTGCAGAAAATACGTGAACTACCCACCTGCGTATTGGAGAAAGAAAATTGGAATCGGTGTATAATTTTCTATACGATGGAGGAGTAGTTGATTAGGGCTTCGTCAACAGGATAGATCATAGGGTCACCGATTTCGAAATCGCGTGGAGAGGGGAGATGGAATCAGACTGGTAAACGTTGGGCAAATGTTTTTCTGGGTTGGGGAAACTGGGTAGTAAATCGAAACGGAGAAGGAATTTGTGTTCAACAATTTTAGGGAATTACGGATGTTCAGAAAATCGATTCAATTTAGGGTTCAAAATTTTCCCCGTAGTTTTAGAGAAGTGCGCAAATTTTGTTTTCCTTTTCCCTCCGTATGCGCGCTTTATTTTATGTTACTTGCCGCCAGTACTTAATTTGTTGCGTCCATTTTTAAAAGATAAGACGCAAATCACTCCTTTCTGCCATCTATTTGCGTCACATTGTCATTGAAGAGATGCAAATTAGAACAATTAATTTTCAGCCTCGCGCTACCGTGTCTGTTCTTTGATAACAACATAGCAAAGGGAAATATAATATTTATTTTCTTATTTGCGTCCAGTGTAGATTAGTAAAGATGCAGATTGTACTATTTGCATCTATTGTTTATACAGCAGATGCAAATGAGGAGACGCAAAAAACAAGTTCTGCACTAGTGGTGGTTGATTGTTCCATTGCTGTGAGCACAAGCACACATTTATGCAGTTAGCAACATATGTCATGTCCGTTAAGGAAATTATAATATGCTAATTTATGACCGTTTTCTGTCACTCTTTCTTTGTTTATGATTATTTGACCATTATTTTTTAGTATAATATTTTTTTTATGATGCTTATTGAGATTTTTGTTTTATTTTGGTGCAGCTGTGTTTAATACTGTTGCAGATGCTAATTTAATAGTTGAATCTATTATTTTTTTAAACTATTGTAGTATCATAGGGAGAACTTACCAAGTACTCCTGTCATTTTTTTTAATCCTTCTAAGTGGGTTTTTGCTTTGAAAAACATGTTGAAACATTATATGCATAAAATTTACTTAAACCTTGTATGAAGGTAAGAATATAGAACTGCACTACAAATGATGCTAATATAAACTACTAGCATATGCAAAAAATATAAATCCTACAGAAATGCAAATAAGTGAATTGGAAATGACATGAATTCATGTGAACTATTCAGTAGTAAAATAATTAAACTAGCACAACCACATCAGGGTGACAGGTAAATGCGAATAACACATCGATCACAAAAGTAGACGAAGGCAAAAAACTAGCGGAGCTATAGACATTGTACAAGTTAAGTCTATATATAATTAGATTGGGAATGGAGGCTTCTAGTGGTGATTTTATGGAGTGAGCAATAAGCAGTTTCTCATACAAAACCACCAATTGACCATGGATGATTTACTTTTATATTGTATTTGATTTGCATATACGTTATTATGGTTAGTTTGGGTGGAGGACGACTAGAGGATGAGGCGGTGAGGAATTATAAATATGTGATTTGTATATACATTATTAACAAAAGAAGCCAACTGAATATAAAATATTAGGTAAAGACATTCTAGTTTTCAAATTTATATTCAATTGGACTGGAGAAACTAAAACTTCCGAGTATTTATTTTACATTATAGACGTATGCATTAGGAAACTTAGGCCTATTATTATTATATATAAAATTAAAATAGTACAACTTCAAGACATTAGTGTAATGAACTTTTTTATTATTATCAAGGTAAGATCTAAAATATTTGCAACATTTAGATGATGGGTTGAATAGCTTGACAAGGTCAAATATAAAAGTATCTGAAAAGTGTAGATGATGCATTGTACAACTTCAATATGCATGTTAGAATATGGTGGCAGTTGCAAAGTCTATAGTAGCTTCAGAACTTGTGGAAAAAATAATATACAGTGTTAAATAGATATGCATCTCCATATCTCGAACCAACATTTAGTACTGTTTTGTCAAGATAAGATATATAAAAGAAAAAAGTAGGCATTGTTGTTGCTAATGGAAAATGTAGGTGTAGTTTAACTGACATTGGCTTCCATCCCGACCATGCTTTTGTGGACAATGAGTTTTGTAATATAAGAAAATATATATGGCATGAAGTTTCTCAGCTAGATGCTGCTCATAATAGTACAAAGTTTATTTAAGCTTCCTTTTATGCATGTTTGTTTTGACGTCAACCATCAATCGGTGTTTTTTTATCCTAGCAGAACTATGTTTCTTTTCCCGATACTATCTCAGATTTATTGGCATACTTATTTGTGAAATATTACAATACCTTTTTTCTCATATGCAAGTGCATATTTTATGAAGTGGTGCATCATGCAGTATAAGATAAAAGCCGAAGTGTTGTTGATGAGGTATGAATTTTTTTTGTTGCTTGTTAGAAATCTTATGATGCTCTAAGCACACATGATGACAACAATCATTAGAAATATTAACTATACACGTTGTCAAGATAAGATATATCTGAACAAATTGTCTTATTTTGTAGTATCAAAGGCAGTGTTGTTGTTGGAAAATGTAGCCATCATTTGTTAATAATAGGAAATAATAAAAGAAAAATCACCAAAAATCTGGGTGAAGACCAGACAAGCATTGCATTTGGTTTTGGTGATTATATTGATGTGTCGACCCTATTTTTGTTTATTTTAAAAGTTACTTAGGCTTAGGTATTTTCTGAGGTTACTGATCTCCTAATCTGAAAATCAAAAGGAACTTATGTTTGCACAAGGATCATTTAAATATGCTCCTAATTTTTCTTTTTCATATGTGTATTGATTTATTTTAGACGACAGGATGTAAATCACAGTCAACATCTACCATCCGTCCTCTTTTGTCATCAGTAGTTCCCATCTGAGTGAATATATGTAAGTGACTTGTATAACCTTTGAGCTACTGTATTGGCTCCAGTTTTGTTTTTGAACCCGAAATCCGTGTATATTTTTTAATCAATTTTAGACCATTGAAGAACAATTTGCAATAAGTTTACTTACACTGAAAGTCTGTTTTGCAATCATACACATGTTAAATCATGAACTATTTCGATCAGAAAATCACAAATATGTTAGCAAAAAAAGGAGTTGAGTATGGCATAAAAAAGCTTAGAATTCGATCAAAGCTTGCCTGAGTATAGAAATATTTAGCTATTCAGTTAAAATTAAATTAAATTTCAATGTCTTTCCATTTCATCTTATGATTTTTTTTATTTTCGTAGACAAGCTTATTTGGAAGAAGGTTCTTTGTACGCAAGTAGATCATATTTTTCGAAAATCAGGTGATTGCATTGTATCCGTGGACTATTTGATTGAAAAAGAAAGGCTTTGAGCAGTTGAAGTTCTTAATGATGCATTAGGAATTTGTAGACTTTAAATATAAACTATATTTTGTCTTTTGTGTACTTAAATTGACATCTATTTGGAATTGAAATCATATGTATTGAAATTTCCAGATGACCAGACTGGCGCTAAACAACAACATTCTTTCCGCCATCAACGCTATTCCCTTCTGCCCTGTGTGCGCCAATATCCAATTCGTTGATGATACCATTCTCTTCTCTACCCCATCCCCTTGTAACTTACACTGCCTTAAGCTTCTCCTATACTTGTTTGAGCTCGTATCGGGCCTATCAATTAACTTTGCCAAAAGCTCAATATATATGATGGGGAACTCGGCTAATCTTGGACCTACAATTGCTAGCGTACTTAACTGCAAAATATAACACTTCCCAATGACCTTCTTAGGCATTACCATTCGCCCTACCAAGCTATGCCGCAACGATTATACACCCTTATTTTCTAAGATAGATTCGAGACTAGCTCACTGGAAAACTTCCTCCTTCTCAACCGCTGGTCGTTTGGTGCTGGTGAAGGCTTTCTTATTAGCGTTACCCATTTACTGGCTTTCAGTGCATAGGGCACCAAGCTGGGTCATCAACCGCATTGATCATGCACGTCGTTCCTTCCTCTGGCACGGAGGGCCTGTTAGATCACTTATCAACCGGAGGACATTCTGTTTGAGCGTTAAGGCGGGAAGGCTAGGTATTTGTGACATCCGTCATCTTAACCATGATCTCCTTACCAAGTGGATTTGGAGATGCCTCGGTCCTGGTGTCTTTACGTGGAAATTCTTCATTCTACTACAACAATCAACCTCTATCCATCTTGCACTCTCAACCCCATGCCCGCCCGTCGCCATTCTGGAGTGGTGTCCTAAGAGCTTTGCCTCGTATCAAACATCTTTTCGCCATCATTGTTGGTGATGGTCACTCTTGTACCCTCTGGCTCGACACTTGGCACTTCGAGTACCACCAGGCACACCTATTCCCTTCCCTTTTCTTTGTTTGTCCTAATCCTACTATCATAGTGCATGAAGCTGCCCAGCAGGGCATCACCGCCCTACTTCCAACATCTTGCTTCCATCCATGCATCCTATAGGAGATCATTGAGGTCCCCCACGTTATCCAGTCGACCACCCTAACTCCCTCTCTAGATGCTGTTTTCTGGCCCCTCAATAATTCACACACCTACACTGTCAAATCTTGTTACAGCTACATCACCGACACTGGAAGACTGTTTTTTCCTTCCATAGACTCTGGAAAATCAAGGCACTACCAAGAGTTCAATTCTTCCTCTGGTGCCTGGCATATGGAAAAATCAATACCAAGGATAGGTTGATTCATAAGGGTGTTTCTGTGAGTCATACTTGCATTCTCTATCATGTTAATAATGAATCCATTTCCCACCTCTTCTACGACCGTGACACAAGCTTCCACCTCTGGGTCTCGATGTCTACCCATATCCTTGGTCATCTCATGTCGCAACTCTACCACTTTGACTATTGGCAGTTCTCTCCTCCATCATACACCCGAGATAATCTCTATGCCACTTTTGTCTAGACCATCTGGCTTGAACGTAACAATAGATACTTCAATGGACGCTTTGCCACAAACTTACAATTATCCGAAAGATTTGCTTACCTCTACCATCTTTGGACAGGTACACAGGTTCAACCTTTTATTCCAACCATTATGGACACATAAATTATTTGGGATGAATCGGTCGATAACTCTCAAGTTGATGGTTTGCACCAGTGCAGGTCCTTCCCACGTCCATGGTAACGTCTTCCTGTTCACATGATGTCCACGCACCCTGTAAGCTCATGCCTGTTTTTTGGTTTGTAGTAATTAGTGACATTTTGGAGCTGTTTAGTTTAGCTCGTGTGTTGTGTTGCATGTTGTCTGTGGTTGTTTCATTATCTATGTATATATTTGTGCTTAGGGCTACGTACTCTTCTTGCATGCATGCATAATTTGTTGTATTTTGGCCATTGGTCAGGCTTGTTGACCGCTATGTTACCTTATTTCTATAATATCTGCAAACTGTATGTGTAGTACCCCTCATGTAACACCCTGTATGTTGAATAACTTACTATAATATAAAACAGGGCAGAATTAAATTTTAAAATCTGAATCAGGGGAAACGGGCTATGCCATTGCGTTCGTCTCGGAAAAATACGCGAAATAGAGTCTGAGTTTTCGAAAATCGGAGTCCGTATGACCCAGTTAAGGCCCGAAGAAGTTTCAGAAAATTTAAAACAGATTTTAAATAGTAAAATTTCAAATTTCAGAAGTGGCGGGAAAATTCCCGCCAGACCCAGGGAGTTGACCTGGGGGTCGACAGGGGTGTCGACCTGCCCACCAGGTCGACTAGGGTGTCGACCCTAGTGTCGACCTGGGGGTCGACCTCCCTGGTCGAGCCCAGGTGACCTGGGTGCACCAGTTTGGCTTTTTGGGCTGTGTCTGGTTGCTTGTGACGAGATCTGACGGCTCTAACCTAATCTAGGGTTAATCTAAGGGCCTAAACTACATCCTAATTCTATAAATACACCCTAAGACTACCCTAATTCATACTAAAATTGGAGACAACGTCGTTATGCCGTCAAAATGCAACTAGGAGGAGCCACCAACAAATTAAAGAGGAGGAAAGCTTCTCAAATCAACTCTAGCAACTTAATCTTCTTCATTGAAGTGCTAATCAACAAGTTGTGAGTTTTCTATAGCCTTAATGACCAATTGTTGAAATGATTATGATAGGATATAATGAGGTTATGGCTATGAATGTGGATCAATGCAAGATTGTGTTATCATATGCTATGTGTTATGCAAGTTATGCAAGTTATGCAAGTTATGTGTTCATGATGTTATGCAAGTCATATGCTATGTGATCATGATGTTATGCAAGTTATGCAAGTCATATGCTATGTGTTCATGATGTTATGCAAGTTATGCAAGTCATATGCTACATGATCATGATGTTATGCAAGTTATGCAAGTGTTAGGCTATGTGTTCATGATGCTAGTTGTGCAAATTGCTATGATAAACATTGATCCATTATGACACCATGATTATGCAAGCTCATATATGATATGTTATGCAAGTTTGGTGCATTATTATATGCAAGCTCATATATGATATGTTATGCAAGTTTGGTGCATTATTATATGCAAGTTCATATATGATATGTTATGCAAGTATGGTGTACGATTATATGCAAGTTCATATATGACATGTTATGCAAGTTTGGTGTATGATTATATGCAAGTTAATATATGATATATTATGCAAGTTTGGTGTTTGATTATATGCATGTTCATATATGACATGTTATGCAAGTTTGGTGTTTGATGATATGCAAGTAACATGTGCAAGTTTACACCTTAGTATGATATGCATACATATGCAAGTTAACCCCTTTGTATGTCATACATACATATGTAAGTTTACCCCTTTGTATGACATAAATAACTTATGCAAGTTAACCTCTTTATGACATATGTGATTCATGCAAGTTTGGGTTAATTATTTATGCTAGTTGGGTTGATGCTATATGCATATTGACACCTTTAAACCCATGTTGATGCTAATGTTATGCAAGTTAAACCCATTGTATTTGCGATGAATCTTCCCTTTTATGTCATGTTGGCGAATTACGTGGGGAACGATGGGGTTAATATACATGTTAATGAAATGGTGTGAAGTTGGTATGATTATGCATACCATAAAGTGGATGGACATAATTGAGTCAATTATGTACATCGTTAAAATTGGAATTAATTAGGGAAAATTAATTCGAAATATGGGGGTGATTAATTAGGTGTAATTAATCGACTAAGACACGAGGTTGGACCCTTTTGTAGCGTAAGACTGCCCGGAACCGACCGGCAAATCCAGCGGCTACAAATGATTGGCCCAATGTGAGAGGTCTTAGGCACAAACTAAATACGTGACAAGTGTATATACACGAGGTTAGACTCGGTTATGGCGTAAGGCTGCCCGGACCCGGCCGGCAAATCCAGCTGCCATAAAAGATAGTCTAATGTGAGAGGTCTTTACAACGGTTACGTTCTTAATCAATTAAGAAACACTAAACCATATTAGCATGTAGAGGGACATGAGGGGTTAAGTGGGTGCCTTGGGTGGCATGTGGAAAAATCTAGTGTTTGCCTTGGGTGGCAATAGAGAATACGATTAGAATACTTAACCAAAGTAGAACATGTAATTAAACATGATTAAAGGGTTAAGTAAGTGCCTTGGGTGGCATGGGGAAAATCTAGTGGTTGCCTTGGGTGGCAATAGAAGATACGATTAGAATATTTAACCAAAGTGGAACATGTAATTAAACATGATTAAAGGGTTAAGTAAGTGCTTTGGGTGGCATGGGGAAAATCTAGTGGTTGCCTTGGGTGGCAATGGAAGATAAGATTAAAATACTTAACCAAAGTGGAACATGTAATTAAACATGATTAAAGGGTTAAGTAAGTGCCTTGGGTGGCATGTGGAAATCAAGTAAGTGTCTTGGGTGGCATGGGGAAATCTAGTGGGTGCCTTGAGTGGCAATTGAAATATGAGTAGATGACTTAACCGAACTTTAAACATGTAAGTGGACATGATTATTAAAAAGGGTTAAGTGGGATGCACTAGAAAAAAATGACAAGCTTAGGTGGGTAGCTTGTGGGGGCCCATTTCAACCAGTAACCCATATGTATCTTATTGGGCTCGACCCATGTCGAGGACGGGACACGCGTACTGGGCTTGACTATAAGAGGCCAAAAACGGGTTAGCGGTGGCAACGCAAGTCCAACGGGTTTCATATGCGTGTGTGGACCCGGGCTGGTAGGTAAGACGTTGTTGCATCGTGTAGGTATAAGCCGTGCACCATTGATTGTATCGGGTTGCCACTTTGGGGAGTGATACACCCCACTGTGGGGCCAGCACGGGTATCTACGTTAGGGAGCCGATCGAATGGGAGTAGTGGGTACACCTAGTGGAGATAGGGGCAGACGACACCTATGTAGTCAGCTAGGGGTACAAGAGACTACTATTAAAATTACTAAGTTATGGGTACACCTAGTGGAGATAGGGGCAGACGGCACCTATGTAGTCAGCTAGGGGTACACGGAACTACTATTAAAAAAATTACTAAGTACACTTAGTGGGATCAACCTTTAAGTAGGAATTACCCTCGGGTGGGTAGATCTGGTGTGGTGCAGTGTAGGAATTACCCTTGGGTGGGTGGATCTGGTGTGGTGCAGTGTAGTATTTATCCTTGGGTGGATAGGCGCGTCTTTACCGTTATCTTAGTTCATCCTAAGTCTAGTTGGCTGCTTAGTGTAGTCATTTATCCCCATTCGTACCGTACCAGGTTTATATCATACCCTAATTACTTTAATGATTGTATTGTTAAAGTTATAGGGCTCACTCAGACTTATGTCTGACCCCGTTGTTTTTATCTTTTTCCCCAACCCCCAGGTTCTCAGAGTGGGCCTAGCACTAGTGGGCTTTGACCAGATTGCTTTATCTGTCTTTTGGAGCTTGGACCATTGATGTAAAGCTCAGTTTATCTTTTCTTTTATGGCTAACAGTTCATGTAGTGGGATTATGTACTTTTGTTTTATCAAGATGGATATTATGTACTTGACTCTTGTTTATGGTTTAGTGATGTAACCAAACATGTTTTACTTTCCGCTGCAATGAAATGATGTTTTAAATTCTCAAGTATTACTTATATCTGTCTTGTTGTAACTTTTTTGTTCTATATTCACTTAAGATACTCCACCGATGCTATGGCATTCCCTTAGTGAGTGACCGTAGCGGGTGTGGGGTGTTACACGTGGTATCAGAGCTTAAGGTTACCAGAACAGATAAAACTTTTAGAAAATTATTTTTCTAAAAACATTTTTGGAAGAAGTATTTTCAAAAACATGTTTTTGAGAGAAAAGTTTTTGAAAGAAAAGAACATAATCCCCAAGAGCCATATATCCTTCCTTCGATTCTCCGTTTTGAATCTCTTCCTCTTTCTCTTTTTGAATTTCCCCTCTGCGTATAGATGTCTTTTTAAGGTAAATAAGGACTTCCGTATGAAGGATGGAAGAACCACTTCAAGGGAGTAAGACGTTCGCCGGGCTAAGAAGTTAGTCCAAGGAGGTGGAGGGCTTATGGGTACCTTTAAGATGGACGACAGAGGAAGGTTCAAATAGCTGTTAGGTAAAGAAAGGACGAAACCCTATCGTGGTAAGAAGGCCACGAAAGGAGAATGTGAAGGGGAAGGCTAGTTGTCTTGGAGAAATAGGACACCTTATTAGGGTTGTCCAAAGAGGTAAGGACGAAGTGCAGGATCTTCTGGAGGGTAGATGTATTCCCTCACAACGGGTATACCTGATGGGGGTAGGACCGTCTAAGTTGAAATTTGGTTCTCTCGATCATCATGTTCGTACTTTATTCGACTCTGGCGCATCACATTCGTTTATCTCATCATCATTAGTTGAGTCACTGCACCTAGACACCAGTTTAGTAGATGATCCCTTGGTTGTTTCAAACCCAATTGTGGGCTCCACTAATTTGTCCAGGATATGTTTGGGTTTGAAGATCTTCATACTTAGCGTTGAGTTTAGGTGTGATGCCTTTGTTTTGGGCTTCACGGGCTATGGGTTGATTTTGGGCATGGACTGGTTATCCAGTAATGGTGCCGTTCTTGATTACGAAAGGAGAGTTGTTAGGCTCATGACCCGCTTAGGTAACACTCTCGAGATCTCTTGTAATCCCATAGATTCTGTTATGCTAAGTTATTTTGAATCGCTTGACGCTTCGGTCGAGAGTTTGCGATCTGTTAGAGTAGTCCGGGAGTACTCGGATGAGTTCGAGGAGGTGAAGGGCTTACCTCCGAAGCGGGAGATAGACTTCCGTATATATCTGGTGGACAATGCTAAGTCAGTATCTTTACCAGTGCGCCACATGGCTCCTCGTGAGAGGAGGGAACTCCATAAGCAAGTAGGGGAGTTGCTTGAGAAGGGGTTCATAAGACGAAGTATATCGGAGTAGGGTGCTCCAGTAGTTTTTTTTTTGCCACGAAGGCGGATGGGTCCCTCAGACTTTGTGTAGATTATAGAGAACCCAACAAGCTCACAAAGAAGAATGGACACCCATTGCCAAGGATTGATGATCTTTTTGATCAGTTGGTTGGCGCCTCAGTGTTTCGCAGTTGGACTTAGCCACGGGGTTTCATCAGTTGGGAGTGACTGAGGATAGTATAGAGAAGACCGCCTTTAGGGCTCCAGATGGTTTTTATGAGTGGCTGGTGATGCCATTTGGTTTGACGAACGCACCCGCATACTTTGTTGATTTGAAGAGTAGGGTGTTCAGGGAGTACCTAAACAACTTCGTAGTGGTCTTTGTGGATCACATCTTGGTCTTTTCTAAGAACGAAATAAGTTTTCGTATGTGCTTAATAGGTTAAGCAAAGCCAGTTATTTGATCAACGGTGGTTCTGGAGTGAGACTGGCAAGGACATCCAGAGTTGGACAAGGGCTTAATTATTTAGCCGTTTTTACTAGTATCATCTCACGTAGGTCGTTTGAATTCGAAGGAGGTGTCCCTTGGGTGTTTGTCTGATATTGGTTTAGGCCTTTGGGGCTTGCACTTGGTGGATGTCGAGTTCGACTAGGATGGTCTGCGTGAGAGATGGATAGTTGTGACGATTTTGTATGGGAGAATATCCTGGTTTTCTCCAGAAGTGGAGAAAAGCATGCCCTACATCTTAGGGAAGTGTTGGAGACTCTTCGAGCGCATAGTCTTGAGACAGCAAAGGTGGATGGAGTTCTTAGCATCCTATGATTTCGAGATAGCGTATACCCCTGGCAAGGGTAACGTGGTGGCGGACGCCTTGAGCGGAAAAAGTTTGTCCTTGAGTCCATTGTTCGTGGAACGACGAAGCTTGGAATTTATCTCAATGTTTGATTTCAGACCTTCCGTTGACTTTATACCCGGTTTGCTAGCATCCTTGGAGGTCATACCTACTCTTTTGAGACGGATTGGCGAGGCACAGAGGGACGACCCACAGTTGGTTGAGTTGGTATAGAGGCTCATAAGGGGGGAGTCGTCCAGCCATTTGAGTAGGTATACCCTAGACGATAGGGGGTACTTGCGTAGAGATGGTAGACTTTGTGTACCGCAAGACAAGGGTTTGAGGAAGGCTATTCTTGATGATGCACACCGTTCTAGGATGACCATCCATCCCGGTGGGGACAAGATGTACCAAAACATGAAGCGAGTTTTCTTTTGGGCCGGTATGAAGAAAGATGTGGCCGAGTATGTCGCTAGATGCTTTGTGTGCCAACAGGTGAAAGACAGAGCAAAAGAAACCCGGTGGGTTGCTTCACCCATTGAAAGTTCCGCAATGGAAGTGGGATGGCGTCTCGATGGATTTTATTGATAGGTTACCTAGGTCGAAGAAGGGTAATACGGGAATTTGGGTTGTGGTAGACAGACTTACTAAGAGTGCCCATTTCATACCCGTGAAGAGCAAGAGGACTGCTCCATGGCTAGCTTCGGTTTATCTTCGAGAGATAATTCAGTTGCATAGGGAACATGACGTATTCCATGTGTCACATTTGAGGAAGTGCCTACATGAGACCGCAGAGGTGGTAGAGCCGAGCTTGCTTAGAGAAGTAGAGGTAGAGCGTGATGCGACTATTCGACGAGCTCCTACCCGCATCCTTGGGTCAGAGATTAGGAAGATGAGAAACAGAGAGGTTCAACTAGTCAAAGTGAAAAGGGGAGAAGATGAGAACAATGCTACTTGGGAGACAGAAGCGAAGATGCGTTCATTGTACCCATTCCTTTTAGAGGGTACGTCTTTTAACTTCTCCTTTATCGTTTGTCTAGTGCTTATCTTATCTTTAGTATGTCCTCTCATTAGTACCTTTGACCTTTAGATAGGGTAAACCTATGGTTGAAACATGTGTTTGAGACATGTTATGATTGATGGATGCGTGTGGATGCAAGTGGTTGCTAGTGGTTGCTCGTGGATGCATATACACACACTCTAGGCACTAGATCGACTCAGTCACTTCATATTGCATATTGCATATAATTGTGTGTAGGTAGCTATATTAATGGATGTATGGTTGTGTTATCACATGGATGATGCATTTTGGTGAATGATTGTGCACTCATGTAGAGATAGTGTGTGTCGATAGGGTTCTTTTGCATACATATTGGATGCAAGGCACTATCATGGTTTGCATTAACGAGGTCAACTGAATTAGTGGACCGCCTAATTTTGCATTAGACAGGGAACATATACACACACTCTTTGCATATGTTCATACAGCATTAGAAACTCTAAGGACAATGGATGCCAGTGTTTGATGGTTTGAGTAGATGGTTGTTTGGTTGGTAGGATACGTTCTTCTTGACTTAGAGATTTCGGGGACGAAATCCTTTAAGTAGGGGAGAATATAACACCCCATATGTTGAATAACTTACTATAATATAAAACAGGGCAGAATTAAATTTTAAAATCTGAATCAGGGGAAACGGGCTATGCCATTGCGTTCGTCTCGGAAAAATACGCGAAATAGAGTCCGAGTTTTCGAAAATCGGAGTCCGTATGACCCAGTTAAGGCCCGAAGAAGTTTCAGAAAATTTAAAACAGATTTTAAATAGTAAAATTTCAAATTTCAGAAGTGGCGGGAAAATTCCCGCCAGACCCAGGGAGTCGACCTGGGGGTCGACAGGGGTGTCGACCTGCCCACCAGGTCGACTAGGGTGTCGACCCTAGTGTCGACCTGGGGGTCGACCTCCCTGGTCGAGCCCAGGTGACCTGGGTGCACCAGTTTGGCTTTTTGGGCTGTGTCTGGTTGCTTGTGACGAGATCTGACGGCTCTAACCTAATCTAGGGTTAATCTAAGGGCCTAAACTACATCCTAATTCTATAAATACACCCTAAGACTACCCTAATTCATACTAAAATTGGAGACAACGTCGTTATGCCGTCAAAATGCAACTAGGAGGAGCCACCAACAAATTAAAGAGGAGGAAAGCTTCTCAAATCAACTTCTAATCAACTCTAGCAACTTAATCTTCTTCATTGAAGTGCTAATCAACAAGTTGTGAGTTTTCTATAGCCTTAATGACCAATTGTTGAAATGATTATGATAGGATATAATGAGGTTATGGCTATGAATGTGGATCAATGCAAGATTGTGTTATCATATGCTATGTGTTATGCAAGTTATGCAAGTTATGTGTTCATGATGTTATGCAAGTCATATGCTATGTGATCATGATGTTATGCAAGTTATGCAAGTCATATGCTACATGTTCATGATGTTATGCAAGTTATGCAAGTTATATGCTACATGATCATGATGTTATGCAAGTTATGCAAGTGTTAGGCTATGTGTTCATGATGCTAGTTGTGCAAATTGCTATGATAAACATTGATCCATTATGACACCATGATTATGCAAGCTCATATATGATATGTTATGCAAGTTTGGTGCATTATTATATGCAAGCTCGTATATGATATGTTATGCAAGTTTGGTGCATTATTATATGCAAGTTCATATATGATATGTTATGCAAGTATGGTGTATGATTATATGCAAGTTCATATATGACATGTTATGCAAGTTTGGTGTATGATTATATGCAAGTTCATATATGATATATTATGCAAGTTTGGTGTTTGATTATATGCATGTTCATATATGACATGTTATGCAAGTTTGGTGTTTGATGATATGCAAGTAACATGTGCAAGTTTACACCTTAGTATGATATGCATACATATGCAAGTTAACCCCTTTGTATGTCATACATACATATGTAAGTTTACCCCTTTGTATGACATAAATAACTTATGCAAGTTAACCTCTTTATGACATATGTGATTCATGCAAGTTTGGGTTAATTATTTATGCTAGTTGGGTTGATGCTATATGCATATTGACACCTTTAAACCCATGTTGATGCTAATGTTATGCAAGTTGAACCCATTGTATTTGCGATGAATCTTCCCTTTTATGTCATGTTGGCAATTACGTGGGGAACGATGGGGTTAATATACATGTTAATGAAATGGTGTGAAGTTGGTATGATTATGCATACCATAAAGTGGATGAACATAATTGAGTCAATTATGTACATCGTTAAAATTGGAATTAATTAGGGAAAATTAATTCGAAATATGGGGGTGATTAATTAGGTGTAATTAATCGACTAAGACACGAGGTTGGACCCTTTTGTAGCGTAAGATTGCCCGGAACCGACCGGCAAATCCAGCGGCTACAAATGATTGGCCCAATGTGAGAGGTCTTAGGCACAAACTAAATACGTGACAAGTGTATAGACACGAGGTTAGACTCGGTTATGGCGTAAGGCTGCCCGGACCCGACCGACAAATCCAGCTGCGATAAAAGATAGTCTAATGTGAGAGGTCTTTACAACGGTTACGTTCTTAATCAATTAAGAAACACTTAACCATATTAGCATGTAGAGGGACATGAGGGGTTAAGTGGGTGCCTTGGGTGGCATGTGGAAAAATCTAGTGTTTGCCTTGGGTGGCAATAGAGAATACGATTAGAATACTTAACCAAAGTAGAACATGTAATTAAACATGATTAAAGGGTTAAGTAAGTGCCTTGGGTGGCATGGGGAAAATCTAGTGGTTGCCTTGGGTGGCAATAGAAGATACGATTAGAATACCTAACCAAAGTGGAACATGTAATTAAACATGATTAAAGGGTTAAGTAAGTGCCTTGGGTGGCATAGGGAAAATCTAGTGGTTGCCTTGGGTGGCAATGGAAGATAAGATTAAAATACTTAACCAAAGTGGAACATGTAATTAAACATGATTAAAGGGTTAAGTAAGTGCCTTGGGTGGCATGTGGAAATCAAGTAAGTGCCTTGGGTGGCATGGGGAAATCTAGTGGGTGCCTTGAGTGGCAATTGAAATATGAGTAGATGACTTAACCGAACTTTAAACATGTAAGTGGACATGATTATTAAAAAGGGTTAAGTGGGATGCACTAGAAAAAAATGACAAGCTTAGTTGGGTAGCTTGTGGGGGCCCATTTCAACCAGTAACCCATATGTATCTTATTGGGCTCGACCCATGTCGAGGACGGGACACGCGTACTGGGCTTGACTATAAGAGGCCAAAAACGGGTTAGCGGTGGCAACGCAAGTCCAACGGGTTTCATATGCGTGTGTGGACCCGGGCTGGTAGGTAAGACGTTGTTGCATCGTGTAGGTATAAGCCGTGCACCATTGATTGTATCGGGTTGCCACTTTGGGGAGTGATACACCCCACTGTGGGGCCAGCACGGGTATCTACGTTAGGGAGCCGATCGAATGGGAGTAGTGGGTACACCTAGTGGAGATAGGGGCAGACGACACCTATGTAGTCAGCTAGGGGTACAAGAGACTACTATTAAAATTACTAAGTTATGGGTACACCTAGTGGAGATAGGGGCAGACGACACCTATGTAGTCAGCTAGGGGTACACGGAACTACTATTAAAAAAATTACTAAGTACACTTAGTGGGATCAACCTTTAAGTAGGAATTACCCTCGGGTGGGTAGATCTGGTGTGGTGCAGTGTAGGAATTACCCTTGGGTGGGTGGATCTGGTGTGGTGCAGTGTAGTATTTATCCTTGGGTGGATAGGCGCGTCTTTACCGTTATCTTAGTTCATCCTAAGTCTAGTTGGTTGCTTAGTGTAGTCATTTATCCCCATTCGTACCGTACCAGGTTTATATCATACCCTAATTACTTTAATGATTGTATTGTTAAAGTTATAGGGCTCACTCAGACTTATGTCTGACCCCGTTGTTTTTATCTTTTTCCCCAACCCCCAGGTTCTCAGAGTGGGACTAGCACTAGTGGGCTTTGACCAGATTGCTTTATCTGTCTTTTGGAGCTTGGACCATTGATGTAAAGCTCAGTTTATCTTTTCTTTTATGGCTAACAGTTCATGTAGTGGGATTATGTACTTTTGTTTTATCAAGATGGATATTATGTACTTGACTCTTGTTTATGGTTTAGTGATGTAACCAAACATGTTTTACTTTCCGCTGCAATGAAATGATGTTTTAAATTCTCAAGTATTACTTATATCTGTCTTGTTGTAACTTTTTTGTTCTATATTCACTTAAGATACTCCACCGATGCTATGGCATTCCCTTAGTGAGTGACCGTAGCGGGTGTGGGGTGTTACACCTCAACACAACCGTCAAGTTCAAAAAATGTATTGAATTTGGTAACTCATGGATTGAAATTATTTTTGTTAGTTAATACTTTATTTTATTATCATGAATATGCATTATATTTGCTGGTTATTATATTTTTTTCGTTTATACATTACTCTATAAATTATTGTGAAGATTTATTTTGATTGCTATTATTAAAACTGTGATGTAGTACTATAACATGTTGATTTAATAGCGTTATATAGCCTCTATCGAATAAATATATTATAGCGGTTATATTGTGTTATAAAGATTCTCACTTTCATTGAGATTTAGATGTTTAGCAGCGGTAAGGGTGAGCTATTGTCTTTAAGTAACATAGCGGCAAATTTGTACTATAAAACCATGCTCTTTCATAATGGCTAATTTTGTGTCATAAATATTAAGCAGTTTTTTATAACATATCGCCATACAACATTTATCGAACCATTATAGCATTGTTTGATAGCAGTTATATGCTGCTACAGAAAACAATTTCTGTTGTAGTGCGGGCCATTTTTGATAGTCGGTTATTTAACTATCAAATAAACAACCATGAAACCATAAAAATAAAAAATGAATTCACCGATTTAGTACTTAGCATTACTTTGATTTTTTAATTAAAAATAATTAACGAATGGTTAATTTAAAGCTTCTCAATCTTTCAATATTTCGAACATAGCTCTTCAATTCTTATTTTAATCGTTGAAAAAATATCTTATAAACACATCCACTTTTTTATTTCACTATTATTTGCAAAACATTATTCATAACTTATAATGGGGAAATTAATTTAACGTATCATGACGTTACGAAATCTTTCTTGTTTCATTACTTGAAAATATTAACCGACACTTATTCTTTTAGACTAAACCCATGCCGAAACTCATCTCTTTACCCCTTTCTTCCTATGAAAATATTGTTATATATTCTCAAATCTTTTCATTTCCTTTACTTCGAAATTATCATTATATAATCTCAAACTTCTTTTTATTTCCATTACTTTGGAAATATTATTATATATTAACAAACTTCTTTATTTTCTTTACTTCGGAAATCTCATTATATATATTCTCCAATCTGTTTATTATATTTACTTTGGGAATCTCATTATATATATTCTCTATGGTATATATATAATTATACTTCAACATCTGGGTCGAACAATGTCAAGTAATACATTTTAGATTAGAACACAATAGTTTTATTATATTTCCAAAATTTCGCAATTAACGCTGCATTATTATTTCTCATATGGAACATAATAAATTATTTCTAACTCTTTACCATTACAAACTAATATCACCTACAGATAATCCTGAAGTCTTTCAAGTTGAGGTATTCTGTTTACCTCTCAGACCTAGATCAACAACGTTCTTATCTTAAGGCAGATACAATTTTGTAACTCAAAAGCCGATATTTATTCTAATATCGAACAAATTACATTTAACTATTTTATTTAAAATATGGTTTATAAACCCTTTCTTATCTTTTTGAAAGTCTCCTTTTTAAATATAACTATTATTACTTAATTCTTTGATTAAGTAATTGCTTACTAAAACATCACCTTTTAACTCTAAACTTCTTAAACAATTTGTTTTATTACCCGGGTTTTATTACAAATCCTATTACTGAATACTTTACAAAATTCCCTTTTTCTAATCCATTTAACCAATTTCCCTTTTGAAAATATTATTTCAATTTCATTCATTTTATTTAATTCCATTATTAATTAATGTTAATTTTAATTTAGCGTTTTAACTTCACACCCCTTTATAAACCTCGTTTATACTCAGTTTTAGTACAAAACCCGTTTTATCTCGATTTCTTTTTACTTAATTCAAATATTAAGTAAACATTTATTTTAACCTATCGTATTCGCTTAAAATCTCTTTTGTAACTTAGTTATAAAACTTGATTTTTATATAAAACCCGTTCATTAACTCCTTTCAAAATTCTACTAGATTTCATTACAACTCAGTTACTTAGATAAATTTCATTTAAAAAGTAATCACTTCAATTATTATTAATTAAAATAATAATTTACTTCATTATAAACAACCGCAGAGGTACCTATAATTAAAAATTAGAATAGTCAATTTATTTAAAAGACTATTAAAACAAAAAATAACTTTATTAATAATAAACAACTCGATAATCACCTTTAAATAATTTTAATCCAAGATAAATAAATTCTTAAGAATTCTTCTTATGTTTAACATCCGTTTGTTAAAACTTTATATTTACAAATTAAACTGAAAAATAATTAGTTTAACGACTAATTTCAAATTAAGCAGTTGACTTAGTCAACTTGAAAACAAAATCGCAGTTTATCTTATAAAAGAATAAACTCCTCTCTATATACTTTAAAACAACGAGTTAAATATATATATATATATATATAAAATAGGAAAATAGTGTCAAGGACAAAATTAAAGAAAAATTTAGCCACAAGGATAAGAGGCCAAAAATTTAGGCACATGGACATTTTTTAGTGTAAAAAAGAAAATTATAATAGGCTCTTAAATTCCTTGATTTACACTAAAAAGTGTCATTATACCTAAATTTTTGGCCTCTTGTCCTTATGCCTAAATATTTCTCTAATTTTGTCCTTGTGCATAAAAACCCATACATAAAATCGGTAAACATTTCACACTTAATTTAAAAATCGATTCCAAATAATTACTTACAATAATGGTATTAAAAAGCCAAACCACTACTAAAATACCAAACTATTAAATAAGGGTTGTCTCATCAAATTTCACATTTTCAATCCAATATATTCATCACATATGATAAACATTATCAATATTTGTGAGGAATCCTGTTGGATCCTTCCAACCTGTTAATTCCTACATCACAAGCATGTTACCTCCAAAATAATATCATCTATTTCAGTAAATAGAAATAATTTTCAACAATCAATCAAAAACAACAATTCAAGCATTTATCTTTCAATTTAATACGTTTATGTTATTATAAACGTAACTAACAAGGTAAGTTACCTTGTTTGGTAATAATCGTTAAAATAATTATTGGTTTATACCTTATATATTATAATGCAAACCCGTGGGCAAACGATCAAAGTGAAGCCTTTTTGGCTTTACCCAAAATACCCATATTTCCTAATCATTTTAATAATGGCTTCAAGGGTACAACCGTGATTACATGCCTCTTCCTCACACCACACATTACTGCAAAACACTTTCTGCATTTTCCCCTATTTTCTACCATTTTCTTCCTCTTCTCAACTATTTTCTTCTTGGTTCTCGGCAATTTTTCTTCCTCTTACCAGTTGAAAAAAATAGCAATTCCGCGTCGTTCCACTATACATGTCTCCCATCTTTCCACGTCTCTCCCTTTTCCACTGCGTTCCCTCACATCCACCGCACAGTTAATTTTTCCTTGAAAAGTTTTGACTCTTTTTCCTGAGCTTTCCGGACCTGCAACCACTAGATCTTTCGCTTAATCGACATGTTGCTCCATCGTCCACCTAAACCCGTTTGGGCTTTCACATCTATACTGCCTATGGTTTCTCCTCCGTCTCCGATAGTACGATTCAGCAGTTACCACAGCTACAGATCCTCTAATGGCGACGTACGCCATTTTAAGTTGCTAGATCGACAGATCCGGTGATCCCAAAGTCGTCTCTCTCTATTTATTTTAACGTAAGTGAATATGTTTTTACCGGTACGAATTTTTGCTTACCCAAACTAAATCAACATGTCTTTACGACTATTTTTTTCATGTATGTACATGACTGCTTGCTTAATGTTTCGATTGTATTTTGGAACGAATTTGTTGTCATCTTTGCCTGCTTAGATTGGTGCCCTTTCAAGCTTGAGGATTTTGGACCTTCATTCAAATGAGGTATCTATGATGATATTTTATTCCTTTTTAATTTAAACTCCTAACTGCTCCAAGGTTATGGCTTACTACTGTAAATATATGAGACATGTAGATTATTATATGATGTTTTTGTTCTTCACATATAGGCGACGTAGATCATTTTGCATTGGTCAAGCTAAAGATCTAATGATCCGATAGTCACACCACTCTATTTTGTTTAAGTAAGTGAATTTTTTTACTTACAGGTAGCAAATTCGGACTTTTTTAGTTGATAATTTAATCTTACCTTCATTTTTTTTACCAACAGTTCACTTTCCCTTTTTCCTCCATTTCGCTTCACTTGCGTTAATTTTCCCTATTTTTTATTACCTAGATCCATGATCTTCTCTAGCTTTAGTGATACTAAGGTTAGTTCAATGAACCTTAATATTCTTTTACTTCTGCACTCATTTCCAAACCCAGGTCATCAACTGTACAAATCCACTTATCACTATTGTCTTATTCAAAAAACTTAATGCCACAAACATTTCCTTCTGCCTTTTCCAATTCTAAATTTGATTCAAAAGATGCATCAATAGAGATATTGGGTTTAGGTGGGCATTACGAGATAGTTGAGGTCTGTTGTCGCCTTTACATTTTTCTGCAAAGTATAGCTCTCATATATATTTAATTCAAGAGTCAATATTTTTAAATTAGCTTTAACTTTTGATATGTATACTCATTACTTTTACTTCTGCTTGATCAAATATAGGAATTTACAATATATAAAATATTTTTTCTAAATTTTTTGTTAATAAACAAATAAAATATTTTAAAATAAATTCACCAAATCTATTGTTTTATTATCTGCTTTGTTTGTTAAAATATCTAATATTTTGTATTCTTAAGGATTGTTGTTACTGGATGTATCTTTTATCCTTTTTGATTGCCTTGCATGTGATTTTTTGAGATTAGATACATCTTTGCATTGTGTTAAGTGTTTTGCAATATAATGAAATGAGAACCTATGATTTTGCTATTGAGAATATATATTATTAAATCTTACCATGATTCGAAACATGTTACCAAATACACTTTCACTAGAACAATTTAGCATGGTGGTGCATAATATATCGATCACAATTTTGTCTTATAATCTAATATATTGCCCTCCCCATACATTTTCTCTAATGCTCTCTTCCAAATTACTGATTTACTTAGCTGTGTTATTCTTTACCATTAGTTATGCACATCAAACCAGTTTCACCAGAAGTGAAAGTGAAACTTCATATCGATTTATGTCGTGGTTATTGTTGTGTGAATAATTGAACAAATTATGGTGACAAAGTAGTATCAATCATTTGTTTAACCAACAGGTTGAGCATGAATGAACCTGATGATGCTTCGAATGTGGAGCTAGGAGAATATCAATTATGTATGTGCTTATGGTTGTAATTCATTTTATTTAATTCATTCAGTTTTATTTTAGTCTTTTATTGTTTTAATTGGGGTAGTATACGGTAACAGCTACATGAGTAATAGTCTTGATTAGGGTGTAGAGTTAAGGAATTCGATAACAAGAATTTGGCAACACTAAATTTAGATTATGCTTATTTGGTTCATATAGCTATTCTCATGTTAGCTTCTCGATTACCTGCATGTTATGCCATATATTTGTTTTATCGAACTGTACTCATTTTATGCCCTCTACCCCAGTAAGCCTTATACAATCACCAATTACACACCCAGTAAACTAAGATCATACACATTTATTGATACGTAAATAGGTTGATATACACTCACTGAATTATCAAAATCCTTGATATTCATTCATCGACTTTTATTTTTAGATATACAAGGCTGGATTGAAATATGGTATGTAGGGTTTGGGTAAGTGGCGTTCAATGCTTGCAAAAAAGCCATGGATGATGATTACTTCAGTTCAATGCAGGTAATTTCTTAAGTCGCTATTTTGATTAATGTAGCTATCTTTGATTAGGTTATTGTTAAATATGTTTTCTTAAATTAGATGTGCATGCATGTAATGTGTTTTGTAGAACTACTCTAAATGTTTTGCTCATCTTATGATTTTATTTCAGATCTTATTTCTAATATTGGGGTCCATTACAAATGTATCCGCTAACTGCTGAATCTCTACACATTATGCCAATGTCAAAAAGTAAGACTATAGTAAACATGAATCTACAAATCAGTATAAGTTAGAATTCATTGATTTCAATCTTTATTAACTAGTTTGTTGTTTATTTCTTAGTTTTAGTTAAATAAATCAGTGGGAACTCCTTGGTTGATTCACATATCGTTGTTATGGGTAGGAATTACATATAGATTAAATCTCTTATTTGTTTGTAAGTTTTTGGTTTAGTCTTATGGATAAATTGAAGTTACTTCTTTAATGAATTTATCATGCTATTTTTCGGTCTCACAAAGTTTGCAACCATGCCATATTCATATATTTCTTATAGGCTTCCTTTTCCAGATTAATTTCACAAGTCGAAAAGCTTTTGTGAGTTGATTGGAAAGATGCAATGAAAAGAACTGACTGTTGTAGTGCTACTTCTCAAAATTATAATTTCATGAAATGGATTGGTCATCTAAGACTCAAGGTAGTTCATCCAAATTTAAAGATCCTTCCTTACTATGAACATAAAAAGATTGTGCATACAGCACGGTAGCATACTATTAAACAGCAAGGCAGTTCATCTCTGTTTTTTGGATATTAATTTTTCTAACCTTTCTCCATTTGTTTCTATTTGAACAACGCTGTCATTTATGTTGTTTTGGTGATTGTATTATGGTGTGTTGTATTGTTTGTCCAGAACTGCGTTTATTTGCGCAAGGCCTTTTTTTAAATGTTTTTTCACAAGTTAAGGCAGATTGCTTTAAAGCAGAAAAAATTCCAGTCGTTTATGCTACTTTTTCTTCTATCATTTTCTACTTCATTTATTATGTACATATGTTGAAGATGCTTTACATCAGTTTTGGTTGCTTTACTTTCTGGATGTATACTTTCCCATTATAATATTTGAGTCTTTATACTCCAAATCCTCTTTAGTTTTATTGTCTACGAGATCACGTTCATTTTCCTGCTCTATTATGTTTTGTTTTGTTCAAATTGCAATATCCTAAATTTGTAGACACAACCCGCCGCAACAATTGACCATTTTATACTTCATTTCCAGCTTTGGTCAAATTCATTTATGCTCACGCTTATCGGGCGTGCATGCATACTATATATATATATATAGCATACAACAAATAATTATCAACTAGCACACAAATTGAATTCAGACTTATATGAAATATAAATGGGTTAAAATTGAGTGAGTTATACCTACTTTGATTGAATTTTTCGTTAAAATGATTGATTTCAACTAAATTAAACAAGCATTTAATTTAACCGGAATTTCCAATTTATTCCAAATGCATCCAAACAAGCTCCATAATGTCGTGCTTGTCGATATTGTTCCAACGTGACCGACGACGCGACAATCTAATATTGTATGAGTGAGATATAACGTTTATAAGTTCAAATATATATTTAAATTATATCTAAATTTAATTATAATTTAGTTGGGCCTTACCTACTTCCGACGTCTTATACTCTAACTAACCCACCTTCTCCCTCTCTACAGTACTTCATCTTTCCAAAATAAAAGCTTCACTTGCCTTCTCCTCACCGTATACTTTGCGCATGTTTATACGTGGCTCCCCATCCTTCTTGCTAAACTTTAAACTAACACCACCATCATGATCCCCATCCAACGTCGCACGTGCTTGCCCTATTCACTATTCCTCCAGTGTACCCTTGCTTTTATCGACTTGCATTGCTTCCCTCCCTGGTTCGAACTCCGATGGCACCAAAACTCAAAAAAATTTGCACGTAGACTCCATTCGATCCCCCAAACCCAAAAATGAACTCGATTCCATGAATCAATGCTTATATCTCCAGATAAATAGAACCCTTGGCAATTGCTTGTTTTCTGATTCAAAAAAAATATACTTCGAGTTCCATGAAAATTATAAAGACATGAAGAGAGTGTTAATGTGAGTTCAATGAAATAAATCTTTGGATTTTTAGTGGAGGATATATGTTGTTTTAAATTTTTGATGCCATACAAACTTTCGGCATGATTTCTGGAAGAAGAAATACGTGAAGTAGCGTGTGTATTTATAGAGGAACAAGCCTTGGCACCCATGTTTTCTAGATTAGCTGCCGCATGGTAGACTAGGTTTGCGTGATGGTGAAAATACATGATTGGGATGAAGACTTCGCTTGTGCAGTTGTTTATATATACTGGGTAGGTTGAGGCTTGTAGCGTGTATTTTTTTTCCTAGGCCAGTGTATTTCTTTTCATATATATAGGGTATCTTATACAATTTCAATTTAGGTGAGTACTTTAATTTCTATGCTTAGGGCTTAAGGATGAAGGCATAGGTAGGCAAAGGAATAAGGTAGCTACATTTATATATACATGGCATGTGCATGTAATTTAATTTGATGTTTTTACATATAGGTTAGGTAGGTTAGGCTTGTACTTCAATTTCTTAGAAGTTAAGATTTTATTTTATTTTATTTTATTTTAATAGGGTATTTAAGTCTACCGCTTATATCGT